>OX578143.1:149988731-151362328 GCA_951213105.1 Amaurobius ferox
AAAACTACGTATGCTCCAATGTATCCATTAAATGCTGGTTTTATAGGACGATGAAAAGAATAAAATCCACCCCATTACTCTAGGTCGAGCCGTTATCGAGCTTATTCGCAATTTTGCTATGCCGCCTTTGAAAATACGTCCTGTTACCCATTGAAATGAAACACTTAATTAAATACGCCCTTTCAGTGTCATTTTATGCCCGTTATTTTCTGAATGAATAATGAATTTTTAATGCATTATTAAATGAATAAAGAGAAAATGAATGTGGCTAAAGTCGTGTGCTGTCCCCATCACAATTTTTAATTGAACTGCCTCTTTCAGTCTTTGCTTATTCCTCTCAAGCAAACATTCGCAGAAGTTGCCTCACTTTTAACCCTGATGCAATACTGCTTCTCTCCCGTAAGTTGCCCTAAGTGCTTTCGGGTGAGAAAGCTCTCAAGATCGTATTCACCCATCAAAGCAATTTTAAAGAGGTATAACCTAATGATTCGAAATTCATTGGCTTTTAGGAGCGATTTCGGGGATTTCAACCCTTAAAAGCAAGATTTACTTCTAAGCAGCAAAGAAAAGTGTTTACTTTTATGAGTAGTCAGTGTAAATGTATACCGAAAAGACTTTTGAACCTGGAGTGCTGCACACATAGACTTCCGACTGGAAAAATAACATTAAGGCACTTATTAGTACAAACATACAGAAAATATCTCTTTATAGGGCCCCATTAGGGAAGAAAATTCGATGACTGAAAAGACTGGTATACATTCTGGCGTCGGTTAAGACACTGATGCAGGCAGCTTCCCTGCAAAGTCATATTTGAATTTGTTATTTTTTATTTCATGATGCATTCAATTGTTTTTAATGACATAAAATAACATGGATATTTTTCCGATATCCTATCTAATTTGCCTTTTCAATGCATCTTCGTTTCATTTGGCAACTTAATTCACTTTAAAGTTTTCATCTCCTCGAAATTATAAAATACTAAAATATCTCGCGAAAGTTTCATCCTAAAGTCATGAGGTGAGTCTTATTTGTTGTCGATATTTACACGAAGAACAAGTATTTACTTAATGTCATTCAACAAGTTTAACCATTCATTTCAAATTTTCACGCTCTTTGCGTGTGCTTTGGCAAAAAAGAGTCGGTTATATTTTTCGAATCATGGGAAAAATCGAATCCGCATCAAGATAACCCTCAAGGAACTTAACTGTTAAATGTTATTAAATTTCACTCAATTTTCATTGCTTTTAAATAAAGTGAAAAACCGTCTTCAGTTCCTCAAAATAAAAAGAACCTTCAATATCTCGAGAAAAGTCCATCTTAGAGCACTGGGGTTGCTCTTATTCTTTTCGTGGTCCAAAATTATGTATAACAGAAGTCTTAATGGATATATTTGCGACACACAGTCTCATATTTTAGATTTCAACCATTTTTACGGATCGTTTCGCCAAAAAGAAAACAAATCCCCCCAAATTGTACCGAAATCTAATCAGTTTCAGGGTCACCCACAACTGACCCAAGTTTGTGAAATTGAGTTCATCAGTTTTTAACTAGAGTGAATGCATACGATTTTGTGGTGATTTCGCAATAAAAGCAGGTTCATTTATCCCGAACCGTACCAAAATCTAATCAACACCGTAGGTAAGCCACAAGTGGCCGATTTTTATAAAACTGGGTCCATTCGCTTTTTGAGTTACAGTGGATACATGCATTGCACACACACCGAGAGAGAGACAGACAGACGTCAAGCCAAAAATAGTGTTTTCGTATTCTCGAGGTCTCAAAACGTGTCCATCCGTAGTAAACTCGAGTTGTGATTTTCGACACGGCCCCAATACTTTTCCTATACGTCACTGCAGGGAAAGTAAAAATATCTATTCACGTTCTCTTCATTTCACCAAATTGAGCAATAACAGTGCCCATTCATTGTTTTCAATGACACTGAATGGGCACTTTTAATTCAAGTTTCGTTCTGATTGGGTGACTGGACTTCATTTCAAAGATGGCGTAGCGAAAATGCGAAAAAAAGGAAATATCTCGAGAACGGCTAGTCCTAGGGTAATGGGGTGCGTCTTATTCTTTTCGTCGTCAAAAATGACGCATAAAATTAATTAATATATAATTGTTATATATGAGCATATGTAGTCTTTCATTTGTAGATTCAACGTGTTTTGCAAAAAGATCTTTTTTTCGGATCGTACCCAAATCTAATCAACACCAGGTCAAGTCATTTATCTTCCAAATTTTGTGAAATTGGGTCTATTAGTTTTTCAGCGAGAATGAATACAGGCCATTTTACGGGCCATTTCGCATCAAAAGGCAGGTTCTGTTATCCCGAATCGTACTCAAATCTAATGAGCAGCAAAGTCACCCACAACGGACTTATCTACAAAATATTATAAAATTCAGTCCATTATTTTTTCAGTTAGAGTGGATACAAAACCTGCACAGATAGACAGACACATAGACAGACACATACACAGACACATACACAGACACACACACAGATACACACACAGGCGTCATGCTAAAAATAGTCTTTTCGTGATCTTGCGATTTTCGGTTCTAAATAAAACTCACGATAATATTGATGAAACACGTTTTTGGGATTTTTTTTCTCTCCACTAGTTTCTATACAGCGCCATTTTTCCTAACTGAACTTTTTTGCTGTAGAAACGCAATAAGCATTGAGCCCTCCTTCCACCGAAACAAAAGATATGACAGAATTTAGCATTTAATTATAACGAACTTTCCAATTGGAATTTTATGTCTAAAAGCAATTTCAGAAGCACAAAGGCGGACTATAATGAAATACTGTATACAGTCGTATGCTAAATTGTTTTAAAATGGGTTAAGTTTTATCAAAGTGGATAAAAAGTGGAGGCATTTGTTTCGAACTTGAAGGTTTGCACGTATACTGTGCAGAGTGGACTTCGGCGATAAAAGCTTGCCATTTCGACCCAGCAGCTCAACGGTAGAGATTGATCTGGTTGGTTCGATTCCCGGTTGGGGCAGCAAGGTTCTTTACAACTGTATGAAATAAGGAGTCTATTTCACTACTTTAGGTTAAAACGGGTTATCCCATCCCCTCATGCAGCCTTGATCAAAAGTATTAGGCACCCTTCTGAAATCTATTTGTTTTAAACTACTAATGTGTTGAGATAAAATAAAAATGCAGAGAATCAAAATGATCATTTTTATTGAAACTTATCAATATTGGGTTGGACCTCCTCACGCCTTTATGACGGCATTCATTTTAACCTACTACATTCTTTTCTCGATATCCTCTTGCAATATGAATTTTAAAGTTGTTTTTGAAGCAATGGAATGCATCCTGATCTTGCGTCTGAGAAAAGCACACAACTAACTGTTCAATGGGGTTGAGGTCTGGAGACTGTGGAGGAGAATGCAAAAAATATACACCATTTTGACTGAACCACTTCATAGTCACAGCAGATGTGTGACAAGTTGCATTGTCTTGTTGGAGTCTGACCCCATCCATATTTGTATCGTCGAAAATTCGTGAAAAAGATGCTTACAGTGTTGTTTCTAGTACATTTATGTACGTCAAGGAGTTCATTCGTCTTTCACAGATGTACATTTTGCCCACACCGTCGGCTGCCATGCACCCCCAAATCATTAGGGTGCCACCACCATATTTCACAGTGGGCACTATGCACTCTTTCTTATATTCCTCACCTACACGTCTCCTCACATAAGACACACCAGGTGTTCCATATACCTATAGTATTGAAATTATTTTACTAACATCCTAAAGAGCTTTCCAAAAAAAGTTGCTACATATTGACAATTTTACGCTAGTTTTTAATTAAAAGCAAGTGAAATGAAACATACCTAAACGTTTGATTCATCAAACAGCAGAACTTTCTCTTCACTCTTCTTCAGTAAAATGACGATGTTTAAGAGCCCATTCCAACCGTTCCTTTTTGTTTATTTCGGAAATCCATGGCTTCTTCCTGGCCTTGCAGCCTTTCAAACCAGCTTCTACAAGCCGTCTTCTGGTGGTTGGAGCAGAGATTCTTTTATTTATTGCCGCTGACAATTCAGCAGCTAATAGAAATGAAGATTTTCTACGATTTTTTCAATGCAAATCGTTTCAAAAGTCGGTCATCTCTGGGTGTCGTGATATTTTTTCTTCCACTTCTTCTACGATTTAAATGACTACCAGTATTCTTAAGCCGTTTGATAGTGTATTGCACCTTGCATCTGGAACATTTCACTTTTCTGTAAATTTCATATTGGCTATTACCTTGCTCGTATAAAAATTGAATTTTCAACAGTTGTTCTTTTCTATGCTCCTTAGTTGTCGGCATTTTATACAGATAAGACCTCAAATTTAGATGAGATAAGCAACAATCGCGGGCACGTGTACAAACCAGAACAGAGAATGTAACCTATTGCTTCCACAAAAACCTGGAATTTCCAGTTAGAGTCCTGAAAATGTTTTACTGATTGTCAATTGAAATGACGTTTGCATTTTCGTTTCGCCTTCCTACTACTTATGCAGTCCTAAACAAATGAGGTGATTTCAAGTAACACACCCGCAGTTAAAGTAGGAAAATGAGGGTGCCTAATACTTTTGATCAAGGCTGTACATCCCAAAGGTTCGTTCATGAGTTTAGATGAGATAGGAATTTCAAACCGGGGGCATTACGGTTTCTCAGTGACCCATTCAAGCGGATTTTAATTCACGATGGAAAACTTTGGTCTTGTCCCTCCCCCAAGAATTAAAATCAATTTGTTTCTCCGTGTCCAGCACATTGGGACTCATTCTCTGAAGAATGTGGAGACATTTGGACTCATTCTCTGAAGAATGTGGAGACATTTGAACTCATTCTCTGAAGAATGTGGAGACAATTGGACTCATTCTCTGAAGAATGTGGAGACATTTGGACTCATTCTCTGAAGAATGTGGAGACATTTGGACTCATTCTCTGAAGAATGTGGAGACATTTGGACTCATTCTCTGAAGAATGTGGAGACAATTGGACTCATTCTCTGAAGAATGTGGAGACATTTGGACTCATTCTCTGAAGAATGTGGAGACATTTGGACTCATTCTCTGAAGAATGGGGAGACATTTGGACTCATTCTCTGAAGAATGGGGAGACATTTGGACTCATTCTCTGAAGAATGGGGAGACATTTGGACTCATTCTCTGAAGAATGTGGAGACATTTGGACTCATTCTCTGAAGAATGTGGAGACATTTGGACTCATTCTCTGAAGAATGTGGAGACATTTGGACTCATTCTCTGAAGAATGTGGAGACATTCGGATTGGCGCTCACAGAAAATGCATTTCTTGGGAGTTAAGACTTTTTCTTCTTCGACCCAGACCGTCCGACTTGCCCGAAGGTGTAAGGTGTCTGTTTGGACGGCCAGAAATTGCCACGCAATTTAGGTCTGAACCCAGTAGGGATGGCATTCACAAGGACTTACTACCATGACTTTCCTCCCCTGCCGCCCACCTCTCGGAAGGACTTACGTATATTTAACGTGCCCGTACTCCTCATGAACGTGGCGACAGTTTGGGCGGAGGCGGGAATCGAACTCGGGAAGTCCGAGGGTAATTCCCTCAAGCTAACCACTAGGCTGTCGCACGCCCGAGCTAATACTCTTGGACATAGAGACGTTGCAATTTTCATTTTTAAAATGTGTATTTGTATTACATCCAGAAGTGAAATGGGGTGGGACAGCCCTGTGGTTAGCAGTTGCGCTTAGACGACCCGGGTTCGATTCTCGGCTCTGCCCGAACTGCCCCCGGGTTCACGAGACTCGTTCAATAGGTGGTCGAAAGCCCAGATCACCCGACTCGTCCGAAGACTTAGAGCAACTGGTTGGATGATCGGCGTTCAATAGGTGGTGTCAAAGCCCTTCCGGGAGATGAGTGGTGGGGGATGTCTCTTGATAGCGTATTAATAAGAGCGGTATTTCATTTACCTAATGGGTGTTTTGTTGTATGTATTGGAGGATTTATCACGGACTTAATATTATAATACACTCCTTGCTATTTTATACATTTTATAATTATAAGAAATTTTATTACATTGTAATAATAAACTCAGTTTCTGTACCGTGATTATGCAACCTTATTTAAAAAGTTCTAAGTTATAAATTGTTTAAAATGCAGGGTCTTTAAGCAAGTGTTTTAAAATGAAGCTCCATCTATTAAGGATCATTTCGTTAACGGTTTGAGATTTTGTTTTCGTGGTTATGGTATATTTTATTGTATACTCGGGTGTACCTGTATTCTCGCCTTTTGTTTATTATATTGTTTACAACATAATAGGTGGTGACCTTGTGCCTATTTATTGTCTCGAATGAAGTGGCTGATACTTGTTATTATTTTCTGATCGAATTTGTACCCGTTGATTGTTTGAAACGGTCATTCTTGTAATTATTTCAGATTTTAAAAATAAATATTGTGGGGGGAGTGCATCGCTGCTCAGTGATAACACTGATTGTCTGGTCCGGCCACTCAAATTGCTGCTCGTGCCCTAGGGCGAGTCGGGTGGTCTTGGTTTTCGAATGTTCTGTTGCGGGCGGGTCCTTGGCCTGCTGGGTTGGCCGTTCGGCCGTCCTCTCTGGCGTTGGCCCCACTCGACGGGATGGGATCTGTTATCCCCTTGGTGCTCCAGGGTTCCGGATTGAATGTTCAGAACATATTTCCTTGCTGCATAATGGGGTCGGCAACATTGTTTGTCTCGAGGGCTCGCGTGGCTTGTTGATCCTTTTTCCGTCGGGGGTTACCTTCTCATGGCCGCAGCTCTTAGCTGCTCTAAGCCTTTTTGGCGAGCTTGGGTTCCTGTCTAAATTGGGTGGCACTTCCCAGTCTGCCGAACAGATACCTTACACCGTCGGATGGGTCATGCGGTCTGGGTCAAAAAAAGAAAGAAGTCAGTTTCGATCATTTAAAAGAAGGAGAAGGAAGAGAAGTAGGCATAAGTTAGAAAGAAGAGCCCAATAAGTAATAAATTATTGTTTATGCTGTCACGCTGGACCTGCGAGTGTGGTTTTGCGACATGAGTCCAAAGCTGAGGTAATTAATAATTAATATTAGCGACGATGAGTGGGAGAAAAGACGCAATTCTTCCCAAATCCAATTCTCAACCAGCAAGGATGTGGTGCTTTCAAAACACTGACGCCCTCACACTGCCGTGCTGAGTTCAAGTTCCTTGTAAAGATGAAAAGTTAAATTTTTGTATTTAACATCGAGCCCATGCCCCCGCCATTTTCTACGTTTCCAGTTCAAGGCTCGGAGTTGAACCAAAAAGTTCTTTTCGCCCAGAACAAGTTGATTTTGCTGCCAAAAGTAAAAAATAATTCAAAAGTTTACGCCGGATTGAATGTTCAGAACATATTTATAATATTGAAATAATTGTATATTCCAAAAATTTTAAATTTATGCTTGAAATCCACGAATTTAAAAAAAGCTGAAAAATCAAGGTCTACGGAATCATCTGCAGAACATCTGTTTTGAGTATTTTTTATATTCGGAAAACGCCTGCTAGAATCCATGCCAGTTTGAAGGCAAAATGTCGACGGATTGTTGTCTTCAAAACTTTTAACCTAATTTGAATTGAGAAAAGAACTCCCGGGAGTTCAAGTACTCCTATACCGAATTTCGCATACAAATAGCTTTATTTATTACACAGGACCTCATGGCATAATAAATGGCATACTCATTTCTATACCTAAGACAAAATGGCAAATCACTAATACTCGCAATACGCAAAATATGGGATGTAAACGAAAACAACTGCTGTAGAATGAGTGAATATAAATATTTTAACAAGAAATGCGTTAAAACTTTTCTTTAAGAATTCTGACGATGAACTCGAAAAATAAATGAGTCGAAATTTCACTTTTCTACTTTACATTTGCGCAAAAAATGCGGAACCACTATAAACGGTTTTTGTAAAATGGAATTTTAATACATAACTGTAAAAATCTGATATGAGCAGCACATGACTTTCCCTGCAGACTCGAATTCATTTTTTCTCTATTTCATTAATAATTCATTAATTCACTAAATAACACACATAATTAATTGAAATGACACAAATGTGCACTTTCAGCTTTCGTTTTCATTTGGTAACTGCACTTATTCTCCAAACCGACGTAGCAAAAATGTGAAAACTAAAATATCTCTAGAACGGCTAGTCCTAGAGTAATGGGGTGGATCTTGATTCTTTTCATCGTGAAAAGTTACATGAAAACAAACATTTAATTGATATATTTGAACATACGTAGTCTTTTATTTCAGATTTTGACAATTTTTGCGACCTATTTCGCAAAAAAAGTAGGTTATTCTTTTCCGAATCGTACCAAAATATAATCAGCACCAGGGTAACCCACAAGCGTCTTACCTACCGAATTTTGTGAAATTCGGCCAATTAATTCTGCAGCTAGCGTGGATACAACCAATTTTTGCGAGCCATTTCGCAAAAAATGGATGGTTCTTTTATCCCGAATCGTACCAAAAACTAATCAGCACCAGGGTCATACACAAGTGACTTACCTACCAAACTTTATGGAATTTGGTCCATTTATTTTTGAGTTAGAGTGAATACATACATTGTACAGACAGACACACAGACAGACAGACACACACAGACATCACGCTGAAAATAGATTTTTCGTGTTCTAGAGATCCCAAAACGTGTAGATCCGTCGAAAACTCGAGTTGCGATTTTCGGCATGATTCTAATACTTTCCCTATACATTACAATGTATTGTAGGGAAAGTAAAAATCTGATGTGGGCAGCACATGACTTTCCCTGCAGACGCGAATTCATTCTTTCTATATTTCTTTAAGACCTCATTAAATTGAGTTTAATTGTACAAAATAACACAAAATTTTCATTTTTAATTCAATTTCTCCTTTTATTTGGTAATTGGCCATTTTTCCAAAAGCGGCATAACAAAAATGCAAAAAATCTGAAATATCTCGGGAACGGTTAGTCCTAGAGTAATGGAGTTGGTCTTATTCTTTTCCTCGTCAAAAGCTACGTATAAAAGAAGCATTTAATTGATACATTTGAACATACCTTGTCTTTTTTTTTAAATACTGGCGATTTTTGCGGGTCATTTCGTAAAAAAGGGCAGGTTGTCCTCTTCCGAATCGTACCAAAATCTAATCAGCACCAGAGCATCCCACAAGTGATTTATCTACCGAATTTTGTAAAATTGGGTCAATTAGCATTTCAGCTAGAGTGGATACATGAGATTTTTGAGGGTCCTTTCGCAAAAAAAATGGCAGGTTCTTTTTTTCCGAATTGCACCAAGAACTAATCAGCACCAGAGTCACGCCAAAGAGTCTTACGTACCAAATTTTATAAAATTCGGTCTATTAGTTATTGAGTTTGCGTGTCTGTGCAATGTATGTATCCACTCTGACAGACACACACACACACACACACAGACATCACTTCAAAAATGCTCGATTCGTGATCAGGGATGCTTGAAACGATCTCTCGTCGAAAACTCGAATTCGAATTTTCGACCCCGTCATAGTACTTTCCTTATACATTATGTATATATGGAAAGTAATAAACCTATGGATGTTCTACAAGAAAACTCTTACTTTTATTACTTTCCTTATATACATAATGTATAAGGAAATTATTGTGACGGGGTCGAAAATTCGAATTCGAGTTTTCGACGGGAGAGCACGTTTCAAGCATCCCTGATCACGAGGCGAACATTTTTGAAGTGATGTCTGTGTGTGTGTGTGTGTGTGTATGTATGTATGTGTGTGTGTGTCAGTGAGACTGTGGAGACGATAACTGACGAACGAATGGACCGATTCGAACGAAATTTGGCACAAAAATTAAAATCCGTAAACACTGAAAGCCGATTGTTTTTATACGCAATCGATTGTTCAAAACCCTCCTAAATTTTCGAGTGAAATTTTGAAAAAATCGTCAAAAAATAAAAACTTCTAATAAAGTTGCGCAAATAGACATTTCTTATGTAATTTTTCGTTAGAAAACGATTGATATAAATTTTAGAATGCTAACATGAATCGTTCTCGTGATATTGCACATTTTTCAAAAAAATTATCAAAAAATCATATAAAATAAAAAAAAATATTTCCTATTGATAAACATGTTCACTTTTCATTTGTAATACCATGCGATAATTTTGGTGACATCATTCTCGTGGATCAAGTTCGTTCCATTCATGAAAAAAGATACTTTGAGTCATACTTTTTTATTTGAACGCCAATAGTCATTTATCTGCTGTAAGAATAACTTATTTCTCCGTCCATAACGCTTGGCGACATTTTGGCGACGAATTTGGTTGAATGTCGCCAACTTGGCGACTTTTTTAAATGTTGCTAAATTAACGAAAAACTCGCCAAATGGGTAAAAATGACGCTAAATCAATGAAAATGACGACTCATTGACGAAAATTCAATATCTTGGAAAGAATATAAATATCTACTATAAAAATAATCTACTTTTTTTCTGTAAAAGTAGTCCATTCATTGCATTATACAACGAAAGTCATGTGCTGCCCACATCAGATTTTTTTTCTTACAATACAGGGTGTATGTATTGTAATCGTGTCGAAAATCGTCACTCGAATTTTCATCGGATCGACACGTTTTGGAACTTCTAGAATTCGAAAAAACTATTGTCAGCTTGACATCTGTGTCTGTATGCATCCACTCTCACTCAGAAACGAATGGACCCGATTTCGTAAAATATTATAGGTAAGTCACTTCTGGGTGACCCTGATCCTGATTAAATTTGAGTACGCTTCTAGAAAAAGGAACCTGCCTTTTTTTGTCGAAATGGCCCCAAAAATCGTACGTATTCAGTCTAGCTGAAGAACTAACCGACCCAATTGCATAAAATTGGGTAAATAGGTCACAGGTAACCTTAGTGCTGATTAAATTTTGGTAGAGCGATTTGTGGAAAAGGGAACCTGCATCTTTCTGCGAAATGGTCCGCAAAAATTGTCAAGAAAAGATTACGTATGATCCACTGTGTCGTTTAAATGCTTGTTTTATGCGTCATTTTTCATAGTAAAGAACAAGACCATCCCTCTAGGACTGACCGTTCCCGAGATATTTTAGTTTTTTCACGTGGTTGCTACTCTCTTCCCGGCCGTCAAACAGTTACCTTTCACCTTTCTATAGGTCGGACGGTCGGGGTCTCGACAACAACAGGATGGTTGCTACTCCACCTTTAAAAATACGTTCCGACACGGGATGAAAATGAACACTGAATTCAAAGTGTCATTTTGAATAACTATGCGCGTCATTTTGAGTCGTGTAATATTAAAGTATAGTTGTAGTCTTGTAATATTTTGAGCAATGAGCCATTAAAGAAATAAAGAGAAAATGATCCCATCGTGTTTTTACAATGCACTGTTAATGAGCATTTCCAATATCGAGCTTAGACAGAGGTTCCGTTTCGAGCATGTGTCATTTAAAAAGGAGCATTCATTTTCTTCGTTTGAATATTCCTCGCACGTTGTTTCTTGACTCGGCGTCTTCGAGAAGGAGAACTTTCAGCGCAAAAAAGAAATCTTTCATGCATAATAAATAAGCTCATTCTTTCATCTGGAGGAGGTAATATTTGTTGAATATTCAAAGCAAATTCTCTGAATAAAACAAGTACTCAAATTACTTCCAAAAGTAGTGAGACCTTAAGACCCAACAGGTCTGCTTCAGGACGCCTTCAAGTAAACAACACAATTTTCTGTATGTTTGACACGAACGTCCAGAATATTCACGAATTAAGAAGGAAAATAAGCTTCAGCCTTTCTTTTATTTTTTTATTTATTTTTTTTTGGGGGGGGCATTTATTCGTAGGTTCACGTTGGACATTTTAAAATAAAACAAAAGGAGATGATGTATAAATTCTGAAAACCGGTTGTTTTTTTTACACCTATCGGAATACCCCATTTCAGCTAAAGTTTTGAGAGTCATTTCTTGTTGACTCTGAAATGCTACTCAATTTTTCACTAAGAGAGCAAATGAGTGCCAAACAAATTAGTTTAGATTTATAAGGTAAACAAATTCAACTTTGAGCAGCACTCGTTTTTTCTTGCATACTGCGATGAATTGACAAAGTGAATTTGCTCTAAAACAAAATTCAGAAGGATTCTGGTCGAATCGAGGTAGAAATCTTCCACTCTTCTGGTGTGCTAAAAGGAATCGTTACTTACAAAGTCCCCTTCGTCGATAAGTGCTCGCAATTCCGTCCCAGTAGCTGAACGTCGGATGGCCAATACAAAGATCCGTGGTTTGCCAACAAGGTTCTTTGGAATCATACAAGACCACGGATCCATATCACAAAGCCATCATGAGTGTATTCTGGAGATATCAGAATGAGTCCAACTTTCTAGAAATTACTTTATTAGTATTATGTGTTTTTATTGAAATGAGCGTAAACAAAAATAATATACAGCGCATTACTAGCTATCTTACAAGATATTCTAAACAATGCAAGCCATTGAATGCCCCGCTCAATCACAAAACAGAAGAGAGCCCAAAATATTGAAATATTCACGATTCACTTCGACGCGTTTCAAGCCAACAACTTCTGAATGATGACCCACTTTTATATCCTCTGATACTATTGATATATAATTTCTGGAAATGTATTTATGTAATGTATTCTCGGGATATCAGAATGAGTCCAAATTTCTAGAAATAATTTCAGAAAATTTCTATTTATTTCTTTCTCACCCACACATCTAGATAAATAATCTGCAACAATATTTGCTTTTCCAGTATTATCTTATAGTCAAACTGTGACAAGGAGACAATCCAACGTGAAAGTCTAGAAGTGGGATCTGAATTTGAATATGAACGATAAAAAATGTTGATCACAGTATAGGATGAATTGACTTCCAATTAGGTAATGTTTAAAATAGTTAGTTGCCCAGACTCCAGCCAAAGCTTCACACTCAACAACACTGTATCTAGTTTCAGCTTCATTTAGCTTCCTGCGTGCAAAAGCAACTAGGTGCAAAAAACCACCATCTTCCATCTGAGAAATATATGCTCCCAAAGAATGTTTTGAAGCATCCGTATGAAGAATATATGAAGAAAGTATGAAGAAGTTTCTCAAAATCGGGTAAAGTCAAAACTGGCTCTTTCAAAGTTTCTTTGAAAGCTCAAAACATCAAAGGAGTAGTGCTTCTTCACTCCACTTAAATTTTTTGCCTTGTTTGGTTTTCAAAATGTTTGTCAAAGGTAAAGAAATTTCTGCATAATCTTCTATAAATTTCCTATTAAAACCAGTCAGACCCAAAAATTGTCTAACATTCTTGATAGGCTTAAGAACTGTAAATTTCTGGATAGTTTCAAAATTTTGTGGATCTGGTTGCACTTTTCCATTGGACACTAAGAATCCAAGATACTTGATTGTTTTCTTAAAGAAATAGCATTTTGAAGGTTTAAATTTTATGTGGTGTTCCTTTAACTTCATAAAAACTTGTTCTAATTTCTGAAGGTGCTCTTCGAAAGATTTTCATGTAACCACAATGTCATCCATATAAATATTGAATACTCCTGCCAAAACCACTGACATCAATCTTTGAAAAGGGCATTTTTGAGTTCGAAAGAAGTTCTGCACCACTCATGGTGGTCTTTAGGGGTTGGAAAAACAGTTTTCTTTCACAATCATTGGGGTCCAGGCATAGCTGATAAAACCCCGAAGTCAAGTCGAGAGTCGAAAAATACATTGCGTCAGATAAATTATAAATCAGTTCACCAATATTGGGAATAGGAAAATTTTCACTAGTTATAATTTCAGTGATTTTCCGAAAAGGCGACCAAACGGTATGTTCCATCTGATTTCTTCACAAATAATACAGGTGTATTGTAAGGTGATGTACTTGGTCCAATCATTTTTACATCCCAAAGTTTAGTAACTTACTTATTTAACTCTTCTTGAAGATGATGTGATACTCTATAAGATTTCTACCTAACAGGTACCTCTTATTTTGTGAAGTATCGTGTCACATCCTTCAATTTCAGACACCGATATCTCTATATTTCTTCAAAAGTTCAAATAACTTCCTCTTTTTATCCCCATGCATGTGGCTTAAATCAAACTCTCCACCCCAAACTTCAAATTTCTCACTACTCTCTATAGGAGCTTGATCACTTACTACATTTACATGAAAAGTTTTTACTTCTTTGATAACTTGCAATTTCGCAATTTCCATCCTTCTGTTTACATTAATGGGGTTTCCTGGAGGATTCGCAACTCTGGCGAATAAAAAGTCCTTTTCAGCTCTTCCCACAAAAAGTTCTCTTTCACCTTCCAAAGGTTCCACTAAAATTATTTCATTTTCTTTAAATGTATGATCAACCTTAATTTTGATAAAAGATTTTCCACATGGTTTCAAACTACATTTCTGATAAACTCTTGCAACAATAGGTTTGTGTTCTTTGAATTCGTGATTTCTTTTCAATTGTTTTTCATTCGAGTCAAAAGCTCCTGTATCTCTGTAGCAAGGTTTTCCCAAAACCGAATTGTTTGGACTGGTCGAAAAATCAGGTAGTCTTGTATACTTTGCCTGCGTACTCGTGTTATTTCCATTTCTAGAGCTTGGTCTACTGTGATTATTTCCAGTAAAAATGTGTCTGCCATGCTCTCTTACAACTCCTTGAGTAGAATGTTCATCAAAATGAATAAATAAGTTTGTTTTTTCTAAACCATCATCTTCTTGTATGCTACACAGATTGGCGTGAGATATAAATTGACTAGAAGAATTTTCTCCGCCCCAAAACTGGATTTCCTTTTCCAAAAGTATCATTTTGCTATTTTCGAAGTCAATAACAGCTTTGTTTTTCCTAAGAAATGTGTTTCCAAAGATAGCCTTATAATTTGTTGGAGCTGGGGATTTCAAGACTCAAAATTCTACAATGAAGTTTTCATTTTGCAAAGAAATTTGAATAGAAATTTGATATTCCACTATGGTATCTCTACCGTTATATTGGCGCAACACTGCAGGTTTCTTATGTACTTTATATTTGTTTTTATCTATTAATGCCAAAATTTCTTCATATGTTATATTGATGCTTGACCCTGTGTCAATAAGCATATTTATAAAATTTCTGCCAATTTCGCAGAAATTATTGATAAGATGTCCAAATTTTGTGAAGCATTTTGTGCTAATTTCATAAGTATATATAAGCATATAGTGCTAATTTCATAAGTATCATTTGCAGAAAAATTTCCATATTTTGTGTTGTATTTTGTGCCGAATTTTCAAAATTTTCTTGATTTCTTGGTCTGTTTGCGTAAAAATTTCTTCTAATTCCAAAATTATTTCTGTAATCATATGAATTATTACTGGTTCTTCTAAAATTCCAATTACTTTTATAATTGTCAAAATTATTTCTTCTATTGTTGTTGTTTCCCCTAGCTCTTGGTGTACTAGGAACTGGATTCATCCTTTCTTCAGGTTTTCTATAAACTCTGAATCCTCTCGGTTGGTTTGATTCCTTGTAATTATATCTGCTTTCTTCTCTCTTTTAGGCAGTTGGAATTCTTCTTTCTCCAATAAACCATTTATTTCTGCTTCCTGGACTTATATACAGTTTTGCAGTTTTTTGCTACGTTCTTCTTGGTGCTATAGGAGATTTTTATAGTATTTTTCTGTCTGATTCACTTTCTTCCCAATTTTCTTTTCTTCAGCTTCCAAATTTCTTTCTTGTCTATCTCTTCTTTTTAGTTCATTCTTCAACTCTTCTAATTGCTTACTTTGAATTTCTAACTGTGTTTTCAAATCATTAATTCTATAACTACCAGTATTCTGTTTCGTAGCTGCATTTACTTCTTCAGGTTGTTCCTAATTCTCTTGCTGAAATTTTTCTTCTAAAACTGTTAACTCTCTAGCTGCTTCAAAAGTTTTCAACCAATTTCCTGAATTTATTAGCTAACCCTTTAATGAAAGAATTTTGTAAAAGGGCTCTTCTCATGGAATGATATCCGTCTTTATCTAATTCCTAGGGAACCGCTACTTAAGATTCGGCTTCAATTCTTGCTGCGAACTGCTTAACAGTTTCTCCGGACTTCTGTTTCAAACTGACTAAATTCGCGACCTTCTTCGCCATGTCTTCTTTCATTTCATAATTACCTTTCAGGACAGCGATCAAAAGCGAAAAGTTATTTGAATTCTTCAGTCAGGGAATTCCATTAATCAGGCGACTAGCTGGACCTGCAATTTTCATTTTCAGACAGAACACTTTTTCCGCGGGAGTCCATTCTGCGACTCAATTTAATCTCTCAATGAAGGCCTGTAGTCAGCTTCCTTCAGTTCCGGAAAACTCGGGAACAGAGTTCCAAAACTGCGTTTTCCCGACATTCGACTTCGCGACACCAGTGGTGCTCACGGAAGCAGATCTTCTAAGCTGCGGAGACGAACGAGGAAGCGAGGCAGAAGCTTGCCTGACATTGTTTACGATTTGAGAATTTCTCCTCAAATTTTTATTTTTTCTACCCTGTCTTCCCGACATGATAAAGTTTTTCCCAAAATGTACTTAAATGTTAGCTATAATAAGTCGAAAATTGTTGAGAAGAAAAATAGGCTTGCTTTTTTATAACTAATCAAATGTGTATTTCAAAAATTTGCCCATCAAAATAATATGAAAGAGAAAAACAACTTACTTCGGTGGCCTGAAAAGGATCCCAACATGGACACAATAATATTTGCAATACACATGATACAATTGGAAGAATATTCTTTTTAGAAAAACATTTTTAAAACCGGAAACTTTCTTGATATAATAATAATAAAAAACACTTCCACTAAGATAAATTTCAAAATTTTAATCATGTCTCAAAAAATCATTTGCCATGTATACTAAGAATAAATTTTAGCAACATTGTATTTTGAATTCAAAAGGAAACATTCCAGCACTGGGGTATAGTGTCTAGAAGTAATAGTGTGCCGACCGAGGCGAAAAACAGGTTCCCTAAGAACCGCCTCCGCCAGACGGCGTTGGTCTCGAATAAGCGGTTAGAAAGGAAGGAGTTGACATTGAAACTAATGGGAATTTAATGCAAATGAAATGACCGATATATTTCGAAATAATTGAAGAATTTGTGTAAAATTTGGCGTAATTATTGCAAATGGTATACACAAATAGTCATTCGATTTTCAGAGAGATTAAGCTAGGGATATATTCGTATTTTTTAAAATTTTATTTAACTTTATCTGTGATCGTTCAAACATTTGAGGTCCAAAATAATCAAGTTCATTCATCACAGTAGCGTGAAATTCAGTATGGCATTTTCTATTGTGGTACATTTCAGTTCTTTCGATTTTGAAGCTTATCGGGCTAGCCCGTCCTGGACCCGCCATAGTACGTTACTTGTTTTAGGTATAACTCGAGAACAGGTGTATCTAAAAATTCAAAGTTTAGCATATCCTTGTCATTTGCTGTATATTTTAACTCTTTGGATTAAAAATCTTATCGGGCTAGCCCGTCCTGAGCCCAACAAGAGGAATATATCGTTTTTTAGAGAATAACTTAAAATTCGGAGCATATAGAATGTTTAAATTTAATATATCACTGTCCTTTGTGGTATATTATATTTCATTGCATTTCGAACCTTATCGGGCTAGCTTGGCCCACCATAGAAATTGACTCGCTTTTCAAGAATAACTCGATCAAACGGAGTAGCTAAAAATGTAAATTTAATATATCGTTTCCTTTTGGATGAATTTTAATTTAGATTTTGAACCCCATCAGGTAGCCCGTCTTGGATCCCCTGAGGAATGCATTCGTTTTTGAAGAATAACTCGAGAACCGCAATAGCTAAAAACTCCAAGTTTAACATATCTTTGACTTTTGTGGTATACTTAAGTTTCTTCGAATTTGAACTCTATCGAGGTAGCCCGTCCTGGGCCCTCGACATAGGAATGGACCCGTTTTTTTAGAATAACTGGAAAATCGGGACAACTGGAAAATATAAATTTAGTACATCCTTATCTTTTGGGGAATATTTTAATTCTTTCGATTTTGAACCGTATCAGGCGAACCCGTTTTGGGCCCGCCTTAAAAATTCACATTTTGGGGGAATAGCTCTATAACCGGAGTATCTAAAAGTTCCAAGTTTAGAATGCCGTTGTCATTTGCAGTATATCTTAGCTCATTAGATTTAAAACCTTAACGGGCTAGCCCGATCTATGCTTGTAAACCGAGCAACTAGAATGTCTAAATTTAGCATATTATACTCTTTTGGGATATATTTTAATTCTTTGTATTTTGAACTTTATTAGATTACCCCATCTTTGCCCAGCCTTAGGAATGCATTCGTTTTTGGAAATTCGATCGTCGACCCCTCCCCCCTTATCCTAGATCTTGGCTACGCTTATATGCAAAAGTATTAAAACCTTTACTCGTACTCCCAGTGCACCGACCCAACATCCGTGGACAAATTTCGCAATTCTTAGCTCATTTGCACATGGATGTAACTATGTATCTAGGAAAAAAGGGGGTCGACGATCGAATGGAGCTTATAATACAAAATTCATTTTTTTTTAAATATGGACAATTTTGAGAACTAACGTAATTGTTCGGCAAATGACGTTTTTTACCACACATCCTATCTCCCATGCCTAAGCCACTAATTATAATTATATATACGCCAAAAATATTAAATTCTACCCGAATAGGAATTAATATACAAAATTTGGATTTTCTACCTGCTCCAGTTTTCGGGTTATTCTAAAAAAACGAGTATATTCCTATGGCAGGCCCAGCACGGCTTAGCTGAATGAAGTTCAAAGTCGAAAAAATGAAATATATCACAAATGACAATAACATGCTAAACTTGGAATTTTTAGCTACTCCGGTTCTCGGGTTATTCATCAAACACGAGCGCATTCCTAAAGCGGACTGAAGACGGGCTAGCCCGATGAGGTTCAAATTATAAATTATGATAAACCCCAAAAGAAATTGATATACTAAATTTAGATTTTTTAGCTGCTCCGATTTACGAGTTTTTCTCAAAAAACGAGTACATTATCACTATGTCAGACCCAAGACGGGCAAGTCTAATAAGGTTCAAAATCCAAAGAAATAAAATATACCCTAAAAGACAATGATATACTAAATTCAGATATTCTAGCTGCTACAGTTTTGGAGTTATTTTTAAAAAACGAGTACATTCTTTTTGTTGGGATCGGGACGGGCTAGCCCGATCAGGTTTTAAATCCAATAAGCTTAGACATCAGCAAATGACAACGACATTCTAAACTTGAAACTTTTTGATACTCCGGTTCAAGAGTTATTCCACCAAAAAGTGAATTTCTAAGGCGGGCCCTAAACGGGTTCGCCCGATGCGGTTCAAAAACGAAGGAATTAAAATATTCCCCAAAAGATAAGAAATGTACTAAATTTTTATTTTCTAGTTTCCCCGATTTTCCAGATTTTCTAAAACACGGGTCCATTCCTATGTCGGGCCCAGGACGGACTACCCCGATACAGTTCAAATCCGAAGAAACTTAGATATACTCCAAAAGCCAACGACATGTTAAATTTGGAATTTTTAGCTACTTCGGTTCTCGAGTCATTCTTCAAAAACGAATGCATTCTTCAGCGGATCAAAGACGGGCTAGTCCGACGAGGTTCAAAATCTAAATTAAAATCCATCCAAACGGAAATGATATACTAAATTTACATTTTTTAGCTTCTCCGATTGATCCGAGTTATTCTTGAAAAGCGAGTCAATTTCTATGGCGGGCTCAAGAAGGGCTAACCCGATAAGGTTCGAAATGCGATCAAATGTTATATACCCCAAAGGACAATAACATATTAAATTTATACATTCCAGATGCTCCGAATTTTTAGTTATTCTCAAAAAACGAAATATTCCTTTTGTTGGGCTCAGGACGGGCCAGCCCGATAAAATTTTTTATCCAAAGAGTTAAAATATACAGCAAATGGCAAGGATATTCTAAACTTCGAATTTTTAGATACAGCTGTTCTCGAGTTATACCGCAAAAACGGGTGAGTTTCTAAAGCGGACCTAAGACGGGCTAACCCGGTACGGTTCAAAATTGAAAGCATTAAAATACACCCCAAAAGAAAACGATATATTAAATTAAGATTTCCAACTTTCTCTGATTTTCGAGTTATTCTCCAAAACCAGGTAAAGTCCTATGGCGGGCCCAGGACAGGCTAGCCCGATAAGCTTCAAAATCGAAAGAACTGAGATGTACCACAAGAGGAAACGTCAGAACGAATTTCACGTTACTCTGATAAATGAACCTGATTATTTTGGACCTCACAGGTTTGAACGAACGCCAGATCAAGTTAAATAAAATTTTAAAAATACGAATCTATCCCTAGCTCAATCTCTCAGAAAACCAAATGACTTTTTGTGTATACCACTTATAATAATCACGCAGCTTTTAACCACTTATTCGAGACCAACGCCGTCTGGCGAAGGCGGCTTTTCAAGAACATCTCCCAGCATTGGGAGGTATAGGCTGTCGGCACACTATTACTTTTAGACACTGTAACTCGGGTAAGCAGAGTACTGGAATGTGTACCGTTGACGGCACCACTTGTAAAAGCTGCGTCATTTAAATCAATTGCAATAAACTGAGGAGTGCCAAATTGCAACCCTCCGAACGGGTGGTCGACTCGTGATCTAGTGGTAGTAATTGATCAAAATATGGAATAAATCCCCTTTAGCACTAACCCAGTGGCTCCTCTTCCCTGGTGATGGGATCCATCAATGGCTGTAAAGCAAAAACTTGGCAAGGAAAGGAATCTTATACACAATGCGTTTACAGATGACTCCAAAAATGGAATGAAATTCTTTTAATTCAAGATATTAAAATATTATATGATTTAACACATCAGATTTTCTTCCGAAACATTTTTTCAACAAACATATGCTTTTGGTTACACTTCTTAAATCTATATATATCGAATTTTAAATTGTATAAACATAACGTATCAAAATTTACTTCAGAAATTCAATAAGTATCATAACACTTATTTTAATATTTTCCATTACAAAGAACTTTACTCATAAGTAATATCCTGTTTTAAATAAATCTATAAGTATCACTGGTCATGTTAGACCTTAATAAGAATCCATTCCACAGTTTCCTGAGAAATTAAGTTATTCTATTAAACTATTTAGCTATTGAGTATTCATAGCAGACGAGTCGGGCTTAAAGGCCGAAAGTTTGTTAAACTGGAAGGTAACAAATTTTTACTTACATATGGTTCAATCGTTTCAGATGAGCTCATAATTTTTCTAGAACTCCTGGCTTTACTGGCAGGGGTTTTTACTTCTAGACATTAAAATATTTCCATTGATTTACATTTATTAATTTTATAAAATTTGGATCGAACCGCCCGTTGGTCCATTTCGAAAGCTTTCTTTATCCCATCTGCTGGGAAAAATAGCGTCCCCACGCCATAATCACTACTGCCGTGACGTCAGCAAAATATCATGTCTTTCAAAATTACCAATAGGAAAAGCGACAACACCTACCGCTTTCTAACTGCCAGAGGGACGGATCACATCCCGAGCCCCAAAACTCGGAAATCTTCGCCTTTCCCAGCTAGGCAAATAAACAAAATAAAAACCAATATATCTACATGAATTAATGGTCTCTCTCAAAACGGAAGTAAAGCCGAGAAATGAAAGTTCAGGAATAGTGCTTTTTCTCGCATACAGGAAAACACTTAACTCAGAATATATTACATACAATACAAAAATATATTTAAATTCAGCAAAATCGAGAATTTATAAAATTCCGACACGACAACACGCGTGAACCGACGCTTCCGCCTGCAAGCGTTGGCGGCCCCGCAGGTCACTTCCATCGCCCTTTTTCAGCATATGCAGGACACCTTTGATGCTCCTATATCGACCAGGACCATTATCCGCCGATTAGTTGCCGGCTACCTGTACTCCTGGCGCCCGTTAAAAAGACTGCCATTAACTCAACAGCACGGACGCCTCCGTTTGCAATGGTGTCGGGATAGAGCCACGTGGACCGCGGAATGGCACAGGATCGTGTTCTCAGATGAGTCACGCTTCTGTTTTAGCAATGACAATCGCCGTGTACTAATCTGGCGCCGAAGTGGTGACAGTTCCTATCCGGCCGCATCTGTGGAACGCCACACCGCGCGATAACGCGGCATCATGGTTTGGCGCGCCATTGCTTACGATAGCGGGTCACCTCTGGTCCGTATTGAAAGTACTTTGACGGCCCAACGATACATGGGTGACGTGGTACAGCCGGTGACACTACCCTTCCTTCAGGGGGTGCCCAATACCATTTACCAGCAGAATAACGCCCGCCCACACACGCCACGCATCAGCCAACATGCCATGCAAGGTATTCAGGTGCTTCCCTGGCCACCAGTCTCTCACCAATCGAACACGTCTGGAACGTGATTGGACTTCGTTTGCATGCGCTGCCGCCGCCGCGTTTAGAAGACGAACTCTGGCAAATGGTTGACAGGGAATGGGCAGCTATCCCTCAGGACACCATCCGCACGCTCATTGACGCTGCACCTAGACGTGCTGCTACCTGTATCGCTGCCCGCGGTGGTCCTACAACTTACTGATCTGGCGGTGTTATCACTTAGTATATAGGTGTATCATGTTGCAATAAGCATCACTTATTGTTCGTTGCTGTCTCTCTCTGTTTGCCGATTTTCGTCGCTTTCTGCCCACTCCTTCTTGGTGTCTCATTTTCACTGTCACGTAGTATATATATATATATATATATATATATATATATATATATATATATATATATATATATATATATATATATATATATATATATGAATTTTTCTCTTTATCAAATATTTTTGACAAAAGGAAAAGATTTCCAGTTAAAGTTCCTCAAACTGTCAATTTTAACTCCTGTATGGGTAAATCAAAGCATTTTAATGAATGGATTTCATGGGATAATTGCAATACTGTAATGCTGAATCCTGTCCAGATAAATTTCTTAATGATCACTTTAGAAATTTAAAATTCCTTTATGAATTTGCAATTATTACTTCAGACATTTCAAATTCAATTTATGATTAATATAATAACATTTTGTGCAAATAGACTTTTAACATATTTTTATAAATATTCTTGCAGTTTTTGATTAATCATTGTGATAATATTACACATAATTTGTGATAAGATACACATTATTTTACAATAAAATTAGTTATTAAATACTTTATTTATTTCTTTATTCATTTCTTTACTTTCTGGTGTAGTAATTTATTTATATATGGATAATCACATAATTATTAATCTTTCTCAAGTGTGTTTCCAATGATGCTCATCAAATAGCGCATTCTACAGTTTTTCTATCGCGTATTTTCTTGTGGTATTTCATTGCTCCCTTCGGTGTTAAGTAGTTCGCATGTATGACATTTTGATTTGTAATCGTACCATTATTAATCAATTTGTTATAATTTGTCATCCTTCCCTTTGCATTATCTTTTATTTTTATACTGTGTCAGATCTTTTTATAATATTTCAACCCCGTGTGTTGCTTCATAATACGAAACACATTTACACATTTAGTACTTCTATGGATCCTCGAAAAGTAGCGTCTCAAGAAGTTCTATCCAATTCCATCTAGTGAAATTTACATCTTTTCTTCATTAAAATTTTGTCATTTTAATTTTTGGGGCCTTTAGCATTTTCTATTTCTTTTGGCGCACGTGCTTAGAATATTTGTGTTATAACGTAGAAACTGATAATTTAATTCCCATTTTTTATTCCCTTGCTTTATTACTTATTTTATCATTTTAATATTAATTTAAGATCATGGCATCAATGATTTCTTCTCTTTAGATATTATAGTTTCAATTCTTCATTGTCGGAAATCATATAACCTCTCAAATGATATTGAACTAGGGTATGCCATTAATCTGTCAGCTTCCTCATCTCTCTCTCTCTCTGTATATATATATATATATATATTAGTCCGTAAATAGTTAAAATCTAAAATAAAAGACTATATAAGCTCAAGTACATTCATTACATGCTTGTTGCTAGACGTTTTCGAGATATTTAAGTTTTATACCCGTTTTGATACTCTACCTTTGAACGTTCAGTTTCCCAATGAAAGCAAAAATTGGATTAAAAGTGTCAATTTAGTGTCATTTAAAATAATGCAACTCAATTCAACTTATTAATGAAAAGAATAGAATATGAATTTCAGTGTGTAGGGAAAGGTGATATGCTGGCCACGTCAGATTTTTGCACACGTCTTTCGAAAATGACATCTTCTTAAGAGGGAGCGGAATTAACCCCAATTCAAATGGAGATCCATATCAGTCATTATTTAGGCTGGGCCTATAGCCCAGCCTAATGAGACACATAGTTTCAAGGAAGACTTCGAAAAGGGATTCCAAAAGGAAAAGAATGAGTAAAGCTTCTTTGAAATGGGGCATATCACATGTCGTCTGAGCCCCATCTACAGCCAATCTTGATGAACCCCATCACGAACTTTCGCTTCAGGAATTGGATGTCGAATCCATCGGTCATCCTCTAATTGCGATTTAGAGCAGATCTTAAGGCTTTAAAGAAAGTTCAAGAAAGGATCTTGCTTTAAAGAAAGTTCAAGAAAGGCTTTAAAAAAAATTCATCTTAAGGCTTTAAAGAAAGTTCAAAAAAAGTTTTTAGTCAAAACATGAGTACGGCCAAATTTTCACCACCTACCGTGGTGACGCATTCTTTTCACTTTTTAATGGATTCTTTATAGGACCGAATTTATTAAAAGTCAAGATATCGTGAACCGCATGGAACAGACTCGTTTCCTATTCGGGAAAGCTAGAAATATGTCCATCGTTTAAACTTTTGGCTCCATCCTACTTTACGAATACCTTTCAGAGTAGGGAATGTAAACATTCATTTTTCATTCTATTTTCATTTGAATCCCTTTATATTTGAAAACTTGGAAAATATTAAAATAAAAATGTTATAACCAATGGTCCACATGGGGTCGCGAAATCTTGAAGGAGAAAAGAGATTTTATGGGAGACGGTGTCCCTTTAGTCACAAAGCCCCTTGTTTCGCCGCTTTAGGTTTGTTTAGTGTCGCACACAAATATATCTCTTTTTGTCTTGGCAAGTGCAATTCATTCTCTCCTGCTTTGGCCTAAAAATAGATTCCTAAAACAAATATTTTTTCTTTCGAGCTTCGTTCTTCGGATCTTGGATGTCGTTCCGCCGAAGCAACAGTCCGGTAAAAATCTAAAACGCAGTTCTGATTTCAAGTCGCAGTGGACTGGGTGGATTCTCGACGCGTTATCAGGGCGAGAAAAGAAAAGTGCGTTCATACAAAATATTATTAATCTAATTTTGCTCCCAACAAGTACGTCAAAGAAATTATCTTGATGCATCAAAGGAAGAGACTTTACGATGATAAATTCTCGAGAACGGAATGGTTCGCATAAATTTGAATGGATTAAAACGGGTATTATATAGATTCCAGACCACCACAAACATCCGTGTACGCTCGGGGCCACACTTAACACCCTGGATTCCTAAAAATAGAATTCAGCCATAACGCAGACTGATTGGAAAAGTAGTTTATTCAAGATCAATTTGAATAACTTATTCTATTTCAGACTTTTGATAACTCTATTTTTTCTTTTCACTTGTGCTGCATTAATAAATATAACTAAAAGTAACAAAGTATATAAAGGAGTTAAATTTAATACCAGAATCCATCTTTAAGTAGCTTATGAGAGTTCTTTTCAACAAAACATATGAAACATCTGTATCGTTAGTCCAAATGATCCCAATGATAGCATGTTAATCATTTAAAAAGGTTTAAAAAAATATTTCGATCGATACTATATTTGACAATGCACCCCTTCGAAGATGACGTCACGAATACAAAAGTTATGTCACTACAATGATTGAAATTCTGAAGTTCCCGCTATAAGCCTTTTAGGTATCATTATGTCCAATACTGTCCAATTCTATCATGTTAAGGAAATATGAAATTTCGAATCCATTTCGAAGTTTTCGCTCGAATTTCCAAAATTTCCATCTAGTTCTAAATTTTTCTTTAATATAACACAGATGTTAAGGTTCATGAAAATCCATTCACGAGTATGGTAATTATCATGTACACAGGAAGTCGACCCCAGGCAAGCCATCCCTCTAAAAATAGTCCAAATGTGTTCAGGAGGTCCAAAGACACATACTTGCATTCAGGTCAAAATTTTCGCGAAAACAATACTCTCTCTATACTATATTCTAGATTACGATAAAGTAATAAACAAAACCTTTATGTTTGTTTATATTGTATAAGAATGTAAATGGCATTTCTTATTCCAACGATAGTCTTTAAAATAGCTGAGTGTGCCTCTCATGGTACACGTGTTAAAAAAGAAGAAACTGGACGGATCCTCTTCGAAGTCGAGAGTGGCTTAAATGGGTCGTCATTCTTAACGGAAACGAGTTTGTAACACCACGCATCGCATGGTACAAGTAAAGGTGCTCTCAGCGCCGGTGGTACATCTGTCCGAGTCTGTGGAAGTCTCGCAAGAATCTGCCCGAACGTTGGAAAGGACGCTGCCTTATATTTCTTGGGACCGTCGCCGTAAAACGTGGAAAAAATCGCAGATCATAACGATAAAAAAAGCTGCGCAAGGCGTTCATTAAAAGATCCCCGATAATCGATCGTTTGCGTAACAAATGATGCCATCTTCCGTTACCGAAATAAACGTAAAACGGGATGAAATACTTCTCGTATTTCGGAGCCAGATCGATCCGTAGTCCATCAAGATCTTCTGACCGATATTAATTCATCGTTAATCGAGAGTGCTGCATAATTTAAGAGGTAGAAATGGTTTCCAAGCGAGAATCCGCCAACAAACGGATAAGGCAAAAGAAATCAATCTCAAATGAGGTGAAAGATTATGGTACGGACCAAGTATAATTGTCATATATATATATTAATCATTTTATATACTTGTATTTTAAAGACCAGTGGTTTATCTTGTTTTGAAAATGGTTTGAAAAGCATATGTGAAAATAAAATAGACTCAACGATAGGCTGGAGAAAAAATTCATTATAAATAAAACAGATACTAAAAAGGTATTAAATACCCCTCTTTCCCTGTTCTATATATAAGGTAAGCCATTCAAAATTGGATTTCATTTAGGTGAAAGTCTGGAAAATATAAGCCTGTAACTACACCCAGTGATTAAATTATTAGTTAAAATATTACAAATCATATATGTAATACAGGTACTAAAGGTACTAATCCCCTTGTTCCCTGCATTAACATACATGGTGTAAATACATGAATAGGGTAATAGATGAAAAGATTCAAACTGAAAAACTACACATGAAGCTAGGCTTATCCTGGCTCCCATATTTTATGACATGAAAAAGAAAATAATTTAGAAAAAAGGAAAAGTATTTCCGAAACCATGTACGTTTCAAGGGCCATACCTGTTTCAGTAATACTGAAATTCTACATTCCTGTGTGCATGACTGTATATTGTATTTCATAAATTATGCACATGGCCCGATGTAAAAGAATGTAGAAATGGATCAGAATTAACAATACTCAAATAAAATAAATAAACCAAATAAACCAGCTAGATGCCATATAATAATATTAGAATAAAATTTAATGATTCAAAATTAAAAAAGAATAAGAATAAAATAAAATAAAATGAGTTACCACTTGCTCTGGAAACATTGGAGTTGAAAATGTGATAATGACTTTGCATTGAGCCAACTCAAAAATGTTTACAGTTAAGGTTATAAGCTAAGGTTATAAGTGCGTAACTGGTTGAAATGAAACATGGTGATTAGAAATAGTTTATTTATTATTCATTAAATAGTCAAATAATTGAGATCTCTATTCCGATTTTGGAATTATAGTTATCTGGTTGTATGGATGCTTAGTAGTCACGTTGATGATAATCTGATTTCATTTTTGATTATTTAGATTATTTAAAAATAGTCTAAACTTGATCCACACTCCACAAACAGCATCAAACTGAAAATTATCAATGTGTATAGTGATTTAAATATTAATTATAAATTTTTGAAATTTCCATATATTGTGCTTGTTTCTAAATTTCATAAAAATCCTATTCAATTTAGAACTGTAACGAGTGGTCATAATTCTTACTCTACTGGCGCGAGTAAATTGCTACTAAATTGTTTAAATACACTAAATAGTAATTTACGTTATTTTAGTAAGAACTACCTTATTCTACATAATAGTAAAGAATTAAAGAAAAATTAACATCACTAGGTAAAATAATTAGATTTCAAACTTTGGATTTTAAAGATCTTTTTAATAATATTAAGATCTTTATGATGCAATTTAGCTCTTGCTTAATATTTCCTAAATGATTATATTATTAAACAATCTACTCTTACTATATTTACCAATTTTCCTAAACTTCTCCACTTCTTTTCAATGATTATATATATATCAAGGTAATAAGTCTCGGGAGTTCCACGAGGTGGCTGTAGTAGCAGTATGTTAGCTAATTTATACCTTTATCATTGAGAAAAATCCATTACTTCAAAAGATTATAAAATTTACAGATATGTTGATGATCTGATTTGTTTAGTATTTACTGATAACTATGTCATAGGCATAAATTTCTATCCGGATAATTTGGAATTAATTCCAAATGAAGCCAATATTAGTAATAATATTAATTATTTGGATTTAAAGCTAATTATTGAACCTACTAATGGGATAGTTACTAATTTATATGATAACAAGAAAGATCAATCACTCATAAAGCATTGATTATGAAACACTTTCCAACTTCAATGCAATTTTATTTAAACATCTCTAAAATGCGACACATTTCACGGAAATGTTTTTAAAATTATCACAATACTACATTAATTTATTACATTTAAAAACTTCATCGAGAAAACAAAGGAACTTTATTAAAATGACGTCCTCGAAATATAACACGCCTGGCTCTCTCTATAAAAGCAGCATTTAAACTCTTTTCCATTCATTTCATTCATCACAATACTGTAATAATTTATTTTATTTAAAAACTTAAGACCATGGAGGTACAAGTAATTAAACTCTATGCTTAAAACTTCATCGAAAAAATCTCTGTGTAAAATCAATGAATCATTCAATGAATGAAATCTTTCATATCAGCTATATTGCAGACTCCATGAGCTAAATAATTTTGCGTTAAAGAAATGCAGCAATTCTTACTCAACTCATTCTACATCTTTTGGTATTTACATTCTCCATAAGTGAAAATTAGACTTCGTAGTAGAAATAATCAAAGTCGGATGATCATTTAAACTCAAAAATATTGTAATTGCGTTGGCATAGTACATAGATGCACTGAAAAAAAAATCAAAAATAAAGCGGTTTTAGGACGGATACAACATTAAATATGAATTAAAAAGAACTTTACAAATCACGATGATTTTGACACAAGATGGATGCCCAGTGGCGGCCATAGGGGGGGCCGCGAGTACGCGCGACACCATTGAGTAAGCACCCCAAATTATTTTTTTAGTTATACAGATTTATTACAATTTCTATTGAAAAAATCTGAATTTTTGGTTCAATTAAATCGAGAATTATTAAAAATAAGTTATGAAAATGCCACTAGATGGCAGCACTACACCTTTCTTCGGAGAAAGTCGACTCACGAAAGCTGTATTGCACAGAATTTTCAACACATAGGGAAAAAAATATAGGGATATTTTTAAAGCCGCGTCCCTACCGTCGGCATTTCCTGAGTGAAAGAATGGCATAGGAGCAATATTAGAAATTTGGCGTGGAAAAAAAACCAGACATTGCAGATTTACTAGTAGATTGTGTCGCGGGACTGAGCGCGCCCCAGCCAAAAAGAAACAGAAGAGTAGAAAAACATGAAGAGGGACTTCTCAAATTGGCTCAGTTTCGCTAATTTGGCTTCAATTTTCTACATTTAAGAATGTGTTTGTTCTCATTCTCGTCTTTGTTATAAATTTGGAAGTTTAAATAAACATTTGAACAAATGAGAGAATTAAGTGTACGTGTGTGGTGATGGGAAGGGGGGGGGGGTATGATATTTTAGGGGTTTCTGGCCATCGTGAATAAAGTGTCTTATTTAGGACACTCAGTTTGAGGGATCGTTTGTCCCACCCAGCTGTCTTAATTATTGAAGTTGTTTCGCATTTCGTCATTTCTGATGTAGTTTGTCTGTTGTTCTGTTCTTCCGGAAGGGATTTATTTCTATGCTCTGGTTGATCTGCTGGTGACGAATTTCAATATGTTTGACTTCAAAATAATTCTTTAAACGTCACGAGTTTCCAATTTTTGGCACACTGTGACATATAGGCTATTTTTAGTGACATTTTCATAAATGTGTTGTTTCGGACATTTAGTTTGAGTTGACTTACCCAGCTGTCTTACTTTTTCAGCTATTTAACATTAAAAAATGCCTAAAAATTAAAGAAATTCTAAGTATTTGTTAAAAAACTTAAAAATTAAATTTTCAACATGATCCTTTTATCTGACGTCGTTTTTCTGGAAATTTTGGCCCGACCGCTGGCGACTATATTGGTAGCCCCCAAATTGGCTCTAGACCTATAATATTGGCCCTAGGCTTATATTTAAATTGAAATAGCCCACAAATTTCTTATCTCGCCTTTTAATTCAGCGAGTTTGATTCTAATCATGGTTATAGTGTCTCCACCATCTGTACGTATCACCTAAATATATATTTTGTGCCAAGCCCCTGGACGTAACTTTTAGCTTAGCTCCCTCAATTTTACATCTCGTTTCCTAACTGAGAGATTTTGGCTCTGCTAGTGGCTATAGCCTCTGCACCATTTGTACATGTCACCTGTATATGCATCTTTGTGAGAAATCCCTGAGATTAACTTTTACTTCAGTTACGCCCCCCCCCCTCCTCCAATTTCCCACCTCACCTCTTAATTGAGCGATTTTGATTTTACTGATGGCTATAGTGTCTGCATCATTAGCACATGTCACCTGGATCTGCATCTTTTTAGTGATAAATCTTTGAGCGTAACTTTTACTTCAAATAGCACCCCCCTTACACACACACACACACACACACACACACTTATCCATCTCGACTTCTAATAAAGCGATTTTGATTCAGATGGTGGCTATAGTCTCTGGCCCACATGTACATATTAACTTGATATACATATTTGATGGATATAATATACATACGTTTTTTGCGTCAACCCCTGGGTTTAACTTTTAGTTTAACTAGTCCCCATAATTTTACATTTCAATTTCTAATTGAGCGATTTTGATTCTGCTGGTGACTATATAGTCTGAGCAACATTTGTACATTTCAATTGGATACACATATTTTTGTGTCAACCCCTGGGTATAACTTTTAGTTTAACTAGTCCCCAGAATTTTACATATCTGCTTCTAATTGAGCGATTTTGGTTCGGCTTGTCGCTGTAGTGAGTTTCTCTACCATTTGTACATGTCACCTGAATATGCAACTTTAATATGGCAAATCTCCGAGCGTAACTCTTACTTTGGTTCCCCCCCCCCCCCAATTTTCTATCTCGCCTCCTAATCCACCGATTTTGATTTTACGGGTGGCTATAGTGTCTGAACCATCAGTACGTATCGCCAGAATATGCATATTTTTAGTCAACTCCCTGGGCATAACTTTTAGTTTAACTAGCCCCTACAATTTTACTTAAATTAGGACTATGTAATGTTTTTCACTAGGAAAGATACGTTCCATGTGTCCAGGCTTTTTATGAACGAGCGAGCAGGTGGGAGGTACGTTATTTTACTTAATACATCCGTCGTTTATATTTTTAATACTCCCGTTGCTATGCCCAAAATACGTATATGTATATACAAATGCTTTATATATACATATATATATAATATATATATAAATAATATATATATATATATATATGTATATATATATATTACTAACGTATATATAGGCATAAATACATAGATGAGCGCCTCCCTCTACATGCCACTCACGAGCCGCCACTGTGGATGCCCTATTTTATTTTGAAGTGGGTCACGTGATCTTCTCATATAATGGTCACGTGATCTCTTCATATAATAGATATAATTAATATTTTAATTATTATTTAAAACACTACTGAATATATTTTGCTGAATGTCTTTTTTATATATTTTATGGGATAATTTGAATATTTCCTAAAACTTTCGAAGCAATTTGTGAAGTTTAAATCCGCTTGAAAAATGTTTGAAAAATTAGGTACCATAGGGTTCAATGTATTTCATTTTTTCAACCCGGGTTCCGCCCCCCAAGTCTTGAAGTCTTGTTTTTGAAGTCTAATGAAGTCCTGTTTTTGTAAGTAGCGGCTTCATTATGGAGATCAAATTTATTATTCTTAAACTGAATGAAGCTGGTGGGCTTCGACGGACCGGAGGAAGTCAAAAGCCCAGACCGTCCGACTCGTCCTGGGGCATGAGCAGCATTTTGGAGGAAGTGTCAACCGAGGAAGGAAAAAATCCAAAACTTGGAGCCAATTAAAGATTTCACAGATGCCTAGGTACAGCTATGCATAATAAAAGCAGATGTTGCTGAGCGTCGTGCGGCCACGCATGTTTCATACTAGGAAATGATTCGTGGTGTAACGCGTCCACACAGCAGTTGATTTATTTATACATAGATACTTCAGGAGCCGGGACTGGAGATTTTTTTTTCGCCGTATTATTAAGGCGTTCTTTCAATTTTGTTCACCGGAGCTTACAACGAACTCTCGAAAACAAAAGAAAGCTTTATTAATACAAACAAATAACCTGCTGCTACCCATTTCCGTAAAAACCGCTTTCTCTATTAACTTCTCGAATGTAACGATTGGAGGACGTGATCCTTGTCGGAAGGCGTTCCATTTCCGTCCTCGTCTCATTGAGACGCACGTCGTAATTAAAGCGCATTCGAATCAAAGTGATGATACTGCGTGATGATCCTGCAAAATAATTATGCGAAATGAAGTACGGGCTGGAAAACATGCAGTGGGATGGGGAGGGAGGCGAGGACGAATACAAACAGCACTTGCGCTCTCTCGATTCAAGGTTCAGTGGATGGGGAAGCGATCGAGCTCGCCGGACTGCGTGAAAGGGGATGTGTCAGCAAATAAGATACCTGGGTCCCAAGTACGAACGGGTATTCATTCTCTTGCGATAGTTTTGAAGAGGAGTTTTAAAAGGACGGAATTATGGCTCGCTTTTTATTACATTCTTTGGCCCGCGTTTTCCACATGCTAGACCAGTACTCTATCATTCACGTTTTCATTTTGTAAATTTTATATTAAATGTTTAATTGTAATTTTTTGTGTCTCTCTGAAAAGAGCCTTTTTTCTGTTATGTACACCGAATGTCTGTAGCGTTTCTCTCTTGTAACTCTTTGGCTTAACTTCTTAACCTTTTTTTTTATTAACTTTTTAACTTGTTTCGTTCTTAATCTTTAATTTAATCTGTAAATTTCATTGCAAATTCCCTTTGTGATCCTTTTTTTAACACTTCTAAAGTGACTTCTCCAACGGTATCTCCGTCCCGCCCTTCACCCCTACCCTTTTCCACCGACTTGCAGGTCAAAGCCGTCCAAAACAATTTCAACCAATGGAATTTCAGCACCAAGCCATCCATACAGATAGCACCCTCTACAGAGCCGAGTGCCACACAAGTTGATCTCCATATATGTTATCATAGAAAGGTCAACATATTGCTATAAATTTGATGTGGGGCAGGGGCGGTTATTCAAGGGCGCCGCGGGGCCGCGCGGACCCCCTTGATCAAGCACTTCAAATTCCTTTAGTTATATAGGTTAATTACAATTTTTAAGGAAATTATCTGAAATTTCTTTCAACTAAAAGTCTAATTATTGGAATTAAATGATAAAATTGTCACTAGATGGCAGCACTAAAGCTTTGACTTTCAAAAAAATCTCTTATCCCCTTTTCATACTACATTAAATTTATAGGGAAAAATACTGCTGGGGGAAAGACGAGGGATTTTAAGAAGAGCCGCGTCCCGTTATCGACTCTCTGATGATAGAAATAATGGTATGTGAATACAACGGCAATAGAAATTTCAGTTAAAAAAACAGACATTGCAATATTCCAATCTGATCTGAGCCGCGCGGGTTATCGCGGCTCTCATCTAAAGAAGCCAAGAAGACACGAATACCGTGAACGACTGACTCGAATTGGCTGAGTTTCGCTAATTTGGCCTCGAATTTTTCTTGATAAATGAGTGTTCTCGCTCTCGCTTCTTTTTAAAATAATAAATTTGGATGTTTAAATAAATATTTGAAAATAAATTACTGTATTTATCTAATTCTGATTTATTTTATTGATCCTATTGACCCCTAGCTTTTTCAGTTTTGGTTCATGAAGAAATAGTTTAGTAATATTAGATATAGAAAATAGAAATTCAAAAAAGTTTCGATATATATTTTGTGCTTTTTACTTAATTGAATAAATGGGGGTTATTGATGGTATTTTGGGGGTTCCGTTCTTCGTTTTTGGTAGAAAAATGCAATCTAATTTCATTGAAGTCCAATATTGATCCGATACTCCCTAGGCGTAAATTTCACTTGAGGTAGTCCTAAAATTTCTCATCTCGTTTCCTAATTAAGCGATTTTGAATCTACTGGCAGCTATAGTCTCTGCACTATCTATACGCGTATCGTCTGGACATGCATATTGTTTTATTCAAACCCTTCTGAGCGTCACTTTTAGTTTAACTAGCCCGCACAGTTTTACTTCTCGGTTCCTAAATTGAGCGATTTTGAATCTTCTGGTAGCTACAGTCTTTGTACCATTTGAATATACATATCTTTCATATCAATCCCCTGGGCGCAATTTTTACTTTAAGTAGTTCCCTTCTAATTTCACATCTCGGCTCTTAATTGAGCCATTTTGATTCCGTTGGTGGCTATAGTCCCGGCACCATTTGTACATGTGAACTGGATATACATATTTATTGTGTCAGCTCCCTGGGCGCAACTTTCAGTTCGGTTAGCCCCCCCCCCCCCCCCCCCCGCCAAATTTCTTATTTCACCTTCTAATTGAGCGATTTAGAGTTTGCTGGTGGCAATCACTTAGATATACAACCTTATTATGTCAACCCTCTGGGCGTAACTTTTACTTTAAGTAGCCTCAATTTCATATTTCGGTTTAACAAAAATGCATCGCCTTGGTTCCTGAAATATCCGTGCACGATATTTCAAGACCGTACGATGTTTACATTTTCCGCTACAGACCTTACACATAAATATATATATATATATTTATATATTTATATATTTATATTATATATTTATATATATATATATTTATTATATATAAATATATATATATATATTTATATATATATATATATATATATATATATATTTATATATATATATATATATATATATATATATATATATATATATATATATTTATATATATATATATATATATATATATATATATATTTATATATATATATATATATATATATATTTATATATATATATATATATATATATATATTTATATATATATATATTTATATATATATATATATATATATATATATATTTATATATATATATATATATATATATATATATAAATATATATATATATATATATATATATATATATATATATATATATATATATATATATATATATATAAATATATATATATATATATATATATATATATAAATATATATATATATATATATATATATATATATATATATATATATATATATATATATATATATATATATATATATATACATACATATATATATATATATATAAATATATATATATATATATATATATAAAGATTCATATGAAAAAGAGGGGAAATGACCAAATGCAAGGCATAAAATGGTAGAGGGGGATGGCGACCCCTCTTTCCCGTTTAAAAGACTGCTTTTATGCCCGGGCAACACTCACGGTACCAATGCCATGCAGAAGCCATACTTCCGTAAATGTGTCAAATCAAGAACACTCGAAAAAGTGCAAAGAAAACAAATAGGAATCGACCAGGATCACAAGGGAAAGACTGGAAATGCAGCAAATGCCCCTGTCGTATTATATAGCGACTGGCAATTATACTGTTATAAAGTATATGCCCGGTAATACAGCAATACAGGGTAGTAGTATTATCGATAACCAGTTACCCTCATGCTTTATATATGATGCCTAACATAAAGAAATATTTCAAGCCTGTGCAACATGCTATTGCAAACTCTGTGACAAATATAAATAGCGTCTGTAATGTTTCTCATTGTTCTACCGACTCGATCCTTAATCTAAATGGATCACCCTTTTTTAAATATTCATATCGTCATTATTTTAATAGAATACGTAATTTCAAGTTTAAAAAATGCCAATCTCATCGATGTAAACTCTGCCCAGTGGCAGACCCGCTCCAAATATCTACTCAAGATCCCAGTTACGGTACATTCTGCAAAACCTATAATGTCATCTACTGTATTACTTGCCAAACATGCCAAGCAAAATATATCGGCTAAACCAAAAATCGTTTGCATTTGCGAATCAACTTACATCGAAGTCAAATTGGCAAATCTCTTCTCACTGATGCAACTATCACCAATTTGGAACTCCGTCATTATAGAAACCATGATTTTTCACAAATAATTGTTACAATCATCGATGTTGTACCCAAACTGTCAGAAAGACTTTGGTGGGAAAATACACACATCCAACAATATGGAACAGCTTTTCCGTATGGACTCAATACGATCATATTTAATGACAATTATAATTTGGAATCTTGTAAAAATGAAAAACGTAACCCTGTATTGCAAGATATCCATCCTGCTATAAAAAAGAGATGGCAAAGGGGAACAAGAAAAAGGAAATATTTCAGTTATAAAGAAACTCTTGAAAAGATCGAAACGTTCATGAAAACAGTGTGTGCAGGAATAATAATAAAACCCGGCTGGATCAAAAATCTTATATTTAGTATAAGAAAACGTTATATTCAACGCATCTGGTGTTATTTGAAAGTGTATCAACTCGAAAAACAACTAACTGTTAATAATAATGAAAATGCATGTACAAACTACGCTATTATGATGGATTTACTTAAACTAAAAGCCAGTACATTAAACATAGTATTGAAATCCTCTCCACAGAAGAAAACTACTACAACAGTGCCTTTTGTTACAACCTACAAAAATAAAAATTATGATGGTTTACCAATCAAGACATATATAAAAAACTTGGCACATCTCTTACCAATACCTAACATAGAAGTAAAAGTGATTTATAAATTTGTGCAAACCAATGGTAGAAAAATATTTAATTATAACCGCATAAGTAGAAACATCAATGTATATAAAAGTGAAGAGTGTAATTGTCAAAACAGCCCTTATATAGATACCCATCATGCGCACATTATCACTGGAAACCTGGATCTATTGGATAATCACAAGTTAAAATCTATGCTTCAACTTGGTACGAAATTTCGTATACAAGATTTCACAAATATTAAAAAGGACTTTGAACAAGATTTGAAGAAATTTACATATAAACTCGCCGTAAAATACAGCATGCCAATACAAGCCTTCAATGAATGGCAATATAACCTTCTCAAAATGTTCAATCTCCACTACAAAACATTGTGTAAAAAAACGTATTATCCTTCTCTTCAAAATGCAGTCAATAAATATGAAGATAAATATGTTATAACTTATACGGATAAAGTTGTATCAAATTACGCTTTCACATGCAGAAAATACTACGTTGATACTTTAAAAAATTGTTATCTTGATAAACAAATGTACTCCCCTTTACAACAAAATGGAACATGTCTGGTAAATAAAATTAAAACTCTGTATCAAAGCATTGGTATCGAACTTAAAGCAGTTAACTTTCCATATTTGGTACTCATACCAAAACTTCATAAAAATCCAGTCAAGTTCCGGCCGGTGACAGTGGGATGTGGATCCTATTTAACAATTGCAAATGAAAAACTTTTAACTATACTTAAAAATGTTATTATTATACTCAAGAAACAAGGAACAGTAATGATAAATAATAGTTACGATGTCATCAACCGACTTCCATTTTATAGCAGGGATATACGTTTCAAAAGTTACGATTTCCGTGATTTATTCAACAACATCAATCTGGAAAATCTATATGAAATTTTGAAGGAACTACATGAAATATATGACTTAAAAGAGCATATTACATTCAGAAAATACGAGGACTTGATTCGCATTGTGTTGTTTGAAAACATCTTATTTGACGGCACCAACTATTTTCAACAGGTTAAGGGTATTCCGATGGGAGGGGGATGTTCATCCCTGCTCGCCGATCTATACTTGTGTAAATTTGAAAATGGCACTCATATATTACATGAAATGCCATATTTTCGTTTCGTTGACGATGTCCTTATTGGGCAATATAAGAATACACCCCAATTTGATTTTACTTTTTATCCAAAAGAACTGGAATTGATTGAGAATATAAGTAAGGAGGAAGATAGTGTTGATTTTCTAGATATCACACTAAAACATGACAGTAGATATGGTACTTATACCGTCTTATATGACAAGAGAAACAATTTCAATATAAAAATCAACCGCATTATTGATTGGAGGTCCAATTTGACCAAAAACATTTTCAGAAATGTCGTCATTGGTCACCTCAAAAGAAATCAACGCATTAATACTTTCAAGTCTGATTGCATCATGCATAATAGGAATATTATGAAGGAGGCAATAAAACGTAATTATCCAATTGGCTTCCTGAAATGTTATTATAATTCCCTATTTAATACAAAAAAGGGAGAAAATGCTTACTTAAAGGATATGACAGAGGTATAGAACGATGAAAGTGAAAATAACGAATAGCGCATGCGTGGACTTCTGTTATATATGATGCACTCCATCTTAACCGACAGGGGCATTTGCTGCATTTCCATTCTTTCCCTTGCGATCCTGGTCGATTCCTATTTGTTTTCTTTGCACTTTTTCGAGTGTTTTTGATTTGACACATTTATGGAAGTATGGCTTCTGCATGGCATTGGTACTGTGAGTGTTGCCCGGGCATAAAAGCAGTCTTTTAAACGGGAAAGAGGGGTCGCCATCCCCCTCTACCATTTTATGCCTTGCATTTGGTCATTTCCCCTCTTTTTCATATGAATCTTATATGTTACTTTAGGAGAATGTGCTGCATTGCGCCAACTTCTGGAGAAAAATTGGATAACTGTAAAATAATTTTATTTTAATATGTTTACTATGCTATATATATATATATATATATATATAAATATATATATATATATATATATATATATATATATATATATAAATATATATATATATATATATATATATATATATATATATATATATATATATATTTGCAAAAAAACGAAGCACCCCTAAAAAATAATCCAATCATCCCGAAATTTCGCATGCAAATTCCTTTATACCAAGTATGCAAATGATTAAATTTGCAAGGCCAATGAGTGTTAGCTTCGGTCATAGCGCGCGTTTCTACTGCGCAACTAGCATCCTATAAAACTGGTTTAAAATGTGGACGGTTTATCTTTGCTCGTTAAATGGTCATATTCAGGACCTTCAATCTCCCCCGGAAATTGTTAAATTCAGAAATTTAACGAATAAAGCTGACATAGCTGGCCACGAAATAGATTTTTCGGCAACTTCAAAAAGTGATTACGTGGCACCCAATCCAAAATCGAGCCAAGACTTGGCCACACCCCCTGGACCCAGTAAGACTCCTCCTTCTCAAGAGGAGAAGCATATTGACTATGCCTCATTTTTATCGTCCCTTATGGCGATGAGGCATACTCATAATAAGGATATCATTATGCAAGCCTTTAGCCTAGCGCTCCCAGACCTCAGGAAATGTACTACAGAGATAGATATGATATTTCATAACTATCAGGATTACAACGCACTTCTAGGGTAATCCCCCCCCCCGTTTTAGTTCTGGCTTTTCATATTCGGCCCACTTCTCATATCTTGCAATCTCTCAAGGTCGGCTTCTGGAATGCCAATGGAGTGCAATCCAAGCTCGACGAGATGCGTGATTATGTGGTAAATAACAACTTTGACATCTTCATGGTAAATTAAACTCATTTTGTTTCGCCTGCTGCTCCTGCTATTTGTAATTACTCTGCATACTTCTATCATCGTCCCATTGACCCCGCTACGAATTATACGTTCCGTTCTGGCGGCACTGCACTTTTCATCAAAAATAATATTCCTCACCACCGTCTGAGCGCCCCGGCATTCTCGAAGCTTGAAGCCGTGCTCGTTACGGTCACTATTCCAAATTTGGTCCCGATTACATTTGCTTCAGTGTATGTCCCTCCATTAATTGGCAAACGTTCCCTTGAAAAGGATGTTGAAGCACTTATTAGACTCAGCAGTAGCTGGTGACCTAAATTCTCGCGATTGCTCCTGGGACTCTGCTTCGAACCACAATGGCATTACTCTAAACCGATTGGCTCAGTGCGCCAACTTCAGGATTATAGCTCCTCCCACCCCAACTCATTACACTACAGGAAGTTCTCCCACCACAATTGATCTGGCCATTTTTCGGAATATTCCTTATGAATATACGATCAGAACTGATGTAAATCTATCTTCTGATCACCTTCCTGTAGTGCTGGACCTTTTTTTTGAGAATTTATCTTTAGACTACCCGGAGGAGCTACAAACAAACTGGGATGACTTCAGGTTCATCCTTCAAAATTCTAAAGCGCCCCCCCCCTCCAAATTAGCAGCACCGATGACATAGAACAGCGTGTCATGGATATGAATCATGTACTGCTCGAGGCACTTGCTGCAGCCTCGAAACCCAAAAAAGCCCGCTCTAACTGTCACATTTTACCTGATGATATTAGAGACAAAATTAAGCAGCGTAACAGGTTACGAAAGCTTTGGCAGCGCACTAGGTTTTCATATTGCGGCGCATGCTTTCGTAAACTCCATGGTGAAATCAAGAGTATGATTAGATCACACACCCAGCTGCGCTGGAAAACTCACCTTGAGGGACTTACACCAGCAAATCACAGTCTCTGGCGAACAGCTAAAAACATGAGAACCACCAAAACTCCGATTCCGCCCCTTAACGGCCCTAATGGACTCGCCCAGACTACGGAGGAAAAAGCAAATTTGTTTGCAGATAGCTTGGAACTCCAATTTTCACCTCACTTTGATCACAACTTCAGCCACACATACACAGCCACTGAACAAGACTTACAACAGACCAATCACAACGCACTTCAAGCACATGCACCAAACGACTTAGAGAGAATCTCTCTGGCTGAAATACTTCATATCGTTGATGGATTGAAAGTCAAGAAAGCCCCTGGATTGGATCGTATCAGTAATCGCATCCTCAGGAATCTTCCTGACTTGTACTACTGCTGGATTACTTTGCTACTGAGCTACATGTTGGATCTTCGCTTTTTTCCGCAAAGTTGGAAAACCGCTGTCGCCCTCCCCGTTCCAAAACCTACCCAAAATCTCTCGCCGAGAACTTCAGACCAATAAGCCTCCTGTCCAGTTTCTCGAAAATCTATGAATTGGTGTTGCTTAGACGTTTGGATAGTTTCTGCCGTTCGAAAAATATTTTGATTCCTGACCAGCACGGATTTCGAACTGAGCATTCAACGCAGTCCCAACTTATGCGTGTTGTCGAAACTATCCATCAAAACGCTAACAACAGACAGTATACTTCCATAGTATTTTTCGACGTGGCAAAGGCGCTTGATAAAACTTATCTGCCTGGACTTATTTCCAAGTTGGTGCGACTTGGCATTTCGACTCAACTTTTGGCCATCATCAACTCGTACCTCACTAACAGATTTTTCCAAGTACGAGTTGATAAAACTCTCTCTACTGTTCGTCCAATCAGGGTAGGGGTTCCTCAAGGAGGCAATCTCAGCCCACTGCTGTATAATATCTTCATCAACGATATTCCAAGCATACCACAAGTTAAGCTGGCCATCTTTGCAGATGACACAGCGCTTATCACTCGTAGCCGTTCACCTCACAACGCAATCAACACTCTTCAAAGTTACATTAAAAATAGCCTTGAGCACTGGCTCACCACCTGGAGAATTAAAATTAATGCTTCCAAAAGTGCAGTGTGTATTTTCAAGCCTAACTACCGAGAAGACAGTCGTAATTATACTCTCAAGATCTTCGATGAAGTCATTCCTCTCTCCCACTACGTAAAGCATCTGGGAGTTACTCTGGATGCTCACATGACTTTCCTTGAGCATATTAAAAGCAAACTTGAAAAATCTAATACTGTTTTCCGAGCCCTCTCCCCTTTTCTCGGTAGAAAATCCCACCTCTCCCTTGAGAACAAGTTGATTATTTACAAACAGATCATTGCACCTGGCTTTTTGTATGCCTGCCAAATTTGGGGGTCGGCAGCAAAAAGTCATATTGAGAAATTGCAAGTTTTCCAAAATAAAATCTTGCGTTGCATAGTTAATGCGCCTAGATATGTCCAGAACGAAGTTATCCACCACGACTTAAAAATCTCTGGCATTACAGAGTGTATTGGGCTACTCACTCAAAATTTTTACAAGAAAAACTCCAGTAGACCTTGTTTGTCGATCAGAGCTACGATCCGATCGTCCCTTCCTATCTTAGGAAGCGTAGACCCCGACGCGTTCTGCTTGGCTCTAACGAGACCGAGTGGAAAAAGCGTCGGTTCTCAAACAGGTGTTTCCTACTTTTTCACCCTTTCTGATCGAAGATAGATGACAACACTCCGATTCAAGGACTTGGCGTTTTTCAACTCTTCTTCACGGCCATGCCACAGGCCAGTTGTACGGCTAGCATTTGCCATTCGCGTTGCGTGTGCACGATTCCTTAGTCCACGTTCGTTTAAACTTGTATTTACTCTACTGTCATTTTAATTGTAATGAATTTCATGCAGCTCCTGCATTTACATCTTGTTAACTAAAATTGTACTTTTTTGCTGATGGGAAAGCGAATTGTGCTTTCATTGAGGTCTTTTTCGGGAAAATTTAAGCTTAATCTATATAAATAAAAATGAAAATCTGTCTGTCTGTCTGTCTGTCTGTCTGTCTGTCTGTTTGTCACACCATCACGGGAGAACGGCTGAACCGAATTTGATGAAATTTTGTGGGTAGCCCAGAAATAGCCCCACTTAAAATTATATCCGTGTTTTGAGTTTCTACGACCAGTGGTTCTCGAGATATTAGTAAAAAACGAAATTTTCGTTTGTCTCATCATCACGAAAAAACGGCTGAACCGAATTTAATGAAATTTAGTGAATAGCCTTGAAATATCCCCCCATAAATTTTGTCCAAGTTTCGAGTTTCTAAGATCTGGGGTTGTCGAGATATTAATGAAAAACGGAACTTTTTCCTAGGAGTTCTACTCCCTAACTCTGTGGTTTATCCAAACGAAAAGCTTGAAAATCGTTTGAAAGTGAATTAAAATTTAATCTCTGAGTTTGATGGGAGATTTTTTGCGTTAATTAGTCACTTTCTGAAAACATGAATTGTTTGAAACATGATTTAAAGGGGAAATCTATCTCCATGGTTCATGGTTTATTTAAAACAAGCTTTTACGGAACAATGAGAAGTATAGAGAAATCAAAATCGTTATTTAAATTCGCAGTTTATGTTATAAGACATGACATATTTAACATGTTATAAGATTCTATCTTATATCATGTTACTCAGAAACGCAATTAAATTAAATCTGTCTGTTAATTTTAATAATTATTTTTTCGATTTGAATAATAAATAAATGGATATAAAAATATATTTTAGAAAAGAACGATTTGATTTTTCTTATAGCATTTTTGACTGGATAATATCAATTACGGTCTTCAGGTTTAAAAATTATTATTTTTTATATTTTCGGGGATTATTGATTCAAGGATTATTGATATTTTCAAGTTATTATGCAATTATTTTATTATGACAAAAATTGTTTAAACTCATATATTGTATGTTGTACGAATCTTCTACAAATACACGTGTATATCTTTTAATCTACGAGAATATAAGTAGTACAGGTATATTGACATATGTTTTGATATATATTGGCATATATTGGAATCAATTACGACCTTCTGGTATAAAGAGTACGGATATTATTGATGTTTTCAATTTATTACGTCATCTCTTTTATTTTGGCAAATATTTTTGAGACGCATATTGTAATACGGGTAATCTTTTACTAACACATTGGCATATTTTCTGATCTGCGACAATGTAATTAGTACGGGGTTGCATATATTCATTCAATTCCTATTTTTTCTTCTGTAAATTTGCTTACAAAAGGGGGCAGGATGTTTTATTCTTCAGATCTGATCGTGAAGATAATTTTGCATAGTGAGAACATATATTCTTAAACTTCTCTTTAGGAGCAATAAATTTAATATTTTAACAGAATTTGCACATGATTGCGAACTTTAAGTTTCTTTAAATTATACACTCCGTACGAATAACGGGTGTGCTGTTAGTGGTTAATAAATTTTAACATTTTAGGAGGATATATCATGTTACTCGGCATCGCAATTAAATTAAATGTGTTTGTTAATGTTTTTATTATTTTTTTTCGATTTAAATAATAAATAAATGGATAAATGGATATAAAAGTATATCTTATGAATGGACGGTTTGATTTTTCTTTTAATTATATTAATTGCTGACTGCGTACATCAATTTCATTTATTTTGGCAAAGAGTTTTCAAGCTTATATCGTATTTAGCTACTAAACTCATATATTGTGTTTAGCCAATAAATTCATATAGCCGATTGTTGAAACAGAAAAAGAGTAGAGCGGGTATATCTTCTAATACAATTGTAGTGCTTTCATTTAGTATATTGAAACGGGATAAGAATGTTTCATTCAGATCTGCAAATTCAAAGATACGAATTTGGAGGGATATCGCTAATTTGACAACTTTTCTTAAACTTTGCCAAATTGACGGAAATGTCGCCAAATTGATATAAACGACACACAAACATCTGCCATAAACCTTCGGGTTGGTCGTGTGGCTTGGGTCTTCTACATATCAATGAAATTTTTTTTTGTTTTGTTTTGTTAGAAGAGAGTACTGAAATGATGTTTGGTTAGCATTTATCTGTCAGACCAACCATCCTACTTAGTAATACATTTAGCGAATTTTTAAAATGTCACCAAATTGATAAAAATGTTTTCAAATCTATAAAAATATCTTGAAATTGATAAAATTGCCCTACATAAATGATATTAATTGTTTTTTGTTAGGAGATAGTATTGTGATGATATTTCGTCAATTTGTCGCAAAGTGGAACTGTCAGTTCTACAGTCCCACTTGGCGATAAATTTGGCGATTTTTTAAAATGTCGCTAATTTGACGAAACTGTCGCCAAATGTTCCATAGAAATATAACTATTTAGACGATATTTTTTCTACCAATTTATTTGAAGCAAATGATATCATGTCGCTTAGCAACGGATTTAAATCCAATGTGTTTATGCGGCAGACGATTTTTATTAAATCCTTTCCGATTTGAATAATGAAGATATGTATATAAAATAAATTTCATTGCCATTTCATTTTGGACTGGATAACATCAATTATACTCTTCAGGTTTAAACATTATTATTATTGATATTTTCCGGAATTATTGATTCAGGGATTATTGATATTTTTAAGTTATTACGCCATTTTTTTATTGCGGCAAAAATTGCTGACACACGCATATTGTACGTTGTACGAGTAATCTTCTAGGAATGCACGGGTATATCTTCTAACCTTCGAGAATATAAGTAGTACAGGTATATTGGCATATATTTTGACATATATTGGCATATATATTGGAATCAAGTACAGTCTTCTGGTATGAAGATTAAGGGGATTAATTATATATTCAATTTATTACGTCGTCTGTTGTATTTTACCAAAAAACATTTGTGACTCATATTGCAAAACGGGTAATCTTCTACTAATAATCGGACATTATAAGTAGTACGTGTATATCTTCCCATATAATTTTAGCACTTTAATTTTGACGTGTATTGGAATAAATGACTGTCTTCAGATTTAAAGATTACGGGTTTATTTGTATTTTCAATTTATACATGTAATCTACTAATACAGTTTATATTTTCTAATATTCGCGTATATAATTAGTACGGGTCCCATACAATTTTAACGCTTTTATTTTGCATATATTGATTCAATTCCATATTTTTTTATATTTGCTTACATAAGGGGTCCAAGATGTTTTATTCTTCAGATATGTCCATGAAGATAATTTTATATAGCGAGAACAGAGATTCTTAAACTTCTTTTTAGGAGCATTATATTAAATATTTTAACAAAATATTTTTATTAAACATGTCATTTAGTATACTATAAGAATTTGGGCATGATTATGAATTTCAAGTTTCTTTATATTATATACTCCGTACGAAGAACGGGTATGCTGCTAGTTGTATATAAACTTAAACTGTATTAATTATGTAAACTGTAAAATCTTTAACTTAAATTGTATATTTGTATTTTAACTTTGATTGATTTATTTATCTTGTATACTGTTGTGTACTGGCTCCCGTCCAATCTGATTGGACCTTGCCTTAGCCCCACCCCCTTCCCTTTCCTACCTACTTACTTACCAGATCAGCCATCCAAGACCACTTTTCGATCTCATCCATCGCTGTTGCTTTAGCAAGTCAACTTCAAGCCCAGCACCCTCTATGAAGCAGAGTGCATAGAACAGACTGCAAACATCGCATTAACAAACAGATTGCTATTACTACAGTAGATGTGGGGTTACGCATCTGGAGATGCAGGCACCCCGGAATTATTCGTCTTGGCTTGGCTTGGCTTGGCTCTTTGCTCGTTATCGGCGTTGCAGTTCCGTGGAGAGACAAGCAATAACGCCATTACGACGTTTCCGAAGACCTCATAAGCAATTAGACGAGCTCGAACGGGGTCGTGTAGTCAGGATGCGTGAAGCTGGATGGTCATGCCGAGCAATAGGCCGCCACCTGCACCGAACGGACACTGCTGTGCAAAGGTGCTGGCAGCAATGGTTGCTGCAAGGAACTCATTGGCAGGATGAAGGCTCTAGAAGGCCAAAGTGCACGAATACGAGGCAAGATTGGCTGATTGTACGACAGGCCCAAACTGGCATCATTGTCCGACATTCAACGTGCTACAGCCTCTTCCACACCACCCGTATTACTTTCCAACATCTCACGGAGCTTGGCTGAATTGGGGTTATGTTCACGGCGACCTTTAAGATGTCTGCCTATAACCCCGCAACATCGACAGAGTCGTTTGAGGTGGTGTCGTAACCGAGCATCATGTCTGCCAGCAGACTCACATCGCATAGTGTTCAGCGATGAATCACGCTTCAGTCTTTCAGCAGATGACCGTCGGATACGTGTGTGGAGGCGCCAGGGCCAGCGGCCCCAATCAGCCTTTGTTTTACACTGACACACAGCCATTACTCCTAGTGTGATAGTAGAGACTGCTCTTACGGCAGCAGGTAGCCCCTAGTCATCCTGCGTACAACTTTAATAGCTCAACGATATGTTGATAAAATCCTGCGGCCGTTTGCTTTACCCTTCATGGCACGTCATTCTGGGGCCATTTTCCAACAAGATAATACCACGCCACATATGATTCGCATATCTGTGGACCGTCTCCGTGTGCTATTGATACTGTTCCTTGGCCAGCAAGGTCACCAGACCTTTCGCCAATCGAGCATGTATGGTATGTGTTAAGCCGTCAGATTCGGGCACCGAGAAATGTAGCAGATCTGGAGCAACCATTGAGGAATGGTTGCTCCAGAATGTATCGCAGAATGGCATTAAGGAACTTTATCACTCCTTATCTAGACGTATACAAGCATGCATTGCGCCAAGGGCGGTTTCATCAATTACTGATTTGAAAATTCAATGTGCAATTGCTAACCATTGATGGGTCCTGCGACCTTGATTTTGTAATCATTTCATTACCCGTGTATGAGCTATACGCATATTTAATTTCAATAAAAACAATCACTTTCTTCGTGATGCTGCGTTTTTTATGCAAAAGAGTGTATATACAAATTAATATCTTCTATGTATGTAAATATAGTAGTTAAAAGTTGTATATATTTAATTATATATATATATATTTCCAAAATGAAAAGAGGGATGGATGGATGCATAATACCAAAAAATAGCCGGGTGTGTGTAACCCCCTCACCCCTGTTAAAGCAAGCTTTATGTCGCGACAACACTCCCGGAGAGCCGGTACGTTGCAAAAAAGGATACGAAAGTATCAAGTTTTAAGAAGAAAACCAGATATTATACACAAACATATGACATTTTCGGATTCTTTTTTGCAATGTACCGGCTCTCCGTGAGTGTTGTCGCGACATAAAGCTTGCTTTAACCGGGGGGGGGATCACCCCCCCCCCCCGGCTATTTTTTGGTACTATGCATCCATCTATCCCTCTTTTCTTTTTGGAAATACATTTAATCATCTTTTTAGTGCAACTTTGCGCCTTTTGGGTGTGATTTTTGATTATTTTTAACATTGTATTTCACGGTATTTTCATATTATATATATATATATATATATATATATATATATATATATTATAGTTAATACAATAGCAGATTGAAAAAAGGGGATATATATATATATATATATATATATATATATATATATATATATATATATATATATATATATATATATATATATATATATATATATATATGACAAATAGAAAACTTGCCCCACTAAAGTTCCATTCGCCCCTCCCCGCCCAAAAAGTCCTGAAAGTAATATCAACTTTTATAACATATAGCGTCAATGGATGATTTTGGAATAAATCCTTAGTTTTATAAATATTATTTTCCATTTTGTAGAGTGCCCTTGGATGTACATATAGCGCCTGAGAAACTTATATAAGACTGTATTCTAAAAGCTTATACGGGAATCTGATTCAAATGTTGTTACTTAAAGAAAGGAAATATAAATGCATGAAACGGTTACTCTGTTTTGGTGTGATCCTGATGAAATACGATGATTTTGCATTCTAAACCAGCCGATTGCTTTAGGCTGCAAACTTCGAGATGCTGTTTCTCCACATGTGAAAAGGAGATTTCCGATTTGGATTCAGCAGGGTCGAAGAAGTTTTTCTGACACACCGACACTGCACTTTTAGAGAGGTCATAATATAAATTGCGCAATATATATGTTTCGTCCATTTCTTGAGTTGCATTTATTTTATTTCCTATTTTACCAATAATAGATGGCAGCACTGTCACTCCAATCGTGTTGTTCCTGCTCGGTACCGAAATGTCGACTTCCCTTCTGCGCATGAGATCTCGCACGTAATTCACGAATTTTCTGACTTTTTACCAAACTCGGACAACACGAAAATAAGGTAAGTTCTTGTCGAATGTTTATTATTATAATTCTATATTTATTTATACGTATTAACTGTATGATTTATTTATACGTATTAACTGTATGTGTTTCAGAAATCAAGGTTTAAGCACAATTTTAAATTCAAAGTTTCTAAAATAGTTGTCTTTGGTTTTAAATGTCTTAAAATGTAAAGGCGTTTTAAAGCCTATAAAATAAGAATGTGATTCTTTTCCATGCATTCAGAAATCATTGTTTATTTATATCTTCCATTCTAAAGTATATTTTCCGTCTGTACTTCGTTTTGATGTCTCATTTGTTGTGCGTATACGTATTTTCAATATTAAAATCTTGAAACATCTTCGGTTTCGAGATGTGTGACACTTCAGTTAAATAGTAAACCCCTGGGTTGGTCGTGTGGTCTGGGCCTTCAACAGTGCATCGAATCTCTGGACGAGTCGGACGGCCTGGGGCTTTCACAGTGGATCGAATGGATAGGAAAATTGTGGATCAAACGTACTGCTCGAAATGCATTCAGGGTCTAACTAACGCAGAGGCAGCTGTCCCGGGCTCCCGCATTAGAGGGACCCCAATATAAACAGTTGCAACATTGAAAAATGAACGAGTGTTTCCTGATAAAAAATCTCAAATATAATAAATTAATGTAGTATTGTGATAAGTTTTAAAATATTACTTAGAAAATGTATTGCATTTTAGAGATGTTTAAATAAAATTGCATTGAAGTTGGAAAGTGTTTCATAATCAATGCTTTAAGCATGATTTATCTTTTTTGTTGTAGAATGCAATTATGTTTTGAAAAGATATTGCAGTTCATTTCATAGACGTGGAGGGGGAACCCCGGAAGAATGCTTTTTTCAGGGCCAGAGATGAAATGAAAGGGCTGCTCAACAGTCACGGAAAACGCAGTCATTAGCATTTACTAACCATAATAGGTACTGTTATATAGTTCAATCCATTTAAATTATTAGCAAATACTTGTGTAAGCTAAAAATGGATATAGCTACTATACATCCATATTAATATATAATAATTACAATTATTTTAATATAAGGATCGGCAAAGTTGTTAATGAATCGAAAAAGATTCTGAAAGTTAATACAAGTTAATTTTTAATATTAATTCCTAACTAATCAGTTGATTTGGACTCTATAATGTGTAAGAGTGAACCTCGCAATCATACAAAAGTATCCAAATACTATTGTCATAATTTTTAAATAGTTTTAAGTTAAATATATAAATAATTGGATCATCCGTATAATCACGCAGTCAGCTCGATTAAATAATCTTTGAAAGAAAGTGATTGAGGAAGAAAAGTATATCCAAGAAATTTTTATGCAAAATTTGGATGCCGTGTTGGGGGAAATTCCATATCGCTGCTAAATATTTAATATTTTATCGGGGGGCTGAGTCTATCTCCTCCTCTGGCCCCTGCCCGAATCCTGTTAGGTTGAGTGCAAGATCGGGTGTCGTCTTGAAAAGATTAAACTGCCCATCTAGTGTTCAGTGGTAGTGTCTCCGTTAACATTTCTTTTCGCAGATGGGATGCTTCGCGATGAGCGAGATTTACCTTTATAAATCGCATCGTTTAACGCAGCATCTTGGATGATCCGACGAAAGGCCGCAAAAGCAATGCATCATCTAAGACGTTTGCGAAAAAAATCAATTTCATCTTGTTGTTAGAGCATTCTAACGAATTGGGAGCGTTACGAACACTTTGATCTCCGAGCCCAATGTAAGCAATGCGTGGTCGAAAATGGGATACCATTTATGAAGAGAAGAAAGTAATTTCAATCCTTTTGCAATACAGGGTGATGTCGAAACCCACGTTTTTGAAAGATCTGCACCTTACTCGACCTCTCGAAAGCGACAAAGCCATTTTTAGAGTGACGTCTGTGTGTGAGAATTTTCGATTAGCTTTACTCATTTTCTATAAGAAGTATATACAACAGAAATGTTCGATAGGATATCCATCATTTCTCATTTTGATCTTTTTATTCCTCTAAATGTTTCCTCTTATTTCAATGTTTTATTCTAAATTTTTCTGAACAACGATCTTTCTTCACTTTCTTTTTATTTATGTGTCTTTATCCTTTCTAAATTTTATTTCTAAATTCTTTTTCTAAAGGATCCTGCAGTTATTCGTTTTTGCATATTCAAATTTATAGTTGTTTTTTTTCCAACAATTTTGTGATTCACATTAGCCTTTTTACCAACTGTACCGAGTTGGACGTGCCTGTAACGAGCATTCTATTTCAATCTGTAAACAGAACGATCGTGGGTGAAGACCATGCTATTGTTATCTTCGTCCTGAAGACATCCCTTCCCGGCCATGCTTATAATGACTCACGGGTGAGTTCCAATTGAGTCATAATAGAATCATAATAAGAAAATGGGATATATCCATTTTCTAGATCAGTCGTCTGTTTTGCATCGTCCGATGAAAAGAGATTCAGAGTCAAACATGATGAAAAATAAGCGACTTCTGCTAAGGACGTAGAATTGGACTTGAGATCGGTTAACTTTGTTTTCGAAATTCAGTGATTTTCAGGCGACGTTCAAATCAATATGCTTTATTTTGGATCAAATGAACAGTTTTTTATACATTTGACAAATATATCATGGACGTACTAAATATAATAGTAAAATCTCGTTGCAGTTTCATATTTTAACTACAAAAGTAAAAATCCAATGGGGTCAAGACAGGACTTTCCCTACAGATTCATATTTATTTCTTTAATAATTCCTTTGAGTTTCATGGCACACTTAGTTGAAATGACACGGAATGGGCACTTTTCATTTAATTTTTGTTTCAATGGGTAACGAGACAGAGTGTCAAAGGTGGCGTAGCAAACATGCGAAAAGTTACCATCTCGAGAACGGCCTGTCCTAGTGCCACGAGCTTGATCTTTTCATCGTCAAAAACGACACATAAAACAAGCATTTAATGGATTGGATCATGCTTTTAATGGATGGGTCTATTTAAATTTGGACGATGGTTTTCGAGCTCTTTCTCAAAAATAGCAGGTTCTTTTTTTCCGACGCGTACCAAAATCTAATCAGCATTACGGTCACCCATATGTGACCTATCTACTCAAGTTTGGGAAAATGGGTCCATTTGTTTTTGAGTTAGAGAGGATACATACATGAAACACACAGACGTCACTCTAAAAATCGTTTTTTCTTATTCTAGTGGAGAAACAATCTCAAAGTGCATGTTGTTAGGTGCTCTCAGAATTTTAGCATGAATATAGACTCAATGCAAGGCACGCATCGGGAGAGACGCTTACCATCTGTACGTGAAACAAGTACAACAGCCTTACGACTTGTCGTCTCAGGCCGATTTTACCCGGCTTTTGTAATCTTCAACATTTGTTTTCTGCTGAGTTTGAAAATATAACCTCACTTTAGTTTTACAACTTCTCATTTGAAAGCTTCTTTAATTTTGGAACTATTTACTATCTGCATCGTTTACTATTTTTTTTGATAAAATCATCGCCTTATCAGAATCCCTGGACACGAATCCCAGGTTATCCGAGAGGACGTATACCATATGCATTCGACGTTCCCGAAATGACGTCGACAACCTGATCATCAATATTTAATTTACATTCGGCTGAGCCAATACAGCTGAACGCAGCGATTTTTATCTCCGCGAGCGAGAGAACCCTACATTTCGGTGGTGGCAAGCGACGGGATTCCTGAGAAGGAGACTGCTGGTTTGATGAAGAGGAAACCACACGAAATAGCCCGACAAGGACACCCAGGAGATACCAGAGGTCATCGACAGGACAGTAACAGACGATCGGAGCACCCGTGGAAAAGAGTGACTGAGTTTCTACCCAAAGCGAAGTCCCGCAAGCTTGGAGTGGAGCCCTCAACGAATTCAGAGCAGCGAGAAGGAATCTGGCACCAAAAAGGGTGGCAAACCGATGCGACAGTCCCTTGAAGGAGGGGTGAGTGATTTCTTTTATTTTGATTGTTCCTTATTGTAAAATTTCGGGATCTCGTGATAGATAATTAAGGGGAGTTAGGAGATCTTTTGGACCGAGCACAAAAGGTATAGGAAAATTGCTTAGCCAAAGCTCGGAAATTTTTAATTGATAACGTTAGGATGTAATTTTAAATGAGAGGAAAAGAATTATTGTATATTTTATTTAATATAAAGGAATTGTATGCAGTATATTTAAATGTTAGGAGTGTATATATGTTATCAAATAAGTCAATTTTTGTTTTTGGAGGTAAATTAAGAGATAATTTAAGAGAAATACAGACTCATTAAGAGACTGGGGAAATAAGATAAATCATAAAAAAAAAAATTTTAAGAAAATTAAGACAATCAGATTTGGATCTCAAAATGGCATTTTTGGCAAAGGCTAGAAAAGCAGATTTTGCTATGTTAGCGACGGAACTGGTAGAAACTGTTTCAATAAATTTAAAAATCATGGAACTAAGCAGGTTGATTTTGGAAAGTCCAGATTATGAGGAAGACGTCGTGGAAGGGATGCTAACAGCTATTATATCTGAAAGAGTGGAAAGGGAACGATTAAATTTTGAGAGAGAACAGGAACAGTTTAAATTAAATTTAGAGTCACAGGAAAGGATAGAAATAGAAAGGTTAAGGGCACAGGAACGCAGCAATACGGAGAGTCCAACGATCAGTGTGGAGACAGGAGCACCCATGAGATTTCGAACCATCGAAGAAACGGTCCGAATAATAAGATTATTAACAGTGAAAGTACCGACACGGGCAGACCAGTGGGCATATTTCTTCACGAGTTTGGAAAGAGCGTTCGCTTCGGAAAATGTACCGAGAGAACCATACACAATGTTTTATGAATGGTTGATATTTCTTGTGCATTACTTCAATATATATAAATATAGTAGTTAAAAATTGGACATATATAATTATATATTTATATAGGATAAATAGAAAACTTGCCTTCCTTACAGATTCATTCGCATCGTCCTCCCTCCCCCAGTGAAATAGTCCTGAAAAAACACTGAGCATCAGGCTAGTTGATGCATCAAATCTCATCACTGAGTTTGTTCCACTGACATCAGTGGTTTGGCCTCCCATGGAAAATGTTCAATTGGCGACCCTATAGCACAGTACTGATGACTGTAGGCATCTACAGGCAAAACGACCCAAGGAAACGGGTTCCAATACATCACGTGGGGATAAAACGGGACGAAACAGAAAATTGAATTTTGAATGCATTGTTTCTCCCCAAGAGATGAAGAGATTTATCTGGATGCTTTCCATTATAACATACAAGCATGTATATTAAATGGGGAAAACATATCTCCTCCATATTGCTGAAAATTAGTTTTAATCCCATAACATTCATTTTGAAACGGTCAACTTCCTACAAAATTGCGGGATTGAAAAGGGTGGTGCTGCCATCTGTTGACAATGAACGAAATCATAATTTCATTTATGCAATCGAAATCTCAATGAAATGGAACAGAATCAAAAAATGCGATTAAGACATGATAGGCTATTTGTTTTGTTTATGGGCGATGCCTTGTACATTCGTAGTTTGAAGTCCATTTCCCGTTCGTCAGCATGACATAGCCGGTATTTCCAATGGCAGCAAGAAAATGGAAAATTTCTATGGAAAGCGACGCTTCGAAAAAGATTGCGATGAGTTCAAACTCATGCCCACAGGAGCTAGTTCAAGAATTTGGGATAGGCTCCCGGTGAGCATCTCTGGACCTTTCTTTGCTCGCCAATAGGAGTCGAAGCGAATTCTGGGAGTCATGCTTCCAGTCTAGTCTCCTATTAATAAGTAAAATACTCATTTTACCCTATAAGAAGTAGCGGCTCGTCAATAAGTGCTGCAGACAGTGGCGGCTCGTGATCAATACGTAGAGAGGGGCGCTTATTAAATCATGTTTTATATATATATATATATATATATATATATATAAATTGAAAATATGTTTGTGTATAATGATATAATGATAATTGGCTGCTAAAACTTGCATTTATGATAAAAGTCTTGAATCTTTATATACTAATTGCCAAGTGTCTGTCTGTCACGCTTTTTTAGGCACTTCCCGAATAGATAGAGACTTGCAATTTGGTACACGGCTCGGTCGTTCGATAAAACCCGCTGGAAAAATCGAATTTTCCGAAAACGTTCTATAGAAGGGGTGCCCCACACCAAAACGTTCGAAAAGTGAAATGATGGGAAAGCATGCTTTGCGATAAGATAGAGACTTCAAATTTGGTGTATGGGTAAACCGTTGGAAAGGAAAAAAGTGTACAATTTCAGATTTTGAATATGTTCTACTTAAGGGGGTGCCGCACACCAAAATGTTCGATTTGCCGAATAAATGAGAAACGGCCACTTTAAAATTTGATAGAGGCTTGAAATTTGGTATATGGGCTAATTATTTGAAGAAAACACCTAAAACAAATATAGTTTTCTTAAATGTTCGTTTAGGGGGTGCTCCACTCCAAAACGTTCGAAAAGTGAAATGATGGGAAAGTGTGCTTTCCGATAAGATAGAGACTTCAAATTTGGTGTATGGGTAAACCGTTTGAAAGGAAGAAAGTGCACAATTTCAGATTTTCAATATTTTCTACTTAAGGGGGTGCTGCACACCAAAATGTTCGATTTACCGAATAAATGAGAAACGGCCACTTTAAAATTTGATAGAGGCTTGAAATTTGGTATATGGGCTAATTATTTGAAGAAAACACCTAAAACAAATATAGATTTCTAAAATGTTCGTTTAGGGGGTGCTCCACACCAAAACGTTCGAAAGGTGAAATGATGGGAAAGTGTGCTTTGCGATAAGATAGAGACTACAAATTTGGTGTATGGGTAAACCGTTTGAAAGGAAGAAAGTGTACAATTTCAGATTTCCAATATTTTTTACTTAAAGGGGTGCCGCACACCAAAACGTTCGAAAAGTGAAATGATAGGAAAGCATGCTTTGCGATGAGATAGAGACGTCAAATTCGGTGTATGGGTAAATCGTTCGAAAGGAAGAAAGCGTGCAATTTCAGATTTCTAATATTTTCTACTTAAGGGGATGTCGCACTCCAAAACGTTCGAAAAGTGAAAAGATGGGAAAGCATACTTTGCGATGAGACAGATACTTCAAATTTGGTGTATAGGTAAACCATTCGAAAGGAAGAAAGTGTGCAATTTTAGATTTCCAATATTTTTTACTTACGGGGGTGCCGCACACCAAAACGTTCGAAAAGTGAAATGATAGGAAAGCATGCTTTGCGATGAGATAGAGACTTCAAATTCAGTGTGTAGGTAAACCGTTCAAAAGGAAGAAAATGTGCAATTTCAGATTTCTAATATTTTCTACTTCAGGGGATGCCGCACACCAAAATGTTCGATTTACAGAATAAATGAGAAAACGCTCCTTTAAAATTTGATAGAGGCTTGAAATTTGGTAGATGGGCTAATCATTTGACGGAAACACCCAAAACGAATATAGTTTCTCAAAAATGTTCGTTTAAGGTGGTGCTCCAGAGAAAAATGTTCGAAAAGTGAATTGATAAAAAACCATGCAGCGGAATGAGATAGAGATATCAAATTTGGTGTAAGGGTAGATAGTTTGAAAGGAAGAAAGTGTACAATTTCAGTTTACCAATATTTTCTACTTTGGGGGGGGGGGGGGTGCCTCACACCAAAATGTTCGATTTTCGGAATAAAGGAGAAACGCTCCTTTTAAAACGTGATAGAAACTTGATATTTGGTATATGGGCGAATCATCTGATAGAAATCACAAAAAGAATAGAGTTTTTCAAAAATGTGTATTTAAGGGGGTGGGTACTCCACACAAAAACATTCGAAAGATAAAATGCTAGAAAAGCATGTTTCGCGATGAGATAGATACTTCAAATTTGGTGTACGGGTAAAATGTTGGAAAGGAAGAAAGTGTGCAATTTCAGTTTTCCAACATTTGTTATTGTAGGGGGGTGCCGCTCACTAAAATATTTGATTTGCCGAACAAATAAAAAACGCCTCCTTTACAATATGATAGAGGAATTTAGTATATGGGCTAACCATTGGACAAAAAAACCAAAGATGAATACAGTTTGACAAAAATGTTCTTTAACGGGTGCTACACAGAAAACGGTCGAAAGGTGAAGTGATAGAAAAACATGCTTCTCTTCGCGATAGGATAAGGACTTCAAATTTGGCGTACAGGAAGATAGTTTGATAGGAAGAAAGTATGAAATTTCTGATTTCCAATTTTTGTTACTTTAAGGGGTTCCGCACACTAATATGTTCGATTTTCCGAATAAATGGGGTACACTTCCTTTTAAATGTGATAGAGGCTTGATATTTGGTATATGGGCCAATCATCTGATAAAAAAAAAACAAGACAAACAGAGTTTTTCAAAAATGTTCATTTATGGATGTGCTTCACAAAACAAAGTTCCAAAGGAGAAATAATAATATAGGGGTGCCTCGGGATGAGATAGACTTTAATGTGTTGTACGGGTAGATAATTCGAAAGGAAGAAATTCGCAAATTTAGTTTACCAATATTTTCTTTTTTAGGGGGTACTGAACACCAAAATATTCGATTTGTCGAATAAATGTGAAACGCGAATTATTAAAAAATTTGCACTATTCAGGGGTTGCTTATTGCAAGACCGTTGATTTTCAACGGGTATTCGGCTAGTTTATAATAAAACGTATAATAAAGTTTATTATAAATTCAACACTTTTAAACATTTTGCAATGATATAATGATAATTGGCTGCTAAAACTTGCATTTATAATAAAAGTCTTGAATGTATAATAAAACTTATAATAAAGTTTATTATAAATTCAACACTTTTAAACATTTTGCTGTGAGAGTGATTTTTACTATATATTTTAAGTGTCTTAGGAAATTATTTTTTCTTAGCTTTATAATTAAATTTGATAGGTTTTTTTAAGATTTAATAGTTGAATAGAGTGCACTGCGCTGCAAAAAGAAATGTTGAATCACATTAGATTTATAGGCATCTATGAAATATTGACCGTTCTTCGTCATTTTTTACATTCAAGAGTCAAAAACAGATGATGTGGGCTGCATATGAATTTATTTCATTCCGAGATAAGTTAATTTCTGTAACAATCTAATAATCGCGTGTAAAAAGCGTTGAACAATGTTAAATCAATCGCATATACAGGGTTTCCAGAAAGTTCCGGAATGGCGTAATATCTCTAGAAATACACTTCGGATCAAAAAAAAAAAAAAAACACGTATTCAATATTTTTAGAAAAGCTATCCAATGATACCAAAATTGACCTCGGGAAACTTTTAAATTTTCAATGGGAACCCGCATTTTTTATTGTAGATTTGGATTCTCTAGAAAAAATTGCATACATTTGACCTACGATTTTTGATTTTTGTTCCCACAAACAGCGCTATAATCGAGAAAAACGGAAGTGGGGCACAAACGATTAAAAATGGGAATGTCTCGAGAAATACACTTCGGATAAAAAAATACAAAATCAAGTGTTCAATATTTAAAAAAAAAACTAGCCAATAATGCTAAAATTGACCCCCTCCCCCCGCTAACCGTTCACTTCAGCGCAGCCCCCCCCCCCCCCCCCACATCAAATTGTTGGACAGGGTACCAAGTAGTGTTGCGGGCCCCATGTATTTTAAGGGAGTGATTAACCCCCCCCCCCCCCCCCCCCTCCATGAAATCACACATTTTCGCCAAAGTAAAATAATTTTTGCTCAGTCTTTTTAAATAATTTAAAGTTGAATTCTCTAGTTACAAAATAGTAAAACACAGTAGAAAAAACAATTATCTAGTGAAATGAAAATATAAATATATATTCATTTCACTAGATAATTGTTTTTTTAAGTAATAAAAGATCTATCCAAAATAATTTCCAATATCGTTATTTGATCAACTTCTATTCCTATTGCCACTCTCTTAACAAAAGCAGGATGTGCAGATAAACACTCTTCATTTTCTGTATCAATCGATTTTTCATATCAAAATCTCATATATGCAAATATTCTTGTTGCAATAAATGATTTTTTAATAATGTGTAATAGTAGCTTGGATCTTCTAAATCTAATTTTCTTCAAATCAGCACTCCATAGGGGTACGAAAAAGTTAATTTCACTTAATATAAGAAGTAAGAAGACATGTGTGAAAGCCCCAGGCCGTCCGGCTCGTCCAGAGGACTTGGAGCAACAAAATGGACGACCGGGAAGAAGAAGACATGTGTGTAGTCTGAAGCGAGATATCTAAGCTGACGAAATCTGGTACAGAGGCACTCCAGGACGACTCGACGAATACTACTCGTTGACTTGTTTTTAATTCATATTAGTTTTTTAGTTATTTTATATTGATTCACGATTTTGGGCGATTTTCACAAAAATCGGTTCCTTAACGATCGAAAATGTTATCGCAGAGTTTCTATTTTGACACCATCAGAAAGATCGAAAAACGTTTTTTCTAACAATGTAACCGAATCCGTAGGACAATTCCTTTAAATTTATTTATTTATTTTTAAATACATCGAAATTTGTATATTTTAGATTATTTGATACTTAAATATGTGTGTATATCCTCGTATTCTAACGGAAATATTCTTAAATGCTACATTATTTTATTCGCTGTGAATTTTCAAGCAAACGCATAAAATTTAAAATTGTAGATACCGTTAATGAAATGTGTATATTTTTCTGCCCGGTGGACATTTATGCGCATGCCCCTCAAAGCCTTGGAACTCACGATGCCGTTTAAGTCTTCTCGCCTAGAGAAATGATTTAATTTTGTTTCTTTTATGTATTTATTTTTCTGCTTTCCACGGTTGCGGAACAAAAGAAGGAAGCGATTTGTAAGTTGAGTGGTTTTTATCTGTATGTATTATTTAACTAGCGGAAGCTTGTCTAGGACCCGGGAAACTCTGAGTAATCATTTTTAGTAGTATATAAATGTGCACCGGCGAAGAAAAATGACCTATCTGCATCTTACGGCCTTCTGGTATGATTAATTTTCATTTAATTCATTTTCATTAATTTCTTGGGTTATTTGATATTTGGAAAGAATCTACAAATTTTCTGTAAATTTTAATTGTTTTATTTACTACTCAGAGAACAAAGAAATTATGCACAGCCCCAGTAACTAAAACATCTGATGTATCTAACAAAAAACTTTGCAGCAAATGAAAATATTTTGATATCCATCTTAAATAATAAAAGGCTATGTCTGTGTATCTGTATTCTACACTATACGTTTCGCGACCGCGCGTCGGAGAGCTACGAAATTTGGTAATCGGAAACCTGGTGGGTGGGAAGATGACACGTGAAAACCGATTTTTAAAATTTTAATTATTTTTTTTTTGTTATTTAATATTTTATGCGATTTCGACAGTTTTTTGCCCTTTTTTCTCCACGATCCAGACATCGTATACAAAAACAAATCACACCACCGGAAAGAGCAGACAATTGCGAGTAAAAATATATCAATTTCAAATCTCAATTTTGATTTCTAATATTTTTTAAAGATTTTAAAACAAAAGTCACTTTTGGCTCAAAAAAACGATATTTGGTTTTTAAATAAGTAAAAAGTACTCATAATTTCGACTAATAATCTACATTTTTAGAAAGCTCATACATCTGGCTTTCTTACAAGCCCAATCTGGTCAAGAAATATTTAAAATTGGCTGCTGGATCGGAATTTTAAAGAAGTCATGATTTTAAAATTCATCGGCGGGCGAAAGAAGTTCCCATTCCCATCGATTCAAAGATTCAAGGAATCACCAATTATTGGAGCGCCTAGGCCAGCCGAAAGCTGCCTTTAATCTCCAGTTCTAAGGGACAGGTTGGTTAGTCAGAAAGGATAAATTACATAAAAAGAGGTTTCAAAGAGAAACGGGCGATGCTCATCTATCCCGATTGCGACGAATCACAATCGAGATCTGAGTCTCAGAATTTGGAAGAGGAGAAACAAAATTTCCTCGAGAAAAAACGGGGGGGGGGGGGGAATCGAACGGTGCTCCGTGGGACACGGCCTTGAATCGATCAAAAATATTCAACATGCTTCCGCGAGAGTGCTCATCAGAGCGGGCCCTAGACAGAACCTACATTTCTATACCGCTTAGGCTTGCATAAAAAATTCTTATTCTATCGAAATCGTGATCAGCAGCTTTAAGCTGGGGTAAGACTTTCGTGAAAGAGTCATATACATGTTTAGGGCTAAAATGTTGCTGAAATCCTAGGATCAAGCCTATAAGAGTGTCATTTATGGTTTCTTCTTTCTTAGCGGGTTTAGGATTTTGCGTTTTATTAATGGGGGGGGGGGGGGAGTTCCGGGAACTCTTCGGGTTTGTTTTGAAAAAGTTTAGCGTAGGAAATGTTTTTAGTGACAAATTTAGAGGTGAATTTATTTTCAGGATTGGCATTAAAAGTTTTAGTGGACCTAGGTTTGGGGAATTTAGGGCAGCCTCTATAACTGGCGGGATGCGCGCCACCGCAGTTAGCGCAGGTGCACGGGGTGGATCTTACCTTAAGGCATTCGCTTGACTTGTGTGGGCCTGCACATTTAACACATTTAGGCGGTAGATAACATGTTTGGGCCGAGTGGTGGAAGGACTGGCAAGAAAAACATTGGCTGGCCTGAGCTCTACCACGATATCTCTTCAATGGCGCCGATTTGTGTCTAGGTGGATAAGACTCCTCTATATATGTAGTAGAGGAGCTCTATAGGTGGAGGTGACGTCACGGTTCTAAATATACATAGCGATAGGTGGGACAATAAAAAACCGAATTAGTGTTTGCTTTCCATTTCCCGCCCTTCCGGTTTTAAATGAATTAAGAGCTTAGCATATGTATTGTAGAAATTATTATATTTATATTTTAAATGATGGAATGATATGGATTTTTTAAATGGATATTTTAATTTGTGGATATTTTAAATGGATATTTTAAATGATGGAACAATGGAATGCGGATGATGGAATTAAGAGCTTAGCATATGATCATTTTAAATTGTAAATTAGCGCGCGGGAAGTTAGCAGTAGGCCCGGGTTCGATTCCCGCCACTGCCAAAACTGCCGCCGTGTTCAGGCAGAGTACGATCACGTTAAACATGTGGGTCCGCAAATCCTTCCGAGAGGTTGGTGGTAGGGGAAGGAAGGTACAGTCCCTGTGGATGCCTCCCCCACTGGGTGCCGGTCTAAATTGGGTGGCACTTCCTGGCCGTCCAAACAGTTACCTTACACCTTTCTGGTAGGTCGCGCCAGCGAGTTTTCAAAGGTAGCGAACCCTTTCTCGGCCGTGGGCTTTATGCTACTCCTTGCCACTCGTGGTGAGCATCACGGTCGGAGTCTCTCAAGGGTAGCGAACAGACTGGTCGCCAAAGGCGGCTAGTAAACAATAAAAAAAAAAATCTGATGTGGGCAGCACATGACTTTCCCTGCAAACTTATATCCACGTTCTATTTATTTCAATTAAATGTAATTCACTTTTAATTCAAATTTCGTTCTCATTCGGTAACCGGGCTTATTTTCAAAGGTGGCGTAGGGAAAGTACGAAAAACTAAAATATCTCGAGAACGGCTAGTCCTAGTGTAATGGGGTTGGTCTTATTCTTTTCGTCGTTAAACATTACGTATTAAACGGGCATTTAATGGATATATCTAAGTATACCAAGTTCTTTAGTTTAGATTTTGAAGATTTTTGCGGGCCGTTTTGCAAAAAAAGGCAGGTTATTTTTTTCCGAATCGTACCAATATCTAATCAGCACCAGAGTGACCTATACGTGACTCATCTACCGAATTTTGTGAAATTCGGTTCATTAGTTTTTCAGCTAGAGTGGATACAAGCTTTTGCGGGCCATTTCGCAAAAAAAGGCGGGTTCTTTTATTCCGAATCGTACCCAAAACTAATCAGCACTAGCCCCGGCCACAAGTGACTTACCTACCAAATTTTGTGAAATTCGGTCGATTAGTTTTTTAGTTACAGTGGATACAATTATCCACTGTAACAAAATCTGCACAGACAGACAGACACACACACAGACACACAGACAGACAGACAGACAGACACACAGACGTCACGCTAAAAATGGTTTTTTCGTATTCTAGGGGTCTCGAAACGTGTAGATCCGTCGAAAACTCGAGTTGTGATTTTCGGCATGATTCCAATACTTTCCCTATACATTACCATGTATTGCAGGGAAAGTAATCAGAACCTCCTTATGACGCAAACTCGTTAAAAATGAATAGGTCTTATGTTGACACTGATTAAAATAAGTATACCTAATCGCATGGAAATTATTTAATTATTTTGAGAGATATCACGCTCGTTGTAGGAAAAGTAATATTTCTAATACCTCAAAATTGGTTTAGGATAAATTCTAAATATATTTTTAATTCATTTCTGGTTAAAAAGTTAACCACCCAATTGGTAATAAATACCATGTTTAACTTTCTATAATTTTTTTAACTTAGATATAAAAAAAACCCTGCAATATCTGGATGATGGAACATCCTATAAATGATGTCATTTACTTTTTTATATAAAAATAAATTCATTCCATGTTAAACGGCTATTTCTGTACATATATGGGTAACATGAATATTTTGTATGTCTTTTCAATTTTAAGAATACCATATTTAACTTTCTATAATTTTTTTAACTTAGATATAAAAAAAAAACCTGCAATATCTGGATGATGGAACATCCTATAAATGATGTCATTTACTTTTTTGTATAAAAATAAATTCATTCCATGTTAAACGGCTATTTCTGTACATATATGGGCAACATGAGTATTTTGCATGTCTTTTCAACTTTAAGAATAAATAACTGAAAAAGCGTTCTCCTGGTCCGACCTCACTGGAAATTAATAGGATTCTGATGTTTACACGATTGAAATAATCGTACGGCATTCTGTTTCATTATTTCAATCTGTGTTCTACTCATAGATATTAATGAATTTGTGCGTTTTCAGGGATGTTCTCAATGAGTCAATTCATCCAAAAGTTTTATACAAATTTTAAATGTATGGAATAATTTTACAGAACTATATAGAATTCTGATAAAATAAATAACGTTAATTCTAAGTTCAATATTTTTAAGGCAATTAAAAATAATATTGAAAAAATATTAAAATTCAAACAAACCTTAATATCAGAACCCTGTGCAAAATAATGTTCTATTAATTACAATCCAATTCCTTTTCTCTTTATGTCGTTCAACTGCGTTGCCTGACACAAAATACTTATTTGAAATGACAGAGATGGCCACTTTGCACTTCATTTTCGCTTTCGTTGGACAACTGGCCATATTTTCGAAGGCAGCGTAGCAAAAATGCGAAAGAACCAAAATATCTCGAGAACAACGAGTCCTAGAGGAATGAGGTGGTTCTTATTTTTTTTTGTCGTCAAAATTGACGTGTAAAATAAACATTTAATAGATACGTTTGAGCAGACGTAGTCTTTTACTTTAGATTTGAACAATTTTTGCGGGCCATTTAGCAAAAAAGGCAGTTTTTATCTTCCCGAATCGCACCCAAATCGAAGAAGCACCCGATTTTACGAAATGGGCTCCGTTTTTCTTTCGACTGAAGTGAGTGCATACGATTTTTTGCGGGTCATTTCGCAAAAAGAAGCAGATTCGTTTATCCCTAACCGTACTAATATATATACATATCAGACTCAATAAGTCTCCGGTCTAACTAAGAAAAACAATTTTTTTCTTTAGAAATTCGACTTTATTCATTAACATACTCTCCTTCAAGAGTGATACATTCATTCCAATGCTCCTCTAACTTTTCGATGCCTTTTTTATAGAACGATTTGTCTTTGCTCTCAAAATAGGCCTCAGTTTCGGCAATCACTTCTTCATTTCAGCCAAATTTCTTTCCCTGCAGCATCTTTTTGATGTCTGCAAAAAGCCAGTAGTCGCTGGGGGCCAGATCTGGAGAGTACAGTGGGTGAGGAAGCAATTCGAAACGTAATTCATATAATTTGACCATCGTTTTCATCGACTTGTGACACGGGGGTTTGTCTTGGTTGAACAGCACTTTTTTCTTTTGCATGTAAGACCGTTCTTTCTTGATTTCTACACTCAATCGATCCAATAATGCCATGTAATATTCGCTATTGATAGTTTTACCATTCTCAAGATAGTCGATGAACAAAATACCATGCGCGTCCCAAAATACGGATGCCATAACCTTGCCAGCTGACTTTTGGGTCGCTTTGGACGACTTTCACCGGCTGCTGTCCACTCAGCTGACGTTCTTTTTGATTCAGGTGCGTAGTAATGGATCCATCTTTCATCCATTGTCACATAATCCTTCTTATCTCACTTGAACAGCTCCAAACAGCGCTCTGAATCGTCGACGCGTTGTTGTTTTGGGTCCATTGTGAGCATTCACCCACTTCGAAAGCAACTTACGCATGCTCAAATTTTCGTGTAAAATTGTAAACACACTACCTTCTGATATCTTTAAAAACTAATTGTCAGAATGTCATGAAATTTTGACACGCGTCGTTTGAAGGTTGATACTATCCAAAAATCATATGGGTCTGTCAACAGTGTTGCCATATATGTGTTAGACCGGAGACTTATTGAGTGAAGTGTTATATATATATATATATATATATATATATGTATATATAAACCGAATACCCGTTGAAAATCAACGGCCTCACAATAAGCAACCCATGAATAATGTGGATTTTTGAATAATTCGATTGTTTGGTATTGTTTGATTTTATAAGAATATATCGCCTTATATATTTCATTTTTTTCTTTGATTTTTTATTATTATTTTTTATCTTTTTTCTATATTGAATTTTAGGTCTTAATTTTTTGTCATAGATTTCTATCATGACCCTTCTGCTAGGGGACATAAATCTCATGTGTTCTATAATTGCCCACTTTATTTTTCATGATACCTTAGCCTATCGCCTTAGTCTATCACTTTAAAAATGCTTGATTTTGACTGATTTTATATCGTTTTGGTCTCAACAATTTTCAAAAAGGTATGGTTTTTGAATAAAATGAGTCGTTTTTTTATGTAATTTTTTTTTTTGCGATTTTCAAAAATGCTTCATTTTGACTGATTTTATATCGTTTTGGTTTCAACGATGTCCAGAAAACAAGGATTTTTGAGGTAAAAAGCAGCATATGGGGGTGTCCTGTAACCTCCCATATGCTGCTTCTATAACGCTTAGCGAAATTTTGGCGTCGAATTTGGTAAATATCACGTACTTGGTAAGTTTTTCAATGTTGCCAAATTGACAAAAATGTCGCCAAAGTGATAAAAATGTTGCCAAATTGATAAAAAACGATCCAAAATCAATGAAAATGACAATTAATTGATGATTATTCAATATCTTGGAAAGAATATAGGCATCTACATTAAGAATAACCTATTTCTCTGTCTGTAACTCTTGGCAAAATTCTAGCGACGAATATTGGCGGCATATTGTCAACTTGGCGATTTTTAAAATGTTACCAAATTGATGAAAATGTCGCCAAATTGATAAAAATGACAATAAATTGATGAAAATGACAACTAATTGATGAAAATTTAATATGGTGGAAAGAACATAATAAACGACTATAAGAATAACCTATTTCTCCGACCGTTCGTAATGCTCGGTGAAAAATTTGGCGGGATGTCACAAACTTGGAGACTTTTTAAAATATTGCTAGATTAACGAAAATGTCGGTAAATTGATAACAAGAAAGATCAATCATACATAAAGCATCGATTATGAAACACTTTCCAACTTCAATGCAATTTTTTTAAACATTTCTAAAATGCAATACATTCCTCGGTAATATTTTTAAAATTTTCACAATACTACATTGATTTATTATATTTGAAAACTTAGAACTTCATCGAAAAAAATGAATTTCATTCAAATGACGGAATTGAAATATAAATAGCCTGGTTTAAGCATCTCTAAAATGCGATACATTCCTCGGAAATATTTTTAAAATTATCATAACACTACAATAATTTATTATATGTATTAGAAAGCTGAAATGATACACTTTATTCGTGTTTAACGATATATGCTTCCACCAATAAACCAGAAATTAACTTGCCATCGTCGTTCATTAGCAACTAAAACTATACACCTTATTCCTATCTAACGATCTAATTTTAAAGTCTCATTGCAAAGTCCGTTCTACTATCCTTTCCCATTTTGAACGTTTCGGTGTAAAGCTCCCATTCAATGAACATGTTTGATAAATACAATTTTCTCCTCGTTTGATTGATCCGCGCACAATTTCAAGTCTTTGTCTCTCAATTCACCTTTCGGACGTTTCGGTGTCTACATAAAAAAAACTCTATCTTTCCAAGGGTTTTACCGCATTGCTAGACTCTATCTCACATAAAAAGACGTTCTTCATTTCTTCGGCAAATTGAACATTTTAGCATACAGCACTCCTAAAGTGTGACGTTATGAAGAACTGAAATTGTACAGATTATTCTTTTCCAACCATTACGTCAAATGTATCTTATCGCTTGTGTGCTTTTCTAGCATTTCACCGTTCCCAGTCACTCAAACAGGCCAGTCGAGTGGTCTGTGTTTTCGACCCCCCTTAAATGAACATTTTTGAAAACCTCTATTTATCTTGATTTTTTATCAGATGATTGGCCCGTATACCAACTATCAAGCCTCTATCCCATTTTAAAGGATGCGTTTCTCATTTGCTCGGAAAATCGAACATTTTAGTGTGCTTAAAGTAGAAAATATTGGAAAACTAAAATTGCACACTCTCTTTCCTTTCCAACTATCTACTCGTACACCAAATTTGAAATCTCTACCTCATTCCTAAGAGTAGATAAGAAATAAGAGTTCAAACTCCGCTGGGGGAGCAAGGGAGCAGCTAGCTCCCACTGCCGATGACTCATGAGTGAGAAGAGGAAGTGAGGTTATCTCGTGAGATGAACCTTTGGACGATGTCACAATGAGGAGAAATATTTGGACACTGATAATGTGTCCGAGGGAGTTGACTTTTGGACGATGACGTAATGAATAAATGTTTGAATAGTTAATCTGATCGTGGAACCTTTCAGACGAGTGAGTTGAACTTTGGACGATGACGTCAAGAGGTGACCATCTGAAAGAATATTGAAAATCCGATCGGAGTGGCAGCTTAAAACATCTCGCAGGCAGAATTTAGAAGGATATTAGAAGGATATATTTCCATTTGGAACTGGCTGTGATTCGATTTCGGAGCTATGGGATGGTAGGCCACCACGCTAACCGTTGTGCTAGCGTGAGTTGATAAGATATGAACATCGGGGGATATCTTTCCTGGGAATCTGACTGAAGAAACGAGTGGAGGGATTTATTCAATGTCTTGGGAATTCGAATGTAGGTATGAAAGAGATTAAAAGGAATTATATTTTGTGAAAATGATATTTTTAATAGGTGTTAATGGATACCGAGTTAAATTCTCGACCATTTAATGAATTTTCGATGTGTACTAATACAAGTATGTGTGCACTAATAGATCGTGTTAAAGATGTTAATTAATTTTTTTTATACTAACGGTTTTAATTAATGTTTAATTGGATAATGAATCTGCTAGCAAAAACGAGGTTAGCGAATTATCTTAATGAATGTTCAGGGAATACAAGAATTTTCTGTGTTAACGAGTTTACTTACGAGATTTTAACACCACGATTTAGTACCTACTGAATACGTTTCGACTATTTTTAGAGTGATGTTCGTGTATCTACCATGCGAAATTTTAATGTCGCGTTTTTAGAACCTACTGAATACGTTTCGCCTATTTTTAGAGTGATGTTAGTTTTGTCTACCATGCGAAATTTCAGTACCACGTTTTAGAACCTACTGAATACTTTCGACTATTTTTAAAAATGAAACATTTACATAGAGGATCGACTGTTTTGGAATGTGGAAACTAAAAGACACCATTTTGTTCGTGGTTTAATGAAGTAGTTAAAATTAATTTTTTTAACTAACAAAAATACTAAATAAGCAAGAATGTGTGTTTTCAAACTTACCACAACTACCCATTTGATATTGCAAGGGTGTAGGACATTAAAATTTCATTATTTTACCCAAAGAGCATGATATTTTCGAGATGGGTGGGAAAGTGAGAGGTACCGATAGCCCTACAAGCTAACCACTGCGCAGATGTATTAAATCTGCTCTTACCAAAGAACACAATACTTGGTGGGGGTTTTAACAGATACCCCTACAAGCTAACCACTGCGTAGATGTATTAAATCTGTTCTTACCAAAGAAGGTAATATTTGGTGGATATTTTAAAAGAATGACTTAAGAGAAAAGTTTTCATTAGAAATTGCAAGAATATGTTATACATTAAAAATTGCAAGAATATGTTGTACATTAAAAATTGCTTGCTACACATTAAAAAAGAAATGTTAGAAAAAGAAAGAAATGCTTAGTTATGGTAGTTTAAAAAAAATAGACATGAGTTTAAGATTGAAATACTTGAAAAAAAAATCCGTTTTTCTAAATAGGTTTATGGTAAGAGCATTTTTCATTATGAATTTTACAGTTAATTGTAGTTTTGAAAAAACACTAGAGATGTGTTTGAGATCGGATTTCATCCAACTGGAAATCTTGCGATTGCAAATACATGATTGAAACCTCATATTTCTATAGACACCACTGAAATGCAAGGATCCTATTTTCAAAACTCTGAAAAAAAAATATGTATATGAATACATATGAGGTGTTTATCCAGACCATATGAACGCATAATTAAATAATATTACTGAACCTAAGAGACTTTATTTTCCCCCAAACTTCCAGTGCACGATTTAATGACAGAATGTCTTTATCAGATTCTGAATCACCTCATCGCCCTGCGTCGTTCTCATGCGAACGACCTTCGAAAAAAGAGATTCACACACGTTGAATTAATTCTCTTATAATCTTAGAAGACATTGTGTTTACTTAATTTGCGTTTTAATGCGACATGAGGGCTAAGACCCCTTTACCGTTTAAAATTCTGATATTTGAATGAAATTTTGCATTTAAAATTACATATATGTTATTTTTCCCATGGGAAATAACATGCTCTTTAACACTTTAATAAATTTTAGAAAAATTTTCACAAAAACGTGTTTTCTACTAACGAAATTTCACACATGTGTGTTTTCTACTTCCAAAATTTCGCAAATGTATGTTGTCAACACTTAAAAACCAACAAATGGGATTTTCATGCGTTTAAAAATCGCATATGTGTTATTTTTCCTATGGGAAATAACATACGTTTTGATACATGTGTAAATTTTAGCTAAATTTTCAAAAAAACATGCTTTCTACTAATGAAATTTCACAAATATGTGTTTTCGATTTTAAAAAATTTAACAATTACACGTTTTCAACTTTACAAAAACTAACAAATGTAATTTTCGAGGTTTGAAAAACATCATGTGGACTATTTTTTTCCTATGGAAAATAACATACGTTTTCACAAGTGAACAATTTTCGATCAAAATTTAACAAATGTATGTTTTCAACACTTAAAAAACCAACAAATGTGGGTTTTGAACATATAAAACAGGTACTTACATACCCAATCTTGTTTAAAGATGTAACATTAGCTAGGTATAGAATCATCAGTAATACTAGATGTATCATCTCCAATATTAATAATTAAAGAAAACATATTAATACACAAATGGGAGAGACCACTAAAACCATAACCTAACGACATGAAATTATCTTCTAGAATAATTAAATTACTGTTAGAAAGCTACCCACAACCCATACGTACCCATCTATAAAAAAAAAATAGTTCTTGCAAAATCCCTATGCCAAGTTTAAGTCAAGGTTGTGACAAATGATTATAAATGATTATAAGTAATTATAAGTAATTAAAAATTAAGGAGTCATTAAAAAATAAATAATTAAGAAAGAAGATCTGCTTTGGACTATGACACCATCTTGTGAACTTTGGACCGATGACGTCATCTTAGATTAGATCTTAGATAAGAATTAATAAGCTCTCATTTTAGTACTGTAATTAGTGTTTATATATCGTTCATTTCTAGTTTGGATGTCGGCTGATGAAGACATCATTCTGTAAGTTATTTTCATGTTTTTGCTAACTATTCTTGTATATTTCACGCGATGTGGTAAACATATCCTCTAAAGTTATAAAAATATACAAAATTTTCCTATGTATTAATTGTTACTGTGATTAAAAATTATGAACTTTAACTAAGTTTGGTACATATTTTCACTTTATGATTTCGAAGATGAATAAAATAATGTAGAAATTCTCCCATGTAGAAAGAAATTGCGTTTAGCATAATCCAATGTTGTACAATTCACTGAAAATTACGAGCTCTAACCACTTCATATCTTATCTTATGTAATCTGTTTGCACACGACACTCGATTAAGGTCACGTGATTATACTTAAGCCGTGAACCGATAAGGCATTGTCAAATAGTCTATTATTATTTCCTATTTACTTTCATTATTTTTATATTCTTAATAAAAGTATAATAAATTATAAAAGAAAACAAGTTTTTCGCTAGCAAAGAGTGGCGCGTCAGAAAGTAATTTATAATCAGGTGCAAAATGAAGCCCTATTTGTATAGGATTATAATCCAATTCAAAACGAGCATACTGCATACATCTTATCAGGATTCGAAATGAATATTATGCACAATGCTCGAAGAGAAGCGAGGATGCGGGCAGATGAAAGGGTTTCGCATAATATTGGGGGTTATGATGAGGAATCATTGTGGGTTATGATGGGTATTGAATGTCCCCATTGGGTGCGTGATTAAAATGTTCTGTGTAAGGGAAAACATTTTCTCATATCATTTATTTTTTACTTTTTGCTTTCGATTTCTTTGCGAACAAACCTATGGAGTACTTATTGCTTTTCCTGCAATGCATGGTGATGTAGGTCCGGAATCCACTCCAGTTTTAAACAGATCGACTCGTTTTGAACGACTCGTTTGATCGACTCGTTTTGAATGACTCGTTTGATCAACTCGATCTCTAGAATGCAAAGAAAATTGCTTTTAACGTCTTTGCGATGCATGTATCCCCTCTCACTCAAAAATAAAGAGAACCCATTTCATAAAATATTACAGGTAAGTTACTTGTGGGTTTCCCTGGTGCTCATTGGATTTGGATTCGATTCGGGATGAAAGAACCTGCCTTTGTTTGTTTGTTTTTTGCGAAATGGCCCGCAAAAATTATTATAATCTAAATGAAAAGACTCCATATGCTCCAATGTGTCCATTGAATGCTCGTTTTATACGTCATTTTTAACGATGAAAAAAATAAGCCCCACCCCATTCCACTAGGACCCGAGTTTTTTTCGTTCTTTCGCATTTTTACAAACACGTCCCAATCGAAACAAAAATGGAATTAAAAGTGATTTCAAACAAGTCTGGCTGTGATTTTGGGCCACCAAACTGTATTTAACGAGTTCTCGGAAAAATGAAGAGAAGGCGAGTGCGTAAGGAAAGCGTCGCTCTCGAGTCTCCACACCAAATGCTTTTCTTGCAATTTTTGGCCACTTTTCTAAACAGGGTACAATGCATAGGGAACGACGGGAGAGCACGTTCCTGAACTCGAATCGAACGAACTTGAGGTGATGTCTGTGAATGGGATACCTTATGAACGAATGGAGCTTTCGAACGTCATTGAGGACGAACAATGAAACTCTATTGGTATGAAGCGCTCGAATGTCGAATATCGAACTACTATCGAACGTTTAGACCTCCCCCTCTCCAAAATTTCGAATCAAGTTTTGAAACAAATCATTAAAACATTAGATCGCCAATAATATTAAACAAGAAAGATCAATCATGCATAAAGCATTGATGATGAAACATTTTCCAACTTCAATACAATTTTATATAAACAACTCTAAAATTCGGTACATTCCTCGATAATATTTTAAAAATTATTACATTACTACATTAATTTATTATATTTGAAAACTTAAAACGTCATCGAAAAAAATGAACTTCATTCAAATGACGGCATTGAAATATACATTGCCTGGTTTAAACATCTCTAAAATGCGATACATTCCTCGGTAATATTTTTAAAATGATCATGATACTACAATAATTTATTATATTTGAAAACTTCATCGAAAACAAATGAACTTTATTCAAATGACGTCATCAAAAGATAAATCGCCTCTATATAAAAGCAGCATTTCATTCATAATATTTAAATTCCATTCATTCATCACAATACTATAATAGTTTATTTTATTTAAAAACTTAAAACCATGGAGGTACAAGTCATTTAACTCTATGTTTAAAACTTCATCGAAAAAATCATCTGGTTCTTTGTGTAAAATCAATGGATGTTTCATTCATATTAGCTATATTGCAGACTCCATGAGCTAAATAATTTTGCGTTAAAGAAATGCAGCAATATACAACTCTTATACAACTCATTCTACATCTTTGGGTGTTTACATTTTCCATAAGTGAAAATTAGGCTTCGTTATAGAAATAATCAAAATTGGATGATCATTTAAACTCAAATATAGTGTCATTGCGTTGTTTCAGTATGTAGATGCACAGAAATTAAGCGAAAATAAAGCGGTTTTAGGACGGATACAACACTCAATATGAATTAAAAGCAGCTTTAAAAATCCCGATTTCGATACAAGATGGATGCCCTATTTTATTTTAAAGTGGGTCACGTGATCTCTCCATATAATGGTCACATGATCTCTCCATATAAAGGGTGTCATTATTATTTTAATTTTTATTTAAAAGACTACTCAATATATTTTACTGAAATTTTTTTATATACTTTATGGGATAATTTGAATATTTTCTAAAACTTTCGAAGGAATTTGTGAATTTTAAATTCGCTTAAAAAATGTTTGAAGAATTATGTCCCGTAGGATTCAGTGTATTTCATTTTTTCAACCCGGGTTCAATCTAAAACTAATTGGGTGATAGTAATCATTTATATTCCCATAGGTCCCACAGACCGTCTGAACAACATACTAAAATTTCATTTTGATAAAGTCATTTTTACGGCAGTGATCGTGCTGACGGACAGACAGACGGACTGAACAAAGTCATACAAATTTTTCAACTCTGTTCTAAAGTGTTAGAAAGTAATTATTGTGTACTTCATTTTTCATTCAAAAGCGAATGATGCACACACTTTAGAACGCTAGTTCGAACCGTCCTCGAGATATTGCAGGATTTTAAAATAAATTCCTCTAAGAAATGACATAAAATTAATGTAGCATTGTCCAATATGCATGGATGAAATTTGGCGAGCTTGGCAACTCATTAACATTTCATTCGCACCCATTAACGAAAACAATGCCAAATCGAGGAATTATTTGTTAAAGGCTTTTAAATATGCAGTGCGCGAAAAAGGTATAACGACAACATATAATTGAATGCAAAATATACTTTATTTTCACTTTATCAAAATGAATTTTTTAAATTTCTGACCTCTAATATAAATTTATACAATAACATTTATAACACATAAAACAACAAATATAAACCTTACAAAAGTTGACCTTATAAAGATTATCACTAAAGAAAATATATAAAAAAGTATAAGGACATGTTCTAAGTTTACTTAACATTTCTCTTAATAATCAGGAGAACAACCTTTTTTTTCAATTACTTGAATAAGCCGAGAGGTCATCTATGCTGAAAGTTCTTTTAAAGTGTCTATGGAAATGTTATTCCAAGCTTGTTTGATGGATAACACAAGATCCTGTTTACACTGATATTGTGTGCCATTTTTATAAACTTCAGGGCTAGAAGGTCCCATAAATGTTCTATTGCATTGAGATCGGGACTGCTCGCCGGCCAATCAAGTAAACTTACTGAATTAGCTTCAAACCAGAGTTTTACACTCTTAGAAACGTGTATGAAAGTATTATCCTGTTGGAAAATATAGTCTGCTGCAGTAATGAGTGGAGTCTCAGGTAACAAATGTTCGCCTATCATATCAACCTATTTGTCAGAGTTCATTTTGTAGTTGATAAAGACTATCGGCGTGGTTTCGTTTACTGCAAAAGCGCCCCAAATCATTACTGTGCCGTATTGACGTTTAAAAAAAACTTCTTTGGTTTTACTCAGATTATACCAAAAATAGCGAAAACCATCTGACCCATCAAGATTCAACTTCTTTTCGTTCGAAAATATTACATCAATTCATTTTGGACCGAGAGAAATGTATTTTTTTTTTAATATCCTGTCTTTTTTCCGTATGTTTCTTTTTAAAAGGCGGACGTGACATTAACTTTCCATACCAAATATTCGGATGTTTATTCAAAACATGTTGAACTGTTCGTGTGGAACATGGTAAGTCCAAATTTCTTCTAACTTCATTTGCAGTTCCTTTTTTCTCGCAAGCTCTTCTTACAACCATTCTTTCTGTCGATGCGTTAGAATTTCTGGTCTTCCAGTTCGTTTTTTCATTCCATACATTCCAGGTTTTTTAGAAATTTATAAACTACAGTTTTAGATCTTTTAATTTTTATTCTTCGAAATTTCATGCCCACTCAATTCACATTCTTTCCTTTTTCAAAGGTCAGACAGATGAGTTCCTTTTGGCATCGTACAAAAATCGTGAAGAAATGAGGCAAGTGTGAATTTTGTTTAGAAACCCAGTCTTTATATTTGAAATGGTCATTTTTTGCTTTCAAATATGCAAATTTTACTATAATTTTAGATGAAAAAACAGTTGCCCTTATACTTTTTCCAAGATCATATGGGTTTTAAATTTATATATATTTATTTTTGGAAAATTTAATTAATTTGCATGAAAAGGAACTTAATTTTATCAATATTTTTACTTTAGAAATTTGCATACATTTCCGTCTAAAATATTTCTGGATTTAGAGAGTTTTCTGTATTACTGAGCGGATTAAGTTAGATTATGAGTTAATTATAAGACTGTACGAAGCCTTTTAAAGTGCAAAGAACGAATTATTAGAACCTGGAAAGACTAGAAAGTGAAAGTCTAAAAAATGTCTGTGTCTCGTGTAAACATAATTCTATTTAATAAAAGTGCACTCGAGGATGAGCTTTCAGAGCGAGATATTCATTCAAGAACAGAAGAAAGGAAACTTTCCGTTGCTCCGGGCAGATGGCTCGTCGAAGAATTTAAAGTAATTCGAAGATAAAAATAAGAAAGAAGTTAATTAACTTAGTCTTACTACTTTGCCCACAGTTTGTTTGGTAGGATTAAAAGGAACTTTTTCGCTAGAGATAGTTAAAACTGATTTGACTTTAAATTTCTGGCACTCACTGCGTTTGAATTCAGTATTATTTTTCAATTCCATGATTCTATTAAATCATTCCGAGTGAAGAAAGTATTGATTTCACGCAAGTTTTAGTATGCTTAGATATGAGAACGAATCACGTGGAAGAGGGAGGAGAGAGAGACTTGGAATATTTTTCGAGAGAGAAAGATTTCAGAAATGAAATGGGGAGTTGCTCTTCTCGTGACGAGATTTCATAATCTCGCGTCACTTACGTAAAAATCGTAATTTATATATCATATGTCAAGATTCTATATTTTTACATCAATTTAAATCCTGTTTTAATTATCCCTCTTGTCTATTAAATTCATTATTATACAAAATATTCTATACTACAAGAATAGTTTTTCACCATTTTATGAATCTGTGGAAACCGCACTCAGAGAGAGAAACCGTTAAAAATTTGACCGTTAATGTTCAAGATTCTGTCCCGGGAAGAGCAAGATGTTTTGCTCGCGGCCTGGTAATATTTGTGCAAGACATGCACTTTTTCACACAATAGTTTTGGAGAGAAACTTCTGGATGAAATCGAGACCTCGCGTCGAGGGTATGCTTCCTTTTTCGGAACCCTGCTGTGAGGATGATCCTTGGAAGTTTTCTATTGGTGGGTTCAAATAAATAGCTTTCCAACTGGTCAGAGTTGGATTAGCGAGGCGATCTTCCATTTTTGGGTATAAAAGCAGAATCCCGGATATTTCTGGGCGCTCTTTCCTGTCTGGTTGTCGACACCTTCAGGTCGGCCCAGACCATTTTTAATGTTGCCCCCCACGGTGTGCGGGAGTCGGCACAAGTCGAATCCTGGCCTCCCGTGGGCATGGGAAAGAGTGGCCAATAATCGCCGAAGAACATCGATGAAGAGCCCGACGACTAGCTGAGAGAGCTACGACGGTGATGTACGATGGGGCCCGAGGTCTATGTGCCGGGTCGAGTTGTTGGAATGGTACGGAATGCAACCATGAAGCCAAATTCCCTGCGGTATGAGGCGGATGTTTGAGTCCGATCCTTCTGCAACTCCGACTAGGGAGGTAAGAGTTGTTCACTCTTTGCAACTACTCCGGTCTTACGGAAGCATAAATAGAAAGATTCTTCACATTAAATACGTAAACTCTGACTTCCGTTCCTAAATTATATTTACTTGAGTAATTACTAGTTCTATTTTGCTTGACTAATTCGATGATTTGCTCTTCTAAATTATAAACGGAATTCTTCTCTGAGAGCGGATTTTCTCCCGTTGTTGTGACCATACCTTTTAATTATTTTGTGTATTGATACTTAAATATAGCTGTGCCACTTTCTATTATGTTGTAGAAAAACTTATTATTTTCATTGGTTACTTCCGTGGCAATTTGCGGTCCTGAGTCCAGTATTACAGAGTTATCTGTTGTTGCGCTGATTATGATTCAGCTAATTTTGTCTATAAACTACTAATCTAATTACGTTAATTTAATAGAATATTATATCCTAAATTGGTGTGTGATTTGACTCTTCCAAATTGTAATTAATATAAGTGTTTTCAGGGAAAGATGTCGCCTTACCAGGTGAGGGTTTTATTTACTTATCCGGCATCTTGTATTTGTGCAGTAGGTCATCCATGAATTTATTCCTGGATGGGAGATCTTTCGAAATAGAACCTGGGTTGTGCCATCACGGCATTAGCATATTTGCTTCTTATTAACTGCAGACATAATGTTTACTTTATTATTCTCGTATCACATAAAATGTTGGTCCGCACCTGTCCGCGTGACAATAATTGTCCGTGCCACACTCTTGAGTTTGAAGCAGTGCAACATCTAAGAAGACTACGGATGTTCCCTACGATTGCCGTGCGATAGACGGTCGGGTAAAGAGATGAAGGTAAGATATCTTACTTACATACTCTGAATTGGATAGCTTCTCCTCTACGCGAGGAGTTAATTGAATTTTATTATGGCACAAGCCTTACTTATGGCACACTTACTGAGAACCTCATGTAGCATTAAAGTAATTTAATGTCATAGTTGCAGGTAGTGTAATCGCGTATGATTTTATATGAGTAGAGGAGGGATGAATTCTCAGTTTGTGATTATGCTCGAGTCTTTCGGTGGAGAATGAATTCTGCAGCATGTCGATGCGCGAAGATAATGGTAGTGGATCCGACTCATCAGAAATCTTTTATGATTTTTAAATTATGGAAATAAATTGTTTTTATGTTATCCTCATTTTCCGAATCTTTTAATATTATTGATTTTCAGATGACATTATACGATACGGCAGCCTTTAGATTTCAACTTAAGAATAATTTATAGTAGTTATCGCGCCCAAACCGGGCGTGTGGGAAAAAACTACGAAACAGGCACTATCCCGGCTGTCCAAACAGATATCTTAGATCGGACTGTCTGGGTCTTCATTCTTGGAATTTGCCTTTCAGCTAAAAACGAGGGTTGTTGCCAAATAACGCAATGAGTTTTCAGTCTATGCGTTTTATAGGAGCATAAGTCACTATACGATAACAGAAACATGTTGTTCATTCAGAACAACCCATTGGAGTATTATGGGATCTCAGCCGTTACCATAGTTAAAACAATGGAATCAACAAATTTAAGAATAGAAAACATAATTTAACAAAATCTCAAGCGCGGTTGATTGTACACCCAGAGACTTTTATGATAGAACAGATTTTTTTATGACGGTACACAAACGAATTAAGTGTATCAAACTGCTCTCGAGTTATAGCTAAAAGGATACAAATGTTGTCGGACAAAATTATAGGATTAAGATTTTAGATTTTTCTCATGACTCATAAGTCATGATTCAGATGTATGCGATTTTCGACTTTCAGCAGTGTGGGATATATAACTCATTCCGGTGTGTCAGTCTCACTCAGCTGTATGATACAGATGAATATAATATATAGAAGTCCCTAATGTAGAAAATAAGCAAGATACGGTTGATTTTTTTCGTTCCAAGAAAACTGAATCATCGAACCAACAAACTATATAAATGAATCGACAAACACGTTTTTAAATAAAATGAGGTTTTGAATGCTGATGAACGACAAAATGGCATTTGTTTTTACGATGACTTCCATTAAAGAAAAATACAATTTTTATGAAAGAAATATTCGTTTGGGCGATTCAAATAAATGGAAATACTCTGCGTTCAATTTTTTTCCGTTTAAGTGCGATGGTATGTATGATCATTGCAAATAGTTAAAAAAATGCAATTATATATTGTACATTTATTTTTATGGAAAATGAATTACAAAAAAGTATATATATATATTTAATGTTATATACCATTTAAGAATTATCGAAATTTTAAAAACTCCCTTTTCAATAAAAATGATAAATTTTGTTTTACAATTTCGGCTTTTTGTACATATTACAACAGCCAATATTATTCTATCAAATGTTATTCTATTAACCGGGGGGGAAATGCATGGAATAAATGGTAACCTTTCAAGATTTCGTAATTCTACTAGCCGAATATCCAATGAAAATCAACGCAATAAGCAACCCAACAATAATGTAAATTTTTAAATAATTCGCGTTTCACATTTATTCCCCCTATAAAAGAAAATATTTGAAAACTGATATGACTCACTTTCTTCCTTTCAAACTATCTACAGGTACACCAAATTTGAAGTCTCTATCGCATCTCGAAACATGGATTTTAGTCATTTCACCTTTCGAACATTTTCTCTGGAGCACCCCCTTAAACGAACATTGTTGAAAAACTGTTTTGTCTTGGGTGTTTTCATCAAATGATTCGCCCATATACCAAATTTCAAGCCTCTGTCAAATTTTAAAGCAAGCGTTTCTTATTTGTTCGGCAAATCGAACATTTCGATGTTCGGCACCCCCTAGAGTAGAAATTCTTGGGAACATAAAATTGCAGATGTTCTTCATTTCGAACAATTTACCCATACACCAAATTTTAAGACTTTATCTCATCGCTAAGCATGCTTTTCTATCATTTCACTTTTCGAACATTTTGGTGTGGAGCATACCCTCTACAGAACATTTTCGAAAATTCGATTTTTCCAGGGAGTTTTATCGAACGATCGACCCGTGTACCAGATTGCAAGTCTGTATCTATTCGGTAAGTGCCTAAAAAACAGCTTGGCAAACAGACGGACACTTGAAAATTAGTATATACTAGTCGAATACCCGTTGAAAATCAACGATCTCGCAATAAGAAACCCCGGTATAATGTAAATTTTTGAATAATTCGCGTTTCACATTTATTCGGCAAATCGAATATTTTGGTGTGCAGAACCACCTAAAGAAGAAAATATTGTAAAACTTAAATTACGAACTTCTTCTTTTTAACTATCTACCCGTACATCAAATTAAAATTTCTATCTCATCCCAAAGCATGCTATTTTATCATTTCCCCTTTCAAATGTTTTCTGTGGAGCACACCCATAAATGAACATTTTTGAAAAACTCTGTTCATCTTGAGCTTTTTATCAGTTGATTGGTCCATATACCAAATATCAAACCTCTTCCACATTTAAAAGGAAGCGTGCCTCATTTATTCGGAAAATCGGACATACTGGTGCGAGGCACCCCTAAAGTAGCAAATATTGGAAATCTGAAATTACACACTTTCGTCATTTCAAACTATCTACACGTACACTAAATTTGAAGTCTCCATCCTATCGCGAAGCATGTTTTTTCTATCACTTCACCTTTCGAACGTTTTTCTGTGTAGCACCCCCTTAAATGAACATTTTTGAAAAACCATATTTATCTTGTGTTTTTTTATCAAATGCCCATATACTAAATTACAAGCTTCTATCACATTGTATAGGAGGTGTTTTTCATTTATTCGGCAAATCGAATATTTTAGTGAGCGGCTCCCCTACAATAGCAAATGTTGGAAAACTGAAATTGCACACTTTTTTACCTTTCCAACTACTTACCTGTACACCAAATTTGAAGTCTCTGTCTCATCTCGAGGCATGCTTTTCCCATCATTTCACCTTTCGAATGTTTTTGTGTGCAGTACCCATCCGCTTAAATATACATTTTTGAAAAACTCCACTCTAACTGGCTTTACTATCAGATGATTCGCCCATGTACGAAATATCAAGTCTATCACGTTTGAAAAGAGGCGTTTCTCCTTTATTCTGAAAATCAAACATTTTGTTTTGCGGCACCCCCTAAAGTAGAAAATTTTGGAAAACTAAAATTATACACTTTCTTCCTTCCAAATTATTTACCCGTACAACAAATTTGAAATCTCTAAGCATGTTTTTTTTATCAATTCACCTTTGGAGCGTTTTTCTCTGGAGCACCCTTAAACGAACATTTTTGAAAAGCTATATTTGTCTTGGATGTTTTCATCAAATGATTAGCCCATATACCAAATTTCAAGCCTCTATCAAAGTTTAAAGATAGCGTTTTTCATTCATTCGACAAATCGAACATTTTGGAGTTCGTCACCCCCTAGAAAGGCAATTATTGGAAATCTCAAATTGCATATTTTCTTTCTTTCGAACGATTTACCCGTAAACCAAAGTTAGTCTCTATCTTATCGCAAAGCATGCTTTCATATCATTTCACTTTTCGAACGTTTTGGTGTGGAGCACCCCCTCTAGAGAACGTTTTCGCAAAATTCGATTATTCCAGGAGGTTTTATCGAACGATTAAGCCGTGTACCAAATTACAAGTCTCTATCTATTCGGGAATTGCCTAGAAAAAGCGTGACAGACAGACAGACAGACAGACACTTGGCAATTAGTATAAATTGCTGAACAATTGCTAAGGACGAATCACAAATTGCAGTGTAGCACAACATTACGCGGGGATGGAGGCCCAGCAGGATAAAATATTGTTGCCACACTATTCGGGGATTAGAATAAAGATTATTTATTGTGCTGGAAAATACAGAAGGTTTTGAAACATATAAAAGGAAAAAAAGTGTTCATTTGATGCTGTGTAAGGAGAAATGAAAAAATGCATATGAACGACAGCAGGCACCTTTGAGAAAGGTGTCAGTACGGGTTATGTCCACCTTACACAGTATTATCCAGCAGCTGTTAAGGCACGTTATCCAACTCCTCTGTCAGTGCACGGATGAGGGTGTTCTTGTTTGGAGGATATTTTCGAACAGCAAGTTGCCTCCCCAAAGCATCCCAACCATTTTCAATGGAGTTTAGATTTGGAGGACGTGCTGGCCATATGAGGCATTGAATACCGTCGCTGACTAGACAATCCTGAACAGCGAATGTTCGATGACATGGTGCGTTGTCGTCTATGAAAACAAATTTATCACCGACAACACCACGGAAAAGGCGAACATGAGGCAGTAGAACTTCATCAATGTATCGTTGGCCGGTCATAGTCCCAGTTGCAACCACATCCCCCCCCCCCACAAGCATCTCTTAGTTCTCAGCTACCTTTTAGTTGTTTTAATGACACGTTACTACGTCCTTTTCATTTCTTTTTTCCTTTTCTTCTGGAGTTTAAAGGGAGGAAGCATTTCCTCTCCTGGGTACTCCACTAACCCCGTCCTTGAGACCAGTTGCAACCACATGTAGGGACGTGCGGCCGTTGATCATGATGCCAGCCCATACCATGATACTGCATGTCGGATATCACCTATCGGTCCCTTTCCTGGATATTTTCTGGACGATAAGCAGAACCACTCTCACGCCAGATCAGTTGACGTCTACAATCCGATGACAGACTGAACCTACTCTCACCTGAGAACAGTGCGCAAGCCCAGTCCTGTTCGGTCCATTTGCGATGCTCACGACACCATTGCAAATGGGCGGTACGGTGCAATGGGGGACACACAACAGTTCTGCGGGCGTATAGTCTTCCTTCTCCCAAACGTCTGGTTACAGTTTTTCGGGAGATCCGCTGTCCTGTGGTAGCAAGAAACTGATTTGCCATCTGCTGAGCTGTGGTGCGCCGGTCCCTTTTTGCCGATAGAACAATATACCCGGCTCCTGCAGGCGTTGTACAGAAAGCTAGAATCACTAGAGGTAGCCTTTTCTTTGTTTGGTGACCTGAAAAGCATGGCCAGTATGTCCCCCTTCGCTGCTACAAATGAGAACCAGATTTGGCACGGCCGTGCTAGAAGGACGCAGTTCCAGAAAATTGTAAAAGTGTGCCATTGTGGTAGTTTGTTCATTGTTATACACAACTTTCTTTTCTAACAAACTTAATCTACGTATTTTTAAATCTCTAAAATATACAGTTTCAAAATGTGTGGATTAAAATTCTGCAACACTTTCTTTTCTTACACATTTATTTTCAAATTTTGTTACGACTGTTTTAGCTTTCTTTTTCAAATTGTCATTGCAAATTATTTTTAATTAATATTTCAGTATTTTTTTTATCTTAAAACATAAATTATATCTATAGATAACATTTTGTTAACGAGATATACGTAATATTTGAGCAAATCGTTACAGTAAACAGACTTCTATTAATTGCTAAACATTTTCTATTTTAGAAGTACAGAACTTCGTTTCCAAATGATACTTTTTTTGTTTCTAAAATTCTACTTTATAAATTCTCACCTTGAATCATTATATATATAGGGTGGTCATAAAAAAACTTCCCCGATATACGAACCCCTAGCGGCCTATCCGCTCAACCAATCTAAAAGAAATTTCATATATTGTTATTTGAACGTATGTGCTCGATATTGTGATGATTTCAAACAAGAGAACTTTCATGGTTACGGTTACAGTGAAAAAATTTCGAAATTTTCGAATGGCAACACCCACTTTTTTCCTACGCAAATTGATCAACGCACTGAAAACCCATAAATGGCGTTGGAACGAACGATACGCGTATGACGAAAATTGGCGACGTAAAACATTTGCAAAGAGCATTGGAGTGGACCAATAACAACACAAGAGAGGATGGGAAAAAACTTTTCTTGGAATTACAAGTTTTCAACGTGCCCACCTTCGCAGAAGATAACGCATTGCATGCGGGAGATTGTTGACAACAAAGACGAACGTAACATCGCAGGAGAAATCTGTATAACTTCACGTTTTATGGCATCTTCCAATTCTGACAAATCTCGTGGATTTAATGTGTACCCGTATTTCAGATAACCCCAGAACCAAAAATCCATCGGAGTGAGGTCGGGGGATCGCGGTGGCCTTGAAACTGCAAAGTTACGGGAGATGACTCTATCACCAAAGTTCTGTTGCAGCACTTGACGAACACATGTAGCGACGTGTGGAGGAGCACCATCTTATATCCATACAATGTCATTAACTACATTTCGCTGCTGCAATTCTGGAATTACGTAATTCTGCAACATTGTTTTACACCGAGGGTGGAGCACGTCCATTATATCCACAACGGCCACCTGCTATCGTCATCATATCTGATGAGGAAAAAATTCGCAAAGTCGACACGCTGTTGCTCGTCTCCAGGTGGCAACATCTGGACGCGCTGGAATCGATAAGGAAACATCCGCAGAACAGAGCAGAAGCTTAAGGACTGTGGTTTTCGGTACGTCCAAATTGCTAGCAACACTCTTGCAGTACGCAATGGACCTACAGTAATCGTATTATGCACTTCCGTAACAACTTGAACAGGAACAGATGGCCGTCCGGATCGAGGTCTATCACATGTGCATCCAGTTTCTTCAAATGTTTTTACCAAATCAGGCACAGTTCGTACGGAACATGGGCCTCGTCTTAGCTTATGATTTCGCCGATAAACTCGCACTGCTTCGGCAGCATTCCGTTCAGATAAAACAATTTTATCAATTCACCGCGTTGTTTCCCTATAAGTGTCATCTTGTTGAAGAAAGATTTTTTATGACCACCTGTATATATACAGGGTGGTCATAAAACTTTCCCGATATATGAACCCCTAGCGGCCTATCAGCTCAACCAATCGAAAGATAATTTCAGATATTGTTATTTGATGGTATGCGCTCGAGATTGTGATGATTTCAAACAATAGAGATCCCAAGGATACGATTACAGTGGAAAAACTTCGAAATTTTCGAATGGCAACACCCAATTTTTTTCCTACGCTAATTGTTCAGCGCATTGAAAAGCCATAAATGGCGTTGGAACGATACACGTATGACAAAAATTAGCGGCATAAAACATTTGCAAAGAAGAGCATTGTAAAGGACCAATGACAACACAGAGAGGAGGTGCATTGACGCACTTTGCATAATTCACAGGGATAGACAGTAGAAGCACCAATCACAGAACACAATGTGCAAAGCCTTGCTTGTGAAAAACCTTTAATAAGCAGTGTGGGAAGATTGCTTCTTCAATCAGGTGTTCGTAAATAAATTTATTAAAAAATCCCATAAATTAAAAAAATTCTCATGTGGGCAACACATAACTTTCCTTATATAATGCACTAAATTTACTACTTTTACAGTTTAAAAAAATGTTATTCTTATAGTAGATACTTATATTCTTTCCAAGATATTGAATTTTCGTCAACTAGTCGTCATTTTCATTGATTTAGCGTCATTTTTATCCATTTGGTGAGATTTTCGTTAATTTAGCAACATTGAAAAATGTCGCCCAGTTGACGACATTCCGCTAAATTCGTCGCCAAAATCTCGCCAAGCGTTATGAACGGAGAAATCAGTAATTCTTACAGCAGATAAATGACTATTGGCGTTCAAATACAAAAGTATTACTCAAAGAATCTTTTCTCGTGAATGGAACAAGTTAGATCCACGAGAATGATGTCACCCAATTTATCGCATAATATTACATATGAAAAGTTAACACGTTTCTTAACAGTTAATATATTTTTTTTTAATTTATGGGACTTTTTGATACATTTATTTGAAAAATGTGCAATATCACGAGAAAGGTTCGTGCTAGCGTTCTAAAAATTATGTCAATCGTTTTCTAAGAGAAAATTACATAAGAAATGTCTATTTGTCTAACTTTATTAAAGGTTTTGACTTTTTGATGATTTTTTCAAAATTTCACTCGAAAATTTAGGAGGGTTCTGAACATTCGATTGTGTTTTAAAACACTAGGCTTCCAGTGTTTATGGATTGTGATTTTTGTACCAAATTTCATTCGAATCGCTCCATTCGTTCGTGAGATATCGTCTCCACAGACTCACTGATAAACACACACACACAGACATCACCTCAAAAGTGTTCGATTCGTCATCATGGATGCTTGAAACGTGCTCTTCCGTCGAAAACTCGAATTCGAATTTTCGACCCCGTCACACTAGTTTCCTTATACATTATGTATATAAGGAAAGTAAAAAAATAGTAACTCTTAAGAAACAGGTTCACTTTTCATATGTAATATCATGCGATAAATTTGGTGACATCATCCTCGTGGATCTAACTCGTTCCATTCACGAGAAAAGATACTTTGAGTAATACTTTTGTATTTGAGCACCAATAGTCATTTATCCGCTGGAAGAATAACTTATTTCTCCGTCCATAACGCTGGGCGAGATTTTGGCGACGAATTTAGCGGAATGTCGCCAACTTGGCGACATTTTTAAATGTTGCCAAGTTAACGAAAATCTCGCCAAATGGATAAAAATGACACTAAATCAATGAAAATGAAGACTCATTGAAAAAAATTCAATATCTTGGAAAAAAATATAAGTATCTACTATAAGCATAACATTTTTTTTAACTGTAAAAGTAGTAAATTCATTGCATTCTATAAGGAAAGTCATATGCTGCCCACATCAGATTTTTTTACATGATTCTTTGATAATTTTTTGAAAATTGTGCAATATCTCGAGAACGGTTCATGCTAGCGTTCTAAAATTTGTGTCAATCGTTTTCTAATGAAAATTTACATAAGAAATGTCTATTTGCGTAACTTTATAAAATTTTGATTTTTTAATGATTTCTTCAAGATGTCACTCGAAAATTTAGGGAGATTTTGAACATTCGATTGCGTATAAAAACAATAGGCTTCCAGTATTCACGGATTGTGATTTTTGTACCCAATTTCGTTCGAATCGGTCCATTCGTTCGTCAGTTATCGTCTCCACAGACTCACTGACACACACACACACACACACACACACACACAAACACACACATATACTTTCACACACACACACATATACTTTCACACACACAGACAGGCATCACTTCAAAAATGTTTGATTCGTGATCAGGGATGCTTGTAACGTGCTCTCCCGTCGAAAACTCGAATTCGAATTTTCGACCCCTTCACAATACATTCCTTATACATTATTGTATACAAGGAAAGCAATAAGCACCAATGAATTCCATGCAATCAAACTCAAATGGTGAAATTATCCAGAACGAAAAGAGAAAATCCGATTCTGACTTTCCCTAAACATGCACGGGGAAAGGAGATCCGCTTTCTGACGGATTGACACTTTTTTCTTTTTACTTTCCTTATATACATAATGTATACGGAGAGTATTGTGACGGGGTGGAAAACTCGAATTCGAGTTTTCGACGGGAGAGCACGTTTCAAGCATCCCTGATCACGGATCGAACATTTTTGAGGTGATGTCTGTGTGTGTGTGTGAAAGTATGTGTGTGTCTGTGGGTGTGAAAGTATGTGTGTGAGTGTGAGAGTATGTGTGTGGGTATGTGTGTGTGTCAGTGAGTCTGTGAAGACGATATCTCACGAATAGAGCGATTCGAATAAAATTTGGTACAAAAATCACAATCCGTGAATACTGGAAGCCTATTGTTTTCAAACGTAATCGAATGTTCAGAACCCCCCTAAATTTTCGAGTCAAATATTGAAGAAATCATAAAAAAATGAAAACCTATTAATAAAGTTACGCAAATAAACATTTCTTATGTGATTTTTCCTTAGAAAACGATTGACATAAACTTTAGAACGCTAGCATGAACCGTTCTCGAGATATTGTACATTTTAAATAAATTTATCAAAAAATCCCATTAATTAAAAAAAATATATTAAATGTTGAGAAACATGTTCACTTTTCATATGTAATATCATGCGATAAATTTGATTATATCATTATCGTGGATCTAGCTTATTCCATTCATGAGAAAAGATAGTTTGAGTAATAGTTTTGTATTTGAACGCCAATAGTCATTTATCTGCTATAAGAATAACTTATTTCTCCGTCAATAACATTTGGCGACGAATTTGGCGGAATGGTGCCAATTTGGCGAATGTCTGAAATGTTGCCAAATTAACGAAAATCTCGCCAAATGGATAAAAATGACGCTAAATCAATGAAAATGACGCTAAATCAATGAAAATGACGCTAAATCAATGAAAATGACGACTCATTGTCTAAAATTCAATATCTTGGAAAAACTATAAGTATCTACTATAAGAAAAACCTATGTTTTTCTGTAAAATTAGTAAATTCATTGCATTATATAAGGAAAATCATGTGTTGCCCACATCAGATCTTTTCCTCTAAAACCGTCCAAATATGAAATAAAAGACTGTTCATGCCAATTCATCAAACGTTTATTTTACACGTATAGTCTTGGATGACGAAACGAATAAAGCCGATCCCATGTCTAGGTTAGACCGTTTTCGAGATATTTAAGTTTTTCGAAATTTTGATAAAAGGGCGGCATTACAAAATGCATGAAGTTGCCAAATGAAAGATATGTATATCTAAACAGCAAATGGATATCCTATCCAATAAGTATCCTTTTCATTTTGGAGCCATTCGACTTAATTGAATAGAATTTGAAAGAAAAACTAAACTTCTCGAATGTTCGTATGAAAATAGGGCTCGGAAAAAACTGGAAATTTAATATGCAAAGAAGTATTAACACTGCTCTCGAGTTTAGATTTCTTTGGCGCTATTGTGTTCAAGAAAGTAATAACATTTGAAGAAGTTGTGGAAGAAATTCACACCCGGCTCATTTAAGCCACGAACATTTAACCCGCATCCCATTCAAGAAGAGAGTTCAAACAGCCCCACCCGGATGATATTCCGTAAGTAGTGCCTATGTCGGATAGAAACAATTCGCAGTGTTGCCATTCTTGACCTAATAAAAATGGACTCTTTCCGAGAAACGATTTCTGGGCTTTCATCCGCGAGCCCGTTTGAATACCTGGGTACTTTAAATGGGGTATTTACATAAGATGGGGACGCGACGGAAGGAAAACACGATGAATCCTTATTTAGAAAGACTCGCTCGATGGGCTAATGTCGGTGGATATTTTGCGTTGCTTCTTTCAAAGGAATTTGTTACAAACTTTTCAGGATCCATAGAAATGTATTTTCTTTTCTTCTGTGTCACATTTCGGGTGAGTTCTGGTACAATGACGAGGCGAAACTATTTTTACCCTGAAAACATTTAAATCCTAGGTTTGGACGGAAAAGTCCCATTTCTAACACTTTCGAGAGGAAAAATAAAATACACTGTCCTGAAGGAAACAGAAAGCCGGTTTTTTTCGTGCTACAGATTTCAAAATTTCAGAATTTCAATTTTCTGCTCATGACTTTCCCTCCCACACACTCTGATTCCTTTTGGCTTTATTTCTCGAATCATTCGTTAAATTGAGTTGAATGGCACACAATAACATGCACGCATTATTTGAAACGCCGCTTTTCATTCATTTTCGTTTTCATTCAGTAAATAGACGCATTTTCAAAGGCGACGTAGCGAAAATGCGGAAAAACTAATATATCGAGAACGGCTAGACCTAGAGTAACGGGGTTGTTCTTATTCTTTTCGGCGTCCAAAATGACAGTGGTAAAGAAATGGAGACAAACGGAGGTGGTGAAAGAATCTTCTGCAGAGTAGACAGACGGAGAAGGCCATACCGCAGCCCAAAGTGCCTTATCTCCTCAAAACATCTCCCCTCTACTATGACTCACTCGCTCTTCCTCTGAGGAGGCGGTACGGCCTCCTCCATTTGTCTACTCTTCAAAAGAGGAGGAACCGCCGCCTCCGTTTGTCATTGAACCCCCATTTCTTTACTACTAATGACGTTTAAAACAAGCATTGAATGACATTTGAGAATATGTAGTTTTTCATTTTAGGTTTTGAGGATTTTTGTGGTCCATTTCGTAAAAAAGGCAGGTTCTCTTCTTGAATCATACCAAAATCGAATCAACACCAAGATAACACCCAAGTGACTTATCTACCCAATTTTGTGAAATTAGATCAATTCGTTTTTTAGCTAGAGTAAATATATGCGATTTTGGCGGGTCATTTGGCAAAAAAAAAAGAAAGTTCGTTTATCTCGATTCATACCGAAACCTAATCAGCAGTAGGGTAATCCACAACACACATAAGTGACATAAAATTTTATAAACTTTGGTCAATTAGTTTTTAAGTTAGAGAGGATACATACATTGGCCAGACAGACACACACAGAGATATATATATATGTTGGGTTCTAGAGGTCGTCGAAAAGTCGAGTTGTGATTTTCGGCACGATTCCAATACTTTTTCTATACACTACTATGTGTTATCGGGAAAGTAAAAAGTAAGTTTTCCGTCAAAGTTCAGTTTAGATTGGGTTATTTTTAAAAAATATTAAAGAGACAAATAATGTAATAATTATTATCATATAACAATTGAAAAACTGGATGGTATGTATTTTGTTTCTTTCTGCAACCGTGCGATAAAATAAATAGTGTAGGATGGACTGATTTGTAACTTTTGTACAACAGAGTTTTGTTTGACACTCTATTTGTAGCAAGGCCGGTTAAAATGTGGGCGTTTCGATAATTGAAATTGTGGTTCTGCATCTACCGTTCAAAGTTGTCGTTTGCGAGTCAAAGGGATTCCGAAATTCAGGCAAACGTCTATTTTGCTTCATTATGAATGGAGAATGGTTGACGAAAATGACGCTAAATCGATGAAATCAGTTGTGTTTTGTTAGGGGATAAAATTGGAATGATGTTTCGGTCTGTTAGTCCGATCCACTTGCCGCCAAATGGTTCAAATAAAGCTAAATGAATAGAAATAACGCTGAACGAAAATTCAATATTTTACTAAATTAAGTTCAATTTAAATCAACCCATTTTTCCTACCCTCCGTAATGTTGAGCGAAATTTTGTCGGAATGGCGACTTTTTAAATTTACCAAATGGACGATAATGTCGCCAAATTGGTAAAAATGATGCTACACCCATTAAATCAATTGTGTTTTGTTCGGGCATGGTGTTGTAGTAACAATCTGTCTGTCAGTCCGACCGACGACGAACTCGGCAAAATGTCAATGTTTCATCGAAATTAAATTTCCTTGATAATCCCTGTCGCTTTATGGGAAATAATATGCTTCATTAAAATATGCTTTAATAAAATATGCTTCATTCAAATTTAAATGTTCGTGGGACCCGATACGTTTTGTTAGGATATGATATACCTGTAGTATGTATATTTCAATAGGAAATAATGTGATTGGTTTTGAGGAATGCATGGTTCTCGTGTGTTCATGGATAATAAGGAGCACAAGTGCTAAAAGATAATGTTTTGCAAATTTTTGAACGTCGTCATATGACGGGCATGCCTTCCTAGTATCCTATACCAGCATAACAGAAATTGTATTGTTGCAATTTCTGTTATGCTTGATAACGCATGATTTTCACGAGGACAAGTATGATATCCATTTCAACTCAATATACATGCACTTATACATGCAATAAGATATGTTGTATTGAAATTCGAATGGGCTTTATACACATTTATTTATCGAGGGAGTTCAAGAAAACATTAAAATATATCGAGTTATAAAAGCAAAATTGATATTTGTTATTAACGCACATTTTATAAATTATAGAACCTTATCACAGATACTGACGCATGAAAATGAGCTATACCTTTTTCTGAAATTTCCGTACAGCTCATAGAATGGAATTGGATCATTCCTGGCAAGTATTTTAGTTGTGAAAATGAGATAGTTTGCATGTGTTACTAGCTACTACTGATCCAATATGCCCACGACCAAACATCTCGAAATACTATCATATTGTCTAACAAAGACAATGTAATAAGTAAGCTTCCCATAACCGGTTTTTATCTTAGGAATCGCTGAGGGATCCAGCCGAAGCTCGACCGTTGAGCTACTGGTCCACCCTCTAATGTCAGATTGGCGTGCAAATGACGATCTATTTTTATCCTTCAAGTTAGTTGCCATTACCAGAGTTCACTGAATCCGTGCTAGTCATACTAGGATCTCTTTCAGACTTCCGACACTTTGCACTAACCTACAGGGGTTAATTGGGTTCGGCGCCATTGTAAAGAACAACCGAGAATCGAACCCCAGATCTTCGTACTGGCTCTACCCTTGAGCTTCTCAGTGGCGTCGGAACCCATGGGTGCAACTTTCACCTACAGAAATTTGAAAGTAATTAAAGGCTTTAATCTTCTTTAAATAGTATTGGAAAGAGCAGAAAAATATTGAAGTAAAAATAGCATGAATAAACAATCCAAGCTCGCAGTTTAGAAATAGGTGTGAATTTTTAGATAAAAGCAGTTGCCTACGTACCCTTCAAAAGTCCCTCAAGTGGATGGCAGATGTGGAGTAATGTCCATGATGTGGAGATGTTGAAAAGTCGGGTAAACTGGTAGTATTATTTAGCATTGTTTGCCAGACAGTGCTAAATGCTATGGGCGCATTATCACATCTGGGATAATCTTGCTTAAAATAAGTTGTAACAAATTCTAGGGTATAGGTGAAATTACCAAATGAATCTGCACAAACTGCAACATTATGTTCAAATATCTGTTATTGCTGAGGAAAGTTATACTCGATATCCTTTTCCTGCGAGTGCAAAAACAATATTTATAGAAACAAAGATCAAAATACATGTGTTAAATATTTGTATAATATAGAAACAAAGGTTTAGCTTAAAAATTCTTAAAATTTTATATGTATTAAATCTTTTATTTTTGTTTATTTAGTACAAACGGTATGCCAAAAGAAAAAAATAGGATGTGGGCAGCACACGACTTTCCTTATATAATGTAATGAATGTACTTCTTTAACGGTACAAAAGGGATGAAAAAATACACGGCACAGTGCTTGTAATGTTAAATTGTACATTTTCCGGATGACAACATATAAAACTATTTCGTACCCAATTAACTTTTATTTTACGTAACTCTACATTAACAATTCTCGATATTGATATCATCCGCAATGAGCAATACAGCCCATATATTTAAATATTTTAATAATAAATTCATCTATTAGTAGTCGTTTTCATTACTTTGGCGTCATTTTTGCAATTTTGACGATAGTTTCGTGAATGTGGGGCTAAATATCGCCAAGTTGGCGATATTTAGAAGAACATTTCTTATATAATAAAAAGTATGCCCATCATATGACGGAATAGAAATTTGCAAAGCATTGCATCCCATTTGGCGTCATTTTTATCAATTCGATAACATTTTAATCAATCTGGCAACAGTTTCGCCAATTTGGCAAAATTTTTATAAATTTAATAACATTTTTATCAATTTGGCAACATTTAAGAATGTCGCCAAGTCGGCGATATAACGCTAAAATTTGTCGCCAGAATTCTAAGCATTACAGACGGAGAAATAGGTTATTCTTATGTTCTTACCAAAATAATGAATATTCATTAGTTGTTATTTTCATCGATTTAGCGTCATTCTTATCAATTTGGCGACATTCTATTTCAATTTGGCGACATTTTTATCAATTTGCGACATTTAAAAACTCACCAAGTTGGCGAAATTTGTCGCCAAAATTTCGTTAAATATTGTGGATGCAGAAATGGGGTTTTCTTATAATAAATAAACAACTAATGGCGCCAATTTAGAATGCTATTACTCAAAGTGCCTTCTCCTGTGAATGGAACGAGCTAGATCTACGAGAATGATGATAATACATTTATCGCATAATATTACATATGAAAAATGAACAGATTTCACAATAGTTAATACTTTTTATGAATTTTATGTGATCTTTTGATAAATTTATTTGAAAAATGTGCAATATCTCGCAGGGCCGGCTTAAGGTACCAGCAAAGCAAGCACTTGCTTAGGGCGGCGCATTTTAGGGGCGGTGTTTAAATCAGCAAGGTCGTATATAAAATAGGCGCGAGCAGTCGGATTTCCATAAAAGTTAAAAAGTAGTATAAAAACTGTTCCTAGATAAAAGAGTGGAACCCATTGTTTTTCATTCTCTCGTTCCTGGGAAAATAATATGATAGTTTTCAGTATATCGCTCCATATGTGTATCTTACAGAGCAAGTAACAATAAATTGCTCTAGCACAACGAACGACAACTCTATTTTTATTTAATATTCAAAAGTAAGGAGATCCATGAAATACCCACTCCTAAAATATAACCTTATACATGGATATGGATAAACAAATGACATAAAAACAGTTACAGATAAAACAATTACAATAAATTACATTATAGCATCTAAAAAGATAAATATAGACAATAAAAAAGATAAAGATGACAGAAAGCAGGTAAAAAATGAGCTATCTGTACGGAAAAAATTCTCAATTTCAACTGAATTATAAGTAAATAACCAGTTTTTGATAGCCCTGGAAAAGGAAAGATAAGTAACAATGCTTTTAAAAATTGCGGCAGAAGATTATAAACTCTAGGAGCTACAAAGAGATAACATTTCTGAAACTTAGTAGAATTGCTGCTCGAGGAGGTCTGATAATACCTCGCCTTAACCCGAAGTTACATTGACTGCCACCCGCATCCTTATTTCTATGAAACATATTAAGGTCTTTGTAAACATGAAGATGCCTGAATGGCATAATCATAAAATCGAGGAAAAGGATGGTGTCTCACGAGGCTTACACAAGACGATGCTTGTAAAGCAAAATAACAGGACAAAGGGTATTTAGATAAGACAGGTTGAATCCGAGAGTGAATTAAGAAACTGAAGAACATCAGGAGGACAAAACTGAAATTTTCTGATATGTAACTTTAATTATGTACTAAGACCAGTCATATGAGGATTTCAAGATAGCAAGTCATCGATGCTAATACCAAGGCATTTAAAGCTACTCACCTGCTCAATAGCTGCACAATGGCAAGTACTATCTGGCTAACAACAAGTATGATATTTCAACACAAAGCTAAATAAAGATTTCTTGAAGAAGGCAAAACAAATATGTCCATATTTTTTGACATTGAGAACAAACACTATTATTAGCACAGAACCATTGTCTAATAGCCGCTCAATCGTCTTCCCTATTTCTCAAGACATCGGGATTTGAAAGCCCATGAGAAGATAAAGCAATGTCATCAGCAAAAGCAAACAAAGTCGCATTCAAATCAAATAAACAGAGGTTATTGAAAAAGACAAGAAACCAAATCGGACCACATCCTACTTAACTCACTTTTTTTACTTTAGCAGAACACATTCTAACGGATGGCTCGTGTCCATGGAGATAAAAGCCAATCCTCTGCAATTTATATATACGATTCGTTACAACGCATGCGCGTTGGGGATCGAACAGGGTGGGAAGATTTGGAGCGCAAGGAGAGAATTCATCGTATGCTCATTAAAACTTACAGCGCATGCGCGTGGTTGGATCTTACAACATACGCGCATGATAGTTTTTACAGCGCACGCACGCGGCAGTTCTAACAGGGCATGTGCGAGGAACGATGTTACAGCGCTTGCGCGTGGAACATAGGCGTGGTGGTTCTTCTAACAAGGCATGTATGCGCATGCGCATATTTTTGGAGTGCATGGAAGTTCTTACAGAGAATGCGCGTTGAAAATTGAACGGCGCGTGGCAGTTCTATCTAACAGCATAAGCATGTGATTGAACAGTGCAAACGCTTGGAGGATCTTTTAGCGAATACACGTTGTTGCTCAAAATTCTTACAGCACGCGTAAGTTTGTAGCTCAGAGCATGCGTGTAAACAGTTCTTACAACGCATGCGTGTGGAGGTTCTTCGAGTGCAAAAGCATTAAGAATTGAACTTCAGGTGCGCGTGGAGGGTCCTACAGCGCATGCGCGCAGTATTTCTGAGTCAACATGCGCGTGAAAGCTAACAGCGGATACGCGTTAAACATATTACATCGCAAGCTGGTTGTGAGTCTAACAGCGCATGTGCGTGGTAGTTCTAACAGCATAAGCGGTGATACTTTTAATAGAGAGTAGCCTTGGTAGCTCAAACAGCGTTAAATACTGGAAAAACGAATGCGCGTGGAGAATCTTACACGGGCACGGTAGGGCCATTCATTAGGGTTTAAGAAATATTACAATAAAATTCAAAATTCCTTTGCACGTTCTGCGCTCGATATGTGCAAAAAAGAAATGAATAATGTTGTTTTCACAGTCATGAAGTAACACACCCCTTCATATAATGTGCTTTCAGTCGGTTTGGAAGTACTTTTAACTTTAAATACGTGGACACAATTTTTATAGAGCCTTTCTCAATATATTTTAAACTTTTATTTCTTCACAAGGAGGGCTATATAGATCTAAATAATGAAGCCAATTGCCCGAAATTGGATACGCCGAATTTTCTAGGTGTCACCCAAAATTCCCTTGATCTTCGGCGGTCTCATTTTCTAAAAATAACGAAATTGGTTAATCATGCGTTGGACACATCATTTATAGGGCGTTAACATGTTTCGTTTGTGCACATTTTTTTTGTTTAAAGCTGAAAAATAAAAGAAAAGCCTACCCCATAAGAGCAAAAGATCCATTCTTTTGGCAAGCATTTAGACCTAAATTCACTAAAAAGGCGATTTATCAGCTTTTTTATTTCAATGCAGCTTTCAAATATTAATAGAAAAATGAATGGGAAGGGATTGGGGCGGCCAACATCCTAAAGCCTGACCTGACATCTCGAGAACAGTTCATGCTAACATTCTAAAGTTTATGTCAATCGTTTTCTAATGAAAAATTACATGAGAAATGACTTACGTAACTTTATTAAATGTTTTAATTTTGGATGATTTTTGACAAATTGAGGTGGCTTCTGAACATTCTATTATGTGTAAAAACAATGGGCATCCAGTATTCACGGATTGTGATTTTTGTACCAAATTTTGTTAAAACGCTTTATTCATTCGTGAGATATCGTCTCTACAGACTCACTGACACACATACACACACACAGACATCACCTCAAAAACGCCCGATTCGTGTTCAGGGAAGCTTGAAATGTGCTCTTCCGTCGAAAACTCGAATTCGAATGTTCGACCCCGTCACAATACTTTCCTTATTACTATATATAAGGAAAGTAATAATCCCATTGTTAAACTTTTCCGTAATACATTAAAAAGTGCAAATGAATTTTTGGGCATAAAATATCTAAAACAGGAGTTATGAAGCTTTTACATAGGGCAAGAATAATCAAATAATGTTAAGTAAAACAACATTATCTAAACTGGAGCTAATATCGAAATAAATACAATATTTAAGTACCATAGATTGGTATATGGATTAAGTTTTTGTATACTTTATGTAAAATAAATTATTCACAAAGCATGATCACTAAAATGTCATAAAAATGACTATATCTATTTTAATTTTATTATTTAGAAATAAGGTTTTTATTCAATAATTTTATTATTAGAAATAGGAAAATAAAGGGAAAAAAGATTTCAGAAGCTATATGAGCTAACTTCATCAACAAAAAATATCAATCCCGTAGTTCACTCAAAAATATTCGTGAATGAGACTGGAATTAAGAAGGATATAATAAAATTGAAAGAAAATTAGCTTTTAAAGTCAAAAATGAGTATAGAAACCACTGTTGAATAAGATTGGAATTAAAAAGGAACTCATTCAATAAATGACCCAAAGACAAACAAAAAACTGTTTCGGAAGCTATATGAGCTGATAACTGAAGGAATCAATAAATAAAGCAGATAAATGAATTCTATGCCAGTTGGATATTATTTACTTCATTACAAGGTCATTCATTTAATTAATTTTCCACCTTTTTAACATAAGTACAATCATCAAACAAAAGTATTTGGCCCCCTTTGTTAGCCTGACAAGGGGTGGGGGGAGGGGGTCGAATAGTCTGTTCAAAGTGGCTCTCAAGAAATGTATCAAAAAGCATTTTAGAATGATCGTTAATCAAGGGACATCATTCTAAGTCATCTATTTCCCAACTGTCTGAAAATCATTCATTTCAATTTCCTAAGGTAAAATCATCGCACATGCCCTCACTCTATCTGAACTTGATCTTTTGGAAGTCCCTTTAATTTACTTGGACTCTGATAATCTTATTAATGATAAATCAGCAGTTCTCTACGACTCCTTAGCATGGAAAGAATGTCTTCCATCCATAACATTTTTCTGTTTTTGTTTGGTTTTACTTTTGGGTCATTTTTAAATGAATTCCTTAATATTCCAATCTCCTCCAATAGTACTTTAAAGTGGCTTGTATACTTGTCTTTGATTTTAAAAGTTGGCTCATTTAGATTTTCTTTATCCTTGTTATATCCTTCTTAATTCCCGTCTCATTCACGGATATTTTTGAGTAGACTAATGGATTGATATTTTTATATAGTTGATGAAGTTAACTCATATAGAGCATCTAAAACCGTTCTTTTTATTATTATTTTCTGCGTTATATCTTTTTTTAACCTAGTCTGAACCACTTTTAATGATTTAGTAGTTTGAATGATGAATTTAACTCGCGAAACTGGTTACTTCCTTTTCTTATTTTCTTAATGACCTCTCATTCCCTGTCATTTTCTACCTTTTTTCCCTTTCAAGGGCTTGACTATTTTTCCTCTCTCTCTAAACTCTGTAATTTTTTATAAATAACTTAACGGTTTTTATATTTCTTTTCTGTTTTTTAAATCTCATTTCAATGCTTAAGCTTTCATTCTCAGTGCCAACCCCCCTCGTCTTCCTAGGCGGGAGAGGGACCCGTTATCGTCCCGTGATGCACGGATATGCTTACGGGTGTTTTTAAAATGCCGATACCACCCGTTCTACGAATTTTTTTGCTGTGTGTGTCCTAGCTCTTTTGACTTGCCCATTGCTTGCGTCTTCGCAACTCTCATCTTTATTAAGGTGCATACTTTCCGTTCTAGCTGTTCCGTTTTGGTCTGATGAAGAGGGCTTGTAATGTCCTCGAAACAATTGTAGTCACCTTACTGACACATGCCTGCTTTATTCAAAGAAGTTTTGCAAGTTTTTATCTTACAAGCAGCAGTTTGATTTATTGTAATCTAATTTTTATTTCGCCAAATCTGAAATGAACACAACTTTAGAGCTTGGCAAAAAGTTCTGTATATATATCTTCGTATTTTACAAAAAAAATTTGACTTCATCCGTAATTTTATTTTCTGTGATGTTTTAAGCGAGGGAACCTGATTTTCAATGCAATACACTTTCCCCCTTCTTTTCGGCATCTGTGCATGTGCTTAAAGCCCTCTCTCCTATAAAAGGTTTTCCTTTTAAATATTTTAATTTGTTAGTTTTTTTATTTATTTTTTGCTCAGTCGCATAAGATAATTGGGGATGGGGGTCGTATCGTATCCGTTGCGTGCAATTTGTACAGTTACTTGTATGAATGATTATTTTTTATGGATTAATGAATACAATTAATCGTGCTTTAACTTCCTTGCAACGGGTACATTTTCGATTATATATGTATAATACTCGAAATGCAAATTAACTTCCGACGCCTCTGGAGCTACTGTGACGGAATGGCAAACGGCCGAAGAAAGAAATAAAGAAGGACTCGAAAATGCTGTTATAAGCGTAAATAAATTATTGGCTAAGGAATTCTAGTCTTCAAACTACGACACGTGGAAAACAATGAAAATGAACCGTGAAGATTCAAATCTTAAAGAAATTCGTGAATGCCCAATTTCAGCCGAGTCTATATATCTACCAGACACTTCCGTTCCTTGTTGAAAGGGTGTCATCCATCAGGAACAATGAAGTGGGTCTAATGCAAGTGTGTTTGTTAAATCTACTGATCTGTGACCTGAAATGTTCAAACTCGCATGAACACGCAGTATACGAAGATATTCATAAGACATTCATCAAAAGGTGAATGTCTTATGAATCGGGTTTCATTTTGGTTTCCTATATTCAATCCAAAATACATCCTGGTTTGGAAAACAATTTATATGGCAAACCTAGCTAATGAGGCATTATGCAACTCATATTTTGGGAGCTATAACTAACTAACTGTTTCTCTTTTCAAACTGCTAGTGTAAGTTGAAATGCTTGTAGTACAGTTTTCGTTGATTAAAGCTTATATAAACAAGTTTTGTCATTATTTCGCATAGCAGAACCATAGGAAGTTCAAGTTGAATAACAATTAAGTTACACATACTTTTACCGTAAGTTAGGATAGATATATGTGTGATTGCAATGATTTTTTTCTTCATAGCCTCTCTATGGGGCTGAAAGAAGTCATTCCAAACCTGAATCAGTTTTGCAAATCAACCCCTGGACTGGGAGATATACCCTCAAAAATGGTTGGCTTGTCTTTTTGTGTTTATAATCTCAGGTCACAACATGGTCCTGAAACAAAAAATCGGATGAGGGCAACACATGACTTTTCTTATATAATGTAACGAATGTACTACTTTTACAACAAAAAAAATAGGTTTTTCTTATAGTAGATACTTATATTATTTCCAAGATATTGAATTTTCGACAATCAGTCGTCATTTTCATTGATTTAGCGTCATTTTTATCCATTTGGCGAGATTTTCGTTAATTTGACAACATTTCAAAACGTCGCTAAATTGGCGACATTCCGCCAAATTCTCACCAAGCGTTATGGACGGAAGTAGTAAACAAGTAGCGGTTTCGCGACAATCCGCAGCAACGCAGCAGGGTGACATCATCGGCTTATCTTATCGGGTGACAATCCGATAAGATGGCCGATGATACGATTTCGTCATCCGATAAGCTTATCGGATGACGGCACTCGATAAGGTTATCGAATGACGTGATTGGATGAGTGAAGTTGCAGAAGAACTTTGAGGCCATCTTGGAAATTTTGGTGGTGCCCTCTGTGGACAGGTTGGAGAACTGTAATGACTAAAAGGAAATAATTGGTTCGGGACTGAGCTGGATTCCAACTCTGGACCCCTCGCACCGTAGGAAAGTGCTTTAACCAGTATACAGACTGAGATTTGAAGGTAGCGGGTGAATGAATGATATCTTTCCTGCGAAAGGAGTGGGAAAGTTGGGTATTTAGAATATTTTGCGATCTTCTACGAGGGGATTGTGCGAGTGAATTAAGATTTTAATTATTTTTTTTAATGAATAAAATATATTAAGAAAAAAAATGGAATGTATTCATAATTGAATTTTAATAAGAGGAATCGTTTTGAATGATTGGCACGAGGGTAATTAATTTTTTATGGTATGTTTTGGAAAGTGCTTGAAGACATTTACGAAATTTTGGGCTGTGGTGGTTCCCTCTATTGGCGCTTGAATGAAATGGATGTGTGTTACAGAATTTTAATAGAATTAATTTCCGAATGAGGTTTTTGTGTTAATGAATATTTCAATTAGGTAGTCGAACGATGACTTAATATTATTAGTAAAGTTTCACGCTCATAAATGTTTTAATGAAGGAAGATAATTTTTTTTATGTTAAGATGGTATTGAATTATTGAGATCCTTGAATTTTAAGGAATGGGTGTATGTTATGTATGTGTTATTGAATTTTATTAATTTTAATGAAATGATTTTTGTGGTATTTTTGGATGACTTTTAAAGGAATGGAGAAAATTCTAGCACTCCATAGTGAACTAGCATATCGCATTTTTGATGTTACCACGACTCGAGAACAAGATTTAACCCTTTTAGAAGAGGTGTGTGTGCGCGCGTATGCCAGCCAAGGTAATTAATTTTTTTTAATGAATTAGTAAGGGAGTCTGTGTTAAAACTGACATGTTTTAAAAGCATGCAAGATTTTAAAGATAGGTTATAATACTCGCTGAACGCGTTTCGTCAATTTTTTTTAATTTACTGGGACTGTTTTAACGATATTCATAAAAATGCAATGAAACCTTAACTGAATCTTTAATGTTTTAAATTGCGGTGAATGTCTATTTTCATATACCATGTGAGATTTTACTGGCAGGTTATAATACTTACTGAACATGACTCGATTATTTTCAGAATGATTGTGTGTGCCACGCGATTTTTTTATGGCAAGTTTCTGAATCCATTTCGACTGTTTTTTTAGCTATGAAAAATGCCTGTATTGATTGATATTCGTAAAAATGCTATGAAACACGAAACTTGAACTCAAACTTTAACTGTTTTAAATTGCGTTAAATGTCTATTTTCACATACCATGTGAGATTTTAATGCTAGGTTATAATACTCACAGAATATGATTCGACACTTTTCAGAATGATTGTGTGATTTTTTATACCAAGTTTCAGAACCTGCAGAATCCGTTTCGACTGTTTTTAGCTATGAGAAATGGCTGTATTGATTTATTTTTAAATATATGGGAAATGGAGAATTCAAGACTTTGCTATATTTAAGGACGTAGTTAAAATGAATAGGTGTACGGAATTATTAGTGAATGTAAAACTTGGGAGATATTTTTAAAATAAGACAATGCAAAGTACTGAATGTTTCACAAGCTAATGTTGTGCACAGATGTGATTTGCATATGTATGGAGCAAATGTGTGACATGGATGTTCTTCTTGTTAAGTCTTCTAAAAGTCCAAAGAATGGAATCCATATTATTTTTAATAGTATACTGGGTTATTTTAAAGAGTCATCTAAAATGTTATGTATTAGAAAATAGCAAAATCCATTTCTATGTAGAAATAGTGCATGCATGTCACACATTAAAAAAAATGTGTGTATGCCATTTCTAGTTTTAAAAATAGCATGTAATGTATTCGAAAATCGTACGATCCATTTCTACAAAGAAAGGGTATGTTCGATTTTCTACTTTAAAAAAAATGAAACATGCATGTTATACATTAGAAAAAAATTGGCGCTAAGATACCATTGAATGAATGAATTTTAATTGAATAGAGGATTAATGAATTTTAGGGTACTTGGATAATTTCGGAATGAATGGATCGGTTTAATTATGTCGAGTGCGTTGCTAATTAATTTTTTAACGCTAAGACACTAATGAGTGAATTTTGTGACAAATTTTCAGTGTTAGGGTTTAAATGATGTTAGCGACAATCATTAATTTTTTCCGCTAAGTTACTAATGATTGAATGAATTTTAATTGAGCTATAAAAATGAGTTGAATTTTAAGGACGATGATCATATTCTGTGTTAAAATTGTGATTACTTTTTTTTAAATTAATTAATAGGTTTCAATATGAAGAATCGAATATTTACGGAATACACAGTGTGATCATTATTTTTTTGACGCTGGGATATTAATGAATTTTAAGAGTTATAAAAATGAGGTAAATTTAACTGTAAAGAGTAAAATAGTGTATTTCATGCATGATTTTAACGATATAGTGCATTGTATACGATTTAGCCATTTTTTAAAGTGATGGATGTAATTTTAACACCGAGGTTTAGAATTTAACAAGCTAAGGAACACGAATCGAGCATTTTCACAGACGAGTGTATCCGTAAAATTTTTCTATTTTACGGAATTGCTTAGTTCTTAGCGAATGTTTGATGAACTTAGAGTTTTTTTAATCTTACACAAGGCCTAAGACTCCTTTATCGCTTAAAATTATGGTATTTAAATGAAATTTAGCAAAAATTTCTCGACACATAGTGCATGTTCCAGGAATTAGAAGTATGTATGTGTTTTCGATATTCCAAGAGGTCTAAGACCCTAAAATTTCATGATTTCAGTGAATTGTTTGGTTCTTAGCATATGTTTGGGGAACTAAGAGTGAATTTTTTAATGTTACATAAGCCGTAAGACTCCTTTAGCGCTTAAAATTATGATATTTTAATGAAATTTGCAAAAATTGCACAATACTTAGTGGATAATTACCAAATAAGATATATGTTTTTAATGTTACAACAACATCTAAAGCCCTTAAATCGGTATATTTTTAAAACTGTCATGAATTTTAGGGTAATAGAATATCACTTAAAGATTTTTTAAGGATATGCGATTGTCAACATTGAATTTAAATGAAAGACTGGCCCTCTAGGCCAAGTGCAGTACATTGTAAAATATTATAAGATGAAAAATATGCATTTAACACTTTAAAAGAAACATGTAATGAGTTTTGATATCTTAATACGAGACATTATTGTCATACAAATAGGAATATCATGATTTCGCGGCTGTAGATGCACCATAAAACCATTCAATTCATAATGAATGGCCACATTTGAATATACATATTTAACAACACGTGGAAAGTGACAGGACTAAACTGATATCTACGACAAATTTTACACTTCCTACGAAATAAATCCCAATCTTCGTAGACTTTTAGGAAACAAGGACTGAATTTTCACCTATTCTTAGAGATTGAAACACCACATTCTTTATGAATCTTCATACTTTTAGAGAATGGAACATAAAACTTAGCATTTATTTTTAATGAATAAGGGTATATAACTTCAGAATTTTAACACTGAATATAAATTTTATAAATTAATCTCTGTAAAGTGCAAATATCGTTCATTATGAAACTCACACTGTAAGCATTTGATATGATTCGAATAAATTTATTTTTAACTTTTTTTTTGTATTTTATTTTAAAAAGTGATATTAGTAAACCTGTTATACTTGAATGTATAGATACATAACCTACGAGCACATAGCATTTTTAAATAGAACATGTTAAAAATGAGTTGATGAACGCAAATAAGGAGTTCAGTTTGAAAGAAAAATCCGTTTAATGAATCTATTCTTCATAAAATACACATTAAGCATTATTTTTTTCACATTTAAACAAACAAGTTAAAATAATTTTCTTATTGCGCATTCATAGTCCTCTGATTTGAATGACTTGAAAAAATTTCGATCATACCAGTAAAATACTTCACCACGCAGCAAAACTTTCTTTGCTATGCTATTAATGTCAAGATTTAGAAGTACTTGCTCAGCCACTCTGTCATGCATTTCTAATGGAGTGCTGTAAAGAAATTTGTGGTAACTTTGATCTTCAATTTGAGCAACACAGCCAACACATTTGAAAAGTTTTCTTACATGGCACATCATGCTCTCATGAATACAAGAGATTATTGTTCGAATGCAAAATTTTTATCACAAATAACTGATGGTAGAAAGGTTATAGTGTCCTTTATTTTTAATATTTGAGCAGGAAGCCACTGCAGAAATATACTTTCGAGAAGTTCCATACTAATGTTGTTAACACAATTCATTAAACATGTTATTTGATTTTTATCTAAGGCAATATGACACTGTGTTAGACAAAATTTTGAATCATATAATTGAATTATCTTCTGTAAATGCATTGTCATTGAAACAGAACAACTCATTGCGACTAACGAAAGAGGTATCCGCATATAGACTATTGAACGACCACAATTTTTGTGAAAATTCACTCCAAGTAGAAGGTGACAATGTAACCCATTCACCGTAAGCACTAGTCCATTTCGTTCGTTAGAGATATATCTCCATAATGCACTTTTAGCTTCTCATGGCGAAGTTTCAAATATACATAGACACCAGAACCTAAATGCCAACGACGGAGTGCATCTTGCATGGAATCTGAAGAAGTAGATTCAGTCGAAACAGATTCTGTAGTGGAGGATAACACTCCGCTGTGTGTTAGAGCACAAGAAGGCAGATCTTGAGATGAGTTTCCGACCTCGGTGAGGACTTGTGAATTCACAACAGTATATGTTTCTGCTGGGAGTATGGAAGCCATGAGATAGGTGTCTAACCAATCCATTGTAAACTTTTGTAAGGGTGAATTAACCACATCTGAGACAATATCCACAGATTTTGTTTCATTAAGGACAGGAACCGACAACTCCACACTATTTTCACTAGAAATTAACTGTTCGAATGACGGCATACTTTGAATTTTAAACATTATTTGCAGATAATAACATCCAAGTACCACATTCACAGTATATGATTTATTATTAAAACACTAAGATCTTAAAATACTATAAATTTGTCGCAGCTACGAACGAACCGAAAATATCCACGCAACGTCCAAGGTTGAAATGACTTATCGGGCCACGTCATAAGACTAATCACGTGACCTAAATCGAGTGCCGCGTGCAAATAGATTACGTAAGATATGAAGGGGTTAGAACTTGTAATTTTCAATGAATCGTACAACATTGGTTTGTGCTAAACGCAATTGCTATCTACGTGGAAGAATGTCTGCATTATTTAATTCATCTTCGAAATCATAAAGTGTAAATATGTACCAAATTAGTTAAAATTCATGATTTTTAATCACACTAACATTAAATACATAGGAAAATTTTGTATATTTTTATAACTTTAGGGGATATGCTTGTGGTGAGGTGAAATTTTACACATAAATACAAAAATATAGAACACATAAATACACTAATGTTACTATGTACGAATACACTATGTACGAATGCGTTCCTCACACAAGTGCTCAAAGGCACCCAGGAGACCTTTCTCCATGAAAATCAGATTGCGTCTGAACTCTTTACATTTTTCTAAAACTTCCAGAATTTTTAAGACGAGGGGAATGACAAAAAAAAGGGAGGAAGTCCCTCAATTCCCATTCGCTGTTTCCCAAGCGCAAAAAAAAAAAAAATGCTTCACACCATTGGTTTTCGAAGCGACGCTTATTTTTTATGCGCTCCACTAAAACACAAGAACCAGAGGGCTCTCTACAAACCGGGTGGTCCAAGGACCGGACCCCGACGCGAGCCACACCTGACAGGGCTATACATTTTCAGAGATTTGTAGCTCAACTTTGAAATTTTGCTGCAATTAATTCTCTGAATATTTACAATCCATGTCAGTGCGCATACAACCCAGCGGCGCCCAAAAATCCCAATTTCGTCCTTACCACATCGCACGGAATATACAAGAATAGTTAACAAAAACATGAAAATAAACTTACAAAATGCGGTCTTCATCAGCCGACATCCAAACTAGAAATGAACGATATACACACTAATTGCAATACTAAAATAAGAGCTTATCTAAGATCTAACATAAGATGACGTCATCGGTCAGAAGTTCACATGATGACGTCATTGTCCAAAGCAGATCTTCTTTCTTAATTACTTATTTTTAATTACTCCCTATTTTAATTACTTTTTAAATTTTAATTACTAATTAATTTTTATAATTATGAATAAGTAATTAAAGAGAACACACTTTACAGAGATTAATTTATAAAATTTATATTCTGTACTAAAATTCTGAAATTATATACCCTAATTCATTAAAAATAAATGCTAAGTTTTATGTTCCATTCTCTAAAAGTATGAAGATTCAGAAAGAATGTGGTGTTTCAATCTCTAAGAATAAGAGAAAATTCAGCCCTAGTTTCCTAAAAGTCTACGAAGTTTGGGATTTATTTCGTAGGAAGTGTAAAATTTGTCGTAGATATCAGTTTAGTCCAAGCGCCCCCGGTGGTTACCTACCAGATCGGTGAGAGATGTTTTCTTCCGCCCTAAAAAGCGGTTGCGTCCATCATAGCCTTGTGCTCTCAATTTAGATGCAGACTCTAGTTTGCTGTACCCCTCCCTAGCATTTGGGAATTCGCGTTTTTCGTTGGCAAGCTACCTTTTATGTTTTCGCTACTAGGCACTGCTCAAGCTCAAGGCCCTGCGTCCTTCGGGGCGCCCCAGTCTATCTCCCTCTTTTATCTCTCTGTTGGGAACCCGCTTGGGCCCCAACCTTTTCAGTTTTCTGAAGACTTGGGGAAGGGCACGACCTCGGTCGCCCCCCCCCCCCCAAGCATATCTTAGATTTAAATTCCTCTTAGTCGTTTAAAAGCCTTTTATTACTCTCTCTTTCTGTCTCTTTTCTCTTCGTCTGGAGTTTAAAGGGAGGAATCTTCCTCTCCTGGGTACTCCACTAACCCCGTCCTTGAGTCCTTGAGTATCAGTTTAGTCCTGTCATTTTCCACGTGTTGTTAAATATGTACATTCAAATGTGGGCATTCATTATGAATTGAATGGTTTTATGGTGCACCTACAGCCGCGAAATCATGATATTCCTATTTGTATGGCAATAATGTCTCGTATTAAGATATCAAAACGCATTACATGTTTCTTTTAAAGTGTTAAATGCATATCTTTCATATTTTAATATTTTTACAATGTACTACACTTGGCCAAGAGGGTCAGTCTTTCATTTAAATTCAATGTTGACAATCGCATATCCTTAAAAAAATCTTTAAGTGATATTCTATTCCCCTAAAATTCATGACAGTTTTAAAAATATACCGATTTAAGGGCTTTAGATGTTGCTGTAACATTAAAAACATATCTCTTATTTGGTAATTATCCACTAAGTATTGTGCAATTTTTGCAAACTTCATTAAAATATCATAATTTTAAGCGCTAAAGGAGTCTTACGGCTTATGTAACATTAAAAAATTCACTCTTAGTTCCCCAAACATATGCTGAGAACCAAACAATTCACTAAAAATCATGAAATTTTAGGGTCTTAGACCTCTTGGAATATCGAAAACACATACTTCTAATTCCTCGAACTTGCACTAGGTGTCGAGTAATTTTTGCTAAATTTCATTTAAATACCATAATTTTAAGCGATAAAGGAGTCTTAGGCCTTGTGTAAGATTAAAAAAACTCCTAGTTCATCACATTCGCTAAGAACTAAGCAATTCGGTAAAATAGTAAAATTTTAAGGATACACTCATGTCTATTGTTGTTGTTGAGACCCAGACCGTCCGACTTACCAGAAAGGTGTAAGGTAACTGTTTGGACGGCCGGGAAGTGCCACCCAATTTAGACCGGAACCCAGTCGGGGAGGCATCCACAGGGACCGTACCCTCCTTCCCCTACCACCAACCTCTCGGAAGGACTTACGGACCCACATGTTTAACGTGATCGTACTCCGCGTGAACACGGCGGCAGTTTTGGCAGCGGCTGGAATCGAACCCGGGCCTACCGCGTGCAACTCCAGCGCGCTAACCAATGGGCTACCGCGCCCACACTCATGTCTGTGAAAATGCTCGATTCGTGCTCCTTAGCTTGTTAAATTCTAAACCTCGGTGTTAAAATTACATCCATCACTTTAAAAAATGGCTAAATCGTATACAATGCACTATATCGTTAAAATCATACATGAGATACACTATTTTACTCTTTACAGTTAAATTTACCTCATTTTTATAACTCTTAAAATCCATTAATATCCCAGCGTCAAAAAAATAATGATCACACTGTGTATTCCGTGTATTCGATTCTTCCTGTGTATTCGATTCTTCATATTGAAACCTATTAATTAATTTTAAAAAAATAATCACTATTTTAACACAGAACATGATCATCGTCCTTAAAATTCAACTCATTTTTATAGCTCAATTAAAATTCATTCAAACATTAGTAACTTAGCGGAAAAAATTAATGATTGTCGCTAACATCATTTAAACCCTAACACTGAAAATTTGTCACAAAATTCACTCATTAGTGTCTTAGCGTAAAAAAATTAATTAGCAACGCACTCGACATAATTAAACCGATCCATTCATTCCGAAATTATCCAAGTACCCTAAAGTATGGCTGAGTACTGAGCTGTGGTGGCTGAAAGAGAAGGGGAGGGCGGGGCCAAGGTCTGACGGGCCAATAGGAAATCCTGCAGAAGTGCAGAGCGAAATTTACAGTTTTACATAAAGAAATTAAAGTTTACAATAATAAATTTAAGTTTGCAAATACATTTAGGTTTAAAACTTAAGTTTAGACAATAAAAGTGTAAATTAAGTTTACCAGTTTAGAATTCAGAGAAATACACTTTAAAGAATTACGATTGCAATTTACAAATTTTACAGTTAATTTTACAAATTTTACAAATTTTACAGAGTCACTCGTGCTGCGAAAAAAGAAGGCCTTTATCAGGCACACAATACAAATAAATTAAACAGTTTAAATAAAAATACATTTCAAGTTATTTACAGAAGCAACAGTGCTATCCAGAGTCAGCGTTTGCTGACATACAAGAGGACCGGGCTGGCATCATATACGCGGGCAAAGCAAGGTATAACAAAGGATTGAGAGCTCGCCGGGGAGGACGAATCAGGATTCTCCATTTCACTCCAGATTTGCCGAGGCATTCCCAAGGTGTAATGGTCGCCTTCTCCGCCGTCCGGCAAGCAAAGGCTAGGAAACACCTGCCTGGGGCGTAGTATATCTGGGGCGCTTCCACGGGGGCGCCGTAGGTCCGGAAAAAAAGTGTCTAGGCCTTCTTTTTCCAAGGTAGGACGATGTGGAAGTCTCGTAGCTACTATCTACGTTTCTCAGGCAGGGCTTGCTAGAGTTCTTCCTGAAAAAATTTAGAGAAGTTTTCCGCATATGCCCAGCAACGTGTGGGACTTTAAAATCATGATGAATCACCTTGTTCTGGACAAACCAGGGCGCATTTACAATACAGCGCAAAACTTTATTCTGAAACACTTGCAATTTCTCAATGTGCATTTTTGCAGCCGAACCCCAAACAGGGCAGGCATACAAAAACGCAGGTGCGATGATTTGTTTGTAGATGATCAGTTTATTATAAAGGGACAGGTGAGACTTTCTACCGAGAAGTGGGAGAAGGGCTACAAAGGTTTTATTGGCTGTTACAACCTTATTCATGATGTGCTCTGCGAAAGTTAATTTGGCGTCCAATGTGACACCCAGATACTTTGCGGACAGTGAAAAGGGGATCGGATTATTGAAAATTTTAAGGGAGAAGTTAAGACTAAGTTCTCGGTAGTTAGGACGAAATATGACGATTGCACTCTTGGTCGGATTAATTTTGATTCTCCAGGTCACGAGCCAGTGCTCAAGACTATTCTTTATGTAGCTTTGGAGTGTATTGATAGCATTGTGTGGTGAAGAGCTTCTCGAAATCAGTGTCGTGTCATCAGCAAAGATGGCCAGCTGTACCTGTGGGATCCTAGGTATATCATTGATATACAGATTGAAAAGTAGCGGGCTGAGGTTATCGCCCTGTGGAACCCCGGCTCTGATTGGCCGATGAGAAGAGTAAGAATGTTCAACTCGCACGCGGAAAGAACGATTAGCAAGATACGAGTTGATGAGAGCCAAAAGTTGTGTCGAAATACCAAGTCGGACCAGCTTGGTTAGCAGACCCGGGATAAATGCTTTATCAAAAGCCTTACTGATATCGAAAAACACTATGCTGGTATACTGCTTGTTGGTAGAGTTTTTGTGAATAGTTTCCACTACACGCATGAGTTGGGAATGCGCGGAAAAATCAGATCGAAAGCCGTGCTGTTCAGGAATTAAAATGTGTTTCGATCTGCAGAAACTAGTCAAACGTCTAAGCAACACTAACTCAAAAAATTTTGGAGAGGCTAGAAAGAAGACTAATAGGTCTGTAGCTTTCTGCTAATTTAGGATTTTGATTAATGTTGATCAGAGGGATAACATCAGCAGTTTTCCAACTCTGGGGAAAGTAACGAAGATTCAACATATGATTAAGGAGCACGGTGAGCCAGCACTCATAAGCAAGGGGAAGGTTCTTCAGCATTCTGTTGCTGATCTTATCAGAGCCGGGTGATTTCTTCACTTTGAAGCTGTGTATGATGTTATGAACTTCAGCCAAGTGTATGGACTCGAGGTCGTTTGGTGCTTGTACGTTAAGTGCATTCTGATTGGTCTGTTGGAAATCGTGTAGAGTGCTTGTGTAGAGATGGCTGAAGTTCGGGTCTTCGTGTGGTGAGAATTAGAGTTCCAAACTATCTGCAATTGCATTAGCTTTTTCCTCCGCAGTCTGGGCGAGAGAGTTTGGGCCATTAATGGGCGGAATTGTTGTTCTCGTGGTTCTCATGTTTTTAGCTGTTCGCCAGAGACTGTGATTCGTAGGTGTAAGTCCCTCAAGGTGAGTACGCCAGCGTTGCTGGGTGTGAGTTCGAATCATAGACTTGACCTCGCTATGAAGATTACGGAGTTGCGCTTGAAAAGGAGGATACCTACTGCGCTGCCAATTTCTCCGTAACCGGTTACGCTACTTAATTTTGGTTTTGATATCACTCGGGAGCGAGTGATAGTTCACACGTGAACGATTTGGTTTCGAGGCTGCAGCATAAGCCTCTAGCAGTAAGTGATTAAAATCTTGGACGCTATTATCAATATCGTCCGTTCTGGTAATTTTGAGAGGGGGGGCAGTACTAGAAGTATTAAGAGAGTGACAAAAATCGTCCCAATTTGTATATAGCTCCACCGGGTAGTCCAAAGAGATACTATTAAAATTAAGGGTAAGTATTACAGGAAGGTGATCAGACGTCAACTTATTATCGACTCTGATCGTATGATGAAAAGGAATGTTTCTAAAAAGAGCCAGATCAATTACTGTTGGAGACCTTCCTGTAAAGAAGTGAGTGGGAGTGGGCGGAGCTATGATCCTGAAGTTGGCGCACTGGGCCAATCGTTTTAGTTCTCTGCCTTTTCCGTTCGAAGCTGTGTCCCAGGAAAAGTGGCGAGAGTTTAGGTCACCAGCGATGATATTACTGCTCAGTCCTAAAAGTGCTTCAATCTCCGATGAAGGTAATCTAGTATTGTTAGCAGGTGGGATATACACTGAAGCAAGTGCAATCGGGACCAAATTTGGAATAGTGACTTTGATAGCTGTGGCCTCAAGCTTCGTGAAAGCCGGGACATTTAACCTATGATGAGGAATGTTGTTTTTAACATACGAGTGCAGTTCCGCCATTGACACCCCTCACCACCGCCCCAGCCCTCGTTCTATACGAGAAGTAACCTGTATAATTACAGATTGCTGGGGATGTGGGGGGGGGGGGGTAAGGTGGGTCTCATTCACCATAAAAATGTCGAAATTTTCATCTACAACATAATCACGCATCTCGTCGAGCCTTGAACGCACTCCATTGGCGTTCCAAAAGCCGACTTTGAGAGACTGCAAGGTACGAGACGCCGAAAGAGAGAACATGGCGAAAGCTAGGAAGAACAGTAGGGGGGGGACTTATCTAGCCAGAGCATCATAGCTCCGGTAGAGAGTCCAGACCATATCAATTTGCGTGGTTCCCTTTAGATTATTATCTGGAGTACTGTCTTGGTTTTTGTTATTGTGTCCTCTGACGCACGTGTTGTTCTCCGTGTAACTGAGGAACTGTCTCAGTCGTTGTATTCCATGCTGCTGCCTGTGTACTCCGCGTTGCTGAGGTACTGTCTCAGCCCCTGATTTTAGCAGTGCCCCCTGGAGGCATCATCCTAATTTTAATTCTTCCCTTTCAGCTGGTAACCTTAAATTGTCCTTTTCAGACATCACTCATCTTCTCTCTCCCCGTAAGTAAGTAGGAATTCCTATTTCTTGCTTATACTGTATTCTGTATTTACGTGGTGTGTTCTACTCCTCTCTTTCCAGGTTTCTGTAGTGCATCACGCACCAGGATCCCATGAAGCAGTAAGTTCTCCCTTTGGGTAGCACGGGTCGTCCTTGGCCGATAGTGCGCCACGACCCGCCGTCGCCATTTCACTAATTCTTTCTTTTTCAGCTCAAATCCCCGTAGTAAGTGCCTGCGCGCACCTTGGTTAGTAATCTCGCCTAATTTCTTTTGCTTTCTCTAGCCTTTCCACCTTCTGCTCTTAGTTGTATTCTTTTTCTACCCGGTCCTTTGTTTTGTCCCTTTAGCGTAAGTACTTTGCATTTGTTATTTTTATGTTTAGAGTAGTTAAGAGTAATTAAGATTAGTTATTACCCTTTGCGCCCTTTCTACTTCTCTTGGCCATTTACCCTAGCAGGTCTCGGTCACTGCCTTCTTGTTAGATTTCTTAAATTATTTAGTGTTCATTTCCTCTTAGTATTATATTCCTCCCGTAGACATCCTCTTTCCCTAGTCTCTAACTTCTCTTCCCGTCGTCTTTTTCCCGGCTGTGGAACGCTTAATGCACCCAGCTCTCTTTTCTTCGGCGCGCCCCTCTTCCTCCTTCCTTCCTAGCCCTATCTTGCTCACTCTCTTTCTTTTAGGTTAAGTTAACCTGGCAGCACATGTATAAGTCCGGGTTACGACATCGCCTCTTTAAATTGTATGCTGCCTCTGCATAACTACCGAAGGGTAGAAAGTCGAAATCCTCTATCAAAAAGCCAAATTCCTCCTTTGCTGATCCAAACATGGATCATTTCGACCATTTAGGACAGCCACTGCAATAGACTTAAAACGCTTCCGTCCTTGCTCTGCCGTCTTGGTACCCTCGCTCCTGTGTGGAGCTGGGGCTTTTGTTTTTCGCGCTCAGACTTCCTCCCCTCAGGGAAGTTCCCTAGGGTCGCCTGAGTGCCTCCTCACCTTCACTGTTCTCTGGGTTGGGGTGTGTATGGTTAAGGGTCCCGTCTTCGAATTGTCTGTCACAGCTTTTGTGTCTACTCTTAGCGCTCTGCTTGGACTTTACTCGCATGCCTTTTCCTGGTCGTCTGTAGACGACCCTCAGTCGTGGGGAAATAAAACCTGCGGGCCGAGAGGTGGAACAGGTCCTCACGGCTGTCTCTCAGAGAAGATAAGCCGATGACGTCACGTTGCTGCGCTACTGCGGATTGTCGCGAAACCGCTACTTGTTTACTACTGACGGAGAAATAAGTTATTCTTATAGCAGATAAATGACTATTGGCTTTCAAAAACAAAAGTATTACTCAAAGTAGCTTCTTTCATGAATGGAACGAGCTAGATCCACGAGAATGATGTCACCCAATTTATCACATGATATTACATATGAGAAGTGAACATGTTTCTCAACAGTTAATATTTTGTTTTAATTTATGGGATTTTTTGATAAATGTATTTGAAAAATGTACAATATCTCGAGAACGGTTCATGCTAGCATTCTAAAGTTTATGTCAATCGTTTTCTAAGGAAAAATTACATAAGAAATGTCTATTTGCGTAACTTTATTAAAGATTTTGATTTTTTCAAGATTTCACTCGAAAATTTAGTAGTGTTCTGAACATTCGATTACGTTTAAAAACAATAGGCTTCCAGTATTCACGGATTGTGATTTTTGTACCCAATTTCATTCGCATCGCTGTATTCGTTCGTGAGATATCGTCTCCACAGACTCACTGACACACACACATACTTTCACACACACACAGACATCACCTCAAAAATGTTTGATTCGTGATCAGGGATGCTTAAAACGTGCTCTCCCGTCGAAAACTCGAATTCGAATTTTCGACCCCGTCACAATACTTTCCTTATACATTATGTATATAAGGAAAGTAGAAAGAAAAGTGCATTCAACTCATGGAGTTAGCGAGAGATTGAGCTGAATAGGAAAGTTAATATTGAGAAGTCATTCCTATTTAATAAATCAGAAGCATGGAGTTGGAGCTTCCTCCTTTATCTTAATGTTTGAAACAGTACAGTGAATGTTCATAGATTCTTGAAATCAAAAGTGTGAGGTATAGAACATGATAAATTCGTTTGTGTATATATTTTGATAAGGAGTCATATAAGAAATAATAATATTGAATGGGAGGGGAGCATGTGTTTGTGGATATTGGGGTCCTGTTTCCCATTCATGGCTGCATGCAGTGTACTTGAGCGGATCCATTTTTAAATCAAAGCAGAAAATCAAGTAAATAAAACAAATGCCTAGGGGAAGTAAAAATGCAGATATACAGTAATGGCTGTGCAGCAGAGAGCTAGAAATCAATGAAGCAGTCCAAAAGTGGCAATGAGATTGCAAAAAGTTTGATACTTGAATACGATGAATACCAAATTGCTGAATTAAAAAAAATGAATGCTAAATTTTATCCGTAAAGCAAAATGGTGTTGATATTTGTATGCTGATGCAATTACAAAATCTGCGTAAAATAAAACGAGGCTAAAAGGAATCCTTGTGCACCTATAATAATAGAAGATCTGTTCATTCGTTGGTGGTGTAATGAAAAATCTAAGCAGCGCATAACTATGGAATTCAGTACAGCGATAATTCATGCTATGTACAGAATTTTTTTTTAATCCAAAATAGGTTTGCAGTCATTTTAAGCAATTTTCACAAAAATTGATACCTTAGCAATAAAAAAAAATTTAACAGCATTTCCATCTTGGCACCATCAGAAAGACAGATTGAAGAATGTTCTGTTTAGTGATATTTGAACCAAATCCTTCATATTCATTTATTTTTTTATTACCTAGGCCGCCCAGCTCACCCACAGGGTGTAGAGAAGTTACAAGGGAATACACAAATACATAGATAGACATACAAAGGTAATCAATATACATACATAGACAATATACAAAAAAAATACTTTCAATTTTTATAAAACGAGAGTGGCCAAAAAACAAAAAGTAAATTCAGAAAGAAATGATTGTACATTGTAATTTTTAGTTACAATTAGAAGTTATTTAACCAAAATAAAACCTAATCATAAAAATTCCAAGTTTTGTGAAACGATTTAAACAAGTGGCGATAGAATACGAAATATAAAGAAGCAAAAACAAAAGGAAAATAAATTTAAAAAGAAAGGGCCAAAAGAAGAAAACTGTTGGATATCAGTGTCGAATCGCCGTTTGAGCGATAAAAAACAAATTGTGACTTTCACTTTCTCGCCAACCTCCTGCAACCCTTCATCTTCACCAGAACTCATTCCTCTCACAGCCTTTGATGTTTATAGTCAATCTCTTGCAAGAACACAATGTTAATAACATCTGTACATAATATTGTAAATTAACAATGTATAATTAAAATAGAATTTAAAATTATTATAGTAGTAGTCATCAGTGCGGAAAGTCCTGTCATTTTATTTAAATAATAAATAGCTCAAGGAAAGAGGCGCTACCAACAAAAAAAGATGTAATAAAGGTAAGTGATTTTTATTTCACTACCTTACCACTTATTTTTATACATATTATAAAATTAAATAAAAAACCAACAGATTATGAGACTGGCTTCTCACAAATAACTATCCTTGAGAATATAATAATTTGTAACAAAATGTCTCTCATAAAAGACAGCACTCATATTGCAAAATTAAATGCAACTAACTATGCCACATGGAAGTTTAAAATGGAAATGTATCTCATAAAAGAAGATCTGTATAGCATCATACACGATGAATCGCCCGATCCGATAACGGCGAAGTGGCAAAACCCCAACGAACAGGCACGCGCACTAATAAATTTATGTATTGAGGATAATTAAATGATTCATGTTAAATATGAAACCACTGCTAAAGCTACATAGGAAGCTCTCAGAAAAATCCGTGAAAGATCAAATCTCTCAAGTAAACTCTTTTTACTGAGAAAACTCTACAGCACTAAGCTGGAAGAAGGTGGTAACATGAACACGCACATTGTAAACATGTTAGAGCTAATTGATAAGCTGCGAGCTATTGGTGAAACTACAAGTAATTCTCATATTTCAGCACTAGTACTATGTTCAGTACCAAGAAGTTACGACGGACTTATTACCGCTCTTGAGGCGAGATCGGAAGATGAACTAACTCCGGATTTCATTAGAGGAAAATTAATAGATGAGTAGAATCGAAGAAAAGAAAACTCGATAAATGAACCATCTAAAGCTTACAAAATCTTTAACAGAAATAAAAATCGAGAAAATAAATTTTGTACATATTGTCAAAAACAAAATCATTTTAAATCCGAATGCTAAGTATTCCAACTTTCAGAAATATCCCTCCAAGAATTCTATTAAACCCAAGCAAAAGTCTCCTTTCTATGTTGAAACGAAAGGCCAATCAGGTGATGAGTCAGCAGAAACTCAGGATCCATCTCGTAAACAAACGGGCAGTTCGGCACTAATGGAGGCTCCGATTTGTGAAAAACTGAAACAAAAATCGCTTTCTTCAGACGATGTTACACATGTTACGACAGTTCACATTGTTCGTCGATGTTACACATGTTACGACAATTCGCTGCAACAAATGTAAACAACATCGACTGTACTTGGCTCATAGATTCGGGGGCATCAGCTCATATGCGTAATGACCCAGATTTCTTCATGGAAATAAACTATGAAGCTCGAAGCACGATTACTGTCGCCAATGGAAATAAGTTACAAGCTAATGGTTGTGGTGAATGTGGAATTTTAACTAAGAAACCGGACAACTCGGAAAATAAAATAAGACTAAAAAATGTTTTATATGTTCCTGAATTAGAAAGTAATCTAATGTCAGTTAAAATGGCAACTCAAAATGATTGTACAGTTATATTTGAGGAAAACAAATGCACAATTATGAAAAATGAAAGTGTATGTTTAGAAGCTAGGGCGCATGATAGTTTATACGAAGTCATAACAGAAAGGGATAATAATGAAAATACTTCAACACATTTTGCCTTACAATGCAAAAATAAAAATTGCGTAGAAACATGGCACAAAAGACTTGGTCATAGAAATCATGATGCCATAAAGCAATTTCTGAAAAACTAGCTGACGGTATACAGATTGATAAGTGTCAACATGAGAATACATGTGATAACTGTATCAAAGGTAAAATATCTCAATTACCTTCTCCTAAAGAAAGCAAATACAGAGCAACCAAAGCACTTGAATGAGTACATTCAGATATTTACGGCCCATGCGCACTCCTACGTTCAGTGGGAAATTATATTTTTTTACCTTTGTAGATGATTACAGTCGTTTTACTATGATCTATCTCATTTCAAAGAAAAGTGAAGTATATACCAAACTTAAGGAATACATAGCAACGACTAGAAATAAATTCGGAAGAGAAATCAATACAATAAGATCTGACAATGGGTAAGAATATATTAGTAGGGAAATTGAAGACTACCTAAAGGATCACGGGATCCATCGTCAGGTTGCTGTACCTCAATCACCGTCACAAAACGGAATAAGTGAAAGAAAAAACCGCAGTTTAGTATAAATGACTAGATGCATGCTATTGGAAGCAGGATTATCGCATGAATATTGGGGTGAAGCAGTTGACCCTGTTTACAGAATCGCTTACCCACAAAACCAAACAAGAAAGCACCACACGAACTGTGGACGGAAAGAAAACCCGATCTATCCCATATTAAAATATTTGGCTGTAAAGCATTCGCTTACATAGACAAAACAAAGAGAGGAAAACTCGATGGCAAAGTCATCGAAGGAATCTTTGTTGGATATGACAATAGGAGCAAAGGTTACCGAATAAAAGTAGAGGAAAATGACATAATAATCAGTAGAACAGTAAGGTTCATAGAAGAGATAAAAGAAGAAAAGGTAGAAATTCCTATTACAGAAATTCATGAATCTGAAACTAAAGAACCAAGGAGATCAGAAAGAGTAAATAAAGGACAACCTCCAGAAAGATTTGGTTACTATACTGAAGGTACAAAAGTCATACGTCAAGTACGAAGGTCAAAAGTTAGAAAAAAATTCTAGAGCTGGGAAGGCGAACGCCATAGACCCAGGTAGGCGCGAACCGATTCCGGAGGGCGCAAATGAAAGCGAAACAGTTTATGAACCCCAGAGAGGGTCAGTTTCGAATTTTGAAGTAGAAGCAGGGGGAGAAGCCGCAAAAAGCGAAAAACTAAAGGAAGCTGAGTTCCCGCAATCGCAGATGTCTGCGAAGGAACAAATAAGGTGTGCAAAATTAGAGGAACGAGCCAAGATATGCGGAGGATATGTGGTTTACACACAAAATGTGTTAGGAGAGAGAGAAGGCCAATTAGTCGTCCCGAAGGTAACCAGGGCGGAAAGGAGGCGACAAGCGAAAGTCAGGCCACTGGAAATTCTTCTGCAACAAGCAGAGACCGGGTGGGGCAACCCCGATAGTCAAGAGGTTAATAACGGACAGGTAGATGTACCGGATGGCGAGAGGAAGAAATATCCTAACGAGATTAGGGACCGAGGGAGCCAAAACGCGAAAGCGGAAGTGAAGGAACGAGGACTTTCGGTTTCGAAATGGAAAGTTCCGATATTCCACGAAAGGGCTTCGTTTCGGGAGTATCCCGGCAGAAAGATGCGAACCCCTGGCTATGGCAGGAAAGGGGGGATGGAGAGAGTGTATAATTCTTCAGCACGGAGAGTTCCAGTTTCAGAAAGGGAGACTCGAGATGGGTGGCAGGAAAGAAACCACAGCGCAGTTTTGGGGCTGAAGAAGGCCGATCATGCAATGCGATACGAGATGGATAGAAGGAGGGGGGCGCAGAGTCTTTCTCAGCGCTGTAAAATACCGCAGCGGAAAGGTATGGGATAGAGCGTTTGAAAATTGGGTCAAAGGGGACTTCCACGACCTCGAGTAACTGAACGGAGGGAGAGTTAGTTCCGATTTTATGTATAGGTGTTTAATGTTTACCGGAGTGGTTATGTGTAGTAGTGTACAAATGTTGCATGAGTTTATTTTATATTAGTGTACTGATTTTTGGTTTGTGGGATTTTCTTTTATTAGAAACTTTTATATAGTAGTGTACAAATTCTACCGGAGTGGTTATACATTAGTGTACGGGTTTTTTTTCTTACCGGAGTGTAGGGAGAGATTACAGTGTAGACGGTTCTAAAGGAACTGGGAATTATTTAGGAAGATAGATTAGGTAAACTCACTGATGAGATTATAGATAGATACTGATAGGATGATTAAGTGTAGGATTTATATAGTATAAATTTGATAGAAGATTTTTTTGAATGGTTAATTTGTGTAAAGATATATGTGTCGGGTAGTGTAATAATAGATTATCTATTAGTGTTTATGGTAATTGTTTTTTTTTTGTTTTGCTTGTGATATTATACTATTTGGCTGGGATTTCTAGGAGAGTTTGAATGTTGCAATGGAAGTATATAATATGAGATCCTGGGTGGCAGCCAAAGTAAATAGTCACTGTATAGCAGGCAGATACCCAGAAACCATGTGTTGCAACCAGTTATTTAGAAGTGAAAAACCCGTGAAAGAATGCCAGAAACTCTGGACTTAAGAAACTTTTATTGTGTATACAGACTCTGACACTCTAACTTTTAGGTGTGCACTATAAGAACTGAACATGCGTAAACTGTGAGTGCATTCTGACAACAGATGCGGCATAGCAGGAGTGATGTGGCTTACGAGCGGTTGCTCTTTACCAGACAGTTGTGTGGGGTAATAAGGGTTAATGGACCTGTGTTCGGACGATCCTCAAGGAGTGTAATGTTGTAGTGTTATTGTAAGTGAATTGTGTTTTTTGGAAAAAGCTGGGTATTTAACCCTAGTTTTTCTCTGGGTGGGGCATGTGACGAACTCGTCACTTTTTCAAGCCTATTTTCAGCCATTTTCAGAACAGTTTCAGAGTTCATACACCTTAAGACCGCCTGCATTGCAGTTTTTGGAAAACAAGGCTATAAAACTCTGTCATCACAGTCTGATTTCGGAGAAATGCACCCAATTTGAGCCGTCATCAGAGAAGGGAGAACTAATCCCAGAGGGGAACGTTAGGTGGTCCATGATATGCAGAGCTTGGAAAAAGACATTCCAGAGCTTTGTCAGGGTGGTCCTCAGATTTTGGACCTGAATATATACACGAAAGAGACGTTTTTCGAGAGAGGCGAGACAATTTTCGTAGAGACAGGGCGCACGTTTGGTGCTCCTGATGCACAGGTTCTCGCCCTCACCAGAATGTTATTCTGTAACTTGTTGATATTCCTTGTCATGCTATAATAAAAGCTTATTTTCTTTATCAACGATGCCTGTTTTATCCAGACTTGGAGAAAGTCATTATTTTCATGATCTTATCACTGATTCGAACTCACGAATTCAGAAGGGAACGGTTACTGGTATTTAGGTCGGCATATTTTACTTTATGTGCGCGGACCGGAATAACGCTACTGAGTCAACAACCATGCAGAGGCATAGTATCCAGCAGCAGAGAATGGTAAATTCATTACAAAATGGTATCCAGCGACGGCATACGTTACTAAATGGTGGCGAACGGATGGATTTATTATAGATATCTTAGATAATAACAGATATAGGAAAGCAGTAGGGGCATTACTATACATAGCCACAATTACTAGACCAGACATTGCAAACTCAGTCAACTTACTAAGCAGAAGAAATGAGAAACCTAGACAAAAAGATTGGATAGCCATAGAAAAAGTTATAAGATATCTAATAACTACAAAAGATCTGAAACTCCTAATCTCCAAAAACGAAGAACCAGTCCTTAAAGAATACACCAATGCCGACTAGGGAAATGATAAGATATCCAGAAAATCAACAAGTGGCTACATATTTCAAATTGGAAATAATACAATATAGTGGAATTCAAAAAGGCAAAATTGCATTGCTTTATCCTCTACAGAAGCAGAATACATTGCAGCAGCAAATGCAGCACAAGAGACACAATGGTTAATTGGACTAACAGAAGATCTTGGACTAAAGTAAATTTTACTTATAACACTGTATGAAGACAATAAATCCTGCATCATATTATCACAAACAATAAAAACAGTTCAAGAACAAAACACATAGACATAAAACATCACTACCTAAGGGATCTTCAAGAAAAGAAACAAATAGAGCTAGAGTATTGCAGAAGCAATGAAATGGTGGCAGATATACTCACAAAACCACTTGGAAGACCACAATTTCAGACACTTAGAAATCAAATTGGTCTCAATACGGCTCACATCAAGTAGGGGGTGTTGGATATTAGTGATGAATCGCCGTTTGAGCGATAAAAAACAATTTGTGACTTTCACTTTCTCGCCAACCTCCTGCAACCCTTCATCTTCACCGGAACTCATTCCTCTCACAGCCTCTGATGTTTATAGTCAATCTCTTGCAAGAACACAATGTAAATAATAACATCTGTACATAATATTGTAAATTAACAATGTATAATTAAAATAGAATTTAAAATTATTATAGTAGTAGTCATCAGTGCGGAAAGTCTTGTCATCTTATTTCTTAAATAATAAAAGACAATGTTTGACTGTCTGTCTGTCTGTCTGTCTTATACACTATACGTTCAGCGACCGCGCGTCGGAGAGCTACGAAATTTGGCAATCGGAGACCCGGGGAGGGGGCCACGTGAAAACCGATTTTTAAAATTTTAATTATTTTTTTAGTTATTTAATATTTTAGGCGATTTCGACAGTTTTTTTGCCCTTTTTTCTCCACGATTCAGACGTCGTAGAAAAAAACAAATCACACCACCGGAAAGAACAGACAATTGCGAGTAAAAATATATCAATTTCAAATCTCAATTTCGATTTCTAATATTCTAAAAGATAGTAGAGTAGATTTTAAAACAAAAGTCACTTTCGATTCAAAAAAACTAACTTTCGTTTTTAAATCCTCCCATCGTAAAAACTACTCATAATTTCGACTAATAATTTACATGTTTAGAAAGGACAAAGATCTGGCATTCTTACAAGTCCAATCTGGTCAAGAAATAATAAAAATTGCCCGCAGGATCGCAATTTTAAAGACGTCATGATTTTATATTTCTTGCCCAATTCTCGGCGAAGAACCGATTCTTCCCCGATATATCCTCCCCCCCCCCCCCCGCAATAGTTTTTCCCCGTCTCCATGGAGACCACCCTTCGGGTTTTAAATGTATTAAGAGCTTAGCATATGTATTGGATACATCGGGTGAAATTATTATATTTATATGATATTTTAATTTATGGATATTTTAAATAATTTAAATGATTGAATTATGGTGGATTGAATTGTGGTGATGTATTCGAAATTATTATATTTATGGATTAGTGGAACGATATGGATTTTTTAAATGGATATTTTAATTTATGGTTATTTTAAATGGATATTTTAATTTTATGGATATTTTAAATGATGGAACGATGGATATTTTAATTTTATGGATATTTTAAATAGCATATGGTCATTATAAACTTTAAATTAGAGCTCGGGAATTACACTCGGTAGGCCCAGGATCGATTCCCGCCACTGCCTAAACTGCCGCAGTGTTCAGGTGGAGTATGATCACGTTAAACATATGGGCACGTAAGTCCTTCCGAGAAGTTGGTGGTAGGAGAAGGAGGGTACGGTCCCTGTGGATGCCTCCTTCACTGGGTTCCGGTCTAAACTGGGTGAATAAAAAGAAAATTATGGATATAGTCGTGGAGGGCGCGGTAGCCCAGTGGTCAACGCGCGGGAATTGCACTCGGTAGGCTCGGATTCGATTACCGCCACTGCCAAAACTGCTGCCGTGTTCACGCGGAGTACGATCACGTTAAACATGTGGGTCCGTAAGTCCTTCCGCGAGGTTGGTGGTAGAGGAAGGAGGGTACGGTCCCTGTGGATGACTCTCCCACTGGGTTCCGGTCAAAATTGGCTGAATAAAAAGAAGGTTATGGAGATTGTCGCGGAGGGTGCGGTAGCCCAGTAGTTAGCGCGCGGAAATTGCACTCGGTAGGCCCGGGTTCGATTCCCACGACTGCCAAAACTGCCGTCGTGGTCAGGCGGAGTACGATCACGTTAAACATGTGGGACCGTAAGTCCTTCCGAGGGGTTGGTGGTAGGAGAAGGAGGTACGGTCCCTGTGGATGCCTCCCCCACTGGGTTCCAGTCTAAATTGGGTGGCACTTCCTGGCTGTCCAAACAGTTACCTTTCACCTTACTGGTAGGTCGCGCCAGCGAGTTTGTCACGGTCCGAATTTGCCACGGTCAGAATTTTCAAGGGTAGCGAACAGACTAGTCGCCAAAGGCGGCTAGTAAATAATAAATAGCTCAAGGAAAGAGGCGCTACCAACAAAAAAAGATGTAATAAAAGTAAGTGATTTTTATTTCACTACCTTACCACTTATCTTTATATATATTATAAAATTAAATAAAAAACCACCAAAACGGCAATGGAATAGGATAATAAAAGAAACAAAATGAAGGAAAAATGGGTCATTATTTCCACCGATGGTCGATACTTTTTTTTTTTTTAACAACTCAGGCCTTCTGGCTCACCTGAGGTTTGGAACAACAAGATGGAAGAACGAGAAGACTCCAGCCCACAGGAGGATAAGAAGTTAAAAAAAACCGAAAAAAAAAAAAAAAAACATACGTCATACAAATTTAGAACAACATATTGAGAGTAGGGTAACATATTGTTAAGATAACATATTAAGAATTCCAAAAAGATACATCCATTGGGTAATAAAATATATAGAGTAGTTTATGTAAAAATCAGTATAAAAGTAATAACAATGTTAAAAAATAAATAATCAGATGCAATCTTAGTGTATTGGTTGCCACAAATATACAAAAGCAGTCAAAGTGCAGTCTTCTTACGTGTGGCAATGCCAGATATTTTTGATAAAATATGTATATGAATGAGAAACATTCCTGACAAATTTGAGTAACTTCTGCTCTTTTATTTAATTTCTAACAGTTATTCAATAAGTCATGTTTCTCAAACTGATGTGCAAGAGATATGTTCTATTTGGATGATATTCCTTTTAATTACTGGTAAAATAATCCACTTTATGCAAAGGATAAGGAACACTTAAGCAACCTAAATAAGCACAAATAATACAATGCAGCAGCATACAGCTGTTTCGATACCAACAAACTCCAAGACAAAAAGAGGAATGGAGCCAAGCCAAGACGCACCTGGGTCCAAAGGACTCTTATCTCCACCTCAGAAAATGAAAAATATCCAGATGTTGCTGGATTTTCATATAGCAATATGATTGACTTATGTACTCCTTTGGTGAGTGCTGACTGGAGGTCTGCTGTGATCCATTTTCATTTTGGAATGGTAAGCTGGATGTGACTGAAAAGGGGCGGGGACAACAGGAAATAGGAATGAGCATGGTTTTCCATTGGTTGGAAATCAGATATATTTACTTAATTAATAAATATAAATTAGTAAATATAAATAAATTATACTGTAATAAAATACAATTATAAATTATACACAAAAAAAATTAAATTTATGGTATTAGAATATAAAAATTAAGTTTAGGAATAAATAACAATAAACAATTAAAATTTATACAATTTGAACAGAATTATGAATGAGGTAGAGTTAAAAAGTTTAAGAAGTTACAAGTTAATTTAAAGTTAATATAGGCTATATACATTATTTACAAACAACAGATCTGCATCGATATCATGTTGAATGCAAAGACTGGGCTGGCATTAGTGCAATTGTTCTCTAGGATTTGTGAGCTTGCTGGGGAGGACGAATCAAGAGCCACTAATTCACTTTGGAAAAACCAAAGTGAAATAGCAGTGACATCTATCAATGCCCGACACAGTAAATTAGAAAACTCCAACTTGAGGAGTCGAATATCTTGGGCGCTTCCACTTTACAGCTGAAGATCCAAAAACAAGATGCCTAGGTCTTCTTTTCCTGAGATAGGAAGGTGTGAAAGGATCATAGCTACTATCGACATCTCTCAAGCAAAGTTTGCTAGTGTTCTTCCTTAAGAAATTTTGTGTAAGTTACCGAATATGTCCAGCAACATCTGAAACTTTAAGATCGTGATGAATCGCTTCGTTCTGGACAAACAAGGGTACATTAACAATGCAATGTAAAACTTTGTTTTGAAACACTTACAATCCCTCGATATAGCTTTTTGCAGCCAATCCCCAAATGGGACAAGCGTACAAAAAAAGACCAGTGCAATGATTTGTTTAGAGATCAATAATCAGTTTATTTGGAAGGGAACAGTGGGATTTTCTACCGAGAAAAGGAAGGAGGGAAGTCTTATTAGCAGTAGTAATTTTATTTTTAATGTGCTCTCTGTAAATCATATAGGTGTCCAGTGTGACACCCAAATACTTAACAGAGTATGAAAAGGGAATCGGTTCATTAAAAATTTTAAGGGTAAAGCTATCGGTTAGCTCTCAGTAGTGGGGTTTGAAAATGCACACTGCATTCTTGAAGGCATTAATTTTGATTCTCCAGGTCACGAGTCTGTGCTCAAGGCTATGTTTTACGTAGCTTTGTAGAGAGTTGATACAGTTCTGTGGTAAGCAGCTTCTAGAAATCACAGCTAAATCATCTACAAAGATAACCAGCTTAACTTGTGGGATCTTAGGGACATTGTGTATAAAAATATTAAAAAGCAGTGGCCTGAGATTTCCACCTTGTGGAACCCCTGCCCTGAATGGTCGAATGGAGAGTTTGATCAACTTGCACGTGGAAAGAACGGTTAGTGAGATACGCATTGATGATTGCCAAAAGTTGTGCCAAAATAGCAAGTCCAACCAGTTTGGTAATAAGTCCTGGAATGAACGTTTTATCAAAAACCTTCGAGATGTCGAAAAATACAATACTGGTATATGGCCTGTTGATAGAGTTTTCATGAATAGTTTCCACTACACGCATGAGTTGGAGAGGAATGGATGGATGCAAAATTAAGAAACAGAGGGGGGGGGGGCGGGTTATATACCTTAGGCCTGGATAAAGGGCTTACTTGAGTGAGCCAATCAGAAAGCAGAATGGAGAGTAGTCCAGTCAATCTGAAATGAGATGTAACACACAAGATTAAAGTGTGCCAAAACACAACAAGACAAGTCAAGTTCGAATAAAAATAAATGAGACCCAACAAGATGAAAAATAGATTAAAATGGCACATAAAAGCCAAAAAGGTTAAGAAATGGGAAAAAAAGAGAGTGAAAAAAATTACTGGGTACTCTGCCGGACTGCAGACAAAAAGGGAGTAGTGGACAAGTCATTAACTAAATTACTAGAAATTTTCTGGATACAGAAGGCTTCAAAGAAGTCAAAATCATAGATCAATGTGCACTTATGGATGATATTTACTGAAGAAAACTCAAAATGGTGGTCAAATTGTTAGCAATGTTGAGCAATTGAAGATTTATAAAATTACTGTTTTTTGTTTTTTGACATAGTTTTCGTGTTCCTCTTTTGGACATTGGGTTTGTTGGTTTTCTTGCACTGATGAAGGGGGTCAAAACAGCTATTATTTGAGTTGCTCAAGGTTTCCTTACTGGATAACTATTTCTTTAATTAAAATCCAGTTGGGTTGTTTTTTGATAAATTCAATTCGTACACATTGCACAATTAATAACTGGGAATCATTACGAAATTTTATATCTACAATGCCATTTTTAAATAGAGCTAAAGCCTGAAAATCAGAACACTTTGCTTTATTGTTCGTGATCATGTGATGGAATGCAGCAGCCACTTTTAGCTCGGCATATCGAATTAAGTCATGCTTATGAGAAGAGACGCCAGAAACAATAGAAATTTTTCTCAGTTTAACAGGCTTGTGAAGTATTATATCAAAAGTATCATTCACTTTTGGAGCATTGCCCCAGAAAAATTTATTAGATGAACCATAACAAAATTCTGGAAAATGCTTTTTGTACACACCTAATGTGGTAACAATATCTGCAGGTGGATTACGAAAGTGGCTCAAAGTGGCAAAAGTTTGATCTTTTGCCTTTTGAATTTTGCCTCCCAGAGAAGAGAACAGTCCAATATGTTGGAATAGGCCGGGAATCCGTCGTGTGACTATGTTTTTATTCTGAACCATCAGGTCCAAAAACTGCATTACTAAGAGATCTATTGGCTTTTCCATGTGAAACATAACAAGAAACTCACTTAGACGCTTGAGAACTTCATTTTTTAAAAGTCTTCCAATGATGAAAAATCCAGAGAAAGTCAAAGATATCCAGTCTTGGTTATTCTTCATGAGTACAAAATCTTGAATTGCACTCACATAGTGTGCAGATGCTTCAATGTCATCTTCCAAAATTAAAAAATATTCAGCTGTGTCTTGAGCACAACTGAACAGAAATGCAAAATCTAAAACTTGCTTTGATCTCCATTTGATTCTGTCCAAAGAATCATTAAAAGTTCTACGAGATATTTTGACAGGGGGATAAAATTGAGTAATTCCTCTTATTAGCAAAATCAAGCCAGAGTTGATTTCATTTCGAAACAACAATTGTGTCTCGTTTGCTCTTTTAGACTGTAAATACTCATCGGAATCAGCAACAAGAACTACAATAGTAATGTTTTGTTTGTCTTCTATAGCCAAATTATTAACTAATGATTTCAGAGTTTTGTGTAAATATTTTTCTTTTGTTCTATCAACAGAAGGAATGCCAATTGTTAAGAATTTAAAATTCTGAGGAACGCTACCATACAATCTAGCTGACTCTAAACAATCAATCGCTGAACTTTTTGGCTCTGCTTCATATTTGATAATCTGAAATTGAATGTCAATTATTTTAATGCATTTATAAATACTGGAAAAGGAAAAACATAAAGCATATTATAAGATAATTACTTAATTTTAAAACAAATAGATTGACAAAAAAATAAAGAGTTTTTCAATTACATATACTTCTTACAAATTTTATTATTTACTTCTAGGGGTATTATAAGCTTTTTGCAAATTTCAAAACTACGAAACATGTATGAAATGGGGATTATTACTTTGCTTACTGTCATAATTGCAGACAGGATTAAATTAGCATTTTAGTATTAAGGATGTAAATATCACAAATTAAATAAAGAATAAAATTATCTAAAAACAACAGTAATTAAATAACGATCTTTGATGCAAAGCAGCACATAATTACAGTGACAAAATTCAGTGCAATAATTTAAAAAATAAAACTAAAGAATGATTAATTTCAGTGCATGAACAAAAATGGTGCTTACTTAAATTGAAGTTTAATTCAAATTTTAGGGGGCTTTTGTAACAATTTTTTCTTACGCTGTCAAACAAGCATAAAGAAAACTAACTAAAAGCAGCATTAATTTAAAATATAAATATCTATATAACAGTTTAAAGAAAGTTCAGTTCATAACATTTTTTTTTTTTATGTTTGTTTAAGTGAATAATTTTCCTTTGAGCTCCTAAGCAAGCATAAAAAAATAATTAAAAGCAGTACATGTCTAGCTAAAAAACAAATAGCTAAAAAATTAATTCCTATTCACAAACAAAATCTTTGGCAAAATTGTGCTGACTATAATTGTGTTATTTGGATTAAAATTTGGGGCCATTTTAACAATTTTAGTTTATGCAGTACCTATTAAAAAATTTAAATATTTCAATAACAATGTTACCCCCTCAACTTGATCCCTACTCTTTGTTATCTAAATTTTGTAAAACATAAATTATTAATGAATGGCAACAACGTCTGGGAGTTTCTTTAAATTGATTATCTATCTCCCTGTTAGGGTTAAGGATTATTTAATTAATGTTAATACTCATCAACTTATATATAATAAATTTCTTATTTATTTCATTACGGACCATGGTCCATGTACAAAATATTAACATAAGCATAAAATTAAAAGTTCTCGTAGTATTCTTGTCTTTAGGATGGTAATGTTGACCACCACATTTTTCAATGTATCCATACAATTAATTGTGTAAGCCTAGCGATGATAACAGGAGTACTTGGCTTTCTAGTCATTGGAAATGTCAACTCTATTTCTAGTAGAATTAAGGAGTGTATAACTATCGCTCATCGAATGGCTGAGAGTCTTGGTTAATATTTTGGGGGGTTTATTTTTATTTATTCTTTCTTTTCTATTATGTTTCAGTGTTACTTAGCTTAATTAGTCTTAGTTTTCAAAATTTATTAATTAATTGTTTTATTTATTTTAAATTTTATTCTGCTCTTTGCATAAACTAGATTACCAAAAGTGTTTGCAAGGAATCTTTTCCCAGTTCGATTGGATGATTTGTACAATTTAGTGTTCTGTTTTACTTGTAGTTATCTTTATTCTTATTATTATTATGTTTTATATTATTTCTGTGTTATTCTGTTTTATTGTTTTTCTGTCTTGTTCTGTTTTATCATTATTTCTATGTTTTTCAGTTCATTTGTTGTAACTGCTCTAAACCCTTTGGGTTGAGCTAGATAGTCTGGGCAATAAAAAATAAATAAATAACATTTTTTAGAAAACAGGTGCTTTAAAGCAATTTGTAGAAAAAGGGTAAAAATTATTTCTGACTGTTTTTCAGTGCTTCAACCAAAAAATATACAGGGTGTCCCAAAAACATTGACCTTGACTTTTATTCCTTAAATATTGATCTTAGACATATATAATAAATTACAAAGTTGCGTTAAAAAAGGTACAGAATTATATGAAATCGATAAAAATTTTCAGTGGATTAAATTTGAAGAAATACATAATTTGAATTTTTATACGGCACCAGTACAAAAACATTTCCAATGAGTAAAATGTGCCCCATATACTAATACGGTGATGTACAACATTTCAGCATTTTATTATAAAAAGTCCCAGAGATATGTTTAAACAAAGTTGGTGAGGGATTAATCACACATTAAAATGTAAATGTTTACAGCAAGAGTGCAAATGATGCATCACAGAAATACATCATAGGCAAATAATATCTGCCTCTTATCTTTAATGGATCTTTGGCATGGATGGAAAACATTTTGAACAAGCTTTGTAATCTTTGTGTAAAGTTATTATTTCTACACAGTGTAGTTACTTTTGTACCAATAAATAGCAAAATTATTATTTATTTATGTAATCATTGGTTTTTTTTTTCGTCATTTGTGTATGACCCCTGAAACGCGATCTGCAGACATGATTTTTCCCCTCTGAGAACCCATGACAATGCATTGAAAAGTGGTATAAGTCAGCATTTTTGTCCTTTCATATCTCTGGGACTTTTTATGATAAGATGCTGAAATTTTGTACATCACCTTATTAGTGTATAGGGCACATTTTACTCATTGGAAATGTTTTTGTATGGGGGCCGTATAAAAATTTAAATTTTGTAATTCCCTAATTCCCTAGAAAATTTTAATTGATTTCATAAAATTCTGTACCTTTTTTTATGCAACTTTGTAATTTATTATATATGTCTAAGATTAATATTTAAGGAATAAAAACCGAGGTCAATGTTTTTGGGACACCCTGTATATATTTATCACTTTTTAATATTGAAAAAACACTGGCAATCGTTTATTTTTGTTTTCTTGCCATTTTCAAGAACACATTTAAAAACATAGTAAAAGAATATGCAGATACTACAAAAGTTTAATTATTAAAAATTTTATATATTTTTTTCAACTCTATATCAAGATTATTCCATACTGATGAGGTTGGTTGTGATATAATGATTCATTTTCTGGAGTTTCCAGTTTTTAAATATAAAACTAAATTTCACGTTTACAAAATAGGTTATCCACATCCATCTTTTTGTATTAAATACTGTCGAAAAATTAGTTTCAAGATTTTGCATCCTTTCCAAAATAATATATATGGCCACTTTTTCAATGACATGTATTAACTGCTCAACTCTTGTAAAAAGAAATGAGTCAACATTTCACTATTTTCAAAATTTTATATCTTTGAATGCACTGTATAAAATTGAAATTGACATCGGGAAAGATAAACAAGGAAGATCAATCAAGCATAAAGCATTGATTATGAAACACTTTCTAACTGAAATGCAATTTTATTTAAACATCTCTAAATTGCGATACATTCAGGGGTAATATTTTTTAAATTATCACAATAATACAATAATTTATTACATTTGAAAACTTAAAACTTCATCGAAAAAAATTAACTTTATTCAAATGATGTCATTGAAATATAAATTGCCTGGCTCTCTATGTAAAGGCAGTAAATAATTCATTCATACACCTTTATTCCATTGCTTTCATTCATCACAATATTACAATAATTTATTTTACTTAAAAACTTAAAACCATGGAGGTAAAAGTAATTTAACTCTATACTTAAAACTTCATTGTAAAAGTCTGCTAGAAAATCGTCTGCTTCTCTATGTAAAGTCAATGAATACTTCATTCATATCAGCTATATTGCACACTCCAGAGCTAAAGAATTTTGCGTTAAGGAAATTCAGCACTTTTTATACAACTCATCTTACAGCTTGATGTGTTTACATTCTCCATAAGTGAAAATTAAGCTTTGTTGTAGAAATAATCAAAGTTTGATGATCATTTAAACTCAAATATATTGTAATTGCATTGTTTCAGAATATAGATGTACAGAAATTAAGCAAAAATAAAGCGGTTTTAGGATGGATACAACACTAAATATAAATTAAAAAAAACTTTAAAAATCACAATTTTGACACAAGATGGATGCCATATTTTATTTTGAAGTGGGTCAGGTGATCTCTTCATATAATATGGATGCAATGGAGAATTGCAACATTTTTTAAAAGTCATTTAAATCAATTCAAAATGTCAGAAAACTAACAGAAAACACATTTTTACTTTTTTCTGATAAATATTAATTTTTATATTCACACTTAAAATTCAACTTCTATCAAAGCGCACAGAAACAGGGAGTCACATGATAATCCTAGTAGTGAGGTAGTGAGGTAATTCGGATTACAAGAAAACAAATTGAGGTAGCCAGTGCATTCAGTGATTTTTGCTACTTTCACAAATAGATTGCAATGTCGCTAAGATACATTTATTGTATCATTCCAAAATGCACCAATACTTCATCTACGACGCCCAATAAATTATCTCTGAATGTGCCAAGAAATGGTAATGACAGAAAGTTGTGGTGCATTGCTATGAAACAAGATGTGAAAAAAAAACTCTGAACTTTTTGCAAACTCCGTGCATTATGTATGTGAAGATCATTTCGATGTAAGTATTTTGTTTATGAATATGAATTATTATAATATTCGACCAAAGTCGTTCATTGGGGGGGAAGGGGTTGAAACCTCCCACATTTAAAGAAAAAAATTTTTAAAAATATTTTATTATTTAAAAAAAAAAGTTTCTAATTGGAGGAAATACTTTGACATATGATGCGATTAAATTGGAGAAAAAAAATATTTTATTAGAACATTAAAAAAATCCCCAAAATAATGTTGCCTACACGCAAAGTTGGTCCAAAATGGGTTAATTAAGTACTTTTAATGTTAAATACAGCTAAAATATTATCCCATAAATATATTTTGAAATTACTATTTATATTGTCTTAAAATGTGTTTGTGCATATTATGTACAGAAATGTATTTTGTATTGGCTATACTTGTAAAAAAAGGTTTCTAATATTTTAGTTATAACATAATCAGTGATGTGGGTGGGAAAATTTTCTATCCCTATATATTTTCATTGAAAAATTTTATTTCATGAAAATCTTAAAAATATATTTTTCTTTTTGAAAAAGTGTTATCAATTTTCACTCTCCCTCTCTTCTTCTATATATATATCAAATCAGTGTCCAAGGGGGGGGGGGGCTTATCCCCCATCAGAAGAAAAAATTCAAGCAAAAATGATTTCTAAGGGAAAAACCCTCTCATGAGACAACCCCCCTCCCATTTTGAATTCCTGTGCTTGGGCCTGATACATATATGTATGTATGTTACTGGGGTGTAGTGATAACTCCTAATATAACTTATTTCTTTAATGGTAAATTCATAAAATTTTCTAACTTACTAAAAACAAAAGTTTCTTAATAAAAGTAAACGTAGGATCTGCTGAAAAGGATGTTATTTTGTCTTGCTAATTTGACTTTGACTGCGCTTGAAAAATGCTGCGATCGACAGATTCTCACAAAGTTTCTGTGGCATCAGAGACTTCCCGAACTAAATCAGTCACGAGCATCTTGTTTATCAATGAATCCATCTTGAATTTGTAAATTGAACATTTAACAAAAATATAACATTTTTTTAGACAAATAGACAATTTAATTTTACTTTGAGGAATGAAGCCATTCGAGCTAGAAAATGAATGCTTTAATAAATTGAAATTTATAAAAAATATTTACAATCTGTCACATATAATAAAGAGTATTATTGTAAAAACAAATAAATACAATAATCTAAGCAATAAACAGAGTCATGAAAGCTAAATAAGCTACCCATCTGGGTAAAGATATTATGTCTCTGCTCATTTGAATATGTGTTTAAACAATGCATTTTAATTAAACATTTTAATATGTGTTTCAGCAATATTTTATGTCCTCAAAACACGTTAAATGAGTGTCCATTAGATTTGTTTAAAAATATAGAATCAAGTGTATACTATAATAATTGTGTATAATTGATAAAAGTAATAATGTATCTCTTAGTCTTAAATATATAGTTACGTTACATTAGGATGGCAATAATAATTAGACTCATGTCAGCTGTGTACAATAAGATTTGGTAGGAATGAATTGATATTATAATAGAAAATAATCCTATAAAGATATTATACAACTGCTGGTCAATGTCACCAGCACGAAACACTACTGTGAATAATGATTGGACCATCAATTAGTATTGTATAAATGATATTATATTGTCTTTATAGATGAATCTATAAGACTTACAATCATCCATTACATTACCATAAAAAAATAGTACCCAAGATTCTAAAACAAATATATATCCTAATAGATATTTTATTTTGTCAACAAAAATCTAGTGTTGTTATTAATAAAGCCTAATATTGTTTTTTTGCATATATATTTCTGGTAAACAGTGATTATTTTTATTACAGTAACTTAAAAGTGGCTCATCACATGATGTTATTATATTTTGAAATTGCAAGAAGGGTAAGGTTCAACTTGACTTTTGCAGCAGGTAAATGTTGACAATTATAAAAAAATGAAATCTTTTATTCCAGTTTTAGGAATTTGGGGCCTATAAAAGGTAATTGCCTTATTGATTTCTAACAATGTAGAAAGCTTCTTCCATATTATGTAGTATACCATAAATGGGAGATTAATGATGGAAAGAGCATAAGATGGCAATTGTTACTCCCTTGTTCCAGAGCGTACAAAATGAGATACATAACAACCCAACTGCATGGCAATTTGGCATCAGCATGATGCTGAATGCCAGTTCATGAATGCTTCTTCTGGTGCAACATCAAGTCCGATATTGAGCACTGGTGTAAAGAATGCACTGAATGCAGTGTCCGGAAGGGACCGAAGAAGAAAGCATACGACGAACCTCTTCAGTGTCATAGCTCCTTTTAAAAGAACTGCACTCAACATTTTGGGACCACTACCACAGACTTTAGACAGTAAATAACAAATACATCCTAGTAATAATGGACTACCTAGTGAAGCTCTATAACTTATCAGTGAAGTTGTTAGATGGAACTGGATATGTCGTTATGGAGTTCCCTCACTCACACATTCTGACTAATGGACAAACTTTAACTCCATATTCACAGGACTGTGAAGACTACTCGAAATAGACAAACTCTTCATCCCCCAATTGCATGGTATGCTAGAGAGATTCAACAGAACAATACTTAATCATCTCTCCATATTAGTAATCCAGAAACCAGCAAGATTAGGACTGTTACCTACCTTTGTGCCTGTGGGCTTACAGAAGTGCTGTCCATGAATCGACTGGACATTCTCTGTTGAAAATTTTGTTTTGGCTGGGATCTATGACTACTGTGTGATCTGATGTTTGGATGACCATGTGACACTCCTTCCTCACCTAATGAATATGTACAAGATTTGAAAGCATGATTGGAGAAAGTTTTGTTTCGCTCATGAAAAGATCAATATTGCTACCAATAGAATGAAGATCTGGAACTATGTCAAAGCTAATAAAGGATAATTCCAGGAAGGTGGCAAAGTGTAGCTGCTCAACCTTTGGTGACGACCATGATTTTCAGCGAAACTACAGAACTGGGAAGGATCCTATGTCACAATGAAGAGAATAAACAGTGTTATTTATTGAATTCAGAAATCGTCTTCAACCACGCCAAAAGTCGTCCATATCGACAAATTAGCCTCTCATTATGGATAACAATAAGTTGACACTGTGCCCAGAACGTGCAGTGTTACGAATGCACAAAACACTTTTACTCATATTGACTCCATGCAAGGAGAAAACACTTTTACAGACAACTATTGTTATTAAGTGAAAATAGGATTGCCAGAATTTGGTGACTTTTAGTGTTTATGAATTCACTTTCTTGAAATATCGCATATACAAGCATTTTCTAGAAATTTCTATGCAGAGTATATATCAAAGCCATTGCTCAACTGGAGAGAGCTGATGTGAACCAAACTAAATTGAATTGCGAGACATGGTGTTTTGAGAATATTATCAGTTATTTTGTTAATGAGTTGAGCATTTAATGGCTGTTTTATTGTATCTGATAGTTGCTGAGTGATCTTATAACACAGTTTTCAAGCTATTCACTGTACATTATTCCTGTTTAAGTTTATCAGTGTTCTTAAATAAAAGCATCAGTTATCCAGAAATTTGGACTGAAAATACACGCACAATTCTAGGGGATACATTGCAACAATATTAATGAACATATATCTTTTAATATTTTCCATTTTAATTTAAAATTGCACAGTATCTTAAGAAACAAGTCTTGTTAATATTCTCTAAATAATATTATTCACTTTAAAATAAAAAATTACATTTAAAATGGCTACTTCTGTAACAATATTTAATGCATTTTTTTTTTTCAATTTCTGGATGAAACAGCTTCAAAAAATGAGTACTTTCCCACGGTCGTAGCTCACAGAAAATCAACCGATCAATTAAGATATTCACACTAAATTTTTGTTAATTTACCCAATTTATTTGAGATATGTTATGGCACAGACTGGTATTATTTAAAAAAATGTTTGGTTAATATACAATGTTGCTGAAAATAGGTCAATCCATCAAAATTCAAGAGTCCCCATTCTTGACTCCATCACTCTTTACTTATATTATGTGGGAACGTAATGTCAACTAAAAATGGGGCTTTTTGTAACTAATATACCTTTTAGGTACTACTCCTATAGCTGGGTGCAAGCAATAAATCATCTATGTGTGACCTCTGACAGCCAGTGAGACCAAATTCTGTGATTCCTTTCAGGGAGTGAGGTAAGCCCGCATAGTGGTCATAGATCCATATTTAAATCGCCATGGATCAAGGCACAATTAAACCATATTTGGTAATTCTGTTGCACAATTAAACCCTATTTGGTGATTTATCACTTGTGCCCAGCTAAAGGAGTAGTATAACTTTTTATATAAATTATGATTATTATTACTTAAGAAATGATTACTGACTTAAAGAAATGATGTGATGTTGATTTGCATTTGATATTTCAATATACACACATTGAAAACTGTGACTATAATAAGCATTTAATGACTATAACAAGTAGAAGATAGTTTGTGTAACTAAATATGTCATCAATCAGTCTTACAGACTGATGAGATTGAAATCGAATAGTTGATATAAATTAATTCTTTTAAACCAGAAAAAAGATCTAATTCAATTAAGTTTAAAACAAAGTCAATTTTATGATGTGAATGCAACAAAACTGAGCATAAATAAAAACAATGTAAACATAAAAAATTATACTTCACCTGCTCCTTTTTCTGAGGTAAGCAGTTGTTCCAAAGTGAAATACCTGGGATCACAGATCTAGCAGATCCATTCCCTGAAATGTTTCAAACATAAATCAATTGAAATAAAAATAAAATTACAAATCAATATCTTAAGGTTCCAAACCAAATGTAAGAAAATAACCATTTAAAGGATGAGATGTCAGCTTTTCTTATTATAATATTGTTCATTTTTTTTTGTGTGTGTGTATGTCAGTATTGAAAAAATATTTCATTGTCATCAATGACAGCAAGTGTTCAAATTATAATTTTGACAATCCATCCAATGAAATAGGATGTATACAACATTAAAGTCACATAAAGGGGGAATTCCAATGGATCCCAGGCCTTTATCACGCCCTTTAAAATGCATTTGAAAAACATTAAAACAAGTTCTTAAAAACGTTTTGATAAAATATATAATCTATCTATAGATACTAATTGACAAGTGTCCTGTCTGACAAACAGACACTTGGCAAAAAGTACATAGATATGCTAATTGCCCTAACTGTCTTGTCTGCCACACTTTTTTTAGGCACTTCCCGAATAGATGGAGACTTGCAATCGGGTACACGGATTGATGGTTCGATATAAACCCCCGGAGAAATCAACTTTTTTTAAAATGTTCTATAGAGGGGATACTCCCCACCATAATGTCCAGAAAGTGAAATGCTTTGTGATGACATCGAGACTTCAAATTGGGTGTATGAGTAAATCGTTCAAAATGATGAAAGTATGCCACTTCAGATTTTCAATATTTGCTACTTTAGGAGTGCTGAACACCAAAATGTTTGATTTGTCTAATAATCGAGAAAAGCATCCCTTAAAATTTCATAGAGGCTTGAAATGTGGTATATGGGCTTATCACTTAATAAAAAACCTCAATAAAATAAAGTTTCTAAAAAATGTTCATTTAAGGGGGTGTTTCACAGAAAAACGTTCGAAAGGTGAAATGATAAAAAACATACTTTGGAATGATATAGAAATTTCAACCCTGGTGTATGGGAAAATCGTTTGAAAGAAATAAAGTGTGTAAAATCAGTTTGCTAATATTTTCTACTTTAGGGAGTGCCACACACCAAAATGTTAGATTTTCCAAATAAATAAGAAATGCATCCTTTAAAATGTGATATTTAGTATATGGGCCAATCAACTGAAAAAAACCAAGGAGAGTTTTTCAAAAATGTTCATTTAAGGGGGTGGGTACTCCAACCCCCCTAAATGAACATTTCAACAAATAAAAATGTCCAAAACATGAAATGATAGAAAAGCATGCTTCCCGATAGGATAAACTTCAAATTTGGTGTATAGGCAAATAATTCAAAAGAAAATGTGTGATTGAAATTTTCCAATACTTGCAATTTTACGGGAGTTCGCACACCAAAATGTCTGATTTGACGAATAAATGAGAAAAGCCTCCTTTAAAATGTAATAGAAGCTTGAAATTTGGTACATGAGCTAATCGTTTGATAAAAAAACAAAAAAATAGCGGTTTTAAAAATTTCATTTAAGGGGAAGAGTGCTCCACACAAAAACTTTCGAAAGGGGAAATAACAGGAAAACATACTTCGCAATGAGATAGAGACATTAAATTCAATGTAATGGTAGATAGTTGGAAAAGAAGAAAGTGTACAATTTCGGTTTTCCATAATTTGATAATTTATTGGTGCTGCAAGCTAAAATGTTTGATCTGCCGAATAAATTAAGAACACCTTTCTTAAGTCTTGCAATTCAGTACTACATGGATTAATCGTTTGATAAAAAAAACCTGGAAAGATCGAATTTTTGCGAATATGTTTTGTAGAGGAAATACTCTACATCAAAGCGTTTGAAATGTGAAATGATAGAACAGCATACTTTGTGATGAGATAAAGACTTCAAATTTGATATATAAATAGATAGTTCAATGAAAGAAAGTGCACAATTTTATTTTTTCAATATTTGCTACTTTAGGGTTTGCCACACACCAAAATGTTCGATTTGTCATATAAATGATAAACACTTTCTTTTAAGTAATATGGAGACACGAAATATTTTACATGGGACAATTATTCGATAAAATTTTCAGAAAAATTGCCTTTTTTTAAAAATGTTTTGCAACAGGGGTGCTCTAACCATAAAGTTCAAAAAGTAAAATGATAGAAAAATATACTTTAGAATCAGATATAGAATATAAATTGTGTATGAGAATAGCGTTCGAAAAGAAGAAAATATACAATTTCAGTTTTCCAATATTTACTTCATTAGATGTACCACATATTAAAATGTTCTGTTTGAGGAATAAATGAGATATAGACTTGAAATTTGATACATGGGTCAATCGTAAAATTAAAGATATATCGAGTTTTTCAACAATGTTCTGTAGATGTGTGTGTGTGTGAGGGGGGGGGGGGGTTCAGGGCTCCACAACAAAATGTTCGAAAGGTGGAATGACAGACAAAGATTTCAAATTTTATGCATGGGTCAATCAATCGATAAAATCTCAAGAAAAAACTGAATTTTTCAAAAATGTTTATTTAATGGGTGCTCCATACGTACGTTCGAAATGTGATATGTTAAACTTTACAAATATAATGGAGACTTTGCTCCCAAAGGCAATGGGACGCCAGTTCGAGGCCTACTCACGGTCCCTACCCTTGTGCAGAAGGATGGTAAGCGACTTCTTCCATGCTGTGAGAATTCTCCTGTAGAGCAGGCAGATATTGAAAATCTTGGTGAGCACTCTTGCCTCAGGGTCTTCCAGTGATTGTATGTCAACCTGTCAGGCCCTGGGGCAGAGTTCTCACATGCCTTGAGCTTCATGAGGATCTCTTCTGGAAGAAATTCGTCTATTGCGCATTGTTGGTTCAGTTCGGCAGTTTCTTCATGGTGACTATTCCTAGGTCGATGTCTGGCTTCCCGTCCTGGAGCTCAGATGCTCCGGTTTCCAATCGCAGAACCCAGAGTTTTTGTTCATGATGTGCTGGATGGTGCGCCTCCTGTTTCTTCTACAGAGGGACTGAATGGACATTGGGCTCAGCTGGTCATTCTGCCGGGGCAGACTGTGTTCCATCATGGGGAGCTTGACGTGTGCTGAGATTGTGGCGATGATGGAGGCCAAACAATCCTCAAAGGCGTTCCAGTTTAGCTTGTTTATGTTATTAGCTAGGTTATCCAGCTGCGGCTCGAATTCAAGCAGTGGGCTATCATTGTCGTCTTGCGTTACTGGGGCAACAGGTTCCGGATGGGAGAATTCCGAATACAGAAACTCCTCGCCATCGAAGCTGAGTGCCAGAGGGGTCAGCATTTCCTGTTCTGGCTGGGTGCTAGATGCTACCGGGCTGTCATCAATGACTTCCTCGATAATAACACCAGATTTCTACACATGGGGTTGGGAGTTACTCGTGTGCCTCTGTGAGCTTTTCTTGTTGGTTCCTTTCTTGTTATGTGTGTCCCCCATTGTCAAGGCTCGATGCATTACTGTTTGTGTCAGTGATCAGGTGATTTGTCCCAGTGTCTTCAAACAGAGGTTGGAAGCGGTTGTGCAGTTTAAGGGGATGGTCATAGCCCGAGGGTACTTTGAGGTTGCTGTTGTAAATCATCCTACTAGGGTGTGGACGCTTTCAGCTTCCAGGCTTGTTGGTTCCCTTTATTGCATGGGTACTTCCAGGTGCTAGAGGAAGGCGGTTGGAGTTTGGACAAAGTGTGGGAGTTCAGATAGGAATAAAGCATATAACTTCAGCTTTCAAATGTTTGCTAATTTAGGGATGCCGCACACTTCATTGCTTAATTGGCTGAATAAATGAGAAATGCCCAATCTGAAGTGAGACATATTTGAAATTGGGTGCACGGGGGGTGAACAGTTTGAAAAGGACACCTGGGAACAGTCATATTATTCAAAACTTCATGTTATTCAGGGCTGATCGTCGTGAACTGTTGATTTTCAATGGGTTGTACTGAATAACTTGGGGCTCGTACTGAATCATTACAGTAAGAAAAGAAAATTTGCCTTAGATCTCTTATCACTTTCTGCTAAACAATACAATCTAAAACAGAAGGGGTTTGCAGGAAATGTAGCCCAGCCTTAAGCCTATATATACAGGCTAATGCAACTACCATTTTGAATCCAACCAGCCAAGTGAATAATCGTTTGCCTGTGTTATTTCAAAGGTGTGCACATGTTACACAGCTGATATTGGATAGACAATTTAGCTGCGAAATAGGTGCTCCATCCTTCAAAAAATTGTACCAATCATTCAAGAAAGTAGTCTAGGATATTTTGATTTTCTCGAAATTCCGAGAAAGTAACCCTCTGTACATTTAGGAGCCTCAGCCCAGCCCATGGACCTTATCAGATTTATTTGATTTGAAAAACATTGAGTACATGGGATAAAGTTCATATTTTAAAATCATAAAGATAAATATCAATACAATGTATGATTCTTTTTCTTTTAAATACCAAAAATGTGTGGAGAAAAACTAGACAAATAAATAAATACAACAAATATTCAAGGGGAAAGTTTAAAATGACAGAATATTGAGATTTCCTGTGAAATAAGATCTGAGATCAGTTTAATCATACAATTTATAGGATTTTAAAACCTACCCAATAAAAGGTAGAATTCTACAAAATTCGGTAGATAAGTCGCTTGTGGGTCACCCTGGTGCTGATTAGATTTTGGTACGATTCGGAAATAAATAACCTGCCTTTTTTTGCAAATGGCCCGCAAAAATCGCAAAAATCTAAAATAAAAAACTACGTATAATCAAATATATCCATTAAATGCTTGTTTAATATGTAATTTTTAACGAAGAAAAGAATAAAACCAACCCTATTACACTAGGACTAGCCGTTCTCGAGATATTTTAGTTTTTTTTTGTATTTTCTCTACGTCACCTATGAAAATAAGTCCAGTTATCAAATGAGAATAAAAATTTAATTAAAAGTGAATTAAATTTAATTAAAATAAAGAGAACGTGTATATAAATCTGCAGAATTTTTTCATTACAACTGTATTTTTTTACTATTTATGATTTCGTTATAAGCACATTTTACACATTGTGAAACATATTTCAGCATTATTTTAAAAGTTGAAAAAGTGTGATTATAAATAGCTTTAGCAAATTAGTTTCAGTTATCAACTCTATATATTTCAAACAATTGAGTTTAAATTCATAAAATGCATTTTTTTAGTCAAGAAGCAAAACATTAAGCCATTTAAATCATGAAAAATGTATCAGCTGATAAATCATTAACCTTTCTGCAAGCTGGAAATAATAGGAAATACAATAATTAAAAATGAACAGGGATATTGTGTTGAAGTAATATTGGAAGTTTGAAAATATTAACAAAGTCCAGATACAGTTTAGGAGTGAATACCACCCTGAAACACAAAGGTTTTGCAATTTCTAAGTTTATGGTGGTTGGTAGTGTGCAAAATGCACACGACAATCCAGGACCTCTTTCACATCCATGAGATGCAATGGCGATTCATTCTTAAACTGTTTGTGGACTTTTTTGACATTTCAAACCAGTTCAACACAAATTTCTCTTCTTTCAAATGTAAGTTTGGTATTTTTCATTATCTTCACCAACTTGCAACTGGAAAATAAAAAGTCTGTGTGAGCAGCACATGACTTTCCCTACAAATTCACATTCTTACTTTTTATTTCAAAATGCATTAAATTGAGTTTAATTGCAGAAAATAACATGGACACTTTTCTAATATCATACTCAATCGGCAGTTTTAATGCATGTTCCTTTCATTTGGCAACTTAATGCATTTTAAACTCTTCAGTTCTTCAAAATTCCAAAAAGCTAAAATATCTGGAGAACGGTTAATTCTAGAGTCACGAAGTCAGTCTTATTCACTGTGTTGTCAAAAATTACATGAAGAACAAGTAATTAATTGATATATTTTAGTAATTTTATGTATTTCACATTTTCGTGATCTTTGCGGACCATTTCGCAAAAAAGGTCGGTTATATTTTTCAGAATCATGCCAAAATCTAATCAGTATCAGAATAACTGTCAAGGGATGTGACTACTAAATTTTAAGATATAAAATATAATAAATAGTAAATAGATAACAAATAGTTTAAGATAATAAATAGAAATGTCTTTAATTCCCCTAAATTAAAAATCTTAAATACCTTGAAGTCCATCTTAGAGTAATGAGGTTGGTCAAAAATTATATATAAAACATGTATTTAATTGATAAATTTATAGTATTTTATTTTATTCCTTGACAACTATTACGGGCCATTTTGCTAAAAAAATTAGTTTTCTTTTGTTCAAATTGTACCAAAATCTAACCGTTCAGTTGTAATTTAGTTAATTAGATGAATGTGAATAGGAAAATGCTTTAGGGACTCTATTGCCTACAAAATAAGGGGAAAAGACCATATTTTAAAGAAACTGATCCTTCATTTTTATGTAAACTGCAAAAATTTAAAAGTACTGTTTAATTAATTTGAGATTTTATCAAAAATAAGATAGATGGAAAAGGATGTTTAAACATTAAAAGGAAATTTAACCTATACACGCGAAATCGTACTTAAAAAATAATAAATATTTTACAAAAATATTAATTAATAATGAAACATACTGCAAAGAAATGAATGTTGTGCATTTTTAAATTTACATAATTTGAAACTAAACATGGTCGGAAATGGATGTTTCAACATTGCACAAGAATGTAATCTATACCCGCAAAATCGCACTTAAAAAATAATCAATATTTTATGAAAACATTGATTAATAATGAAACCTATTACAAAGAAGTCGAGGTTATTGAAGACCCACACCGTCCGACTCATCCGAAGACATAGAGCATCCATTTGGACAGCCGGAAATGGAGGTTGTTGTTGCTGTTGAGACCCAGACCATCTGACCTACCAGAAAGGTGTATGGTAACAGTTTGGACGGCCGTGAAGTGCCACCCAATTTAGACCGGAACCCAGTGGAGGAGGCATCCACAGGGACCGTACCCTCCTTCCCCTACCACCAACCTCTCGGAAGAACTTACGGACCCACATGTTTAATGTGATCGTACTCCGCATGAACACGGCGGCAGTTATGGCAGCGTGCAAACCACTGGGCTACCGTGCCCGAAATGTGCCAACAGCATGCGGTGTTCCCAGGTGGTCACCCACCCAAGTACTAACCTCGCCTGATGCGGAAATGGAGGTTGTGTAATTTTCATTTACGTAATTTGAAATGAAATGTGGATGGAAACGGATATTTCAACATTTCACGGCAATATGATCAATACATGCGAAATCGCACTTATTTGAAGCAGTATCCATCAATAAAATGAAAATGCTGCAACTTAATACTGGTACTAGGCTCACATATGGAAGAAACAGAATGGCAGCGGCAAGTTCGATCGAAATTCGCTTTAACAAAGAATTTTTGTTGAAAAATCCCTAACTTTAAGGAATTCTAAAAAAAATGACAAAAACCAGGAGATTTTCGTCTAATATCAGGAAACCAGGAGAAATCACCAAAAACCAAGAGTTCCCCAGATAAACCAGTAGAATTGGCAGCTATTACAAAGTAACTCACCAGCAACTTATCTACTGAATTTTGTGATATTTGAACTATTAGTTTCTCAGCTATAGTAGATACATACAAATTTTGTGGGCTATTTCGAGAAGAAAGGCAGGTTCTTTTATTTCGAATCGTACCAAAATCTAATCAGCACCAAGGTAACCCACAAGTGACCTATCTAACAAATTTTGTGAAATTTGATCTATTAGTTTTTCAGCTAGCATGAATACAGACAATTTTTGAAGGCTACTTCTCCAGAAAAGACAGGTTCTTTTATCCTGAATAGTACCCAAAACTAATCAGCACCAGGGTCACACACAAGTGACTTACCTACCAAATTTTATAAAATTTGGTCCATTGGTTTTTAAGTTAGGATGGATACATACATTGCACAGACAAACACACACACACGCACACACACAGACGTCATGTTAAAAATAGTTTTTTCGTATTCTAGAAGTCCCAAAACGTGTAGATCCGTCGAAAACTCATGTTGTGATTTTAAGAATAATTCCAATACTTTCCCTATATATTACCATATATTGCAGGGAAAGTAAAATATCTAATGTGGGCAGCACATGTCTTTCCCTGCAGACTCATATTCACGTTCTCTAATTCCTCAATAATTTATTCTATTGAGTTTAATTGCACAAAATAACGGCCACAATTATTTAAAATGACCCTGAATTGGATTTTTTAAATCAATTTTCGCTCTCAGTCGGTAACTGAACTTCTTTTCAACCGTGGCGCAGAGTAAATATGAAAAAACTAAAATATCTCAATAAAAGTTAACCCTAGTGTAATGGAGTTGGTCTTATTATTTTTATTGTTAAAAATTATGTATAAAACAAGCATTTAATTGATATATATGAGAATACGTAGTTTTTTATTTTAGATTTTGACGATTTTTGCAGGCCATTTCACAAAAAAAAAACAGGTTACTTTTTTCCGAATTGTACCAAAATCTAATCAGTACCAGGGTAACCTACAAGTGACTTATGTATCAAATTTTGTGAAATTTGATCTATTAGTTTTTCAACTAGAGTGGATACAGGCAATTTTTCGGGTCATTTCGCAAAAAAAGGCGGGTTGTTTTTTTCCCCGGGGTGGGTTGTTTCAATCGTACCAAAAACTAATCCGCACCAGGGTCATATACAAATAACCTACCTACCAAATTTTATGAAATTGGGTCCATTAGTTTTTGAGTTAGAGTGGATAAATACATTAGACGCACAAACACACAGATGGACAGACACAGAGACGAACAGACAGACACACACACAAACGTTACACTAAAAATAGTTTTTTCATGTTCTAGAGGTCTCAAAACATGTAGATCCGTCGAAAACTCGAGTTGCGATTTTCGGCATGATTCCAATACTTTCCCTATACATTACCAAGTATTGCAGGGAAGGTAAAAATCTGATGTGGGCAGCACATGACTTTCCCTGCAGACATAAATTCATATTTTCTTTATTTCTTTAATAATTCATTAGATTGAGTTTAATTGCGCCAAATAACACTAAATTTGCATTTTTAATTCAATTTTTGTTTTTATTTGGTAATTGGACATTTTTCCGATAGCGGCGTAACAAAAATGCAAGAAATCTTGAGAACGGTTAGTCCTAAAGTATAATGGAATGTGTTATATGCTTTTCCTCAAAAATTGCATACAAAACAAGAATTTAATTGATACATTTCAGAATAAGTAGTCTTTTTTTTTAGATTTTCGCAATTTTTTTAGATTTTGATTTTGCGGGCCATTTCGTAAAAAAAGGCAGATTGTTACTTTCCGAATCGTACCAAAATTGAATCAGAACCAGAGTGTCCCACAAGTAACTTATCTACCAAATATTGTGAAATTTGGTCAAATAGTATTTTAGCTAGGGTGGATAAATGAAATTTTTGGGGGCCATTTCGTAAAAAAAGGTGGATTCTTCTTTCCTGAATTGTACCAAATTCTAATCAGCACTAGAGTATCCAACAAGTAACTTATCTACCAAATTTTGTGAAATTTGGTAAATTAGTATTTTAGCTAGAGCAGATAAATTAAATTTTTACCGGCCATTTCGCAAAAAAAGACGGGTTCTGTTTTTACGAATCGTACCAAAAAACTAATCAGCACCAGGGTCACATCCAAGTTACTTAGCTACCAAATTTTATGAAATTCGGTCCATTCAGTTTTTGAGTTAGAGTGGATACATACGTTGCACAGAGACACAGACAGACAGACAGACACACACACAGGCGTCACGCTAAAAATGATTTTTTCGTATTCGAGAGGTCTCAAAACACGCAGATCCGTCGAAAACTCAAGATGCGATTTTAGGCATGATTCCAATACTTTCCCTATACATTACCATGTATTGCAGGGAAAGTAAAAATCTGATGTGGGCAGCACATGACTTTCCCTGCAAACTTATATCCACGTTCTCTTTATTTTAATTAAATTTATTTCACTTTTAATTCAATTTTCGTTCTCATTCGGTAACCGGACTTATTTTCAAAGGTGACATAGAGAAAAAACGAAAAACTAAAATATCTCGAGAACGGCTAGTCCTAGTGCAAAGGAAAGTAAAAAGGTTAGTGAGTTAGGAGCTAATAAAGTGTATATACATTTTTACAGACATCCTAATATAGACGAATATTCGATATTTTAATATCTAACTCAAGAGAAATTAAGGTGCGTTTCTTATTTTACAGCTTAAAATAAATAGTTATAATGATTACCTTGTAGAATCATGCACAATTATTTTTTAACATATTATTAATTTCCCTGCAATACATGGTAATGTATAGGGAAAGTATTGGAATCATACCGAAAATCACAACTCGAGTTTTCGACGGATCTACACGTTTCGAGACCTCTAGAATACGAAAAAACTATTTTTAGCGTGACGTCTGTGTGTGTGTGTCTGTCTGTCTGTGCAATGTGTATCCACTCTAACTAAAAAACTAATGGACCGAATTTCATAACATTTGGTATGTACGTCATTTGGGTGAGACCCTGGTGCTGATTAGTTTTGGTAGGATTCGTAAAAACAGAACTCCTTTATTTTTGCAAAATGGCCCGTAAAAATTTCATGTATTCATTCTAGCTAAAATACTAATTGACCAAATTTCACAAAATTTGGTAGACAAGTTACTTGTAGGATGCTTTGGTGCAGATCAGATTTTGGTACGATTCGAAAAAGAACAACCTGCCTTTTTTTAAGAAATGGCCCGCAAAAATTTGGAAAGGAGGAAAATAAAAACTGCAGTTAACTATAGTTAACAAAAATCTTAAATGAATTATGTGCCAACTAAGAGATACACTGATGGACAATTGCTAAGGACGGATCACAAATTGGCAATGTAGCACAACATTAAGCGAGGGTGGAGGCCCAGCAGGACTGAAAGGAAAAAAGTGTTCATTTGATGCTGTGTACAGAGAAATGGAAAAATACATATGAACGACAGCAGGCACCTTTGAGAAAGGTGTCAGTACGGGATATCCACCGTGGAGTGCAATGTAACATTCCACACGTTGTGTCACACTTTGCACAACATTATCCAGCAGCTGTTGAGGCAAGTTATCCCACTCCTCTGTCAGTGCACGGATGAGGGAGTTCTTGTTTGTTGGAGGATATTTTTGACCAGCAAACCTCCCCAAAACATCCCAAACATTTTCAATGGGGTTTAGATCTGGAGAATGTGCTGGCCATACGAGATATTGAATACCCTCGCCGACTAGACAATCCTGAACAGCGAGTGTTCAATGACATGGTGCATTGTCCTCCATGAAAACAAATTTATCACCGACAGCACCACAGAAAAGGTGAATATGAGGCAGTAGAACTTCAATGTATCGCTGGCGAGTCATAGTCCCAGTTGCAATCACATGTAGGGGCGTGCGGCCATTGATCATGATACCGGCCCATACAATGATACTGCATGTCGGATATGGGTCCTTTTCCTGGATAATTTCTGGACAATAAGCAGTACCATTCTCATACCAGATCAGTTGGTATCTAGAATCTGATGACAGACCGAACCTACTCTCATCTGAGAATAGTACGCAAGCCCAGTCCTATTCGGTCCAATTGCGATGCTCACGACACCATTGCAAATGGGCGGTACGGTGCAGTCTGGACAATGGGACACACACAACAGGTCTGTAGGAGTATAGTTATCCTTCTCCCAAACGTTTGGCTACAGTTTTTTGGGAGATCAGCTGTCCTGTGGTAACAAGAAACTGATTTGCCACTTGCTGAGCTGTGGTGTGCCGGTCCCATTTTGCCGATAGAACAATGTATCTGTCTCCTGCAGGTGTCATACTTCTAACACGATCTCCGTGATGCTTACTACACATTCCAGTAGCTTTAAATGCTTACCACAGCCATGAAACAATGCTGTGGGCATTGTCGAACTCCCTGGAAATATGTTACTTTTCACCCTTCTTCGATCTTTCCAATAATACGGCCATGCGTAAAATCATCTAAGTGATATCGGGAAGACATACCAAAAATTTCAAGTTCGTCAATTAAATCTTTCCTGTAAAACTTTCACTTGGAACAACAGCTGTCCACACGCGTCAAATCCTTTAAATCTCTTATCAGCGCTAATCACATGACGAACAGGCGTGGAAATGAAAAATTTGCATATGCATACCTCTTCTTACTGTATCCCGCACTTATTTTAATTTTCCACATTTTGCTTTCCTTTCATTTTGTGGTTGCTATGGGTGATAGTGTCATCCGTCCTTAGCAATTGTCCAGCAGTGTATATTGTAAGTATAAAAAATATATATATATAGCAATAATTTTTTGCAGCTCATGATTTATATTTAAAAGCATAAATATGACTATTAGACTATAATATTAAAATTATGAATCTAGAATGAATTACCTGGATCCTAAATATGTGGCCACGTGCATAATAGAGATAGAGATAATTCGTATTTGAAATACCTGTTTTGAACAAAAATTATTCCTACACTTCACTTTTTCCATGCATACAGAAAATTGTACAACAGAATTTAACAATGGCTATATAAATATGTCATTGCTTACTGAAAATCCTTCCTATTTGAAATAGAACATATTCACAGCAACGGATAAACCCCCACTTGCGAGATGTCAAGAATAAGGGAAAAAGAGTGTGAGTGTTTGAATGGAAATTCACAACTTTTATAGATATACTCAAAAGTTCATAAACAAAAATTTTGGAGTGAATATCGAGTAATATCTAATAATTAAAAAAAAATATTAGAATGCAAAGACATCACCTCATATTCACGCCAAACATTAGAATCATTAATCTTCAATTCACTAATATTAAACCCCTTTGGAATGGCCTAAAAACTGCTTATTTCGATGTATTCAAAAAAATTAAATACGTCCTACAGATTCAGTTCTTATTGGAAAGGATATTCTTTGATCTCTCTGACGATGCTAAGATAGAAACTGGATGATATATCCGATTGCTAAGAAACTGATTTGATTAAAAATCACTTAAAATGACACTTCAACATAAAACAACTAAAAATCTAATTTGAATTTAAAAAAATTCCATTTATGATATCACCTAAACTATTACTCTACTGAATTTCATAATTGTAGGTTGCTTAGAACATATAAACAACATATAAACAATTAAACAGCCATCCCTTTTTATTATTATAGATACACATGGATTCCTATTTGTTTTGTTTTCATTTACATAGATTTTATTTTTAATTACATCACTAAGCAAATATCAGTTGCAAAATTTTGTTTTTATAGATAAAATTTAGTATTCAAATCATTTAAAATTTTCTTAACTTTGCACTCAGCATACGGTAGTAGTAGTAATAGTGATTGGGCTAGTGGAGCATATAACCATGTTCGCAAGAATGATTTTGCAACTCGCATTTTGATATTCAAGTACCAAACTGGGCAGAATCCAACTTATAACGAACGCTGCAGTTTAACATTTAAATGATTTCTCAAAGGTTTGCTTATTCTTTAGAATGCCAATCATAGCAGGAAAATTTTAAACATTTATGAAGAGCAAAATAAATAGCAATTTATGTTAATAAAAAATAATTTTTCTGTATATTTTAGATAGAAGGTGAAAAAAAGGTGACATGTCTGTAATAAAAGCAGATTAAGGATATGAGCCATTCAAAATAAACTATGACTGCCAGAAGTTTTGACATTTTCAACAAATTTTTTATTCTATTTAAATGATCTGCTTCCTTTTGTTCTAAGCTTTATATTTTTTAATTGAATTTTATCTATTGATGCAACAGGAAAAGATAATGCTGTAATTTCATCAAATGGTATGCATGCCGAGACAAGATCAAGTAGCCAATAGAAAAAAGCATCAGAGAAAAAATCTATAAAATTTTAAAAATCCAATTTTTCCCCCATGTGTGCTGTCTTTCTATTGGCTATTTGACCTTACACTCAATCAATCAGTGTTTGTTGCTTTTGGCATTTCAATTGTGGTCCCATTGCAGATAACAGAATGCATGGACTGGTCCATGAATGCTGTTTTGGAAATGGAAGTACAATTATTTCTGCAATGGAAGTACAATTGAATAGCTTTGAAAACAGCTCCACTCATTCTTCTGTGAGTATGAATAAGGGAGTGATTGATATCTTTAATTCTTTATGTCATCTGTTTCATTTTGGAATATAGCCAAACTATATATTTCTTAAATTCTGAAGCTATTGAAGTCAGGTGCTTTTTGTTCTGACTTACAAATGAATTGAATTTTGTATGAAAAAACAAAGATTCTAATATATAATTCATAGAGCAACATCTTTTTTTAAATGAAAATCCAATTTTGAAATTTTATATAAGCTAAATCACAAGCAAAAACACAGTTATAAAACACTTAAGTAGCCAATTGGCATTAATGTCTTTAAAAAGTAATAATAATAATTGGGTTCCTATATAAATATCATAAAGAAAAATACATTATTATTAATATAACAAAACATATATTACAATACATTGATTTCTTCCATCTATAAAATATCTAATGTTTTCAAAATACCTTTGATTGTGCTTGTCCACATGTGCCAAGAGAGCCAAAACCATATAGAAACAAATAATACTGTAGACCAACAAAAAACTGTGAGAATAAATTTCTTCATTTGAAACATTCACTAAACACAGAAAAATAGTATTAGTTTATGATTCATAAAACAAAGCATGAAACTATTTTAAAAACAGGCAGAAATATAAATGAAATCAATAAGTGGAAAAACAATTTATGCAAAGAATAAGGAAAATTTAAGCAAAGTATTCAAGCACAAATAAAATAATAATCTAGCACATTACTATTTTATTTGTGCTGAAATACGTTTTCCTTAGAAATATAGTTTATTTTAGTCTATCACAAGTACATACAGAATTTAATGTGTATCTTTTTGATCCATCAGCAGAAGTCGCATTTAGTTAAACAGCATAAAAGATTGATTAAAAATATAAATGGGTTTTAAGGGCAAAATAACAGCCTCTTACATCAGAATAAAAAGACAGAGAACTATCATCCATAGAAACAAGAAAGCACATGTCAATAAATAGTCGCAGCGACTCAAGATAATGATTGCCAAATGAAAATTTGAAAAAAATATACCCATATATTTTTTGGGTTTGTTTTTCACAACGATTTCCTTCATAGGTGACATGATACAACTCTTTATTGACAGGAGTGTTCTTACCATTGTTAGAGTTCTGCATTTATCCCAATGAGGGTGTGGAAACGGATTGATATTTCAAATGAAGTATTTATTTATATTTCAGAAAATTTACTTTTTGTTAATATTAAAATAATCAGCAGTAGAACATTTTTAAGGGACTTGTCTTTTTCTATTCTCTCTACTTCATGTTCCAAAAGGTATAGAGAAAATCTAAACGGGTTGCATGCAAAATACTCTTATGTACTAGAAAATGTACCCAGGGGTTGTGGCAGACAGCCGTTTTTTGCTATAAGCATACTTATTGATAAGGTGTTTTGGGATTTTCAAGAATTCGTTGCAAGTTCCAGTCAATGAAATTTAAAGACTGATTTAATAATGCACCCACTTAAAACAACAAATTAAAATCTCACCAAGGTGCATCTTCCCAGGTCTTGAAGTACTACTTGTGTACCAAATTTCATGACACTTAGATTTCTCGTTACAGACCAAACATACACATAGAGAGACATCTTTTATTATGTACTAGCAGTATACACGTTCTTTGTATGGAATATACATTATAAAGAAACTTAAAATTTACAATCATGAGCAAATTCCTATAGTATTCTAAATGACAGTGTTATTCAAAACATTCTATTAAAATATTTATACAAATGCTCCTAAAAAAGTTTAAGAATTTCTGTTCTAGCTATACAAATTTATCTTCACAGGCAGATCTGAAGAATAAAATATCCTGGTCCCGTTTATAAACAAATTTACAAAAAATATGAAATTGAATCAGTACATATTAAAATGAAAGTGTTAGAACTGTATGGAAACTCATACTACTTATATTCTCATAGATTAGAAGATATAGGGATATATATTCTGATAGATTATAACATATCTCTCTTATATTCTCATAATTAGAAGAAATAGGGAAAACTCTTGTATCTAGGGACAAAAATTTTGAAACTGTAATAATATCACCTAAAACAAACCTTCAATAACAAAAACAGTTTTTACTGATTAGGTCTTTGCACTGATATCATTTTAAGTGCTGATTTTCTTTTCATCTAAATTAAATTATTAAAAAAAATTGCAAATGGCTCTAGATATAATGACAGTATTGTACCTTGGGCCAATAAGATTATACCTAGGGCCATAAGTTTAATATTGTTATCTACATATAATATAAAATGAATAAAACACAAAAAATAATGTTATTGAAAAAACCCAACATTAGTTGAATTCTTCAGAAAATGCAAGCACACGAATTAAACTTTTGGGATATCTTGGAATACTTAACAGAGAATGATAAAATATAAATAATACAAATTAAACAAAATTTGATTCCTCCAATCACAATTAATAATAATAATAATAATAAAAGAAAATATTTGTATTATTCCACATTGTAATTTGCAAAAGTAAGTAGTAAACATTGCCGTTCTGAGCCTCTAGTAGTTTTCGGTTCAGGTAATTTTGGATGTCATGCATTACCAAACAACGAAACATGGCTCTAAGATTTAGTAAATGAGGAATGGCAACACTGGCCTCCATGACAAGGTTGACACTTGACATTGTGGTTATGCATGTATACTGTGAGTGTTTGGCGCATCATAATAAAATGATTTAAAAAGCATGTTTCCATTATTAATATCTATTAGGTAATATCACATGGTAGCAGTGAATAAAATCCCAGTTCTAAAAGGTAAATATGATAGATAATTTCTATTTGTGAGTGAATTTAATATCTGCATTCCAACGATGACCGAAAACAAAATTATAAGACAGGTACCGGTATACCAGATTCCAGCTCTGGATTCTTTTTCATTTATGACCAGTGATGAATGGAAAGGTGGATATCTCATTTTGAACACTTTCATTGTGCATCTGGACTTATTAACAAACCGTAAGGAGAACAGGTAAATTCTCTTGTTTACCTAATAGGTCATCAAGTGGAAGAAATTTTAATATATTTCAATCTTAGAGATGTGATAAACGATTACGAAACTATTAAAAATCACTTTGAGAATTATTTTATTCCCAATAGGAATATTATTTATGAACGTTACACATTCTATTCTAGAGTTCAAGGGGAATCTGTTGAGAATTCTGTAACCATGATACATAGTTTAGTTCAGAATTGTGCTTTTCCCCCATCTTTTCAAGATGAGATGATTCGTGACAGAAACGCATATGGCATTCACGATAAAAAAATGTCAGAATGACTACAATTAGAAAGCGAATTGACACTTGAAAAAGGTGCAGACACCACCAGGCAAGCTAAAATTATTAAAAAGCAACAACTAGCATTTAGAGAATCCAAACACCCCAAAAACATATGCTAATGTAAATAGAGTTAGCTCTCCGAAACCAAATTTTCAAAGAGATGGGACAGCAAATCAATGTAACAAACTGGTAAAATATCAACCAAAAACTTTGCTAAATCATGCTACTGGTGTTGAAGGCCCAGACCACACAGCCAACCCTAAGGCTTGTGGCAATTGAATGTGTGGTCGGTATGCTACTGGTGTTGTTGTTGTTGAAACCCAGACCGTCCGACCTACCAGAAAGGTGTAAGGTAACTGTTTGGACGGTCGGGAAGTGCCACCCAATTCAGACCGGAACCCAGTGGGGGAAGCATCCACAGGGACCGTACCCTCCTTCCCCTACCACCAACCTCTCGGAAGGACTTTCGGACCCACATGTTTAACGTGATCGTACTCCGCATGAACACGGCGGCAGTTTTGGCAGCGGCTGGAATCGAACCCGGGCCTACCAAGTGCAACTCCAGCGCGCTAACCAATGGGCTACTGGTGTGGAAAACCACAAAAGCATAACAAACAAGAGTGTCCAGCATGAAAATCAGTGTACAACAAATACAAGAAAATGAAACATTAAGCCAAAGCGTGCAAATCACACAGACATGTTGATGAGCTGACAGAAAGAAATTCACCATTCAGAAGGGTTTTGGGGATCCGTAAAAATTCCGGACAATCAACATAGCGTGAGAAATATCACAAATAAAAAGAGGCATGCAAATACATTAGTTGGAGACACATCTCTAGACTTTAAAATTGATAAACTGGTGCTGACATCACTGTAGTACCTTATCTAGTGTACAAAATTTTGCTTAAACACATAAGATTGCAGGCAACAAACAAGGCAATCAATGGTCCAAACAGGGACAAACTAAAAATAGCTGGTGTGTTTCAGAAACAACTGAAAGCTAAAGATACGAATTTCAGTGAACTGATTTATGTGGTTCACAAGTTAGAGCATCCTTTATTAAGTTGTACAGCTAGCAAAGGGGCTAAAGCTGATTCCGAGGCTCTGACAAAGTGACAGGATGATGACAAATTAGATACATTGAAAGAATTTCCTATGCTGTTTAAAGGTATAAGGAAGGTATAGGCTAAAATATAAAAGAAAATTGCTAGACCTTATGCCATTTCAATACCAAGAAAAGTTCCCCTTCCTTTGAAATACAAGCTTAAGAAGAAGTTGGAAGAAATGGTAAATACAGATATTATTGAGCCAGTAGGCGAAGTCATGGACTGGTGTGTGCCTATGGTAATAGTTCCCAAGTAAACAAGAGATATTTGTATCGACCTGACGGTTCTCAACGAAAATATTAAACGTGAATATTTTTTCCTATGGCATTTGTTGACTGTCAATTTCAAAATGTCAAGTACTTCAGCATTATAGATGCTAATACTGGATTTTGATAGATAGCTTTAGAGTCAGAGTCATCCAATTTGACAACATTCATCACGCTATTTGGTAGATTCCAATTCAAACACCTGCCATTTGGAATTAAAACTGCTCTGGAGATATTCCAGAAAAGAATTCGCGAAACAGTTCAAGAAAGACCCAGAGTCATCGGATTGATGGACAAATTTGCAATTTTTAGAGAAATCGAAAATGAGCACAATAAGCAACTTCGCAAAGTTCTTAGCCAACTCCAAGCTGCTGGATAGACACTAAACTCAGAAAAGTGCAAGTTTAAGTAAAAATCAGTAACATTTCTGGGACATGTCATATCCGGTGATAGTATTAAACTGGACCCAAAGAAAACAAAAATAATTTCAAATATACAAAGACCTAAAAATGTCAACGAAGTTAAATGGTTTTTAGGTATGGCAAAATTCCTAATCAAATTTATAACAAACATGGCAGACAAAGTAAGACCACTGTACAAACTGCTACATTAGGATATTAACTGGATATGGGGTTTGTCCCAGGAAAAGTATTTTCAACATATTAAAGATAGTTTGTGTCAAACACCAGGGTTAGCCATGTATGATAGTCAAAAAGAGACATTTATATCATCTGATACATCATCGCATGGTTTGGGAACTGTATTGCATCAACCACAAGAAGGAACATTGTGTCCTGTTGCTACACTTCAGACAGAGAGAAAAAATATGCACAAATCAAAAAAGAGGCCCTAGCAATAGTCTGGGCACGCAACAGATTCCACAACTACATTGTTGGATTGAAGGTCAATATCAAAACTGACCACAAGCCTCTAGTGCCTATCCTATAGCAAAAGCCCTTAGATAACCTTACACCATGTCTGCAAAGAGTGAAATTACGCATGATGGGATATGACTATACCGTCAAGTACATACCCGGTAAAGACTTGATACCTGCAGATACTTTATCTTATAGTCCTTTACCAGTTAAGGGTGAAGAAGAACAGACAGAGGAGATAACTGCCTATATTCAAATGATCATAGAATCGTTACTAGCTTCAGGCCAGCAGCTGACTCAAATATGGTCATGTCAACAAGAAGATCACACATGTAAATTATTGGAGAAATACTGATAAGGTTGGCCAGAGAAACACAAGTTTCCTTGTGAATGTCAGAACTACTGGGAGCATAGAAACTCAATTGTTCTACAGGCTGGACTGTTCCTCAAAGATGCACGAATCTTAATTCCAGAAAAATTCGAAAATATTTTGAACTGCATACATGCGGGTCATCAAGGCATTACAAATTGCTGTGCTAGAGCTAAAGAAGCAATTTGGAGGCCTGGTTTATCAATAAAGATTGAAAAGTTAATTTTAAATTGTGAAAAGTGCATACAGCAGCAAAAGTATCATAAGAAACCACTTATCCCATCAGAATTCCCAGAGCGGCCATGGCAAATAATAGTAGCTGATCTTTTGAAAATTAAAAATGGATGATACCTCATAGTAGCAGGCTACTTATCCATGTGCTTTGAAGTCGCAAAATTAGAGGATCAGACTTCACCAACAGTGATCATCCATATGAAATCTACATTTGCAAGACACGGATTCCAGAGACTGTTCTTACTGACGACGACTTTGAATTCTCACAAAAAGTTGCTGATGTAAAATATAAGAAGTTCTCAGAACAGTATAGACTTACGATTGTAGCATCGATTTCAAAGTATGTGCAAAGCAATAGGTTGAGTCCATGGTGAAAGATTTTAAAATGCATTATACAAAATCTGAATCAGATGATCCATATCTAATGCTGTTAGCTTTACAAATGACACCATTAGGAAATAGCTTCAGTCCAACTGAACGTAAATTAAGGAACAGAATTCCTTCATCAAGTCATTCACTGAAGCCTAAGTTATCAAATGCAAAGGAACTTAGAAAAAAGAAGGAAAACTGAATGGAGAAGCGAAAGAACTACTTTGATCGCCGTCATGGTGTCAGAAAACTACCTGACTTGAAAACAGAACAATTGGTGTTGTTGTTGAGATCCAGACCATCCGACCTACCAGAAAGGTGTAAGGCAATTGTAGAACAATCGGTGTAAGTTTCTGATATGAAAACCCATGGAAAGATACAAAATAGCCATCAAAGTCTAAGATAGTACTTGAAAAGTTACTAAACTTTTACGAAACTCCTCGAGGTCTTTTGAGATGAAATAGAATCTTCCTACATCCTTCACTGCATGTTAAAATATCTACAGAGGAAAAGATAAGTATTCCTAGACCAGATATCCCAGGTCAGGAAGAAGACGGTGGAAATGGTAACACAGAAGATCAGAAGTCTTCTGATGATGTAACTGAGCTAGAGGAAGAGGCAAAGCCAACACCTTTGTACAAAACTCGAAGTGGGAGACCTGATCGAGTGCCCCTTAAACTAAATCTGTAAAACCGAACATTGGAACTTTAAAGCGGAGAGATGCGATGTCATGTATTGCCAAAAAACTAAACATGACACTAAGATTTAGCAAATGCAGAATGGCAACACTGGTCTCTATGATAGGGTTAGCACAAAGGTTATGCATGTATGCTGTGAGTGTTTAACACGTCATAATAAAATGCATGTTTCCATTATTAATACTCATTAAGTAATACCACATAATTCAAATGCAATGTTATTTTTTATTAGTAATTAGAAACATTTATTTATATTCCGGGCAGTATAATACTGGCTATAAATCTTCACATGGTTCAGTTGCATTCAAAGCAATAGGATGTGTTAAATCTTAATATATATTTGTGTAAAATGAGGGAATCTTAGATCTCATGCACCTTAAAAGTACATAATGAGTAAGCCTTAAAGACATAGTCACTTTTTATGAAATGGCTTCCACAGCCAAAACCCTATAAATATTCAGATTTGTTAATATTCCATCTTTTCCCTTAGCTTATGACCAAAACTAAGTGTCACAGATAAAAGCAACTTACCTCCAAAAGATTATCAAAATGATGTGAAGAATTTTACTTTTGACCATCCAATCAAAATCATCCAATTTCCATCTATGTAACTGCTACTTTTTCTTTCTTTCATTCAAAATGGTTGCTAAGATTTCAAATCTTGTTGCCACTTACCTCAAAAAGTAATAATGCTGTAAAATAATTATTAAAATAAAGCTGAGTAGTCCTAAATACAAGAGTTTCATTATCTGCGTATTAGTAGAAGATTACCAATACTATAATATATGAGTCTCAAAAATCTTTGTCAAAAAAAAAAAACAGTAATAAATAGAAAATATCAATAATCCCCATAATCTTTAAACCTGAAGGCCATAATTGATAAAATCCAAGGCCATAATTGATAATAAGTCAAAAATGCAATTTCGATACAATTTATTTTATTACACTATTTAAATCAGAAAAGATTTAATAAAAATCGTCTGCCACATAAATGCATTGAATTTAAATCTGTTGCTAAGCAACATGATATAATTTTCTTCAAATAAATTGGTGGAAAATATATCACCTACATAATGCTAGCCCTATGGAAGGTTTAATTGTGGGTTTTTAATTAATATCTCGACAATCTCTGGTACTAGAAACTTGAAACATGGACTCTATTTTAAATGGCGCTATTTCACGGTACCCACAAAATCTCATAAAATTCGGTGTAGACGTTCTTCCATAATAATGAGACAAACACAGATACAGATAGACAGGTTTTCAATTTTACTGATATATAGATAGCTGTAGCTGCACAAAGCATCTATGCTCTAGGCATTTATAAAAATGTTAATGATAGACTCTGAAAATAACAATTTAATTGGCAAAAGCAAGGCTGAATATTGGGATCTTTTTTTAACCTTTATACAACAATGGTAATTCATATCTGATGTAAAGAGCTGATTTGAAGACTTTGAAAAAATTTAATTAAAAATTTGAAAAAGGTGCATCCATTCAGGTATAGATATTTAAAAAACCTCAGACTTGTAAGTGTGGTAGATATCATGCAGTATTGCAAATAGACTGATTATTAATATAAATATTAATATAAACCTTTTATTAATAATATAGATCTTAATCACTATTATTTATCATTATTAATATAGACCTTTTATTAATATAAATATCTCATGGATACTACTGGAATTTATAAATATTAACCTTTAATATAGACCTTTTATTAATAATACAGACCTTAATAAATATCATTATTAATATAGACATTTTATTAATATAAATATCTCATGGATACTATTGGAATTTGTATTAAATAACTCTCATACATGTCTTAAAATTAGCACAACCCTGACTGAAGGAATTTTTATGTTAAGCAAAGTGGTTATCCGAGCACTTTTAAATTTCAGGAAATGTTAAACATTTTATCAAACGATAAAAATTTTCTTACCATGCATCATGTGGAATATCCAGTTGTGATTAGTGCATCTATTTAATGAGAGACACACCAATCTCAGATGTTCAGAATCCAATTTAAAATTTGGCAGTAAATGGCCAAATTACCGCATTAATGGCTGATTGGCCAGGATTGTTCAAAGATATGCATTAAATATAAACAAATACCATAATATATATAAATAGTCTAAATTAGAGAATTGATTCTGATTATTTTGCATTTTTGTACTCTCCCAAGGATAGATGCATGAGCCCCTATTCAGAATTCCTGTGTACATAATTATGGCAATTGATATATAATTATGGCAATACTTGGGAATGAAAAATCATAACATTTTAACATGATCAAGGATGTTAACTACTTATATAAAAATTTGGAGCACTCTCGTGAGTAGATAAAATGTTATTTAAGAGGTTTAGGAGCACCCCATTGGAAAAAGCTGTTTCATTACATTTTGTTATCTACCACAAATTCATTCATTTTTCCCAAACATAAAATATACAAATTATAGAACAAAACATAAATTATTATTTTTAATGCAGGATGAACCACTTTTTGGGGGGCCTTATAAGTTATACATAATTTTTATTGAGTCATGACAGCAGCAAATTGATGTTGCATAATTTCATATCAGCTCTGTGATTATGTGTTAAAATTCATTATTTTAATTTACCCAAATTCAATACATAAAAAATTATTCAAAAAAGAAATACTAATTTTAAAGTAAATTTGAAAAACGTAAATTATGGTTTCTATATTTTTACTACGCAGGAGATACATGGGCATTGTCTCAGGGCCGAGACCAACAATTTAAGAGGGTCCCACCCAGACTGAGGCCAACAGTTACCAGATAGTATTTATATGGGCCTTCAATTCTTTAGCTTAGAACTTGCCAAAATCTTTAGTGTCTTTTATAGCAGCATTTTGGCTTAGTAGAGCAATTTTTTCAATTAATGATAGGATCCCTGCTAATACTTTCTGGAGGCCTTACAAGTATAAGTCAAAATTGCTTTTTCAAAATCATACAACCACATTCATTGATGTATAATAAAAATAAGAAACTTTCCTTTCAATCAAATATACACAAACTTTCATAGCAAATGTGAAAAATTTTGACATATCATTGAGAGCAAATTTTCTTAGGCGAAACATACATGTTTAATACGATTTCATATTTTAAAGTTTGGGAGATTTTTTTTTTACATGCAAGTGCTAAAGTTGTATTGTTTATCACATTTACAAATTTGATCCCAGTTTCACCAAGCTCAAACAATAGTAAGCAGGGTGTAGTGCATGAAGCATGTGAGCTTTACTGGTATATGACAAATTGAGAAATTAGAATGTTTATTCTAGATATTACACAAAAAAAAGCATATTAACAATATTTCTTGAATGAATAATTTGGGGGTGGGACAGCTCAGTGTTCAGCACAAGGATTGCACTCGAACGACCAGAGTTTGATTTTTGTCTCTGACCAAACTGTCTCTATGTTCACATGGAATACAGGCACATTAAATATGTGGGTCTGTAAATCCAAGAAATTGGTGGTAGGGTAAGGAGAGTACAGTCCCTGTAGATAACAGCCCCACTGGGTTTCAATCTAAATTGGGTGGTACCTCCCGACCGTTCATACAGATACCTTACACTTTTGGGTCGAAAAAGAAAGAATTTCATAATGTAAATTTAACAATATTTCAGCATTTTCAGTAGAAATTCTATTATTGCTCTTTCTCATAGATATTTTCTGCTCTGAAAATAACACAATATTGGAGCAGATAAACTGTGCAAGCAAATGCTCAAGCAAATGCTCAAAAAGCTCTGTGCATAACTGAGACATGTTGACTTCTACAAAAGTGCTATTGAAGCAAAGTTCTGTAGTTATGTAGTTATAAAACATTATGTTATGATTCTGTCTAATAAAAAAAAGTTATGTCGTTGATATATGTTCAACATATAGCTTTATGTTTGCACAGTAACATCAAATGTCACAAATATATTACACTGAAGTAGTATGTATATATATATATATATATATATATATATATATATATATATATATATATATATATATATATATATATATATATATATATAGGGAGGAGATTCATAAAACTGAAAAGACTTCCCCATATCTTAATAAATGAAAGGGGAAGAGGTTATCTTAAATTATTTTATCAAAAGGAATTCCAATTGGAAGAGAGAGACTAATTAAGAATTAGTCTCGGGTTTTTGAATAAAACAATAAAAGACCTCCCTGTTCACTTACCATAAAATATATCAATCACCGCAATGGTGCATAACCAGAAAACTGGTTCTATCGTGTGAGGAAACTTAGAAGGTGTTTCAAGACAATAATAACAATTCTAAAATTGCAATATAGACAAACCATATTTTATTTTAATTAAATCATACTCTTGGTTAAATATTTACTTTATCAAAAGTTGCAACTAATTATTACATATATATATATTCAATTTTATGCATAACATCATTTATATAAACATCTTTGGCCAATTATCAATTTTAAATAATTCATTATTAAATTTTTGTAGCATCTTCATTTTAAAATTTAATATTAGATCAATTTTATCATTTCTTTCCAATTTTATCATTTCTTTTATCATAATTCCATTATAAATTAAAGACATTCTACAAATATACCTTCATACTAATTATTCAATATCATCAAAACAATTTATTATCAATTTTATGCCATTAGTTTCACTATACTCCTTGTGGACTTTTATAATCAATTTAATTAATTATCCTTATTAGGCAGTAATACTTTGTCAAAAATCGTTTATATGTTTTTCTATTTTATTCAAAATTACTCAATATATATGTTTTAAAGGATATTCCACTTACATGTTTTATGAAGCCACCAGTCGCTGCAGTTAAAATACTATTGCACGTTAGTTCATAGTTCTTCCAAAGCACACATTAGTTGATTCAGAGCACGATTGTTCATTGCACATAGAAACATAATCCCACTAAAATGGTTTTTCGCTATGCGGAATCTTTATCACCACTGTAATGTCTCTGATCCTTGCATCAGCATGATTCAGAGTCTGGAATACCTCTTTGTTGCATAACAGAACCTATTGTTGAACATGTAGTACTGCATCAGTCGCCTCAGAATACAAAGGGGCAAAAGTCCTTGCTTATTAAAATTCCAAAATAGAAGATTTAGCTCGTTGTTGTATTAAAATGCAAAAATTCAGCTTTTCTTCTGTATTCTATTCTGGACAAGATATATCTATATCTGTCTTGTTTAAGTCCATTTGTCTACTGCATACCAGTTATGTCGAGCTGTACTTACAAGTTCTCGTAAAATGCTTTATGATGATGGGCGGTTCAGCTCAGTTGCAGAGCTCTCCCTTTGCATGTTCGCTCTGTATCAAATCACAATGGCAAGTCATCGAGAAACGCATAGCTTCAAAATTTCCAGGATGATGCGGCCGCACGACCACACCACCCTGGTGTTACTTCGCATCTAATAAAGTTCCTTAGTGCCTGTACCGTGCTATACACCACAGACTAATATAGTATTCTGTGCTATACACTATCTTGCCCAGTAATAAAGGTGTGATAGGGTTCAAGTGCTTCTCCTCTGTAACCTTGCGCTGGACATCTGTGGGCATCTGTGTCATATGATCCCATGCGGCACTCCCTAGAATTTGTGTGGTCTCAGCATTCCTCGAAGCGAATATAAAAAAGCAAAAACTGTGCACTACTTTCCCTTCTCTGCGTTGACCTTGTGCAGCAGGAGAGAATATAGTAGACGTCACTGTGCCCCTTAAATAATTATTGTGGGTTGACAGTTTAAACTGCTCTTAATTGGCACTCTGCATTCTTAGTAAGAATTCCCTATTATAGTCAGGGCAACTGAATTCGACCTCTTTTTGTGCGAATAGTGGCACAGGTTCTTCTAACTGTGGGAATACATCTGGCATTTCCTTTTAGGCATCTTATACAATCGTACAACTGCATGAGAGTATCTTTCGAACATTCTTTCTCATGGAAAATTCAAAGTAGTGTTGCTATGGGCAAAATCAGACTTCCATTTTAAATATAAGTTCTGGTCACTCGCCATAAAGTTTACTTATAAAATAAACCAAAATATGTCCAGTAAATCTTCATTTACTGCGACAATATTATACAGAAATTTTAAGCCTTCCCCAATAGCATGCCCTTTTCTTTCATAATTATTCCAAATTCCTATTTCATGTCCAGCACATATTGCAGCTATGTTAAATTCTGCCCCACACCACTAATATTTACAAAGTCTGCCAGCACTTCCTCTTTCCCTTGACCATACCAAATATGATCACTAATCTTATCCTCTGCGTAAACTTTCTGATATGAAACTGCTTCGCAATCACATTTTTAAAGCCTAAAGAACGCGAAGGCAGCATGTGTTTCATGCCTCATATCCCTTCCCTTCCGATGTAACTGTACATTATGTGTGAATCAACACAGACATCATTAAGATTTCTTAAGAGAGAGAACTGGCTGTCGGAGCTCAGCCGGCCTATGCAACTAAGTATATTTTATGAGTGTCATATAATAAAGTTGATTTTGATAACGTGAAAAGAGAGAAAATAAAAAAAATTCTTTTTTGCTTAGTAGGCTTAAATTGGCTTAGTAGGAGCCTTATCATGACTTTGTCTATGTTTTTAACATTCTAGAAAATAAAAAAAGAATCACTTAATTTTCAAACGACTTATATTTCCTTAAAGCTGGAAGTATGTACCAACTGAAATACAGCAAACAAATGCATATATTTAGAATTTTCCCAGTAAGATCCCAAGTTTGGCGACTTTTTCGGTGCCAATTCTCTTACGGTGCCCAGTGTTTTTAAAATGCATCTTTAGCTTATAGAAAGGCATTTCCGGTATTTTCTTTTGCAAATTTAACAATATTCAACAATTTAAAACATACAACTTAATTTTTTTTTTTTTAAAGTTGATACTTAGAAGAAATTTAATAAAAAAAGGAACTCAGAAGAAATTTATAAAGGTTGATACTTGGAAGAGATTTGGATACTTTTTAGTTAATGGAGCACCAGTCATTCTCTGTCAAAAGTCATTATGTGGAAACAGCCGTTTGTGAAAGAGTTGATCTATAGCAATTCAAACATGGATCTACGCCTGTTTTGCGGGCTTACCTGGCTACACTTGTCCGCTTAAAAAACATCACAGAATCCGAACCTGCTGGCTGTCAGAAATTGCACATAGCAAAAGCTATTTGTGCAACAGGTGTTCCATGGCTCATAAAGTGATGTAGCAATTCGAACATGGACCTACGACCACTACAAAAACACAGAATCGAGCCCTGCTGGCTGTCGGAGGTCACACATTGCAACTGCTATTTGTGCAACAGGTGTTCCATGGCTCATAGAGTGATGTAGCAATTCGAACATTGATCTATATCTGCTAGAAAAACATCACAAAATCCAGCCCACTGGCTGTCAGAAGTTGCACACAGCAACAGCTATTCCGTGGCTCATAAAGTGATTTTCATGCTATGTCCGCTGTGCAGATGTAAGTCTGCTGTGCAGAACAGCCAGCGGGGCTGGATTCTGTGATGTTTTTTAAGTGGGTGAGCACAGTGAGGTAAGACCATGAAGCAGTCATACGTCCATGTTCCAATTACTATGGACTAACTATTGCACAAACGTTTGTTGCCATATTGCGACCAAATCTGATTGTCGCCCCGTTAACTGAAAAGTACCAAAAATTCATAAAAAATTATACTTGGAAGAAATTTAATAAAAAATGAAACTTAGAACTTTCATACCCACTTCCAATCAACCTGATTCATACACCATTCAATTACATTCATTTTATCACTATCAATCAAACGATAAAAAAACAATACTAAATCTTTCACTCTTTACAGCCATTTAGCACACACAAAACAAATCAAAGAAACTTGAAAAATGATAAAAAAAAAAAGATCTCCAAAACTTACTCCAATCTATCAAATTCCAAAAATCCAATTAATCAACGTGGCTCGTTAATCAAAAAACATTTGAATAGACGGAGCAGAACAACAAAAGGAAGAAATGAGCTGTTGTTCTACACTAGTTTCTCAAAAAAGGGTTTTGAGAGTTACCCAAAAGACACTAAGATCACAGTATAGCACCCTGCTTATCGCCGATTGAACCTAATATCTATATATACTAATTGCCAAATGTCCGTCTGTCACGCAGGCACTTCCCGAATAGATAGAGACTTGCAATTTGATACACGACTGGGTCGTTCGATAAATCCCCTCCCCACCCCCCTCCCCGGAAAAATCAAACTTTCAAAAACGTTCTCTAGAGGGGGTGCTCCACACCAAAATGTTTGAAAAGTGAAATAATAGGAAAGCATGCTTTGCGATAAGATAGAGACTTCAAATTTGGTGATTTGGTGTATGGACAAATCGTTCGAAAGGAAGAAAGTGTGCAATTTCAGATTTCCAATATTTTCTACTTAAGGGAGTGGCGCACACCAAAATGTTCGATTTATCGATTAAATGAGAAATGGCTCCTTCAAAATTTGATACAGACTTGGAATATGGAACTTGGAATTTGGTATATGGGATAATCATTTGACAAAAACACCCAAGACGAATATAGTTTTTCAAAAATGTTTGTTTAAGGGGGTACTCCAGAGAACTAAAATATTCGATTTGGTGAACTAATGAAAAACGCCTCCTTTATAATGTGGTAAAAGCTTGAAATTTAGTGTATGGGCTAATAATTTGATAAAAAAAACTGATGAATACGGTTTTTCAAAAATGTTCATTTAAGGGGTGCTACACAGAGAAACGTTCGAAAGGTAGACAGTTTCAAAGAAATATAGATATGGGATAGAGGCTTCAAATTTTGTGTACAGGTAGACAGTTTCAAAGAAAAGAAACATGCAATTTCAGATATTCAATATTTACTACTTTAGGGGGTGCCACACACCAATATGTTTGATTTTTCAAATGAATGAGACATGCTCACTTTTAAATGTGATACAGGCTTAATATTTGATATATGGGCCAATCATCTGATAAAAAACCCGACGAACAGGATTTTTTAAAAATGTTCATTTATAGGTGTGCTCCACATAAAAATGTTCTATAGGTGAAATGATAAAATAGTATGCTTCGGAATGAGATAGAGACTTGGTGTAGGTGTAGATAGTTTGAAAGGAAGAAGTGCGTAATTTAAGTTTTCTAATATTTTCTTCTTTAGGGGGTTCTGCATACTAAAATATTCGATTTGCCGAATAAATGAGAAAAGCGAATTATTAAAAAATTTACATCATTCAGGGCAGGGGTCCCATTCAGCGCGAACCCACGAGATTCTCGTGAAATCCATGAAAAATCTCGCGTAAAAATTTAGACTGCATGAGAGTTTCTCTCTCTCCAGTTCCGGCCTAAAATTATTTTTTCCTTCAAATTGGATACCGAGAAATCTGATGCCCGATGACTAGAGATGCAAATTCGCGGTGGCCAGGTCGCCATTGGCGACTAAAATTGTTATCGTAAGTCGCCATTTCTGGCGACAAAAATTTCACCAGAATCCTTTCAGTCCCACAGCGCCCGCAGCCGGTAGATCGGGCCAATTGCTTCACGACCGCAAATCACGATCAATCGCCTCGTTGTTGTGAATCATGAGCCGATTGCCACGTGGTCGCGGACCGCGATTCTATAGTTAAGTGTGAATCGCAGTCAATCGCAATTTGGGCACACTAAAAGTACAACGTGTTTCTAATTAGCGAGAATATAGAAAACTATAAGTATCTCCCACTTGCGCGGGTTGCAAATTCAATCAAATAAAATTTTGCCCTTTTTTATAGGATCCTTTCACGGATTTGAATTATGCTCTTTCCGAGTACCTCCTGCATTTTTCGTGTTTTGCTCGAGAAATTTTTTTCTTTCAATGGACGAAAATCTTTTTCCCCGTACACAGTATGTCTACAGATTAGAAAAATCCCGAAAATGTCGTGAAATTGGCCATATATGCTCCAAAAATGTCGCAAAATTTGAACAAAGCAACGAATTTTTTATCAAAGACATTCCTTTCTTACATTTGAAAATCTGTTTCTCGGCGATTGCGTAAACAGCGTTCGCATACAGCAATTCCCACAGTTTCTGAGGAGAGATGACCAATGACTATCTTTTTGCCATTTTTACAATATAATTGCATCGGCTGAATTTTTTATAATTATTTCGTTTAATATACAAAGAACAAAAACCAAACCATTTTTCTACCGTATTATTAATAAAATGAAGAGTTATTTTGCAGCAGCAGCATCATGAAAATCTGCATTTGTACGCGTTCCTCGGCATACCTCGTTTAATTTGAAAAATATTTCCCACTTTTCTTATCTATTTGCATCGACTACAGTATTTGTAATTGTTTCGCGTTTTATACAGAAAAATTATTTTACAAACGTATTATTTATGAAATAAAGGGCTATTTTGAAAACAAAAAGAAAAAAGTCGACACTTTTCAAACAAAATGGCTAAAATCAAAGGACTGGCTTGAGATTCAACAAAAGGACGATACAACCCTTATGTTCTGCAAGTTTTGTAAAAAATACAAAAAAAAAAAGAATCCATTTTCAAACATCAAGTCAAAATTATTACTTAATTCTATTTGCCTAGTGAAATAGTTTTCGTTGATATTCGCCTTCGGCGATCAAAAATCGTTAAAGTTTTAAATTGCTATTGCTGCATGAAAATTGAATCATTTAATTTTTAAAATGATTTTAAAAATTAAAATATAAAGTAAATACAGTCGACTTTTGCAGTTTACAGACAAAAAAATCATAAATTCGCATGCGAGTCATTTTACATAAAATAACCCATGTAGACGTTTATATGTCAGCAAATAAAATCATAACGTAAACATGGGGGAAGTCAGGAATTTGAGTATTTTTGCTAACAAATGTGTGTGTGTGTGGGGGGGGGGAGTATAAAATTACCAAAAATGTGCTTACTTAATACTTAAACGATTCCTAATTATTTTTTAAAAAGAATGTTAGTTTTAAGAATTAAAAAATTTAAATGTCGAAGAATATGAGTTATAGTTAATGCTTTCTATTTTATTACTTTCTAAATTAGCTTGATAAAAAAAAAAAAAATTTAAGTTTCTCTCCTTATGACAGAAAATCTCTCCCAAAATTTTCTGGAAGGAGAGAAATTGTCCCCCTCTTTTCCTGACATAGTGGGAACCCTGATTCAGGGGTTGCTTATTGTGAGACCGTTGATTTTCAACGGATATTCGGCTAGTATAGTATACTAATTGCCAAGTGTCCATCTGTCACGCTTCTTTTAGGCACTTCCCGAATAAATTTACTTGCAATTTGGTACATGGGTCGATAGTTTGACAAAACCTCCCTGGAAAAATTGAATTTTTCAAAAATATTCTGAAGAAGGGGTGCTCCACACCAAAACATTTGAAAAGTGAAATGATAGGAAAGCATTGCGATGAGATAGAAATTTCAAATTTAGCGCATGTGTAAATCATTCGAAGGAAAGAAAATGTTGAAAACCCAGGCCGTTCGACTCATCCAAAGGACTTGAGAAACTATTTGAACGGCCGGGAAGAGGAAAGAAAGTGTGAAAGGCCCAGACCACACAGCCAACCCAGGGGTTTACGGCAGTTAAATGTGTGGCCGGATGGAAAAGAAAGGAAAGAAAGTGTTGTTGTTGAGACCCAGACCGTCCGACCTACCAGAAAGGTGTAAGGTAACTGTTTGGACGGCCGGGAAGTACCACCGAATTTAGACCGGAACCCAGTGGGGGAGGCATCCACAGGGACCGTACCCTCCTTCCCCTACCACCAACCTCTCGGAAGGACTTACGGACCCACATGTTTAACGTGATCGTACTCCGCGTGAACACGGAGGAAAGAAAGTGTGTAATTTCAGATTTTCGAGATTTGCCACTTTAGGGGGAGTGCCGCACACCGAAATGTTCGATTTGCCGAACAAATGCCTGCTCTAAAATTTGATAGAGGCTTAAAATTTGGTATATGGGCTAATAATTTGATGAAAACACCCAAGACAAAAAGAGTTCTTCAAAAATGTTTGTATAAAGGGGTGCACTAAAAAAAAACGTTCGAGAGGGGAAATTACAAAACACCATGTTTTGAGATGCGATAGAGGCTTCAAATTCGGTGTACTGGTAGAGAGTTTGAAAGGAAGAGCATGTACAATTTCAGTTTTCCGATATTTTCTACTTTAAAGGGTGCGCAAACCCAAATTTTCCGAATAAATGAGAAACGCGAATTATTTAAAAATTTGCGTTATTCGGTTCTTGCTTATTGAGACCGTTGATTTTCAACGGATATTCGGCTAGTTTTATTTAACCCCTTGCCTGTGCTTCCCGAATCCAGTTCGGGCAACCCTACTGCGCCAAATTTGGAATGCCCGAACTGACTTCGGGCAAGCGAAAAATGAGTGTTTCTATTCCGTTGATCCCGATTTGAGTTCGTTTTGCCTTCCCAAATGCTTTACAATATAGTTCATTGTTTTTCCAACAGATGGCGATACTTGTCCGCATTTTTTTTGGAAGTAGGCGGGATCAGTAGCTTGATTAAGCGGGATATAAACCGAGTTTATTGTAAAGAGTGTGAAAAAATTTTCCATTTTTGACCCACTTTCCTGAAATATCCTCCACAGGCAAGGGGTTAATTATACAAACCATTGATTTCTTTTTTTTTCTTTTATAAAACCTCAATAAGTAATTGAAACAACATTTGTCAGACAATATTCATAGGTTTGATTTTATTAAGGAGTTACGAATCTTGTATTCTCACGAGCAGCAGCTACCTTCATTGTGATTTCACCCAACATTACTATGAATAATTTACATACATGGAAGAATCACTTTATTAGAGTTAAAAAGAGATTCTTACGATAGGTTTTGCGAACATTCGTTGTTGGTTGGAAGGGATTGATTGTCCACACAGTTTTTGCCACTGAAACTTTGCAACTCTGGAAAACTCCATAACACACTTCGTCGCTTAGCAACACGTAACAAATTAAATACTTCCACTTCACTTCCTTCAGACAGGTTGCGTTCGTTTATGAAAACCGATTATGAGACAGAGACCCAAGAGTAACATTTTTGTTTCGCTAAAGACTAAAAAATAATTTGCGAAAATACGAAACGAAAATATTGCACTTGGATTGCAAAATTGGAAATATTGCACACTATGGATTTAGAAGAAGACAGCGTTGCTTCGTCATTTATGAAGCACCTGGCGCATGTTCCGAAAACGTACCCGCTATACCCTCTGTTGTGAGGCCGATTCTTCGCTATTAAATAAGATAATTGACGTCATTGGCGGAGCCTAGTATATACTTTGAAGTTGTCGTCTTCGAGATTATACAAGGAAAAAAATGTTTGTTATTAAATCGAGAAGAAAATTGTGATAAAAAGAAATAGTTCAAAGATATAACGTTGTGTGACAATATACGTTCGTAAAACTACAAAAATGTCTTAAATTTAGGTAAGTAGTATATGATATATTTATTACAATTTTTGCGAGTAAAATGTTGACACTGGAACGTTATACCTTATACATCTGTAATAATCCGATTGAATGATTTTCTAACTTATTTTTTATAGTACCTAATTTTAGATTGAAGATCGCCGACCAAATATGAATATATCAAAACTTGTACTGCAATATTTCACCTGACCTGTTTAAATAACTTAAGTGGTCAGATGTTTTTATTCATTTGGGACAGATGGCAGATTTTTGTAGAGCGCAAGCTTTTTAATTTGGGCTCTAACAGTTTTTATTTTGAAGTCTTTCCTAATTACCGAGTTTCTTAACCCTTTGAGTCCCGAGCTCATTTTTCCAGTACTACCCCAGAACCCCTAAGACGGCCGAACAGGGAATGGCCATTTCCGACCCCCTTGGAAGATAATGACGCTTGAGTAAACACACGCCTTTCCTCTTCTACGCGAATACCCTCAAAGGAGAGGGGAGGGTTAATAGGTTTCAGAAAAGGGTTGTTTGCTGTCAATGATTCTTTTGAGTGACATATTTTTAAAAAATCACATGTTTGGCGAATAATTAGTAAACATTTTACTTCGCTAGACAATATATTTTACTTAGTAGGTTGGATTAAAATAAACCAATTTCTGAAGTTGTGTAGCAGAAAATATATATATATGTATATATATTAAATGTTTGTTTGGATTTTTGCACATTTTGTACACAAAAAATTACTTCTTTTTCAAAGTGCATTATAGTATTTTTAAACTTATTTGTTAGCTAAGCGTGGGACCTCCCGATTTAATGGCAGTTATCAGGCTAAACATCCTTCAGACAATGTATGCTAATAAACCAATGTAATTACTCTCTCTATGTGAAGGGTTATGACACACTTAACCACCCCCGGTCATCCATTTTGCTGCTCCATGTCTTCGGACGAGTCAGTTGGCCTGGGCTTTCGACACTTAACCACCCGTTGCTACAATACCATTAATTTTAGAGAAGTATACTCAGACCTTATCTAGAATTTTTCATTTTAATCAAAAATACTTTCTACATTTTTACTTTATAATATTACAAATATGTTGTTTTCTTGATTTTTGACAAGAAAGTATGTGTTAAAATCTTTCGCCCATATTTCCGACACTTTTGTTCCACCCTCAAACTCTCCCTCTCTATGTATGTGATGTGGACAAAATAACTCAAGGAAGAATGCGCGTATCGCTATGAAAAGTTTTGCATTCGTACATTATGCAAAATAAACAAACAAAAAAAAACTAGAAATAAATATAATAATTCGCATTATTAAAACAAGAATGTTTCGAAATTTATGAGTTTTAAGTTGTTATTATTCACACACAAAAAAAAAAACAAATATGAATGCGTAATCCTTGGGGATGCTCTATTAATGGGTTCACTATGAACTTAGCCGTTGCAGCCTCGGGTAGCCTGACTTAAATGCTGAAGAAACTGAAGATGATTACGTGGCAGAATTGAATTTGTCGGTTCGCAAATTCTGCGCATAATAAGTTTTTATTATTGTCATTGTAAATATCAGTTATTTCATGGGACGCGTAATAAATACGAAACCGGTTCATGGATGCTTTTATGTAATACAAACACTGTTGTTAAGATCATTCATAAGCAGAATTTTTATACTATATTCTTTGATGTCCATGTGTTGTGATTGTATATTGATATTTACTTACGATTATGGAAGGAGTGTGGTGTCAATACTATAGATTAAGAAATACACATTTTAATTTTCATAGAAAGGTTTATTAATTTTTTATCTAACATTTTACAATACCAAATTCCCATTTTTTGAAAATTTCACAAACCACACCTGATCTTGTAATATCTCTATTTGTCTGTACTTAAATGTTTATTTTCTCAGAACTTAGATTTTAAAGATGTTTTATTGATTCAAATTTTCAAATATTTATGCTTAAAATACAATCTTCGGGAAACTATAATCTTTGGAAATAAAGTAATAAACATTCGTATATATCGTTTCATATTTTTAAGATTTATGAAAGGCGAAATTAATTGCGTTCTAAAGTCGTAACTTTCCTCAATCGGAAAAGTTTCCATCAAAAGGACTGAAATTATAATCCCTTTTATCTCTATAGAGATAAAAGGGATGTAACACCAGGACTTGTGGGATTTTAACAGACAACAGTACCTCTCCTCCTACCAAACAAACAAATTCTAGACCGCCTGTGCCCTCAAGTCTGTGCTTTGACAAGCTTATTTTAAGAAAAATAAATTTGGTCATCTTTACTTATCTGATTTACGGTGTCGGCAATTTAACTAACTGCATCCAGCACCCCAGATATCGGCTGAAATGACTTAAAAACAACGGTGTAATTTATCTCTGAATAAGTTGCTGTATGTCTTTGTACATGATGGCTATATAAAGAAAGCTGGAGAACAATATGCATTGTTGTATATCTGTGGGCTAGGCAGGTTGCTTTCAGGGCTATGGAAGTAATATATAGCCCAGGGTTGCTTCAAGGAGTCAGTTGCTTTTATGAGTCTGTTATATATTTCAAAAGGGTGTCATGCTTTGTCGGAAATGGACTGCAGTCATTTATTTTGGGGCATCTTGTAAAATGAGATCCAAACCTGAGGCTGAATAATAATACTCTTGTGCGATGTCTGTGAGTGTAAAAATAGTTTTCTCACGGCTCCACTGAACTTTGTCAAAGAAAAGGGAACCAAATTATAAAACGGTTCAATCGGTGGTTTGCTTTACAGGGTAAAAATATAAAGGAATAAATCCCCACCCCCCCCTCTTAAAAGTGTCTGAAAACCTACGATTTATTGAGGAATAAGGGCCGATCCCACCAACGTCTGTTAAAATAGTGCTAATGTCTGATTAACTAATCAGTCACTAAATTTAACGGCCCAATAAAGGATGCTTAGGGCCGATCCCACCAACGTCTGTTAAAATAGTGCTAATGTCTGATTAACTAATCAGTCACTAAATTTAACGGCGCACTAAAGGATGCTTAAAACCCATCGCGTCCCACCAAGCTATTCGACTGTTAAAAATGTTCCGGTTAGTTAATCAATGATTAAACCGATTTCCAGATGATACGAGCTCTCTGATTGGTCCGTTATTTCTATCTCGAAAATACAACTTCAACTTCTGCATGTTTACGTTCTTACTTCTCGTAAGGGAGCAATTTATTTATTTTCGTGTTATATCAAATTTGTTCTACAGGAAAAATATAAATATCATTCACGTTTACACAAATATATATACATTATGAGAAAAGATTTTGTTATAATTTAGCGGGAATTCTTTCCTTTTTAAGGAAATACGTATTTGAAATTAATGCATATATTTCTAATTTAAGAAGTTACCCAGTTAAAAAAAATTTCTCTTTTTAATTGTATTACGATCAGTATATATAGTTTCTTTAATTAGCACTATAAATACTATTTCAATGTGGTAGATTTGTATGAATAGTACTGTCAAAAATGTAGAGAAATGTGTGTGTGTGGAATGGAAACAACCATAAATGTAATTTTATAACTTGGGTTGGGAACCAGTGATTAGTATGCTCTGCTATGTAACACAATGGTGCTATTAGATCATGATGCAAATCCATAGAAAAGTAATGCACAAAATTGAAAGAAAAATATATTCCTAATAACAAACTTTAAAGTATATTATGCGCTTTTGTTTCATGTATAACCCTACAATAGGATAGATATGAATTAAATAAGCCCTATCCAAGAACCAGGTGGTGCGTCAGTTAATTTGGATGAGCAAAATACATACTAGCAGGTTTGTGAAGTCAGTAACTCAAACCGTGGACTTCAACTCCTCTTTTTTTTTCTACTGTCTGACACAGACTCCTCCTATTTTCTAATATCAGACTCCAATACTGATATAAATAGCAATTAGTTTTATATTTTTTATATCAATAGTTTTTTAATTGTTAAACGTTGGATGTTTTCTTAATTTATTCCCTAAAAATCTCTATATTAAAAAAAAAGTAACTGACGCCACCACTGTTTGACAAATTTCTCGAGATTCTTTGCTTTGTACTGCAAAAACTATTGCATATAAAAATATGAAATTTGGTACACTTGTTGAAAAAGCTTTGGGAAATACGCTGAAATAAATTGTTTTTTGATATATATATTGTAGTTTAAGAAATATTTAATATCGAAGTCAAGACAAAATATTTGTGCTGCGAGTTCACGTCCTGGATAGACTAACTATAGCAAGACCACAAATTTTTGCAGGCAGGTACCTACATGGGTGAATTTTTCCCCTTCTTTTAATTTTGATGTAGTTTTTGAAATATTTTACTTTTTATGATGCACTTCTGAAGTGAACTTTTTTTTTCGTATCGGCACGACTAGTGATATCTCTGTCTCGTACCGTAAAAACTATAATATACCAAAATATGAAATTTGAATTTGTATACAAAATTTGAAAAATATGAATTAATGTAACATACCATCTAAAGTTTAAATTTGAAGTTTTTTATGTACACACAAGTTTTCAGTTTGACTTAACGTACAGAGTTTTTTTTAAAAAAAAGAGGGGTTGGGAGCAGGAGTTCGATGCTCAAATAGATTTAAAATGTTTTATTAAATTGATTTCAATTGGATTTTAAGAACAGGTGTCATATTATCCTTTTTTCTGCAATTTTTACCTTGGTGACATAGAAATGCCACCAAGTCTGTCGGACAGCATGTCTGCCATAACCGAAATGCATAAAAATATAAAATTAATATTGATTTAATACAATTATAGAAATTTTGATTAAATAAAAGAAGAGCAGCCCGATTTGTAGCAATTTGAACATGAACCTATGCCTGCTATGAGAGTTTCACTCGCCCACTAAAAAAACATCACAGAAAACAGTTCTACTGGCTGTCGGAGATTGCACGTAGCAACAGATATTCCATGGCACATAAGTACAGTTAGGTCCATGCAGTGGATGTAACATGAAAATTAGAAAATTTTAAAAACATTAAAATGACAAATATACAAAAGAAAGCAAATGTCAACAACTTAATTTTTTAAATACAATGTAAACCCATTAAAGTAATATTTTGAATTCATTCCTCACAATGTATACAAAATTAACTGCAAAATTGAAAAATAAAAATCCTATTAGCCACCTCCATTGTGCTCAAAGTTAGCTTACCACACACTAGCTATAATTTTTTTATTAAAAGATTTAATTTAACTTATTGGGCATCTACTGTTATTTGAAATACGTATTTTCAAAAATACGTATATAAATAAAAATATTTAAAAGTACATATTTTATACGTATTTTTAAAAATACGTATAAAAATTGTAAAATAAAATACTCCTTGCACACGCGTAGTTAATTTCCAGCATTAACTATAACTTAGAATTTAATATTCTAAACCATCTAATAATGCGAATTACTAGACGAGATAGTATTCTAAACTAACATCTCTGTGCACAGGCGCAGTTCTCTGAAGCTCCTTAGCAATCACTTAAAGATCAGGGCACTACACTATCTGAGGAATTATACAGTGCATTGAAAATTCGCATAGAGGAAAGTCATAGTGAACTAGAAAATATTTTAAGGTATTTACATAATTATAACGACTTTAAAAAAGAAAATGAAAATGAAGAAAAGAAGCTAACAAAGTCAACTTTAATTAAGTTCGTCGTAAATTTCCACAAAAACATTTATGAAAAGTAAACACAAACCTATCCAGAGAAATTCGTTGAAGATGATGATGTTAATATCGGAAAAGAATTGTCTCTCGAGAAGAAATTACAATTAGCTATAAATAAAAAAATTGCCACAAACAATAATACAAAAGTAATACAAAAAATAGATTTATCCAAAACCGTCAGACGACAGACCGAGTTGTTAGAAGGTGAAGGACTTGGAGGCGAATATTTAGAGAAAGTATATCACTCATTATTAACTGTACCACCTCATACAAAGTCTTTATGAATATTCTATATACATTTTGTAATTAGGCTCCATTTTAAGTGAGCTCATATATAAGAAAACTTCGGTTATCTAAATTTATAAGAAAACTTAACCAAAAGTTACTTCGAATTGAATTCATGGATAATGCATTTTAAAATGGTTACAAATAGCAAAATATAAATATAAAATTATTTGAAAACTGCAAATTACATGTAATTTTAAATAAATATACTTATTTGAAGCCAATAAAACTCACAAATGTATATAAATAAGGAAAAATATTTAAATTACATCAGAATACTACAAAAATAGCTTTAAAGTAAAATCTCATTAAAAATACAACATAAAACAAATTTCAACGATATTAATCAGTTCAGCGATACATGACTGAGGTGGTGATTTTAATCTCTTTGTGTTTTGTCTTAACTTGTGTGAGGAAAACTGATTTACGAATAAACAAACTTTGTTACATTTTAATTAACGAACTGAAATAAAATTAAAGGTGTTTTACATTGAACTTCTGAAATACTTTACATCAAACAGGGGTCCAGTATAATATTTCAAGTTTGACGGAGATCTATTTGTAAAATTTCAAACTTTTTTCACATTAATTGAAACTTAGTATGAACTGTTTTGTATAAAATGAGCAACAGTACATTGAAATGTATATATATACAGTATCCACTCTATATAAATAATTCTGTTTACAGTTAAATCTTGCTATACAACTAGACTCAAAATCAATAATTTACAGGTTACAATTATATCCTAACCTTCTACATAATATGTAACTTCCCAATCACAATCTGTCATGCATTTCAAAACGCTGACATTGCAGCATTTCTATGACAAACATTTATATTCATCATAGAAAAAATTTCTGAAAATTCTATACATAGCAAGATTAGAAATTTTAGCTCAGAATTTACTCGCCGAAAGATTCTTTTACTTATCAGTACCATATAAATAACATTGCATAACATTTGCCATTTCTTATACATTGAAGAAATAAACCCATATGTAGATTTTTTTGCTATTCAGATGAAAACGTCTACTTCTCATTTACAATTGAAATTTTTGTACCCTGTACATTGTGTAATCAAACTTCATTTGAAGCGAACTCATGTATAAGAAAACTTCACGATAAAATACTATGAACTAAATTCTTATCGCATTTTAAAATGTTTCCAAATAACAAAAAATATGAAAAAATTATTTAAAAATTGTGAGTTCAATGTAATTTTAAATAAATATCCATTTTTGGTGGTGATAAAACTAATAGAAATGTATATAAATTAAGAAATTATTTAAATTAAAACAATATGCTATAGTAAAACTGTCAGTAAAATTACAATATGTGAAAAATTTGTAATGGTATCAACCAGCTTGGAACAAGCTCCTTCTTTAAAATAAAAAAAACAAACAAAGCATCCATGTCAAGAAAAGCAAAGAGACAGACATAAAAAACCTTCTTGCCCTTGGTGTAATTGCTATGTCTTTTTATCCTGAAAAATTAGATGTTTCTTGTTTCCGAAACCGGTTGATATTGATACTATTTGTTATATGCTGTAATTGTAAAGAAGCTTTTACTTTAAGGATAATAGCATATGTGATTTGTAGACTATCCGGCAAGTTATGCCTAATCATAAATAAAGAAAATAATATTCTAATTATTATTAAGGCCGCATTTGATATTATGCGACTGCTTCTGCATATCATGTGACCACATAATCAAGGTAACCGGGAAGAGTTTTTGGTCAATCTGGTTATAATCGTACTGTCACTGAAGTGAATTTTCAAACGGCAGTGGTTATAAACAAGATCCCCAAAACTTGTGTTACCTTACCAGTAAAATAAACTATCCTTTTGCTGCCATGAAAAAGTTTGAATTGTAGTAACATTTGAATATAATTATTCAAATTAATCAGATTTTACTGTATTAAAACATGAGCTTGACATCTAGGGGGAAGTCAGTAGAATGCAAATTTGTAAAGCGAAAAGAAGAGTTTCATTTAACCAATATTATGAACTATTTATTACCAGTTATAAATCATCTTTGCGCAAGTACTACTATAAACAAAATCAAATTTTTATGTTGTTTTATAATATTGTGTTTAGGCGAACAATCATTGTTCATTGTTCAAACTATTGAAGTACATGGTATAAATAAATCAAGCTATTGCTACATCAATACCGTTGTGCATCAAATAAAAGATAAAATATTGGGGCAAATATCTGGTGTATATAACAGAAAACAAAGTACTTCAAAAATCACTTCACATTTGTTATATATCCATTAAAACATTTTAATATATAACACTTACCAAACTTGACAGCAAAAAAAAATTCATTTATTTTATGACATAAAAACCGAACTGAAGGTATATACGCAACAATTTTACAAATTGTCTAGGGAGCAAAGTTGATCAAAATCCAACAAAAATATTTAACATACGGTACAGTGGTGAATTCTAGTCTAGAAAGCAGGTCATGCAAAAGTGCATATTACATTCCAATCCCTGCGTTCTCAATTGTACCACAATACTCAAGGGATATAATGACAATAATAGCAATGCTAATAATGTTACTGCTATTGTGTTATATATTTTAATCTAGAGAAGGGTTTTTGTCGATAAATTTGGTATAGTAGTGCCATACCAAATTCAACGACAGTATTCGTTACTGATAAGATAACGTCATTTATTGACTTATATAGGTAAATAAAGTTATTTTTAAAACAATTGTAGTGTGTTGAAATTTGAAAGTGAATTTTGATCACTTATTTTTGATATTAGTTATTAATTTGTGAAGACACATTTCACTTTATTTCCTATATAACATAGAAATTAAGTAAAGAATATGACTTTCCGCACAATCAATATAATAAACTAGAACACAATATAAAATGCAAGGTAAATAAATATACGTATGCTCTTTTTTTTTGCTGCATTTTATATTGTTATCCAGTTTATTATTAACATAGAAATTATCCTATCCTATTTTCAAAGATTTCTTTTACTAGTGTTGTCATTAGAATCATTCATAAAAAAATTAACATTTCATGGAATAAGAGAGACTTTTGCAAGAACAATTTTAAATATGTTAAACTTTTAGTATATAAAGTATGTGTGATACAAAATGTCTTGCTCAAAAGAGCGAACTCAATAAAAGTCAATTCAGGAGAAATTATCACAGCATACAATGGAAAGATACTTTAGAATACTACATTGAAATTTGAAAAAGGTCCTTTCTATAAGGTACCAACTAAACATAGAAGCAAGTCCATGGAAGCATTCCAATTCAGACAGGAAATATTAAAAAGAAACATCAGACATTTAATGGAAATGCAATTTTTATCTTTGGGAAATACAATAGGGATTACCATTCACACCATGCTGAATACATATACATTTAAATCAAATAACTAACTATTGATAAATTCATTTATACCCATACATAAATTATGTTTGTTACAGACAATGCTTATTTTTTAGTTTGGCTTTGTAAATAAACGGTACAGCATGCATAACTTCAAGTAAATTGAAGTTTTGAAAATATAATTTCTGAGATTATATGCAAATAAATGTAAAAATGCTATTCTAAACAAGAAAAAATTACGGACAACATATGAAATTTTTAAATCAGACCATATAGGACAATTTCTATAACTGGTTCAACAATAAAACAGCCTATCTGATATAATAAACAGATCGGCCGAAATATTGCAGTACAAGTTTAATTCTCTTCCAAGACTTTAAATTCTGTAATTTTAGCATAATTCAAAAGCGTACATTATGGTTTAAGAAGTTAAGAAACTTGTAGCATAATATAAACGAAATATATGCATTACATACCTGAGTAGTGTATTGTAAATACTCCTAAGTGTCTTTCAAACTTTCACCGACTTCGATAAATAAGCAAAATCGGCTTTATTTTCCCCTATGTTGTAAAAACTTTCAAACACTCTTCTTTCGGAAAAGAAATATAAAAGAATTCAATTTTAAATAAAATTTCATCTTGAAATATCAAATGATACAGAAATTGCCGCCATCTTGTTCGACTTTTAATCAACTGTTAAATATTTAAGTGGCCAAAATCGGCCACTTAAATTAACAGCACTTTAGTGAGCTCTTTAACGCCGTGAAAGTGTTGGTGGGACGCAAAACAGTGCTAATCAACCGTTAAACCTTTGCTATATTTTAACGGTTGTTGGTGGGATCGGCCCTTAAAAACCATCGCGTCCCACCAAGCTATTCGACTGTTAAAAATGTTCCGATTAGTTAATCAATGATTAAACCGATTTCTAGATGATACGAGCTCTCTGATTGGTCCGTTATTTCTATCAGGAAAATACAACTTCAACTTCTGCATGTTTACGTTCTTACTTCTCGTAAGGGAGCAATTTATTTATTTTCGTGTTATATCAAATTTGTTCTACAGGAATAATATAAATATCATTCACGTTTACACAAATATATATACATTATGAGAAAAGATTTTGTTATAATTTAGCGGGAATTCTTTCCTTTTTAAGGAAATACGTATTTGAAATTAATGCATATATTTCTAATTTAAGAAGTTACCCGATTAAAAAAAATCTCTTTTTAATTGTATTACGATCAGTATATATAGTTTCTTTAATTCGCACTATAAATACTATTTCAATGTGGTAGATTTGTATGAATGGTACTGCCAAAAATGTAGAGAAATGCTTGTGTGTGGAATGGAAACAACCATAAATGTAATTTCATAACTTGGGTTGGGAACCAGTGAACCAGTATGCTCTGCTATGTGACACAATGGTGCTATTAGATCATGATGCAAATCCATAAAAAAGTAATGCACAAAATTGAAAGAAAAATATATTTCTAATAATAAACTTAAAAGTATATTATGCTTTTGTTTCATATATAACCCTACAATAGGATAGGTATGAATTAAATAAGCCCTATCCAAGAGCCAGGTAGTGCGTCAGTTAATTTGGATGAGCAAAATACATACTAGCAGGGTTGTGAAGTCAGTAACTCGAACCGTGGACTTCAACTCCTCTTTTTTTTTCTACTGTCTGACACAGACTCCTCCTATTTTCTAATATCTGACTCCAATACTGATATAAATAGCAATTAGTTTCATATTTTTTATATCAATAGTTTTTTAATTGTTAAACGTTGGATGTTTTCTTAATATATTGCCTAAAAATCTCTCTATATTAAAAAAAAAGTAGCTGACGCCACCATTGTTTGACAAATTTCTCATTTCTCGAGATTCTTTGCTTCGTACTGCAAAAACTATTGCATATAAAAATATGAAATTTGGTACACTTGTTGAAAAAGCTTTGGGAAATATGCTGAAATAAATTATTTTTTGATATATATTGTAGTTTAAGAAATATTTAATATCGAAGTCAAAGGCAAAATATTTGAGCTGCGAGTTCACGTCCTGGATAGATTAACTATAGCAAGACCACAAATGTTTGCATGCAGGTACCTACATGGGTGAATTTTTCCCCTTCTTTTAATTTTGATGTAGTTTTTGAAATATTTTGCTTTTTATGCACTTCTGAAGTGAACTTTTCTTTTTTCGTATCGGCACGTCTAGTGATTTCTCTGTCTTGTACCGTAAAAATTATAGTATACCAAAATATGAAATTTGAATTTGTATACCAAAATTTGAAAAATATGAATTAATGTGATATACCATCTAAAGTTTTGATTTGAAATTTTTTATGTACACACAAGTTTTCAGTTTGACTTAACGTACAGGGTTTTAAAAAAAAAAAGAGAGGGATTGGGAGCAGGCGTTTGATGCTCAAATAGATTTAAAATGTTTTATTAAATTGATTTCAATTAGATTTTAAGAACAGGTATCTTATTATCCTTTTTTCTGCGATTTTTACCTTGGTGACATAGAAATGCCACTAAGTCTGTCGTACAGCATGTCTGCAATAACTGAAATGCATAAAAATATAAAATTAATATTGATTTAATACAATTATAGAAATTTTGATTAAATAAAAGAAGAGCAGCCATATTGGTTATTTTATATAGGAATGGTCATTCTCTGTCGAAAGCCGCAATGTTGTAACAGTCGTTTGTGCAACAGTTGATTTGTAGCAATTTGAACATGAACCTATGCCTGCTATGCGAGTTTCACTCGCCCACTAAAAAAACATCACAGAAAGCAGTTCTACTGGCAGTCGGAGATTGCACGTAGCAACAGGTATTCCGTGGCACATAAAGTACAATTAGGTACATACAGTGGATGTAATATGAAAATTTTAAAAACATTAAAATGACAAATATACAAAAGAAAGCAAATGTCAACAACTTAATTTTTTAAATACAATGTAAACACATTAAAGTGATATTTTGAATTCATTCCTCACTATGTATACAAAATATAAAATTAACTGCAAAATTGAATTGCATCTCTGTTACTAATGTTATAAATTATTATTTTACTGCTCTTATAAATAATATTTGATTATAACATTTGTTCCTTTATTTTATATTTGTACATAACAAAATTGTTTATATTTTTATAGTTTATGCATTTTTTGTTTAATATAACAACTGTGTTTTTGTACTTTTTTTGAAAAATTCCTAATACCGGCATTCCGGTATAATGTTTAAAAAAATACCGAATACCGGTATTGTATTTTTGGTCCGGTATTGCAATCACTAATTATGATGTTGCACGATGCGGAAATAGTTGTCAGAATGGAATGTTCTCTAAATCAAAGTAGGGATTGCCAGAATCCCACCAAATAATCGGCAAAAATGAAAATGGGATAATACGACATCTCTACCAGATTTTATTCAAAGAAGAAGGATTTTGCACCTTACAATTTTCAGAAATGAACCGTAATAAATTCGATTCCATTGTAATGATTATACAGGACATTCATAATAAATAAACTGATTTTTTAAATTACTTATTAAGCAGAATACCTGTGGTTTCATTAGTATAAAATAAAGCAAAAGTTTGTGAAGTATTTATCACTATACTTTAGAAATGTTTCCGAAAATGCCTTGAAATTATGATACAGTGTAAACTGGTTATACTGAACTAGGGTTATAATGAGCACTTGTTTATAATGTACTAAATTCAAAGTCTTTATGAATATTCTATATACATTTTGTGATTAGGCTCCATTTTAAGTGAGCTCATATATAAGAAAACTTCGGTTATCTAAATTTATAAGAAAACTTAACCAAAAATTACTTCGAATTGAATTCATGGATAAAGCATTTTAAAATGGTTACAAGTAGCAAAATATAAATATAAAATTATTTGAAAACTGCAAATTACATGTAATTTCAAATAAATATCCTTATTTGAAGCCAATAAAACTCACAAATGTATATAAATAAGGAAAAATATTTAAATTACATCAGAATACTACAAAAATAGCTTTAAAGTAAAATCTCATTAAAAATACAGCATAAAACAAATTTCAACGATATCAATCAGTTCAGCGATACATGACGGAGGCGGTGATTTTAATCTCTTTGTGTTTTGTCTTAACTTGTGTGAAGAAAACTGATTTAGGAATAAACAAACTTTGTTACATTTTAATTAACAAACTGAAATAAAATTAGTTTTTTACATTGAACTTCTCATACATCAAACAGGGGTCCAGCATAATATTTCAAGTTTGACGGAGATCTATTTATAAAATTTTAAAGTTTTTTTCACATTAATTGAAACTTAGTATGAACTGTTTTGTATAAAATGAGCAACAGTACATTGAAATGTATATATATATACAGTATCCACTCTGTATAAATAATTCTGTTTACAGTTAAATCTTGCTATACGACTAGACTCAAAATCAATAATTTACAGGTTACAATTATATCCTAACCTTTTACGTAATATGTAACTTCCCAATCACAATCTGCATTTCAAAAGGCTGATATTGCAGCATTTCTATGACAAACATTTATATTCATCATAGAAAAAATTTCTGAAAATTCTATACATAGCAGGATTAGAAATTTTAGCTCAGAATTTACTCGCCAAAAGATTCTTTTACTTATCAGTACCATATAAGTAACATTGCATAACGTTTTCTATTTCTTATACATTGAAGAAATAAACCCATATGTAGATTTTTTTGCTATTCAGATGAAAACGTCTACTTCTCATTTACAAATGAAAATTTTGTACCCTGTACATTGTATAATCAAACTTCATTTGAAGCGAACTAATGTATAAGAAAACTTCACGATAAAATACTATGAACTAAATTCTTATATATCGCATTTTAAAATGTTTCCAAATAACGAAATATGAAAAAATTATTTAAAAATTGTGAGTTCAATGTAATTTTAAATAAACATCCATTTTTGGTGATGATAAAACTAATAGAAATGTATATAAATTAAGAAATTATTTAAATTAAAACAATATGCTATAGTAAAACTGTAAAGTAAAACTGTCACTAAAATTACAATATGTAAAAAATTTGTAATGGTATCAACCAGTTTGGAAAAAGCTCCTTCTTTAAAATAAAAAAAAACAAAGCATCCATGTCGAGAAAAGCAAAGAGACAGACATAAAAACCTTCTTGCCCTTGGTGTAATTGCTATATCTTCTTACCCTGAAAAATTTGATGTTTCTTGTTTCCGAAACCGGTTGATACTGATACTATTTGTTATATTCTGTAATTGTAAAGAAGCTTTTACATTAAGGATAAAAGCATATGTGATTTGTAGACTATCCGGCAAGTTATGCCTACAAGTTATGACCACATAATGAAGGTAACCGGGGAAAGTTTTTGGTCAATCTGGTTATAATCGTATTGTCACTGAAGTGAATTTTCAAACGGCAGTGGTTATAAACAAGATCCCCAAAACTTGTGTTACCTTACCAGTAAAATAAACTATCCTTTTGCTGCCATGAAAAAGTTTGAATTGTGGTAACATTCAAATATAATTATTCAAATTAATCAGATTTTACTGTATTAAAACATGAGCTTGACATCCAGGGGGAAGTCAGTAGAATGCAAATTTGTAAAACGAAAAGAAGAGTTTCATTTAACCAATATTATGAACTATTTATTACCAGTTATAAATCATCTTTGCGCAAGTACTGCTATAAACAAAATCAAATTTTTATGTTGTTTTATAATATTGTGTTTAGGCGAACAATCATTGTTCAAACTACTGAAGTACATGGTGTAAATAAATCAAGCTATTGCTACATCAATACCATTGTACATCAATTAAAAGATAAAATATTGGGGCAAATATCTGGTGTATATAACAGAAAACAAAGTACTTCAAAAATCACTTCACATTTGTTATATATCTATTAAAGCATTTTAATCTATAACACTTACCAAACTTGACAGCAAAAAAAAAAATTCATTTATTTTATGACATAAAAACCGAGCTGAAGGTATATACGCAACAATTTTACAAATTGTCTAGGGAGCAAAGTTGATCAAAATCCAACAAAAATATTTAACATATGGTACAGTGGTGAATTCTAGTCTAGAAAGCAGGTCATTCAAAAGTGCATATTACATTCCAATCCCTGTGTTCCCAATTGCAGTATTGCACCACAATACTCAAGGGATATAATGACAATAATAGTAATGATAATAATGTTATTGCTATTGTGTTATATATTTTAACCTAGAGAAGGGTTTTTGTCGATACATTTGGTATAGTAGTGCCATACCAAATTCAACGACAGTATTCGCTACTGATAAGATATATTTACCTATATAACATTTATTGACTTATATAGGTAAATAAAGTTATTTTTAAAACAATTGTAGTGTGTTGAAATTTGAAAGTGAATTTTGATCACTTATTTTTTATATTAGTTATTAATTTGTGAAGACACATTTCACTTTATTTCCTATATAACATAGAAATTAAGTAAAGAATATGAGTTTCCGCACAATCAATATATTTAAACTAGAACACAATATAAAATGCAAGGTAAATAAATATGTATGTTTTTTTTCTTTTTTTTTTTTGCTGCATTTTATATTGCTATCCAGCTTATTATTAACATAGAAATTATCCTATCCTATTTTCAAAGATTTCTTTTACTAGTGTTGTCATTAGAATCATTTATAAAAAAATTAACATTTCGTGGAATAAGAGAGACTTTTGCAAGAACAATTTTAAATATGTTAAACGTTTAATATATAAAATATGTGTGATACAAAATGTCTTGCTCAAAAGAGAGAACTCAGTAAAAGTTAATTCAGGAGAAATTATCACAGCATACAATGGCAAGATACTTTAGAATGCTATATTGAAATTTGAAAAAGGTCCTTTCTATAAGGTACCAACTAAACATAGAAGCAAGTTCATGGAAGCATTCCAATTCAGACAGGAAATATTAAAAAGAAACATCAGACATTTAATGGAAATGCAATTTTTATCTTTGGGAAATACAATAGGGATTACCATTCACACCATGCTGAATCTAATACATTTAAATCTAATAACTAACTATTGATAAATTCATTTATACCCATACATAAATTATGTTTGTTACAGACAATGCTTATTTTTCAGTTTGGCTTTGAAAATAAACAGTACAGCATGCATAACTTCAAGTAAATTGAAGTTTTGAAAATATAATTTCTGAGATTATATGCAAATAAATGTAAAAATGTTATTCTAAACAAGAAAAAATTACGGACAACATATGAAATTTTTAAATCAGACCATATAGGACAATTTCTATAACTGGTTCAACAATAAAACAGCCTATCTGATATAATAAACAGATCGGCCGAAATATTGCAGTACAAGTTTAATTCTCTTTCAAGACTTGAAATTCTGTAATTTTAGCATAATTCAAAAGCGTACATTATGGTTTAAGAAGTTAAGAAACTTGTAGCATAATATAAATGAAATATATGCATTACATACCTGAAGTGTATTGTAAATACTCCCAAGTGCCTTTCAAACTTTCACTGACTTCCGATAAATAAGCGAAATCGGCTTTATTTTCCCCTATGTTGTAAAAACTTTCAAACACTCTTCTTTCAGAAAAGAAATATAAAAGAATTCCATCTTAAATAAAATTTCATCTGGAAATATCGAACGATACAGAAATTGCCGCCATCTTGTTCGACTTTTAATCAACTGTTAAATATTTAAGTGGCCAAAATCGGCCACTTAAATTAACAGCACTTTAGTGAGCTCTTTAACGCCGGTAAAGTGTTGGTGGGACGCAAAACAGTGCTAATCAACCGTTAAACCTTTGCTATATTTTAACGGTTGTTGGTGGGATCGGCCCTAAGTCTTGGCTTTTTTAAGTCTCCTTCAAAATGATTGTTCTTGTAGAATTTTTTAAAAAAACATTTTAAATTTTAGATTTTGAAGGAGCAACTTCCAGAGCATATTTCAACACTTTTGTAAAGCAGTTCATATCTGTATCTCTATGAGGTGTAAACGGTATATGCAGGGTAAACGTTACGTAAAATCTTATCCCCACTAGCAACCAGCATCTGTTATTCATATAACTAACTTATCATGAAATAAATATAATTAAAATTCAGATAACTAAGTTATCTGAATATACAGTAGGTTTTATGATTAGAACAAAATATTGGTGCCACCATGAAATTTTATATATACTAAGGTTATGTAAGGATTGGTATATATATATATATATATATATATATATATACCCGTAGTCCAAAATTTAAGGTTTTATTGGGTTAAAGTAAATAATTATTTTTTATATGTTATATAGTGTTCTGTAAAGAACTCGTGTTTTAGGTGAGAACCAAAACATCAAATTTTGGCTCGCTTGACAACGCTTTGAGCTACTGCGATCATTATCTTTCCTGATATATTTTGAGTGGATATAAAATATAACAGGAAATGTATAAAATTGGAGTTTTGTAAATTTCTGATCAGGGACTTTGAATTGAAATATCTTCATTTCCTTGCTCTGTTGCACAAAAATATGCATAATTGTTCGTATTTAACCGAATTGTTTCTGCAGCTTCGTCGGTGTAAAATAATTTTAAAAATTGCAATGGACTAGCACCAGGTGGTAAATCATGGACAGGTGCAGAACGGCAAGCAAATGCAGGAAATGTATTTGTAAGCAAATACATTTTTGTATTATCTATATCCATTGTTCAATTAAGTTCTTCATTTTTATCCATCATAACAGTCTCAATTTCTCTTTATTCATTATTTAACAAAAAAGATCAATCATGCATAAAGCATTGATTATGAAACACTTTCCAACTGCAATGCAATTTTATTTGAACATCTCTAAGATGCGAAACATTCAGCGTTAATATTTTTTAAATTATCACAATACTACAATAATTTATTATATTTGTAAACTTCATCGAGAAAAATGAACTTCATTCAAATGACGTCATTGAAATATAAATTGCCTGGCTCTCCATGAAAAAGCAGTAAAAAATTCCATTCATAAATATTTATTCTATTCCTTTCAATACCACAATACTACAATAATTTATTTTACGTAAAAACTTAAAACCATGGAGATAAAAGTAATTTAACTCTGTGTTTAAAACTTCACCGGAAAAGTCTACAATAAAATCGTCTGTTCTCTATGTAAAATCAATGACTGTTTCATTCATATCAATTATATTGCAGACTCCAGCGCTAAATAATTTTGCGTTAAAGAAATTCAGGAATTTTTGTACAACTCATCTTACAGCTTGATGTGTTTACAATCTCCATAAGTGGAAATTAGACTTCGTTGTAGAAATAATCAAAGTTTGATGATCATTTAAACTCAAATATATTATAATTGCGATGTTTCAGAACAATGATGCACAAGAATTAAGCAAAAATAAAGTGGTTTTAGAACGGATACAAAACCAAATATAAATTAAAAGGAACTTTAAAAATCAGGATTTTGACACAAGATGGATACCATATTTTATTTTGAAGTGAGTTACGTGATTTTTTCATATAATTGCCACGTAATCTCTTCATAAAATGGGTGTAATTAATATTATAACTTTTATTTAAAAAACTACTGAGTACATTTTTATGAAATATTTTTTATATATTTTATGTGATAATTTGAATATTTCCTAAAACTTTCAAAGCAATTTGTGAATTCGCTTAAAAAATGTTTGAAAAATTAGGTCCCATAGGATTAAATGAATTTCATTTTTTCAAACCGGGTTTAATCCAAAATTAATTGAGTGATATTATTCATTTACATTCCCCTACAGACCGCCTAAACAACATACTAAAATTTCATTTTGATAAAGTCATTTATACGGCAATTATCATGCGAATGGGCAGACAAACAGACAGACAGAATGAACAAAGTCATAAACGCTTTTCAACTATGTTGTAAAGCGTTAAAAATTCAAGATTGTTTTTATCTGCCTTACTCTCATACCAGTCATCATCTTCCGATTCAATACAATCCGATTTATCAGTATCATTAAATAAGATTGCATTCTAACTCATCCTGCGTTAAAATTTTACAAAACGCTCATTTCAAACCGAATTCGAAAAACAAACGAATAAAAGTTAAGAAGCAGAAGTAGAATCATAGTTCTTAAGAAAATCTATCAAACTCATAAATATCACGACACCTGACACTTGACTTCAGTCCCCGTGTTTTCGCCAGGTAATCAGCCAAAAGTAAGACCTGTCTCCAAAGTACTTCGGAGTAGAATGAATGACAGATAGCCTCTTCTCCTTTGTCGGCGTTTTGAAGCCCAACCTCCCACCTTGAAAAGGGGGTCGCGATATCTCTGGGCCGCTGGGCCGTCTGCGGTACTTTGCTTGTAGGGCCGTTTCGGGAGCCAAAGGGGTATCTAGGGACTTTCCTTATAGGGTTTTGTTTTGTCTTGCCTCTAATAAGTCTATGGTAGTTTTACAGGCATATCCCCATACGGGTGTTGCATACAGCATTCCCGGGCGGATGACCGATTTATAAGTTAGCTGTTTATTTTGATAACTTAGATTTCCGTTTCCTATCATTGGATATAAGGCTCCTATGGTTATATACGCTTTTTTGATTATGTTCGTTACGTGCAGTTTCCAAGTTAGGTGGGAGTCTATCGTTACACCTAGGTATTTAGTAGATTTTTCCGCTTTTAGGGCATGGTTGTTTATGTACAGAGGAGGCGGAGGTTTACGTTTTCTAGAGAAATAAATCCAATGACATTTATTGGGGTTTAATTTTATTCGCCATTTTTCCAGCCATGTTTGGAGTATGTCTAAGTGTTGCTGTAGCTGCCTGCGTTTAACTGAGACGTAAGGGTGTTTTGCAAGTATCGCGCTGTCGTCTGCATAGAGTGCCAGCTCCGTGTCTGGGGTCCTGGGAATGTCATTTAGATATATGTTAAAGAGTGTCGGGCCCAGGATGGATCCTTGCGGTACACTACTTTTAATGAGCTTGGGTGTAGATAAATTATTTTTTACTCTGACTTGAAAGTGTCTGTTATTTAGGTATGAAATTAAAAGTTTGACAAGTGCGTCAGGGACTTTTAGAGTGATCAATTTGTAAGCTAATCTACAGTACCACACTTTATCAAAGGCTTTTTGGATGTCAAGAAAAATCGCAGCTGTGGGTGTCTTATTATTAAAACCAGAAGAAATGTACTCTACCACTCTCAGCAATTGATGAGTGGTGGAGTGTTTTGGCCGAAATCCAAATTGCTCCGGAATGATAATGTCATTCTCACTAAGGTGCGTATTCAGTCTCTTAAGAATTATTTTCTCAGTAATTTTACTAAGTGTCGGTAACAAACTGATTGGTCTGTAGTTGGCTGGAATTGAGGCATCCTCACCAGGTTTATGGATCGCTATAATTATCGCTTCCTTCCATTCCTTGGGGAAATAATTTAGTTCTAGTATTTTATTTATTAAGATGGTCAAGTAAAATATTATATTTAAGGGTAGGTTTTTTACCGCGATATTCCTGATTTTGTCGTGCCCTGGGCTTTTACGGTTTTTGGTAATCTCTACTATCTCTTGCGGGGTTGCTGGGTTAATCTTAGCCGTGACCGGGGAGTTCCTGAAATTGTTTAGAGTTTGCCTAACTATTCTTAGGGTGTCCTGACACATTAGATCGTGTTTTGGTTCAAATTGCTTTTCGTAATGCCTAGCAAGCACCTCTGCCTTTTCTTCGTCTGAGTACGCAATATTAGCGCCATTTGAGGTTTTCTGAGTCTTTTAGCGAATTGCCAGAGCGATACGTCTTCCTGGCTAAGGGATTCGATTAATTCTTTATACTGATGCTGCTTTTCTGCGATAATTATTTCACTGACTTTATACGTGAGTCTATTAAGCTCCCTTTTAAGGGCGGGGTCTCTGTTAGCCTGCCATGTCTTACGCATTCTATTTCTCAGTTTAACTAACTGTTTGACATGGTGGGAAAGTGTTGGCATTTTTGGTGACTTACGATGTGTTGTGGCAGGGGCAATAGCTCCCCTGATTTCTGTTGTGAGTGTGTGCGTGGCAGAGTGAATATCCGCCGTGTTCATAATGCTGGGTACTGCTAAGTGCGACTCGAAAAGTGCTCTTTTGAATACGTTCCAGTTCACCCTCTCTTGTCCCAGAGAGGATGGAAGGGGAGTGTTCAAATCGAATGTCACCAATACCGGTAGATGATCCGAGTCGAATTCATCCAGGGTATCAATTGTGTGAGCATATTCTATGTTTCTCGTTAGGACAAAGTCTATGAGTGAGCCATTGGCACCTGAGAAGCAGGTTGGTCTCGACGGTGCAATGATGTCAGTGTTTGTTGTGTTCAGCAATCCATGTATCTGTGTACCGCGTATGTTGGCTCTCCTGCTGCCCCATGCTTGGTGGTGTGCATTGAAGTCGCCCGCGAGTTAATGTGTTTGGATATCGCGAGAAAAACAGTTCCAGCTGCGCAGCTACATTTATACCACTCATGTTTTTGACATATATTGAAGTTAGGATAAATGAGTTTACATTATGTAAGTTAATTTTCATACTAGTATTTTCTATACCTTGAAGATTTATGTTGTTTATTTCCTCGTGGGAAATATTACTTTTTATATATATTGCTGTTCCTCCATGGGGATTTCTAGCAGTTATATTTGAGCCAAGAGTATGATAGCTATTATAGTTTGCTATATTTAGTTTTTTGTGTTCTCTAACTTTAGTTTCCTGAATTAGCAGGGCATCTACATCATTTTCATTTACGTAGCTCCTAAGTTCATTTATTCTTGGAGATATGAGGTTCGCATTCCAAAATATTATTTTAAAACTTTTTTTTGGGGACCTATTTATTCATGGCGGGTTTGTTTCTCACTGTTTTTATTAAATTCCGCGATTATTTTAAAAGCCTCAAAGACTATTTGCATTGGATCGCTCTTTTTTTAATTAACTCAGCGAGCTGCATCAACAGATGTTTTATATCGTCTAGGTTGAACATACTGATAAATCCTCTGACGAGGTTGAGGATTTCATCCATCTTTTCATCATTGGATTTACCAGCAGGTTCAGTCTCAGCTTCCATTTCCTCAGCCTCAACCGCGGTTTGATCTGTTTTGTGAGTATCCTTTTGCTATTTTCAGCCGATTTGTCTAGCTGTTGTGTTTGCGCGAGCTCTTCTTCTCGGGCGCGTTTAGTTTTCCGCCATTCGTGAACCTTTTTTTCTAATCTTAGTTTTGCTTCTCTTGCCTCTTTGGCGGCTTTATCAATTGCTGTCCTCTGTTTTATGTCTGAATGAGCTATTCTCACTTCTTCCACAGTCATTTCTCTGGAGGTCGACGGTTTAAGGGCCTGCTCTTGCACCGATCTGGTAGGTGCTGAAGTTTGAGTTCTTTTAACCTGTGGCACAGAGTGGGAGGAGCCCTGATGGGGTGCCTGAGGGTTTAGACCGAGGGCCAGTGCCGGCCCCAGGGTAGGGCGATCCGGGCGGCCGCCCGGAGCGCAATGATCTAGGGGCGCCAAAATCATGTGGAAAATGAAAATAAACTGATAAAAAAAATTAAGTTACAGGCTTTTATAAAATGCACTAAAAAGTAAAGAATATTTTTTTATCATTCTGATATCATATCAATAAATTATTTTTCATAATATTGCATTGTCATCGGACCCTTGTAAGTATACCAAATTTCATTGAAATCGGTTCACGGGAATTCTCTCAAAAACGCGTTGCAAGATTTGACTGATAGTTGACAAGATTGAGAGGCGGCAGGCGGAATTTATCATTTTTATTTCTAAGCACATAATTCAAATAATATAATATATTTAAACATTAAGGCAAAATCTAGTTGAATTCAATTCAACATGACAAAACCACTCAACCATCGCCTTTCAAGAATTGACAAGTTTTTCGGCCCGTGGCAACACGACTGTACAGGAAACAACAATTTTGAAACCAAGCGAAACAAGATCTAACAGCCCTTTTTAACTGCATATAAAAAGGAAGTAGACTTAAAACAATGCATTATTTGCCACTAGACTTCGGCTGGTGCGAAATAAAATAGTTTGTTTAAATTGTTAGTGCAAAAAAGCTTTAAAAAAGTGCTTGTGCAAATTGTCCAGTGCGTTTGGCTTCTGTGAAGGTAAGTGTTTTAATTTTTGTTTTCATTTTTAAAAACTAATAAAATCCATCAGACATAAGCCAAAAAAAGGGTGGGGGTAGATTTAAAAAATTAGAGTTTAGAGCAAAACATGGCTTGTGTGGCTTGATATCAGTATTATCTTTTATTTTAATTAATTTGTTCCAGAAACCAAAATGTCCGATGCTAAGAGAAAACCCTCTGGGAGCGAATTTAGAAAGCGGAGATTGAACAAGCAAACACAGCTTCAAAAACAGTCAGATGCGCTGCAGAACTTCTTGAAAGAAGGTAAAGGTAGTTTCAACGCTCCCACAACCGACCAACATTTGAACAACGCCCAGCACCTAGATACTGACTTTCCGGGTATGGATCCCCCTTTGGACGCAACCGTCAGCATTACTGAGCTGGGTAAGTCATCTCAAACGAGTTTGGCGAGTAGTGATGCAGTTCCGTGCAGTTCCAAAAATGAAAATTCGCAAGTTGTGCAGACCTCAGAGAAACATTTAGAAAAGGCTACCGTCCAAAGTATCTCTTCTGACCCAGGATTATGGCCCGAAATCATGCGTGCAGCAGATAGAGTTTTTTTGGTTAAACGTGGTCCAGCTGCACCTTTGCATAATTTTGATTTTCCTTTTGATGATCAGCATAGAAGATTCTCACCAAAATATTACAAGAAAAGGCTTAGAAATGGAGAAGAGATTTTAAGAGAATGGATGGTATATTCCGTATTTCAAAACGCTTTGTACTGTTTTCCATGTCGACTTTTTGCTGCACCATCTAGCTTGAGCGCTCTTGGCAATCGGGGATTTAAAGACTGGAAGCATTTAGGGGACTCTTTAGCACATCATGAAAATGCTAAAACTCATAGATTGTTTGAAATCATGGCTTGAATTGAAGCAAAGATTGAAAATAGGTGAAACAATAGATGCAGTTTCTCAGAGACTCATTGATTCTGAGATAAATCACTGGTCTGAAGTTCTTTTACGCATTATATCAGTTGTTAAAATGCTAGGTGAGAGCTCTCTAGCTTTTCGAGGAACAAGCAATAAACTGTATGAACACAATAATGGAAACTTTTTGAAGTTAATTCAGTTATTGACTGAGTTTGATCCAAAAATGGAGGAACACGTTAACAGAGTCCTCAATAAAGAAGAAATCAAAGCTACATATCTAGGGAAAACTATACAAAATGAAATAATTGAATTATTGCATGACAACATAAAGCACCACATCATTGAGCAAGTTCAAAAGGCCAAGTATTATTCCGTGATTCTTGACTGTACTCCCGATGCAAGTAAAGTAGAACAGATGACATTTGTGGTAAGATTTGTCTCCATACAGGAATCAGAGTCTGAGGTTCAAGTTAATATCAACGAACATTTTTTGGGTGTTCTACCCATTGAGAGATCAACAGCTAAGGAATTGTCGGAGGTTTTACTAGAAGAGCTAGAGAAAAATAGGCTTAAAGTAGAAAACATGCGCGGTCAAGGGTATGACAATGGTTCCAATATGAGAGGAAAAAAATCGGGAGTACAAACAAGAATCAGAAATATAAACCCCAGAGCATTTTATGTTCCATGCAGCAGCCATTCGCTAAATTTGGTTGTAAACGATATGGCAAAATCCTCGTTTGAGGCAGCCAACTTCTTCAATATTGTTCAAAAGTTATATACATTTTTTTCTTCCTCTTCTTTTCGTTGGGCAATATTACTGAAATATATTGATACTTACACCCTAAAACCATTGAGTGATACGCGATGGGAAAGTCGAGTCGACTCATTAAAAGCTCTGCGGTTTCAAATTGGTCCAATTCACGATGCTTTGTACATATAAGATTCAGAAATCGATAATATGATCAGAGACGAGGCTAGCGGATTATTAAATAATTTGAAGCAGTTCAGATTTATATGCTCTGTTGTAATCTGGTACAAAATTTTGAGTCATATTAACCCCATCAGCAAACTTTTGCAAACTGTAAATTTTAATATCACAAGCTATTGATATGCTTAGCAACTGCAAACTCTTCTTTGAAAACCTGAGATCAGATGAAGCTTTTGAAAGCATCATTTTAGAAGCAATCGAGCTTGCTTCAGAGATTGACGTGGAAGCTAATTTCGAAACCACCACACCACGTCATCGTGTCAGAAGCAAAACAAGAACGTTTTTGTATGAGGGACCGGATGAACCCGTTCAAGACCTCAAACAAAAATATAAAATAGATTTTTTTTTCACACTATAGATCAAGCAATAAATGCCTTGGAAACCAGATATAATTTGCTAAATACTCACAGTAATTATTTCAGCTTTTTGTATAATATTTTTGGTCTAAAAGACATGCCCAGAAATGAGCTACTGGCTCATTGCAAAGATTTGGAAGTAGTTTTAACTGATGGAAATTCAAGCGATCTTAACGCCCTGGAACTAGCCGATGAAATAAGCATTGTTTCGTCATTATTAACAAAAAACGAAAGCCCTGTTGAAGTTCTCAAGTTTATCGCTACACTTAAATTCGCACCAAACCTCAACATAGCATTAAGAATCCTACTTACATTGCCAGTCACTGTGGCTTCAGGGGAAAGAAGCTTTTCAAAACTAAAAATAATAAAAAATTATCTCAGAACGATGCAGACGCAAAATCGTCTCAATGGATTGGCAATGATAGCTATAGAACACCAAATTAGTGACAAATTAAACTTGAAATCACTGGTTCGTGAGTTTGCCGCAAGAAAAGTTAGAAAAAGGGCATTTTAATTACTTTGGTTAGTTAGAATTTATTTATAATATGGGATATTAGTTTAGTTAGCATTACTACATTTTAATTTTTGTTATTTTGCCTTAAGTGCTAAATTGCTTATCTTGTTATCTGATGATTGAGTTTTTAATAAAACGTTTTTTTTCAATGTTTTCTTGACTTTCTGATATGGTCGCATGAGATTTACTTTAAAAAAAGGGGGGGGCGCAAAAAAAGGCTTTGCCCGGAACGCCAAAATGTCTAGGGCCGGCCCTGCGAGGGCCTTTTGCCCCCAAGGGGGTATCTGATTTTTTTGGGAGGCAGGGGGCACACCTCGGTGTCTTTCCTCTGTTCCAGGGGTTCTTCGGGCATTGCCTGAAGTTCGCCGGGTGGTCTCCATTGCAGTTAGCACACGTTGTCTTCTCCGTCCTTGGTCTTTGGCAGTCACGTGTGAAGTGTTCTTCAGCACACTTAAGGCACTTTGGTGGCATGCTGCAATAATCAGAGGAATGATTGAACTGCTGGCACCGGTAGCAGATTTTGAAGCCCCGTGCTATGAAGGGCTCTACCTTCACAGCCAAGTATCCTAATCTTGTCAGTCTGTATATCCTCTGCCAGTCTTCCGTAGGCCTAATGCTGACTAAGAAGATCGGTAGGGGCAATCTCGTTTTTGTGTTTCTCAGTTGAGAAACCCGGACTACATCTAATCCTTCGGATGTTAGAGTGATTTTTATTTCCTCAATGTTATAGTTTGTTGGCAGTCCTTCAAAACTACCTTTTTGGGCCTTTCCGTCTTTAAGTTTAAACTGTGGAAGGGGATTTTCTCACTAGATAAATGGCGTTGTACGACCCTATAGGCGTCAGCGTCATTTGGAATCAATTTTAGCATGTCTCCTGTGAGCTTGCCAGATACTTCATTACCTGAGATTTCATTTAATTTTTTAAGGAGAGCCTGGTAGTTCTCATTAAATTTGATGAAAAAACATTCCGTTTTGGGGTCTTTTTTCTCAACCTCTACACTATTTTGCCTGTCAGTATTTTGAACCGTTTTTGGTTTTGGTGCACCTTTGAACACTACAGGTTTCGCGACAATTTCAGCATAGCTATTAGTTTTAACATTATCCTTTACATCATTATCAATTTTTTCACTACAATCCATGTTATCCTGGTCATTGGATTTTAAGTTTAATTCTCCATTCTGGTGGTTTTTAGTAGGAGCATCCATAGTGGATTGCCCCTCTATCTTCCTCTTTTTATTTGGATTTTCAACAGTTTTAAGTTTATCTTCATCTTTAATTTCCTTCTTTAAGCCTAGTTCTATCATTTTACATTTAATTACATCACAAGAATTACTTCCTTCACAGTCATAAATCTCATTTAAATTACTAGCATAAAACCTATCCAAATTCTGGACCAATAAAAAAGAATTTACAGAAAGAAACGAACCCAGAACCCTGGAGACTTGGTCCTCGTCCTGTCCGAGTAGTCCATTCGTCAGTAGCTTCCTGATGTGTAGCGTCAGAGTGTAGATTGCCAGTGCACAGAAGTTCACGGCGTTTTTGACTTCTCCCTTCCAAGCGGGCATCAATCCATCCTTGGGCAGAGTATCACAATATTCAATCATGGCATCCCTGAGAGGCCGCAGTTCATCTTCGTCTAGCTCACCAGCAAGTCCGCGAGTAGCTTCCGTGTCAAATGCATCCAAATCCATGCCGTCAGCGTAGAAACGATCCAAGCAGTAGCATTACCTCGTGGCAAAACACACGTGGCACTCCAAAGTTAAAAAATCACGAATCCAAAATGGGATTATTTGTATAAAGAGAACTTTGGATTTTCGCCCGCTAGATGGACTTGACGTCACGTGAATCCCCCCTCCCTATGGGCAGGACGGCCGAGGAGCCGTAGAAAGTAGGTATTTGAACACCTTGTATCAATATATGCGAAGTAAAAGAGTAACAGCATTACAGTTGAATATGTGTTTGTGACCGGTCGCAATTGCACTGGTTTGATTCTGCACCAGTATTACAACTGAATACCCCATAGGAATGGCTGCAATGTTGGAAATTCATGGCTGTGTCCCACTTGCGAGGGCGTTACAGTTGAATATATTATACTACCGTTTTCGTTGATATGTAAATCGAATATAAAATCGATTTCAATTCATTACAAAAACAACGTGAGACGTAATAATAATAAATTGTGTTTTGATTTATATCTATGTTCTTTTGGGAAATGACAGCGTAATTGTATGGTATATTACATTTATATCTTCATAACACTGACATTCCATCAAATATTATACATTCCATATTTTACTTTATTTTTATAACTTCTATAATCTTTCTTAAAAGGCGGGTAAGTGAATATAACTTTCGTGGCATTTAATTCTTTATAAGTGAAATAATGTAACCAATTTTAGTACGGAATTGTTAATACTTCAAATTTATCATCATTTGCATTTTTCTATGTCTGACGTTTACTTGGTTTTACACATTTACTGAAATTCAATGTTTGTACATTTCCTTTTGTATCGGATAATAAGTATGTAAATAGGTTGTGGAAGACCCAGGCCACCCGATTCACACTGGGGTATGAGCAGATGTAAATAGGTCGTGTGATACTGGTTTCTTTCATTTTATTGTACTCATCTCTGGTGTTATTATTTATATCGAATTCTATATTTATTGTGCATGCAAGGTAAAAACCTAATCATGGTGCTTCAAAACCCTTTAATGCATTTCCGTGTGTTCTTTTATACGGAGTTGTATGTATAGGAAGAGTGTATAATTATTTATAATTATTGACGCAATATATTCCTCAAACTATTGTAGCAAATATAAGAAGTTATTGTAGTATAATTAGTTTGATGTATATAAAACATACATATTATAATCAGTGATAGTGTCATAGTGTGGTATGGATCAATCTCTCTACGGCCCCGTAGGAGAAAGGGATGCTTTTTACTTTGAACATATTTTTGGGCTTTATAACCAAGGTAATAATATCATATCCCATTTTCATTCTTGGCAGTTTAGGTGAATTGGCAACCCCTACTTCGACTGGAGAACATTCCATTCTGGCAACCCTTTCCATGTCATAAGAGCAAAGAATATACATGTAAAAGTGCTTATTAGGTTTTAATTTGAAACTGTTCATTTCAACTACTTTGTAAATTGAAAAATGGTAGAAATTGTTGGCCCAATCTACCGGCCACTGGTTCCATAAGACAGAAAGGATTCAGGAGAAATTTAGGCGACTGACTGTAATAATTTTAGTCTGTAAACTTGGTCGCCAATGGGGATCTGGTCACCTCGAATCAGCATCTCTAGAAAACGGTGCTACTAAAAGGAACTTTCTTTTTGTGGCGATTTTCTGAAGCATAGTTTCAAACCTTCAAAAATTTTCGGTGAATCAGGGAGATTCTGTAAGGCTAGAAATATTAATCAACGTACAATTTTTGACTGAAAGTCATTAAGACATATGTATAAAAGAATCATGTTGGATTATTTTAAAAGTTTATATAAATAAAAAGAAGTGTTTTGTTTTTTAGTTATTTGTTTCATGGTAAGCAGTAATATTTTCCCTGGTAAGTAAATTTATCTATTATTTAAGGCATGGTAGCAGCCAAACAGTCATGGGGACAGGATATGGGGTATACTATTTTTGTATTTACATATATTCCTGTGACCTCAGTATGTAGAAATGTACGTACATACATATTTAGAAAAATTAGCTGTGGTATATATCGGTCATCATTTATGTTCATCTATAACCGATTCTGAATAAAAAAAATTATATGAGCAGGATAGCCCAGTTGTTAAGGCACAGAGATTATACTCTCAGGACCTCGGTTCGATTTCCAGCTTTGTCCAAACTATTTCAATGTTTACGCAGTGTATGTGCATGTTAAATTAATGAGTGCGAATGTCTTTCCCAGAGGTTGATGGTAGGGGAAAACAGGTACGGTCTCTGTGGATGTTGTCCTCACTAGTTTTCAGTCTAGATTGGATGACACTGTCTCGGCCATCCAAACAGTTAATTTACACTTTCAGGTAGGTCAGATGAAGAGAGAATAAAAGATATATCTCAAGAAAGATATTCCCCCTCCCCTCCTTCGGGCTCAACTGGAAGTGGACATTCTTAGTGAATCCCCAATCTCCTCTGGAATTTGATGCTGTACCCATATCAGACGTTATCTAAGCTCAATTTAAGGCTGATCATGAAAAATGGATGTTGCAAGGAAAGTGTATATTTTGGGATAGCTAGTCGTCTAAAGCGTATCCAGGGGGTATTCAGGCATCTGCCCCCTCCATCAATTCTAAAAAAATATGGGCTTTTTTTTATTATTTTGGATATTTTACATATAAATTTGCATTGTTTGGTCTTATCAACTCGTGTGATTCCCCCCCCCCCCCCCAAATTTTTTTTATATGTACATATGCTAGTCACTATTGCACAAAAACAGTAAACACAAAAATATATAATAGCTTTTGAGCGTAGAGATGTTTGTTATGGAAACTCAACGAATTTTCTCACGAGAGAAAAAGTCATTCGAGTGCCAATGTAGCAATACAATTTAGGTTGTGGTTCGCTGTACCCGAAAGTTGTGGAAACCCGGCTGAAATTTTCAAGGGGGAAGAGCTTTCCCCATTTGTTGTGTGGAGTGATGTTTGGAAGGGTTTGCAGTCTTCCTTGATTTCACAACCTCTTTGTCAACGGTTTGCTGTCCGAAATGACTGTCTTGTAGCAGGGGCTTAAGTTATGTACCACTGATGAAAAGGTTTCTTTTGTTGTGAACAAATTTATCATTGAATGAATGCTATTTATACATTAAATGTAATTATGGGCTTGAGCAATTGGGTTTATTAACAATTACAATTATTGAATTTATATAAATTTGAAAAGGAGAATATTAAATTTTGATTTTTAATATTTTCTCATTAGTCAATGAGGTTTAATGATCTTAAGTGATACATTTAAATGTTAAAAATATTTAATTGTTTGTTATATATTAATTCCAAAAAAAAAAAAAAAAAAAAAAAAGAAGCCTGATAACTAAATTAAATTCCAGAATTCTCCATAAAATCACCATATAAAATTTTGAACTATGTATTAGCAAAAGTCTAGCTGCTAAGTTGATTATTATTCATGGAGCAGAGTTATGAATAGTGCATGCAATGTATGTTCATGTGCCTGTGCAGCATTCGTATCTTTAGCGATGAGCCCACGATCAACAACTAAAGCTGGCATATCATTATTAAATAGAGCTTTATTATTATTATTATTATTATTATTGCATGCATCCGTGGAGCGGGTCAAAGGTGAGCACGCTAATATAAGGGGATGTATTTTGTGTTTCAAATCTGTAATGCGGAATGCAGCACTATGTGGGCTTATCTGTCAATCATAAGCCCGCATAGTGGCTGGTTTCTTAGCACAATGCCACACAATTTGCTTTGTATATATCTTTGGATTGTATATTTGCAGTTTTTTTGCATTGTATATTCGCAGTGTATACACCGTTATTGCATGCATTGCATGCATATTGCATATACTCGCTAAAAAAAATGCACTTAATTTTGTAAATCTGCGGTTAGAAAACTTAATATAAACAAGCAATACTTACATCAGTCGACGTACGGTCAAAATCCCAAAAGTTGCTTTGTTCTGATTGGCTAATCACTTTAGGATAGCTTGTCAATAAGTTTTAACCCCATGTTCCGTATTCCTGCAAATTGAGACGTCAGCATTCGGAATATGATATCATCCAATTAGAGATTGGCATACTATGGGAACATTATTTTCTACTTCTATGACTCATCACTATTTAAACTTGTGGATGTGTCAGTTGAGTATCTTTAATGATCATAATCTTTATTGAGTATCGTTTTTATCGATCATTGTAATGAGATTCTACGATGTTTATATGATGTTAAACTGTGTTTATTAGAGTTGCTGATATTGCTATTTTCTGCATCGTATTAGCGCTATACATAATGTTATGTAAGCCTTTTTTTGCATGTTTGCCGGTAAGTGGCAAAATACGTGGCCAGTTTTATTTAGATCTAATTTCTGTCTGATAGTAAATTTTTTCAAGACAATGTTGTTTCAAACTTTATGCAAATACCATATCGAAGATTTGGATATGAGTATTATTTGTGTTTATTTTTGATGTTGCTTTCGTGAGAATAAAATAGGTTATTTCACGTAAAGTCTATTTTTTTCAAGAAGTCACGACATAAGAATCCACAACCACTCTCTGCTTCATCTTTCATACAAATGGCTCATGTGCAATATATTTAGATTTTAAATTGCTTTTAAATTTTCATAAGCCAACATCTGCTACGTGAATTAAATATTTCCACAGAGCGTGTGAATTGTTATTGCATGGAGCGGAGTTATGATTATATTGTTGTGAAATGCATAACCCTTGTTTATTAATTTAATTAATTCCTTCTAAATTTTATTTTAGGAAATGCTATTTCAAAAATCCATTTTATTCTATTGTATTCGGCAAAATCTAATTTTGTTTCAATTCTGAATGCTGTTCTTAAATAAATTGTATTCCAAACTGATAAAATGCCAAATCTTTCACTTCATGCTCTTGGAGTCTCTCTGTGCCTGCAACTATTCGCGTTTTAATACATTATGACGTTTCATCCTTTTCCCGCGATACATTTTTATATGGAAATGTACTGGCGTTATTTTCTGTGTCGTCATGAGGTGTAGAAGACCCAGACCATCCGACTCATCCAGAGGACATGAGCAACTATTTGGACGGCCGGACGTCATGAGGTGTGCGCATTCACATTAAGATGCTTAATTAAGAATGTAATTTGTTTTTAGTTGGCGAAAAAAATATAGACAGGGTAGGACGTATGTTGCCCTTGGGGCATCATGATTAAATTATTATTCTAAATTTGTTAAGTTTGAAGTATCAAAAGTATAAAGTTTCATGGAAAAATGTCGCATGTTCAATAATTTAAATAGCAATTGTGTATTCCGCGACATGGTGAGATGTCAAATATTCTGTGTATGCAAAATGTACCGAATCCTTTGGTTTTTGAATGGAATTGTGTAATACATAATGTAGTAGCATATACCAGTAAATTATAATAGTATAAATATTATTTGTGAATATATTATATGTATGAAAAATGGCCAACTTAACCAACGCCCTCAATTTAATTCCACCCTTTTCCGATGCTTAGGGAGAATCATTCAATGAGTTTCTTTCAAAATTCCACAACATTTCAAAATTTTTCGAGTGGAAGGAAGAGGAAAAGCTCTTCGCATTAAATACTAAGTTAGTAGCTCAAGCTGCTATAGCCCTTAAACTCAACAACAATGATACTTTCGACAAAATTATCAAAAACCTTTCGGAAAGATTTGGTGCAAAAATTTCAGTTGCTAATAGCTGCCAAAGACTCAATAATAATCAAGATATCCTCACATTTTTTGATCGCATTGAGCTCACTTTTGGGGAATGTTTTCCCTGAAGAGGAAACCCCCATAGTAAATGCAGCGCAACCAAATAACATGGAGCAATTACAGAAGCAAATTACGTATTTAACTGAACAAGTAAAAGAACTCGAAATATCACATAGAAAAATGGAAACCTGAAAAAGAATTCCCACATGTTTTGTATGTGGAAAAGCAGGCCATATAGTGCAACAGTGTTTTTGTAAAGATTTCAGACAAAACCAACAGTCACAGAGACTGAGATAATTTAAAGATCAAAATAAGCACTCGCCAATCGTCGACTTAACTGAAAAATTTGGCGACTTGAAATAACTTGACAACTGGCCATTTTTTTTTTTTTTAAATGTAAAAACGGGACTATTCAAGAAAAAAAATTCTCCGGCACCTAACCTTATCCGTACGGCAGGCACTCTGAATCACACCCCCATCTCCTTTGTCTCCCCAAGTGGTCAACTTCAATACTGCTAACCTGTGGGTATGACTCACACGAGAGTAACTGCGTACGTGTATGCATCTTATACAGTTTTTTCCAGGCACGTTTGGAAGGGCACAGCACCCTGTCTGCCTTTTTGTTACTAGGATAGTGCCCTCCTTGTCCTTTGTACGAGAAAAGCACCCTCCCTGCCCTTTTGTTAGCAGATCAGATTCCCTGCTTATCCTTTTGTTAAGAGAGCAATGTCTGTCCTCAAACAAAAATCAACTAGTTCTTGTATGACCTCAGATAAGTCCCAGAGCCCTTTCTCTGTGTTAATTACCGTAAATTTTGATCGTGTCTATCCCTCCTCCTTCAAAGAAAGTAAAAGGGTGATCTAGCGCCAATGAAAAGAAGATCGACAGCCCCATATCACTTCTTTCCTCCAGTAACAGAAACAAAACGGAAAGGGGAATATTAAGCATGTACATTCCTTCCGTTCCTTGCATTCCTTCTTCCATCTGATGAAAACTTTTAAAACAGTTTTCTTTTTCAACTTAAATTTTTGTTAAATTATTTCATGTTTGATATGCATTTGAGTTATAAAATTCTGTAAATGTAAACCCTGTATGCATATTTGCTCTAAAACAAATATTTATAAATATAGATTTCCGGCCTAGGGTTCTTTGCACCATTTGCGGGAAGATGTCTACGTTGATTCCACCGATTAAATCAAAACCCGAGGATGATAGAAAGGGTGGGGAAGAAAAGTTGTTAGATTAGCGCAGGGATTTTAGCCAGCTTGAATGAAATATGGGAGAGCTTATTTTCTTTATATTGTTTACTAATTGCCTTTAGCTACCAGCCTAGTGGTTTTTTAAAAATTCTCTTAATATGCTTTCTTGCTGCTAACTGTGTATCTTCGCTACGCGCGAAAGTTACGACTAAGAGTACTTCTATTTGTAGTTCGTGTAATAGCTATCGACTGTGTATTTGTCCATTGCCACCCTTAGAGAGGATCAGACACCACTCAAGTGGTGGGACCCGAACTCCCCAACAATTTTTGAAGGAGGAGAAGACATGAAAAATACACAAAAGAGGAAAATGAAATATGAAGAGGAACCCAGGAATTTGTATGGGCGGCCCTGATTTGACCACTACGCGTTATATACAATTGGTAGAAAAATTTCGGTTGTAAACAAGCACGTACGTGAATCGGTCAATGTACGGTCTAAAATCCACAAGATACTTCGTTATGATTGGCTAATCGCTTTCGGATCGCTTGTTAAGAAGTTTTACCCCCATGGTCTGTGGTCCTGCAAATTGAGATGTCAACTTCCGGTTTATGCTAATTTCTACTTCAACTGATTATAGATTAGCATACTCCGTAAGGAAAACATTAACTACAATTTCAATGATACTGGGCTATTTAAACTAGTGCTTGTATCAATTGATTATCTCTTCGTCTTCGTGGTATAACATCATGATTATGTTTGATCGGTATCTTCATGTACACCGGTTATGACAATATTAATGGCCGATGTTTGTTAGGCCTGAACCACTGTTAAGTCTACTGTAATTTTTCAAGACTTGTGTTTAAACTATTCAACGATTTGCAAATATCTTTTACAAGTTATGGAAAGTTATATAGTCTTATGTTATTTTAATGAAATGTTTTGAGTTCGTGAAAAGTAAATTTCATTTTTTTTCACGTTGACTATTTCCTGCTTACATCTGCTACAACACTCTGCTAACATCTGGTTTTTTTTCGAATGGATAAATTCCAACAAATTTCAAGTAACCAACAACAATATAATGAAAACTCGGATCCATGCAATAATGATACGCGGACATATTTAATTCGCGTAGCGGATTTACTCCCAATGCAGGTTATGCAATAGCTATTGGCTGTGTATCTGATCACGGCCTCTCATAAGGAGGGTTGGACACCACTCAAGTGGTCGGGCCCCCAATAATTTTTTGAGGGAGGAGAATACATGAAGAAAGCAAAAAAGAGGAAAACGAAATATGAAGGGTAACCCAGAAATTTGTATGAGCGGCCCTGACCTGATTACTACGCAGACTGATGTAGTACTCGTTATATATAACATAACGATAACTCCGCTAAATGCAATAACGATTCGACATATTTAATTCGCGTACCGGATTTACAAAATTAAGCACCTTCTTTTAACGAGTGTATGTAATTCGCATACAATGCATGTAATAATGATATATACCTTGTGCAGATGCATGCAAATCGTGTGACATTGTGTTATGAACACACGCACTATGCGGGCTTATGGATTAACAGATTAGCCCGTTGCACGCCATCCGCATAGCAGATTTGAAACACAAAATAACCCCCTCACATTAGCGGACTCGTCTTTGACCCGCTCTGCAGACGCATGCAATAATAATAATAATCAATTCGAAATTCATAAAATTAATAATAATCAATTCGTAAATTTCGTTTTTTTTCACGTTGACTATTTCATGCTTACATCCGCTACGACACTCTGTTAACATCTGGGTTTTTTTCGAATGGATAAATTCCAACAAATTTCAAGTAACCAACAAGTGGGTTATGGGCCCTAGCAGCCCTTGTATAGCAGCAAACTAGTATCAGCGAAGTAGTTTCAAAACATCAAGGAAAGACGAATGAGCCCTGAGACGGGGTCTGCAGAAGCAGTGTACGAAAATGGCGACACCGGACATGGAGAAGCTCAGGAAAAATAATTTCTCCACATGGAGTACGGATATAAAGTTCATGTTAATGAACGAAGGACTTTATGGATTCGTCACGGGTACGGAGGAAAAACCTGATGCGGAAACGACCAGGAAAGAAAAGGTGGAATATCAAAGACGTAAAGAGAGAGCACTTTCAACACTCTACTACGGTCTAGAGGCGGAGTACCGCAATTTGATTTCATCAGTGGAGGAACCTGTGACAGCATGGAACATCTTGAAGACCAATTTGAACCAAAATCCAGGGCTGGACTCATGAGGCTCTTTGACAACTTCTTCAGTGACAAACCAGTGCCGGGAGAACCGATTGGACTATTCATCGCAAGGATTAAAAGATGGGTATCCAAGCTGAAAGATGCAGGCCACCCAAAGGCCGAGGTCCTGGTAGCTTTCCAAACAATTAGACATCTCGATGAGGAATACTGTGGTATAGTGCAGACACTTTACAGATTGCCGGACAATGCTTTTACACTAAAGCACATCGAGACTGAATTGCTTGCCGAGGAGGACCGGATAGCTCAGCAAAAGCATGACGAGCAACAGAACGGAAGTAAGACTTTAGCATTTAATGTATGTAACTCTAAAACTACAATTAATTAACTAATTGTTTAAATCTAAAAGTACTTCTTCCAAAAATGTAAATTTTTGTAAACAAGTAGGCCCTTGCCATAAATGCAAGGCATACAGCCATTTAAAAGCTAATTGTAAATTCTATCTTGCTAAATTAAGTGAAATACAGTCTAGTATTTTAAATTGTAATACTGAATCGACCGACAAATTCGGTTGGGTTGTTGATACGGCAGAAACTAAGCATTCTTGCAATAATTTGGAATTGTTCAACAAATTTAAAGAGCTTAAAAGAACTACAATGTCCTTAGCTGCTGGTGATCAAGAAAGCCCAATCGAAGGTGTCAGATCGATCAGTAGTATGTTAAAATCAATAATGTGAAAAATTTCATTCATTTGACAGATGTAATGTATTCACCTAGATTGAGGAGAAACTTAATTGCTGCTTAAATTCTAGAAGAGCAACAATATAATTTCACCAGGAAAAATGGTTTCTTTACTTTTTACAAGCCTGGCGGCAGTAAATGGTTTTATGCCAAAAGACATAACAGCATGTATTTCCTTCGACCTCAATACGAGACAAAATCTAAAAATTTTAATGTTGAGAAGTCTAAAAGAAATGTAAATGCTAAACCTAAGCCTAAAAATGAAAATTCTAAAAAGTCTAGTGATTTTAAAAGTAAAAATAACAAGAAAGATCAATCATGCTTAAAGCATTGATTATGAAACACTTTCCAACTTCAATGCAATTTTATTTAAACAAGTCTAAAATGCAATACATTCCTCGGTAATATTTTGAAACTTATCACAATACTGCATTAATTTATTATATTTGAAAACTTAAACCTTCATCGAAAAAATGAACTTCATTCAAATGACGGCATTGAAATATAAATTGCCTGGTTTAAACATCTCTAAAATGTTATACATTCCTCGGTAATAGTTTTAGAATTATCATAATACTACGATAATTTATTATATTTGAAAACTTCATCGAAAACAACTGAAATTAATTCAAATGAAAATGATTAATTCATAGAAAAAATAACACGCTTGGATCTCTCTATAAAAACAGGATTTCATTCATGACTTTCTCCCATTCATTTCATTCATCACAATACTATAATAATTTATTTTATTTAAACATTTTGTTTAAGACCATGGAGCTACAAAAAATTAAACTCTATGCTTGAAACTTCATCGAAAAAAATCGTCCTTCTCTTTATGAAATCAATTAATATTTCATTCATATCAGCCATGCAAACTCCATGGACTAAATTATTTTGTGTTAAAAAAATACAGGAATTCTAATACAACTCATTCTATATATTTTGCTGTTTACATTTTATATAGGTGAAAAATAGGCTTAGTTGTAGAAATAATCAAATTTAGATGAGCATTTAAACTCAAATATATTGTCATTGCATTGTTTCAGTATGTAGATGCACAGAATTTAAGCAAAGATAAAGCAGTTTTAGGACGGATACAACACTCAATATAAATTAAAAAGAACTTAAAAAAATCACGATTTTGAAACAAGATGGATGCCATATATCATTTTGAAGTGGGTCATGTGATCGTTTCATATCATGGTCACATGATCGTTTCATATAAGAGGTGTAATTATTATTTTAATTTTTATTTAAAAAACTACTGAATATATTTTGCTGAATTTTTTTTTATATATTTTATGGAACAATTTGAATATTACCTAAAATTTTCGAAGCAATTTGTGAATTTTAAATCCGCTTAAAAAATGTTTGAAAAATTAGGTCCCATAGGGCTCAATGTATTTCATTTTTTCGACTCAGGTTCAATCCAAAACTAATTGGGTGATATTATTCATTTATATTCCCATAGGTTCTACAGACCGTCTGAACAACATACTAAAATTTCATTTTGATTAAGTTATTTTTATGGCAGTTATCGTGCTAACGGACAGACAGGCAGGCAGACAGACAGACAGAATGAACAAAGTCATAAACACTTTTCAACTTTGTTGTAAAGTGTTAAAAATGAGTCATCTGTTTGTAAAACTGAAAATAAGTATCATGCTTTTAAAAATCAAAGTAACAAAAGTAAGTTTAAAACTTGTAAAGTTGAAAATTGTGATAATGATCAAAGGAATAATGTAAATAGAAATGCCAGTAAAGTTTTTAAACGTAAAATTGTAAACTCTAATGCTAGTATTTTTAAACCTAGCAAGTCTTGTAAGTTTGACGTTTTAAAAAGTTCAAGCAACGTAAAATCATCCATTGAAGTCGGGGGAAATACAAGGTTATGGCATAAAAGGTTTTGTCACATCAATTTTGAATATTTTCATCACAGATGTAAAGTGTCAGCTGTTAAAGGATTGCCTATCAGTGTTCGGAAAATCAACTGTAAATGTTGTAAATTGGCAAAAACAAAAAGAATTTCGTTCAAACCCATAGTCAGAATAAGATCGGAAAAACCATTGGAACTAATCCATATGGACGTATGTGGGCCAATGCCAAAACCATCGCGTGGAGGTGTTAAATATTTTCTTAGCATAACCGATGATTTTTCATGCAAATTAACTGTGTGTCCTATGAAACGAAAATCTGAAGTTTTTGATAAGTTCAAACAATTTCAACATCAAGCAGAGAGATTTCTAAATACTAAAATTTTAAGTGTCAGGACTGACAACGGTATGGAGTTTTGTAACACTGAGTTTGAAAAGTTTTTAAAAACACAGGGAATCAAAGCGGAAAGAACAAACACGTACACACCCGAACAAAACGGGGTTTCCGAGAGGTTTAACTTAACTGCTTTGGATTGTGTTAGGGAAATGTTAAACGATAGCAGTTTGAAGGACGACTTTTGGGCAGAAGCTTTACTCTGTTTTGCATACGTTAAAAATTGGATATGCCACAAGTTTAAGAATCTGACACCGATCAAGTTGTACAGCGGCAAAAAGCCATCAGTTGCTCACCTTAGAGCATCTGGATGCAAAGTTTTTGTAGGCAAGCCTAAATAACTTAGGGGGAAACTTGATATGAGGGCACAAGAGGGCATTATGGGGGGATACGCACTGAAAACTCGGGGGTATAGGATATGGCTCTTGAATGAAGGAAAAATAGCGGAAACTAAAAATGTTAGATTTAATGAAGAGTGCAATGCAGAAGAAGGCAGTCTGGGACCCAATGTAAATCAGAATCCTAAAGAAAATTTTACTTTCTCATCTCAAAAACCCACTTATCCAGACTTGTCTGACGAGGAGTATGTGGAGAGGGAAAAAGACGATTCATCAGAGGAAGATCAAGACATTACTGAAAGTAATGAGGAAACAGGGAAGATCAAGACATTACTGAAAGTAATGAGGAAACAGGGTTCTCTGGTGACGATCGTCAAGTTCCCGATCCAGATACTACTTGGATCAGAAAAGTCATTCCGAGAATGACTGGAACAAGAAAAGATGTTTATTACTATTATAAAGGAAAGGGACCTAGATTGAGATCACTAAAAGATATAGAAAATTTTTGTGAGAAAAATAAAATAAAATTTGATAAAAAGTTTTTCAATTTTAAGGGGGATCAAGGGATATCATGGGATCGGCCAGAAGCCAACATTGTAGAGATCCAAATTCCTAGGAACTACAAGGAAGCGGCTGATTCACCCCAATCCAAAGAATGGAATACAGCCATGGCAGACGAATTAGGTGTCATGAAGGAAAGAGGTGTCTGGGACTGTTTCCGACAAAGTAATCGGTTGCCATTGGGTGTTATAAATTTGTTTCTTCATTCCAGCTCTCTTTCAGACCTCTGCATGATTGCTGATTCAGTAGCGTTAGTCCGGTCAGTTCACATAAAGTAAATTGTGCCGACCTAAATGCAAGTAGCCGTTCCCTTCAAAATTCGTGAGTTCGAATCAGTGACAAAACGATAATAATAATGAATTTCTCCAAGTCTGGATAAAACAGGCATCGTTGATAGAGAAAATAAACTTTTATTATAGCATGACAAGGAATATCAAAAGTTACAGAATAACATTCTGGTGAGGGCGAGAACCTGTGCATCAGGAGCACCAAAAGTGCGACTTGTCTCTATGAAAATTGTCTCGCCTCTCCTGAAAAGCGTTTCTTTCGTGTATATATTCTGGTCCAAAATTTGAGGACCACCCAGACTAAGCTTTTTGGAATGTTTTTTCCAAGCTCTTCATATCAGAGACCACCTAACGCTCCCCTCTGGGATTAGTTCTCCCTTCTCTGATGACGGCTCAAAATGGGTGCATTTCGCCGAAATCAGACTGTGATGACAGAGTTTTATAGCTTTGTTTTCCCAAAACTGCAATGCAGGCAGTCTTAAGGTGTATGAACTCTGAAACTGTTCTAAAAATGGCTGAAAATAGGCTCGAAAAAGTGACGGGTTCCTCGCATGCCCCACCCAGAGAAGAACTAGGGTTAAATACCCAGCTTTTTCCACAAACCACATTTCACTTACAATAACACTACAACATTACACTGAGGATCGTCCGAACACAGGTCCATTGACCCTTATTACCCCACACAACTGTCTGGTCATGAGCAACCGCTCGTAACACACACATCACTCTTGCTATGCCGAATCTGTTGTCAGTACGCACTCAAAGTTTATGCATGTTCAGTTCTTATAGGGCACACCTAAAAGTTAGAGTGTCAGTTCACATACACAATAAAGTTTTCTCAAATCCAGAGTTTCAGGCATTCTTTCATGGGTTTTTCACCTCTGAATACCTGGTTGTATAACACATGGTTGCTGGGTATATGCCTACTGTATAGTGACTCTTTACTTTGGCTGCCACCCAGGATTTCATATTTTATACTTCCATTGCAACATTATAACTCTCCCTGAAATCCTGTGCAAAATTAATAATTCTAACCGTGTTAGGAAAATACACGGACCAAAGTAACAACAATGAGAGAAAAAAAATCTAAATTACACTATCCGCTCTACATATACATATATATCTTTACATAAATTAACCATTAAAAAAAAAAATCCTCTATCAAATTTATGCTATATGAATCATACACTTGACCTCTCTATCAGTATCTATCTATAATCTCATCAGTGAGTTTACCTAATCTATCCTCCTAAATAGTTCCCAGTTCCTTTGGAACCGTCTATACTGTAATCTCTCCCTACACTCCGGTACGGAAAAAAAAAAAACGTACACTAATATATAACCGACTGCAGAATTTGTATACTACTATATAAAAGTTTCTAATAAAAGAAAATCCTACAACCAAAAATCAGTACATTAATATAAAATAAACTCATGCAACATTTGTACACTACTACACATAACCACTCCGGTAAACATTAAACACCTATACATAAAATCGGAACTAACTCTCCCTCCGTTTCGTTATTCGAGGTCGCGGCAGTCCCATTTGACTCAATTTTCAAACGATCCAACTGCCTGTCCCTCCTGGACTCTGACCCATACCTTTTCTCTGCCGTACTTTACAGCGGTGAGAGAGACTCTGCGTCCCCCTCCTTCTATCCATCTCGCATCGCATTGCACGATCGGCCTTCTTCAGCCCCAAAACTGCGCTGTGGTTTCTTTCCTGCCACACATCTCGAGTCTCCCTTTCTGAAACCGAAACTCTCCGTGCTGGAATGTTTTGCTCCCTTACCTCCGCTCTCGGGTTACTCTTTCCCCTGTTTAGAACTTGCTTGGGACACCTTTCATTTTCGCCCTCCGGAACACCTAATTGTCCGGCTACTTCCTTTCGATCCTCGAAGTACCCTTCGGTCTTCGCTTGCACCAAGAGAATTTCCAGCGGCCTCAAATGCGCTCGCTGCCTTTTCTCCGTCCCGCTCCTCCTCGGAACAACCAATCGCTTTTTGTGTTCTGCTAACTCCATGGCTCCCTTTTCAAAATTCGAAACTGACCCTCCTCGGGTTTTGAAAACTTTTGTTCTCGCTCGTGCATCTCTGTGGAGGGGTTATTCTGTCTCCCCTTTCCTCCCCGCTCTCAGCGGCTTGCTTCTCCTCCGATACCAAAACTAGATTGTTCGACTTGGTTTCGTTATCCTCCCCATCCATTTTCGCGGATTTACGTTGCTGCGGGGCCGTGGCGTTTGCTTCCCCATCTTCCTTACTACCTTCTAGCAAATTCCTTACTTGTGGGGGTAATAGTACCTGCTCCGCCATATCCTGTACTACTGCTCATACCACCTCCTGGGGTGCACTATCGCTCTCCCCCCCTGACCAATTTCAACGGGATACTTATCACCGGACATTCCACGGCCGGCCCGAATACTCCTTACAATGATATCGCCACCTCATCTGTCCTTGGTTCCTGGGACATAAGGTCACTCCTTACGATCATTATTTCCGTTCCGGAATCCACTAAAGCTCACGCCAACTTACCGTCGACGCTCACCGGCACCCTCTCTAAACTGCATAGCGGTCCCCTCTCCATAACTTCCGGATACTCCGCCCTAACTGCGACTCTGTGGTCAGTAACTCGTGGAGCCTCCCTTTGGTCAGCCGCGCATCTGTCTTCCCATCTCCGTTTAGTGTCCTTTGGACCATTCGGCCTTCCCTGCCTCCTTTAAGGACAGTCCCATTTAAAATGATTCTTCGACCCACATATAAAACATTAGCTCTTTTTTCCCCCATTTACGGGTCCCCCAATATTTGTCCGGGCTCTTTTGCCCTTGGATCGGAATTTACGCCATTCCTCATTCTCATTTTCACTAGCCCTGCCATTTCCTGGCCCCGACGCCGCATATGATTTACCCCTGGCCGCGAAGTACATATCGCACTCCCTGGCCAGTTCCCTGGGCTTAAACACCCATCACCTTGCCGTATACCTATATGGGCATAGGTCTCGACGTCCAGTTCCTGGGTAATTTTGTCTGCTACCACTAATTGGTTTACGGTCTCAAAATCCATTGCCCTCTTTAATTTGCAATAATAGTCCCACATGGACGTCGCCCGAGTCGCGAACTGAACGAAATTTTCGTCCGCCCGACGGCTCGCTTTCCGGAATTTTTCTAAGCATACCTGAGGCGAAGGTTGAAAATTTTCTAATACAACTCCTTTTACTACCTCATAATCCCCGTATTGCTCTCTTGGAACCTGGGTCAGCAAATTCGCCGCTCTGTCCCCCAGTAAATGTAACAAAATTGTCACCCTGAATTCAAGCTGTACGCTCTCAGAAGTGAATGCTCTCTCTAGACTTGAGAAAAAATTTGCCCACTGGTCAGACCGTGTGGGTACTTTGACTGTTAGCAGTCTTATTATTCTGACCGTCTCCTCTACCGTTCGAAACCTCATCTGCGCCCCTGCCTCTACGACTACAATCGGACTCTCTGTGCTATTGCGACTTTCCGCCCGAATTTTCTCTTAACTCCTACCTTTCTTGGGATTCTAATTTAAATTTAAATTGTTCCCGTTCTTGAATTTCCTCCTTTTCAGCTACAATAGCCGTTAACATCCCTTCTGCTAGCTCTTCCTCTTAATCTGCGCTTTCCAAAATTAACTTTCTTAATTCAACAATTTTTAAATTTTGCGGTACCGATTCTACGAGTTCGGCCGCTAATTTAGCCAAATCTGCTTTTCGGGCTCTCGCCAGAAATGCCATTTTAAGATAAAATTATAATTATACTTATGCGAAATAATGTATTAATATTTTTTATACCAGTCTCTTAATGAGGCTATATTCCTGTATTCAGTTCTACTTAAAACTTAAACGAACTCATATGCGTTACTAAAGTTTACAGTATTAAAAAAAATTACTCTGCCTTAAACAAAAGATACAATATTTTTTCACTTAAATGCTCAATCCTAATATAATTAGTTAAATCCGAGCTTTGGCTAACCAATTTTCCTGCCAAAATTCTAGTTCGATTAAAAGATCTCTTAGCTCCCCTTTTCTATTTTTTTTTTGTTACAAGATCCTGAGTTACACTATAACCAAAAGTAAAAAATCGTCACTCACCCCTTCGCTGCTGTCACCCTCCGTTGTTGATATCAGTTTTCGTCGATGCTGTCACTCGTTGCGGAATACTGGGTTCTGTGTTGGGACTCAATCGTTTTCGGCGGGTGCTCAGATCCTCTGCTGTCCTTTGGTGGAACTCTAGGGCTTTAAGGAACTCTCTTCGGTTGCGGGTGGGAAAATCATTGTCCTTCCTTCTCTGCGGATTCTGGGTCTTGCGGTCATTGACTTCTCTGGTGTTGTTCCGTAGCTCTACTCCAAAGGCGCTTGCTTCATTCGTTTCAGACTCCGATGGTTTTTGATAGTCCCATTATTATGATCTGTCACCAGCTGCCACCATTTGTTATAAATTTGTTTCTTCGTTCCGACTCTCTTTCAGACCTCTGCATGATTGCTGATTCAGTAGCGTTAGCCCGGTCAGTGCACATAAAGTAAAATGTGCCGACCTAAATGCAAGTAGCCGTTCCCTTCAAAATTCGTGAGTTCGAATCAGTGACAAAACAATAATAATAATGAATTTCTCCAAGTCTGGATAAAACAGGCATTGTTGATAAAGAAAATAAACTTTTATTATAGCATGACAAGGAATATCAAAAGTTACAGAATAACATTCTGGTGAGGGCGAGAACCTGTGCATCAGGAGCACCAAAAGTGCGACCTGTCTCTACGAAAATTGTCTCGCCTCTCTCGAAAAACGTCTCTTTCGTGTATATATTCAGGTCCAAAATCTGAGGACCACCCAGACTAAGCTTTTTGGAATGTTTTTTCCAAGCTCTTCATATCAGAGACCACCTAACGCTCCCCTCTGGGATTAGTTCTCCCTTCTCTGATGACGGCTCAAAATGGGTGCATTTCTCCGAAATCAGACTGTGATGACAGAGTTTTATAGCTGTGTTTTCCCAAAACTGCAATGCAGGTGGTCTTAAGGTGTATGAACTCTGAAACTGTTCTGAAAATGGCTGAAAATAGGCTCGAAAAAGTGACGGGTTCCTCACAGGGTGTATACAGTCAAAAGAGATGAAAGGGGTGAAGATAGCAGGTATAAAACTGTACTTGTAGCTCAGGGATTTAACCAGGAAAAGGAGTAAACTTACGAAGAAGTGTTTAGCCCAGTAATTAACTTTACAATCGTTAGGATGTTTTTTACTATTTTTGTGTGTTTATTAGGGTGGTTCCATACTCAGCTTCACATCAAATGTGCATATTTATATGCTAATCTCAGTGAAAAAATATTCATGAAACAGCCCCTAGGATTTTTTGACAAAAAGCAAAAGTGGATATGTATATCAGCTAAATAAAGTGATTTATGGCTTTATTTAGCTGATTTATGGCTAATTTATTATATATAATTAATTATATTTAAGCGATTTATGGCTTTATTCTGTAGCGGAAGAGAATGGTACCTTGAATTAGACCAGGTTCTCAGAAAATTCAATTTCATGAAGTTTAAATGGTGCAATTGTGCATATAATTTTAATAATAAGGCTTTATTGATTTTTTACGTTGATGGCATAATATTATTTGCCAAAAATCAAATGGATCTAAATTCTGTAACTTCATTACTGAAAACTAAATTTGACATTAAAATGTTAGGAAAAACAAAAATGTTATTAGCTATTGAATTTGAGGAAAAACATCATAAACATTTCATCCATCAAAATCAATACATCGCAAAAATTTGTGACAAATTCTCAAAGTTTAAATATCCTATTTCTAGTTTACCCATAGCTAAAGGTATAGTTTTAAGCAAAACAGATTGTCCAGCAAATCATGTAGAAATCGAAGAAATGAAGAATATACCTTACAGAAACTTATTAGGTTGTTTATCATTTCTTGCCAGCAGAACTAGACCGGATATTAGCTATGCCGTAAACATCTTATCCCAATTTCAGGAAAACCCAGGCATTAAACACTGGGATGTTTTACTTAAACTTCTAGGGTATGTAGATAAAACAAGGGATTTTAAACTAAACTTATCAAACATTCAATCTGTAAATTTAAATTGTTTTACTAATTCTGACTTTGCAGCTAATCGGGATGATAGAGTATCAGTGGGAGGCATGATATTTTTTATAGATAGGGTACCTATTTCATGGAAGACATTTAAACACAAATGTGTAAGTTTATTTACAATGGAGGCTGAATATATCTCATTAACCGAATCGGCAAAGGAAATGGTATGGGTGCAGAACATATTACTTAAATGTACTAAACTTAGCGTTAAGTTAGGAAATAGTATAATATTCTGTGATAACCAAGCAGCCATAAACTTTTCCAATTCGCCCATTGAGAATCATAGAACCAAACACATTGATGTTAAATATCATTTCTTAAGAAATCTAGTGGAAAAGAAGCTCTTTGAGATTAAATTTGTAAATAGCAAAAATAACAAAGCTGACAGTTTTACGAAACCTATCACCAAAGAAGCAATCTCTAAATTCTGTGAAATCTTTAGAATTTAAACATCTTAAGAAGTTTTAATGTGAAATATAATGTAAACATGTTAAATTCATTCTAAATTGTATAGTTGTATTTTTCAAAAATTAACTTCAACACTTTTTAAAACCTGCATTGCGTAGTTTAGTTACCAATGTGTTTATACTGTGTGGTGAAGATTTTAAAGTTTTTGAAACATACTAAAAATAACTTATACATTTTTTCAATCTCTCATGTAGTAGCTTAAATACTTATAAGTTTAAACTGTGTGGCGAAGTATTTTAAAGTTTAGGATTTTCAATGTAATATACACATTTTTTTTACATTCCCTCAACATGTAGTTTAGATACTGTTGAGTTTATACTGCGTGGCAAAGTATTTAAGATTTGAAAATTTGTATCTCCTGTATTTGACACAGAGATATTTTTAAATTTGTTTTCTCATGTAAATTGTATCATGATGTATTTTATACTTTTTTAAACTTTGTCTTGAAAATATAATTATACACTGAAATTTATACATGATATTTTGAAACTCTATAATGTAGTATATGTTCAACTGAAATTTAAATTTGATTACTACCAGTGTTAGAAATTAAAAGTTTGAACTAGCCGTCATTTGACGCCTATAGGTTCTAACTCTAGGTGCCAAATAGACACGGCTAGTTGCCATTTTTACATCTCTAACAATAACAACTATTTTTTAAATACCCATTTTTATTACAGATATAAAAAAAGAATAATTCAGATTTTTGTATTAAAAATTGTTTTAAATTTTCTTAAAATTTAAAATAAACTGAAAAAGAAATTCAAGAAAAAATAAATAGAAAAAATTGCTAATTTGTTTTTACTTGACAAAAAGGGCATAAAAAAACAACAAATTGAAAAAAACCCTTCTATTTAACGATTTTCTATTATGGTCATTTTGTACAGTCATTGCCCCAATACAAAATATTTGACATGCTAAGTAAAAATTTTGTATATAAGTAGTACTGCTTATTGCAATTGTAGGAATATATGCCTTATACAACTGTGGGGACACCTATCTTGGTTTATATCCTATTGTTGCCAATACCTTTTTTTAAGTTATATGAATAGATTTTTTAAAAATTTTTATATAAGACATCTTATGTGTGTATATATATACATATGAGACCATTGCAGGCCGGATTTGGCCCGTGGGCTTTACTGGTGCCTTAATTACTGGCTACTAGAAAAAATAAACCTACTGGCCAGTGGCAAGTACTCTAAATTTGTTATTTTCATCTTTATGAGATATAGTCATTTTCAGAATGATAAATCTAATTAATATTAATATGGAAATACTAGAAATAACAATTCGAGGCAAAATTATGTACAATACCCAAAGCAACATGCTATTGAAAATTTACCACATTACAAGACAGGTTCAAAGAAACCACACTTTCAAAAAAATTACTATACATATAATTCAAGAGTACAAACGGCAACCTTAACATTATTACCTGATGAAAACATTGGAGCTTTGGATCTGGTGGAAAGCAATCTAAATACCACTTTTGCGACACCGAAAAAACAAATAGCTCCCAGCAAGACACCAATCATTAATACCAGTATTTTCGGAACAAGTGTTCCACTCCTTGTAGACACCGGAGCATGTTTAAGTTTAATAAAGAGACATTTTGCAACAACTTCCATTTACTGTGCAAATAGAACCAGCCCAACTAACAGTATCTTTAGTCACAGGTGACACCTTGCAGCTGACAGAAAAAGTAACGCTTCCCACCGTTGTCAGTGGTACCGAGCACTAAATTATATATCACCTAACTCATCAATCAATATCAATAAGTTATAGAGGAATATTTGGAATGGATTTCCTCGCCAGCAAAAACTTCATTATATGTTGTAATGAAAGGTCAATCGAACAGAAAAATCAGGACAATCAAGAAACTAGTCAAAATACAAATAATTTAGCTTACATAAAGCCCATACCTATTTTTGCCACACAGAAAATCAGAATACCACCCTTATCGCAGAAATTCATTTTCGGAAATCCAAGGGTAGAATTTAAAGAACCAAGTCTTGTAATCTTTGAACATTCGCTGAACGAAAATATTGACAAACCTTTAATAGCTGCAAAGTCTATTTACAAGTATAACCCTATTTATATGTCAGGCATACCAGTACAAGTAATGAATTTGTCGCAGGAATCTGTCATCATAAACAAAGGTCAAAAATTGGACACATTGAGTCAATACCTCAAGATCAGATTGACATGCCCATAACTGCTGTAAAGGTAGAGGAACCGATAAGATAGTATCTCGATACAAATGTATCGAGATTCTTTTCTATCTTATTTCAATTTGGAAAAAGTACCAAAAATACATGTAGAAAAACTTAACTTTTATGGAAATATAAACATATATTTGCATTCAGCATGGTTGATTTGCCTGGATCATATACTATTTTACATAGAGTACCATTGACAGATAATGAACCTATTAAGTGTAAACCATATAGAACCCCTATACACATAAGACAGAAGAGAGATATTCAAATTGAAGAAATGATGAGAGCTAATATAGTTAAAGAATCTACATCCCCATATAGCTCGTCAGTTTTGTTTGTTAAAAAAGCCGATGGATCCTACAGATTTTGTGTAGATTTTAGAAAATTAAACTCTAAGCCATTCAGATGGTCTTCCCACTACCAAACATGACAGAAGCCATCGAGACACTGGGCAAAGCTAATTATTTTTCATCTTTAGATCTATCATCTGGATTTCACCAAATCAAAATACATCTGGATGATACTCACCACTTGGCATTCACTACTGAGAGGAAGCAAACACTTTTAAGTGGGCAAACAGGGAACAGGCTGCTTTCGATAAACTCCGACAAGCACTCTTATCTAAAAATTGTTTACGACTACCGGATTTTGATAAACCATTCGTTTTGTTCTGTGATGCGTCCGGTTATGCTTTGGGAGCGGTTTTGTCTCAATTGGATGAGAACAAGTTCCCCAAACCTGTACAATTTGCTAACAATGTCCTTAAGGCTGCCGAACAAAAATATTCTATTTTTCAACATGGACTCTTTTCCGTATCTTGGGCCGTATCGTATTTCCGCCATTATTTGGCCGGAAGAGCATTTCGAGTCGTATCAGATCAAGCCGCATTATCACATGCAATTAAAGTCAGAGACCCTACGAACCATATTGCAAGAATAATAACTAACTTGCAACAATGTGGTTTCAAAATCATACATATCAAAGGAAAATTACCCTCTGTCGCAGATTATTTAAGCCGACAAATCTCTGATAGTTGTCTCATATCAGAAAATTTAAGTGAAGTTATATTTCAAAACACAGCAACCCAACAAATTGAAAGAAATGCATCTAACTCATCATCAACCCCGAAGGAAAAAATTCCCAAAATTGCACAATGTGAGGAACAACATGATAAAAAAACAATCCAAAAATTACAAAAAGTTATTGAACAAAAAGAAGAAGAGATTAAAAGTCTAGAACATTTACATTTGACAAATAAAGAAAGGGTTAAAGAAGGAAACAATAAATGGTTGGAGCAAGCTGACTCACATGAAAACGAATTGGAAGAATAAACTGTTGTGAAGAATTAGAAAAAAATAATCAGGAACTATCAGAAAATTTTGAAGCAGCTTGTCGAGATGTTCAATATTTAGAGAATGAACTTTCCAATTTTCAACAAACCTATTACCAACCATACAGAAATAATAGAAGAAAGAACCGACAAAGGTCAAACCAGAATAGGAGAAATAAGAATCAACATAATCGGGACAAATCTTTTTATAATACACAATACCCACAATATAAAGTAGAACCATCTTATCCTCAATATCAACAAGAGAAGGGTAACTACTTTACAAGCAGCTTAAACAATAATTATCAACATCAAAATTTTACCCTTCTAAATGAAATTCAATGCCAACAGAAAAGAATGAGATTGGAAGAAAATCTCAATTCAGAAAAAAAAAAAAAAAAGGCACTCAAGTCTGATATAAGTATTTGCAAACCTGATACACAAGAAAATGTTCAAAAATTTCATATATTAGAACAGAAAGTACAACAAAATTTCAACCCTGAAAGTAATAAAACCCAATAACTACCACAGACATGTACAAGGGACTCGGAAAACAAAAATAAACAATATGGGATGGCTGACTCTACAGAGTCAGAAGACCTATATGAAGATGCCCGTGAGACTCAATTATCACTTGAAACCAATTACAAGTTCTAAATCGCATCAAAGATGCTGAACAAGAAATTATAGGATTATATCAAAAAATTGAGAATATGTATGAAACTCAAGACTTCACATTAACAGCATACATCTTGGAGGAAATAACACAAGGTTTATGCACATTAGATGCTCTCGACTTACAGGGAAATCAAGACTTGAGAAATTGTAGAAAATATTCTATTGATAAATTAAATGCTATGACAAATGATCTCCAGAACATCTTGGAGGAGAAAGTCATCGAATTATCAAAGAAAGAAGCAGCAAATCACCCCCTAAATTCTATTGACATTAGCATGGGTGAGATAAGCAATCCTAGTAATGACAATTTAAAATCTTGTACAATACCAGCTGATTGGATACAGGAAATAATAGAACAACAAAGAGCTGATCCACATTGCATTGAAATCAGAAAATTGGTTGAAAAAGGTATTATCTGTATTTTTTTTCATACATAACATTTTATATGCCCAGAACAAACTAAATATCCTTACTCCTAGAGTATCTTTACAAAACAGACTTGTACCAAGTTTATTCATACCTAAATTATTCCAATTCTTTCACACATCAGCATATTCGGCTCATTGTGGACTGTCAAAAACCATAGCAAAAATAAAGAAAGACTTTTTCATCCCGAATTTAAAAGCAGGTATGGCTAAATTATATCCACTTGCCACCAATGTATTGCCAAAAGAGGATACATCAAATCTCCCATGGCACAGCTACAAAGAATTCCAATACCTGGGCGACCATTTGAGACAGTTCACATGGACTCTTTAGGAAAGCAGTTCACATGGACTGTTTAGGAAAGTTGCCAAATACAATAAATGGAAATTCCTATATAGTTATTTTATCAGATTATTTTACATGTTGGTGTGGAGCTTTTCCTGTTCCAAATATTCAGCCATCAACCATAATCTCCATACTGGAACAGTATATATCAAATCAAGATTTGGTGTGATGAAAACACTAATTACAGATTTAGGTTCAAATTTTACTTCAAAAGCAATCCAAGAAGTATACAAATCCTTTGGCATTAAAAAATATTTTACTACATCATACCATCCTTAAACATACACTGTTGTTGAGAGGTACAACAGGACACTTTTACAGTCACTTTCCCATTTGGTCAACGAAAATCACACAAATTGGGACGAATGCCTTCCATATGCACTTATGGCATACAGACCTCAGCCTCAAACGAGTACAGGAGACACCCCTGCATTCACTCTATACGGATTTGATATTCTTTTACCACATAATTTGGCTACAGATCAAACTGGTCCTTCATTCCAGTCATATCACCAATTTATCCAATACAGAGAATTTCAAATGCAGCATACTTACAAATCCATTGCATATCATCTAACTCAAGCTGCAGAGGAAAACTTTAGGTCCAAAACTGCTAAAGACAAGAACATACAAGTAGGCCAGATTGTTTACCTACATTACCTATCATCAGCTATAAAACCAGGCTTATCTAAGAAGCTGGCATATACAAACCGTGAACCATATGGAGTAACTGAGCAAACATCACCAGTTAATTTTAAAATCATATCACTCGAAAATTCCAAGGACATTCAACTTGTACATGTGGACAGATTAATCCACGTCCCAGGAATACCGGAGAAAGACCAACCTATGGTATTCATTGAAGAACTATCCATAGATCCATTCATTGGACTGAATCCATTTGAAATAATTATCACTCAACACGAACTGACTGACACCTCCCATTGGTGCCCAGATGAGTATGTCGACTTCATTATAAAGTCAAAAGAGTCCAAGAGATCCTTAGGAAACAAAATTTTGATTTTTTCAAAAGTACAACCCAATTCCAAAATTCGGAATACCATGAAACTCCACCGACGGCAGGAAAACCCAAAAGTAAATCAGTTATTCCAAGAACACCAACTATGCAGCCATATTCTTTAAGACCTCGTTCACAAGTCAATTACAATAGTTAAATTTTTCTTCAAGATATACATGGAGACTTGCATTATGTAATAATTCTTCTTTTTAAGGCCTACTTCATTTATAATCTTTTTTGTAGGCCTCATCATTAAATGGTTATCCCCTTGCATGCATCATTTTGTGCTAACTGGAGAAAACATAACCAGACGAGCCATGCTGGTAATTTCTTATTCTCATCTATGCCTTCCAGATGTATGCATCTCTTGGCAGATGTAGATAATATCATGCTGGAAAAACGTAATCATTTGATCGCGAGTCGCTAATTTTCCCAGAAGTAGTTCAAAAATACGACTTACCTTTTTCAACTTACTTCCGTTCATGGAAATGACTCACGGAGTTTTTCCAGTAAGTTTCTTCATGCAGATTGGGAGTTCAATGTATGCACTGGCTCTTTTGCATACTATATGAGTCGGACCTTGGAATTTGTTCCGGGAGGTACCGATCTCATGGTATAAAGATAGGAAGCATGCATTAGATTATCAGACGGAGACGACACAGACCAGGTGACAAAGACGTGGACATTGACATTGCAGTCGTAGTAAATAACGATAGTTAGACACGGCGGGAATACGCATTAGTATTCAGATACGATTCTTTGTATTTGATATATGTATTGTGTGACTGGACTAGCTGAGTTATAGTTTTAAATATCTGTTTAGTTAAGTCGCGGATTGAATATTGCTGATCTTTAGAATGGACATGTAGCAGAAATATTTGCGTAACTTAATGTACTTGTGTTGATGGTGAAAGCACGCAACTAAATTCTCTACGGTATTTAGTAGAAGGTAGCGTTTAGTGCTGTTTATTGACTGTGTACGTTTATCTAGTCAAATCAACACTTAAGATTCACCAAAATTGTGATGTGTCTTGATAATCCAATGTGGACTTCCTGTGTGTGCTGTAAACTCCAAAAATGTATATAGTTTCAGCTGTATTGTTCATACAGCATTTTTTCTTTATTGTCGTGATGCAATACTGGCAAAGATACCTCCGTCTTTCAATAAAAACAAAGTTTTTTTCGAAAATTGACTTTTTTTTCATTGTTTTGTTTATGGGAATGTAATTAAGTCATTTTAATTTTTACTAATTTTAACTCTAATAATATATAACTTTAATGTTTTTTTCATAACTTAGAATGTTCAATGCATCATTGAAACAGTAATCTAAATGCTAAGTTTGTATTGTTTTAGTAAAATACTTTTTTAGTTAATACTATGAATGCAGAACATGAGAAAGGAGGGAGTAAATAACAATAAAATAACTCACTGGCTTTGGTTTAAACAGTCATAACTATTAAACAACTAATTCTTATGCTTCAGTTAATTTTTAACATAGTTTGAGTAATAATACGAATTTTGCTATCTATCAGAATCAGAACAATAGTAATTTGAAGATACAAAGTATATTAATTACTATATAATATAAATATTAAAAAAAAGTATAGCTCATATTAAATTATAACTTTAATTATGAAAATAATTACACATAAAATAATTAAATTTTATCAAATTCAATTGAATTTTCTACATCAGCACATATTTTGTTTTTTCAACATTGCATAGCAATAAACAAGTTTTGAAATACTATCTATTCCCAACCTGTTTCGAGTCTTTGAATGCACAAATGAAAAATGAGAGAATATTCTCTCTATTGCAGCACTGCTTGAAGGGCATGTTTGGAGATGCGCAACTAACTTGCAAAAGTCTTTAGAAATATCTCATGCTCTTGCTATATTTCCCCACCATTTATGCATCAACAGTCTTCATCAATTAAAATTATTCCACCCTCCTCAATCTTATGTATATTAATTTTATCTGGTCCATATGTTTTTTTTTATGCAAAAAAAAAAAATGAAAAAATGTAGGAATTTTAAAAGGTTACTTCTATAAATTATTCATAAAAGTTATACCTAGAGGTTCAAATAAGGATAACATGAAGATTGATTTCACAACTTCTTATTAATCAATTAAAGTTTAATTATGTTTTATCATTTTAATTAATCAAATTAATATTAATGAAATAACTAATTAATATTCTGATTTAAGTCTCAATTATATTATGTACAAAATTATATTGTTTTTTGTACATTTTTTCTAGTTTTTGCCGGTTTTTACCACTGTCCTGGCAAAAATACCATTTTGCAGGCAAAATGACCAACCGTAATATGAATTATCAATACAAATAATTCTATCAAGTCTCCATCCTTTTGTTGTGTGCGATGTTCTTCTAAATAATAATTTTCATTCAAAATGTTATTCTCATGTGTTTCTTTTCCTTGAGAGATCAACAATCTTCATCAAGTTGCATACAAATAGTTGGGGGGGGGGGGGATATTACTTCTTTTCTTCAACATATTTCAATGGAAATAAATACTTATCAAAAGTTTAAATAATCAACATATCACGTTCCGAAGAGCAGAAATCAACCTTTCATATAATTACACTTAAAGAAGCTGTGTAAAATTTTCCAATTAATCCAATTATACAAAATTTGCATATTGATGTTCACTTGTAACGAAGAGGAAATTTTAATCATCACTCCAAACGAAAAGGCCTTTATTCTTATCATCTTCTGTCATCGATGAAAATTATCCGGCTTGTCAACCACGCCAAAAAGACTTGATGTGATGTCACCAGACTTGTTACCATCAAAATAAGAGTTCACAGAACTAGATAATAATCAGCATCCAGTTATCCATACCATCTTGGATATTTTACTTAGTCATCTAAAGAATTGACGACTGAAATATACATCCAACACTTGTTCACTCTAGTTCCACACCTCTTACACAATACAAATTGTTTTTTTTTTCAACAACCTTAGGCTGATATTTCAGATGTGTTTTGTACATCCACATGTCCCCCCATTTAAAAATGTAATGGGCCTTGAGTTAGGCATTATTTATATGCTTAAACTCAAATTCATATTATAACATGTTTAACTAAAGAAGTTAAACATTATTTGTTAAAATGTTATATCTTGTATTGTAAAATGTGTAGCCAGATGTCTTGCAGGCGGGCGTAGGAGGGAGGGAAGAACGGGGGGTGACAAAATTACAAACACAGAAGCAGTATTGTTTACTTCCCCCAGACTGTTGAATATCGTCTTTCTTTACATAAGTGCTGAGGGGGGAAAAGTTGAAAATTTAATTTATGAGAGAGAAATGAGAATAAAAGTTACTAGTCCAACGGACCAATATAATTTATATTCTGCTGGTCCGTTGGGTGTTTTTATGGTCTCGGACCAATGGACCATTGCTAATTTCGAACCTTGTAACACATACTGCATCTGTCTGCATAGTGGTTAGATCAGGGCCACCCATACAAATTTATGGGTCCCCTTTCATGTTTTATTTTCCTCTTTTGTGCATTTTTCATGTCTTCTCCCTCAAAATATTATTGGGGAGACCGGGCTCCACCATTTGATTTATGTCCGACCCTAACTATAGGCAGCCATAGACAGATACACAACCGATAGCTATAACATGAATTACAATGGGAGTATCATTAGCTGTGACTTTCGCACTTAGCGGATTTACACAGTCTACAGCAACCGACCAGTGATTCATGCCCTACAAACTCTCGGGTGAGGACCCTCGGTCTGGGTTTGCACAGTCTACAGCTAGAAAGCTATTGCAAATTAAAAATTTTTTCAAAAAAGGATTAGGCTGGTCTCTAAAGGCGATTATTAAATAATAAAGAAAATAAATTATCCTATATTTCTTTTCATTAAAGCTGGCTAAATTCAAAGCAAACGCACCACACTAATCTAACAACTCCCCCCCCCCACCTTCCTATTATCCTCAGTTTTGACTGAATCGTCTGAATCAACATAATTTCCTGTAAATGGAGCTAAGAACGTAGTCCGGAAATCTATATTTTTAAATATTTGTTTTAGAGCAAACATTTTTAAAGAGTTTAAATTCTTAACCCCATATGCATACGAAATAATATAATATGGAATAATTTAACAAAAATGTAAGTTGAAAAAGAAACTGTTTTGAAAGTTTTTATCAGGTGGAAGAGAGAATGTATGGGCTTAATTTTCCCTTTTCTGTTTTGTTTCTTTTAATGGAGGAAAGAATTAATGTGGAGGCTATCAAATCAATCCTCATTTCTTTGGTATTAGATCACTGCACAGCCTGACTTTTTTTCTTTCTTTGAAGGAGGAGGGGGCGGGGGGAGATAACACAGGATAAAAAATTTATAGTAATGAGAAAGGGCTCTGGGACTTATCTGAGGTCAACAAGAGCTGGTTGATTTTCATTTAAGGACAGACTTGCTCTCTTAACAAAAGGCTAAGCAGGGGATCTGATATGCTAACAAAAGGGCAGAGAGAGTGCTCTTGTAACAAATGGCAAGAATGTGCTGATCTGGTAACGAAAGGGCAGGCAGGATGCTGTATCCTTCCAAAACTGCCTGGAGGAAACTAACAAATAGTCAACAGTTATTTTATAAAAGAAAATGAATGTTCCTAAAATTAAGGGAGCCCTAACTGATATTTTAATCATGTTAATACTGAAATCCATATTACTTATTTGAGCAATGGTCTAAAGTGTGATTAGATGCCTATTTAGGGTGGGCACATGCTTTAATTTAAGCTTGCAGCAGGTGACTAAGCCTTTCAGAAAACTTAATGAATTCAATTATTCCCTGCTTTAAACATTGGGCAATGTCAGGTACTGTTTCCAGTATGTATAATAATCATAATTACAGTCATTAGCAGTGTTTACTACTATGTGCTTTAAAAAAAAAAATAATCTTGGAATTGAAGAATTTATAAAACAACTGTAATTTTTAAATTTTAATAATTTTAACTTTTTCAAAATTTCAGTTAAAACTGTTGAATAAGAATTTTATTTATTAATAGAAAATTTTATTTGGTGAATAGGTTAGTGAAAGTAATCAAAATTCTAGAGCAACACTTGCTATTTAATAGTAAAAAAAAAATATGCATACTAGTACAAATATAGCCTGGTTAATAAAAAGATATGTTTCTTAGTGACAGGAAAAAAGGTTTGTCATATTTTTAAGCCAAATTACATTGAATTATTATAGATTCTAACATCTTATTTTGGCATAGATTATTATAACATCTTAGCAACATTCTATCGTACAAATAAGACTCTGATAGAATATATATATGATTTATTTTGAGATCTAAATTGATAGTGAATGGGTGTCCATTACTTGTTTGATACTACTAAGTTGGTAAAAACAGCAGTTAAGACTTATAATGAAATTAAGCAAGACAGTTGTTAGATGATACATATATATATATAAAGGTATTTCACGTTGTTAACTGATAAAGTAATAATCTATAGATATGTAATCTTATGATAGATAAGTAATCTAAAATTTTATTGACTTGTTTTACTTTATTTTAGGAAAATAATTCAATAGGACATGTTTAGAGGTATATCTACTCAAACTGTCTATGAATCATGCTTGAAGAAAGGCTTCTGTAAAGAACATTCTATAGAAATTTGTCAGGTATTGTTTTTATTTTAACTAACTTGACTGAAATTAAGTAAATGCTTTGGGGGTGGGACAGCCCAATAGTTAGCATACAGGAATTGCACTCGAATGACACGTTCGATTCTCAGATCTGCCCAAACTGTCCCTGTGTTCACATAGAGTATGGGCATGTTAAATATGTGAATCCATAAGTTCTTCCGTGATGTTGATGGTAGTGAAAGGAGGGTAGGTTCCTGTGGATGCCTCCTCCACTGGATTCCAGTCTAAATTGGGTGGCACTTCCCAGCTGTCCAAACATGATACCTTACACCTTTGAGTAGGTTGGACGGTCTGGGTTGAAGAAGTAAATGCTTTGTATATTTTTTTATCTTTGATAACTTTACTGCTTATAAATGATGCTTATTTATTAATTAAGTACTTGATTTACATCTAAAAATACCCAACAAAAGCAGCAGGATTTAAAGAAAAATTAGTAATATATTGATTTTATTTTAACCATTTTATTTTAACTAAAACTGTGAATTATATTTTTGTTGTGCATTTAGCATATAGCACTTCAATTTTTCAATCAGTTGGTTTGTATTATTTTCAAATGTGTAAAGTACATCATAGCCTTTTTAAAGTGATCCTGATGCCCATGCATTTTGACAAGAAATAGTTCTTGACAAGAAATAATAAAGCAGTGTTGCTCAACTAGTGTGAGTGACTCAGTCACTATCAAGTCATTCCATGTCAAATTAACACAAGAAAATGTAATTTTTCCCCCCACTGTCTCCGATGTTTTTGAAATTTGGTGGACTAATTAGATTTACTAAGAATGTAAAGCATACAAAATTTTAACCTCTTAGGTCTATTTGTTTCTTAGTTATATAAAACTAAGAAACGTAACATTTACCCTCCAATATCTACATTTAAATTACCATAACTCCTGTTCTAATTAACACACAGAAACAATTTTGGTATTGTTTTAAAGCTCTTTAAATGACCTTTAAAATGATACCAAACACATGAAGTTTTTGGGAAAAACATTTCAAGGTCATAGTATGTGACCTTCGACCTTGAAATGCTAAAAATCGAATTTCCTATTTTTCACTAGATTTTTCCCCAGAATACTGTAACATCTTAACTACATGTATTCCAATTTTCAAAATGGGCACTCAATGGGATCACAAAAAAAAAAAATTAGAAACAAAAAGTACAATATTTAAATATTGACATAACCCTTTGACAGGCTGTTTTTTTGAAATTTATTTATTTAGTAATGCTGCAGTTTTATATACAACTTTAATTAAATTACTACTGTTTTTTCCATGAGCACAATTTTGCATTTGCCACTACAGTTTCTTTTTCAGTTATAGTGTAAACTCTTCCCGTCCCTGTGGAGGGATCAACTATTGTTAATACATCTTGCACAGGTACCAAAAGTACATCTGGCTTATTTGGAAATTTGAATGATAGAGAAAGTCCAGATGGATTGAGAAAACTTAATTTAACTATTGCATTATCTTCATCAGTATCAATTACACATGTCACTTACCATTTTTCGTTATAAACAGCAGTCACAAATCCTTTGATATCATTGATCGAAAGTTTGCATCTTAATTTGGTAACTTGTTCAACTTTTGATGCAGTTGAATCAGAATACACTTTAGTGCAAATTGTATGTGTTATTAAAGGAATAAACGAGTGGAGCTTCAGAGTCCCAGCAATTGTACACGATTGTTCAAATCATTCTTTCAGTTTCGCAAGACATTCAAACTACGATTTAAAGAATCTAATGCTTCATCACAATCTAAATTCATTAGTTCATCATTACAAACTTGCAGGACATTTGGTCCAGGTAGCCGATCTTTCTTTGGACCTAGATTTCAGAGCTGGGTCATCTGTTAATGCACATATTTCTTTCCTGCACTGGTCATATATCATTTGCCCAACAAATTCAGGAAAATTTTCACAAATCAACAGGACATAGACTTTTTCTTTTGCACGAATGTTTCACTTTTCCCACAGGGTTGTAACATCTGTTTAACCACTGCTTGTTTATAATAAAATTTTCCTTACTTAAAAATTAAATTCTGTCAAAAATATTTAAACAAATTCTAGTTTAGTATTAATGTAGCAATATTTCATCATAAATATGCTTTAAAAGTTTTATATGTGGTTTGACTTTTCAACCGTAAACTTAAATTGCAAACTAACACCATTTGAATCAAACACTCAGCTCTAATTCAAACTAAAACCCAAACTGCAAACCAAAAGTAAGGATGTGCCAGTGGTGGCACCAATTGGCAAATTTAGCTGTTTTATAGCTAGAAAATTTCATTTGCAACTATATTTGGCTATTTATGGATAAATCTGGTTATTTTTGGTAGTATATTTGGAGAACTGTCAAATCAACCCAATAAAATACTGAATCAAACAACATGCCGAATACTTGTAATAATATAGTCTAGCTTATAATAGTATAGTATTTTTATCCTATATTATTATAAGCTAGATAGGATAAAAAGTTTTTAAAAATCAAAAACTACAGCATTACTAAAAAAAAAAAATAAAAAAAAAAAAAACCTGTCAAAGGGTTGTCAATATTTAAATATTTTATTTTTTGTTTCTAATTATTTTATTTTGTGTAATCCCATTGAGTGTGCATTTTGAAAATTGGTATACATGTAGTTAAGATGTTATAGTATTCAGGGGAAAAATATAGTGAAAAATAAGAAATTCAAATTTTAGCAATTCAAGGTCAAAGGTCAAATGCTATGATCTTGAAATGTTTTTTCCCAAAAACTTCATGTGTTTGATATCATTTTAACCGTAATTTAAAGAGCTTTAAAACGATACCAAAATTGTTTCTGCATGTCAATTAGAACAGGAGTTGTGATAATTTAAATGTAGCCATCGGAGGGTAAATTTTACTCCAGCCATTTTTAGATGCAAATAACAAAAAAACTGATTAGCCCAGGAGGTTAAAATTTTGTGTGTTTTGCTTTCTTAGTAGGTCTAACTAGTTCACCGAATTTCATAAAAATCTGAGCTGGTGAGGAAAATCACTATGTTGATTTGACATGAAATGACCCTATGGTGCCATAAAGTGAAAGTGTACCATAAAATATATGAATGTATGAAACTATGTAGTTTAATAAAAACTTTTGTTTGTAAATATTATGGAGGTCAGTATAATACTCAAGCAGGACTTCTTTTTAGCTAAATTTCTTTTTAGCTAAATGGTTGAAGACAATAAAAATATTTTAGTCATTTGGAGTTGGTATATTCTTGAAAGAATTCTACCATCTCTATCAAAATCTATCCGCTCCCAAATCTTTTTGTTTTTTTCCCCCAAAATGTTCGATTATAATCTCTCTCAAAAAAAGAAAATCCCCCCCTCCTCTATTTTTTTAACTAGGGACTGCAGAGCTCCTATTATTTATACCTTATTATTTTCCTATTTGTTGAAAATCTCAGGAAGTCATTAATCGATGATCTGGGGAATATATCTCCTCTTTAAAGCAATAAAGAGTGTCCAGCTGTAAAAAACAAAACAAAAACTTCAAAATTGCTTTTATATGCTGGAGTGACTGTTTATATTAGCCCATACATTACAGCCTAAATACTAGACCATAGGAAAATCATACATTGATTGTCACAATCACTCCTGCAGTTTCCCCTAGGTAGGAACATCCATTTGTATGTGTGTGTGGGAGGGGGGGGAGCGAACTTCCAATATTTTTGTTGTTTTTTGTGGGAGAAGACATGGAAAATTCACAAAAGGTGAAAATCAAATATGAAGGAGGGGGCAGAGTTAAATGTTTGTAGGGGGTGCACAATTTATATGGGTGACCTTGTCCCAGGCTGCTTTAGTAGGGTTCAGCGTCCTGGCTGCCATTTAGTTATGAAAACAGCACGCTTCTTGCCCCCTTGATTTCAATTGTGGGAATTTGATGGTGAATAGGACTATTAATAGTCATCAAGTAGCTGAAAAAAAGGATATTTCTGTTGAAGTTTCTCAGCCTTCTACATCAAACGTACGGGTACCACACTGAATCAATGTAGTGTATAACACCATAACAAGTGTGCCCTTTCCTTAAGGCTAAAACTTGTATTATAAAAAGTGATGGACAAAAATCTGGTAAATGTAGAATCTTTACTGATACACCATAGAAAGCTGAAATTGAAATGGCAAAATTAAAGAAAATGATCGCCAAAAAAAAAAAAAAAAAATCTACGTTTCAAGCAGAAAGAGCACATTTGTGTGAATTGACTAAAAAGAAAGGGACAGTTCTGAAGGAATATGCATTAGAAAATTATCATGGTGATGAAATATCTAAGAAATCACTAGATAGGATGGAATCTTCAGATTTTGCAAGTGATAGGGATTTGATTGCAAGTGGTAGTAGCTTATGGGAAGATTCAAATTGAAAGAGGAAACTATTGCTTGACAAAATTAGATGGGAAGAAATAAATCAAAGCAAACCATTTTTATGTTGCAGACCATCAATATACAATAAAATACCTAAAACAAATCAATAAAGAGTCAGGAAAGTTTCTACACCACAATGATATAATTTATGTGATTAGCAGAGATGATATTGTATTTAAGTTACCTGAACCCAAAGCTATTGGAGACTCAGAATTGCTTTGCTATGTGTACTACTTTTGGTATCAATTTTACAAATTACAATGTTGAAACCCAGACCGTCCGACCTACCAGAAAGGTGTAAGGTAACAGTTTGGACGGTCGGACAAATTACAAATTACAATGTGGAATAATGCAAATATTTTCATTTATTATTATTGTGATTTGAGTAATCAAATTTTGTTTAATTTGTATTGTTTATATTTTATCATTATTCTCTGTTAAAATTTCATAAATGTTCAATTCAAGTGGTTAAATTTTCTGCAAAATTCAGTTAGTGCAGAATGTTTTTAATAACATTCTTTTTTGTGTTTTATTCATTTTATATTATATATAGATAACAATATCAAACATGTGGCCCTAGGTACAACACTGTCATTGTACCTAGGACCATTCACAACATTTTTTAAGAATTTAATATCTTTTAGAAAAAAAAAAAAATCAGTACTTAAACTTATTTCAGTGCAAAGGGAATAAACGACCTAACCAGAAAAAACTGTTTTGGTTACTGTAGGTTTATTTTGAGTGATATTATTACAGTTTGAAAATTGTTGGCTCTAGGTGCAAGAGTTTCCCCTACCTTGATTAAATGTTTAAGGAAAAGAAAAAAAAAATAGGGATTTTAATCAATACAATAATTAATGAAAACAAAGATTAATAGAAAAAATGTAGCAAAAATTATTTATAATAAAATGTAACAATATTTAAAAGTTAGATTTTATATGAATATTTTTAAAACAGAGATACACCAGAGTCTACATTGCTAAGACAATGCATTGCACAAAACTATCATATTACGACTCTTTGAGAAAGAAAAAGTTTGTCACTATTATCTAAATAACTCAAAGGCTAATTGACAATACGAATGATTTCTTCAAATAAAAAACACTTTCTTTTAGCCTTTGTAAATCACCAATTTCTTTTCTAAATGCACCACAAAATACTCTATACCCTGCGAAAAATACAAAACTACAGAAATAACCCCCCCCCCCCCTCATCTCTCTATTAAATAAAAGTATTCAGAAGTACTGGAAACACAAGAATATTTTTACCACGTGCAACATGTAAAGAACCAGCTTAGTTTGTTTACATTGCTCATATGGCTTCCATATCAAATTAAAATATTAAAAATTAAATACTTGGATAAACAGAAGAACAATATTCTAGACTTATGATAAATTCGACTGTAGTTGACATAGAGCTCTATCTAGTGACCTTAAAAATACTAAATTAACGAGTATTATTTATAAAACTCGAATATGAGATACTAGTGAATTAAGAAAACATCTAGTGAATTAAAAAGATGTTTTCTGGAACATCGTTATATTATCCTAGATTCACAGGGATAAGCATGTATAAGCAATTTCACAAAAAATATTGTTAGGATTTTTATAAAAAGTTTTTTTAAACTTTAGGATCATAATTTCTTAAACTTCCATTTATTTATTTTCATTTATGTTTTCAACTGTTGTAATTAAGACATGAAAACTGAACTCATTACTGGGGGACAGTGACGGAAATGACAAATTTGCAGTTTTATAAAGTGAAAACCAGGCTTCGGGATATCGGCAAAATCTAGCCCGTCCGCGAGGACGGCTAGTAAAATTTTTTACTCCTCTTCGAAAATTTTTACCCGTCCTCCTAAGAATTTTTTTTTTCACTTTATATTCATTAATATATGTGCTTAAATACATCGCACAACATTAATAAATTAGAACCAACTGCCTCACGATGAAGTGCGTTAACTGCATATTCATACACCACCCCCACAGCGCTTAGCCGCCTCAATCAAACTCGCCGACAAGGAGTTACCGATAAAGGACCAGACCGACCGAATTCCGATCTATGGGTGGGGGCAGAGGGGTAAGATATGTAAGGAATCTCTCCTTTTTCCAGTGTTTGGTAACTTGAAGGGATGGTAAATAAATAATCATATAAATCCTCTTGTCTCTAAGCGGTTTAAACCTCATTGGCACGCTTAATTTTTAGGGAATGTAGTCAATCAAGATTCAAATCTTCAGACTGAATAGATGTTTCATACCTGAACTTTAGTTGTCAAACAACTGGAGCAAATGCCATGAATGAATTTTAATCATTTTAGTTTTTTTAAAGTTGAAACCAAAGAGGGGAAGAAAATAAAACACTTCTGGCTGAAACTAGAAGAATCCATTCCAAAATTTCAAACTTGTTACTTACTCCCGTCTATTACAGCAAATGCAAATTTTATAGTTTGGGTTTTAAAAAGTTAAACAGGGATTTGGGCTTAGGTCTGGGCTGGGCTTGAGTTTTCTGTTGTTTCAGGCCGGGTTGAGTCTTTTTTTTTTTTTTAAATGTCCGTTACGACCGGGCCGAACATATTTATTTTTAAAATTTTTAAGATGGATTTAAATTGAATACATGAACTTATGGCTTTTATTTCAGTTACGTAAAGATAAATGTTTAAGGTAACAAACTAAATTCTCCGTACAAAATTTTGACAAATTTGTTTTTAGCGTATTTGAATACAAATCATTTCGGGTCTGCTGAGACGCCGTTATCTTCAGGCCCAGTTCATTCTACATTTATAAATTTCTTCGGGCATGGTCTGGGTTTAAGCATTGGTATTGTCGGTCTTGTTAAAATCCAAAACTTCGGCACATGTAGACCTCGAAAAGGAGAACAGAACATGTCACTTCGATCGTGAGCGTGCTATCGCATTTTCGTTGGTCATTGGATACACTGTGTGGAGGATGAGGGGAGAGAAAATAGTTAGCGCCTGTGGTTACAATACGGATCTGACGGCTCGCCTAGAAAGAAGGCATTGTTAATGCACACTAGCTACGTTTATGGGGGGGAGGGATTACGACATTTCAATTTTCATTCATGGCATAGGAAATGGCGGCTTTCGCCGTAATTTTACAATGACAACAATTTGTTATTTATTTATATTTTTTTTATGGAATCTAATCTCAAGGCCATCCAAGAGGACGTCAACTTCCAAAAATTGGTCGTCCTCGCCGAATTTTAACCTGGCGAGGACGGGCGATTTCCGGAAACCTGGTGAAAACCATATTTAATATTATTGAAAAATATTGTTTTGATGAAAACCATGTTGAACAGATAGAATTCTCTAAAGAAATACTGCAAAAGATGTCTGTCTTATTTATGTAGATATTTATTTTTTAAACTCAAGAGACACAAAATTGACAATTATCAGAAATTCAGTCTTATAGCATTCTATGCATAAATTACCCCAGTATTTTAAAAGGGACTCATTTTAAGTATCATCATCATTCATTATTTTTATAATTCTCTAGTATAAATGTATAAATATAATTAATAAAAGAAAATTTCTGCCTGTTTGTGTGTTCGATCTGTAGCGGGAAATCTGAGCATCATACGGCCATGAAATTTGATACATATGTACTTCAGAACCCTGGAAGGTGCACCTCGGTATTGCTTTTTTACATTTCGGATTAGTCCTTTAATTATTTTATGTTTTAGCATTTTCACATAAATCGGTTCTTTAGCGACCTAAAATATTAGAGTTTCCTTCTTGACACCATCAGAAAGATTGAAGAACATTCTTTCCAATAATGTTTGAACCAAATCTGTAGGATAATTTCTTCATATTTATTATTTTTTTTAATACATTGAAATTTGCATTTTTTATGTTATATATCTGATGTATATATCTGATATATGTATCTCAGGGTAGATATGGGTGCTTGAAAATTGGGAAAGTACTTGAATTTTAAATTAACATTTTCAAGGCCTTGAAAGTATTTGAAAACTCCCATTTTCTTTGTTAAGTCCTTGAAAAAGGCAGGGTTGAAAGTGTTCTGCACAGCATTGTGTTTTTTCTGAGAAGTTCTGCTTTCTCTGGAAATTTCTCTAGCAGTTAGGTTGTCGCTGAAATTTTCCTAAACAACATTATATTTTCCCCAAAATTTCCTCAACGGCTTTAACATTAAACAATAATGTTGAATCAATGAATGACATGAAGGTGGGTGGCTCCAGGAGAGCCCAGCACATCGACCAGAGGTCTATTGTACTACCCCAGAAAAGAGAAGATCCTTAAGAAAAGAGACCAGTAGCCGAGGCAAAAATAAGCAGGCACTTGACAGGAATGTCATACAACTCCCAGGGTTCGATCACATGTCGACCCAAGTGTTCGAACCTATGGACTGAGAACACCTCACATTCACATAGTATGTGAACATAGCAGTTTCTTCGCTATATTTGTGCAGTCTCTGTATAGCGAATCCTTAGTAACACCCATAATATTTAGGTGTCTTTTAAGGGTGCAGTGCCCAGTAAGGGGCCCAACAGCCATGATGTCAGTTCTACTGAGCTTGAATAATTCCTTTTGACACATACTAGGACAATTACAGTTTAGTTCTTTTGCCTGCCTTTGGCCCTTAGTATTACGCCAGTTCTTGCACTGAAGCTTTTTGAAGATGTCATAGACAATTCGTCTAGTCAGTTCATTAGGAACACCCAGAGCCGGCTCAGGACCAACAAAAGGTGTACTTGAACCTTTTCTAGCCAATTCATATGCCATCTCATTACCTGGAATGCCCGAATGTCCAGGCACCCAGTAAAGTATGACTTGATTGTTGCCAGCAATTTTATAAAGGGCAGTATAGCACTCCCAGACAAGGGTTGATATCATAGTAGACTTCCCTAAAGCCATAAGAGCAGCCTGACTATCAGAGCAGATAAGTATTTGGTTGCTCCTGTAATTTCTGTTATAGCAAATTCTACAACACATAAGAATGGCAAAGACCTCAGCCTGAAAGTCAGTAGCGTAACTGCCAAGAGGGTAAAACAGTTTTGTACCATCTTCTGGACAGCATACTCCAGCACCAGTACTAGTGCCTAGCTTAAAGCCATCAGTATACCATATAATACATTTCTTTTTATTGTAGGTAGGAGTCCTCTTTCAGTTATCCCGTGAAGGGACCTGAATTTCATAAGGCTTGTCAAATGTATATCTGACAAGAATACCATCAGATGGCATATGGAAATAAGGATGATCTTATAACATTACTGTTTAGACTACTCCAAGATAAATACTTTGAGTAATCTTTCTAGTGTTTCAGATATTTAAGTCTGTTCATGCAAATGAGAGCCTCAGCTTCAATATGCATGTAAAGTGGGTGCAATCCAAGCAAAAGTTCAAGAGTTGCAATAGGAGTGGTTTTCATGCATCCAGAGATCGCAATACACGCCATCTTTTGAAGCCTAATTAAGTCTAATTTAGCAGTTTCACATCTTATTCTAGACCACCAAATAATGGAGCCATAGGTAATGATGGGACAGATTACCATAGAGTAAATCCAACGGATAGCCTTGGGATTCAATCCCCAGGTTTTCCCAATAGCATTCCTACATGACCAGAAAATTCTTCTAGCTTTACTTATGCAGTATTCAAAGTATCTCTTCCAATTGAGACCCATATCAAAGTAGATTCCTAGGAATTTTACCTCCTTGGAGCAAATAAGCTTCTGATCAAAGAAGCAGATGTCTCTAAGATTGAGAATGCGTTTTCTTGTAAACACAACCATAGCAGTCTTTTGCGGATTAACAGAGAGGCCTGCATTTTTGCACCATGACTCAACACTCCTAAGAACAGTGGACATCATGTCGGAGACAGTATTGCCAAATTTGCCTCTAGCAATGATTACAACATCATCAGCATATCCGACACAGGATACACCAGAACTAGTTATGTTCTCCAACAGTGTTCGAAATTAGCGGTCGCTAGTCGTAATTTGCGACTAGAAATTTCAATTTGATGACTAGATTCTTCAATCTGGTCGTCAAATTTGACGCCTAACAGTGCTATTGTTAAATATCAGTTTTCCCTTTCCCTTTGGCTAAATTACGATCCCTGGTAGAAGACTGGACAGCGGTCGAAAAGAAAAGAGGCATTTTATACACGCCCTCAATGATAAATCTGCAGGTGGTACACAGACAGTAAAATCCCCCTCTGTCTTTTCAGGGAAAGACAACCAACGAGTTATCGTGCTCATATTTCAGATCATATATCTTTAAATAAAATGCACTGAAAAATTATGATGTAAAATCTAGCTGACATTGCCAATGAATGTAAACTATTATTACATTTTATTATGAATGTAAAATTTTATCACACGACACGTCTTTACGTTCATTATCTAAACTCCCACTTTTCTTCCCTAGCCACCCAATCTTGCGAGTCGCCAACCGTCGCCAAGTTTTACCTCGAAGGGAAAACTTACAAGGATACCGAAAATAACTCTATAACTATCAGAAAAGTACTCCGAATGTTTTTTAAAGTGTTAGAATGATATTATAAGTCTTCTGCAATATCACAAACACCAAAAATAGAGGAAAACGTCTAATAATACAGCATTAAAAGCAATGAAATTAATAGCCGAATGGAATGCACCACGCTAAAATCTAGCAAAATTACTTCTTAACTATATTTGTAAGATATATAATGAAAAAAAAACTTAAACACAAAAAGAGTAAAGACTTCCTTTTACATGCTTCAAAAGCGGCTATAATTTATTTCTCTTTCTTGCTGATGGCGTTGACTTGACCCACTGAAATTCCAAACTCAGATGCAATTTTCCTTTGACTTACTTTTGATTTTAATTTTCGAACAACTTCGTATTTTCCCGGAAGCTTCAGTTCTTTCCATTTTCCTACTTATTTCTGACATACTGTATCTGCGTAAGTGCTGTGCTTCTTTCCCTGCAACAACAGTGAAATGGCGAAAAAAAGGTTCATTTGCTTCAAAAGCGGCTATAATTTCTTTCTCTTTCTTGCTGATGGCGTTGACTTGACCCACTAAAATTCCAAACTCAGATGCAATTTTCCTTTGACTTACTTTTGATTTTAATTTTCGAATAACTTCGTATTTTTCCAGAAGCTTCAGTTCTATCCGTTTTCCTACTTATTTCTGACATACTGTATCTGCGTAAGTACTGTGCTTCTTTCCCTGCAACAACAGCGAAATGGCAAAAAAAAAGGTTCATTTGCTTCAAAAGTGGCTATAATTTCTTTCTCGCTGATGGCCTTGACTTCACCTACTGAAATTCCAAACTCAGATGCAATTTCCCTTTGACTTACTTTTGATTTTCATTTTCGAACAACTTCGCATTTTTCCGGAAGCTTCAGTTCTTTTCGTTTTTTCGTTTTCCTACTTATTTCTGACATACTGTATCTGCGTAAGTACTGTGCTTCTTTCCCTGCAACAACAGTGAAATGGCGAAAACATTTTCCTTTGCCGAGCAAAAAGGAAGTAAAACAGAAGCGACAATGGTGTCCAATCAGGCGTGCGGAAAAGAAAGCATAACCCTTTTTGGACCACTCCCTCTAACACGTGGTGAACACCTGTTGTCACTTATCTGTGATTGGAGACGGGGCAGGCATTTCTCCGAATTTCTCCTCCGATTGCAAACACACTTTCAGTTTCCGTTCAGTTTACAGAGAGTTAAAGGGGGAATGGGGATGAAAAGTAGCGTTCGTAATACTGGGGTGTTCATATTAGAGGGTGTTCAGAATACAGATAGTTCGTCTCATGTTAAGTCTATGGAGTTTCGCCGGGACCGCCGTAATGTGTTCATAATACTGGGGTGTTGTTCACATTACAGAGTGTTCAGATAGAGAGAGTCCACTGTATTATAGAACACAATGCGTTCCAGATTAAATCGTTTCAGCATTTTCCTTTGACTTACTTTTGATTTTAATTTTCGAACAACTTTGTATTTTTCCGGAAACTTCAGTTCTTTCCGTTTTTTCGTTTTCCTACTTATTTCTGACATACTGTATCTGCATAAGTACTGTGCTTCTTTCCCAGCAACAACAGCGAAATGGCGAAAACATTTTCCTTTGCCGAGCAAAAAGGAAGAAAAACTGAAGCGACAATGGTGTCCAATCAGGCGTGCAGAAAAGAAAGCATAACCCTTTTTTGACTACTCCCTCTAACACGTGGTGAACACCTGTTGTCACTTATCTGTGATTGGGGATGGAAAGTGGGGCAGGCATTTCTCCGAATTTCTCCTCGGATTGCAAACACACTTTCAGTTTCCGTTCAGTTTACAGAGAGTTAAATGGAGAATGGGGATGAAAAGTAGCATTCGTAATACTGGGGTGTTCATATTAGAGGGTGTTCAGAATACAGATAGTTCATCTTATGTTAAGTCTATGGAGTTTCGCCGGGACCGTCGTAATGTGTTCATAATACCGGGGTGTTGTTCACATTACAGAGTGTTCAGATAGAGAGAGTCCACTGTATTATAGAACACAATGCGTTCCAGATTAAATCGTTTCAACATCTTGCAAATTTGGTTAGCTAATATTTTGTTATCAGACATTGAAATTATGTTTTTATAGCTGCCAAGTGTTCTAATTTTTATGTACTTGTTCCTTTTTTCAGTCTTGTTCCGGGAATCCGATTTGGATCCACAGTAGGGCGGTTTTTCTTTCCCATAACGCTTATATTTTATTGCATGCAAATCTGCATATTTTTCATCTGCATATGCATAAGAGTATCTGCAAGTCATGAAATCGGAAGTAGGTCACCAAAATGAGAAACAAAGTCAGGAATTTTAAGATCGAGGTTTTTCCGTTTTTTCATCTAAAAATCCGTTTCCACATGATTGCGTCTGTTTCTAATTAATGTGGGAGAAACACATTTACATCGATTAAAATTTTTATGATTATTTCGTGTTACATACAAAAAAATTATTTTTCAGACGTATTATTAAAGAAATGAAGAGCTATATTGCACGAGTACCGGGTACCGCAATAAACGGCATTTGTCAGCGATCTTCGTTATATTTCGTTTTATTGTGAACATGTTTTTCCACTTCTGCCATCTGTTTGCATTGTCTAAAACGTTTGTAATTATTTTGTGTATACTATATAATGCAGAAAAATTATTTTTCAAGCGTATTTCTAATGACATGAAAGGCTATTTTGCAGCAGTATCGCGATAAACGGCATTTGTGCGCAATCCTCTATATTTCATTTTATTTTGAAAGTATTTTTCCACTGTTACAATTTGTTTGCATCGTTTAAAACGTTTGTAATTATTTTGTATATTATATAGGAAAACTATTTTTCAAACGTATTATTAGTGAAATAGAAGACTATTTTGCAGCAGTATAGGAGAAAACGGTGTTAGTGCACGATTTTTTCTCATGTAATATGTTCCTATCTTTCTTTCTGGTAGGTTGGCATCTATGCATTTTTTATATCAATCCTTGAAATTAATGTGATTCATACTTTTTTTATTATTACCCAGGCTGTCTATCTCACTCAAAGAGTGTAGATGAGTTTTAAGGGTATGATTTAGATTTTGTCAAAGCAACAAGAAAAAGTGTAGCAACTATAAAACAAAAACTTATTATTGACTTGCAAATACTAAACCCTAGCTGCCAACTCTGCATTTCTTCGTGAAGCTCCGATATTTGCATTGACTGCCGATCTCCGGACAAATATACAAATTCCCCCCCCCCCCCCTTTTTTTTTTAAAAACTTTTAAGATGAATATAGTAAATAGATTCTAAAATGAAATCCCATACTTTGACGAAATTGGCCACAAAAAATGACTAAATTTCGTTCAAGATTGATTCTCTTATAATATTTTAATTTTAAATGTGTGTAATTCTTATATTTGTAAATAATATGAGAAAGATTATATGGAAATGTCAGTAAAATGTGCATTTATACGTGATTTTCGGTTTATCCCGTTTTATTATCACATATTTTCCATTTTTTTCAATTTATTTTTATCAACTAAAACTTTTATATTAATTGTTATTTTAACTCAGGAAAATTAATTTTCAAGCATAAAATGAAGGGGTATTGGGGACAATGATTGTATAAGATGACCATAATTTGAAATCGTTAAATAGAAGTTTTTTTTTTAATTTGTTGTTTTTTTATGCCCTTTTTGCCAAGTAAAAACAAATTAGCAATTTTTTCTATTTATTTTTTCTTGAATTTCTTTTTCAGTTTATTTTAAATTTTAAGAAAATTTAAAACAATTTTTAATACAAAAGTCTGAATTATTCTTTGTTTATATCTTTAACAAAATTGGACATTTAAAAAATAGTTGTTATTGTTATAGAGATGTCAAAATGGCAAGTAGCCGTATCTATTTGGCACCTACAGTCAAAACTAGGCGTCAAATGACGCCTAGTTCAAATTTTTAATTTCTAACACTGTTCTCCAAAAGAGAGTCTACAACTGAACACCAAAGAATTGGTGAAAGAACACCTCCCTTCGGACAGCCTGTCAAAGCATGCACCGTCATATTATCACCAAGTCAAGATGCACAGATGTACCTATTAGATAACAAATTCTTGATCCAACAAGAGATCGTCATTTCAACACCTTTCCTATCAAGAGCATGTAGGATGGTGTCAATGGGCACTTTATCAAAAGCACGTTCAATGTCAAGAAAAATGGCTAGAGCAATTTCCTTAGCATTTAAGTTTCTTTCTAGTATAAAGGAGAGACTGTAAAGGGCAGTATCCGTAGACTTACCCGGTTGATAGGCATGTTGAGAGTTAAACAGCGGCATAGAGGCTAGAATCTCTTCCCTAATATACCTGTCAGTAAGCTTTTCAATAGTCTTAGAAGAAAAGATGTAAGGTTAATATGCCTGAAGGACTCATAATAATTATCTTTGCCAATCTTTGGAATGAAGATTACCTTTGTATGCCTCCAGACAGACGGCACCAAAGGCAATACAGGCTCTGTATATTCTACAGAGAATAGGAGGAAGCACCTCAATTCCCTCCTGGAGAAGAATCAGAATGATGCCATCAATCCAGGCTTCGGGAAATCGGCAAAATCTAGCCCGTCCGCGAGGACGGCTATTGAAATTTTTTACTCGTCCTCGAAAATTTTTACCCGTCCTCCTAAGAATTTTTTTTTCACTTTATATTCCTTAATATATGTGCTTAAATACATCGTATAACAATAATAAATTAGAACCAACTACCTCACGATGAAGTGCGATAACTGCATATTCATACACCCCCCCACACCGCTTAACCGCTGCAATGAAAGTCGCGGACGTGGAGTCTCCGATAATGGATCGGACCGGCGGAATTCCGATCTATGGGTGGGGGCAAAGGGGTAAGATATGTAAGGAATCGCTCCTTTTTTCAATGTTTGGTAACTTGAAGGAGTGGCAAATAAATAATCATATAAATCCTCTTGTCTCTAAACAGTTTAAACCTCATCGGTACTCTTAATTTCTAGTAGTCAATCAAGATTAAAATCTTTTTGGACTGAATAGATGTTTCATACTTTAACTTCAGTTTTCAAACAACTGGAACAAATGCCATGAATGAATTTTAAATGTTTTAGTTTTAAAGTTGAAACCAAAGTGGGGAAGAAAATAAAACACTTCTGGCTGAAACTAGAAGAATCCATTCCAAAAATTCAAACTTGTAACTTACTACCGTCTATTACAGCAAATGAAAATTTTATAGTTTGGGTTTCAAAGAGTTAAATGGGGATTTGGGAATGAACCCTGAACAGTTCAGCAAGGGTCTCTTCCTCAGTCCCAGAATAACCACCATTAGGCAACCTAATTGTATTTAGGCTACAGTTTCTGTCTTTAGACATAATCTTTACAAGCTTAGCAGTGGCAGAAATGTCCTTAATGCTATTGCAGTAGTTTCTCCAGGAATTTCTCTTGGAGTTTCTAACTGCCTTGTTATAGGAAGTGAGGGCAGTTTTATAGATCTGCCATTCACCACTCTTTTTAGCTCTATTGAAGAGCTTTCTGCACTTACTGCGAAGGTAACTAAGTTCTTTTGACCACCAAGGGACCAGCCTTGGGGATTCAATCTTGGTGGTCTTATGATAGGAGAGGATAATGGCCAGTTGCACCTGGTCAACATCCAAATCCAACTCAGCTGTTGAATAATATTTACCAGATTGACTTTCAAACCTGGCATGCAGATCTTTGTAGGAAACCCAATTGGTTCTTCTTGCGTTCCTACCTTCTGTTGTACTCAGTCTTGACATCCTTTAACAGAGAAAGTAATTAAGCAATGATCAAAGTTATATCATGTGGCAATATTATTGCATATGGTTAAGTGTATGACTTCTTTACGATTTATAGTAACGAAAGTAGGCTTGTTGCCTTTGTTAAGAATAAAAAAGTTTGAGATGATAATGTGCTCCAAAAGATCATCACCATGTCAGTTGCAGTCACTGCTGCCCCACACAGTGTGGTGAGCATTGGCATCGCAACCAATGATGAGTCTTTTTCCCACACTACAATGCTCAATAAGACTAGTAGTCACATTGGTGAAGGTTTCCCTTTGTTCATAAGGAAGATGAGCAGATGCAAAAATATACTCATCCTTATGCTCATTGGATTTAAAATTCACACTGACTGCAGCATTATCACCATCTAGGAATTCCACTAAGTGAAGGGCATTGAGCTTGTTGCTAACAGCAACACAGACTCTAGGTCTGATACAAGATGTATCATAAAATACATTATTGCCCTTGATCCCTAGACCCAGAATTTTATTATTTCAAATCCGATCCAGGGTTTCTGAATTAGCAATATCAGCCCTACCATGCATCAGCTTCTTGCCAAGGATAGCAGAGACAGAACAACTATGGTGCAGATTAATTTGCACAACATTAATACTGTCCATAAATAAAGAACAAAGAAAGGACAGCAGAAACTAGGAAGAAGTGACTTTCCTAGTAACATGAGAATGATCAGTGTTAGGCACAACATCATTCTCGAAATCCTGCATACGTCTTTCTAGCTCATTCTCAGATAGCAGCAAGATAGAATGTAGTGTACTTTCAGAGCTGGAAACAATTTCCAATTCGTCAAGCTTTGGTAAAACAGTATCAACATTTGTGATACTTTCCTGAGAGGAGGTTGTCTGAGCTTCTGGCTGAACCTCCTTCTCCATCTTACCTTTGGGCTTTTCATTTGGGTCCCTAAGATTCTTGAAGACTCCTCGATCCAAACCAGTGTACGCACCAAAGTTAGCCTTGTGTATAACTTCTGCAGCCCCCTAATCCACCTCGAAGATCCATCTTAAGAGAGGGGTTCCACAAAATTTTGCAGAACACTCCACTCCTTCGACTTCAACTCTGGGTTGAAACGGTTCAGCCATTTCAGCAAAACGCTCGGCTCTTTGGTGTAAACATCCTTAGTCTTGAAGACTACCTTTACTGGTTTAGGGAGATCATTGGCACTCATGACTTTGAGTGCCTCACTTAAAACCTGTCTGTTGTTGTAGAAGGTCCTCTTAACCCATTTCACAGTTGTAGCATCATTGCTCTGAAGAACCAAGGCTCCCGCATTTAAGCCGGAACCATGGATCTTAGGAAGTTGCTCCCCAGTGGGGATCTCATCCATTTTGTCAAGAATCACCATCTGGATGAGGTCAACTTCTTCCTTGCTCAGCTTACGAGAAGGGAAGGAATTCTTTATGACAACCATCTTAATAACCTGGACTGCATGAGCAAATGATTCAGTTTGGATGTCTGTCCTTAGCCTTTTGTCCATGACTAGGTTTCTTGGAGATGGTGTGGTACCATCCTACCTAAGTCGTTTGGTACCTCCGACCTTCTCTTTAACAGCTCCAGCTTTTATTGGCTGCTGGTCTTGCTGCCTGTGAGTGTGCCTCCTCTTGCACCTCTGTGACTTAGAGAGTACTTCCTGCATTCCGACCATGGTTTCAGTGTGTTGCTCACCAAGGCTCGCAACTACACCTCCTTCCACAGCAAGGTTGCTGGTTTCCCCCTTTTTTCCATGATCCAACCCCAAAGGGGTTGTTTCAATGGCTAATCGGGCTTCACCCGAAGGTGTACCCAATCCTTTTGTAACATTTTCTCTGTGGAGGCATGGAGAACTAGGTAATGGCACATCTGAATTTTCCATGTTGTAACCACTAAATGAGAAAGACACTGATTACTTCCAGTTCAATCGGAGCCCCCTCTAGGCTCCGTCTCCCCACACTTTTCTAACGTGAAAAGTGTAACCGCCGGAGTCATTCGCAAAGCTAGATGATGAAGAGCGGGCCATAACGTGCACCTGGTGCACAGGGCCCAAGGATCAGCAAGGATCCAAGGGGGATTTCTCGATATGAAACACTCTCTACCATCCAACCAATGCAGGAGCCGTTTACTGCAAACATTTCTTAAAAGCAATACTACAGATGCGCGCTGCTCTACCCTTTTCGCACCACAACCGCATGAACTCGTTCCCGAGCCTAAAATGGTATACCTTACGGCAGAGGCCGAAGGGTGGTACTAGAGTCCATAGAGCAGAAGTAATGTGTACTAAGGGTTCGGCATTGATGCCACCTGCAGCTGAGAAGAAAAGATAGCACAGGTACCTCGGGATTGCAACACCCGTATCCACTAAAGAAGTGAACTCCTGAGGATTTTACAGGGTGAGGCAGTATGCCTCACTCCCAACCTGGAAGACCAGGATGGATTAGGATGTCTCATTTTATCCAGAACCTCACCTTTGACCTGTCCGCCATGGGAGATCCTACCAGTAGCAAAAACTACCACCGGCATAGCTCTTAGGATCATTGGAACACAAAAGCTCCACCACTACGTCAAGGCACAGACATCATTTAGTGGAGAAACAATAATGTTAGTTTGCTATGACTTTTCCTCCCAAAAACGCTTACAACTTCATATTATGGAAGAAATAATGTCCTTGAATAATAATTGTATAATACTCGAAAGTCCTTGAAAAGTGTTTAAAATTTTTTTAAGGAAAGTGTACTCACCCTGGTATCTGGATTGATTGTGTGGACAACTGCTTTGAGGTGTTAAAGATTTAAAATTGGAGAAGCATTGCTTCAAGGGAGACAGCTTAGAAGAATCTCTTGAAGAAGGCCAAGGCCCACAGTGGGCTGTTGAGCCATTGATGATGATTGGCCATCAGCTGCATGCTCTTCTCTTCATTGATGTACTCCATTGGTGGGAACCAGATTTCTGAGAGGGAGAGGAAAGTACAAAGAAGTGATCAACTTATAGAGGGTCAACTTATTTCAATTCAGAAGAGGTCAACTTATTTCAACTTATCTATTTGGTCAACAATCAACATACAAGTTAGACTAGACAAGTAGTCAAGTCTGAAATGCTTTGCCTACATAGGCATTTTTGATTTCTTGTCTTCGGGTTAGGCAGGTAGCCAACTATTCAAGTTTTACTGTATTAATAATGAATAATAATCACCATATATCATAACAAGCATATGTCATGAATTAATTTCTATTGTTTTGTCATGAATTAGCAAATTGTTTTTCAATTTTCATGCTTTTTGTATATTTGAAGTTGTCTAAAATGATTATCAATTTTGTTTTGCAGAATGAAAGCGACTCTCAGAACAACAATGAGTGTATGTATCATAATGTTTTTCTTATATCCTTATTTTGTTTCTTATTCTTGATTTATCTCTTTATCTTTGATTTGTATAAATTCAATATAGGGTTGCTGAGTCTAGATAACAAAGAAAAGTTTTAATATAGAGCAGGGATGCACAGACTTGTTAAGATCAAGGGCCACATAGATCCACTGTGACTTATGGGAGGGCTGCCAAAAAAAAAAAAAAACTTGAAAGTTATCTACCCTACATTGTTTATTTTATTTATACCTATCATAATTGTTACAAGAAAAGATAATAAAAAGTAAGTGAATTTAATTTGATGCGTGACATTGCACTGATTTAACAACTGTTTTAATATTTTTGGTTTGAGTTTTATAGCAGCCAACCACAAAATTGTTTCTAAATTTTTATCAGTCAAGCGGTTCCTATTTTTCGATTGGTTAATATTCATGACTGAAAAAGTTTGTTCACAAATATAGGTTGACCCAAAGAGGCTTGCACATTTTAATGCATTATCTAGCAACGATTTATAATTGTTTTTATCGACATAACGATAGAAGTTTAATAAATTGCCTTCATTAAATTTATTTCACAGGTTCTCATCGCATTGCATGCCAATGAGTTCAAGCTGTACGGGTAAAAGGGTTGCTAATTAAATCTAGCAACTGTTTTGCTTCTTGAAAATCAGAAAAACGATCCTTGAAGGCTGATATCAAGTTATTAATCTTTTCAACATGTACAGTTATAGCTGGCCTGCTTTTGTATATAGCCACAGCTGCTTTGCTGTCTGCATGTGCAATTTTTAAAAATTGCCTATCGTGTGACTTGTGAAAGTTAAAATAATACATGGTGAGGTTGGCCGCCAGCAAATCAATGGAGGGCCGCAGTCTGTGCATCCCTGATATAGAGTAAGGATTCTTAAAAGTACTAAAATATTTCATTAAATTTTTAAGAATTCCTAATTTTTAGGTAATCAAAAGGAGAATATTTTTTGTCCGCTGAGAATATTTCCCTTTCCACAATCATAAGTAATTATTGTGCTCTAAGTTACATAATTTTTGTGTACATTCTCCCCTAACATTTTAGAAACTACACTTTGTGCTGGGGGGGGGGGGGGGGGGGAGATAGAAAATGTCAGTAGTCGATGAGTAGGACAAAGATTCTTAAATTTTTAGAAAGTTCTTATATTTTATATTAGGAACTCCGCTTAACTTATATTGGGAACTCCGCGTAACTAGGATTTGTTATGAATTTAATATTCTTTGTACTGTTAATATTAAGATTTGAGACCTTTTTGTATCATTTCAAATATAAATACCAATAATTGCTGAAGTGTACCTACCTTATATTTAATACACTTTTCTACCTTTTAGTGTCAAGAAAGGCACTGTTATTTATCCGAATGAGCATTTTAGATCCAATCATATTTAAAAGATCCGGAAAATGCGACAAGATACGTTTCTTGATGCAGAAAACAACATATTTTTCACATAGGTAAGGTTTCATATTTGATATTTTTATTATTCTATAAATGTTCTTTGAAGAATTTACGCAAATGTTTAAGAATGTTTTCATTTCATCTATTTATAAGAGGAAAAATTTCAATACATTTACTTTTAACTTAAATAACTCCTGAACCCCGTGATTAATTTTGATTTTTTTTTTTTTTTTTTTTTTTCATGCAATGGGGCTGTGTCCAGGAAATATTCTCTTATAAATTTTATCACCCTATGAGTCGTTTCACAAGAAATCATCCAGTGCTTTTTACTGACTTATTTAACAATTCTGAAACTTTTATGGTGATTGTATATACATTAAATTGTTGAGATCCGTTTTTTATGTTTCATAATCAGATTGTCATTTTATTTTTAAAATTCAAGATGACAGAGAGCTCAAACAAGACATAGACATTGTTTGCAGCTAGGTACCTTGATTGGACAAGGTTGTTTAGAATGAGAACATTTCACTATTTGCTGAAATATAGCAATTAAAATGAAGTCTTCCAAAATGAGGTTGAAGTTTCAGAATTGATGTTGAGGCATGTTTGACTTCCTCTAACTTCTAATAGTGATCAACTAACACAATTTGCAGGGTTCGTGCACATTCTAGAAATCGGGAAAACCGGGAATTTACAGGGAATTTGAAAGTGGACTAAAATGTCAGGGAAAATACAGGGAAAATCGATTTTTTGTTCAAAACTCTGGAAAAATCAGGGAATTTTCAACTTGCCGACCTGCTCACAGAGATCCAATTGTTACGGATTCTCCGTAGTTTCTATGGGAAACATACTGCAATTTTCGGAATTTGCATAATTTCCTATACAAAATTGCCGTCTGTGGAGGCCAATGTAAATTTACGGCCATGTGCATGGTCATGCCAATCAGATCAATGTAACAATGTGAATTTACGGGCACATGGGCATTAATGCCAATCAAATTAATGTGATAAATGGGATTTACAGCCGCATTCACTTTAATGCCAATCAAATTAACGTGACAACAGGGATTTATGGCCGTGTGCACGGTAATGCGAATCAAATCACCGTAACAATGGGATTTTACCGCAGCGTGGAATGTAAAAGATCGCTTTTTTCATAGAAGTAATAAATGTACTTCTTAAAAAGTCATTAAATTTAACATAAATCGTTGAACTATTAATTTTATAATTATTTTCGCATAAGCAAAGTAATTGCGCAATTCAGTTTTTGTTCTCGTAAATTGCCGAGAGTCGATTAGTATATTTTTCCATCTATCTCTATTTTTTAAATATTGCATATTAGATTGATTAAACTTGCTTATTTTTATATTCTGATTATATTACGCAATTTACTTTATGTTCCCCTGAATTGCCGAGAGTATCCTAAACAAAATACCTGTTGCATAACTGCCAACTTTCTGGTTTTTCTTGGAAACTCCCGATTTTATACTAATATCTCCCAGTTTTTGTCAATTTTTTTTGTCAATTTCCTAAAGTTACGGTTTTTTCAATAAAAATTCTCTGTTAAAGAGAATTTCGATGGAACTTGCGGACACCATTTTGTTTCTTATGTATATGAAACAGTACTAAGTTGCACCATTTTCACATTATTGATGGATACTGCTTTAAATAAGTATGATTTTGCGTATATAGATTACATTGCCGTGCAATGTTTAAACATCCGTTTCCATCTATGTTTAATTTCAAATTACGTGAATAAAAATTACACAACATTAATTTCTTTATAGTAGGTTTTATTATTAATCAATATTTTCATAAGATATTTATTATTTTTTAAGTGCGATTTTGCGGTATGGATTACATTCCCGTGCAATGTTTAGACATCCTTTTCCATCCATGTTCAGTTTCAAATTATGTGAATTAGAAAATGCACAACATTCATTTCTTCGCAGTGCATTTCATTATTAATTAATATTTTTGTAAACAAAAAGGAAACAACAAAGGAAAACAAAATTGAAACTTGATACATAAAACATTAATCATTTGATTTCAACCATTCAGATATTTATTGCCAGTGTGGCCTTTTTAATGGAATAATTGTCATTTTAAATTTTTTCATAGAACATTCCAGATCTATGTTTATTTTACAGAGCATTAGATTTAACATTACACCTGCATTAGACCTAGCTGATTCAGCAATTCTACCCTATTCTTCAGACTGAACATTGTCCATGATGGAGAACAAACACCCTTTTAACAGAAGTGTCTGGTAGACAGAAAATAAGACTCCAAAACTCGACTGAAATTCGGTTTCAAAATTTTTTGATCCCTAAATTTCTTCAAAATTTGAATCTTTACATTTTTTTTCATGGTTTATTTTCATTACTTTCCACATGTCACAGTTCGAAGACTAGAATTTTTTTAGCAATCACAATCATCAAACAATTTATTTACATTTATAATAGCATTTTCCAATGCTTTATTAATCTTTTTCTGCAGCTGAGGACAATGCAACCCTTAGGGACAAGAATTATTCTTTTCTACAAAACTTTATTCCAAAAAATAAATTTCAAAATAACTTCCATAAATTTCAAACAGGGACAAAATGACAAACTGGTTGGGATTTCGGTACTAACCTTTAAACCAGGACAATCCTGGTTAAAACGGAATGTATGGTAAGCCTATTTATAACTGAATAAAGGTTTAACAGATGTACACATATTTTTCACTGGATTAACAAGTTTAAAAAGGCGTAGGTTTATTGTTAAATATATTTCCAATTTTGTTCTATTTTTATATGTACAGGGTTCGTGTTTGTGTGCTATAGCGCATTTTTTATGCAAATTTGTTAAAGATAGACCCAATTTTACTGTTAATTGGTCAAGAGGACATGAAAAAATTTTCTATTTCAAATATCTAAAATACGAAGAAACTGCCAAAAATTTATCACTCCAACAAAAATATTTTGGTAAAGTCCAATATTCTTTTGAAAAGGACCGAAAATCATCCACACAGAAAAAAAACATAATTATACTGTGTAAATCTGTGAATAATCCCTATAATACCGAGTTACTATGAGTCCTCTGAGTTCTTCCCTAGCAGCAGATCCTAATTTATTGCACTTGCAGCCCAGAATGAGTGCAAACCACATTCCCATCTCCCCCTTCCCTTGTAATTACCAGTGTGTTTTGAGACATGCTGGGAAGTTGCGTCTTTGTCACGCTTTATCCATTGACCCACAAACGGAATTAAAATCATGTGTTAAAATAAAAATGGTGTACGAAACACGCCCCTGCCCACTACTTGGGAATTTATTTATTGGCTAAATATTCATTATAACATATTTTACATAATGATAAATGGAAAGAATTAATCAATATGCAAGAGTTTTGGGAATACACTGTGGCTGGGTCTGGCACGTTAGTTATGTGTGTCTGGTGTGAATAAAGGGTATTAACTTTGGGCGGAAGTATGCAAAGAATCTCTAACCATAGAATGCTTTTCAGAGTTGAATTGTCAATATTGCAACATAATGTATTGTTGTACTACTGTAACCTACATATGTACGATCCATAAATGACATATGAGCTAGTGTGGCATTTGCTAAAATAGCGTATTTGAAGGCAACTATTCCGGATATACTTCTTATTAATTTGAAATATAGATTGTGAGAATTCCAAATTTTTTGAAGTCTCGACGCATGACATTTTCTTGCTCAGAGAAATTTTAGAGTTCCTTTTATAGTATATATATATATATATATATATATATATACCCTGTTTTAAGTTATTAATCTATCATCGATGATATAAAAAAATAAAAATGTATGGATTCCTAAAATGTTTACAGTTCAGTTGTGTTTTCGAAAGTACCAATCTGTTAACAATTAGCAATTCAAAGTTAAATTGGTCCCATTTTCAACTTAGCTGCGGCTAAGGACGGTTCAAGCCCCTCCCCATGTTGATCTAAAGAGTTGAGTGATGCAATAAACGTCATATGTTTTTAGCGATACAAAATTATATTATTTTTTAATTCAAAAACATCGAAATATTAAAAATAATCAAAATTTTGTCAAAAGGAAAAATAATTTACTTATTATGACATGGGATGATATTGGATAAATTTTAAAATAAAAAGGGTTGTTACATTCATAACGTCCGATAATATAACGGGAAAAATTACTGAAATATCACGATGAATGAAAAGTTGCAGAAGTGATCAAAAGATAAAGCAAAAATAATAGCAAGAGTATATATAAATTAATTAAAAGTCACTGAAATTCATTGGTAAACCCCCTTAACTTAAAGAAAAGTTAGTGGCCAGCCTTTATAAGAATAAAAAAGGAATGAATAATAGTAAATGTTTTATGAGCTTGTAAAAGTAAAAATTAAGATCCTAAGATGTCTGTTTCTATCTTAAGAGGAGAAAACTTAAGATAGAAACAGGCATATTCTGAAATAACCTGTAATTTGGGCGAAATATTAAAGCTGGAAAAATCTTAAGTAATTAAAGTGGTAGGGGGAAATGAATTTCAACCCCCCCCCCCCTCCAAAAAAAAATAAAAATAAAATAAAACTTGAATGCTTTATGGTAAATGATTTTTTTTTTTTTTATGATATTCTGGAAAACAAATATTAAAAACACCAGAAAAGACCTATAATGAAAAACATTCGTAAGATTTACCACAAGATTAAAAACATTTAGGGACAATAAATAAAATGACAAAAAATATTTAGAAAATGGATAAAGGAAAAATCTAAATTAGGAAGACTTTCAAGAAATGGAAAATATGGGGATACTGACAAGGACACTTACAGAAAACTTAGTTTTAGAAAAATACCTAAAATAAGTTTTGAAAATTTATTAAATGTCAAAAATGAGAAGATAGAAATGCATGTTAAAAATATTACTCATTAAGAAATAAAAATATTTCTGTGAATATGTCTTTATTATTATCAGAAAAAATAAGTTTTGTATTTTGTCAGTCAAAACAACTTTAAGAAATAGATTAACTGAAAGCAAATTAAAAAAAATTAATACTGCTTGCTCTCTTTCAAAGGTCCAATGATCTTAAAATCAAATGGTATTTTGGAGAAAGCAGTTAAAACATTTGATAAGACAAAAGAGAGAATTGGTAGTTTTTAAAAACACTTACAAATATTATGTACCTGATTTCTATTTAAATATAATAAAGAATAATTGTTTTGTATGGTTTGTAGTATTTTTATTTTGTACCAGTTTGTAATATCCTTTCTGGTTAATTATTGTAAGACTATTCTTAAAATAAATTTTAAAGGACACATAATGGGTGCCTGTGACCCAGGTTTGTAAATGTTCAGCATGAACACTGATATAAAAGTGAAAATTCCAAAATTTGTTTGTTTTGACCTCCTACCCTTCCCCGCAGAACAATAAAAATTAAAATGCTGGTTTTGTCAGTCTGTAATGACAGTTTATAATTCCAAAATGTCTCCACCATGTTTTTTGATTTGTTTGCTAAACTTAATAGGAAGCCCATTTCTGACTTATGCTGACATTCTGCATTACACTCATTTTATTTCAGTATTATCCCAGTATCAAACTGGAATATCCTTTTTTATTATCTTCAATCAAGATTATATATATTGTACATAACAAATCAAAATATTGCTTGTTATTATCATATCTAAGCTATAGAATTGTTTTATTGCTACCAAAATATTGTTATTCTTTGCATTCTAATTTTTATTTGACCAATGACTTCATCTACTTATTTAGTAGGATATTCTTTAAACAAAACAATTCTAGTTATTTAACAAAGTACTCGGCTCATAGTTTACTTTATTTCCGAAAAAAAGTTTTGAAGTTTCTTGAAATTTATACAAGTTAAGGCCCTTAAGGTATCTACACGATACAAGAAGTTGATTTAATAAATTGAACTATTAACTTATTGTGCGAACTTGCATCACGTAAAATAGAAGTTGGAGGTACAATTTCTTGCGTACAACTTCTTGAACGAACCTTTGCAATTACAAAGTTCGTACAATTTCTTGACTGTAACCGACCCATTAGAATGCTCATTGCGATTGACATCATGAGTCCTTTTTATATTTCTCTGACTTTTACTTTGCTTGTATTTTATATTTTGTAAATTTATATTTTGTTTATAATATTCATACATAGATGGCTCCAGCGGCACTTGTATTGTCAATTAGTAATTTAAAATGAGAAATTTTTTCTTAGAAATTAAAGCTATTTATTTAACAGACTCTTATTTTTATGATATGATTTTCCTTATTATTTTTCAAAACAATTTCTATAGCCACTAATGACAAAAACTTCTTTCTTATGCTCGTAAACGTTCGAGAAACATATTTATAAATTAAACTTACATATAACGAAAGAAACAGAAGCAGCATATTTATAAAAACAAAGAAGAAACACATTTACAAATAATAATGAAGTAATAAAAAATATTGTAAACAATAAGATAGTCTGAGTGCAAGCCAACTGCGGACGAATAACAAGAAAGTTGCGTATTCAATAAGTTGAACCATGTAAACAAACCAAGTTCTTGGGAGTAAAGAAAACAGTTCATTCAATAAATTGCCTTGTGTAAATTGAAAGTTGTACAGGCAGAACTTGAATAGTCAATTTATTGATTCAGCTTCTTGTATCGTGTACAGGGACCTTTAGATATAGGAATTTCCTTTTGCAATTTTTAAACTATTTGTATATAGTATGTTACACTATCGTTTAACCAGCGTCCCAATATCCAGAACGCTTCACAAACTGGAATTGGACAGAATGCTGCCAAATTTTGCAGCAACAAACATTTTTTTTGCCAAAAATTAATCAAATGACATTTTTTTTTTAATTTCGCCAAATGATCAGAATTGTTAATTACCACCGATTTTTTCATAGTTTCTATGGAAAACGTCCTCATAATATGAATTATGGAATTTCTATATTTTCCTATTGAAAATTGCCATTGGCTGCCGAAAATTTACAGTGACGTGTGATTCATGCAACAATGGGAATTTATGCCCACATAATTCAATCATTAATATCTCATTTTTCTTGCATATAATATATTATATGTTTTTAGATCCAAGAGATGTGTCCAATGTTTTCTTTGTGAAAAGAAAATTACAAAAAATTATTTTGGAAAATACTAATTTTTCCTCTGTATAATTTTTTATATGCAAATTAAATTATTATTTCTGAAAATAATAATTTTTCCAGCATATAATTTATGCAGATTTCTAAGTGTGTCATTCCCACATTTGTGCAATGCAATTTTGGTCTGATATATATATTTTTTTTTATTAAATGTTTATCAGTAAAACGTTTTAGAATCCCGATCTCCAAAATCAATTTGAGTTATCCTTGTCTAAAATACATAGAAAAAAAAATTAACAGCTGTGAAACGCAATTTAAAACCAATCTTCTTTTGACTTCTTCAGGCAGTGTGTTTTCTCACGAGACCCTGATTTGTACATTTTCTGCTAGTTTTTGGGCAAATATGCAAATCTCTTGGTGTTTGAAGAGTTTAAGGATAAATGCCCTATTTTTTGAATGAAAATAGCACACTCGGCAACTATGACTTACATTTTAAATTCGTATGTTGAGTTATTTGTTGTTTTTAATGTGTTGTGTTTTAATTATTTGTTGGCAATTTGGAAAGATTATCTGATAAATCAATTATCTGGAAAATCAGCATTTGTACATGACTTTGTTTCATTGTAAAGACATTTTCAATTTTTGCAATCTGTTTGCATAGACTAAGATTTTGTTAATAGTTTGATGTTTTGTGTGGGAAAATTACTTTTCAAACATGTAGTTAATGAAATGAAGGGTTGTTTTCAAGAAAGGTGTATTAAAACAGTGATTAAGGCACTTGAAATACTGATGTAATATATTCCCATTTATAAATAGGGTATTATAATTTTATTAATAATAAATAAATGTTATTATATTTAGTGTGTGTTGTATCAAGCCTCAATAATCAACTTCTTTCATGGTTTAACTTTTTCATAGTATTTTCTTAACAACCGGATCTGATTCTAATTTAATTACATATCATATATTTTTAATAATATATAATTTTATTTAATAAAGTAAACTTTTTCATTATAAAATAAAGCCTAATGTAATACATTTATGCTTAAAAATTCAATTATAATTTTCTACAACAACATTGTAGAACAGTAGATTTTAGAAAAAGTGTTTCAAATTATGGAAAAAAACCTTATCCAGAAAGTCCAAAGCCCCAAGCATTCAGAATAATTGATTCCATACTGTATATGGAATCAATACAGTATGGAATCAATTAATCAGGACATGAATTTCAAAACAATTACATGTCCTTCTTTCCCATGAACCCATTGAAATATAAATAAATTATATCCTTTTTTTTGCACCAAAAATTGAAATTTATTTAATCATTCATTGTGTAATGTTATTTTAGTTTAATACATTCTGTAGTCATTGAGATTATTCTTTTTATGCATTGCTATTTTACATAAAAAGACTATGAAAATATTGAATGCTTATTTTCAGATTATATCACGTAAATTGCAATGTGCATATATTTTTTTAATATTTTAAATTTATCATGTTATTTTATTAATTTAGCTTTGATGGAAACAATGTAGCAGATGAAGCATACGAATCTATATTTACTTTGGATTCTGTTATTATTTTCACATTATGTCAGCTTTCTAAGGTAAGATTTAATTTATTAATATTTTTTAGGATTCAATGCAAATGATTAGCAAATTATGTGAATGATTAGAATTTCAGAGTCACCGTGCATGAATGGACTGAGCAGCGCCCTCTGAACTGCTGTTTTAGTCGTATAAATAGAGAGCTATAGCGGGACGTTGAATGTAGTCTTTGGTTGTCTGCCAGCAGTAAATGTTTCATGAGTCACTATGCCTCTACGATGACAGAGGGTGCTATAAAGTTACAGAGTTTGAACGAGGACGAATGATCGGCCTTCGTGAAGGGTTTTTTTTATCGTGCAATAGCAGCTCATATGAAGCGTAATACCACTACAGTGATGTAAGTGTGAAAGCAGTGGACTGAAGAGATCCGGGTGAGTCACAAATCCAGCAGTGGACGACGAAATGTTATGTCTACACTGGATGATAGACACATCATTCACATGGCAGTGATGGACCGTTCAGCCTCATCTCGACAGTTGGCAGAACGTTAGAGCATTGCTACAGATGTGTCTATCTGCTCCAACAATTTTTCGGTATCTGTTGCATCATGGACTGCATGCAAGAATTCCTTTGTACAGGATTCCTCTGGTGCAAAACCATCGACTCCTGCGGCTACAATGGGCTCATCAACATAGACACTGGCATGCCAATTGGTAACTTGGTAACAAGTCGTCTTTTCCGATGAATCTCGCTTTAATTTGGGGTACAGTGATGGCCACATCCATGTTAGATGCTATAGCGGTGAGTGCCATCTTCCAGAGTGTGTTATTCAACATCATACTGGACGAGAAACGTGATGGTCTGGATACTATTGGCTATCTTGGATGATCTCAGCAGTTAAGAATTGGGGATAATCTCAACAGCAACCGATACATCAGAGAATTTCTGGAACCCGAAGTCATACCCTTCCTTCAATACATTTCTGGAGCTGTATTTCAACAGAACAGTGCCTGCCCACATGCTGCTACACTTATTTTCAGCTCAACAGATACAGCTTCTTCCCTGGCCTGCCTATTCACCAGATATGTCACCTATTGAACATGTTTAGGAATTTGTCGGTTGACGTCTTGCTCATGATGCTCATCCCGTATCTAATACAGCTGAACTTTGGGTTCAGATAGAAACAATCTGGAATGCTCTTCCTCAGGTACAAATTCAAAATCTGTTTGATTCGATGCTATGTCATATAGAAGCACTTATTTCAGTGTGTGATGGCTTCACCAAATGCTGATTTTCGAAACATGCAATATTGTTTTTTTGCTTTCACATTTAATCATCTATGTATCAATACAGGTCATTTGTGGGTCATTACATGTCAATTCAACTAAGGCATGTCATCCACCCCTCTTGGATTTTTCTGAAATTTTATACATAGCTACATAGTGCAAACATATAATGCCATACAAAATTTAATCTTCTATGTGTATCAATACAAGTCATTTGTGGGTCATTCCATGTCAATTCAACCAAGTCATATTACCCACCCCCCTTGGATTTTTCTGAAATTTTATACAAAACTGCATAGTGCAAACTTATAATACCATACAAAACTTTAGTTCATTTCATACATTAGTTTTTTAGCAATAAACTTTCAAAACATTCAGAATTCAGTAGGTGCTGCTCTGCAGATGCATGAAATGAATACCTTGTGTTTGATAAAATCCTTTCTTGCCCTGCTCCTAATTGTCAGAAACACACAATTTTTTCTGTGGATATTCTAGAATATATGCTTATTGTCAGGCATGCATTTTGATAACAATTTAATTAAAATGTCATTTTTTGCTTCAAAGTTGAAAAATGTAAAAAAAAAATGTTTTTTTTTTTATTTCAGCAAAAACAATTTTTTTCAAGATGAGCTCCATATTTAAATTTCCTGATAAGTTTTTTATATGTTCTTTATACAGTAACCTTCTCACTATAAAAATATTACGTGTTTCTTGGAAAATGTGAGACTTTTTGTGTGTGTGGGTGTGTAAAATATAAAAATTTTACTTAGCTGCATTTTCATAAGTCAAGAGTAAAAATAATTTACCTATTTAATAAAATTATGTATAATTAACTGAATTTACTAATTTATTTATTAAAAATTAAAATTTTTTCAGGATGGCGACAGAACTATGAAATCAGGGAATTCTCAGGGGAAAATGATTTTCTGGAAATATCATGGAAAACTCAGGGAATTTTACTTCAAATCAGGGAAAATTTTAGAATTTTGTTTCGCGAAGTTGCCGATCTTCAAATCCCTGTGAAAACATCTGAACAAGAATTTTCCTTTCTCTTTGTCCCTCCGCGAAACTTCTCTTATTATGTGGAAGTGTTAAACTTTATTCTGATTAACTGTTGATCATATGACATCATAAAGCTTAAAATTACCACTTGCCACATATTGATTAAACTTGAAAAACTAGTTATTAACAAAATCCTGATTACCGGCCACACTGTGTGATAGCATAGGATTGCTTGCTATTCTCCCTAAACAATTCCACCTATGGAGTGAGAAAAATCTGTCAACAACCGCTACGATACTGCTACTGCTCGCCCATAGTTTTTTCCCTACGAGGCGATCGTAATTTATTGCATTTGCTACCGTGAATGAGTGCAATCCACATTCCTATCCTACCCCTCCCCGTAATCACCAATGTGATGTGTGACATTCCGGGGCATAACATCTTTGCCATGCTCTCTACAATGAGCTAAAGTTCCCCAGGGATGTTGCATCTGCACCAATTGCGCCAAACTGCACCAAATCTAATACCCTGATATAAATCGCACCAATTTTCGTATTTTCTGTTGCGATAAAAAATTTAATATGCGACTTCAATTGCAATATTCATGACCTCTGTTGGCCCATTACATCTATTGTGTGGTCATGAAAAATTTTAGCTTGAAGATAATAGCAGAGTAGCAGGCACAATGTTAAAGGCAGTAAAAACCTAACTGTATATGCAGAGGTGTCAAAATGTTCTTTGAAAAAGCAATTCAAATTTAAATACAAATCACTTTATTGTGATATGAATCCATTGTATAAGTTACACAAACTTCAGTAACTATAACACAAAGACAACAATATTTACACTTCGAGCTCTCAAGCTCAAGGAAAAGATTTTTAGCATAGTTCCTTATTAGACACATTTTTTGGTGCAGCAAAATGTTGAAAAACACACTAGTAAGTAAAAGAAATATTTTGGTTTACGAAAATTATGTGCATTTCAGAATGCCTCCATCTTCTGGTCACACGCTATGGCGAATTCTTTAAACTTTCCTATTCGCGTTTCTCAGAGTCCATTTCGCGGAAAAGATGGTCTCTCAAACAGAGAACCATCGAAGCACCAGATTCACAATTACAAAGATCAAACTTCCACGTTCACGATATACTTATCGATTCATTCGAACTAATTAGTTGAACAGACTCAAGCGGTAAATAGGTCTCTTGAGACCTCCACAGGCAACAACCTTCACAAAGTCAGGTCTATCGGTCGATAGGTCAAGTCTGCGACAAGGTCTGCTCAAACCAAAAAATGTGTCTCGTTTATATACCCAGCGATGGATGCGTTCCGGAACACAACCGTTGCCGACAATGCCCTCTGGATATGCAAAACAGTATGCTTGCGTGATGAGAAGGTGATTTGCATGATAAGCCCAGCTTGTCCACATCACGATTCGTTCATGTGAACAGAAAAACCATTTAAGATAATGAAATCACGTTAACAGGAAACAAGAATCACAATGTAAACACAACCAAGTTTCCAACTATCGGCCCCCTCATGCAGAACACCAAATCTCGACGTCCATGCAATCATACAAAGAATTTACTCTAAGGATCAGGAAATTAAAAAAATGTCAAGGACCTCAGTATCCTGCAAAACATAATGCATGAAGACAAAATTTAATACATTATAAATTTAAAGTAAAAACACTTATAACATTCTAAAAAGTGAACACAGCTTTTGTCAATTTCTCAAATTGACAAATACTTAACAAGTACACTTATCCACTATTCTAAGACAGATTATAAGCGTTTTTAAAGGTACATGATTAAAGACAATAAAGTAATAAAAACTGTAAGAAACTGAGTATCACCATACTGTTGTATTTCTTAAGTACTAGCTCTTACTATAGAAATATATTTCTTTTTATCATTGAAAAATTTATTTAGAAACATTAAGTCTTAATATTTAAAAATTTAGGTATAAATGTCAAGATTTAAGCTCTAAAAAATTTAAGTATAATTATTAAATTCAATATTTAAGTTTAAAAATCTAAGTATAAACATCAAATTCAAGATAGAAAATTTAAATATAAACCTTAAATTCAATATTTAAGTTTAAAATTTAAGTATAAATATCAAATTCAAGTTTAAAAATTTAAGTTTTATTATCTCAGCCCAAGACTAGTATACACAATTGATACCAATAACAATAGCAAATATAATAAAAGAAATACAGAAGGTAAACATTCATATGAAATAAGAACAGATTAAAAATTTCTTGATTCATGTGGTTTTATATCAATGATGTATAACCCAGTGTATAACTACGAAGATCAAACACACATTTTATTCACATAAGCAAAGTCCATTGGTTAGCGCGCTGGAGTTGCACTCGGTAGGCCCGGGTTCGATTCCAGCCACTGCCAAAACTGCCGCCGTGTTCACGCGGAGTACGATCACGTTAAACATGTGGGTCCGTAAGTCCTTCCGAGAGGTTGGTGGTAGGGGAAGGAGGGTACGGCCCCTGTGAATGCCTCCCCCACTGGGTTCCGGTCTAAATTGGATGGCACTTCCCGGCCGTCCAAACAGTTACCTTACACCTTTCTGGTAGGTCGGACGGTCTGGGTCTCAACAACAACAACAACATAAGCAAAGTCGCATTATGCAGGTAATCAAAAATGGATATGTATATTTTCAAGTGTAATGTGAGAAAAGTAACAGTTCATTGTCACATCAATATATATACTCAAGATACATTCATTTGTATCAATGAGGGAGGAGTAAATAATAAGATACCCTAACCATATTTTGAAAATGTGTTTTAAAGAAAAAAATTTCTTTTATTTAGAAAGTTAAATTTATATTTTGAAAATTTCATTACAAAATTTTAAGACCCTATCTTTAGTCATTGGCTTTGTGAAGTAATCTGCTACATTATCCTTAGTATTAACAAAGTTAATTTTAAAAGACTCATTTACAACTAAGTTTCTTAAAAAGTGATACTTTATATCTATATACTTAGTTCTACTATTCTCATTTGGGGAATTTGAAAAATTTATTGCAGCTTGGTTGTCACTAGTGATTGCAATACCGGAATACCCGTATACTGAATACCGGTATTTCGTGCTATTTTGTAATTTCGTGAAACCTGTATTTGCTAAGGTAAATTACCGGTATTTTCGGTATTAGCTATAATAAATATTTCTTTTTATTAATGGTTTTAATTTAACTTATTAGGCATGTACTGTTATTTGAAATACGTATTAAAAATATGTGACTTCGAAGAGAGTGACAATGATGAAAATAATAATACAATTGTTAAAAGTACCTTATTTGGATATGAAGAAGATAATAGTAACGAGAACGAAATATTAACTTACCAAGGATTGCTTCCTATAATTAAGAAAATTTGAAAAGTTGTTAAGATTATTTAAACGTTCCCCTACTAAAAATGCTGTTTAACAAAAATATATATTTACTGAAATGAAAAAAGAACTTATGCTAATATTAGATTCTGAAACACGCTGGAACAGTTTGCTCTTAATGATGGAATGATTTTTGAAATTAAAATATCCAATTCAGAAAGCATTAATTGACTTAAATTTATAAATTAATTTTTCTGATAGTGAATTCGATTTAATATCTAAAACTTTATCAGCTCTGCTTCAAATAAAGCTGGCTGTGGAGGCATTATCTCAAAAGGATTCCAACTTATTAACAGTGAATGCAACAATAAATTTTATGTTGCAATCACTTAAAAGATCAGGACACTCCACAATCTGAGGAATTATACTGTGCATTGAAAATTCGCATAGAGGAAAGGCATAGTGAACTAAAAAATATTTTAAGGTATTTACATAATTATAACGACTTTAAAAAATATAACGAAAATGAAGAAAAGAAGCTAACAAGGTCAAATTTAATTAAGTTCATCATAAATTTCCACAAAAGCAAACACAGACTTATCCAGAGGAATTCGTTGAAGATGATGTTGATGCTAATATCGGAAAAGAATTGTCTCTCGAGAAGAAATTCCAATTAGCTATAAATAAAAAAATTTCCACAAACAATAATCCAAAAGTAATAAAAAAAAATAAATTTATCCAAAACCGTCAGACGAGAGACTGAGTTGTTAGAAGATGAGGCAAATATTTTGAGAAAGTATATCACTCATTATTAACAGTACCACTAATTACCATTATTCCATTATTAACAGTACGTGGAAGCAGAAACAGCATTTTCAACTGCAGGTAATTTATGCACAAAAATAAGCTTAATGACAGTTCAATAGATGCATTATGTTTTTTATGATCATATTTCAAAAATATGCAGTTAATAAATTAATTTTTTTTTTTTCTATTGATAAATATTATATAACAAGATTTTTATGTGATATTTACTCTTCTTAATAATAATACTATATGTTTCGTTCCTTTATAAATTATTTTTTGTTTCTAATGTTATAAATTATTATTTTACTGCTCTTATTAATAATATTTGATCCTTTAATTTATATTTGTACATCACAAAATTGTTTATATTTTTATAGTTTATGCATTTCTGGTATAAAACTATTAAATATGGCAAAGAAACAACTGTGTTTTTGTACCTTTTTTGAAAAATTCCTAATACCGGTATTCCGGTATAACGTTTAAAAAATACCGAATACCGTTATAATATTTTTAGTCCGGTATTGCAATCACTGGCTGTCATAAAAGATTATACTATTATTTTTGTTAAATTCTAACCCTAGCTTTTTACATTCTTCAATGATGTTTTGCATCCAAATCATTTCCTTAGCGGCCTCTGCCAATGAAACATATTCAGCTTCCATCGTTGACAGATTAACACACTTGTGCTTAAAGGTACACCAAGAAATTGGCACTTTGTCTATCAGAAACAACATACCCCCAAGTGACACTCTGTCATCTCTATTGTCTGCAAAATCTGAGTCTAAGTAGCAGTTTAAACGTAAATCACAAACATTTGACAAATTTAACATATACTCCTTCGTCTTTTCAACATATCCCAACAATTTTAGTAATGCATCCCAATACTTTATCCCTGGATTCTCTTGAAATTGAGACAGAATATTAACAGCATAACATATATCTGGTCTTGTTCTACTGGGCAGATAGGCTAGACATCCAATTAAGCTTCTGTATGGGAAACCGTGCATTTGAATTAATTCACCTTCATTCATTGGGCAATCAGTCTTGCTCAAAATGCTCCCCTTTGTAATAAAAAGTGAGGAAATGGGGTATTTGAACGTCTTGAACATTTAACAAACTTTGTCAATTGAATGACCTTGATGTACGAGGCATGTTTTTTAAGTAAGTATCGTTTTTGGAATTAAAAAAAGACGTGCAAAGATATCGCAATAATTTTATTTCTACATGAAAGCCTGTACCTTAATCTACTTTTCTACATAATTTCCGTGAATATTGAGGCACTTGTCATAACGTGGCACCAGTTTTTGAATACCCTCCTCATAAAATTCTGCCGCCTGACTTGTTAACCACTGTATCACAACTGTTTTGACTTCGTTATCGTCTTGAAGACGCTGACCACCCAGGTGTTTCTTCAAGTGCAGGAACAAATGGTAGTCGCTGGGCGCCAGATCAGGGCTGTATGGAGGATGATCTAGAGTTTCCCATTTAAAAGATTTGATGAGATCTTTGGTCCGATTAGCCACATGTGGACGGGCATTGTCATGCAGCAAAACGATACCCTTACTCAACTTGCCACATCTTTTGTTCTGGATTGCACGACGCAGATTGTTCAATGTCTCACAATAAGACGCTGCATTGATTGTCTCATTACGAGGCAGAAACTCCACTAGCAGTACTCCTTTTTTGTCCCCAAAAACTGTGCACATGATTTTCCGGGCAGAAATTGTTTGCTTAAACTTCACTCTTTTGGGTGATGATGAATGTCGCCATTCCATGGATTGTTGTTTTGATTCTGGTGTGACGTAGGCCACCCATGTTTCGTCACCAGTAACAATTTGGTCTAAAAAATCTTCACCTTCATTGTGGTACCGCTCAAGGAAAGTCAATGCACTGCCTAAACGTTGGGTTTTGTGCAAATCCGTCAACATTTTTGGAACCCAACGTGAACACAATTTCCGGTAATTCAAGTTCTCGGTCACAATGCGATACAAAACACTACGAGAATATTGAGGAAACCAGTCGCACATTGATGAAATTGTAAAGCGTCTGTTTTCTCTCACCTTTTCTTCCACTTTCTGCACCAAATCTTCATTAAAGACCGAAGGACGCCCACTCCGTTCTTCATCATGCACATTTGTGCGGCCATCTTTAAATGCTCTCACCCATTTCCTTACCATTCCATCACTCATAATGTTTTGTCCGTAAACTTCACAGATCTCACGATGAATATCGATCGGTTTTACGCCTTTAGCACTAAGAAATCGTATAACACGTCGTACTTCACAATCGGCGGGACTCACGATTGTCGGAGGCATCTTAAACACTCAGTAAACAACGTATACAATGAAGAATCAGACTGTAATGGCGTCAGTGCGTAGACAAGAGATGTAGGTAACCAGCGCGCATGCGCGGAACGCCGACCGTAGCGCTGCGGCGGCGGAATCGCAAAACGGTACTTACATAAAAAACATGCCTCGTATATAAAATTTGTTCTCAATCTCTTTAAATTCCACACCCAGAAGTCTTTTAACTTTTCCTATTACCTTGATATCAAACTCTTTACTCAATAATTAAACAGCATGATCTATATCCTTTTGTTGTTTTGAAAACAAAACTATGTCATCCACATAAACCAGCATTAGTACTTTATTCTGGTATACATAGGTGCAGTTGCACCATTTAAATTTAAAAAAGTTTAATTTTTTCAAATTGGGGTCAAGCTCAGTATACCACTCCCTTCCGCTTTGATGAAGGCCATATATTGCCCTCTTTAGCAAACAGATATATTGTGGCTGGTTTGGATCGACATATCCAAGTGGCTGTTTCATAAAATTTTTTGCATTTAGTTTTGCATAAAGCTATGCGAACTTAATGTCTAATTGAAAACGTTTCCAATTAAGCATGCAAAGGAATATGGAGAAGAAAGCTCTGATCAAACTAAAATTAATAACAGGACTAAAAACTTCATCATATGAGTCCCCCTTTTCCTGGGTATATCCTTGAGCTACTAAGCGAGCTTTGAATCTTTTGACTTCCTTTTCATCCTTCTTAATGGTGTAGACCCATTTACATCCAATTATTTTTTGTGAGGTGGGTGCAGGCACTAAGTCCCAGACATCCGTCTCTTGCATTGTAGCTATTTCATTATTCATGGCTTCGTGCCATTTTTCGGACTGGGGAGATTCAATTGCCGATTTATAGCTCTTGGGTATCAAGATTTCAACATTGCTTGCTTCCAGTTTTCCCTTGATATCACTTACCCCTTTTTTCTCTCTAAAATTAAACATTCACTGATCATAATGAATATTAGCTTTCACACAATATTTTTTAACATCATTATGAGATTTCAGCCTTCTATTATCACCTTTCACTGAGTAGTAAACATCCGTCCTACTCCCATCAGGCCTAGGTACGACTTTCCGTTCCCAGTTAAATATTTGAGCAGGGTGTCAGATCGGAATCAGCAGGAGAGGCCCCTTCCTCACTAGACTTGCTAATGTCATGGCTCTCACCTGCTTCTTTCTCTGGCACTGCTCCCAAACATTCAGATTCTGAGTTTATCAAGTGAGTAAATCCCAATTTCCTCAAGGTGATAGCTCTAGGGTGACTAGGGTCCAGGACGCCTTCCGCTGCCTCATTCTCCTCAAATCTAACATTACAAGTTTCAATAACTTTCTTATCCTTTGCTATAAATATCCTATGGCCTTTGGTGCTTTCAGCATATCCGACCATGATTCCTACTTGGGCTCTCATGTCCAACTTTTTCCTAAGTTGTTTTGTCGTGCCAGCATAGGCTTTGCACCCAAAAACCTTGAGGTGAGCTATAGCAGGCTTCCTTCCATAATATAACTCATGTGGAGTTTTTGTTTTGAACTTGTGACATATCCTGCTTTTTGTATAAGTAAAACATGGAATTGCCTCTGCCCACATCCTGTCACCAACTTTACTTTGATCTAGCATAGCTTTCACACAATAAAGTGCAGTGAAATTAAATATTTCAGAAACCCTGTTCTGTTCGGGTATATAGGCATTAGGCCTTTCCGATTTAATTCCCATTTTCTTTAAATTGGTTGTGACAGAACTCCATACCATTGTCCATATGGATACACAAAATCTTTTTACCTAGTTGCCTTTCTTACTTAACTTGGAAATCTTTAAAGACTCTAAAAACATCTGATTTTTGTTTCATAAAATAAACACCTTCCGACTAAAGTCATCGGTTATTGTCAAAAAGTATTTGTTTCCGCCCAAAGAAGCTGTAGGTAAGGGACCACACACATCCATATGGAATAATTGTAAAGGTTTAGTGGACCTTATCCTATCAATCGGCTTAAATGAAATTCTCTTAGACTTTGCTAATTTACAATGAGTACAATTAATTTTTCCATATTTTAGTCTAGGGAGTCCATTAGCTATGGAAACTTTACTGGTCTGATATAAATAATCAGAGTTAATATGGCAATATCTCCTATACCATAGTTCAGTTTTACTTAAAACTTTTACAACCGAACAATTTGGTGTAACACCAACTTCCCTTTTTGACATTGACTTCCTATCAGATTTGTCTTTCATTTTATTTACTCTAGGCAAAATCTCCATTTTGTTAAGACTATTTTTCTCATTTAAGGTTTTTTTAATCTTTCCTAGATTTTCTATCCCTATCCTGATCCTTTCTATCTACTTTACAGTCTTCAACATTACTATTTACATCCTGAGTTACGTATTATGGTTTCAGAAAATATTAACAGTCTTTTTTTTTTTGTCATAGAAAATTTTTCTCCCCCTCAGGAGTGTTAAACCACAATACCCCGTTAGCTCCTTTAAAAGTATACTCCTGTTCTTCTGAAACAGATGCAGCTAACAAATTTCGCCTTAACTTCAGTGAAAACATGACATCAGAGAGTACTATGTCATTTCTCTTGTTCTTAAACTGAACAAACATGTTAACTGTACCGATAGCCTCAACTGGGCTTTCGATGTCACCCACTGCTAGCGACATAGAAGTACCTTTGCATTCCTTAAATTTTGAAAACATTTTAATGTTATTGCAAAAGTGCCGCGTAGCAGCAGTATCAATTACCCAGCTGAGTCTTATCGCTAGGATCATGTACAGTATTTGCTTCAACTCTAACAGAAGAATTCACTTCAATAATATTATTAGAGCTAGTCTTAAGTTTAGGACAGTTTCTTTTTAGGTGACCTTCTTTTTCACAAAAATAACACGGTCCTATGACCTTCTTAACTGGTTTTCCAGTTTTACACATACTGTTATTTTTACATTTTACATTAGCATTATATTGATATAAAAATACAGACGAATTTTGACTTACATGGTTCCGGTCACTCCGGAGTTGCTGAATCCATCCTTCCTCCTCTGAAAGTTCCTGTTGAATTTTGTCCAAGACAAAGTCCGTATCGCTCCAGCGATAAATTTGCTGTATAATACTCTGAAAATCATCGGAGAAGTATCGTATGGCCTGGAATGCCACATAAACATCTTTCACCGGATGATGAATGTCCTTCAGTTTGGTAACCGCTTTCTTTAAACACATACAAAAAATGTCCACTGGCTCATCTGGCTCCGGACGCAGGCTGAAGAATTCATCTGACTCATTCTGGAACAAGATAGCTAATGCGCGGTCCCTTCTGCGCACTTGCTCCTCATAGTCACACCGTGACGTCTTTTCGTCTACCGGTAATGCTGTTCGGTCCACGTACCCGAAGCAGCCCTCTCTTTTGGAAAATTTAAAATTTGAAGATAGCAAAGCACGCACTGTCAGAGTCAATAAGTGTTGGCTGGGTTATGAAAGTACACAAGTCCAGTTTTAAAGAAAAACTTCGTTCACTTTATTTGGTGAAAAACACAACTCGGCATGTTACACGTACCTGGTAATATTCCATGCCGTAAAACATCAAAAATATACTATGTACAAAAGATTTTTAGTTGTAAATGACTAGACAGAGATTCCTTGAAGCATTTGGTAGTAAGTTACTATACTACCTCTATCACTTGCGTGTATTTCAGCCACCATCACTTGGCAAAGGGAAACCAAAGGATAGAACATCAGGAAAATATTTAAAGCGGCTTCCGAACGTTTGTAAGTAAATTTAACGTTCAATACATGCTGGTCAAAACTGACCACATCTGCATCCGTTTCGACTATTCACCGTCGTCAAACGATATTCCGCAGTGCTTCTGTCAAAAAACATTTCTGTCTGCCTGCATCAGACCATCAGTGTCTATCTCGTCTGACTTCTTCAGACGTCTGATCTCGATCGACCTCTTTCGACCTTCTCATTTGCTTCAAGAAACCTCTGCCCTATATATCCGAGAATGGACAGTTCCGGAAACGCCCCCGGATATGCAAATCAGATGCGTACGCATTGAGAACTGATTTGCATGAAACCTCATGTTGAAAAACGTCACGGTTCACGCCGGTGAACGGGAAGAGTCGTTCATATTAAATTTGCATAAACGCCCGTTCACGGGAACGTGAATCGCGATGTATTGATTATTTCCAACACTCTCTTTTTAGAGCGAACGAAATTTCGTTCCTCCACGTTACGTAATTATCTCTCGATAGTGCTACAATTTTGTTTGCTTCCATGCCAAGAAAGTCTGTTTGAAAGGAGCTGAACAAACCACGTTGTTTGTGCTTTTCCCGACTGCTTGTTGGAAACTTAGTTCTGTTTTCGCCGTGATTCTCATTTCGTGGGAACGTGATTTCATTTTTAGAATGGTTTTACCGTTCCTGTGAATGACTCGTGATGGGAACAGAACAGGCCGGTCATGCAAATTGCCTTTTCGCCGCACGCGTATCCTGTCTTGCATATTGTGAGGGCGCTGCCATCAACGGTTGTGTTCCGGAGCATACTCATTTCTGTGTATATATGGTAGGACGCATTCTCAGTACTTGTATACTTGGTGATATACTTTGTGTTTATGGTGTATGAACTAATTTGATGGAGAGACCTGATGACCTGACCTTATGCTATGCAAATACTCGGTTTTGAGTATGTTGCGATAGGTTTAGTTGCCAGTTAAGTTGCGTAACAAAGTGTGAATCTAGTTCCGATAGTTTTGTTCGGAATGAGCGGTAAATTCTTCTAGTGTTGGCTCTTTCAGTTTTAAGGAGACCAAGTTAATTTCTGCGGATTTTTGGACTCAGTGTAATGCCATGACGTGTGACCTGACGATGGCGGCTTCGTGAAAGAACACAGCATATGTGGTAAGGTAATTTTATTTACTTACCTGTGTTACGGCAACGATAAAAGTTACTGAGAGTGCGTGCCTAGTCATAGACTATATCTAACAACCTTTTCTATGAGTTTGCTGGCTCATTTTTGTAAATACCGTTTACTTTACTAAGACATTACAATGTTAGTGTAACAATGTCAGAGTAATGGATATCACGTCAATAAAAGTGATTTTGTGTTCAACATACTGACTCTTTATTGATGAACATTTCTTCAAACTCACTTGCAAAAATCCTCTGCTAAACTACCACTCTGCTCATAGTGAAAGACATCAGCACGCTAGATTATAAGGACATTAGTTAAGGTGGATATATTCTAAAGTCAAATTTGAAGTATACGCCAGTCTAACATATTGGTTATGGGCCAGTCTAGAGCCCTTATAATGCAGCAAAGCAGCAGTAAGCAGTGAAGGAGTTTAAGAAGTATCGTGAATTCAATCGACGGGGGCCGCGAGCAGTGCCATTTACATCAAACAGGAAAAGGTAAACAAAAGTGCACTCTAGTCAAAGTTAAAGTTTAGAGACTTTTCAAACATGGAAGCAGGCAATGGCATTGTAGCATTAAGCAGAGACAATTACGTCACCTGGCTTAACAAAATTTCTTTTCTCTTAAAAGGAGAAGGCTGCTACGGACATGTTTACCATACAGCATTTCCAGTTTACGAGACCACATCACGACGTGAACGCGAGGACCACGTGTGCAGCAGCGACCGTGCACTATCCATCTTGTTCCGAAACATATCAGCGGAATACCGAGAGTTGCTCGACATCAATGACAGCCCGGTGGATGGTTAGGAGAAACTGGAGGCTCATCTCGAAGCTCCAACGCGGTCAAACCTGGTTCGCCTTCTCGGCGAGTTCTTTAGTCTTCGTCCCGAAGTTGATGAGCCTGTAGATATTTTTTGTACAAGAATAAGAACAGCGGTCACCAAACTAAAGAATGTGAATCATCCTGTGGAGGACGTTTATATAGCGTTTCAAGCTATCCGGTACTTGTCTGAAGAATTCCAAAGCATCATCCAAATTATATACCGATGGAGTGACAAAGAATTCAAGTTAGACAACATCCAGAAGGAGCTATCCCAAGAGGAAGGCTGGATTAAGCAATTACAGAGAGACTGTAATAATGTAAGTCAAAATTCCTCTGTATATTTATCTAATGTAAATGCTAAATGCAAAAATGTTATTAAAAGTCAGAAATTGGTTAAGGTCATAGTACCATGTTTTATATATAAGAAAACTGGTCATTTAAAGGCGAAATGCCCACAATTAAAGAAATTGACTAGCTCTAATATAATAGAAGTGTATTCTAATGTAAATGTTGAAGCGAATGCAGTAGATGATCCTGACCATAGGCTCAGCTGGGTGATTGACACTGCTGCTATTCGACATTTTTGCAATGATATAAAAATGTTTTCAAAATTTAATAAATGCAAGTATATGTCTATGTCGCTAGCTGTGGGTGATATCTAGAGCCCAGTTGAGGCTATTGGAATGGTGAACATGTTTGTTAAGTTCAAAGATCATAAAAGTGACATTGTGTTAACTAATGTCATGTATTCACCAAAATTACGGCGGAACTTATTGGCCGCATCTATTTTAGAAGAACAGGGCTATACTTTTAATGCAGCCAATGGTATACTATGGTTTAAAACTCCAGGGGGAGAAAAGTTTTTTTACGCTAAACGTAAAGAAGTCTTATATTTTTTAAAACCACAGTACTTAACTAAAAATTTGAATAATAATGTTGAGGGTCGTAAAACAGATCAGGATAGGGATAGAAGTTCTAAAAATGATAGAAAATCCCCTGTAAATAGAAATAGTCAATGTAAAGACAAAATAACGCCTAGCTTGAATAATAAGAAAAACAAAGCTGATTTAAAATCAAAGTCAAATAAAATTGGTGGTTCAACTGTCGAAATCTTGAGTAAAGCTAAATTATGGCATGGAAGGTATGGCCATATTAACTCAGATTACTTGCACCAAATGAGCAAAGTTTCCGCGGCAAACAGACTCCCTAGGTTGAAGTATGCTAAACTAAATTGCATTCATTGCAAACTTGCAAAATCCAAGAGAGTTTCGTATAAACCAATAGGCAGGATTAGATCAACCAAACCATTGCAATTATTACACATGAATGTTTGTGGTCCAATGCCTGTAGCTTCATTGGGAGGAAACAAGTATTTTTTTACTATCATGGACGATTTTAGCCTTAAGGTGTTTGTTTTTATTTTAAAACAAAAATCAGATGTTTTCAAGATTTTCAAGCACGTGAGGAAAGACAATTAGGCAAAAGGATTTTGTGCATCCATACCGATAACGGCATGGAATTTTGTCACAATCAGTTTAAAGTTTTTTGAAAAAGTTGGGAATTAAGCATGAGCAATCTAACGCTTATACACCCTAACAAAACGGGGTATCAGAAAGATTTAATCTGACAGCTTTAGATTGTGTTAAAGCGATGCTTAATCAAAGTAAGATTGGTGACAAAATGTGGGCAGAGGCAATCCTATGTTTCACTTAAACAAAGAATAGGATTTGCCATAAATTTCTAGTAAAAACTCCACATGAATTGTATTATGGGAAGAAGCCTGCTGTATCACACCTCAAAATTTTTGGATGTAAGGCTTATGTTGGTATGGAAAAAATTAGACCTAAGAGCTCAACTGGGAGTTATGATAGGATATGATGAAATCATATCATCAAGAAAAAGGGAACTCGTATGGCGAAGTGTTTAGCCCTGTTATAAATTTTAGCTTGATAAGAGCTTTCTTTGCAATTTTTGTTTGTTTGCTTAACTGGAAGCATTTTCAATTAGACATTAAGTTAGCGTACCTTTATGCTAAATTGAATGCTAAAGTTTTCATGAAACAACCACCTGGATATGTCGATGCAAACCAACAAAATTATGTCTGTTTGCTAAAAAGGGCAATATATGGCCTACATCAGAGCAGCAGAGAGTGGTATAATGAGCTTGACACCACTTTGAGAAAATTAAATTTCTTTAAACTCAAATGGTGCAATTGTGCATATTTTTACCAAAATAATGTATTAATGTTGGTTTATGTGGATGACATTCTCAAAACATCAGGGTGATATTGATCATGCAGTTTCATTGCTAAAACAAGAAAGATCAATCATGCTTAAAGCATTGATTATGAAACACTTTCCAACTTCAATGCAATTTTATTTAAACATGTCTAAAATGCAACACATTCCTCGGTAATATTTTAAAACTTATCACAATACTACATTAATTTATTATATTTGAAACCTTAAACCTTCATAAAAAAAAAATTAACTTCATTCAAATGACAGCATTAAAGTATAAATTGCCTGGTTTAAACATCTCTAAAATGTGATACATTCCTCGGTAATAATTTTAGAATTGTCATAATACTATTATAATTTATTATATTTGAAAACTTCATCGAAAACAACTGAAATCCATTCAAATGACGTCATAGAAAAAATAACACGCCTGGCTCTCTCTATAAAAGCAACATTTCATTCATAAATAATTCCCCCATTCATGTCATTCATCACAATACTATAATAATTTATTTTATTTAAAAATTAAGACCATGGAGCTACAAGTAATTAATAAACTATATGCGTAAAACTTCATCGAAAAATATCGTCCTTCTCTTTCTAAAATCAATGAATATTTCATTCCATATCAGCTAAGCAGACTCCATGGACTAAATGATTTTGTGTTAAAGAATTACAGCAATTCTAATACAACTCATTCTACATATTTTGCTGTTTACATTTTACATAGGTGAAAAATAGGCTTAGTTGTAGAAATAATCATATTTGGGATGAGCATTTAAACACAAATATACTGTCATTGCGTTGTTTCAGTATGTAGATGCACAGAATTTAGGCAAAAATAAAGTAGTTTTAGGACGGATACAACACTCAATATGAATTAAAAAGAACTTTAAAAATCATGATTTTGAGACAAGATGGATGCCATATATCATTTTGAAGTATGTCACGTTTTCATATCATGGTCACGTGATCGCTTCATATAAGAGGTGTTATTATTATTTTAATTTTTATTTAAAAAACTACTGAATATATTTCGTTGAATTTTTTTTTTATATATTTTATGGAACAATTTGAATATTGCCTAAAATTTTCGAAGCAATTTGTGAATTTTAAATCCGCTTAAAAAATGCTTGAAAAATTAGGTCCCATAGGGCTCAATGTATTTCATTTTTTCAACCCGGGTTCAATCCAAAACTAATTGGGTGATATTATTCATTTATATTCCCATAGGTCCTACAGACCGTCTGAACAACATACTAAAATTTCATTTTGATTAAGTCATTTTTACGGCAGTTATCGTGCTAACGGACAGACAGACAGACTGACAGACAGAATGAACAAAGTCATAAACACTTTTCAACTTTGTTGTAAAGTGTTAAAAAGAATCAAGATACTAGGAAAAGTTAAAAAACTGTTAGGTGTGGAATTTACTGAAACCAATAGCAACATTTTTATACATCAAAGGCAGTATATTGATAAAGTTTGCCAAATGTTTAAAGAATTCAAATACTCCATTTCTTCATTTTCTATTACAAAAGGGATTACATTAAGCAAAAATGATTGCCCAATGAACGATGAAGAATTAAAGCAAATGCAAAATTTTCCATATAGAAGTTAGATTGGATGTTTAGCCTATATATCAAGTAGAACTAGACCAGACATATGTTACGCTGTAAACATTCTGTCTCAATTCCAAGAGAATTCAGGTATGAAACATTGGGATGCATTGCTTAAACTTTTGGGATATCTTGAAAAAACGAAGGATTATATGTTAAACTTATCAGGCATTTGTAAATTAAATTTAAACTGCTACTCGGATTCGGACTTTGCTGCCAATAGAGATGATGGACTGTCACTTGGGAGTTTGTTATGTCTAACAGATAGAGTACCCATTTCTTGTCGTACATTTCAACACAAGTGTGTTAGTCTGTCAACGATGGAGGCAGAATATGTTTCATTGACAGAAGCTGCTAAAGAAATAACTTCAAAATAACTTCAGAACTAGCTGCAAAATATCATTGAGGAATGTATGAAGGTAGGATTAAAATTTAACAGAAGTAAGTAATAGCATAATCTTTTGTGATAACCAAGCTGCAATTAATTTTTCGAATTCCCCAATTGAAAATAACCGAACCAAACATATTGATATAAAATATCATTTTCTGAGAAATTTAGTTGAGAATGAATCTTTTAAAATTAACTTAAATACCAAAGAAAATGTAGCAGATTATTTCACAAAGCCAATGATCAAGGATAGGGCATTAAAAATTTGTAATCAAATTTTCAAACCATAAAACTTCTAAATTTCTAACTTCTAAATTTTTTTAGTTCAAATATGGTTAGGATATCGTATAATTTATTCCTCCCTCTTTGATACAGATACTTGTATCTAGAGTATATACAAGGTTTGTATAAAAAGTATCGGGAAAATTTTGGAAAAATAGATTTATTACAGATATTGCTACAATACCTCAAAAGTCTTCAAAGTACATCCCTTGAACATCAACACACTTTTGCCAACGGCTTTTCTACGACTCCAAGGCTCCCTGGTAAGGGGATTCCGGAAGGTTCTTAAGGGCACGCGTGCAAGCTTCTTTGACAGCACTTAGGGTCCCATGGTGGTGTCCTTTGAGGGAGGATTTCACTTTTGGAAAAAGGAAAAAGTTTGTTGGTGCCAAGTCGGGACTGTAAGGGGGTTGGGGAGCCGTCGCGATGCCGTTTATCGTCAGGAAGTCGGTCACCTTGGAGCAGGTGTGGCTGGTTGCATTGTCGTGATGCAATTTCCAATTTCCAGCGATGGCTGGCCTCACCCGGTTGACCCTTCTCTTCAGTTTTCTTAGCACTTCTACTTCTAGGTAAAAAGCACCATTCACTGTCTGCCCCTCAGGAACAAATTCGTAGTGACGACTCTCTTTGCGTCGAAGAAAACGATCACTCTGGATTTCACTCTGGATTTGCTCATTTGGGCCTTTTTTGGATAAGGTGATCCTGCAGTGTGCCATTCCGAACTTTGCCGCTTTGTTTCCGGGCCATATTCAAATATCTTCTCTCGTGATGACGATGTCTAAAAAGCCGAGGTCTTCTTCAACGTGTTGCATAAGGTCTTCGCAAGCAGGCACCCTCCTCTGCTTTTGCTCGTCCTTCAAGACCTTCAGGGCGAGTTTAGCGCAGATCTTTCACATCGCCAAATTTTCAGTGATAATGCTGTGCACTGTCATTTTATGAATGCCAATTTCATCTGCGACCATTCGCACACTTAAACGATGGTCTGAATTCAGCACTTCATGCACACGTTGCATGTTGTGGTCGGTTCTTGACGTCGATGGCCGTCCAGCGCGAGGCTCGTCCTGCACACTCTCTCGGCCATCTTTGAAGAGCTTGTGCCACTTAAAAATTGCTGTTTGTGACATGCTTTCATCCTTGAACACTTGGCGAATCATGGCCAACGTCTCCGTACCCGATTTCCCCAATCCAACATAAAATTTGATCGATTACCGCTGTTCAATCGTTCGCTGTATTTCGCGCTTGCACCGAGTCACTCAACAGCGGTCCACTAAAAACACGATGTAGCCTGAACGAATGCTCGAAGGCAACTGTTGCTTGGCGCGTCTTGAAGGTCACATTCCCCACTACCGAGTATGCGCACTAAAACGTACACTCACGTCAGGAAAAAAAGTTTCCAGATTCTTTTTATATAGACCCTGTATATGTGTATTTTTCAATGAACTTTTAGAATTTTTTTGCACATTACAATGATAAATATATATCCATGTTTTGAATACCCGCATAAGACAATTATGCTTATGTATATAGTTTGTGTATTTAATCTTTGTAGTAATACACCTGGTTATGCTTCATTGATAAAAACCACTTGAATATTTTCTTTGAATTTCATATGAAAACAATACAGAAAGGAAAATCTTTCATTATCTGTGTCATTGTAATTAGTATTAATAATGTATACTGGTCTTGGACAGAGATAGTGAAATACATAAAATTTACCATAACTTAAATTGAATGTTTATAATAAATTTTTAATCTTAAATGTTGTATTTAATAGTTATACTTAAATTTCTGGGAAAAAAAAAATTTTTTGAATTTGATATTTATAGTAAATTTTTAATCTTAAATGTTGAATTTAATAGTTATACATAAAATTTTCTATAACTGGAATTTGATGTTTTTAATCTTAAATGTTGAATTTAATAGTTATACTTAAATTTCTGAAAAAATTTGAATTTGATATTTATAATAAATTTTTAATCTTAAATTTTGAGTTTAATAAATTGCTTAACATAAATGTGGTATATGTACTTTATTGTTTAGCGGTATACTGAAGAACTTGACATTTTTGCTGTCCTGTTTTTTAGAGTAAATTCATTGATTGATAGCACGTGCAGAGAGATTTCGGGTTTTGCATGAGGGGCCGATTGTTGGAAACTTAGTTCTGTTTTCGTCACGATTCTCGTTTCGTTGGAACGCAATTTCATTTTTAGAATGGTTTTACCATTCCTGTGAACGACTTGTGACGGAAACAGAACAGGCCGATCATGCAAATCGCCTTCTTGCTGTACGTGCATCCAGTTTTGCATATTCAGAGGGTGCTGCCATTAACGGTTGTGTTCCGGAGCATACCCATCACTGTGTATATATGGTAGGACGCATTCTCAGTACTTGCATACTTGGTGATATACTTTGTGTTTATGGTGTATGGACTAAGGTGATGGAGAGACCTGATGACCTGACCTCATGCTATGCAAATACTCGGTTTTGAGTATGTTGCGATAGGTTTAGTTGCCAGTTAAATTGTGTAACAAAGTGTGAGTCTAGTTCCGATAGTTTTGTTCGGAATGAGCTGTAAATTCTTTTAGTGTTGGCTCTTTTAGTTTTAAACAGGCCAAGTTAATTTCCGCAGGTTTTCGGACTCAGTGTAATGTCATGATGTGTGACCTGACGATGGTGGCTTTGTGAAAGAACACTATGTGCATTTCAGAATGCCACCATCTTCTGGTCACACGCTATGGCGAATTCTTTAAACTTTCCTATTCACATTTCTCAGAGTCCACTTCGGTTTTAAACAAGCACGTACGTGAATCGGTCGATGTACGTTCTAAATCCAAAAGATACTTCGTTCTAATTGGCTAATCGCTTTCGGATCACTTGTTTAAAAGTTTTACCCCTATGGTCTGTGGTCCTGCAAATTGAGACGTCAACTTCCGGTTTATGCTAATTTCTACTTCAACCGATTAGAGATTAGCATACTCCGTAAGGAAAACATTAACTACAACTTCAATGATACTGGGCTATTTAAGCTAGTGCTTGTATCAGTTGATTATCGTGATTATCTTGATTCTTCTTGATTTATCTTGATCTAACTTTGTCTTTGTGATATGTATTCATGATCACGTATGATCGTTATCTTCATGTACGCCGGTTATGGCGATGTCCTTGACCAATGCTGTTAGGCCTAACTGAAGTCTTATGATTAAATTGACAAGACTTAGTTTGACCAAACTTTAGGATGTTACCATTTTCCGAAGTTACTGGAATGGATATGTTTTTGTTCGTTATGATGTTTTAAGTTCACAGAAGTAAAGTGAGTTTTTGTTTGCGCTGACTACTTTCATTTTCTCTACTGTAACGCTCTGCTATTCATCTTTTTTTTTTTTTTTAATTTTCACCAATGCAAAAAGAATAAAAGTCCAACATGTATATCCAAAACAGGATGTGTGCGCGGCGAGAAGGTGATTTGCATGATAAGCCCAGCTTGTCCACATCGCGATTCGTTCATTTGAACGGAAAAACCATTAAAGATAATGAATTTTGTGTAATTTATCAAATAGTATAAAAGTTAACTCTTTAGCTATGAGACATTCCCTTGCTGTGCTGTAAATCTAAAGGCATTTTTCTCAGATTTACAAAAATTCAGATTTTGAAGTGATAAATTTGCTTTATTAAATTAGTTTATTTTAAAATATATTTTTTATTGAATAATTCTATAAACACTAAATAAAATAGTAGTAATAAATTAATAAGCAATGAATTAATATATCTTATGCATTTATTTATTCTTGCATAGAAAAGTAAATTGTGCTTTGATAGTCACAATCATGAAGAAAATTGTCTCTTTTCCCACCATATAAAATCTCATTAAAACCAATTTTTTTTTACCCCTTCTAAGGGTAGCAGATATAAAAGTGTGTATTTGTGATTCGAAATAAGTTTCAACTAATTTATAAATTTATTTAAAATGTATTCTGTTTTATACTTTTCCAGAAACAGAAAAGACTAATTATCGTAGCAAATTACACTTGCACTCACTTTTTTAACTTGCTAAAAACTTCTTCTAAACGTATATTTTATGTAAAATGTACATTTAGAAAAGGAAACTTAGATATTATAATTAAAAATATTTTTACTAAAAATATTAATTTGGAGGCTTTATAAGAAATTTTTTTATTATATTTGGTACAACATAAATTTTCATTTTTGTAAAACTGTATAATCAGAAAATACACAGTGTCAAGCTTCAAAACTATTTTAATAGCTGAGCTCAAAACGCTTTTGCAAGATAGAAAAATTTTATTCAAAAGTTGAAACTGCATATGTACGCATTCAAAATTATATAAAACATTTAAGAGGAATTTTTTATTGTTTTTTACCTTCATGTACTTGTAAATATCAATTAATTTAAAAATTATTTTTCTCAAAATTTTTGTTAAAATAGCAGTATGCACTATCTTGAATGTTGCTGAAGACGACAGGATAAATCTGGAAAACTGGGAATTTCACTTTGTAAAATGAGCAGTAGGTTGGACAAACACATTGACTATTTTTTAAATTGAATATGTTTGTAAATATTCAGTATTCAGGGTGGCCACTCAACCTGGAAACCGGGAGAACCGAGAAAAGTCAGGGAATTTTAGAATGGTCAAGGAAAACCGGGAAAAATCAGGGAATTTTGTGAAAATTCTGGAATTTTTTTTTTACTACTTGTCCATATAAAAACAGATTTGTCCAGTTTGTACGCCATTTTCGAAAAATTTCGCCAAGTATTACGCTGTACTCGTAACCGCTAAATGAAGGTTGCCATATGTCCATTTAATTCCGTATAAAAGCAAAAATGCGGAGTTTGTGTGCCATTTTGGACAAATGTCGCCAAGTACAGAGATGCTAACTTTTACGGATTTTCCGTAGTTTGTACGGATTTTTACTTTATCTTACGGTTTTACGGACATTACTCCCAAAACTACGGAAAATCCCATGAAATCCATGCATCCTACCATTCAGTTCATATTCCCTGCTGTGCTGAGAGTTCAAAATTATCAGTTTGCATCCATTTTCTTCTAATGATTTCATACCAGAACAATAGACCTAATTTATTTTTATAGTGCCCGTAAAAATAAAGAAATATTTTACTAAACAAATTATATTTCGCTTAAATTATAGGATTGCGTAATTCAGTCCTTTTCGGGCTTTGCTGAGAGTACACAATTGTCTTTTTCCCATCCATCTCGATCCCCTTATTATTGCACGTTAACTTGACTGAACTAGCTTATTTTCATATTTTGGTTGATTATAAAAGCTAATTTTTTCATCATTTTCCCATAAATAATACAATCGCGAAATTCAGTTTTTTTTTTTTTTTTTTTGCGGGCGTTGCCGAGAGTACGCAATTATCCTTTTCCATCGATCTCCATCTCCATATTGTAGCACATTAACTCGACTAAACTAGTTTCTTTTCATATTTTGGTTGATTATAAAGGCTAATTTTTTAATTATTTTCACATAAATAGTACGATCGTGAAATTCAGTTTTTTTTTTTGCGGACGTTGCCGAGAGTACGCAATTATCCTTTTTCATCGATCTCCATCTCCGTATTTTTGTACATTAGTTTGACTAAACTAACATATTTTCATATTTTGGTTGATTATAAAAGCTAATATTTTAATTATTTTCATATAGTACGATCGTAAAATTCAGTCCCCCCCCCCCTCGGGCGTTGCCGAGAGTACGAAATTATCCTTTTCCATTGATCTCCATCTCCCTATTGTTGTATATTAACATGACTAAATTAGCTTATTTTCATATTTTAGTTAATTATAAAGATTAATTTCCTAATTATTTTCACATAGTGCCATTCAGTTGTAATTAACTCAGTTAAGTTAGCAAAACTACATTTTGAACTTATTCTAAGGTTTTAAAATATATATTGTCAATATACGTAAAATCTTACTGATGGTCAATGCGGTTTTACTGAAAACTCCTGATTTTTCTACGGATGACCCCTTGCAGAGGTTGGCATCTCTGTATATTATATACATTTTACTATATTTTTTTTCTATTTTAATGACATTCTTTCGACATTGCTGAATTGATTTTTATTCAATGGCTGTGGCTTGGTGTAGTGTGGTTATTGCATATCTTTAATGATCTCTGTCATTGTGAGCAATTTGCAATGACCATATTTATATACATCAGTTTAGACTATTTCTTTTTATGGTCTTCAATGAAAACCATTAAATTCTTTTAAATATTTCAGTAGTCCAATTTTACTGCATTTACATGAATTTTTTATTAAAAATGTCAAAATATATTTGTAGAAGCAAAAAAAATGTGTATTTTTTTCTCCTGATTTAATATAACTTTTTTGGATAGTGGAGTTAAATTGTCAAGATTCTTTAATCAAATTTGTAACTAAATAGGGACGTGCATGCACACGTTTTATGTTAAAATTACTGGTCTGGAATTTCTTTTCAATTCACCTTGAAAACCTGGAAAAGTCAGGGAATTTCAATATGTCCAAAGAGTGGCCACCCTGGTATTGTACAGTAAACATTATCATTTTCTTGACTCATATTTTGCTAATGTACTTGCATGTATGCAGACGAGTTAAATTTTTTAAAAACACTTTTTCATGAATATTAGGTATGAGAATAGATATATTTTAAATTTTTTTGCCCCTAAAGTTTGTACATTTGCCGCTCCGAAGCATTTCATACTGCTCTAAAAGTGAGTTTTATACCTACTCCAAAGCATATCATGCTGCTCCAAAAGTGAGTTTCGTGCCTGCTCTGAAGCATTTCATGCTGCTCCAAAAGAGAGTTTTGCCTGCTCCAAAAATTGATATGAAGAGCAAGTAGGTGGGCAACATACCTGAGTTCCCCCATTTTTACATCTGACTCAAATTTAAAAGGGTTCCCGAAAGCGGATGTTTGAACGGAATTAAAATCACTGGCTAAAATAAAAATGGTGCGTGAAACTCGTCCCCACTATTTCCTGCTTGTGAATTTATTTATTAGTTAAATATTTATTATAGCATATTTTTCTTAATGAAAAATTAAAAGATTCTATATGAACGGGTTTCAGAATACCCTGCTGTTCGGGATAGGCGAATTAAATCTGGGCTCTCAGCACGAATAAAGGATATCAACCTTAGGGATGGGGGAGTGCTTTTCCAAGCTGAATTGCCGATATTCAATGTTATGTATTATTGTTCTACTTTAATCTACATATGAACGATCCATAAACGACCATACGGAAATTATGAATGTGTGTGGCATTGGCTAAATTAGCTCATTTGAATGATACTATCTTGGACATACTTCATATTTTTAAAGCTAGATCGCGAGAACTTCATAATTTTTAAATTCTTGATATACGACAGTTTTTCACTAGGAGAAATTTCAGATTTTCTTTTACAAATTATACTCTGTTTTAAGTTATTAATCTTTCATCGACGATGTATAAAACGACGATGTATAGATTTCTAAAATGTTTGCTTAATTGTATTTTCAGAAGTGCTAACTGTTAACAATTATTATAAATTCAAAGTTAAATGGGTTCCATTTTCAACTTACTCGCGGCCAGGGGCAGTTCATGCCCCTTTCCCCGTTGATAGAAAAATTCAAGTATTGCAATAAAACAGCATGTTTCTAGCAATATAAAATGCCATTTTTTAAATTCAAAATGTTGAAATATTAAAAAAAATCAAATTTCTTCAAAAGAATAAAGAATTTACTTGTTATAAAATAAACATATTGGGGAAATTTTAAAATAAGAGTTCATAACTTCTGATAATATAACGGGAATAAAGACCGAAATATCGCGATCGCGATGATTGAAAAATTAGAGTAAATGATCAAAATATAAAAGTAAGAATATTAATTTATTAAAATTTGACGAAAATTATTGGTAAAACCTTCTAAATTAAAGAAAAATTAGTGGACTGGCTTCTTAAAAATAAAAGAGGAATAAATAATAGTGAATGCTTCATAAGCTTGGAAAAGTAAAAAATAAAAAGATCAAGATGAGAAAACTTAAATGAATTTAAAATTGCCTCAAAATGTATTTGAATACTTCATGATAAATGAATTTTTTTATGATGTATTGGAAAACAAATATTATAAAACACCTGAAAAGACCTATAATGAAAATCATTGGCAGGATTAAAAACAATTACAAGGTTAAAAAAAATTAGTGAATATAAATGATTAAAATATTTAAAAATTGGATAAATGAAAATTTTAAATTTGAAAAACTTTTAAGAAATGGAAAAAATGGTAGTAGTGACACTGACTTATAGAAAAGAATTAGTTTTAGAAAAAACAAAACAAAAAACACTTAAAATAAGTTTTGAAAATTTTTTAAATGTTAAAAATGAGACGATAGCAATAATAATTGTATGTTAACACTGTTACTCATTAATAAATTAAAATATTTCTGTGAATTTGTTTTTGTCTCTATCAAATAATAATAATAAAATTTGTATTTTGCCAATATCTTAAATGTTCCCAATTTTGAAAATCCTCCTCTGCCTCAACCAGTGTTCAAAATTAGCAGTTGTTAGTCGTAATTTGCAACTAGAAATTTCAATTTGACGACTAGGTTCTTCAACCTGGTCGTCAAATTTGACGCCTAACAATGTGATTGCTTACAATCAGTCTTCCCTTTCCCTTTAACTAAATTAGGATCCTTGTCAGAAGACTGGACAATAGTTGAAAAAAAAAAGAGGCATTTTATACTCTAGTCAGACACCCCTCAGTGATAAATCTGCAGGTGGTACACAAGCAGTAAAATCACCCTCTGTCTATTCAGAGTCGATAAGGACAACATATGGGATCTTTATTGTACTTCATCTTACCCCCTACCCTTCAAGACCTGAAATTGCATGTCTAAAGAATTTATTTGTTTGCTTTATCCTCAGACATTCTGATGTCTGAGACTCCAGGTATTTAATGAGTTTCTATTGCTCCCTTCCCCTTTATCCCCTCGTACAACTACATATCCCACTTGGAAGAAAAGGGGGTGATCCTGGGGAGTCTTTACATTCTAATTGCTTACTATTATAAAGCACACTGCATTCCAGATTAAATCGTTCCAGCATCTTTCAAATTTGGTCAGCTAATACTCTGTTATCAGACATTAAAAATAACTGTTTTATAGCTGCTAAGTGTTTAGATTTTTAAGTACTTGTTCCTTTTTTTCAGTCTTCTTCCGGGAATTCGATTTGGGGCCAAAGTAGACCGATTTTTAATTTCCATAACATTTATATTTTATTGTATGCAAATCTGCATACTTTACACCTGCATAAGATTATCTATAAGTCATAAAATCGGAAGTAGGTCACGAAATGAGAAACAAAGTCAGGCATTTTAAGATCGAAGTTTTCTCGTTTTTTCATCTAAAAATCTGTTTTCACATGATCGCATCTGTTTCTAATTAATGTGGGAGAAACACATTTACATTGACTAAAATTTTTATGATTATTTCATGTTATATACAAGAAAACTATATATCAGATATATTATTAAAGAAATGAAAGGCTATATTGCATCAATACTGAGTACCGCGATAAACGACATTTATCCGTGATCTTCCTTATATTTCGTTTTATTGTGAAAATATTTTTCCACTTCTGCAGTCTGTTTGCATCATCTGAAACATTTGTAATTATTTCGTATATTATACAGAAAAACTTTTCAAGTGCATGTTTTTAATGACATGAAAGGTACCTCGATGTACGGCATTTGTGGGCGATCCTCTATATTTTGTTTTATTGTAAAAATTTTTCCACTGTTGCAGTTTGTTTGCATTGTCTAAAAAGTTTGCAATTATTTTGTATTTTATATAGGAAAACTATTTTTCAAAACTATTATTAATGAAATAGAAGGCTATTTTGCAGCAGTATGGCGAAAAACGGTATTAGCGTGCGATTTTTCCTCATGCAATATGTTCCTATTTTTCTTTCTGGTAGATTGGTATCTATGCATTTTTTATATCAATTCCTGAAATTAATGTGATTCATACTTTTTTTATTATTATTATTACCCAGGCTGTCTAGCTTACCCAAAGGGTGTTGAAAGCCCAGACCATCCCACTTGTCTTAAGACATGAGTGGCAATTTGGACGGCCGGGTACCCAAGAGGAGTTTCAAGGGTATGATTTATATTTTGTCAAAGCGACAACAAAAAGAGTAGCAACTATAAAACAAAAAACTTATTATTGACTTGCAAATACTAACCCTAGCTGCCAACTCTGCATTTCATTGTGAAGCTCCAATATTTGCATTGACTGCCGATCTAAGGACAAATATGAAAATTACTCCCCCCCCCCCTTTTTTTTAAAAAAACTTTTAAGATGAATATAGTAAACAGATTTTAAAATGAAATTCCATACTTTGACGAAATTGGCCAAAAAAAGTGACTAAATTTCACTCCGAATTCCCGTATAATATTTTAATTTTAAATGTGTTTAATTCTTATATTTGTAAGTAATATGAGAAAGATTATATGGAAATGTCACTAAAATGTGCATTTATACGTGATTCTCGGTTTATCCCATTTTATTATCCGGTATTTTCCATTTTTTCAATCTGTTTTCATCAACTAAAATTTGTATATTAATTGCTATTTTAACTCAGGAAAATTAATTTTCAAGCATGAAATGAAGGGGTATTGGGGCAATGATTGTACAAGATAACCATAATTCAAAATTGTTAAATAGAAGTTTGTCTTTTTAATTTGTTGTTTTTTTATGTCTTTTTTGCCAAGTAAAAAAAATTAGCAACTTTTCTATTTATTTTCTCTTGAGTTTCTTTATCGGTTTATTTTAAATTAAAAAAAAAAAAATAAATTAATTTTTAATACAAAAATCTGAATTATTCTTTGTTTATATCTTTAACAAAAATGAACATTTAAAAATAGTTGTTATTGTTAAAGATGTAAAAATGGCAACTAGCTGTGTCTTTTTGTCCCCTAGAGTCAAAAGCAAAACCATAGGCGTCAAATGACGCCTAGTTCAAATTTCTAATTTCTAACACTGGCCTCAACATCTAAATAATAGATTCTATAAAAGTAGATCTGCTTAGAGGAGTTTTCTTGCCAACATAATAGATTGTATAAAAGTAGATTCGATAAGAAGTTTTCTTGCCAACATAATAGATTGTATAAAAGTAGATTCGATAAGAAGTTTTCTTGCCAACAGACATATTGTGATACCTTGATAAAGTACTCACCAGCGCAAGATATGGGGAGAAGGATTGGTTGTTTGACTTATGTCTACTGTACAGTAAATCTATTATAAATAAGTACTAAGTAATAAGAGCAAATTTCTAAATTATTTTAAAACATACTAAAACACAATTTTGCATAACATTAAGCAACTTGAAAAAACCATCGCATGATGTAATGGAAAAACACATTGAAATTACTAAATTATTTTTACTCATTTTGCCTCTCTTTACGTGAAAAACTCATCTAGCATTTTCTGCTTCAAAGTTGAGACTCATTTTTTTTGTATCTTAAACAATATATATAAATGTTTTATATTTATCTTTTATATTCATTTATCCGTCTATCAGTTTGTAGTTAGTCAAGTATACAAGTATAGTTGGGAAATTCTTATGCGAACAGATGATTGAAGAAAATGAGGGAATTTCATGAAAAATACTCTGGAAATCAGGGAAAACTGGGAATTTTATTATAAGTTTCTATAGCCACCCTGTTTTTTATATTATTATCAGTTTTATAGAAATAATTTAAATAAAAAGAAATATTTTAAAATGTTCCTCTTATGACTATATTAATAATTAATTAAATATATGTTAATCAGTTAAGGATTTTAATGAATTTATCACCAAAATTCAAAAGGAAGTAAGCCATGCAAGTTATTGTGAAACAATTCAGTTATTAACCTTAGCGTCTTATCTTGGATGCTCAAGAAAGTCGGTGAAACTATTGAAGTGACTGATTGCGAAGTTTGCCAGTCCTGTAAATTATTACAAAGGGAATTTTTTCTTTATCAAGCCTAGAAAAGGAAAATAAATTTCACAAATGATTATGCGGGCGCGGTAGCCCATTGGTTAGCGCGCTGGAGTTGCACTCGGTAGGCCCGGGTTCGATTCCAGCCACTGCCAAAACTGCCGCTGTGTTCACGCGGAGTACGATCACGTTAAACATGTGGGTCCGTAAGTCCTTCCGAGAGGTTGGTGGTAGGGGAAGGAGGGTATGGTCCCTGTGGATGCCTCCCCCACTGGGTTCCAGTCCAAATTGGGTGGCACTTCCCTGCCGTCCAAACAGTTACCTTACACCTTTCTGGTAGGTCGGACGGTCTGGGTCTCAACAACGACAACAACAACAAATGATTATGCAATACTGATGAGTTTTTGAGAAAAATGCCAGGGCAGAAAGACAAAGTCAGTGTTAATATAAAAAGAAACAATATCCATAAATGTTAAGTGATAAATTAGAGTTTGAGATTTTAAATGATCATTTTTGTGTAGACAGTTTCTTTTATTTTTCATTAATAACTTTCATAATCCTTAGTCAAGAATATATATTTATTATTATTATTATTATCCTTAGTCAAGAATATATATTTATTATTATTATTATTATTATTAATATTTTTTTTTTGTTGTTAGCCAATGCTAGCCATTCACAATTTCTATTTATTCATAGAACAAACGCCAAGAATTTTGAAATCCTAACCAGTAATTCTGGAAATTATTTTATATAAAGTTTAAACACTTGTTTTCTATTTTTAGCCTAACTTTTCTATTTTATTTTTATTCTTAAACATTTTTTCCCACATTGCCATATGCTATAATAAAAAAAACACTCACTGAAAATGTTGGATTATTTTATTTTTTCCCAAGAAAATTGTTTACTGTTATTAGTTTAAACAGCTATAAAATTCATATGATCAAAGTAGGGTAGTTTGATTATCAATACGGCAAATTAAAAGAGAAATATTTCCTTATATTTATAACTGTAGCCCTCCTATAAAATTGATATGAATCAATAATTTTTTTTAAATATTATGTTTTTAATATATAAACTAATGTGATTAATTATTAATAAAATATTTACTGTGTCAATTATTTTTAGTGTTGACTTCATGAAAATACAGCCATTTTACAGCTTACAAAAAAAAAAAAAAGAAAAACACGAGTTTTAAAAAAAATACCTCTAATTTTTTTTATGGTAAAAAGGTTACTGTATAAAAAACATGTAAGAAAATTTTCTAGAAAGTTTAAATATGGAGCAAGCACATCTTGAAAAAGTTTGTTTTTGTTGAAATTATTTTTTTTTTTTTTTTTTTACATTTTTTAACTTTGAGGCAAAAAATGACAAAGTTTCAATTAAAATGTTATCAAAATGCATGCTATTTGACAGTAAGCATGTATTCTAGAATATCCACAGAAAAAATTGTGTGTTTCTGACTTAGGTGCAGAGTAGGTTTTCATTTCATGCATCTGCAGAACAGCATTTAGTGAATTCTCCATTACTTTGAAAATTTATTGCTAAAAAAAATAATGCATAGAATGAACTAAAATTTTGTATTGTATTATAACTCTGTTATATGTAGCTTTGAAAAAAAATTGCGAAAAATCTAAGGGGGTGCTTGACATTTTCACATTTGTTTGGTTGAATTGACATGGAATGACACTTGCGAAATAAGTTTAATTTAATTCTGATGATTTCTTCATGGTGTTGCAATTTTTACAAACAGGAGTGTATTAATCTATTAGTTAAGTCTTCTATAGAATGCCATTGTCATTAGACACCAACCATAATTTTTAGTAGCATAAGTTAAGTGGGATTTCACACATTTTAATAGTGTTTAAATGTTATATGCGAGTTAAAAATAAAACAGTAAAATCCTTCTCAGCATTTTATTTCATGTAGGGTTATTACTTTTTGTAATCTACCTATAAGTTTACAAAATTTTTTCTCTTGAAGAAAGTAGTTGTGTCTACGTAATTTAGACTTTGCTTTCTTTCAAGTTTGTTTTAGTATGGAAATTAACATCTCAATTTATTATTGCACTCTGAATAGTTTAAAGATTTTGTAAAATAATAAATGCATAACTTTTATATTTTTATTAGGAATAGTCTCCTTTCATTTCTCATCCTTCTCAGATTGAATGGTCAAGAGGGCAAGATGTTACAGACTGAAATTATTTTAAAAGCAGTTTTTAACATTGCAGATAAAAGATAGGGTGTTTTAAAAACAGTTTGGAGGGTCATTTGGAGGAGGGAAGTGTAGTCATTTAATAGAGCATAATTAGTCTAAGACGTTTGAAACACATTCCAGTAAAAAAACAGGTTGTTAAGAGGGTTGGTATGTCATCAGGTTTTATTATATATGTTTAAAGGTATATCCTAAATTGTTAGGTACATTGGTTAATTTCAAGTGTTTCAATAAAATTAAGTGGAAGCAATTGCTCAATTAATTTAAAGCAGGATTGGTGCCTAACGAAAATTCACTTGTTTGATTATGACTTACTTCAGGGGTCATGAATTTGCTGTAAACTTTATGCAAAATAATATTCACAATGACTGGCTCAGATTTTAAAATTGTTAGTTTGTTTTATAAATAAATAGAAATTGTGAATAGCTAACATCTTAGTATTGCACTTCCTATGAGCATACTAGTCCATAGGCCAGAAATGTTCAAGTTCGTTTACAAACTCTTGGAGCTCCATAATTTTTTCAATAGATTATCACAATAAATAAAAACCATTCTTCTCCAGAATGTATTGCTCATTTTTTATTGAAACTACACCAAAATTTAAATAATTTTCTTTAAAATATAATTTCCTCTAGATGGCATTTTTCTGAACTAATTTATAACTTAAAGCGATAATTAATGCAAGTTAACTATTATAAAACCTTCTTATTATATTTATTACATTATTGAGAAATTATGAAAAATAAATTGTAATTTATCAAATGCCATTTTAGCCATTGAGCATCGTTCTTGTTATATTATATAGCTTATTTTAGTTAATTTATTCTTTTTGCCACATAGTATTGCCAATGAGAATGATAAAACTAGATCAAAAATTACATACAATAATTTAATATAAAATCCACTTTCTAATTCTTGGTGTAATTTAAACCCCTTGAATTAATATAAAAGAAAGAAATGCAATTTTGAAAATATATCCATTAATGCAAATTTACTATTCCATATCTATTAATGCAAATTTGTTAATTTATATAAATTATTGCAAATCATCAATTGCATACCCCTGATTATATTCCACTGCTATTTTCATTATTATGAAAGTATTTATTCTTTCAATTCTACCAGTTTTCTGAATTAAAATGTTAGGCATTAAAATTCCAGAGTTGTTTTTTATTTAATATGAATTATTTATGGAAGTGTATATTGTAATAGAAGAAATTTAGCCTTTAGTAAAAAATTCTCTCTTGCTTTGAATAGAGTTTCTTATTTAGTTAAATATTTTATGTTTCTAATAATGTATATTTAAGACAGTCAGATTCCTCTATATGGGCATGAGAACGCTCTCATTTATGAGCTTGTAGTGTACATGCATTTACTTTTAGATCTGAATGTTATTAGCAAATTTTTTTTTCTTGTGCGTGATTTTTTTTTAAAATTGTTTCAAATCTAAAAGTTTGTTCTGTGGATTATGAATGTTAAATTACAAACATTATGGCAAGACCCAATGCTGCAATACATGTCTTGTCCCCGTGATCTATAAAAAGGAAATTTGCAGCAGAAATAGTTGCGTACAGAGTGGTGAAATTCTTGCAATTTAGCTATACAATGGATAGGAAATATGCTTAGAATTAAAGTCATTAAACATGCTATTTCAGCTACGGTCATCCTCCTTCGTATCTTCCATATGATTGTGTATGGACTGTGCATATGTAGATCAAAGTGAAGCAACGATACACAACATTGCGATTTTGGTATTTCAGTCCTGCATTAGTTCCATACACACGTCTGTGCATGGTTATCAGGAACTTGTGAATCACAATGCATGGAGCATGTAAATGAGGCAAATGCATAGCTAGAATTAGAAGTGAAGAATGAACTTTTTTGCAATCTTCGGGATTCAATAAGCGATATGCAGTGGAACTGCAGAAAATATTGAATGATTGCAGAATGTTGATTTTACGTAATTCAAGGGGGGCATTTTACCCTCTGTTTATTTTATAAGAGGGGATTTGAAATTTTTATGCCTGTTTTACATGTGCACCCCCATTATTGAGAACATTGATGTTATAATTGTTGGAAAAATGCAAACCATCGCAATTCGCAATTCTCCTGAACATAATTCATCTTACAAATTCTTTTTGAATGACTCACTACATTCTCGGCAGTAAATCGTGGCATTTTTCCAGCAAGTGAATCATGCAAATCGGGTGCTCGATGCATATACAAGTAATTTGCATATCATAGGATGTTTCTGGTTATGATTCAAGTAATGTAAACTGGCGAAGGATTCTGACTTTAAATAAAATGTTCAGTCTTGAACATTGCTTCTTTATTGGAAAGAAAAATATCTGCATAATCAACTCTGCTAAATCCCTTATCTCCAACATCGACATAAGATATTCGTTAAATTTGTGAATAACAATAATAAACCATTATTGGAAAAACCTCTAATTGTGGATAATATGAAAAACAGATGAATTTGGCTAAGAATTGAAATTGAATACATTTGCAAACTTTATGAAACTGGATCATATAATATTCACATTATGCACAAAGTTGTACTTTATTCTCCAACAATTTATCTTTTTCTTCAAGATATTTGTTTTTATCTATCAGTTACATTTTTTTAAATTAAAATGCTTTTTGTAGATCTGTTGCATTGGCTCATTGTTCGAGTGTAACAATATAACACCATCCTACGACCCCGAAATAAAATACCTGCAGAACCTCTTGCATACGGATCGTCTCAAAGAATCGGATATAAGTCGTCTGAATCCTCTGTTACAGTATGTATTCGTTTTATTTAATGACAAGTGTTTGTTGTTAAAAATGAGTTTTAAAAAATATTTTCTTTTATTTAATTATAGATAAGGTACTCTTTCAATATCTTGTGTTTTATTATGGATCTTTGTTATTTAGTTTGTATCTTTCTTGCCTCTAAGGCAAGAAAGCTACAAATTAAACTGACTAGTTAGAGTCCATTGTTAAAGAACTGTCTTTTTACAATTATTTTGATAAAATAAAATCTGACTTTTTTAAAGATAATTTTCAAGGTTTTATACATAAAATTTATTCTATGCAGCAAACATTCTTTAAATGTATGGTTTGTGCTTCCTAGAACCACTTAAGAGTGCAAATATAAAAATTCGTTTAAATTATTGTCAAAATCAATCCACAATAACAGTTCTTTGTTAGTAACAGCTTAAAAAGTGTTGATTAACGTATCAACCATTTCAAAGGCATGAAATAGTCTCCTTTGTCAAGATGGAGATACCGATCAACCACACCAGTGAAGACACATTCTTGCATACAGATACATTTTACCTTTTGTCGGTGCAGTTGCTATTTTGATCTTGTCGAAAGAAGTTGCTTTATGGCTTTAAAACTGGTTAATACTTTATTCACCTTTTTTTGCTGTTATTAACTAAGTACCTTTTATTGCAAGTCACTTAAGAATAATAAATAAAGTTTAGATTCTTGAATGTTAAATGTTTAGAAGATTATTAGTTTTATCTTTTTTAATTTTGCCTATTGCAACAACTGTTGCTTCAAAATCGGTAGTGGGCTAGCTCAAAAGAAATGCCATAATAATTTAGCTTACCTGTTTTTACACTATAGAGCAACTTATATTGAATTAATAAAATAATTTATGAATTCCTATGTATCAAAGATTTTGTAGAATCTTAATCTATGCATATCTGTACTTCTAAAAATGAAATTTCATGCAATTCATATTTTCCTTCCACTCACTTGTTTGTTTTTCTCACCCTCTATTATTTAGTTTTTAAGATCTTTTCCCAAGTATAGATACTGAAAAGAGGAAGGTTTGTACTTTAAATAAATGATAAAGTAATTAGAAGTGTTTCTAATATTTCTAGAAAATTGATGCATTTATTTTACAAGAATATTAAAAACGCTTTAATTAATTTATCAATTTTTTTTAAATAACTAGAGTTTTTATTTTTTTTATTTTTCATACTTTCACTCTAAATATCTCCGAAACAATAAAAGATAGATATAAAAACTAAGCAACAAAATTATGTATGAGGAAATTTAGTTTCTAAATCTATATTTATTTTTAGGAAAAAGCTCTTATAACTTTTGAATAATTGATTTGTCAATTTGAAGAAGATTGAAAATGTTCTGTTTTTAAAAACCGAACATTTTCAATCGTCTTCAAATTTCTTGTAATGCTTATATTTTAAATGTTGTGTGTAATGCTTATATTTAAAAAAATGAAAGTGTTAGCTATAAACAATGAGAAAGAATTTGTAGCCTTTTGAAGCTCTATAAAGATATATAATTTATTTAAAGTAAGGTTCCTAATTTTTGAAATATAGTGGTTATAATTTCTGTATTTTAATATTTTCAGCTGTTTTAAAAAGGTGATTCCAATTTTGATATTTTATTATATTAAACAATGAGGACGAATTTGTAGCCCTTTGAAAACCCTACAAGTGTATATAATTAAATTTCGAATCAAGCCCTTAGTTTTCGAAGTTTAGTGATTGTAATTTTGATAGTTTAGCATTTTTACCTGACTTTTCGAATGGTTGGGAAAACTGTAATATTTAAAATGTCACAATTGTTGCAGCTTAATCTGCTTACTTACTCCTTGGTGAAATATGGGTGCACAAGCACAAGATATTTTGTTTTATTTAAAAGAAAAATAATAAGTCAAATGAACTTAAGGATTCGGAAGATGAGTAATGATTGGAAAAGTTTGAATGAAATAGATTCAAGTATGTATTTATGTACTGCCCGTTGTCAGAAACGCCCTAGAAATTTACCCAACTTCACACGTTTCAATATGTACGAAAATAATTACAACTGCTTTTCAGGAACCAGAAACTTTACTTCAAAACTTAACATTCGTACAGCCAACGTCAACTCGTAAACAAAACCGCTCGTTTCTCTGACCACGTCTACAGAAACCCAAGAGTGTTGCCATAGCATTATTACAAAACTAAAATAAACAAATTCACAAGAAATGCAAATTTAAATATAAAACTTGAATAACGAAATCAATGTGTGTTACTTAACATTCTCCCACCTTTTGATTTAAACATTATAATCAAAACTTACAATAAATTAAAGATAAATTAACATTTAAATGGAAATTAAACTTTTCTACATTTATCTAAACCTAGATGGGAGTCTAATTGTTCTGCCACTTCTAGTAACAACAGTCTGTCGTTGAGCAGAGGGTGAAGCGTCCACAACCCTTTTCTCACTAGCTACAGTATCAGTTTCTGGTTCTCGGGATGGACATTCAATTTCAAGAGGGAAAATTCTCTGAACTGGTCGAATTAGTTCCCCCGTTGCTGTCTTTAATTTCACAACTCTGTTGCTGCCATCTTTTCCGGGATAAACTTCAGTTATTTTTGCCATTGGCTAGAAAGTTCTTTTCTTATTCTTGCATTCAATGAGAACTATATCTCCAATTTTGACATTCAGCATTTTCATTTTTCCCCTATGTTGCACCAATTGGCCAAGATACTCTACTCTAAATCGTTTCCTTAGCTGATCCTTTAATGTCTGCTGATATCTCAGTCTTTTTGTGAGATCCACTTTGTCCAAAAGGTCCAAGTCTGGCACTCCCACCGTCTGCATGTCCTGCAAAAACATAGCCGGAGTCAAAGGAGTTAGGTTTTCAGGATCTTCGGAAATGTAAGTCAGTGGTCTGGCATTAATTATTGCTTCGCAATCGCAGAGAATGCTCATCATTTCTTCATAGTCTAAAGAAGCTGTTCCCAAGACCCGTCTCAACAGTCTCTTAACCATCTGCACCAGACGTTCCCAAAACCCTCCCCACCAAGCAGCGGAGGGTGGATTGAACTTCCAAGTAATTCTTTTGACTGCTGTTTCTATTTCAATGGTTTTCCAATCAATTTTTTGTAGAAGATTATCAGCTCCGACAAAATTACTTCCATTATCACTATAGATGGTATTAGGTCTTCCACGACGTGCTATGAACCGTCTGAAACTGAGCAGAAAAGCTTTAGTAGATAATGATGTTATGAGCTTCAAATGAATAGCCCTATAAACAGCATACGTGTAAAGAACAACCCAACTTTTCACACCTCCCCTCAATATGAGGGGTCCAGCCAGATCTACTCCAGTAATTTCAAAAACTGACGCTTGTCTCACTCTGTCTTCTGGAAGAGGAACTGGAGTTGTTTGTATACATTTTGCATTGTGTCTCTTGCATCTAATGCATTTCAAAATTACACGGCGTACTGTTTTCCTTCCATTAAGTATCCAGAATTTTTCACGCAAATCTGACAATAAGGAATGTAATCCGACATGAAGTTTGGTTGCATGGTGTTCTTGGATGATAAGTTCTACCAATTTATGTTCGCTTGGCAGTAGTATTGGGTACTTGAAATTGTCTTCATCTTTACGTTCTGTCAACTTTGTTTCCACTCGATTTAAACCATCACGGTCTTTCAACAGACACAAGGATTTCAAACTATTTAACCGTTCCTTGGTAAAGGTGTCTCTTTGAACAGTTTTGATAATTGCCTTTTCAGCTTTATTCAACTCATCAGCAGATAATTCTCCAGTGTTTCGATCATGAATGTTCTTTCGAGCATTCTGAAGAAATCTCAAAATCCATCCTACCATTCTTATAATTTTTGTATACTTTGAAAAATATGATAGAAACCATGTCTCTTTAAACGTTTTACTCAACAGAACCGCAGAGATATTTTTTCTTTCTTGCAGCACGTCTATTTCATTAACCGTGCATTCAGAGCGTGGCCAATCCTTTTCATTCTGTTTCAGCCATGGAGGTCCCTCCCACCATCGGGATTCAATTAATTTCTTCACTGAGCATCCTCTGGAGGGCAGATCAGCAGGATTATTTTGGCTATTAACATGTCTCCAATTTTCAATATTAGATAATTTCTGGATTTCATTTACTCTATTTTTGACAAATACTCCCCATTGCTCATTTCTTTTAATCCAGTGTAGGGCAGTAGAAGAATCCGTCCAGAAATATTCCCTAACAGAATCAAATTTCAAACTTCTCTTCACAAAGTCTGCTAGACGTGCACCAATACAACAAGCTAAAAGTTCTAGTCTTGGAATAGAAATGGGTTTTAATGGTGCAACTCTTGATTTTGCCATGAGTAGCTGCACTGAAATATTAGTATCGGTTTCACATCGCAAATATACAACAGCTGCATATGAAATACCAGATGCATCACAAAACACATGTAGACTCAATGTTGAGTTATTATTGGTAAAAGCATGTCTAGGAATCCTCACGACATTAAGCATTTGTAGTTCAGCGATCCATTTCAAAAAGTTATGTGAAACATCTTTCGGTACTTCAGCATCCCAACTCAATTTAGATTTCCAACTATTTTGTAATAACAACTTAGGATACAATGTAACTGGACAAGTGAAACCTATGGAGTCAAATAGTCTTTGTTCAATAGATAAAATAGTTCTTCTACTGATGGTCCCTTCAGGTTTGCTTATCGCTGCGACGTCACAGAATAATACATCTTCTTGTTTGTCCCATAACAATCCCAAGACTGTTGACTGATTAGATTTGACACAAGTATCCGTTATTTCGGTATGTTCCCAGTCTCTTAATTCAAATTTTCCTTCTGCCATCACCTCTGTGGATATTTGAACAAATTCTTGCAATTCCACTTCAGAGTCTACAGAACACACACAATTATCAACATAAAATGCTGATTTAAGTTTCTGTGTTACCTTATGTTGAGCTGAAGATGAATATTTGTCCAAATGGTGTTGTATCACTGCTCCAAGAAGAAAAGGACTACAGTTTAATCCAAAGACTACTCTGCAATGTTGAAAAATCTTTATAGCATTCTGGCTTTCACCTTGCCACCAAAGAAAGTTTAAAAATTCTTGATCACTTTTAACAACAGATATTTGCAAGAAAGCCTTCTTTATGTCCGAAATAACGCCGATTTTTTTCTCTCGAAACTTCAAAAGTATTGTGGGAATCAGTTCCAATAGATTTGGTCCCTTTGCCAAACATTCATTTAAGGAATAAGATCCTTTCTGTTTACAGGATGCATCAAAGACAGGTCTAACATTAATCGATGAATTGCACTTAAATACTCCTCGATGAGGTAAAAAATGACCACTATTCTCTGAACTTTCTGTGATTATTCCTTCTTGCCACCACTCATTGAAAACAGCATTGTAGCTTTCAAACTTTCCTTCTTTCATGAGTTTAGATGTTGTGGAATTCAATCTCTTCTCAGCTATTTCTCTATTCGTTGGTAATTCTCCTTGAGTATGCATCCAAGGAAGACTAACTTGATATCTTCCGTCTTCATTAATTCTAACTGTTTTCTTGAAATGATCCGAAACAGCTGTTTCTACTTCGTCTTTGCTTTGATGTTCACATGGTTCAGTGATTCCAATAGCTTCTAACTTCCATAAATCAGGAACATTGTTACTATGAATCGAAAGTGAAGTTAAAACCGAACCATAATTGCTATACTTTGAATCCTCTTGCGACTTTCCCATTACAACCCATCCTAGATGAGTTTGCACAGCGACCAGTCCACACTTTAGCTGATGAACGCGTCCTGTGTAAAGTTGACCAGCGAAATCGGCTCCAATAAGTATTTCAATAGGTGGCTGATTGCTTCCTATATCCGTGAGCTGGATTCCCTTTTGTCTCATTTCTTCCAACCATAATCCAGTCTTGAGTCTTGGTATTGAACCACATATAACAGGTTGGTCTAACACTTTAATTTCACAGCAATAGTTATTAACTGAACTATTCAAAATTACATTGTAGCACTTGTGCTCTCTCCTAGAGGTGATTCCTCCAAACACGACTTGTGTTAATACATCAGTATTCACAGGCTTAAATCCCATCTGCCTTGCAGTACTTTCTAGAATATAAGAACGCTGAGAACCTGTATCAATCAGTGCCCTAACTTTTCTGTCTTTTCCGTGAGCTTTAAGAACCACAAGCAGTGTTTGCAATAGTACTTCAGAGTGGCCTTGGCTGGATAAAGTAATATTCTGATCCCCACCTTCTTTGAACTCTGTAACTAAAGCCCTCTTATTATTGGTTAGTTCAGGACACATAACTACCCAGTGCCTTTTGGAACAAATTATACACCGAACATGTGATTTGCACTGTTTAGAACGATGTCCAATCCGTAAACAAGTGAAGCATCCCTTCTTTCTTTTTAAAATATCGTGCTTCTCTTCTAGAGAAAGTTTTTGAGCTTTGAAGCATTCTTTACTTTCATGAAATTTTCCGCAAAATACACAAATGGACTTTTCACATGAATTTATCCCTAAAAATAAATCAGTAGCAGTCGGTAAATTCATACCCGTTTCCTTACAAATTTCCTTTCGACTACTTTTCTCATTTTGCTTAAAACCAGCTTTAGCAAGCGAGATACGCTCTTCACCTTCTACTTCAGTTCTTAGGAACAATAACAGGTTTTTCAACTTATCAATGTAAGTATCACTTTCTTCACCTTTAGCCGCCACCGGATTTCTTAACCAGACTCGTAGTATTTCTTCCGGTATGCAAGATTCAACAAGTGGAAAAAGCATTGCTGCGTATTTGTCAGAAGTCATACCAATTGATTCAAGAGACCGTAAATGCGATTCTAACTTATCATACAATTGAGCTGTATTTGCTTTCGATTTTGAAGACACTGCATTTTTAATCACCAGTCCAAGCAATTCCCTGACATAGAACTCTATGAGTAGCTCTTCCCTTCCAAATCTATTTTTAAGGCTTTCAACAGCTTTTGAATAATTTTCTGCAGTAGGAGGGAAGCTGTCTACTATTTCTTTTGCTCTTGTGCCAACGATCATAGACTGAATTAAATATTGAAATTTATCTTCTTCTTCCATCAATTTATCTTCATGAATTCTCTTGAATTGACTCCAAAATGCTAGCCAATCTTTTATTTCACCCCCAAATTTCACAAATTCAATTTTAGGAAGCTTCAGTTTCGTTTTTCCTTGAACATGGGAAAAACTCGCACTTCGTTTGGTTGCGGTTTTATTTAAATGCATTTCGACGCCAACCCTAGCAGTAACCATTTTTCCGCGATATTCTTCTATTACCCCATATTCAGTTTCATATTCTTCCACTTTTGACTCATCGGCAAGCAAAGCATTACAGATTTCGTCGTCGATCTCTGCTAAATTCATCATTAATCTGTCCATATTTGCCAAATGTGTTTGAATAATTTTATCGTCTGGTTCCTCATCAATTAAAGCCGTTGTCAAAATGTTATACGACTTTGTAAAAGACGCTCGAATCGGCTTTCGCTTTCTTATGAGCAGTTCCATTATGAAAATGTGACAGCGACAGGCTTAGTTAAAACAAAATTCCAAACGAAACTAACCTTTCTATCTTCACAGTCACGTCCGGGTCACCAAATGTCAGAAACGCCCTAGAAATTTACCCAACTTCACACGTTTCAATATGTACGAAAATAATTACAACTGCTTTTCAGGAACCAGAAACTTTACTTCAAAACTTAACATTCGTACAGCCAACGTCAACTCGTAAACAAAACCGCTCGTTTCTCTGACCACGTCTACAGAAACCCAAGAGTGTTGCCATAGCATTATTACAAAACTAAAATAAACAAATTCACAAGAAATGCAAATTTAAATATAAAACTTGAATAACGAAATCAATGTGTGTTACTTAACACCCGTCAAATTTATAGATTAACTTAAATATAAAATCTCATCAGATATATTGTATAAATTTAATTTATATACCGCAAAGCAAGTTAGTAAAATAATTGGATATTTTGTGGTGAAGTCTATGGTCAGAGTTTTCAGATGAAATCAAGGCGAAAACTGCAAACTACTACTAGCTATAGACAGTTAGCAAGTAACTTGCAGTGCTGTAAAACCCTGTAAACGGAACAAATGAGTCTGAAAAAAATCGAATAACCTTATTTAACTTTGGAGTTTTATTTTACGAAGTGTTCAATCAAAACCATTTTGTCTCCATCTGACTGGAGACACTGATTATTTTTTTTATATATTTCTAAATTTAAATGTTATTTAATGTATTATATGACTATGGCTGTAACTTAAGAATAAATACTTTTAAAAGTCACTGGATATATTCTTCTTGCTTAAATATAATATTTGAGAATAATTTCAAATTTTTCCATTTGAAAAATTTCTGGAACACCCACATCTGTATATACACTGCTGGACAATTGCTAAGGACGGCTATCACCCATGACACTATCACCCATAGCAACCACAAAATTAAAGGTAGCAAAATGTGGGAAATTAGAATAAGTGCGGGGATACAGTAAGAGGTACGTATATGCAAGTTTTGTATTTCCACGCCTGTGCATCACGTGATAGCACTGATAAGAGATTTAAAGGATTTAACGCGTGTGGACAGTTGTTGTTCCAAGTGAAAGTTTTACAGGAAAGATTTAATTGACGAACTTGAAATTTTCGGTATGTCTTCCCGATATCACTTAGATGATTTTATGTGTGACCGTATTATTGGAAAGATCGAAGAAGGGTGAAAAATAACAGATTTTGCCAGCGAGTTCGACATCGCCCACAGCGTTGTTTCACGGCTGTGACAAGCATTTAAAACAACTGGAATGTGTAGCAAGCGTCACGGGGGAGGTCGTGTTAGAAGTGCGACGCCTGCAGGGGACAGGTACATTGTCCTATCAGTAAAAAGGGACCGGCGCACCACAGCTCAGCAGGTGGCAAATCAGTTTCTTGCTACCATAGGACAGCAGATCTCCCAAAAAACTGTAGCCAGACATTTGGAAGAAGGAGGACTATACTCCAGCAGATCTGTTGTGTGTGTGCATCCCATTGTGCAGACTGCACCGTACTGCCCATTTGCAATGGTGTCGTGAGCATCGCAATTGGACCGAACAGGACTGGACTTGCGTTCTATTCTCAAATGAGAGTAGGTTCAGTCTGTCATCGGATTGTAGATGCCAACTGATCTAGCATGGGAGTGATACTGCTTATCGTCCAGAAAATATCCAGGAAAGAGACCGATATCCGACATGCAGTATCATGGTGTGGGCCGGCATCATGATCAATGGCCGCACGCCCCTACATGTGGTTGCAACTGGGACTATAACCGGCCAACGATACATTGATCAAGTTCTACTGCCTCATGATCACTTTTTCCATGGTGCTGTCGGTGATAAATTTGTTTTCATGGACGACAATGCACCATGTCATCGAACATTCGTTGTTCAGGATTGTCTAGTCGGCGAGGGTATTCAATGCCTCGTATGGCCAGCACGTTCTCCAGATTTAAGCCCCATTGAAAATGTTTGAGATGCTTTGGGGAGGCGACTTGCTGGTCAAAAATATCCTCAATCAAACAAAAACACCCTCATCTGTGCACTAACAGAGGAGTGGGATAACTTGCCTCAACAGTTGCTGGATAATATTGTGCAAAGCATGACACGATGTGTTGAATGTTGCATCGCACTCCACAGTGGACATATCCCATACTGACACCTTTTTCTCATAGGTGCCTGCTGTCTGTCGTTCATATGCATTTTTCTATTTCTCCGTACACAGCATCAAATGAACACTTTTTTCCTTTCAGATGTTTCAAAACCTTCTGTTTTTTCCAGAACGATAAATGATCTTTATTCTAATGTCCGAACAGTGTGGCAACAATATTTTATCCTGCTACATTGAAATTTGTGATCCGTCCTTAGAGCAATTGTCCAGCAGTGTATGTATAATAAAATATATATGTTATATCTACGTGTATGTTTGTGCATGTGTGCATTATTGTGTGTGCATGCTTGCGCACATGTGTGTATATTTGTGCGGGCATGTGTGCGTACATGTCAGGGATTAAGTTGCGGTCGCTTTTTTCACAAAATGCAATGAGTTAATCCGAAATGCAAGAAAAATATTAATGTCCATTGCAAAATAACAACGTTGTTTAAATATCAGCCCATTAGTAGATTCTGCTGAGGGTCGATAGTTATTCTTCTCCAATACTATTTTCTTAATCCTGCACATGTTAGCTCAGTCACACTTCCCTCTCCACACACTCTAAAGTCAAGTAGAGAAGAGTGATTAGACTTCCCGATTCAAGTTCAAACCAGTCAGCTGTGAAATATCGCCTATGCATCCACCCATCCCCAAGGTCATAAATATCTTCTAGTAGATCACATTGAAGGAAAGTCGCCACCCCTGATGCCATCCTTTATACACACATTGCAGTTATCTATAAATTCATTATTAAGAAATGCAACCTTTTGAAACTTCTTCATTTGGCTTCAAAATCGTGTGCTTTTCCAAGTACTATTATGTTATGTCTGTTTTACCATGTAATATCCTTTGATTGAATATTTGGTGTAAACAGACAAGAATGTTTTGACACGGCATGCCATGCAATAAAGAAATACTGAACAGTCGAGTCACATTATGACCACCTGATAACATTCAGAATAACCACTTGTGGCAGCACGGATGGCAGCCAGACACTGTGGGGGAGACTCAATAAGGTGTTGAATGGTTAATAGAGGTATTTGGAGCCATGCAGTGTGCTCGACATTTATTGACTGATTGTGGTAGTGGATCTAGTCGTCGAACAATATTTTCATTGAGTACCTGTGCTTTTGAAAAGTTATAAAATAATTATATTTTACCAACAATAAAAAAAATATTTTGTAAATCATAAATTTAAAACAATATAATAAATTAAAAATATAAAAGTTGTTATATCCTTTCTGAATCATGAATAATTTACTGTTTATTACAGGTATAACGAATAAATTGTTAAATATATAACTTTCATATGCTTGCTTTAAATAAGAATTAAAAAGCTTTATTCTCACAATCCGTTTCATTTTTTGTGATATAAAAATATTATAAAAAAAATGAAAACTACTTATATCTTTAAAATAAATAATTAAATATTATATTAATAATGTTCAAAAGATGTCTTCTGACTAGGGTTAGAAATAAAAATGGATGGTTTTTTTTTTTAAACTGAAATCCACGGTTTTAAAAGGACATGGTTTAGACCAATGGGATTTTAATCAGCCAACTTTGCTGCCGATAATTGAAAGGGAAATCTGAAGGATTCGTATTTATGCCCAATAGTACTTAAATTAGAGCAGGCATAAGTCCTAAATCTACCACTTTCTTCAATGACTACTGCTCTCTATTATTTAGTAATTAATAATAAGAATAATAAGAAAAATGATTTCAGTTTATATTAAAGGTATAAAAAATATATTATTAAATATATAAAAATATTAAATACTTATAATTAAATTCTTTTTTTTAAAATAATTTCTATATACAATAATATTAAAAATTGTTTAAAAGATACCTGTTTATAATTGAATGAGTGAGTATATTGAGATAAAAGAGATAATTTGATGAACATTGAGTTAAGTATATATATTAAGTATATATGAGTTAAGTATCTCCAAATACCTCTATCAGTGCTATTAAAGTATTTTTTCCTTCAGCCAAATCACTTTAAAAAATATTCCATATTTATTAATATTTTCATAAATTTTATAGAATTAATTGCTGAAAGAGTTGGCTTCTAAAAATATTACCCGCTGTTTTATCAGAGTGAGTAAAATGTCACTTGTACTCTTCTAGTTCTTGTCTATGCTTTTTCTTCAAAATAAAGCATTATTCCCTTTTCTCCTTAAAATTCAAAATAAAGCGTTATTCCCTCTCCTCCTTAAAATTCAAAATAAAGCATTATTTCCTTTCCTACTTAAAATTAGAAAACTAAATGATCAAAGACTTCTTGTAAAGTTACCTACTTTTCAATAAACAGTAGGGAATTTCATTTTCAAATGAATTAGGGAGAAAACAAAGTGGAAAATTTTCCAGAAAAACATAGTGGAAAATTTTCCGACCCACATCTCTAATGGAGAGATACCCCAATCTGTCGAGAGCATCTTCAGCAGAAATCAATGGACCCAGAGCAGACCAAGAAATCATTCCCCAGAGCATAATGCTGCTTCAACCAGCTTGTTTATGTCCAACAATAGTTACTGGATGCTTGTTTTTACCTACCGGTTTCACGCCTCACATGCCAATGTCCATTTGATCGTTGGAGCTGAAAATGTAACTCATCAGAGAAGACAACCCTTTGACAGTCGGTGCAAGTCCAATTTCGGTACTCCTGTGCAAATTTTAGCCATTGTTGGACATGAATCTCAGTGAGCATGGGTGTAGTCACCAGCTATCTGCTCTGGAGCCCCATTTGTAACAGGGTTCTCAGCACAGTTGTTTTGGACATATATTTGGAAGCCCCCCAGGTTCATTTGTATGATGAGTTGCTCCACAGTAGCATGTCGATCGGCCCGCACCAACCTGCACAAGCGATGTTCACCTTTCACACCGTCTCATGGTGCTACACAGTTACCACGTCAAGTTTTCAAAGTCTTTCCATTCTTCCACTCATGGTATACGCTAACCACACTAGCTTATGAGCAAACTCTGCCATTTCTGAAGTGCTTCTGCCCTTGACCCAGTAGTCAATGTTCATGTCTTTTTCCACGTCTGTTAAATCACGTTGTTTACCCATGACAGCCACGGTTGTTACCCTGTCAAGTTGCCGACATCTAACCTTATTTACCTACGAAGTTTGACCTTGACATGTGCATTCATTCATTGGCTATGCATCCTTGACATCAGAAGTAGGAGGTGGTCATAACAATGTGACTGATTTCATTAGTTTCATATATTTGATCTTAAATGATCAGAGATAAATTTTTTTTTGTTTTTGGTCCCTGCAGTATTGAAAAACTAAAAAATAAATATATAAAAGAGACAATAATAAGAGACATAAATATATAAAAAATAAATATATAAGAGTTTATTATTGTAGTTACTCTTAAATATTAAGCCTATTATAAAATTCTATATTTGAAACATATTTAATACTATGTTAAGGATTTAAAACAGGAAGTTCATCTTCCTTCTGCAAAAATGATGTGAATTTTATTAAACCTAGAGGGTTGATGGGGAAGCAAATACCCTTCCCGTGATTGACAGGAAAGACATTGAAGAAATGGGAGCTACAGAATTGCATTCCTAGAGCAGAACAAAAGGAAACACAGTCAAAATCTCTGAAGTAAAGTAACTGAATTCTTTACCAAGTCAAATAGTCCCTACTTTGTCTAAAATTGTAGGCCCCCCTACAAACATTTATCACCCCCTCCATATATGATTTTCCTTTTGTGAATTTTTTATGTCTTCTCCAGCCTCAAAATGAAAATATCTGAGCCTCCACACTCTGGTGGTGTCCCCTGCTTTGTCACCCCCCCCCCCCATCTTCTGCCACACTGATGTTCTATCAGTGAGGAAATGGAAACAACCACAAGTTTTACCACAAGTTTCCTGTTTATCGAATTTTTAATCTATTACCAACCTGCTGTAAGTGGAAGCACAGCTAAAAATAATTTCTGGCAAGAATTATTAATGTATCAGATATGTGTATGCAAAAGAAAAAGAAGAAAAAAGCATGGATTTATTTGATGTTTTAATTTTTTTTCATTTATTTACAGAATATAATATAACAATTTTTTAAAAAAGCTTTTATACATGCATTTTAGGAAGACAAAAAAAACAATGCTTTCCCAAATACGCACTTGCAAAAGGCCTTTTATTTTTTACTAGCAGTATACCTGTTCTTCGCACGGAAAATTAAAACTTGAATTATGTGCATATTACTATAATGCTTTAAATGACTTTGTTATTCTAAACATTTTATTAAAACATTTAATTTAATTCTCCTTAAAAGATGTATAAGAATCTCTGTTCTCGCTATACAAAATTATCTTCACAGGCAGATCTGAAGAAAAAAAAAACATTCTGGCCCGTTTGTAAATACATTTACAAAAACTATTATTTAATTCTCACAAGCGACGGGGATTATCAAGGAAATTGAACTTAACTTTGCAAAATATTGAATTTTCATAAATTAGGAGTCCTTTTAATTAATTTAGTATCATTTTATCAATTCGGCCACATTTTCATTAATTTGACTGAATTTCAAAAAGTCGCCAAATTTGTCAGAAAGTAGGACAGTTGGACTAAGAGACAAATGCTACCGAATCATCATTACAATACTATCATCTTTCAAAACGCAATTAATTTCATTGATTTGATTTGGTGTCATTTTTATCAAACTGACAACAGTTTTATCGATTTGGTGATATTTTCGTTCATTTGATGATATGTGCGCAATTTGGCCACATTTTAAAAGGTTGCTAAATTGTTGTCAAGTAAGATGAACTGACAGTCGAAAATTACCGAAACATCATTGCAATATTATCCCCTTTCAAATCTAATTTCATTAATTTGGCATTATTTTGATCAGTTTGGCAATATTTTTAGCGATTCGACAACATTTTTCTCAATTTTGCAACATTGAAAAAAAGCCCGTCAAATCTCTCGTCAAGCGTTACAGGGACGGATGGACGTAATCATTTATATTGTCGTAGATTAGAAGATTATACCCATATATTAGAAGATGTACCTACAATATATGGATTTTAAAATGTTTCCCCAAAATAAAACAAATTGTGTAAGAATTTGAAAATATCGATAATCTAAACTCGTTAAACCCAAAGGCCATAATGATATGATCCAATGAAAAATACTATTCCAAAAAAAAAATGTATTTATAAATATATTTCTTTATTATTTAAATCGAAAAATATTTACTGGTGTAACAACTCATTGGGTTTAATTCCGTTTCTTAGCAACATGATGTATTGTAGATATATATTTTCAAATATAAACTCACTGGGTTTAATTCGTTTTGGACAAACCGTAGGTTTGTCTATCCTTTTGAGGAGTGGATTGTCCCGGAAGCTTCCCGAGTGGATAGTCCCAGAAGTGTTCCCTGTCAAACTCACACCCTGTTTTATTATAAGTAGAGATGGTATGTTGCATATAAAGTAGATACTTAGAAATAACATGAAGGAAGCATTGACCACAAGCATGCTGTACAAGCTAAGAGCATGGCAGAGAGCAATTTCTAAAAAAAAATCTGTCCTAGTTATGATGTTTTAAACTACAAAAATGGTTAAATTTCTTTAGCATATTACTACAACTTTTTTCCTCATTTTAACATTTTTGCTACAGTATTTTTTAAGCCAGGTTAAACCCTGGTACATGTATATATATACACATGTGCTTGTGTACATGTGTGTATATTCATAATTGTATACGTGCATATGTGTGTTTTAGTATATTCATGCTTGTGTGTTTTTGTATGTGCGGCCTGCAAGTCTCTGACTCGAATGTGGCCCGTGGTTCAAAACTGGCTGAACACCACTAGTTTAAAATATCTGAAATTAACTCTGTTCTAAATTTTCATTCATTGATATTGCCTATGCTCCTACATTGTTATCCTTTTTTTAAATTCAGGGAAAATTTTGATGGTTTCGATATAGCCCTAGTTAGAGTTTGTTATGCCTCAACATTACTATTTGGTAAGTATTTTTGACATATCTGAAATGCATATGCTCACTTGTAAGTCACATTTTGTTTTGTTTGTATGTGATCACTGATGGTAAATTTATATTGGACTAGAAAATGTACCCAATGTTGTCAGAGAATTAAAGCAGGGTATTTATATTCAGGGTGCATACGAGTACCTGAAAATCTGGAAAGTACTTGAATGTTAAATGATCCTTTTCAAGGCCTTGAAAGTACTAGAAAATTTCCATTTTCTTGGTTAAGTGCTCGAGAAAGATAGGGATGAAAATGTTCCACGGATCTGCTACATTGTGTTTTTTCCAAGAAGTTCTGTTTTCCTTGGAAATTTCCCTAGCTGTTCCGCTGTTTCCAAAAATTTTCTCAATAGCTTCAACAATAAACAACATTAGTTTGCTACTTTTTTCCCTCCCAGAAACACACATACAATTTTATTAACTTTCATTTGATTAGCGTCCTTGAAAAAAAAATTACATGGTACTTGCAAGTCCTTGAAAGGTGCTTAATTAAAGGTGCCCCTTAAAATTTTTTTAAGGGGAAGTGTACTCACCCTGTAAATGAAATAATAAAATAAATAAATGTTATTCATATGAATAACAGTTAACACATTGGGCATGATATGTCTCTCTCTCTCCCCCCCCCCCCCCCACCCCAAAAGAAAACACAAAATTGACATCCTTAACTTGCAGAGACTTGTACTTTCTATATTAATGGACACAATTTAAATATATTGGCGACTGTAAACGATATAATTTTTATATTTCCAATAATACAGACACAAAAAACACCATACTCAATCTCGAAACATGCTCTCAGCAAAGCAGAAAAGAAAATAACAGATTCAGAATCTCTAGCAAAGAATCTGAAATAGGATGTATTCCAAAGTCTCTGATAAGGTTAGCACACTGTTCACTCCTCAAACTTTAACATGGGTGTGATCCAGAGAAGTTGTTTAACATGGGTGAACTTCACGGAAAATCTGAATGCAATCTCTCAAAAAATTACAAAAATTAAAATTACGTATGAAATTAAATTTTTTTTGTTTTAGAATGCTCATATACAGGGTGTCCAGTGCTATCGGTGGCCAATGGCTATTTCCTCAACCGTTAGTTACAGAGATACACTTTTAATTGCAAAAATGTTTTAAATTTTAAAATCTGTTATCTTAGAAACAGTTTAAATCAATAAATGCGTTTCGGAAAGAAATACGAAATATAAATGTTTATACAGTCCCCCGGTCCTACCAATTATATTTAGGAAAATCATCTTCATGCAATTTTAAGCAAAATAAAAAAAAATCATCTTTTTACGACCAAAATTGACCGACTTATAGCTGTTTAAAGTTGCAGCACTTTTTGTGCTGAGAAATGGTCAATACTGTCCCTGATTGGTTGGTTGCCTGGAGAAATGGTCAATACGGTTCCTGATTGGTTGGTTGGACATTTTTATGCTTGAAAAAGCGACTTAAGTTATAAAGTTTAATGCTTCATAACTCTGTGAATTTTGGTCGTAAAAGGAAGATTTTTTTTGTGACTTTTAATATGCACACTTCGCTAGCATAAAGGAAAAAGTTGGCAAGTTCCAGAATAAAATAACTAGATAGATACTCTAGAGCAGGGGTCGGCAAGTAATTTTAGGTGGGGTCCAGATACTTTTGAAAATTTTTATCGGGGTCCAGAAAAAAAAAATCATATTCCTTACTAGTTTTTTATTTTAATTTTCACTCACAAAATAATATGAAATACAGTAGATAGGCATATGTGTATTAAAAAATCAATGGGAGAAATAACATTTGAAGTCTTGAGCCAGTTTTTTAAAGTTAGGTTCACGCGGGGAGCAGCTTATGCGAAAAATGTCTTCAAGGTGGGCGGTTGTTAATCTTGAGCGATATTCGTTCTTCAAAAAATTCATTTTTGAAAATGAAGTTTTACAGACATATGCCAAACAGAGTAGAGGTAAATGGCTAATTTTTTGCCATTTCCATATTTTTCTGGGACATGTTTACTCCAAAATTCTTCGGCAGATGCAGTTTTATACGTTTGCAAGGAAATGTCTTCCTGCAAGTCTATTATCTCCATTTGGAGTAAAGTCTTTGAAAGGCGGAACAACTTCGCAGCCACATCTGTCCATTCTGCCGCTGGAGAAACTTCAAAAGGCGATTTTAAGAATCGCGACAACTTCTCTATCTCTGCAAAGTCTTGGAATCTTGTTGCAAATTCCTTCTTAAGTTCTGACATAAAATTTGAAAATACTGCAATGTCTAATTTAGAATTATTTTTATATTCAAAAATTGTTGGAATGTGAATAAATTCTTGATTTGAAATGTCTTTTTTAAAGCTTGCGACGGAAAGAAGACACACTTTGTATCAGATCACATATTAATTTCCCATTTCCTTGTAGCTCGGTATTGAGCGCATTTAAATGTTTAAGGATGTCTTTCAGGAAAGCCACAGCTAGCATATTGCGTTTGTTTGCTAGGAACTCTAAATGGTTTTTTGCTTTTTGTGTATCCAAATTTTCTAAGAAAGAGGTTACTTCTTTTATTTCCCCAAAACGTTCAATCGCTTGACCTTTATTTACTGCAATACAACAATGTTCGTTGGCTAAGTCAGAATGCACCGAATCAGACGCAGATAGAAACGCTTTGAACTGTATGTGCTGAAGAGCAGAATGAGACCTCATAAAATTAATCAACCTAATCAAGCTGTCCATTACTTTTTTCAGAGTGACACTAAGTTTTCCACAAAGGGCTGCCTGGTGAATTATGCACTGATAAGATAGTAGCCCAGCATTCTTATCCTTGATTCTCTTTACTAGTCCCTTTTCTTTTCCGATCTTTGCCCGTCAGTTGAAAGAGACATCATTTTTTCATAACTAATGTTTGATTTTGTCATGAAGTCATCTAAAAATCTTGAATAAATCTTCTCCGCGAGTCTTGTCTTTAAACGGCAATATTGTTAGCAATACTTCCCTAAATGATTTACTTTCAATATCCAAAAATCGCACGAAAATGGGCATTTGTTCCTCATCGATAATTTCGCATGATTCATCAAGTGCTATGGCGTAACAAGGCATCTTCTGCAGAAGTTCGAGCAAACTACTTTTATTGTCAGCAGCCAAAATTTCGGTTCTTCTTGTATTGCTTCTTGCTGACAATGGAATATCTTGAATTGCGGCAACAACATCCTTTTTCTCTTCAAAATGTGCCGCGGCCACTTCCAACATACATTTTTTTACTATCTCATAGTCTGAAAATGGCTTCTGGTGTTCATTAAGCGTCCAACATACACGCAACGCTGCTTCTGCAGATTTTTCTTGCTCCCTCATAGAGCAAACTAGTAAGACCGTGCTTTTTTTTTGTAAGATGCTAGATATGCCTTGAATTTTCCTTGACGAGCTTCACTACCCAGAGGCATTCTGGTAGGTCGGACGGTCTGGGTTTCAACAACAACAACTACCCAGAGGCAAATGTTTATGGAACTGCTGATGAGTTGTTTCGTAGCGTCGCTTTCAATTGCCACTTTTAACAAGAGCGACAGTTCTGTTGCATATGAGGCAAACTGGAACAGCTTCAGACCTATCAGGCAGCGTAAAACGTTCAGTCCACTCAGCCAAAACCTTCCTATTTTCACTATCAACTTTACGCTTTTTAGGATCCATATCTATGAAAACGAAACATTATAAGCTTCGATAATAACAAAACGCTCTGTGCGAGATCGCAACAACTACTGTTGAAGTGATTCGACGACCGCTTTCGTGTCAAAGTGTATGCTGGCGCACAGCAAAGGACCGCACCGCAAAGATTAGGCGCTTCCATTGCTAAGGTCGCCTCCGCCGAGTTGACCCGCCCGAAAGATAAGTTTCATAAAGTCGTTAATTCAAGTTACGCCTGCTCTGATTAAATAAAAATAATTTCATTAAATAAAAATAATAAGGGTGGCGCTCAAACTTATAGATTCTATAAGTTTGATTCTAAAATATTTTTTTATAATATAGAAAAATATTTTTTAAATAATTTGATTCATTTATTTTATACTGTCAAAAAATTGTTGGCGGTCCAGTTTTTGACCTTCCGCGGTCCGGACCTGGACCGAGGTCCGCCAGTTGCCGACCCTCGCTTTAGAGCTACTTGGGGGTTGAAAACAGAAGTGAGGAAGGAAATTTACATTAAGGCAACAGAGAAGCTTATTACATATGGAAGTCCTGTATGGTATAGAGATATGGTCTATATTAACAATAAATTATTACAGATACAGCGAATAGCTCTTTTAAATATTACGAAATGTTACAAAACAGTTTCAAACGTGGCATTGGAAGTTTTGGCAGGATGTATTTCATTGGATATAATGACAAAATATGAAGTGGCGATGTATAATCTACTTCACCTGAAACAGGAATTGAAAGTGAATGAATATATCATCAAGTATGAGGAAATAGCTGTGGGATAAAAGGTCAATAAATTGAGACCATAATGCAAAAGACAAAGAGATAGTATTTATACTGACGTCTCTAAAATGAATGGAAGAGTAGGTTGTGCATATGTAGTTTACAATAATGGGGAAATTATTAAAGAAGAAATCTTTTGCTTTAATGATACGTCAGTTTACAATGCAGAACTTTATGCATTGTACAAAGCGATTGAACATATAAAAAATAATAAGATCGAGGAGGCTGATATTTATACGGATTCGAGATTGGTTCCACAAAGCTTAGAAAATAGAAAGGATCACCAAGAGTTGATCAAAGAAACAAGGAAGATATTCCTAAGGCTCAAGGGTAAGATTATGCTTCATTGGATAAAGGCTTATATTGGGCTGCAAAGGAATGAACGAGCAGATGAGCTTGCAAAGACAGCAACTTGCAAAACAGAAATAGACTTCAGCTTTGGATACAGTCGTAATCAAGTAAAGGGTATAATACAAGTGAAAATGAAGTGAAGTTGGCAAGATAGATGGAGCAACGGTACAAAAGGAAGGGCTTTGTATTATCATGTACCCTTAGTGAATGTAAACCATAAATATGAAATTTTTTACTTGAATCAATGTTTGACGCCACATGGCGTTTTTAAGACTTGCCAAGCTGAATATTATAGTAAAAGTAATATTTGTGATTGTGGTGAAGCAATTGGTACTATGTATCATACTGTGTATAATTGCAGGATCTGGACGGATGTTAGAAGGAAATATTTTCCTCAAAACTACAGTAGTGTAACTCTTATGAATTTGTTAAAAATTTGTAAAGCTCGAGAAGGGGTTATATTGATTAGCCAATTATTAGCAAAAGAAATGTAATTAGTTTTGGCGTTGTAGTTGTTGATTCGTGCGTAAAAATGTTTTATTCTCTTGATTATAATATTGTAATATTATTTGTTATTTTGATTGTATTTTGTTGCAGTAAGGTTGGTTACCTCTGTATTTCTACCATAGTTTGGTATACTTTGTGTTTTGTTTAATAAAGTTGCTTCCAAGTGATGAGTGGTCTCGACACAGAGTATTATGATGGTTGCAGGGTTTGTTTTGGCTTTTGGCCCCCTTTGTTCGCGTTTGTGACTGGAGGGGCTTTGGACTTGGTGGTGGCTCTTGGGGGTGGCTTTGTGTTGCTGTCCGAGAGGAGGCACATGTATTAAGGCAAACAGGCTCGCCGTCGCAACGACCTGTTATCTGCCGTATACATTCGGGTGGGACGGTGTTATAATATTTGATACCCTTCAAATTATTACTATCCTTTAATTTTACCTCTGTTTTTAACACTATTAATACAGAAGGTTGTTCACACTTTATGGAAACGATTCTGTATTTATGGTTCTTGTTAACATTTTTAGATAAAGATTTGGCATTTTCAATATAATCATCTGCTGCTATTTTGTTTTGATTGGAATGTAAAATAAAAGATTTATTTTGAAAATAGTTCCTGAAATTGATAGATGGCTCGAAGGTTACATAAATGCACTTTCCGAGAAAAAATATTTGTATCAACAAATTGTAAAGCGGTGTAAAAATCTAGGTTATTGCATTTCAAAGAAAAGTATTTTTAATATAATAAATTTGAAAGGGAAAAAGCGTCTAGCTGAAAGTAAAAATAAAAAATGTCTGTAAAATCGCATCCTAAGACTGTTCGAACGCAGGTAAATATCAAGAAAGTGAAGTCTCTGATCCAAAAGAAAATCCACCGACTCAAAGATCCATTGCATGGAAACTGGGAATGTCTTCTGGCGCTGTAAGTAAAATCATTCATAAAGATTTGAAGTTAAAAAAGATGTTTAAATCTGAAGTTCATTTGCTTTTGCCAAAGCATATTGCTGAAAGAAAAACAAATTGTAGAAAATTATATAAAAAACACCTAGCTGCTAATAAATGGAAATTTGTGGTAACACTCAATGAGGCATGGGTGTATTTACGTGACTGTAATAAAAAAAGAGCAATTTTCTATTGCTCAACTGATGAAAATGACTGTACAAAATGACTTCATCAGTATACAGAAAAGTTCCCAAAGGGATTCGTGATAGTTGCAGGATTTTGTTACAACTGTAAATTAAAACTAAAAAAAGTCTCAAGTAAAGCTAAAATTAATTCACTCTACTATCAGCAGAATATTTTGGAACCAATTTTTGAAGAAGAAATTCCAGCCTTATATGAAAAGGACATCAATAAAGTTGAGCTTCATATGGACAAAGCCTCTAATCACACATATAAGTCAACTGCCACATATTTATCAAAGAAAGAATCAGAAACAGGAATAAAATGTATCCCATTTAATGAAATACTTGTAAAATCACCTGATGCTGCTCCTATGGACTTTTGCGCTTTCGATTTGTTAAAACAAGCCTTAGGAAAACGTCGTCCAAGAGCAATGAATGGACTTTGGAAAATGACCCAAGAGGAGTGGGATAAAATTGACATGATGGTGCTAAGAAAAAGTTTACTTTCATGGAAAATTTGAGCTAGAGCTATAATCAAGAATCAAAAGGCTATCAGATAGAAGCAAATCACCGCAAGAAATACTCCCTTTATGCATAAAAATTAATTATCAAAATTGTTTCCGTAAAATGCAAATGACCTTCTGTTTATATATATATACATATACACAGGGTTCATTCTAGGATTTCAAAAGAACAGGGTGCTGACTTCCAAAAAAGGGCATATTGTCATCATAAAAGGGCACATTGCGTATGAAAGAGGCACATGTTTTTAAAAGGCCACAATTATAAATTTTAACCAAAGAATGCATTGCATAATGTGGCCCACACGTAAAAGGATACAGATAATTTATCTATTTTACATATTTATATAAAAATAATTAGTGATGCAAATAAAAGTATCAAAAATTAAAACAAAAGGATACATTGTACTGCTTGATGCTGCTAAAAAATAGCATAGTCTTTAGATGGTATCAATATTTTGGCAAAAAGTGGCTAGTAATGTACACGGCTACTAAGTCTAGTAAGTAGCCAGCATTTTATCATTTTAGGATTAGTTTATTGTAAAAATTTTAGTTGAAGCAAAATGGAAAGAATTTATATTTAAATTAAAACTTAAGTGCTTCATAAAAAAAAAAATTATATAAAAAAAAATCAAAACATGTTACAAACATAAGTGATCCTTCTTAAAAAGTTTTGAGTTCCGAATTCAAAAATTACAGAAAATATTTTTTCTTAAACTACATTGTTAATACATTGAAAAATAAATAATGAATTTCCCAAATTTAAAGTAATATTATATTAACTTATTAGAAAAACTAGAATTAACACAATCTTATGTAAGTAATTTAAATTTATTGAAGATCCAATGTTTACTTTATCTAAACTAAACATACTATGAACAAAAATGTATGGGTACACATAAATAAAAGAAAATACTAAAATTTGTTAATTAAAATAAAACCATGTTTTACCAGTATAAAATGCTGTATAAAATTTACGACATTTATTAAAATAATTATTTTTAGAAAAGTATATTAATGGTATAAAAATAAGGCAGCAGTGACCGGAATTTTAGATGCAAACCTCGGATTAAAATTATACCGGAACCATGGCGAATTAGTAAAAAGTTTGAGATATTAAACTTGATACATTCATTTGTTAGGGGTTTAGGGGAGAGTAAATAATTTGCGTTATGTTAGGGGATAGTATGTATGCTTGATAGTAAGTCACAGAAGAAATGGTAATATTAAATGGGAGGAGTGTATGGCTGGCATGTGTCTGGTCTGTGGATATTAAGAACGGATCGGGGAATCGATGTGCACCAGTTCCTATATCCTATGCATGGCTGTGGTGTACTTAGAAGGGCGTGGCAAAAAAGCTTGCTGGCTTTGCTGGTATATATAAAATTAAAATCAATGATATAATCCGCAATATAAGAAGCAATGAAAATATCTAGTTGCATATTAAGACACTGGAAAATGTAAATAAATACAAATTGCATATAAAATAAATAAATAAAAATATAATATATATGTTTCATGTAATGTAAGTTCATTATGAAAGAAGGAAAAGCAGAAAACTTGAGATTAAAGAGCACCCTTTTAGTATAAAAGTTTATTGAAATGTATATAACTTAAATGTATGGAAAACAATGAAATAGTACAACCTCAAAAATCCGGACTTTGCCGATTCCGGATTTTCGATTTTTCCAGATTATAGAATTTAAATAAAATTCAGATTTAATATTAACTAAATACACTGTGGTGTGTGTGTAAAGCACTATTTTTAGCAAAAATAATGGCAAAAGTTAAGTTAATCAAAACATATTATTTAATCTAAAAAATAGGGCAAAAGAAATTTCTAAAAAAAAATATACACATTAATAATTTAGAATGTGTGAACGAAACGAAATGATAAAATTACATTTTATCATTTTGGTTAAATATTTGAATTAACATTTGTTATTTCATTAATTTTGTTTTATGGGAAGCAGTTTTCTTTATCCTGTAGATGGACATTATTTCTGCTCGGTTTTAAAGCTTCTTTGTTCAAGACCTTTAATTTACGGGGTATAACAATTTAAATTTTGTATTTCTTCAAATTTAATCCCCTGAAAATTTTTATAAAATTTCATAAAATTATGTACCTTTTTTTACGCAACTTTGTAATTTATTATATATTAGCCGCCTTTGGCGACCAGCCTGTTCACTACCCTTGAAAATTCTGACCGTGGCAAACTCGCTGGTGCGACCTACCAGAAAGGTGTAAGATAACTGTTTGGATGGCCAGGAAGTGCCATCCAATTTAGACCGGAACCCAGTGGGGGAGGCATCCACAGGGACTGTACCCTCCTTCCCCTACCACCAACCTCTCGGAAGGACTTATGGTCCCACATGTTTAACGTGATCGTATTCCGCGTGAACATGGCAGCAGTTTTGGCAGTGACGGGAATCGAACCCGGGCCTACCGAATTAAATTCCCACACGCTAACCACTGGGCTACTGTGCCTTCCGCGACAATCTCTATACCTTTCTTTTTATTCGCCCAATTTAGACCGGAACCCAGTGGGGGAGGCATCCACAGGGACCATACCGTCCTTCCTCTACCACCAACCTCTCAGAAGGACTTACGGACCCATATATTTAAGTTTATCGTACTCCACGTCAGTGACGGGAATCGGACCCGAGCCAACCTGCTGGTATACAAGGTACATAATAATCTAATGTAAACAAATTAGAATGTATCTCGTTGAAGTTAATAAGCTGCGAGAGCAAATTTAAAATTTTAGTTGAACGAATTCGCTGGTATATTCATGACATTGTTTGGGCCCATTAGTTGTAGATTAGTCATGAAAAATTTAAAGTAACCATGAAGGTATTTAAGCAGAGTAGCAGTAGTAACAACGTCAATTTCAATTTTAAACTAATACAAACTAATTGTAGAGGTGTAAAAAAAAAGCAGTTACAATTTAATTCAAATCACTTTTTATTAAGAAGCAAATCCATTGCCTTTGTTTACATGATATTTCTGGCATTGTAACACAAAGCAAGCATACTATGTACAAATATTTGAGCTCTCAAGCTCAAGATTTCAGTATAGTTTCAAGCTCAGACACATTCCAGGTTTAAGCAATCCTAGAAATACACGGGTAAGTAGAACAAAAGCTTTTTAGACTTACATAAGCTTCGTGCATTTCTCGATGCCACCAATAGCTGGTCACATGCTATGGCTAAAACTTTAAACTTCACGGATTAGCATTACACAAAGTCCACAACACGGAACAACATGGTCTCCTTGACTGAGAACCTTAAAAACATAAGATCCACCATTACTTGGATCAAGCATCCGCGTGTACGATAAACATTATCGAAACATTCGACATCTTCGAACTAGACTCTAAATTAGGCGACAACCTTTACAAGGTCTGAATGTCGATCGATCCGTCTGCCCATATCATCGATCTGCTTAAACCAAAAATGTGTCCAGCATTTATATCCGATGATGGGTGCGTTCCGGAACACAATCGTTTCCGGCAACGCCCTCTGGATATGCAAAGCAGGATGCGTGAGCGGCGAGAAGGTGATTTGAATGATAAGCCCAGTGTGTTCACATCGCGATTCATTCACGAGAACGGAAAAATCATTTAGGATAATGACGTCACGCTCTCGCGAAACAAGAATCACGATGTAAACAAAACCAAGTTTCCAACAATCGGCCCCCTCATGCAAAACACCAACTCTCGGTGCCCATGCTATCATAAAAAAAAAAAAAAAGGTTACTCTAAGAATCAAGACCAAAAAATGTCAAGAACCTTAGTATCCTAAAAACATAATGTATGCATGCATAAAATTTAATACATTATAAAATTTTATAACACTTATAACATTCTAGAAAGTGAACAGCCTTTTTCTATTTCTTAAAAAAGCAACAACTAAATAAGTACACTTCTCTATTATGCAGATTATAAGCATTCTTTAAAGTACATGATTAAAGACAACATAGTAAAAGAAACTGAGTATTACCCTACTATTGCCCTTCTTAAGTACTAGCTCATACTAAAGAAAACTATTTCTTTACTACATTGAAAATTTATAGAAACATTAAGTTTAAAATTTAAAAATCTAAAGATATCAAAATATAAGCTGTAGAAAATATTATGTATAACTATTAAATTTAACATTTAAGATTAAAAATTTAAGTCCAAATATCAAATTCAAGTTGTAGAAAATTTTATGTATAACTATTAAATTTAACATTTAAGATTAAAAATATAAGTTTTATTATCTTAGCCCATGACTAGTATACACTATAAATACCAAATACAATGGCAAGGATAATAAAAGAAGATACAGAAGGTAAACATACATATGAGATAAGCACAGATTAAAAAAAATTGATTCATGTGATTTTATATCAATGATGTACGTCCCATAGATCAAACACACATTTTATTCACATAAGCAGAAACACATTATGCGTGTAGTAAAAAAAGGATATATATTTTTCAAGTGTAATGTGAGAAAAGTAACATTTCATTGTCACAAAAAAAATATATACTCAAGATGCATTTTATTTGTATCAATGAGAGAAGAGAGAGTAAATCATAAGATACCCTAACCATTTATGCTTTGAAAAATGTGTAAAAATTTTAAGGAAAATTTCTTTTATTTAAACAGTTAAATTTACATTTTAAAAATATCATTACTAAATTTTAAGATCCAATCTTTAGTCATTGGTTTTGTGAAGTAATCTGCTACCGTTATCTTTAGTATTGAAAGTAATTTGTTGTAGTAATTTAGTATTGAAAGTATATTGTGAAGTAATCTAGTACTGTTATCTTTAGTATAAAGTTAATTATAAAAGACTTATTTACAACTAAGTTCCTTAAAAAGTGATCGATCTTGCTTAAAATGCTTGCCTTTGCAATAGGTAGTGAGGAAACTGGATATTTGAACCTTTTAAACATCTGACAAACTTTGTCAATGTAATCACCTTGATGTATATGAAATTTGTTTTCTATCTCCTTAAATTCCACACCCAAAAGTCTTTTGACTTTTCCTAAATCTTTGATATAAAATTCTTTACTCAAAAGTGAAACAGTATGGTCTATATCCTTTTGTTGTTCAGCAAACAAAATTATGTCATCCACGTAAACCAGCATTAATACCTTATTCTGGTATATATAAGCACAGTTGCACCATTTAAATTAAAAAAAGTTTTAATTTTTTCAAAGTGGTGTCCAGCTCAGTATACCACTCCCTTCCACTTTGATGAAGGCCATATATTGCCCTCTTAAGCAAACATACATATTGAGGCTGGTTAGGATCGACATATCCATGTGGCTGTTTCATAAAAATTTTATCATTAAGTTTTGCATAAAGATATGCGGACTTAATGTCCAGTTGAAAATGTTTCCATTTAAGCATGCAAACGAATATGGGGAAGGCGGCTCTGATCAAACTAAAATTAATCACAGGGCTAAACACTTCATCATATGAGTCCCCTTTTACCTGGGTATATCCTTGAGCTACTAGGCGAGCTTTGAATTTTTTGACATTGCCCCTTTCATCCTTCTTAATGGTATAAACCCATCTACTTCCGATTATTTTTTGTTGTGCGATGGGCGCAGGCACTAAGTCCCAGACGCCCCTCTTCTGCATTGTAGCTATTTCATCATTCATGGACTCATGCCATTTATCGGACTGGGGAGATTCAATTGCCGATCTATAGCTTTTGGGTATCAAGATCTCGACATTGCTTGCTTCCGGTTTTCTTTTGATATCACTTGCCCCTTTTTTCTCTCTAAAATTAAACATTTGCTGATTATAATGAATATTGGATTTCTCATAAAAGTTTCTGACATCAGTATGATATCCCAGCCTTTTACTGTCACCTTTTACCGAGTAGTAAACGTCCATCCTACTCCCATCAGGCCTAGGTACTGCTTTCGTACCCAGCTAATATCTGAGATGGGTGTCAGATCAGAATCAGCAGGAGAGTCCTCTTCCTCACTAGACTTGCTAGTGTCATGGCTCTCACCTGCTTCTTCCTCTGACACTCCTCCCAAAAATTCTGATTCCGAGTCAATCGACTGAGTAACTTTCGATTTCCTCAAGGTGACCACTTTAGGGTAATTAGGGCCCAGGACTCCTTCCGCTACTTCTTCTTCCTCAAATCTTACGTTGCTAGTTTCTTCAACTTTCTTATTCTTTGCTATATATATCCTATAGCCTTTGGTGCTTTCAGCATAACCTACCATGATTCTTACTTGGGCTCTCATGTTCAACTTGTTTCTAAGTTGTTTTGCCGTGCCAACATAGGCTTTGCACCTAAAAACTTTGAGGTGAGCTACGGCTGGCTTCTTACCATAATATAACTCATATGGAGTCTTGGTTTTAAACTTGTGACATATCCTGTTTTTTGTATGTGCAAAACACAAAATCGCTCTGCCCACATCCTGTCACCAACCTGACTTTGATCAAGTATAGCTTTTACACGATCTAGTGCTGCTAGATTAAATCTCTCAGAAACCCCATTCTGTTCGGGTGTATATACATTTGACCTTTCTGCCACATATTGAATTGGTTGGGACAGAACTCCATACCATTGTCCGTACGGATACACAAAATCTTTTTGCCTAGCTGCCTCTCTTCCTTAACTTGGAATTCCTTAAAGATTTTAAACACCTGATTTTTCTTTCATGATATACACAAACACCTTCCAGCTGAAGTCGTCAGTTATCGTCAAAAAGTATTTGTTTCCTCCCATTGAAGCTGTAGGTAAGGGACCACACACATCCATATGGAGTAATTGTAAAGGTTTAGTGGACCGTATCCTACTAATTGGCTTAAAAGAAATTCTCTTAGACTTTGCTAATTTACAATGTGTACAATTAATTTTTGCATATTTTAGTCTAGGGAGTCCATTAGCCGCGGAAACTTTACTAGTCTGATATAAATAATCAGTGTTAATGTGGCAATATCTCCTATGTCAGAGTTCAGTTTTATTTAAAACTTCTGAAACCAAACAACTTGGTTTATCATTAACTTTCCCCTTTGACCTCGACTTCATATCAGAGTTATCTTTACTTTTATTTACACAAGGCAAATTTTTCATTTTGGTAATACTGTTTTTCTTATTTAGGGCTTTCTTATCTTTCTTAGATTCTTTATCCCTATCCTGATCCTTTTCTTTAGTTTTACGGTCTTCGACATTGTTATTTACAGTCTGAGTTTCGTATTGAGGTTTTAAAAACATAAGCCTTCTTTTTTTTTAGCATAGAAGTATTTTTCTCCCTTAGGAGTGTTAAACCACAATACCCCATTAGCCCCTTTAAATGTATACCCCTGTTCCTCAAGAACAGATGCAGCTAATAAGTTTCGCCTTAACTTAGGTGAAAACATAACATCAGAAAGTACGTCACTTTTTACGTTCTTAAACTGAACAAACATTTTGACCGTACCGATAGCCTCAACTAGGCTCTCAATATCACCCACTGCTAGCGACATAGATACACCTTTGCTTTCTTTAAATTTTGAGAATATTTTAATGTTATTGCAAAAGTGCCGTGTAGCAGCGGTATCAATTACCTAGCTGAGTCCGCTAGGATCCTGCACAGTATTTGCTTCAATTTTAGTAAAAGAATACAATTCAATTATATTATTTGAGCTAGTCTAAATCTTAGGACAGTTTCTTTTTAAGTGACCTACTTTTTTACAAAAATAACACGGTCCTATGACCTTCTTAACTGGTTTTCCAGTTTTAAACACACTGTTATTTTTACTATTTACATTTGCATTACATGGAGATAAAAATACAGATGAATTTTGACTTACATGATTTCTGTCACTATGGAGTGGCCAAATACGGCCTTCTTCATCCGATAGCTCGTATTGGATCTTTTCCAAAGTCTTTGTCATCCCAACGGTAAATTTGTTGAACTATACTTTGGAAGTCATCCGAGAGGTATCTGATGGCTTGAAATGCCACATAGACACTTTCCACTGGATGCTTGACATCCTTCAATTTGGTGACCGCTCTTTTTAAATGCGTGCAGAAAATGTCCACGGGTTCATCTGGCTCCGGACGCAGGCTAAAGAACTCATATAACAAGCGCACTAAGTTGGCACGTGTCAGCGCTTCGAAATGTACTTTTAACTTGTCCCATGCATCTGCCGGATCATCGTTAATGTCTATTAGCTCTTGGTAGTCAGATGATACGTTCTGGAACAGGATTGCTAACGCGCGGTCCCTTCTGCACATGTACTCTTCATAGTCATGCCGTGACGTCTTATCATCCACTGGTATTGCTGTTCGGTCCACGAATCCGAAACAGCCCTCTCCTTTCAGAGCGAATGAAATCTCATTTCTCCATGTGACGTAATTGTCGCTTGTCAATGCACTAATTTTATTTGCCTCCATGGCAAGATGGTCTTTTAGAACTGAACTGAACTGATTGACTTGTTTTTTCTTTCATCGACTTGCAAATGGTGCCGTCTGCGGCCCCTGTCGACAGGATTCTTAGCGTCTTTATTGAACACTAGCACTTCTTACATAAATTAGACCTTTAACATTGTTATGGGGGAGCTGGGCCCATAACCTGCTGGTATACAAGGTACATAATATTCTAATATAAACAAATTAGAATATATCTCGTTGAAGTTAATAAGCTGCGAGAGCAAATTAAAAATTTGAGTTGAACGACTTCGCTGGTATATTCATGACATTGATTAGGCCCATTAGTTGTAGACTGGTCATGAAAAATTTAAAGTAGCCATGACGGTATTTAAGCAGAGTAGCAGTAGTAACAACGTCAATGGCAAACTAATACAAACTAATTGTAGAGGTGTAGAAAAAAAGCAGTTACAATTTAATTCAAATCACTTTTTATTAAGAAGCGAATCCAATTTCTTTGCTTACATGATATTTCTGGCATTGTAACACAAAGCAAGCATACTATATACAAATATTTGAGCTCTCAAGCGTAAGATTTCAGTATAGTTCCAAGCTCAGACACATTCCAGATTTAAGCAATCCTTGAAATACATGGATAAGTAGAACAAAAGCTTTTTAGACTTGCATAAGCTTCGTGCATTTCCCCCATGCCACCAATAGCTGGTCACATGCTATGGCTAAAACTTTAAATTTTACGGATTAACATTGCACAAAGTCCACAATATGGAACAACATGGTCTCCTTGACTGAGAACCATAAAAACATAAGATCTATTGGAAAATTTAAAATTTGAAGATAGCAAAGCACGCACTGTCAGAGTCAATAAGTGTTGGCTGGGTTATGAAAGTACACAAGTCCAGTTTTAAAGAAAAACTTCGTTCACTTTATTTGGTGAAAAACACAACTCGGCATATTACACGTACCTGGTAATTTTCCATGCCGTAAAACATCAAAAATATACTATGTACAAAAGATTTTTAGTTGTAAATGACTAGACAGAGATTCCTTGAAGCATCTGGTAGTAAGTTACTATACTACCTCTATCACTTGCGTGTATTTCAGCCACTATCACTTGGCAAAGGGAAACCAAAGGATAAAACATCAGGAAAATATTTAAAGCGGCTTCCGAACGTTTGTAAGTAAATTTAACGTTCAATACATGCTGGTCCAAACTGACCACATCTGCATCCGTTTCGACTATTCACCGTCGTCAAACGATATTCCGCAGTGCTTCTGTCAAAAAAAACATTTCTGTCTGCCTGCATCAGACCATCAGTGTCTATCTCGTCTGACTTCTTCAGACGTCTGATCTCGATCGACTCCGACCTTCTCATTTGCTTCAAGAAACCTCAGCCCTATATATCCGAGAATGGACAGTTCCGGAAACGCCCCTGGATATGCAAATCAGATGCGTACGCATTGAGAACTGATTTGCATGAAACCTCATGTTGAAAAACGTCACGGTTCACGCCGGTGAACGGGAAGAGTCGTTCATATTAAATTTGCATAAACGCCCGTTCACGGGAACGTGAATCGCGATGTATTGATTATTTCCAACAATCGGCCCCCTCATGCAAATCCTTAAGTCTCAATGCATATGCAAAAGAAAACTTACTCTGAGAAACCAAGGTATATCAATAAACACCAAGGCCCCCAGTATCCTATCAAACATATAATGAAGGAAAAAATTTAAAGTATTATATCATTATTAAATTTAAAATAAAATGCATAAGTACTTATAGCATCTGAAAAATAGTTAAGTATTGTCGACAATATTGTAACAACAACATTTCACATCAAGTAGAAATTTATATACAACACAACTTCAATGCTTAAGTATCAGCATTCAAAAATTGAAATTTTAGTTTAAATTTAATTATAAGTATCCAAAATTTAAGTATAAGCACATTATCATATTAAACAAGTTAACTTTAAAAGATTAAGATTTTGTATAAGCATAGAATTTAAGTTTACTTTAAATTTGAGTATAAACACTATAATTCAAAAAGCTTAAAAAAATTTAGTCTATTAACACAATATAAGTATACATAATTAATACTATTAGACTGCATTGATATACCAAATATTTAAAAATACATGATGCAAGTAATTAGATAATAAAATTCCTTTATCAAAACTTTCAACACATACTTTTTACCAAGTTGAAAAATACAAAATTTTATACACATAAGCTATTATTTAGCATCATGCGGGTCATGGAAAATGGATGTATATACAAAGGTGTAAAGTGAAAAAGATTCAATATTACAAAAATTTATACTCAAGATATACTATCTTATATCAATGAGGTTTAAAATAAACAATAATGTATATATATGACATCTTCTAAAAAAAATTCCCAAGTTGTAAATTCAATTTAGTATTTAAAATTTTCTTTAGACTAAACATTTAATCTCAAAAAGTTTTGATTTAGTTTTTAAAAATTTTATTACAAAATTTAAGTATTATTTCCTTAGTCATTGGTTTAGTAAAGTGATCTGCTAAGTTATCTTTACTATTTACAAATTTAACATTAAAAGATTCATTGACTATTAAATTTCTTAGGAAATGATATCTAACATCAATATGCTTAGTTCTATTGTTTTCAATTGGAGAGTTAGAAAAATTAATGGCTGCTTGGTTGTCGCTAAAAATAACACTGTTACTTTTATTAAAGTTTAACCCAAGTAAATGACATTCTTCAATTATGTTTTGTACCCATACCATTTCCTTAGCGGCTTCAGTTAGTGATACGTATTCAGCTTCCATGGTTGATAAGCTGACACACTTATGTTTAAAGGTACGCCAAGAAATAGGTACATTGTCAATAAAGAGTATCATGCCTCCAAGTGAAACACGGTCATCTCGGTTTGCAGCAAAGTCAGAATCTGAATAACAATTCAATTTTAACTCCTGAATGTTAGATAAATTCAACATATAGTTTTTAGTCTTTTCAACATATCCTAAAAGTCTTAACAATGCATCCCAATGCTTAATTCCAGGGTTTTCTTGAAATTGAGATAATATATTGATGGCGTAACAAATATCAGGTCTAGTCCTACTAGATATAAAAGCCAAACACCCAATTAAGCTCCTGTAAGGAAAACTTTGCATTTGCTTTATTTCTTCACTTGTCTTTGGACAATCTATTTTACTTAGAATATTCCCTTTAGAAATGGGAAGTGAAGTAACTGGATATTTATACTGTTGAAACATTTGACATACTTTATCTATATACTGACTTTGATGTATAAAAAATTTATTGTCACACTCTTTAAATTCCACGCCTAAAAGTTTTCTAATTTTTCCTAATACCTTGATATCAAATTCTATGCTAAGTAATGAAACAATGTGGTCTATGTCCCTTTGATATTTTGAGAAGAGAATTATGTCATCCACATAGACTAGCATAAGAACTTTGCTATTGTAAATATATGCACAATTACACCATTGAAGTTTTAAAAAATTTAATTCTTTTAATTTGGTGTCAAGTTCATTAAACCATTCTCTTCCACTTTGATGAAGACCGTAAATGGCTTTCTTCAACAAACAAACATAATCAGGCTGTTCCTGATTGACATAACCTTGAGGCTGTTTCATATATACCTTTTGACTCAATTTAGCATAGAGATAGGCAGATTTGATATCTAATTGGAAATGCATCCAGCCAAGCATGCATACGAAAATTGAGAAGAATGCTCTAATTAAGTTGAAGTTAACAACAGGGCTAAAAACTTCATCGTATGATTCTCCCTTTTTCTGACCATACCCCTGGGCTACCAAACGAGCTTTAAACCTCTTGATTTTCCCATTCTCGTCTTTCTTAATGGTGTAGACCCATCTACTGCCTATATGCTTTTGTGAGGTGGATGCAGGAACTAGTTCCCAGACACCCCTCTCTTGCATTACGGCCATTTCTTCATCCATAGCATTACACCATTTTTCGGACTGGGAAGATTTAATAGCAGTGTTGTACCCTTTTGGTATATTTATTTCAATATTGCTTGCTTCTGGTCTGCCTCTGACCCTTTTAAGACCTTTATTTTCCCGAAAATTAAACAGTTGCTGATCAAATTGTATATTCCTTTTATCACAATATTTCTTAACATCATTGTGTGACCTCAGCCTTTTATTATCTCCTTGAGCGTAATAATACACATTGGTTCTATTTCCATCGGGTCTTGGAACCGTCTTTCGCTGCCAAGCAATATCCGAGCAAGGAGTCATACTGGAGTCAGCAGGAGAGTCCGTTTCCTCACTGGATTCAGACGGATCGTCACCAGTGTCTTCACTCTCTCCTGCCCCCCCATCAGACTGCTCTCTCAGATATTCCCCGTCGGAGTATTCTGAAAGGTTATCTCTTGATATCCCTAAGGAGATATTTCTGGGACAAATTGGGTCCAGGATGCCTTCCACTACATCACCCTCATCAAACCTCACATTGCAGGTCTCAATTGTTCGTTTCTCTCCTGACAAAAATATCCTATAGCCCTTAGTTTTAGTAGCATAGCCTACCATCACCCCTTCTGTAGCTTTCATGTCTAACTTCTTTCTGAGCTGACTGGGTTTGCCTACATATGCTCTACAACCAAAGGTTCTAAGATGTTTGACTGAAGGTTTTCTACCACTGTAGAGTTCATGTGGAGTTTTTGTCTTAAATTTGTGACATATTCGATTTTTAGTGTATGCAAAACACAATATTGCTTCCGCCCAGAATCTGTCATGTAATTTGCTGTCGTTCAACATGGCTCTAACACAGTCAAATGCGGTTAAGTTGAATCGCTCTGATACTCCATTTTGCTGTGGGGTATATGTGTTAGTCCTCTCAGCCTTAATACCGATATCCCTCAGGTAATTTTTGAACTTATCATGGCAGAATTCCATCCCATTATCCGTCCGGATACATAGAATTTTAGTACCTAACTGCCTTTCTTCTCTGGCCTGAAACTCTTTAAAATGTGAAAATACTTCTGACTTCTGTTTCATGAGGTAAACAAAAACTTTTCTACTATAATCATCTGTTATAGTTAAGACATACTTGTTCCCACCATATGAGGCTGTGGGTAAGGGACCACACACATCCATGTGTAACAATTGCAATGGTTTAGTGGACCTTATCCTACCGGTGGGTTTATATGATACTCTCCTAGACTTAGCCAATTTACAAGATTTACAATTTAACTTTTTGTATTTAAGCCTAGGAAGTCCGTTTACAGCAGAAACTTTGCTGGTTTGGAGGAGATATTCAGCATTTATGTGGCAATATCGTTTATGCCAAAGACAGTTTGTACTGTTAAGTTCAGTTACTGAACTGCTAGGCTTAGATATTGAACTATCCACATTTCTATTCTGCTTAGTTTTTGTTTTGTCAGATTTAAATTTAGTTTCTTTAAGATTAGGTGCTATTTTTACTTTGTCTATTTTTCTGGAAGCACTAGGGTCCCTATCCTTGGATTTCTTATCCTTTTTGTGTTTCTTGTCTCCATCTCGATCCCTATCTTTAGATTGACGGTTTTCTACGTTATGTTGTTCCTGGGTACTATACTTAGGTTTTAAAAAATATAACCCATCCTTTCTTTTTGCATAAAAGAATTTCTCCCCTTTAGGTGTAAAAAACCATAGAACCCCATTAGCTCCATTAAAACTAAAATTTTGTTCCTCAAGAACAGATGCAGCTAATAAATTTCTCCTAAGTTTAGGAGAATACATAACATTTTCCAATTTGATAATACTTTGCTTATCCTTAAAGTGGACATACATTTCCACCGTCCCGATAGCCTCAACTGGACTTTCGACATCCCCTACTGCTAGCGACATTGAAGTGCCTTTGCACTCATTAAATTTTGAAAATAACTTAATGTTATTACAGAAATGTCGCGTAGCAGCAGTGTCTACTACCCAGCTGAGTCTATCGCTAGGATCGATTACAGTATTATCCTCAATCTGTGGAGACCCAAGAAATTCCACAATACTAGATCCATTATTTCTACTGCAATTAGATTTAGTATGACCTAGTTTGTTACACTTAAAACACTTAATTTTACTTTTAGAAATATTTACATTATGACTAGAAGTATTTACATTAGACACATTATGAGATACATTTGGAAATTTAAGTTTAGACACTTTTACTCTATTTTCAAATTTCTTAGAAGTAAAATATGCAGAATTTGAACTCACAGTTTTGGAAAAGTCACTTGCTTGCTGCCTCAGCCGGCTCTCCTCCGCTGCTAGCTCTGCTTGTATTTTGCTGAGCTTGAAGTCCGAGTCATTCCATCGATATATAATTTGAACGATACCTCGGAATTCTTCCGGAAGGTACCGAATCGACTGGAATGCTACATACAGGTCTTCAATGGGGTGTTTCGCGTCTTTAAGCCTCGTCACGGCCTTCCGCAGTCTTGAGCAAAAAATGTCAACAGGCTCGTCTGGCTCCGGCCGAACGTCGAAGAACTCATCTAGTAATCTAACCAGGTTGGCTCGGGAAGGCGCTTGAAAATGTTCTTTCAAGGTATTCCATACTTGACTAGGTTCGTCCGTGACGTTTATCAACTCCTTGTATTCCGAGGATAAACTTTGATAAATGATGGCGAGCGCTCGGTCTTTCCGGCGATAAAAATCATCGTAGTCGCGGTGACTTGCATCTTCCTCGATAGGCTTAGCACTTCCATCTACGTGTCCGAAACATCCTTCTCCCTTGAGGACGAATGAGATGTCGGTACGCCAGGTGACGTAGTTGTCCCGCGTCAGCAACTCCGTTCTACTTGCCTCCATGGCCACTCGTAGTTTTGAAGAAGCAGAAGCAAAAGTTTTTGTACACTGTTTACGTTTACACTGTTGCGTTTCGTTGTTCACACGAACTTCAAAATGGTGCCATGTGCGGCCCCCATCTGAACACTGGAACGATTTCTTTAAAGATACTTGCACTTATGACTCTATTGGGCGTTGAACTGGCCCCGTAACCGTTTCTATTGGAAAATTTAAAATTTGAAGATAGCAAAGCACGCACTGTCAGAGTCAATAAGTGTTGGCTGGGTTATGAAAGTACACAAGTCCAGTTTTAAAGAAAAACTTCGTTCACTTTATTTGGTGAAAAACACAACTCGGCATATTACACGTACCTGGTAATTTTCCATGCCGTAAAACATCAAAAATATACTATGTACAAAAGATTTTTAGTTGTAAATGACTAGACAGAGATTCCTTGAAGCATCTGGTAGTAAGTTACTATACTACCTCTATCACTTGCGTGTATTTCAGCCACTATCACTTGGCAAAGGGAAACCAAAGGATAAAACATCAGGAAAATATTTAAAGCGGCTTCCGAACGTTTGTAAGTAAATTTAACGTTCAATACATGCTGGTCCAAACTGACCACATCTGCATCCGTTTCGACTATTCACCGTCGTCAAACGATATTCCGCAGTGCTTCTGTCAAAAAAAACATTTCTGTCTGCCTGCATCAGACCATCAGTGTCTATCTCGTCTGACTTCTTCAGACGTCTGATCTCGATCGACTCCGACCTTCTCATTTGCTTCAAGAAACCTCAGCCCTATATATCCGAGAATGGACAGTTCCGGAAACGCCCCTGGATATGCAAATCAGATGCGTACGCATTGAGAACTGATTTGCATGAAACCTCATGTTGAAAAACGTCACGGTTCACGCCGGTGAACGGGAAGAGTCGTTCATATTAAATTTGCATAAACGCCCGTTCACGGGAACGTGAATCGCGATGTATTGATTATTTCCAACAAGATCCACCATTACTTGGATCAAACATCCGCGTCTATGATACGAGGCATGTTTTTTATGTAAGTACCGTTTTGCGATTCCGCCGCCGCAGCGCTACGGTCGGCGTTCCGCGCATGCGCGCTGGTTACCTACATCTCTTGTCTACGCACTGACGCCATTACAGTCTGATTCTTCATTGTATACGTTGTTTACTGAGTGTTTAAGATGCCTCCGACAATCGTGAGTCCCGCCGATTGTGAAGTACGGGCTGTTATACGATTTCTTAGTGCTAAAGGCGTAAAACCGATCGATATTCATCGTGAGATCTGTGAAGTTTACGGACAAAACATTATGAGTGATGGAATGGTAAGGAAATGGGTGAGAGCATTTAAAGATGGCCGCACAAATGTGCATGATGAAGAACGGAGTGGGCGTCCTTCGGTCTTTAATGAAGATTTGGTGCAGAAAGTGGAAGAAAAGGTGAGAGAAAACAGACGCTTTACAATTTCATCAATGTGCGACTGGTTTCCTCAATATTCTCGTAGTGTTTTGTATCGCATTGTGACCGAGAACTTGAATTACCTTAAATTGTGTTCACGTTGGGTTCCAAAAATGTTGACGGATTTGCACAAAACCCAACGTTTAGACAGTGCATTGACTTTCCTTGAGCGCTACCACAATGAAGGTGAAGATTTTTTAGACCAAATTGTTACTGGTGACGAAACATGGGTGGCCTACGTCACACCAGAATCAAAACAACAATCCATGGAATGGCGACATTCATCATCACCCAAAAGAGTGAAGTTTAAGCAAACAATTTCTGCCCGGAAAATCATGTGCACAGTTTTTTGGGACAAAAAAGGAGTATTGCTAGTGGAGTTTCTGCCTCGTAATGAGACAATCAATGCAGCGTCTTATTGTGAGACATTGAACAATCTGCGTCGTGCAATCCAGAACAAAAGACGTGGCAAGTTGAGTAAGGGTATCGTTTTGCTGCATGACAATGCCCGTCCACATGTGGCTAATCGGACCAAAGATCTCATCAAATCTTTTAAATGGGAAACTCTAGATCATCCTCCATACAGCCCTGATCTGGCGCCCAGCGACTACCATTTGTTCCTGCACTTGAAGAAACACCTGGGTGGTCAGCGTCTTCAAGACGATAACGAAGTCAAAACAGTTGTGATACAGTGGTTAACAAGTCAGGCGGCAGAATTTTATGAGGAGGGTATTCAAAATCTGGTGCCACGTTATGACAAGTGCCTCAATATTCACGGAAATTATGTAGAAAAGTAGATTAAGGTACAGGCTTTCATGTAGAAATAAAATTATTGCGATATCTTTGCACGTCTTTTTTTAATTCCAAAACGGTACTTACTTAAAAAACATGCCTCGTAAACATTATCGAAACATTCGACTACTTCGAACTAGACTCTAAATTAGGCAACAACCTTTACAAGGTCTGAATGTCGATCGATCCGTCTGCCCATATCATCGATCTGCTTAAACCAAAAATGTGTCCAGCATTTATATCTGACAATGGGTGCGTTCCGGAACTCTCATTGTTCACATCGCGATTCGTTCACGAGAATGGAAAAATCATTTAGGATAATGACGTCACGCTCTCGCGAAACGAGAATCGCGATGTAAACAAAACCAAGTTTCCAACACTACTGAGTGCAATTCTCGCACGCTAACTTCCCGCGCGCTAATTTAAATTTTACAATTAAGCTCTTAATTCCATCATCCTCGTTCCATCGTTCCATCATTTAAAATATTCATAAAATTAAAATATCCATTTAAAATATCTATAAATTAAAATATCTATAAATTAAAATATCCATTTAAAATATCCATAAATTAAAATACCCATTTAAAAAATCCATATCGTTCTATCAATCATACATATCATTCCACCAATCCATAAATATAATAATTTCAAATATATCACCACAATTCAAACCATCATAATTCAATCATTTAAATTATTTAAAATATGCATAAATTAAAATATTCATTTAAAATCTCATATAAATATAATAATTTCACCCGATGTATCCAATACATATGCTAAGCTCTTACTTCATTTAAAACTGAAAGCGTGGTCTCCATGGAGACGGGTAAAAAACTACTGAAGAGGGTGAAAATGCCATTGAAGAAATTAGCGGATTGCCGAGAAATATAAAATCATGACGTCTTTAAAATTGCAATCCTGCGGGCAATTTTCATTATTTCATGACCAGATTGGACTTGTAAGAATGCCAGATCTTTGACCTTTCTAAAATTGTAAATTATTAATCGAAATTATGAGTAGTTTTTACGATGGGAGGATTTAAAAATGAAAGTTGGTTTTTTTGAACCGAAAGTGACTTTTGTTTTAAAATCTTTAAAAAATATTAGAATTTGTCCCTGCAATTTGAAATTTATATATTTTTACTCGCAATTGACTGCTCTTTCCGGTGGTGTGATTTGTTTTTTTCTACGACGTCTGGATCGTGGAGAAAAAAGGGCAAAAAATGGTCAAAATCACATAAAACATTAAATAACAAAAGAAAATAATTAAAATTTTAAAAATCGGTTTTCACGCGTGTCCCCCCCCCCCCTCCCTGGATCTCCGGTTGTCAAATTTCGTAGCTCTCTGACACGCGGTCACTGAATGTATAGTATATAAGACAGACACACACAGACAGACATTGCCTTTTATTATTTAAGAAGATCAATATTTAAGGAATAAAAGCCGAGGTCAATGTTTTTGGGACACCCTATATATGTTCATTCTGAAAGTTCCGTGAGCATCTTTTTATGTACTAGTGCACTTAATATAAAGTAAATTTTTACCTTTGCATTCATTTTCTCAATTTAATATTTTTTCTATAGTCAGAAATGTTTGCATCAAGCAGAATATTAAAACCGCCGTTGAAACTTTAGAAAAAGATTTGCTTATAAAGTCGGTGAGTATATCAACTTATTAAGGTCTTTTAGTATATGTTGCAAACCAAAGGCTTCTTATTTTATGTATAAATAGATATGTATGTATTTTAAAGGAAGGAATCCTTTAAATAACACTCAAACTTTTTATCTGGTTTTGCAGCAGTTTTGTTTAATTTAAAAGTTAATAATCTGTTTTAAAAATAGTAATCTGTTTTAAAAATAGTAAGATATGTAAGTAACAATGAGATCTTGACAATATAGAGGAATACATCATTAAAGAAAAGGGAGGTTGCAAACCTAACCAGCATATTCTCATCTAATCAGGACAGGCTGATTCAGTAGAGAGTTTATGTGACAGAACAAAAAATAAGATGTGGGCAGCACATGACTTTCTCTACAGACTCAAGTTTATTCTTTCATTATTTCTTTAATAATTTATTAAATTGGGTTTTATTGCACAAAATAACACTCATACCTCTTTGAAATGACACTGAATTGGCATTTTTAATTTAATTTTCATTGGTTAACTAGGCGTATTTTCAAAGGCTGTGTAGCAAAAATTCGAAAAAACTAAAATATTTTGAAAAAAAAATGGATAACCCAAGAGTAATGGGGTTGGTCTTATTCCTTTGATCATCAAAAGTTACATATAAAACAAGCATTTAATAGATGCATTTGAGCATATATAGTCTTTTATTTTAGATTTTGATGATTTTTGCAGGCCATTTCGCAAAATAAAAGGCAGGTTTTTTTTTTATTCCGAACTGTACCAAATTTACACAAAATCAATCCTTATAATAATAAAAAAATTGTATATTTAAAAAATGTTAAAATTTGTTGTTTAGATTATTAGAATTCTTTGGCTAGTCCAAAGTTTTCGTTAAAATTTATGTTTCTTTGTAACAGCTAATGATATAAAGCTCTTTTTATTATTTTTGTACTTGTATTGTCTTTTGTACTTTTTATTTTGTTTGCCTATTTGTGGAGCATTTTTTTAGAAATGAATCAAATGAACTTGTGTTAGCATGGAGTTATATAAAATTGGAGAGTTTTATGTTGAATCTATTTGTTTGTTTGGGAGTTCAGAAATGTTGAGAAATATGTTAATTGATGTTATAAAAATGTTTAGTGAAGTGAATATTTGATTTTTGATTTACTGATTGGGTATGTGACTTTTCTTAGTGTGATTTATATTGCTCATGTTACAGATGTAATTGTGATTTTTATTTTTTTTTCTTTTCTTCTTCGTTTCATGGATTTTGGTCTTGTTTTGGTCTTGTTTTGCTTTGTTTACATACGTTTTTCATTTTTCAAATGAAAAATTTTTTTTGGAGGTTCATAGGACTTGTTGGGTTGCTTTTGCTATTTAGTGAATTTTAGGAATCTTGTTTTTAATCTAAACAAGTTCGGGAGACTTATTTACGTACTATTATTCTCTTTTCTTAAATTTAGTTAGGTTTTTGAAATGCTTCTGTTCCAAATGCTTTCTATTCCATAGGTTTTGTGTTAAAAATGGCAAAAGTTTGTTCTTTTTAGGTTTTAGCAATTTAAATTTATTTATATTGGCTAATTTGTGGTTCCACTTATTCCCCTTTTTATTCCCTTTTATTTGATTCTAAATTTGCTATTCTCAGTTAAGAATTCGTTAATTTATTGCGATTTTTCATTTTTATTCTATTTTCAGCTTTTTAAATTTTTCAGAATCGTCCATTTTTAAATTATTGTCGAATTCGTATATTCCAAATCATTTCACTTCATTTCTTTTTAATTTTAGTCTGCTTTAAAATTCCTCTTCTCTTCATTAAAATTATGAGTTTTTGATTGGTTGACCGTAATATTAAAATAGTCTGTCATTAATTCTTTTATCATTCATAGTTTTGTTTACGATGTGTGGCAGCGATTTTTGATGATATATAATTTCAATTTGTGCATTTTTTTATTGATTAGAGCTAAAGATGTAGTCCCCTTAAGTTGTTATTTTTAGTGCTTCAACGCGAGCCGAACAAAGTTCAAGTTCGGAACGAAACATTCTATTATCCCCGGCTAAGACTGTGATGTGTTTTTTCCAAGATGAAAGTGGTTGAGTTTACTTTATAACCAACATTCTTTTGCTGTTTTTTAATTGAATCCTCCTTTCGTGTTCTCTCTGAAAATGGTTTTGTCTGGATGGTGTGGGAGCCAGACGTTTGTTGTGTCTAGAATAAAGGAACAATTGAAGATTTTGTTAGCTGGTTTTCCGTTAAAGAAGGTATTACCTCGATTGACGGGAAATAATTTCCCAATTCAATTTGTACTTAATGCTCAATACATGTGCTTGGCAAATTGCTTTAGCAGAGTAATTAAGGCATTGCGTGTAAATGTCTGTATGCAAAGAATCAAAGAGAAGACAAAGTTGAGAAAGTCTATTCACCTTTTTCGTGAAAAATATCCATCACCAGTAATAATTATAACACTTGGTAATTTTTAAGGTAAAGCAAAGCTATTTTTAAAAGATGAGCTGGTAAGCTCCAAACAATTGTTCCGTTTAATTCTGGACCATCTTAAAGCAACTCGGAGTATCAAGGTAATAGAGAACAAATATATTACCTAAAACTAGATGTGTGCTCTTGCTGAAGCCACCATAACTGCGGCAAAGTAGGTTCCTTTAAAAAGATACTTCCAGGTAAATTTAATACCCTAAATCACCTTTCACGACTTCAGCCGTTTATCTTAAAGAAAGCATAATGACCTGTAACAAGGTTATTTTAACATGGACTCAAGTCTAAGTCATTCGTCCGTCTCCGACTTTTCCTCGCACTTTCTCCATCTCTGAAGTGCTTTAAGATTAGTCCACTATATATATATCCGAGGATGGGATCGTTCTGGAACGTAACCATAGCAGGAAACTCCCCCGGATATGCAAATTACTTGCATACGTATCGAGCACATGATGTGTATGATTCACATGCCGGAAAAACATCGCGATTTACGCCCGAGAACGAAGTGAGTAAGTAGTTCACCAAAAACACTTTCAGGGGAAACATGAATTGCGATGTTTATATACGTTTTTCCAACAATCCGCCCCCAAAAACATAATGAAAGAAAGAAAATTTGATAATCACATCATTAAGTAAATTTAAATGTGTGTATAAATACTTATATTGAGAAATGTGTATAACTTACATTATAGCATCTAATTTAAGAGAAGCACACATATCTACAACCTTTCAAATTTTGTGTATAAGCATTTCAGCAAAAGTTTAATTTTAAAAGGGATAATAATTTATTGAGACATCAAGACAGTAAAGTTTAAAATCTAAGATAAAAACTGAGTATAACTATCAAGTTTCAATATGACATTTAAATTTAAGTATAATCCTATTATTCAAGTTTAAATCTTAGGTGTAATACATTTACTATGAAGATAGATATTTAACATTTAACACATTAACTTTAAAAACTTAAAAAATTTAAGTATAAACATTATGTTTAAGTTTATTAGGAATTTGAGTATAAGCGCAAAATTTAAGTTTACAAGACATTTGAGTATAAACATTAAATTTAAGCATACAAAATAATTTGAGTATAAACATTAAATTTAGGTTTAAAAGAAAATTTAGGTATGCACATTAAATTTAAGTTTAAAAGCATAATCATTTTTTTTTTCTTTTAGTACATTGGTGCAAGATGAGTATACATAATCAATACTAACAAATTGGACAAAATTGCTAAAAATACAAGAGGCTAGTTTTTCACATGATATAAACACACAGACTACTAATATGCCTTGTGTGGTTTAAAAAATGCAACATGTAACACAAAAGAAAATGATTTGTCATAAACACACATTTTATACACATAAGCAACTAAATTGCATTCAAAAATGTCACATAGCAGCAGTATCTACTACCCAGTTGAGTCTATCACTAGGATCAATAACAGTATTGGCCTCAATATTTCTGGATGTGTGCAACTCCACTATGTTTAAAAAACTAGATTTTAACTTAGGCCATTTTAAATTAAATTGCCCTATCTGTTTACAATAAAAGATTTTGCAAGTCAGCTGCTCAGTCAAAAAAGTCAGCTGCTCAGCTTGCTTTCCCTTGCAATTTTTGTGTTCCCTTGCTTTCTGTATGTTCTTATTGTACTAATAAGAGAAATTATGTTTATCTTATTGTATTAATAAGAGAAATATTATGATTTTTGAGTTCATGATATGTCTAATCATTTTATTTTGCATTGATAAGGTAAATTTTTTATATTTTGGTATTCTAAAGTTTAGAAAACGTGTGTAAACTTTCAATCTTAACAGCAATTTTGTGATTTTTTAGTTTACAAACAATACGAAAGTCTAATTTTTTATATTTTTTTGCTGATCTGTTAACCTTTGTTATAAGAGAAAGTTTGTAATTAAAAAGAATAATCGTGATAATAAGAATTTATGCATTAATATTTTCAATTTAATAAATAAAATCTAAAACAATAAGTTGTATTGGAAATTTTTTTTCACAAAAATTTGAGTTTTTTCCAATATTTCCCACATATGGGAACTACCTAGTTTTTCCCAGGACGGTAAAAGGACGGTTCAGCAAAAACACATTCAGAGGAAACATGAATTGCGATGTTTACATACGTTTTTCCAACACAGTCAACTAAATGTTTGTTTCTTCATGGCTGAGCTGCTCTTAATATGAAGAGAAATCATCATTTCCGTAATTTGTTAAGCGGACATATGCCTTGGGTTCTATTCTGATGTCAGAAGACTGCAGCACTTGTTGGGAGAAATTAATGGTTTGCGTCCTGTTTGTCTTGAGCGCCCTTTTGCAAATTTGATCCGTCCAGATATTTTCCTGACTGTTGATGGGCATAACTCTCCTATGCCATGTTTGGCTTTTCAAGGGGTGTTCTCTAAGAGCTTTGGTGACATTTTGCTGGGAAGTTCTCTCCTGCTGATCTCTGCTGTGTATCTTGGAGCTTTTGGTGAAACCTTTTTAATTCTATTCCTCAGTTAAATAAGCATTTATTCTAATTTGGTAGGAATAAGACCCCTTGACTTATGAATTGTAAGTCTCCAGAACCTGGTTTATTTTTATGTGGTTTTCTTTGGGTTTTTAACTTTTAGTTATGATATTTATTATGTTCTAAATTTCCTTTTTGGCTAACTAATGTTCTTTTTTATTCTAAATTCTTGTTTGGCATATAATTCTATAATTTTTAACATAACTTAATTTAAATATTAAATGCTGTTTTCTTTAACTTTTAGTAGTCTAACGTTTCATATACCACTATACGTTCGACCAATTTATTTATTTAATTTATTTATGATGTTTAAATGTTTAATTTAATTTGTTTGGTTAACGAGATGTAAATTTTAATGGTTTTTTAAAAGTGAAGTTAAATTTTTAATAAATGTTAGATTTGGAAAACTTACTTTGTGTTCTCTCTCTTTTCTTATTTGCATCTTTATTTTGGGTAGTTATAGATTTGTAAATTTAGGGTAACTGGTCAGTTGGCACCTTTTTAGTTTATTTCAGATTTTAGGAACTTGGAATGTCTTTTAGGGGGGGGGGGGGAGCACACTGCGCCCACAACACACAACATCCATGTCTTACGTGCGACTCGAACCCACAACGTGGTGGCCGATCGATCTCTGGAAACGCTCGCCTTGACCATTCGGCCACCACGTTGACTTAAATGAGCCAACAGCACACAGTGTTTCCCATGTTAATTGACTTTCTACAACCTATTGGTATTAATTTCAGAACCAGAATGTTTAATACTCAGGTGCCATTGTTTCCCTTTTTTAGATATTATATGTTCAACTCCTCATTGTTGTATCGAAAGAAAAGCTTATGCTTTATTTTTATTTTTTTATTTAATGTTTAATGTTATGTTTATTTACTGAACTACTGAAACTGAACATATAGTTTTAATCAATAAAGTTTTGTTTAAAGTATTAATATTATCTCTTTGTTTCTTTTACTAATTGCTATTCCTACTGCTTGGCCTGTGCATATTCATGTTTGCTTTTCCAGATACCTTTCAACACCTTATTAAACTCTAAATTTCACTTGCCTTAAGTATATATATCAATAATGCACAGCCAAAAATACAAAAAGAATCACAACCAATTCATGTTAAACTAAACTAACTTTTATTATGAAGCAATTTATAACTTCCTAAAATTTCACATTTAAACTTAAAAGCTTCTAAACACCTTCTAATTCATTAATATATAAATTTCATATAGTGGATAGTTAAAGTACAATGCATTACCCAAAAAGAAAACAATTAAAACCCAGAAAAACGATTTAAACCCAAATCAAAACAAACCCAGTTATCAATTTAAATCCAGGTTCAGATTCCACTCTGGTCTGAAGACCAAAGTTTGGTCTGTCTGGCTCTGTCCACAAAAACATAATATTTGAAATAAAAATAACAAAGAACAAATAATGTAAAAATTCAATTGTACTAAATTCTAAATAAAAGAGAATATTTTCAAACGGTTACATCAAGTCATATTTTTCTTTCTACAAATAATAAAACTTTCTCGGAGCTAACACTTAAAATTAAAATTATATAACATTATTCTTTCTTCAGTTATTGAAACTTTTGTTTTGAATATTGTAACAACACTTCTGACTCTACGGTCACATGAAGAAGAACCACGAGGGCATGCTTGCCCAAACGCTGAAGAGAATAACACAGGCTTGCACTGATACCACTTCATAAACACACTTCATAAACACACTTCTAAGATACTTCATAAACACACTTCTAAGTGTGTTTATGAGGATATCGATGAGTGAAACACTAAAACTTGAAAGAACTTTCTGAGGAGCCATATCCGAGGAGCACCCAGGATTAACCACATGAAGCTGAAACGTAGTATCCTGCACCAACACTTGAAGAGTGAGTTACACAAGCTTCAAATAGATGACAAACACAACACTTCAAATAGAGGACAAACACAACACTTCAAACACTGCACTTCAAATAGATGACTGTGCAAAGTGTTCAAATTGGACTCCTCAAAATTGTCGTTTTTCACCCTTTAAACACTACTTCAAATAAAACCTTTTTCCGGCGACCTCGGGCCCCGGAGGCTCAGTCCTTGCCGCGGCAATCAAAATTCTTTCAACCTCTCTGCTCAGATGCTCAGGATCGAATGCCTCGCCAATAAAATTTCCGCTTCCCAAGAGCCGTCAATCTTGGCGAGTGAAAACTTACGCCTCATACAGAGCATTTATGCACACCCCGGGGAATAAAAAAAGATGGGGCGAACCGCAAGGGGCGAAATTACAGCCAAGCTAGATACCACGTTTTGCTGCCAAAGTTCATTACCCCATTAAAACAACCCTACAGAATGCCTCTCGGCACTCATATACCATATATCATCAGGTCTGAGCATCTAGCCCCAATTAACCCAAACACATTCTTGTTTCAGATTTGGCAATAGTAAGTTACTATAAAGGCCATAAAGTCAAACTACAAGCATTAATAGAGGTAAAATTGAAAAATTAAGAAAACAAATAGTTGAAAGGTATTATCATGAACCATGAGGCTGGAACGCTGTATACACGTGCAGTGATGGCGGGCAGTTGTAACTGAATGAAAAAAGTTGAGATGCATCCGGGAGAAGGAAAAGAAAAAAAATAAAACATGGAATCAAAGGGGAACAAATAGTTGAAAGGACTGCCACTGAAACCCATCCAGGGAGTTGGAGACAGGACAACCATAATTAATAAAAGGTAAACAGGATGAACAGGAATCATAGATGAAAAATCTTACTATAAAAGTGATTTACAAATATTTAATATTTTGAATATTATTTTCGCTAAAAATATGCTAACTTTAGCCAGTTTGTAATAACGATTTGAGCTCCCTTTTAATGGTGTTAGTGGCATACTTGTTTATTCATTTCTCCTGTGAATTACTTTTATAGTAAGATTTTTCATCTATGATTCCTGTTCATCCTGTTTACCTTTTATTAATGGTTGTCCCTGTCTCCCACTCTAACTCCCTGGATGGGTTTCAGTGGCGGTCCCTTCAACTATTTGTTCTCCTGGGATTCCATGGTTTATTTTCTTCTTCTCCTTCTCACGGATGCATCTCAACTTTTTTCATTCCGTTACAACTGCTCGCCTTCGCTGCACGTTTAAACAGTGTTCCAGCCTCATGATTCATGCTAATACTCGATTTCTTAATTTTTTAATTATACCTCTATTAATGCTTGTAGTATGACTTTATGGCATTTATAGTAACTTACTATTGCCATATCTGAAACAAGCATTTGTTTAGGTTAATTAGTGTTAGATGCTCAAACCTGACAAAGAATCTAGTCTAATTAACTCCCAATTTAAGCCAGTGCTGTTCATTTCTTTTTTTGGCATGGTAGCCTTAGTTTAACTGCTGTGGTGATTTTAATAATTTAATTTTTTGTAAATACTTGGAATTGGTTATTATTGTATATTGGTCATATTGTTTTCTGTCACATTGTTTACGGATTTCCGTATGAACATCCTGCTTTAATTATATATATACACACATACATAATTTTATTACTACATCAATTTGGCATAAAAAAAAAATTCACATTCTTAAGTGTTTTATATTATCACACTGAAAATATCAATCATAAAGAACAAAAGACCCTACAGCTGAATAGTAGGGAGAATAGTCGCACAAGCCATGACTATTATACCTTGATATGAGATTTACTAATTACTAGTCATTAGGGCATGGATTTAGACTTCAAGAGCTTCTATACTGACAAGCATATACAACTTACATCAATTTAACTTTGACTATGAAAATGTGTCTCTGCATTGACTGATGCAATAATGAACATCTGACCTTTACTTTATTTAAAAGAGCCAGGTGAAATATTGTAGTATAAGTCATTTGTAATTGATTTTATTTAGCAAGAAATCTCAGGTTATTTTTATATTATTGACAAAATTTAAAAGTTTATAGATTACTCCATAAAACATTACAACTGAAATTACTGAAAACAAAGGAAAATAACTAAATTCTTGTTATAAAGTTATCCAGAATTTATAAATTGAGCAAAAGAGCAGCAGCACACATTAAAATTTTATCGAGATTTCAATACATTAATCGATCTATAGTAGGTATGTATCCATAATATGTATCTGAATTGTCAAGTGTAACATCACATGAAAACCATCTATATTGTCCATTGCATTGTAATAACTTTTATGTAGAAAGTCTATCTCGCGTAATTCATAAACTGCATCCATGCCTGCCATTTTGAATTTAAAAGTGCATATGCTAGTTTTCTGACTAACTAAGGTTCTCAATAACTGCATGTAAATTCAATGATGGGTGCAGAATTGATGGTTTGATAGAGTTTCACCATGGTTAACTTCTAACTGGTGCTGGTGAATGCGGGGGTTCATGCCTAGACATTGTCTGAAAAATCATCCCTCAAAGTGATCGGAAATGGCTTTGGCCATATTTTGTCTATTTAAAAATCTATATTAAAAATATATTGACTTTTTAAACTTTCAATTTATTTGTGCACATAGCCAGATATTTAGTTGCCATTTAAAATATGACACATTTCTAGGATAAAAAATAGTATACTTTTAAGCATATTGAAAGGGTTGTTTTTTTCTGACACTTTTTGGGAAGTTTTTGTAAATATTAAAAATCTTTTATTTTTCTGTGAGTTTCTAAATCAAGGTAATACCCACCCGCTTACCAACTTACAAGGTCTCATAGATTTTAATAGTTTTAGTGTTATCAGGGTTATGTTAAGCCATGTGATAAAATCTTGTTTCATGTGCAGGTTCTTTATTAAATAGCCTTATGAAATTTAATCAGTTTTACTTGAAATTGTTTCAGTTTACCAATTATTTGGAGCCATACAAATGAGTGTCTACTAGTAGATAATTTCAGCATAGATATATAAGAAAATATTTAAAACTAGGGGCCTCTTCCCGTTGAAAGCTGTCTCTCGCCAACCTCACTAAGTGACTTGCTTCGCTCAGCCCCAACAGCATGGGACGACACCCCACGATCGTACTCAACGACCACTGCTTCAATACATTTTGATGGGAAAAAGAATCCTGCAGCAATGACAGTGCATATTCAGTAAAATATAGTGCTTTATCTGATGACCTGCAAGTCTTAAAATGTGTTTATTCATCAAAAAGTGTCAAAATTAGAAATATTCGGGAAAATAATACGGTATACAATAGTATGTATGAAAAAGTAATTCAAATGTATACACTATGATCCAAAAAAACTAATCCAATGAATCTATTACAATCTATTTTTTAAATTTTATTGAATGTGTCATGATTAATGGTTGTCTGTTTCAACGTCTTTGATGGCATTTTTAACATACGTCCGACATCCTAAAGATCTGAAATTGGGTACACAACTAGTCTAGTAGAGCAGTTTAGTCTCGTAAAATTGGGCGGATCCTCCAAAAACAGAACCAGCGTTCTTACACCCATTGTTGTAAGATCATTAAAAATGAGTCCAATAGGCAGCTTCACTTATATATATATATATATATATATATATATGTATGCATAGCTGCCAACTCTCCCGGTTTTACCGGGAGTCTCCCGTTTTTTCGCTATATCTCCCGGTCTCCCGGGTAAGTCGCTCAATCTCCCGGTTTTCACTCAACGGCCTTTATTTTCCCCCTTTCTAGGCAGAAATCACTCGAATGCAAATCGCGAATTTCAGTTGCTTTCCGCGGTGTAGGAATGGATCGCGATTGACTTTTGTATTTGTATCTACAGGTTACAAAAGTAAAAAAATCGGAAATGATCACGAATTTTTCGAAAATATTACGAAATGAGAAACGAAGTCACAAATTTTGAAATCGAAGTTTTCCCGTTTTTTCGTCTAAAAATGCATTTCTCAGCTATCGTGTAATCGGGGCTCGCAGGCGGCAATTATTCCCACAGCGTCACGAGAGAGATGACCAATGATTTTAATTAATGTAGGAAAAACGCATTTGCATCGACTAAAATTTTATTAAATTATTTTGTTTTATATACAAAACTATTGCTCAAACATATTATTAATGAGATAAAACTATTTTCTTCGGCAGTAGCGCTCTAGAAACGACGTTTCTGCGCGATCCTCCTTATATTTCGTTTTATTATGAAACTATTTTTCCACTTTTGCGATCTGTCAGCATCGTCAAATTTTTTTATATTTATTTCGTATTTTATACAGAAAAACTATTGTTCAAACGTAATATTAATAAAATGAAAGGCTATTTTGCAGCAGCATCGCGAAAAACGGCATTTGTGCGCGATCCTCCATATATTTCGTTTAATTGTGAAAGTAATTTCCACTTTTACAATCTGTCAGCATCGTCAAATTTTTTTATAATTATTTCGTATTTTATACAGAAAAACTATTGTTCAAACGTAATATTAATGAAATGAAAGGCTATTTTGCAGCAGCATCGCGAAAAACGGCATTTGTGCGCGATCCTCCATATATTTCGTTTAATTGTGAAAATAATTTCCACTTTTACAATCTGTCAGCATCGTCTAAAATTGGGCTTATCAAAATCTCCCGGTTTTTTCATATTTTTACACAAAAATCTCCCGGTTTTTCATATTTGGAGGTTGGCAGCTATGTGTATGTAATCCTATTATTATAAGATAGTTAAAAAGGAGTCCCAATATGTAGCTTCGCTATTCTTTGTATGCACAGTGTCTGTGTTTTCTTTATTCTAATCCTGGAGAAGGTTGAAAACTGGAATTTTATTATATAGGGTGCCCAGTGCTATCGGTGTCCAATGGCTATTTCTTTAACTGTTAGTCACAAAGATATACATCCAATTGCAAAAATGTTTTAAATTTTAAAATCTATTATCTTAGAAACAGTTTAAATCAATAAATGCATTTTTGAAAGAAATATGAAATATAAATTTTTATACGTTCCCCCGGTCCTACCGGTTATATTTAAGAAAATCATCCTCATACAATTTCATGCAAAATAAAAAAAAAATCATCTTTTTACGACTAAAATTCACAGAGTTATGAAGCATTAAACTTTATGACGTAAGTCGCTTTTTGATGCATAAAAATGTCCCTTTTCAGGCAACCTTTAAGGGACCGTATAAATATTGAAATTCCGTATTCAAAGTATTATGTTTCAATTGCATTTGCTGACATAATGTCGAGAATGAAGCAAAGCTTTTTATCAAATAGTAATTCGTTTAGAAGAGTATTATAGTCAGGGCTCGACTAAGATCTTCTAGGGGTCTAAGATCTTTATTGTAAATGAGGTAACACATTATTGTTTAAGTCAATAAATGCATTTCTGTAAAAATTACAAAATTAAAATTTATATAAGGTAATAGACCAGTAATGAGACTAGTTGCAGCGTACCTGCAGACGAAAATAAAAAATTACGTACATTAAATCTAAAATAATAAAGGCATATAACACCTAAAGAATAGCAGATTTGTGTATATAATTATTTTTTGTATAACCCCCATTTCTCAGCACAAAAAGCGCTCTAACTTTAAACAGCTATAAGTCGGTCAATTTTGGTCGTAAAAGGATGATTTTTTTTTTTTTTTTTGCACGAAATTGTATGAGGATGATTTTCCTAAATATAACTGGTAGGACTGGGGTACCGTATAAAAATTTATATTTTGTATTACTTTCATAAATGCATCTATTGATTTAAACTGTTTTTAAAATAATAGATTTTAAAATTTAAAACATTTTTGCAATTGGAAGTATATTTCTGTGACTAACTGTTGAGGAAATAGTCATTGGGCACTGATAGCACTGGACACCCTGTATATCAGATACATTTAAATGATAGCTGTTGAAATGTATTAGAAAAGCAACAACTTTAAAATCTCAATCAGCTTTTAAAATATTTGTATTTCTTTATTTATATTTTTTAGCTTTTGAGACAAATTATTATGTTCAGGATTCTCTTAATGTGAGCCATCATCATCTTAAAAATCATTTTATTCAAGTAAAGATCCTTAAAAGTCTCTTATGAAAATACAGTGGATACCCTGAATGGGCAATGGAAGCTGTAATGGTCACTTCTAGTGAGTTTGAGTCTCAGATTAGCAGCAATTTCGAATTTCATATTTTTCTTAATATCAAATGGAAATATAGACCAAATTCTCTGTAAAGACTTTCATCTTTTTTTAAATGAGTATGGTCAAAACTAGTGGTCGGAAGTAGCGCGCTACAAGTAGTAAAACTACAGTAGTCACTACTTTTTCTCATAGTTTGTAGTGTAGCGAGTAGCATGATACAATAACTCACTAGTTTGTATCGAGTTTTGACTCTACTTTTAACACTATTTCAGTAAATAAACAAGGTGCTATTTTACATATGAGATAACCCTTTCTTCCTTTGTGTTGGAAAAACGTGTGTAAACATCGCAATGCATGATTCCCCTGAACGTGATTCATCTTATAAATTCTTTTTGAATTACTGACTTCGTTCTTGGGAGCGAATCGCGATGTTTCTCCGGCATGCAAATCGTGTGCTCGACATGTATGCAAGTAATTTGCATATCCAGGGGACATTTCCAGTTACGATTAAGTTCCAGAACTATCCCATCTTCGCGTATATACAGGGTGTCCAGTGCTATCGGTCCCAATGGTTATTTCCTCAACTGTTAGTCACAGAGATACACTTCCAATTACAAAAATGTTTTAAATTTTAAAATCTATTACCTTAGAAGCAGTTTAAATCAATAAATGCATTTCTGAAAGAAATACGAAATATAAATTTTTATACAGTCCCCCGGTCCTACCAATTATATTTAAGAAAAATCATCATACAATTTTATGCAAAATAAAAAAAAAATCATCCTTTTACGACCAAAATTGACCGACTGTTTAAAGTTGGAGCACTTTTTGTGCTGAGAAATGGTCAATACGGTCCCTGATTGGTTGGTTGCCTGGAGAAATGGTCAGTACGGTCCCTGATTGGTTGGTTGCTTGAAATGGGACATTTTTATGTGTAGAAAAGCGACTTAAGTCATAAAGTTTAATGCTTCATAACTCTGTGAATTTTGGTAGTAAAAGGAAGATTTTTTTATATTTTGCATGAAATTGTATGAGGATAATTTTCTTAAATATAATTGGTAGGACTGGGGGACCGTATAAAAATTTATAATTCGTATTTCTTCCAGAAATGTATTTATTGATTTAAACTGTTTCTAAGATAATAGATTTTAAAATTTAAAACATTTTGCAATTGGAAGTATATCTTTGTGACTAACAGTTGAGAAAATAGCCACTGGGCACAGATAGCACTGGACACCCTGTATACTGGACTTATTTTAAAGCAAGACGGATCAATGCAGATCAATCGATCATAGATCGCAAAGCAGATCGATGCCTGATAACTAGGAAATCAGTGAATGATCAGTGTTTGAGTGACCACGTTATGTTTGACCTTGTTAAGGGTCATAAGTTTTTCGTTATGATGTGTTGAAGTCACGGACAGTGAATTTCGGTAACAAATATACTTGGAGGTGTTTTTTCCAAAGGAACCATTTCTGCCAAGCGTGATACCAGTTGTGGTGGCTTCAATGAGTGCACACATCAAGATTTAGGTAATATCGTTATTTTCTATTACCTTGATGATCTAAAATCCTTTAAGATGGTTCAGATAGCAACAGAAAAACTTTTGAGCATGTTAGCTCACCTTGTAAATATAAATGCTTTTCTGCTTTACCTGTGAATTACCAAGTGGTGTAATCTTATTGGTAATGGATCTCTATCACCAATAAAAGTGATTAGACTTTTCATCTTTGTGTATTTTTGCTTCTCCATTTAACAACATTTTTCACGTGCCACTTTGCAATGAAGTTACTGCTTTCCACATAAGCTTTAATATCTATCTATCGATGAACAGAATTCTATTCCACATGTTCCGTTCTCGAACACTTTGTACAAAATTTAATGTCTGCGCAACGATGTACAATTTACAAAGTGAACAAATTAAAGTTTAACAGTGAACAAATCAAAAATGTCAGTTGTTTTAGCTGTCGAGACATCTTCAGAGCTAAGTACCCATTTCATAATACCAAATAAGACGAGATGGAACTTAATGCATTCTGCCGTCGAATGCATATGCCGGATATATTTAGATGTGTTATTTCACAGAAGATCCTGCTTATCTGATTGCAATTTTGAGATGCAAATTCTACTAAAAATGAACAAACATGTTTTTAAATAAATAGTTTTTACTTTTATTTTATTTTATACTTTTGTTTTATTGTTTTCAGAAGTGGGTAAAGTTAATCAGTAAGTTTGGGAATCAGTAAATTTTACTTATTCAGAATAAGTATGTTAAATTACTACAGTATACCCATATCCTCAACTTTTTGTATATATTGAAGTTGTGACAAAATTCGTCTTAAAAAAGTAGTTATGTAGTGACTACATTTTAAAAGTAGTTTGTAGTCACTACCTTTAAAAAAAGTAGTTGTAGTTAACTACATTTGTCATAAAGTAGTTGTAGTTCACTACAAAAATTAAGTAGTTTTTCCAATCACTGGTCAAAACTGTCTTATTTGCAAAACATTCATTTATTGTATATTTCTGTTTAATCATTTTTTCCCCCAAAAAGTTTAGATTTAGAAACTGTTTAAATATGCTTTTATTATTGCATTGTGTACATATCTGTTCATTTGTAATTTAGGATTTAGAACATTTTAAATCTCTGGCTGAAGTTGCTTACCAAAATGAAAAATTCGAAGATGCAGTGAATTCATATACTGCAGCACTGATGCAAAAGTAAGTAATATTTTCAGAGATTTCCCAGATCAAATTTCCCATTTCTCCAAATTCTGCTTTGAAATATTTTTTTATTGTAGCATTTTTTCAAGTGTCCATATTTTCGAGATACATATAGAAAATACATTGATTTAATGTTAAAAGTGTAGCGAGAATATGTTATTCCAAGATATTGAGGGATTCGAGATATCTAGGTTTAAATGTACGATTATAACAAGTGAATTTTGCCCTATTTAACCACATTCAAATTATTTTGTTTCAGTAATTTTTCTGCCAATTATCTTATTTTATCGCTGTTATACATTCAAAATATTTGCATCAAATTCAGTTTTAACATTTATGTGAACAGATATTTTGCATTTTTATTTTCCGCTGTAATTAATCCTATATTATTTAAATCGCAGAATTTATCGCCAGTTTCATAGACCTTAACTTGTTTCTGACCTTGGAAATTTGTGGACAAAAAGTTGGGCAACAGTGATCTAGACTATTTTTGGTACTTTTCCTTTAGCCGGGCACAAGCTATGAATCAGTAAATATGGTTTAAGCATGTTATTTATCAGAACAACATATGCTTTGTAACAACATTCTGTTTTTATATTGTTTGAAAATAAATTTAATTTCTATCAACTTTTTGTCATTTTTGTCTTCTTAAATATTTTTGTGATTTGTATTCCATTTCGAGCCCTGTTTAAAATGCCTTCGTGAATGTAAGTTAGGATGCATCAAACGCCCCTCTAGAAACAAATCACTTTACCCCAATCTTAAAATGTTCCATTACTCATAAAAAGTTACCATGCCAATTCTTTTTGTTTTCCAAACAATTTTCGGGGCCCACAACAACTTTGAAATTTCAGATTTTCCACGTAAAATTACCAAATTCAGTATTTTTCATACTTAATTACTTTCATACTTTATTAACAATTAGTGGCAACACAGACTAGACTAGTGACTACGACTTTAACTTTGTTTACAATACAATGCATTTCCTGTTTAAGTGTTTATTTCAACTTGTAGTTTTCATTTTGAACTGATTTTCAACTTTTGTTTATTGCTAGTTTTGATTCTGATTTGGACAATGGACAGACACTGGCTTAACTTTAACTGAAATTTTTGTTTTGATTACACTATGGAAACCAGGCTGACTTCAAATATTTTTGGTCTTGGCAACAAGATAACTTGTGATGATTCAAAAATAAATGGCTCCAAACTTCCAACTAATTTGCAAGTTCTGAGGTGTATGATGTATCATATTGAAGAAGGTGTTCAAGAAAATAGGACTAAATGGGAGTCTGCAAAACTAGTCCTTTCCCACACAAAGCTGTTTTATGAAAAAGCAAATATCCCAATAATCAGTGAATGAAAAGCTTGTGAAAAAATTATAAAACTTCTTGATGACAATGCAAAATTAAGAGCGATACCCCTTAATCGAAGATCTGCACCGAATAATATAGGACAAGGTAAAACAGATGGAAGATAAACTACCATTAACATTTTCTTTATGGCCTGTGAATGTAGAAAAGTAAATGCAGAACAAAGACCTTGCCTTCCTTCAGTCAATGCAAAGTGACCGTTTGACAACATTTGGATCATATGGCAAATGTCTTTCGGAAAAAATCAAATGAAAAGAACAACGGCTACAGCTACAAGAAATAAGAAGGGAAAAAGTGAATAGGGAAATAAGTTCCAACTTAATATTAAGTGATATTTCCAGTTCTACCGATGATGATTGTGATGAACCATGTGATACAAATGATGTGGAAACTTCATTTTTGAAAGACCATCAACAAGTACTCGAAATCATCTTCGAAATAAAAGAACAGGATCGACTTTATTCATACCATACAACATTATGAAGATAGTTAATCTTGTTTCACTAGCAACATGCTTAAATATGAGTCCAGCACAACAGGCAGCATATACAAAAGCATTAAATACAGAACTAGGAGGAGAGACATCTAAATCTACAATTGCAGCATCTTGCGCAACAGCAGATAGATCAAGAAGGCAAGTTGCAATGGAGATTTCAACTACCTGCAAGGAACAGTGGTGCTTTCCTAAATATACTACTCTGCATTGGGATTTAAAACTTTCAACATCATTGTCCAATAAGTACAAAACAGAAGAACGTCTCACCATTGTCATTGGAAATGTTCACCAGCAAAAGATTCTTGGTATGGCAGCATATCCCCAAGGGACTGATCATAAATGTGGCCTAATAAATGATCATAAATAAGCCATTGCTGACTTAATATATGAGCAGCTCGCCTCTTGGCAATGCACACAAACAATTGTGAACATGACATTTGACACGACTTCTTCCAACACAGGCCATGTTACTGCTGCCTGCGTCAGTGTGCAAAAAAAATTGGGACGTGCACTTCTTTGGTCAGCTTGCCGCCATCATGCTGGGGAAGCCATTTTATCTCATGTGTTTGATGACTTAAAGATTGAGGCTTCCAAGTCACTAAATATAACCTTGTTTAAATGATTTTGTGACAATTTTGATCATTTTGAATATTTTGATAGTGAATTGGAACCTTTTGACTCAAAGTCGGTGAATGTACAAGCGAGAAGCGTAGTTGATGGTCTTAGAGCCAACGCAATCCAGACAGCAAAATTTGCCATCGATTCTGGAAAAAACAGAGATGACTATATGGAGTTCATTAAGCTTTGCCTAATGTACCTAGACTTTCCCAATATTACACAAGCAGTATAATTAAACTAACCAGGAGCCTTACACAAAACACGTTGGATGGCCAAATTGTTATACACAAGCTAAGTACTGTCAAGCTAAGTACGGTCAAGCTAAGTACTGATTTCATACAATCAGCAAAATATGAAGATCACTACCAAAATGTTCTGCAGGTCGTCGAATAAGATCGACAAAAACAGAGAAATCTACAAAAACAGCCAAAATTGACTGAATCTTAAATTGAGTGTACTTGTATGAATTAAATTGAAATTAGAAAATTAGTAGTATATGATTATATATTTTTTATTATATCACAAAACAATCTTAATTGCATTATTTCATTAGAATATATGTTTAAATTTTTTTTTACTCATGATGATTTGTTTTCCAGAATTTCCATTTTTATTGTACATTCCTGGGACCAGTGGACCACATAGATGTTATTCAATTTTTCCAAACTTTTATGTATAATAATTTTTTAGCATTTTGAACAAAAATAACATAGGGGCAGACCAGTTTGATGAATTTTTTAAAAACATGGAAAGTTTGATGCACCCTAATGTAAGCCTGCGTTCTTTGTGCAATGAAATAAGTTGAAAACTGTAAATTCAAATTACGTGTGCTACTGAACAACTGTTGCTACGTGCGACCTCAGACATCCAATGTGGCTGGATTCTGTGATGTTTATTTGGAGCTCAAGTGCTAGCAAAGTAAGCCTGTGTAGCGGGCGTAAGTCCATGTTCGAATTGCTACAGATCAACTGTTACACAATTAAACTATATTTGGTGATTTATTGCTTGGACCTGGCTAAAGGAAAAGTACCTTTTTTCATTAATTTTGCTGATCTAAACTAAACTGAACTGAAATTATTTGCTTTCAATCTCAAAGTATACTGCTCTCTAAAGTTAACAGTTAGGAAGGAGTTCATATTTTGTTCAACTTCTGCAGTATAATTAGAATTTGAGGCATATTTATTTATTTTTACCACATTGCATGATAATTTAATCTTTACCTTTGCTTATCAAACATAGTGTAATCCATTTAGAATTTTAATAAATTTCTGATAGAATGTTCTCATAAACATAATGCATTCACTTATTCTTGACTATTTTTCCACAGCTCGTATTATGCTGATGTGTTAACTCTGCGTGCACAAGCTTATATAAAATTACGGAAGTTTAAGGCAGCTCAATTTGACGGTTATATAGCTCTAATAATAAATCCTTTCTGGTGTGAAGTATGTTATATTTTGTACTCTATATTATTTTATTTCTATTATCAATTTTTTCAGCTTCATTGCTGAAAAATAATCTTATGTCAGTAGCACTCTAAACTATATGTTTTATGTATTTAAAGGGAAATGTATTGTTATGACGTATCTTCTGAAATTGTGAGTGTATGTTCAGGATACAAGAATGAATCAACATTTCTGTAACTAACATATTTATTTATAAGCACAGCTTAAACAGGAACAGTATACAGTACTTAAATGCTCCACTCATTTCACAAAAAAGCCGATACTATTAAAACATTGACATATTTTATTTCACAAAACAGCGGCTATTATTCTCAAAATATTGATGAATATCACAGTTCAAGTTAGCTCGTATCACGTCAACTGCCTGTGCAGGTGTTTTCTTCATCTAGTTTCAAAAAGGGACTTCAGTCAGGAAGGACATTTTAATCTACCCAAGCATTTATAGTGATTCAAGTGATGGGGGTATATATATATATATATACATATAAAAATAAGTATATCACGAACGGAACTCCTATTTAAGTAAAGGAGAAAACAGAAACCTTACAGAGGATGTGGCGCTTAGCAGCTCTGCATCCAGAGTGGAATACAAGGATATAAACAAGAAGAAAAAATAAGCGATAACATGAGTGACCATATGATTTGCATAGAATGGCTGGGGTGGATTGCGACACCCCTTTCCCGCTTAAAGCAGCTTTTACGACCCGGGCAACGCTCACGGCACCAATGTAACTCAATGGTCAATCTCCCACATGTGCAAAGACAGAAGCACCCGAACGGACAAAAGAGCAAAGATGGAACCAAGCATGGAAGAGATACACCTTACTATCCAGCATGAAAACACAAAATTTTATAAGGGAAAGTCGCACATGCGCGAAAAGACTTCAAGATGATAGGATCGCAGATATGAAAATATATATGATTAAGAATTCTCATTTAGAATCAAACAATGTACAATTTCTTTCTTTGAAAAAGGAATAGTAATAATGTTGTAAAAAATATCTAGGGTAATTTCTTTTTAATGCATCATTTATTATTTTATTACATTCATGAATGCAGTCTTTTTTAAAAGTACTGTAGTTTCTGTTTCTTCTGAAGTACCCGATAATAATATTTCTGAATATATTTTTAGTGAGGTTTGAATTCCAATCAATAATATTATTAATTTTGATATTGTATGAATTTCTCTTGTCGTGTATGGTTGTATAAATTCCATACTGTTGGTGCTTTCTTATTGACAAATCCAGGAAGTCTGTCGATCCATCCTCATTGATCGGGTTTTCAATTAAGTCCAATTCCCTTGGGTAGAATGCAAAATCTATGTCAGGGGTGTTTGTATAACCCCCTAATATCACGTCGTCAACATAACGGAAATAAGGTATTTCCGATAATAGATGGGTTCCTCTTTCATATTTGGATAGATAAATATCCGCCAATATTGATGAGCATGCACCACCCATGGGTATGCCTTTGACCTGTTTGTAGAAATGCATACCGTCATATAGTATGTTTTCATTTAAAACCAACTCAATCAAATCCAAATATCTTCTGAGAGTTATATATGGTTTTAAATTATATTCTTCATGTAATTCTTTCAAGATCATTTGTAGGTTTGTTAAATCGATGTTATTAAACAGATCCCTGAAATCGTAGCTTCTGAAGTTTAAATCTTTATGGCAAAATTTCAGTCGGTCTATCAATTCTTGTCCGTTTTTTAACATTATGGAGTTTTGCTTCTTAATATCAGTCATAACATATTGGAGTAATTTCAGAAGTTTTTTATTTGCATGTTCCAGGTATGATCCGCATCCCACTGTTACAGTTCGGAACTTGACTGGCTTTTTGTGTAACTTGGGAATGAGGATCAAGTATGGAAATTTTACTGATTTAATATCCATACCAATTCTTTTATACAGTGCTTTTATTCTATTGGTGATGATTGATTCGTTGCTAGGAATTAATGTATACATGGCACAATCCTTATAGCATTGTGTTAAAGTATCGACATAGAATTTTTTACACGTGAATGCAAAATTCGATACGATTTTGTCGGTGTATGTCAATACGAATTCTTCATTAAAATGTTTGATTGAAGACGGAAATTGAGAACTCCCAGAGTCCTTGTTTCTTCTCGGGTAGAATTGGCAAAAAGCACTGTAAAAGGCATATTTCCATGCGTTAAAAGTTTGTACAGGTATACTGTGTTTGACAGCCATCTTGTATATGAAGGTTTCCAGATCGTAATTAAATTCATTATAAATATCATTATATTCTTGTATTCGGTACTTAGTACCAAGTTGTAATAAGTTTTTGAGTTTATTATCTTTTATAAAATCTAAGTTTCCAGTAATTATATGCTTGTGGTAGGGATCACAATGTATATTTTTATGACATTGACAGGATTCAATATTAAATGAAGACACGGTTTTACATAATTTATTGTAGTTGAATAATCTTCTTCCGTTGGTTCTTACAAAGCGATAGGATATCTTAATATTTAGCCAATAATATTTTGCCATAAAGATTTAAACTTCAGAAGATACGATTTCAGGGATCTGTTTAATAACATCGATTTAACAAACCTACAAATGATCTTGAAAGAATTACATGAAGAATATAATTTAAAACCATATATAACTCTCAGAAGATATTTGGATTTGATTGAGTTGGTTTTAAATGAAAACATACTATATGACGGTATGCATTTCTACAAACAGGTCAAAGGCATACCCATGGGTGGTGCATGCTCATCAATATTGGCGGATATTTATCTATCCAAATATGAAAGAGGAACCCATCTATTATCGGAAATACCTTATTTCCGTTATGTTGACGACGTGATATTAGGGGGTTATACAAACACCCCTGACATAGATTTTGCATTCTACCCAAGGGAATTGGACTTAATTGAAAACCCGATCAATGAGGATGGATCGACAGACTTCCTGGATTTGTCAATAAGAAAGCACCAACAGTATGGAATTTATACAACCATACACGACAAGAGAAATTCATACAATATCAAAATTAATAATATTATTGATTGGAATTCAAACCTCACTAAAAATATATTCAGAAATATTATTATCGGGTACTTCAGAAGAAACAGAAACTACAGTACTTTTAAAAAAGACTGCATTCATGAATGTAATAAAATAATAAATGATGCATTAAAAAGAAATTACCCTAGATATTTTTTACAACATTATTACTATTCCTTTTTCAAAGAAAGAAATTGTACATTGTTTGATTCTAAATGAGAATTCTTAATCATATATATTTTCATATCTGCGATCCTATCATCTTGAAGTCTTTTCGCGCATGTGCGACTTTCCCTTATAAAATGTTGTGTTTTCATGCTGGATAGTAAGGTGTATCTCTTCCATGCTTGGTTCCATCTTTGCTCTTTTGTCCGTTCGGGTGCTTCTGTCTTTGCACATGTGGGAGATTGACCATTGAGTTACATTGGTGCCGTGAGCGTTGCCCGGGTCGTAAAAGCTGCTTTAAGCGGGAAAGGGGTGTCGCAATCCACCCCAGCCATTCTATGCAAATCATATGGTCACTCATGTTCTCGCTTATTTTTTCTTCTTGTTTATATCCTTATATATATATATATATATATATATATATATATATATATATTAGAAAAATAGAATGATAACCAATTTCATGTAATTACGAAAAATTAAGTAAAAAAAAATCACCAAAGCAGGTAAACCACGGTTACCATGCCGAAAAAAGAAATGAACAGCACTGGCACTGACTTAAATTGGACTAGATTCTTCATCAGGTCTGAGCATCTAGCCCTAATTAACTCAAACTACTTGTTTCAAATATGGCAATAGTAAGTTGCTATAAATACCATAAACTCAGACTACAAGCATTAATAGAGGAAAAATTCTAAAATTAAGAAATAAAGTATTACCACGAGGCTGGAACACTGTATACATATGCAGTAAGATGAATCTGTGAGGAGGAGGAGAAGAAAATAAACCATGGAATCATAGGGGAACAAATAGTAGAAGGGATCTCCACTGAAACCCATCCAGGGAGTTCGAGTTGGAGACTGGACACCATAATTAATAAAAGGTAAGCAGGATGAGCAAGAATCATGGATGAAAAATCTTACTATCAAAGTGATTCACAGGAGAGATGAATACATGAGTATGCCACGAATACCATTATAAGGGGGCTCCAATCATTATTACAAACTGGCTAAAGTTACATATTTTTAGCAAAAATAATTTTCAAAATAATAAATATTTATGTATCTTATTTTCAAATTTTTTGTTTTTCAATTTTTTTTTGTTTATTTTATTATTTTTTATTTTTATATAATTACATAATTAATAATAATAATTATTATTTTTTTAAAATATTATATATATATAAATAAAAATTGAAAGATTTTAATCGCAAATTACGCATAAACTACTGTATGTACAAAAAAAACCCATCACTAGCATATCTGTTACAAATGAGTAACTAAAGACCAAGACTATAGATAAAGATAGAAGGTAACATATCACTACAATGGTAAAGGGGAATGAGAAGAATATTAGGATACAAAAATCACAAGTAAAAGTATATAAATATAAATAAAAATAAAAATAAAACACTGCAAAAATGAGAAAAGGCAATAATAATTAGCTCAAGGTAAAAGATTAAGACATAGAGAACAATCAATGGAAACTACACAAAATTGGCGGTTAGTTCGAAATTGCATTCTCATCAAGACAGCCTTACAATTCGAATTAAAACCGATAGAATAGCCAGTTTCTGACAATGGCGATAATATTTAACTATAGACACCATTGGAACTGTCTACTGGCTAGTGGAAGGAGAAAAATAAATCAATTGAATTACAAATCAGAAAAATAATACTTCCTCGAACAGAAATATGAACTCACAAGCATTGCCACCGCATGTAAGTTGAACAAGCGACTGAGCATTTCACCTCACTTCGTCAATGCGAGTGGGCACCGGAATGAATACATTTCAACGATACATAATATGTAATATGTATGGAGACTTTCAAAAATAGTAATCAGTATAGGACTCAGGAAAAGTGGAAAACAGTCATTCGAATATAGTAAACAGTATTAGACTCAGGCCAAGTGGTAAGTTAGGTGATAAGAATGGGTGAATTCTCAAAATTGAGTTATCCAATCAAAGATAAATAATGCATGTGTAAAATGATTACGTGGTATATTTGAAATTATTAATAATATTATTTACAAATACTTCCGGATATTGGTAATTTTGACAAATGCGTTTATGATTATTGATGTGGAGAAAGTGAAACCGAGGATCAGAAAGTCGATGTATTCGAAATAGCTGGTTTAAAATGATGTTTCTAAACAATTGAATAGAATTACAAGATTGATATGATAGCAGCTTTATGATAGTGAAGTTGTAAGAATCTTTTTTGTCATATAGATTGGTGATTACATGATTATTGAGGGTATCTAAATTTAGGTCTAAAAAGTTTACAGTTTGACTAACGCTAGGCTCATTAGGAATTAATTCTAGGTTAGATGGGTAAAAATCAATATTAATTGGATAGGAATCATCAATGATAATACAAATTAAGTCGTCAACATATCTATATATAATATATGAATTAAAGTTAAAATGACATTCATAATAATAAAGATATAAGTTAGCGAGTATACTACTACTACAGCCGCCTTGTGGTACATCAGATGTTTGTATATAAATGCTATCACCTTGGATAATATAATTGTTGTATAACACAAAGTGTAAGAGCATAGGAAAGTTTTTGACATTAAATGCAACATTATTGGCAGATAGATAGTCTTGATAAAGAGAGATAATAACTTTATATAAATCTTTAATGACAATATTATTAAATAGGTCTTTAAAATCAAAGGTATGGAAACCAAGAATTTGTGGAAGCTTTCTAAGGTGATTTACTAAATCAAAACTATTGTTTAAAATGAAATATCCTGAATTCCTAAATTTAAGAGATTCATTAATTCTATTTAAACAGTTAAGCAAGTATTTACTAGCTGTAGTGGTAAAGGTATTATGTCCACAAGTGACTGTTCTAAAACTGAGAGGTGATTTATGAAATTTAGGAACCAAAGTAACATAAGGAAATTTAAAAAACTTACAATTAATATTTAATTGTGTATATAATTTTAGCATTTTAGATTTGATTTTGATAGACTGATTATTAATGGGTTTAAAAATTTGATTATTTTTTAAGTAATTCTGTAACAGGGAAACATAATATTTTTTACAAATGATGGCATAATTATTAGAAGCTTTATCTACATAAGTCATGACAAAATGTTGTTGTAGTTCTTTAATAGCAGATAGGAGTTGTTTATAAGGATACTTAGGCTTCATTAATTTAATGTTTATAATATAACATTTTTAAGTAGATGTAAGGTAGTATACTTCCATAGATGGAATGCTTCAATAGGAATGAAATGTGAACAAGCAAGTTGATATATGAATTTATCAAAATCAAATGATATAGACTGAAGAAGTTTAGGGTGATGGCAGAATGGAATGCGAAATTTAGACCCTTTATTCATAACTAGCCGCCTTTGGCGACCAGCCTGTTCGCAACCCTTGAAAATGCTGATCGTGGCAAATTCCAACCGTGGCAAACTCGTTGGCGCGACCTACCAGAAAGGTGTAAGGTAACTGGTTGGACGGCCAGGATGTGCCACCCAATTTAGACCGGAACCCAGTGGGGGAGGCATCCACAGGGAACGTACCCTCCTTCCCCTACCACCATCCTCTCGGAAGAACGTAAGGACCCATATGTTTAACGTGATCGTACTCCGTGTCAGTGGCGGAAATCGAACCCGGGCCTACCGAGTGCAATTCTCGTGCGTTAATTTAAATTTTATAATGACCATATGATAAGCGCTTAATTCCATCATCCTCGTTCCATCGTTCCATCATTTAAAATATCCATAAAATTAAAATATCCATTTAAAATATCTATAAATTAAAATATCCATTTAAAATATCCATACCAGAAAGGTGTAAGGTAACTGTTTGGATGGCCAGAAAATGCCACCCAATTCAGACAGGAACTCAGTGGGGGAGGCATCCACAGAAACCGTACCCTCCTTCCCCTACCACCAACTTCTCTGAAGGACTTACGATCCCACATGTTTAACGTGATCGTACTCCGTGTGAACGCGGCTGCAGTTTTGGCAGTGGCGGGAATTGAACCCGGGCCTACCGAGTGAAATTCCCGCGCGCTAACCACTGGGGTACTTCGCCCTCCGCGATACTTTCCATAACTTTTTTTTTATTCACCGAATTTAGACCGGAACCCAGTGGGAGAGGCACCCACGGGGACCGTACCCTCCTTCCCCTACCACCAACCTCTCGAAAGGACTTACAGACCCACATGTTATTCCACGTGATCGTACTCCGCGTGAACACGGCGGCAATTTTGGAAATCGAACCCGGGCCTACCGCATGCAATTCCCGCGCGCTAACCACTGGGCTACTTCGCCCTCCGCGACAATCTCCATAACTTTCTTTTTATTCACCCAATTTAGACCGTACCCTCCTTCCCCTACCACCAACCTCTCGGAAGGACTCACGAACCCACATGTTTAACGTGATCGTACTCTGCGTGAACGTGGCGGTAAGTTTTGGCAGTGGCGGGAATCGAACACGGGCCTACTGAGTGCAATTCCCGCGAGCTAACCACTGGGCTGCCGCGCCCTCCACGACAATCTCCATAACTTTTGATATATTCACCCAATTTAGACGGGACCCCAGTGGGGGAGGCATCCACAGGGCCCGTACCCTCCTTCCCCTACCACCAACCTCTCGGAAGGACTTACGGACCCACATATTTAACGTGATCGTATTGCACGTAAACACGGCGGTAGTTTTGGCAGTGGCGGGAATCGAACCCGGGCCTACCGCTAACTTCCCGCGCGCTAATTTGCAATTTTAAATGACCATATGCTTAATTCCATCATCCTCATTCCATTGTTTCATTGTTCCATCATTTAAAATATCCATAAAATTAAAATATCCATTTAAAATATCCAAAAGTTAAAATATACATTTAAAAAATTCATATCGCTCCATCATTTAAAATATAAATATAATAATTTATATGGAGTAAAGGAGCTCTATTCAGAACCGTGACGTCACCTCCACCTTGACGTCCCCACCCACCACCTTCCCTCTTGCGGGGGAGAAACGCCGGTTAAGAAGCGGCACGCCGAGCGGAACGCCGAGAAATTGAAATTCGGAAACTTTTAAAATCCCGATCCTGTGGGCAATACGGAATATTTCCTGACCAGATTGGACTTGTAAGAATGCCAGATGTTTGACCTTTCTAAAAATGTAAATTATTAGTCGAAATTATGAGTACTTTTTACTATGCGAGAATTTAAAAACCAAAAATCGTTTTCTTGAGCCAAAAGTGACTTTTGTTTTAAAATTTTTAAAAAATATTAGAAATCAAAATTGAGAGTTGAAATTGATATATTTTTACTCGCAATTGTCTGTTCTCTCCGGTGGTGTGATTTGTTTTTTTCTACGATGTCCGGATCCTGGAGAAAAAAGGGCAAAAATGGCAAAAAACGGTCAAAATCGCATATAACATTAAATAACAAAAAAAAAAAATTAAAATTTTAAAAATCGGTTTTCACGTGTCCCCTTCCCACTTCCCCGGGTCTCCGATTGCCAAATTTCGTAGCTCTCCGACGCGCGGTCGCTGAACGTATAGTGTATAAGACAGACACACAGACATTGCCTTTTATTATTTAAGATATCCCTAAGTATATCATCCTGAACTATACTGAGATCCCCAGTAATAATGTGTCCATGAGAGGAGTTGACATAAGGGGCAAGATTTTTATTGCTGCATACATATGATGTAAGGTCATTGGAATTTAACGTCCTGGAAACTTCATTGTAATTGTAAATAGTTCTACCAATTGGTAAATTATATTTGAAGGATTTTTGTATTTTGATTTCTTTTACGGGTAACAAGTGCTGATGTTTTGCAAATAAATTATTGAAGTTAAGAGAATTAAGAATAGGGTGTTTAAAAGAAATTACACAGTAAGCTATTTTAGTATGTGGATTTGGTGAATGGAGAAGTTGGTAATTTAAGAAATTTGTGCGTGAAAGAAGCAAATCATAAAATAAATGCTTAAAGTGCTCATGAGTTAATTTTAATTTTGAAAAATTAGTATAAACAATACTTAATTTGCATTTTCTGACTTTATATAACCAAGTTCTAACAGGTAGAAAATTGAAAGTTTGAGAATAATTATATTGTAATTTCAAAATGTCTGCATTGTAATCAATAGTTTTACTTAAGTTACTTTTTCCTTTGCCGCGCTTATATCGCTTTTTACTAGACGATGATGACTTTGAATATTGAAAAAGATGTTTATATACTGAAGATTTATTAGAATTGTATTCAAAACTATTGTTAACAACATTATTATTATTATAAATTTGATTTAAGCCAAAGGGGAAGAGAGTTTTATATTTTTTAATGTAATAGTTTTCAAATACTAATCTATCAGTGAGGGAAGTTTTAATATCTGAAATATGAAGGGATACATTTTTAAATCCATGTGTAGCAAAGTGCTGATATTCAAATTGATTTTTAGTAGGGAGATCATTAAAGACTTTATGGTCAAATTTTTTAATATGATCCCTTTGGACATTCATTCTCAGATGTAAAGGGTTGCTGGTTTGGCCAATATAGGATAAGTTACAAATAGTACAATTAAGTTTGTATATGCAATTAAAAACTTTGCAGAATTTTTGTGAAGTGGAATTATTATTACTTTGTAATGGGTCAGCATAAGGACAAGTTTTGCATCTAAGATTATTGCATCTATTGAAGGAAAATGATTTAGATTGAGAGTAGGTATGGTATTCTTCCAAATCGTCTATAAAGCTAAATTTGTCAATGTTTGTCGATCTATAATTATCCCAATTCATAATAATAATAGACCGGACACAAAGTAATGAATAAAATTTACACCACGAATTTTAATTAAAATTCCCATTACAATTTTGTAAATCCAAATTTAAATATAAGAAGTTTGCAACATTAGAATTATTATTACTTGCATTTAATTGTAAATTATAAGGATAAAAGTTAAATACAATAGGATTGTTATTATGGGATACTCATAATATATCATCTAAATATCTATACATGAGCATATTTTGCAAACTGTGATTATAATTTTTTCATGGAAGTATAAATATAGATTAGCCAATAATGATGAGACACATGCCCCTTATGGGATACCAAACTGTTGCTTAAAAAAAGAACTACCATGTTGAGTATAATTCTCATAGAGAGTGAAGTAATTTTTTAAGAAGGAATGATAAATATTTTATATAGGGCAATATATTTTTCAAATATTTCTAAAATAATTTTATAAAGATCATCTATATCAATATTATTGAACAAATCTTTAAAATCAAAAGTATAAATACTATGGATATTAGTAAGCTTTTTTAATTTCTTAACTAATGCAAAACTGTTTTTCACAATATGACTATTATTTGAAATGTCATATGACCTGACAAAAATGTTTCATTTAAAATTTTTAGTAATAATTTACTAGCATTAGTAGGGTAAGACTAATAGCTCGAAAAGCTACAGGGGATTTATGAAACTTGGGTATTGAAACAAGATATATCGATGTTATTACAACTATTTTTGAGATGGATGTGCTTATATGTGGCTGAAATTCTATTAGATAAGATTTTAAAGTTAGTATATTATATATATACAGGGTGATTAAAAAAAGATGGACCAAACTTTGCGAGGTGGTAGTATACACCAAATCAAGCATTTTTTTGTCATAGTATAGTGGGTTGGAAATGAAACTTAAAGGCGTGACAGGTGACAGGGTGCTTACTCATTGGGAAGCAGCCGCTCCGCAAACTTAAAAGCGTCATTCTGGTTGAACAAAGAAACCACATATGGAAATTTCATCTGGGGAAGAACTCTTATTCAAATTTTCATAACAGTGAATGTACGTCTTTATCAGTTTGCAGCAGTTATTGGCAGCTCTAATTTTTGAGAGGCCGATCACCTGATCTGACTTCTTTTTGTGGGGATATCTCAAGAGTCTCATCTATGACACTCCCCTTGAATATCCAGCCGCCCAAACAGTTACCTTACACCTTTCTGGTAGGTTGGACAGTCTGAGTCTCAACAACTCCCCTTGAATCTAGACAACAGCCGTACCATGCTGAAAAGACCGGTTCTCGTTAGATCACTGAAGTCAGGCAGCATCAGGCGCAGTTAGTACTTGGGTGGGTGAGCACCTGGGAACACCGTTTTGTTTGCACATTTCTGGCACTGTAGCCCAGTGGTTTGCACGCTGCCACAACTGCCGCCGTGTTCATGCGGAATACGATCACATTAAACATGTGGGTCCGTAAGTCCTTCCGAGAAGTTGGTGGTAGGGGAAGAAGGGTACGGTCCCTGTGGATGCCACCCCCACTGGGTTGAAGTCTAAATTGGGTGGCACTTCCCGGTTGTCCAAACAGTTACCTTACACCTTTCTGGTAGGTCGGACAGTCTGGGTTGGACGGTCTGGGTCAACAACAACCACAACTCCACTTGAATCTGAAGAGGAATTTGTTGCCAGAATTTTGGCTGCTGCTGCCAAACATGCCTGCAGTGCGCAACATGCCTGGCCTGTTCGAGAGAGTTTGCCAATCCCCCATTTCCACTGGGAGACCTGCATTTTGTTTGGCGGTTGCGCTATTGAGCCATTACTATAATTATTGTTTATTAAATGTCATTTTATAACTTCTAAGTCATTCTTGTGTTTTTGCTTCATCTCATCGGTTTCACCATTAAGCTCCCACTGATACCTTTACTATTCATTTCTGACCCTATAAATTATGACAAAAAATGCTTGGTTTGGTGTGTACAACCACCTTGTAAAGTTTAGCCCATATTTTTTTAATCACCCTGTTATATATATATGTATATATATATATATATATATATATATATATATATATATATATATATATATATATATATAAAATTATTGAACCTACTAATAGGATAGTTACTAATTTATATGATAAAAAAGACTTTTTTAACTTAACATTAATAAAATATTACCATTTAATTCCTGTAACTCGATTCAATTATTTAGAAATATTATACTTAATCAACTTTTTGGAATTATAGTTTATCAGATAAAAAATTTCATGCTATGCATATATTAATAAGCTAAAAATTACCAGCAAATTATATAAATATCCATATTTACTAAATGGTATAGTTAAAAAGTTTGGAATGGTTGAATATACTTAAATTCTCTCCTTAGTATCTTATATTAGCCAGACATCCACTTTCTCTTGAATAAGCATTACCATATATTTACATCCCAGCATACTTTACATCCCAGCATATATTTACATCATAGCATACCATACCATATATTTATTTACACAGCAATACATGGTAATGTATAAGGAAAGTATTGGAATCATGCCGAAAATCGCAACTCGAGTTTTCGACTCATCTACACGTTTTCTGACCTCTAGAATACGAAAAAATTACTTTTAGCGTGACATCTGTGTGTGTGTGTGTGTCTGCCTGTCTATTTGTGCAATGTATGTATCCACACTAACTCGAAAATTAATAGACCAAATTTGATAAAATTTGGTAGGTAAGTCACTTGGGTTCGACCCTGGTGCTGATTAGATTTTGGTACAATTCAGGATAAAGGAACACTACATTTTTTGCTAAATGGCCTGCAAAACTTGCCTGTATTTACTCTAGCTGAAAAACTTATAGATCACATTTTACAAAATTTGGTAGATAAGTCACTTGTGGGTTACCCTGGTGCTGATTTGATTTTGGTACGATTCAGAAAAAAATAACTTGCCATTTTTTGCGAAATGGCCTTCAAAAATCATCAATATCTAAAATAGAAATCTATATATGCTCAAATATATCAACTAAATGCTTATTTTATATGCAATTTTTAACTATGAAAAGAATAAGACCAATCCCATTATACTAGGTCTAGCCGTTCTTGAGATATTATAGTTTTTTCACATTTTCGTTATGCCACCTTTGAAAATAAGTCCAGTTACCGAATGAGAACGAAAATTGAATCAAAAGTGCGAATTCAGGGTAATTTTAAATAATTATGGACATTGTTTTGCGTAATTAAACTCAATATAAGGAATTATTGAAGAAATAAAGATAACGTGAATTTGTTCACCAATAGCAGTCATATTTATTGCATTTAAAAAAAATAGGCCAAATACTAGCATAGGGTGCTTAATTCCCATAACCAATTTAACTGCAAAATACTCATTTTCCAATTTACAGAGGCTTTAGTTACATTACAAAACCAAACAGTTTACATGACTAATAAGCGTAAACTATTGCACTAAGGGCTAATTTTCTGATTTTGCAAAACACAAATGTGCAGACATGAACACTAAATTTATTATCTGTGCTTTTTAATCTATAATCTTTAGTAATATTGTCTTGTGTAAAAGTTTTTAATCTGCTGCTTTATAAATTTAGAATTTAATTCTGTATGTACATATCTCATTTTTTATTTAGGGTTATTGCAAGCTCGCTTCATCGTTTTTTCATCAAAAAATGTTTAAAGAAGCCCTTGAAGTTTCAGCGTATGGCTTGAATTTATGCAACTCTTCAGAATCTAGTTCCTACGAAGCTTTAGAAAGTATTAAAATTGAATCCGAGATGAAATATTTGAGTAATTTGTATTCTACTTTTGTTTTTTTCTGATAATTTTCAGCTTGTCTCAGATATAATTTTAGCTGTTATTTAATTTACCATAGTCATCACAATGAAAAAAATGTTCCAGATAAATATATAAAGTATTTTATTAGATATGAAGTATTTTATTTAATTTACCATAATCATCACAGTTAAAAAAATGTTCTAGATAAATATAAAGTATTTTATTAGAGTATCCTCTCTTTTAAGGATGTATACTCTAATAAAATACTTATTATTTGTGCTTTTTAATCCTTAATCTTTAGACAACTTTCATCTCTTTAAGGAAGTAAAGTGGGTCACCTAATTTTTCCTCTCCCTTTCTAAGGACGTTTTAGAAATTGTATTCTCACAAGCAGCAGTTTTATTTCTCGTGATGTGGAATGTTGTCTGTTTGCGTGACAGGCAATATTCTGCAAAATTTGTTTTCAACACTTTACAACATAGTTCAAAATTTCTATGACTTTGATCATTTTGTCCATTCGCACCGCACAGTGATTGCCGTAAAAATGACTTTATCAAAATGAAATTTTAGTATGTTGTTGAGACTGTCTGTGGGACCTATTGGAATGTCAATAAATAATATCACCCAATTAGTTTTGGATTGAACCTGGGTTGAAAAAGGGAAATACATTGAACCCTATGGGACCTAATTTTTCAAACATTTTTTAAGCGGATTTAAAGTTCACAAATTGCTTCGAAAATTTTAGGTAATATTCAAATTGTTCCATAAAATATATAAAAAAAAATTCAGCGAAATATATTCAGCAGTTTTTTAAATAAAAATTAAAATAATAATTACACCTCTTATATGAAGAGATCACGTGACCATGATATGAAGAGATCACATGACCCACTTCAAAATGATATATGGCATCCATCTTGTCTCAAAATCGTGATTCTTTTAAATTCATATCTAGTGTTGCCATTCATCCTAAAACTGCTTTATTTTTGCATTTTTTCTGTGCATCTATATTCTGCGCCAATGCAGTTACAATATTTTTGAGTTTAAATGATCATCCAACTTTGATTGTTTTTACAACGAAGCCTAATTTTAATTAATGTAAATAAGTGATTGTAAGATGAGTTGTATAGGAATTGCTGAATTTTTTTTCACTCAAAATGATTTAACTCTGGTGTTTGGAATAAAAATGTTTGAATGAAATATTCACTGCTTTTACAAAGAGTGCCAAACGATTTATATTTTGATGACATAATTTGAATAAAGTTTGAATAAAGTTCTAAACATTGAGTTAGAAAGTACTTTTACCTCCATGGTTTTAATTGTCCAAGTAAAATAAATTATTGTAGTTCTGTGAAAATTATAAAAAATATCACCGCTGAATGTATCATAATTTAGAGATGTTTAAATGAAATTCGAGTTGGAAAGTGTTTTATAATCAATGCTTTATGCATGATTGGACTTTCTTGTTTTTCTTGCAATAGAACTTGATGAATAGTGTACAGACTTTCAATTCAGGTTGCTTTCTGCAATATCATGATTAAAAATATTTTTCATAATGTTGTATAGATCACACCACTATAAGTATTTTATGCTGTAAAAGAAATGTTACTTTTCCTTTAACCAGTCTCAAATGATAAATCACCAAATTTGGTTTAATTATGCAAGAGTTGCTACGTGGCAATTAGAACATGGACATATGCCTTCTACATGGGCTTACCTTGCTGTCAATCCTCCCCCCCCCCTAAAAAATCACTGAATCTGGTCCCTCTTACTGTCAGAGGTTGCACGTAGCAACAGGTGTTCCATGGCACTTAGAGCACAGGCACAAACATCAGTTTAATTTTCTCTTTTAGACTTATTTCATTGCAAATAGAGGCTTATTTATGTCCGCGAAGGCATTTTTCCCAGGGTTAGAAATGAAAAATTTCGTAAACCGGAACACCCAATCACAAAATATTTCCAACGAAAACAAAATTGACAAAAAATAGCTTGAAATTTAATTTATTTTCAAACAATATAAAAACAGAATGTTATTCTGATAAATAACATACTTAAACCATATTTGATTATGTATCCCGTATGCCCAGCTAAAAGAAAAATACTGAAAAATCTTTATACTCTTGAATGCCAGGGCTCTTATGTTAATTACCAGCACTTAAACCCTTAAAATATAAATAAATCTGTTTAATCCATTGTAAAATATTGGTGATTGAGTTTACATGCATCTGACAAGTTATTTGACTCTTTTCAATGCTTTTCCTTTTTCAGATATTGGAAAAACAGAATTGAGTAATAACGCATCCAAAATGTAAGTGTTTCTTTTTTTGCAGCTTATATTTTGTCATTTTAATAGAACTATTCTGCATTTCAAAGTTGAAGCATCTTGATTGATTTGTGTTGATATGTATAAGAGAAAATGTTCAGTATGGATGAATCTAAAAAAATATAGCATCTAGGAAGTAATGCTTTAGATTTAAAAAAAAATCAACAGTAGCCTGTGGCCAGTGCCCTCACAAAGCTCAGTGACCACTTTGATGAAGTTAGTGGCCATAATTTTGTACTCGATTTTGACCTCCCCTTCCCCCTCATCTTCTAACAATTTTTTTTTTTTTTTTTTGCACAGACACATTTCATTTGCTCCAAGCAAGTATATATATATATATATATATATATATATATATATATATACAGGGTTCGCGTTAGCCATTCGCCTATGCACCAAATGTGAAAAGATCGCAAAACTGACGATAAAAAAAATACTTTGGCGAAAAAAATGGCGAATGATTTTTTGGAAACTGTGAAAATTTCGTAAATATGTTTTTGGGAAGTAATATGGAATAAAAGTCCTATTTAATTTGGAATAAAAATCCGATTCCAGACAAGTAGGCCTATGACATATGAGCGTTGTCTCACGTTTGTTTTGGGGACACTCGTTCTCGTGTGACAAGCTCCAGGTATTCTTTAATTCCCAGCACGCTGCTCCTCAAAACGGACGGCAGACAGTGCATTCCTGTCTCTCAAGCGTCCTTGACCCACCGCGGCAATCAAAACATTATCTGGATTCCGTCCGTTATGTGAGCCGATTTTTTTGTTTAACCCTGTATCGCACAACCATTAACCCCCAACACAGTTATTAGATACTCTCCTATAAACAAAACAAAAAAAACCCACTTTCAACTTAAAATCCTGCATTATAGTTTTAAACAATCCATGTTACAGAATTATTTCTGAAAAGTGCCATTTTTTGTCGAAAACGATCAGCCGTAATCAGAGAAACAAGTGATAAACATCGAACGAAATGTATGTATATTTTTTGATGATGCGTATACAATGGTAGTCCGGAGCATCTGGAGGGCAGAGAAATTAGAAGTGTGCGATTGCGTAGTTACTACCACATCGTTTTAGGATCGATTGTCTTGCGGGAAAAAATAACTTTTAGACTTACGATGTTTCTTTTTTTTAGACTCTGCATATAAATCGACCCCCCCCCCCCCACACACACACACTTTGAAGTGTTTTTTTTTGTTTTTTTTTTTTTTGTTAAAAATTTCTCGACTTATGAGAGTATATACGATAAATAAAAAAGCATTTAATTTTAGTTAAAACCAACTGCAAGAAGGTCACTGCTAATTATTATCACAGATGCCAACTTGCGGTTTGCTGTTTTTGTCATAAGTTGAATCATAGTTTATCTTTTTGTTGCGAATTTTTAAGCATGCCTGACTTGTTTACGCTTCATCTTCATCATCATCTTTGTGGTTTTTATACGATCCTTACGCCTGCCTGAATTTTGAAACCGACATAAAAATTTATCCCTTAAGATAGTTTTGTTGCCTAATTTTAAAGAAATATAATGATGATACTGCATATAAAAATATTATGGATGTAGCAAGAATTGGTTTGGCATGTCCTATGACAACAACCATCGTTGAAAGAGGCTTTAGTAAACAGAACATAAATTTCATTAAGCAGTAACATCAGAGTAAAAAATCTCAGTGACTTGATTCTTATAAATAGTGAAGGGCCAGATATGAAAGATTTTAACTTTAAGGTAGCTTTTGAAAATTGGTGTATAGTACAAAAATTTGACTCTTGCCTGGTTTATATGATAATGAAACTATGCGAATTATAAAATAAATTTGTTATTTTTGTAACTCATTGTGATCTTTCATTGGTAAACAAGTTTAATTTACTAATAGCCTATTTAATGATTAAAAAAATGAAATCTACCTATCTTTATATCTTGTTTAGAATGAAATTAATATTATTAGCTGCATTATGGCTTAAAAGTAGAAATTTTTTCACCAATAGCGACGATAACTTTGACTAATAATCATGTAATTTGGCTAATGATTTTTCAATTTGGCTAATTTGTTGGCTGACAGTTTGAAATTCCTAGCACGGGCCCTGTATATATATATATATATATATATATATATAATGCATAAAAACGGAATGGATAAAAAGTGAAAAAAGGAAGGAAGGCTTAGCAAAAAGCTTACTTGATGGCGGTAAGGGGTTGTGACCTCACTCCCCAGTTTTCAACGAGCTTGTCATAAATGCCGGAGTGCAGTGCCGCGACATTTATGACGAGCTCGTTGAAAACTGGGGAGTGAGGTCACAACCCCTTACTGCCATCAAGTAAGCTTTTTGCTAAGCCTTCCTTCCTTTTTTCACTTTTTAGTATTATATGGTGTATAGTACCTCTTGCTGCTTTGCGCATAATTACTATAACACATATATTTCTGATAATCCACTTTCTTTATATTATATATTTTATATATATATATATATATATATATATATATATATGAATGTAAGCAGATAAAGACGAGAGTGACCTTATGAATTACATAAAAATAGCAGGGGTGGATTGCGACACCCCTTTCCCGCTTAAAGCAGCTTTTACAACCCGGGTAACGCTCACGGCACCAACATAATTCCATGGTCAGCCTCCCAGATGTGCGAAAACAAAAGCACTAGAACAGACTCAGAACCAAAGAAGAAACAAACGAATTTTGAAAGAGAAACATCCGTCAGTCTAACCCAATGGAACATCTCCTTATAAAAGTAAAGTTGCTCATGCGCAGAGATATATCAGGATAACAGTTTCGCAGTTATGAATATTAAACCTCAATTATCAATATTTGGATTATAACTTTTCTTTAAAAAATGAATTGTAATAATGTTGTATAAAATTGATTGGATAATTTCTTTCTATAGCTTCCTCTGCAAATTTTTTACATTTGTAAATGCAGTCTTTCCTAAAAGTATTGTAATTTTGATTTCTTCTAAAGTGACCAATTATTATATTTCTGAAGGCATACTTTGTAAGGTTTGAATTCCAATCGATTATATGATTTACCTTGATCCTGTATGATTCTCTTTTGTCATGTAACTCTGTATATATTCCATATTTCTGGTGTTTTTTGATTGCTAAATCCAAGAATTTCACCGATCCGTCTTCACACTCTGGATTTTCAATAAGGTCCAATTCGCTTGGGTAGAATGAAAAGTCAAAGCAAGGGGTGTTTTCATATCCCCCAATTAACACATCATCGATGTAACAGAAGTAAGGCATTTCCGATAGGATATGAGTGCCTCTTTCGTATTTAGATAGATAGATATCTGCTAGTATTGACGAGCAACTCCCTCCCATAGGTATGCCCTTGATTTGCTTGTAAAAATTGCTTCCATCGTGAAGTATGTTTTCCTTTAATACCAATTCCACCAAGTCCATGTATCTTTAATAGGTTATATATTGTTTTAAATCGTATTCTTCATGTAGGTCTTTCAGAATTAATTGTAAATTAGTTAAATCAATATTGTTAAAAAGATCACGAAAGTTGTAACTTTTAAAGTTGATATCGTTATGACAAAATGTCAGTCGGCCTATCAGTTCCTGTCCGTTTTTTATCATGATAGAGTTATGTCTTTTAATATCATGCATAACTATTTTGAGTAAATACAGAAGTTTTTTTGTTTGCTTTTTCCAAATATGAACCACATCCCACCGTCACAGTTCGAAACTTGACAGGTATTTTGTGTACTTTGGGGATGAGTACCAAATATGGATATTTTATAGTTTTAATATCTATTCCTATTCTTTTGTAAAGTGCCTTTATTCTATTTGTCAGTATCAATGCTTTACTGGGTATTAAAGCATACATTTCACTGTCCCTGTAACTTTTGTTTAGTGTATCCACATAGAACTTCTTACATGTGAAGGCATAATTTGTTACAATTTTATCGGTATATGTTAAAACATATTCCTCTTTAAATTGCTTGATAGATGATGGAACTTTAATTTCTCTTTTGTTTTTGCTATGCTGTGGGTAGTAGTGACAAAAAGCTCTGTAAAAATTATATTTCCACTCATTAAATGCTTGTACTGGTACATTAAATGCTTGTACTGGCTTAAAAGTAGAAATTTTTTCACCGATAGCGAAGATAACTTTGACTAATAATCATGTAATTTGGCTAATGATTTTTCAATTTGGCTAATTTGTTGGCTAACAGTTTGAAATTCCTAGCGCGGGCCCTGTATATATATATATATATATATATATACACACACACACACACACACATACAGTGGCCATCCCACAAAGTATTCAAGCAGGGGACTAAAAAATATCAGTATTTTTTATTTTATTATATAATATTTTTGCAAATAATAATGTTTGATATGATCTATATATTGCTGCATAAAATAAAAAGTTGCATTTCGGGAAACACTAATAATATTTATGCATTGATAATTTATAAATTTATTCTTCAATGAAAGGGGCTACAGCTCCCTTAGCCCCTTACTAGGAACATCATGCCACTGTTTATATAATATATATGCGTATCCTCATGTATGTTTTTTAAAACTAATTAAAAATTACAAATATTTTTTCTGCTGAATGAAATTATTCATTTTTTTAATATATAGGAGCAGGGCCATCTTACAAACTTTTACCATGGATCCCCTTCATATTTGATTTTCCCCTCTTTGAATTTTTTTGTCTTCTCAAGACCCAGTTGGCGACCCTGGCACGAGAATACAAACTGTATTACACAATCACGTTATTTATGTGAAAAATAATTTGGTTTAATAAGTTACTTTTTAAAAATAAAATAGTTTTTCGCCAATTAGAAGATGAAAATGGACCTCAGCAGTGCATAGAAATATGAACTGAATTGCTCTAAAATATGGCAGTAAATGTTACACTAATTAAATGCCATCAAAATTGGTTTTTGTTCAACAAAGACTTGTGCTTTTATTATTTTCCACTTTAATCATTTCAGCTAACGTTAATCCACAAGTTGCAAATTTTTTTTTATTTTTTCACATCGAAGGCTTTTGGGCCAACGGCCGTACCGTGCTGAAAACACAGGTTCTCGTTAGATCACCGAAGTGAAGCAGCATCGGGCGCGGTTAGTACTTGGATGTGGACACATATAATGATTTTTCCTTATAAAAATTAGAAAAGTGCAGGCGGGAGTTTACAGGTAAGTATTGTGATTTTTGACAAAGTATAGAATTTCGTAAGAAATATCCTCTAAAACCTTAAATTTGGGAGATATTATATTTGCTTATATTTGCTCAGAGATCAGCAGAAAGAAAAGTGCAGTGATTAAACAACCCATTTTCAGTAATTTAAAAAAAATACAGCTAAATGAAATATTTTTTTTTGATTGACAATTATAGAATACTGCTGTAAATCATATACACCCCTCTTGTAATAAAAATTTGAAAACATGTTTGAAAATGTTGAACCAAATTAAAAAAAATAATAATAATATTAACCATAAAATTCTAAAGAGCACCAATAAAACAAAAAATAACGTCAAAATGAACTAAAACAACAAAAATCTAGGTCAAAAATTTTCATAGTTATATACTATAAAAAAGTTTCACACTGGGATGAGAAAAAAAATATTTATTAGTATACATGAGTGATTTGACCATTTTAATCCTATCAATGCCTCAAAAGCGGAGATCATTAATGGCAGACAGAATTCTCCCCTCCTCCCTCTTCTGCAACATAAACACGTATGGTGAAATGATGAAAACTTTCACAGAAATGAAGGGTAGTGAGGGAATCCTAGTCTAAAAAACTATATTTGCAAATATTAATTTCAGAGCAAAAATTGTTGAGTTCAGAATTTTAAAATATTTTACCCCAAATTAACACCAAACAAAGAATAATTTGGACAAAATTTTGAACTTGGTAAATTCACTATCAAGAATCTTCCAATCTTTATTTCTTTCTGAAGGAGAGATTAAAGAAGATCTTTTTCTTTCTACTTTTGATTTGGCTGATGAAGTGCGCGTTTGCGGTAAAAGAAAATTCCCTCATAATATTTTAATTAGGTTTTTCACAACCGTGATTGGTCTTTTTATCTTTTTCAGTTTATAATATGCATTAAAAAAATAATGGCAAAAGCACTAATTCTGCAAATTCTTAAAATCAGTAATTCAATACTTTTTGTATTCCATATTTAGAAACCACAATCTCTAGAAACTACAGATGTTCCGCATAAATAACAGGTATATAAAAGCATAGATGCATTTTTTTTCTTGATAAAATATTTTATATTCATAGTTTTAATCATGAAAAGATGCATTTTTACAAAAGATCGATCACAAAGAATGAAAGTTAAAACTTAGATTTGTCTTGAACTTTCCTTCAGAGGCACAAAATATGAAGAAATCTTGACATTATTGTTCATTTTACTTTTCTTTTTATTGATCTCCATAGTATAAATAAAAACAAATTAAAATAAGGCTTTATTAGATTTATCTAACTACGATGTGCGACCATGTGTGAGTATAATGATATAATGAGGTAAAATGCAATAACCTTGCAATGTCCCATCTGAGTCTTGATCTGATCCCTCTAAGTAGGATAAAGTGCTGGGGAATGTCCGAGCTGGAATGAGGGGGTCAAGGTAGGCGTTCCACTACATGACCTTTACACGAATTGTGTAGTGGTCCCTAGGTCAAGATCACATTTTGATTGCTATGACCAAGGACGTTCTTTGGCTATAACTCTTCACGGAAAATATCGGTCCTGTTTATCGACTGTCTAATTTGAATTTGGCTCAGAGGGATTAGGTTAATACATGCGGTATGTGAAACTCTCAAGAGATTAGACGTTTGACTTTCTGGGACAGAAACATGTAAATTTTGCAGGGCGCCATTTTTGGTGATAGACATAACATTTTACAGTCACCAAGAATAATTCAATAGTCGCCACTGGCGATGTGGCGACCGCTAATCTCGACCTTTACTAGGAAATCAAGATCCTTCAAATATAGATTAGATTTGAGTGCTGAGTAGTTAGTGCTTATAACAGTATTATTTAATGACAGCAAGAGAAAATGTACCGAAATATAAAATATTTAAAAATGTAATTTGAGAAACATGAAAAACATTCTTGAAATAAAGTTCAAGTTTCAAAATAGATGAATGACATATGCAGTCTCAGGCTGCTTTACTGATTGTAAGAAGATTGGTCTCCCGAATCATTGTAATGGCTGTAAAAATTTAAAGAGATAAAATTTCAACACTCAGTGTGAGGGTTACTATGTTTGTACGAAATGGTATGAAAAAATGCTAGTGCTCTGTGGATTTTTCATATGTATACACACTTATTGCCTTTTAGTATGAGTGCTGAGACCCGTAAGTAATTTATAAAAAAGTGTTTATTTAGGGGATGCTTTACTGTAATAAAAGAAAGCACTTCAATCACTGTCTGCATGTCCAAATACAGAAGGTTGTAGCATCTATTGCTATAAGTAAGTTGACAATAGTCTCTCTTTATGGTCATTGCATAGCATAGTGAATTGGCTGTCCATATCATGGCCTCACTTTCAGTTTCTGATGTCAGTACTTCATAAAGCTCCATGGTTATATCAGAATTTTGCTGTGAAAAAATATTTCGCTATGTGAGAGCTTTTAAAATAGGTTCATATAAATAAATAAAATCAGGGTGACCGCAGATCTAGAAAACCGAGAAAACCTGAAATTATCAGGGAATTTTATGCTTCTAGAAATATCAGGGAATTCCGTTGACAGTTTTGAAAAACTGCGAATTTCTGTGATTTTTTTTCATTTTCCGACCTTATAATTTTCTTTTAGCTGAATGAACACTGGTTGTTCATTCCATGATGTCGCATTTTTCATCTCGCGTCACAAGACCCATCACTCATCTCCTTTAAATATACTTCTGAACAAGAGGCTGGAGGGAGAGTTTTCGATAGGCGACGTGACCTCAATAAACATCCTTTGAAGGGGGCGTTTCAGAGAATTATCAGGGAAAAATCAGGAAAAGCATCAGGGAATTTCAAAATAAATTTTTTGTGATCAACCTGAAAATTTTGATTGATTAAAAAATTTTAAGTACTCATCACAGTTGTATATAATTTTGATTTAAAACGTAAAGCTATCATGAATTTGAGCGTTGGTGCCAAATCATTTTAATTTTTTTTGCTCCATTTTTTATAAAAAAGTAATTCAAAAATTTTTTTTTTTTGCAGAAATGCGGTTTATTCTTTTACCTATGTACATAGTTTTATTATGGGATTAAAAATTTGAATTTGAGTTTTCGACAGAAGAAGCACATTTTAAGCATCACTGAACTCAAATCAAAGATTGTTTAGCTGATGTTTGTGTGTGTGTCCATGACTGGACACTATGTCTCAGGAATGAATAAAGTGTTTTATATATAATTTGGTATGATTATTGCAATCAGTGAATACCGGAGCTTTATTGATTATGAACACAATCAAATGTTCAAAAGCCCCTCCCTCCAATTTTTGAATGATCTTTTGAAAAAATCATTAAAAAATCAACACTTTCAATAGTGATATAAAAATAATCATTTCAGATGCAGTTTTTGATCAGAAAATGAATGATAGACTTTGAACACTATCGAATGAATGAGCCGTTCTCGAGATATTGTATGATTTTCGAATAAATTTTTTAAAAACACATTAAAAATACAAGACTTTGAATACTGTTGAATGAATGATATGAAGGTGGGTGGCTCCAGAATCTTGAAAGGTCCGAGAAAGTGACAAAGTGGAAGTGTGCTGATTTGGCGGGTTATCGCCAAAGAGTGATAAATAATAACTTTGGTTGTTGCTTTTTGTGGTGAGTTTCGATCGCACTCATATGTGACTGTCATTTATTTGCAAAATGTCGCTTGATGGTGAAATTGCCATTGCTGTTGCACTGGAAGACGATCCGCCTCGTAAAAGGACAAAATGGGTGAAGGGTTGAATATTAAAAAGAGAAAACTTTTCTCATATCAACTTGATGAGGGAATTGGAGAATTTCCCCACTGATTTTTTAAATTTTGTCAAAATGGATGTGGACACATATAATGATTTTTCCTTATAAAAATTAGAAAAGTGCAGGCGGGAGTTTACAGGTAAGTATTGTGATTTTTGACAAAGTATAGAATTTCGTAAGAAATATCCTCTAAAACCTTAAATTTGGGAGATATTATATTTGCTTATATTTGCTCAGAGATCAGCAGAAAGAAAAGTGCAGTGATTAAACAACCCATTTTCAGTAATTTAAAAAAAATACAGCTAAATGAAATATTTTTTTTTGATTGACAATTATAGAATACTGCTGTAAATCATATACACCCCTCTTGTAATAAAAATTTGAAAACATGTTTGAAAATGTTGAACCAAATTAAAAAAAATAATAATAATATTAACCATAAAATTCTAAAGAGCACCAATAAAACAAAAAATAACGTCAAAATGAACTAAAACAACAAAAATCTAGGTCAAAAATTTTCATAGTTATATACTATAAAAAAGTTTCACACTGGGATGAGAAAAAAAATATTTATTAGTATACATGAGTGATTTGACCATTTTAATCCTATCAATGCCTCAAAAGCGGAGATCATTAATGGCAGACAGAATTCTCCCCTCCTCCCTCTTCTGCAACATAAACACGTATGGTGAAATGATGAAAACTTTCACAGAAATGAAGGGTAGTGAGGGAATCCTAGTCTAAAAAACTATATTTGCAAATATTAATTTCAGAGCAAAAATTGTTGAGTTCAGAATTTTAAAATATTTTACCCCAAATTAACACCAAACAAAGAATAATTTGGACAAAATTTTGAACTTGGTAAATTCACTATCAAGAATCTTCCAGTCTTTATTTCTTTCTGAAGGAGAGATTAAAGAAGATCTTTTTCTTTCTACTTTTGATTTGGCTGATGAAGTGCGCGTTTGCGGAAAAAGAAAATTCCCTCATAATATTTTAATTAGGTTTTTCACAACCGTGATTGGTCTTTTTATCTTTTTCAGTTTATAATATGCATTAAAAAAATAATGGCAAAAGCACTAATTCTGCAAATTCTTAAAATCAGTAATTCAATACTTTTTGTATTCCATATTTAGAAACCACAATCTCTAGAAACTACAGATGTTCCGCATAAATAACAGGTATATAAAAGCATAGATGCATTTTTTTTCTTGATAAAATATTTTATATTCATAGTTTTAATCATGAAAAGATGCATTTTTACAAAAGATCGATCACAAAGAATGAAAGTTAAAACTTATATTTGTCTTGAACTTTCCTTCAGAGGCACAAAATATGAAGAAATCTTGACATTATTGTTCATTTTACTTTTCTTTTTATTGATCTCCATAGTATAAATAAAAACAAATTAAAATAAGGCTTTATTAGATTTATCTAACTACGATGTGCGACCATGTGTGAGTATAATGATATAATGAGGTAAAATGCAATAACCTTGCAATGTCCCATCTGAGTCTTGATCTGATCCCTCTAAGTAGGATAAAGTGCTGGGGAATGTCCGAGCTGGAATGAGGGGGTCAAGGTAGGCGTTCCACTACATGACCTTTACACGAATTGTGTAGTGGTCCCTAGGTCAAGATCACATTTTGATTGCTATGACCAAGGACGTTCTTTGGCTATAACTCTTCACGGAAAATATCGGTCCTGTTTATCGACTGTCTAATTTGAATTTGGCTCAGAGGGATTAGGTTAATACATGCGGTATGTGAAACTCTCAAGAGATTAGACGTTTGACTTTCTGGGACAGAAACATGTAAATTTTGCAGGGCGCCATTTTTGGTGATAGACATAACATTTTACAGTCACCAAGAATAATTCAATAGTCGCCACTGGCGATGTGGCGACCGCTAATCTCGACCTTTACTAGGAAATCAAGATCCTTCAAATATAGATTAGATTTGAGTGCTGAGTAGTTAGTGCTTATAACAGTATTATTTAATGACAGCAAGAGAAAATGTACCGAAATATAAAATATTTAAAAATGTAATTTGAGAAACATGAAAAACATTCTTGAAATAAAGTTCAAGTTTCAAAATAGATGAATGACATATGCAGTCTCAGGCTGCTTTACTGATTGTAAGAAGATTGGTCTCCCGAATCATTGTAATGGCTGTAAAAATTTAAAGAGATAAAATTTCAACACTCAGTGTGAGGGTTACTATGTTTGTACGAAATGGTATGAAAAAATGCTAGTGCTCTGTGGATTTTTCATATGTATACACACTTATTGCCTTTTAGTATGAGTGCTGAGACCCGTAAGTAATTTATAAAAAGTGTTTATTTAGGGGATGCTTTACTGTAATAAAAGAAAGCACTTCAATCACTGTCTGCATGTCCAAATACAGAAGGTTGTAGCATCTATTGCTATAAGTAAGTTGACAATAGTCTCTCTTTATGGTCATTGCATAGCATAGTGAATTGGCTGTCCATATCATGGCCTCACTTTCAGTTTCTGATGTCAGTACTTCATAAAGCTCCATGGTTATATCAGAATTTTGCTGTGAAAAAATATTTCGCTATGTGAGAGCTTTTAAAATAGGTTCATATAAATAAATAAAATCAGGGTGACCGCAGATCTAGAAAACCGAGAAAACCTGAAATTATCAGGGAATTTTATGCTTCTAGAAATATCAGGGAATTCCGTTGACAGTTTTGAAAAACTGCGAATTTCTGTGATTTTTTTTCATTTTCCGACCTTATAATTTTCTTTTAGCTGAATGAACACTGGTTGTTCATTCCATGATGTCGCATTTTTCATCTCGCGTCACAAGACCCATCACTCATCTCCTTTAAATATACTTCTGAACAAGAGGCTGGAGGGAGAGTTTTCGATAGGCGACGTGACCTCAATAAACATCCTTTGAAGGGGGCGTTTCAGAGAATTATCAGGGAAAAATCAGGAAAAGCATCAGGGAATTTCAAAATAAATTTTTTGTGATCAACCTGAAAATATTGATTGATTAAAAAATTTTAAGTACTCATCACAGTTGTATATAATTTTGATTTAAAACGTAAAGCTATCATGAATTTGAGCGTTGGTGCCAAATCATTTTAATTTTTTTTGCTCCATTTTTTATAAAAAAGTAATTCAAAAATTTTTTTTTTTTGCAGAAATGCGGTTTATTCTTTTACCTATGTACATAGTTTTATTATGGGATCAAAAATTTGAATTTGAGTTTTCGACAGAAGAAGCACATTTTAAGCATCACTGAACTCAAATCAAAGATTGTTTAGCTGATGTTTGTGTGTGTGTCCATGACTGGACACTATGTCTCAGGAATGAATAAAGTGTTTTATATATAATTTGGTATGATTATTGCAATCAGTGAATACCGGAGCTTTATTGATTATGAACACAATCAAATGTTCAAAAGCCCCTCCCTCCAATTTTTGAATGATCTTTTGAAAAAATCATTAAAAAATCAACACTTTCAATAGTGATATAAAAATAATCATTTCAGATGCAGTTTTTGATCAGAAAATGAATGATAGACTTTGAACACTATCGAATGAATGAGCCGTTCTCGAGATATTGTATGATTTTCGAATAAATTTTTTAAAAACACATTAAAAATACAAGACTTTGAATACTGTTGAATGAATGATATGAAGGTGGGTGGCTCCAGAATCTTGAAAGGTCCGAGAAAGTGACAAAGTGGAAGTGTGCTGATTTGGCGGGTTATCGCCAAAGAGTGATAAATAATAACTTTGGTTGTTGCTTTTTGTGGTGAGTTTCGATCGCACTCATATGTGACTGTCATTTATTTGCAAAATGTCGCTTGATGGTGAAATTGCCATTGCTGTTGCACTGGAAGACGATCCGCCTCGTAAAAGGACAAAATGGGTGAAGGGTTGAATATTAAAAAGAGAAAACTTTTCTCATATCAACTTGATGAGGGAATTGGAGAATTTCCCCACTGATTTTTTAAATTTTGTCAAAATGGATGTGGACACATATAATGATTTTTCCTTATAAAAATTAGAAAAGTGCAGGCGGGAGTTTACAGGTAAGTATTGTGATTTTTGACAAAGTATAGAATTTCGTAAGAAATATCCTCTAAAACCTTAAATTTGGGAGATATTATATTTGCTTATATTTGCTCAGAGATCAGCAGAAAGAAAAGTGCAGTGATTAAACAACCCATTTTCAGTAATTTAAAAAAAATACAGCTAAATGAAATATTTTTTTTTGATTGACAATTATAGAATACTGCTGTAAATCATATACACCCCTCTTGTAATAAAAATTTGAAAACATGTTTGAAAATGTTGAACCAAATTAAAAAAAATAATAATAATATTAACCATAAAATTCTAAAGAGCACCAATAAAACAAAAAATAACGTCAAAATGAACTAAAACAACAAAAATCTAGGTCAAAAATTTTCATAGTTATATACTATAAAAAAGTTTCACACTGGGATGAGAAAAAAAATATTTATTAGTATACATGAGTGATTTGACCATTTTAATCCTATCAATGCCTCAAAAGCGGAGATCATTAATGGCAGACAGAATTCTCCCCTCCTCCCTCTTCTGCAACATAAACACGTATGGTGAAATGATGAAAACTTTCACAGAAATGAAGGGTAGTGAGGGAATCCTAGTCTAAAAAACTATATTTGCAAATATTAATTTCAGAGCAAAAATTGTTGAGTTCAGAATTTTAAAATATTTTACCCCAAATTAACACCAAACAAAGAATAATTTGGACAAAATTTTGAACTTGGTAAATTCACTATCAAGAATCTTCCAGTCTTTATTTCTTTCTGAAGGAGAGATTAAAGAAGATCTTTTTCTTTCTACTTTTGATTTGGCTGATGAAGTGCGCGTTTGCGGAAAAAGAAAATTCCCTCATAATATTTTAATTAGGTTTTTCACAACCGTGATTGGTCTTTTTATCTTTTTCAGTTTATAATATGCATTAAAAAAATAATGGCAAAAGCACTAATTCTGCAAATTCTTAAAATCAGTAATTCAATACTTTTTGTATTCCATATTTAGAAACCACAATCTCTAGAAACTACAGATGTTCCGCATAAATAACAGGTATATAAAAGCATAGATGCATTTTTTTTCTTGATAAAATATTTTATATTCATAGTTTTAATCATGAAAAGATGCATTTTTACAAAAGATCGATCACAAAGAATGAAAGTTAAAACTTATATTTGTCTTGAACTTTCCTTCAGAGGCACAAAATATGAAGAAATCTTGACATTATTGTTCATTTTACTTTTCTTTTTATTGATCTCCATAGTATAAATAAAAACAAATTAAAATAAGGCTTTATTAGATTTATCTAACTACGATGTGCGACCATGTGTGAGTATAATGATATAATGAGGTAAAATGCAATAACCTTGCAATGTCCCATCTGAGTCTTGATCTGATCCCTCTAAGTAGGATAAAGTGCTGGGGAATGTCCGAGCTGGAATGAGGGGGTCAAGGTAGGCGTTCCACTACATGACCTTTACACGAATTGTGTAGTGGTCCCTAGGTCAAGATCACATTTTGATTGCTATGACCAAGGACGTTCTTTGGCTATAACTCTTCACGGAAAATATCGGTCCTGTTTATCGACTGTCTAATTTGAATTTGGCTCAGAGGGATTAGGTTAATACATGCGGTATGTGAAACTCTCAAGAGATTAGACGTTTGACTTTCTGGGACAGAAACATGTAAATTTTGCAGGGCGCCATTTTTGGTGATAGACATAACATTTTACAGTCACCAAGAATAATTCAATAGTCGCCACTGGCGATGTGGCGACCGCTAATCTCGACCTTTACTAGGAAATCAAGATCCTTCAAATATAGATTAGATTTGAGTGCTGAGTAGTTAGTGCTTATAACAGTATTATTTAATGACAGCAAGAGAAAATGTACCGAAATATAAAATATTTAAAAATGTAATTTGAGAAACATGAAAAACATTCTTGAAATAAAGTTCAAGTTTCAAAATAGATGAATGACATATGCAGTCTCAGGCTGCTTTACTGATTGTAAGAAGATTGGTCTCCCGAATCATTGTAATGGCTGTAAAAATTTAAAGAGATAAAATTTCAACACTCAGTGTGAGGGTTACTATGTTTGTACGAAATGGTATGAAAAAATGCTAGTGCTCTGTGGATTTTTCATATGTATACACACTTATTGCCTTTTAGTATGAGTGCTGAGACCCGTAAGTAATTTATAAAAAGTGTTTATTTAGGGGATGCTTTACTGTAATAAAAGAAAGCACTTCAATCACTGTCTGCATGTCCAAATACAGAAGGTTGTAGCATCTATTGCTATAAGTAAGTTGACAATAGTCTCTCTTTATGGTCATTGCATAGCATAGTGAATTGGCTGTCCATATCATGGCCTCACTTTCAGTTTCTGATGTCAGTACTTCATAAAGCTCCATGGTTATATCAGAATTTTGCTGTGAAAAAATATTTCGCTATGTGAGAGCTTTTAAAATAGGTTCATATAAATAAATAAAATCAGGGTGACCGCAGATCTAGAAAACCGAGAAAACCTGAAATTATCAGGGAATTTTATGCTTCTAGAAATATCAGGGAATTCCGTTGACAGTTTTGAAAAACTGCGAATTTCTGTGATTTTTTTTCATTTTCCGACCTTATAATTTTCTTTTAGCTGAATGAACACTGGTTGTTCATTCCATGATGTCGCATTTTTCATCTCGCGTCACAAGACCCATCACTCATCTCCTTTAAATATACTTCTGAACAAGAGGCTGGAGGGAGAGTTTTCGATAGGCGACGTGACCTCAATAAACATCCTTTGAAGGGGGCGTTTCAGAGAATTATCAGGGAAAAATCAGGAAAAGCATCAGGGAATTTCAAAATAAATTTTTTGTGATCAACCTGAAAATATTGATTGATTAAAAAATTTTAAGTACTCATCACAGTTGTATATAATTTTGATTTAAAACGTAAAGCTATCATGAATTTGAGCGTTGGTGCCAAATCATTTTAATTTTTTTTGCTCCATTTTTTATAAAAAAGTAATTCAAAAATTTTTTTTTTTTGCAGAAATGCGGTTTATTCTTTTACCTATGTACATAGTTTTATTATGGGATCAAAAATTTGAATTTGAGTTTTCGACAGAAGAAGCACATTTTAAGCATCACTGAACTCAAATCAAAGATTGTTTAGCTGATGTTTGTGTGTGTGTCCATGACTGGACACTATGTCTCAGGAATGAATAAAGTGTTTTATATATAATTTGGTATGATTATTGCAATCAGTGAATACCGGAGCTTTATTGATTATGAACACAATCAAATGTTCAAAAGCCCCTCCCTCCAATTTTTGAATGATCTTTTGAAAAAATCATTAAAAAATCAACACTTTCAATAGTGATATAAAAATAATCATTTCAGATGCAGTTTTTGATCAGAAAATGAATGATAGACTTTGAACACTATCGAATGAATGAGCCGTTCTCGAGATATTGTATGATTTTCGAATAAATTTTTTAAAAACACATTAAAAATACAAGACTTTGAATACTGTTGAATGAATGATATGAAGGTGGGTGGCTCCAGAATCTTGAAAGGTCCGAGAAAGTGACAAAGTGGAAGTGTGCTGATTTGGCGGGTTATCGCCAAAGAGTGATAAATAATAACTTTGGTTGTTGCTTTTTGTGGTGAGTTTCGATCGCACTCATATGTGACTGTCATTTATTTGCAAAATGTCGCTTGATGGTGAAATTGCCATTGCTGTTGCACTGGAAGACGATCCGCCTCGTAAAAGGACAAAATGGGTGAAGGGTTGAATATTAAAAAGAGAAAACTTTTCTCATATCAACTTGATGAGGGAATTGGAGAATTTCCCCACTGATTTTTTAAATTTTGTCAAAATGGATGTGGACACATATAATGATTTTTCCTTATAAAAATTAGAAAAGTGCAGGCGGGAGTTTACAGGTAAGTATTGTGATTTTTGACAAAGTATAGAATTTCGTAAGAAATATCCTCTAAAACCTTAAATTTGGGAGATATTATATTTGCTTATATTTGCTCAGAGATCAGCAGAAAGAAAAGTGCAGTGATTAAACAACCCATTTTCAGTAATTTAAAAAAAATACAGCTAAATGAAATATTTTTTTTTGATTGACAATTATAGAATACTGCTGTAAATCATATACACCCCTCTTGTAATAAAAATTTGAAAACATGTTTGAAAATGTTGAACCAAATTAAAAAAAATAATAATAATATTAACCATAAAATTCTAAAGAGCACCAATAAAACAAAAAATAACGTCAAAATGAACTAAAACAACAAAAATCTAGGTCAAAAATTTTCATAGTTATATACTATAAAAAAGTTTCACACTGGGATGAGAAAAAAAATATTTATTAGTATACATGAGTGATTTGACCATTTTAATCCTATCAATGCCTCAAAAGCGGAGATCATTAATGGCAGACAGAATTCTCCCCTCCTCCCTCTTCTGCAACATAAACACGTATGGTGAAATAATGAAAACTTTCACAGAAATGAAGGGTAGTGAGGGAATCCTAGTCTAAAAAACTATATTTGCAAATATTAATTTCAGAGCAAAAATTGTTGAGTTCAGAATTTTAAAATATTTTACCCCAAATTAACACCAAACAAAGAATAATTTGGACAAAATTTTGAACTTGGTAAATTCACTATCAAGAATCTTCCAGTCTTTATTTCTTTCTGAAGGAGAGATTAAAGAAGATCTTTTTCTTTCTACTTTTGATTTGGCTGATGAAGTGCGCGTTTGCGGAAAAAGAAAATTCCCTCATAATATTTTAATTAGGTTTTTCACAACCGTGATTGGTCTTTTTATCTTTTTCAGTTTATAATATGCATTAAAAAAATAATGGCAAAAGCACTAATTCTGCAAATTCTTAAAATCAGTAATTCAATACTTTTTGTATTCCATATTTAGAAACCACAATCTCTAGAAACTACAGATGTTCCGCATAAATAACAGGTATATAAAAGCATAGATGCATTTTTTTTCTTGATAAAATATTTTATATTCATAGTTTTAATCATGAAAAGATGCATTTTTACAAAAGATCGATCACAAAGAATGAAAGTTAAAACTTATATTTGTCTTGAACTTTCCTTCAGAGGCACAAAATATGAAGAAATCTTGACATTATTGTTCATTTTACTTTTCTTTTTATTGATCTCCATAGTATAAATAAAAACAAATTAAAATAAGGCTTTATTAGATTTATCTAACTACGATGTGCGACCATGTGTGAGTATAATGATATAATGAGGTAAAATGCAATAACCTTGCAATGTCCCATCTGAGTCTTGATCTGATCCCTCTAAGTAGGATAAAGTGCTGGGGAATGTCCGAGCTGGAATGAGGGGGTCAAGGTAGGCGTTCCACTACATGACCTTTACACGAATTGTGTAGTGGTCCCTAGGTCAAGATCACATTTTGATTGCTATGACCAAGGACGTTCTTTGGCTATAACTCTTCACGGAAAATATCGGTCCTGTTTATCGACTGTCTAATTTGAATTTGGCTCAGAGGGATTAGGTTAATACATGCGGTATGTGAAACTCTCAAGAGATTAGACGTTTGACTTTCTGGGACAGAAACATGTAAATTTTGCAGGGCGCCATTTTTGGTGATAGACATAACATTTTACAGTCACCAAGAATAATTCAATAGTCGCCACTGGCGATGTGGCGACCGCTAATCTCGACCTTTACTAGGAAATCAAGATCCTTCAAATATAGATTAGATTTGAGTGCTGAGTAGTTAGTGCTTATAACAGTATTATTTAATGACAGCAAGAGAAAATGTACCGAAATATAAAATATTTAAAAATGTAATTTGAGAAACATGAAAAACATTCTTGAAATAAAGTTCAAGTTTCAAAATAGATGAATGACATATGCAGTCTCAGGCTGCTTTACTGATTGTAAGAAGATTGGTCTCCCGAATCATTGTAATGGCTGTAAAAATTTAAAGAGATAAAATTTCAACACTCAGTGTGAGGGTTACTATGTTTGTACGAAATGGTATGAAAAAATGCTAGTGCTCTGTGGATTTTTCATATGTATACACACTTATTGCCTTTTAGTATGAGTGCTGAGACCCGTAAGTAATTTATAAAAAAGTGTTTATTTAGGGGATGCTTTACTGTAATAAAAGAAAGCACTTCAATCACTGTCTGCATGTCCAAATACAGAAGGTTGTAGCATCTATTGCTATAAGTAAGTTGACAATAGTCTCTCTTTATGGTCATTGCATAGCATAGTGAATTGGCTGTCCATATCATGGCCTCACTTTCAGTTTCTGATGTCAGTACTTCATAAAGCTCCATGGTTATATCAGAATTTTGCTGTGAAAAAATATTTCGCTATGTGAGAGCTTTTAAAATAGGTTCATATAAATAAATAAAATCAGGGTGACCGCAGATCTAGAAAACCGAGAAAACCTGAAATTATCAGGGAATTTTATGCTTCTAGAAATATCAGAGAATTCCGTTGACAGTTTTGAAAAACTGCGAATTTCTGTGATTTTTTTTTCATTTTCCGACCTTATAATTTTCTTTTAGCTGAATGAACACTGGTTGTTCATTCCATGATGTCGCATTTTTCATCTCGCGTCACAAGACCCATCACTCATCTCCTTTAAATATACTTCTGAACAAGAGGCTGGAGGGAGAGTTTTCGATAGGCGACGTGACCTCAATAAACATCCTTTGAAGGGGGCGTTTCAGAGAATTATCAGGGAAAAATCAGGAAAAGCATCAGGGAATTTCAAAATAAATTTTTTGTGATCAACCTGAAAATTTTGATTGATTAAAAAATTTTAAGTACTCATCACAGTTGTATATAATTTTGATTTAAAACGTAAAGCTATCATGAATTTGAGCGTTGGTGCCAAATCATTTTAATTTTTTTTGCTCCATTTTTTATAAAAAAGTAATTCAAAAATTTTTTTTTTTTGCAGAAATGCGGTTTATTCTTTTACCTATGTACATAGTTTTATTATGGGATCAAAAATTTGAATTTGAGTTTTCGACAGAAGAAGCACATTTTAAGCATCACTGAACTCAAATCAAAGATTGTTTAGCTGATGTTTGTGTGTGTGTCCATGACTGGACACTATGTCTCAGGAATGAATAAAGTGTTTTATATATAATTTGGTATGATTATTGCAATCAGTGAATACCGGAGCTTTATTGATTATGAACACAATCAAATGTTCAAAAGCCCCTCCCTCCAATTTTTGAATGATCTTTTGAAAAAATCATTAAAAAATCAACACTTTCAATAGTGATATAAAAATAATCATTTCAGATGCAGTTTTTGATCAGAAAATGAATGATAGACTTTGAACACTATCGAATGAATGAGCCGTTCTCGAGATATTGTATGATTTTCGAATAAATTTTTTAAAAACACATTAAAAATACAAGACTTTGAATACTGTTGAATGAATGATATGAAGGTGGGTGGCTCCAGAATCTTGAAAGGTCCGAGAAAGTGACAAAGTGGAAGTGTGCTGATTTGGCGGGTTATCGCCAAAGAGTGATAAATAATAACTTTGGTTGTTGCTTTTTGTGGTGAGTTTCGATCGCACTCATATGTGACTGTCATTTATTTGCAAAATGTCGCTTGATGGTGAAATTGCCATTGCTGTTGCACTGGAAGACGATCCGCCTCGTAAAAGGACAAAATGGGTGAAGGGTTGGTTATTAAAAAGAGAAAACTTTTCTCATATCAACTTGATGAGGGAATTGGAGAATTTCCCCACTGATTTTTTAAATTTTGTCAAAATGGATGTGGACACATGTAAACCCCCCCCCCCCGCCAATGGAAAATTATCAAACTTGGTATCAATCGAAATATTTTTTCATTTTGAAGGGCAACATGCTATAATTTGGATCATTTGGAACAATGATACAGATTTTTCAAAATTTTCTTATGAAATTTGAAAATAGAAAAAATCCAAATTCTATAATTCGGAAAATTCCTGAATCGGTAAAGTCCGGACTGGTCCTTATTTTCCAAGTTGTACTGTATATGAAAAAAAATTGTATAAAACATTTCAAGTTATTTTGAATGGCTTTTTTACACTGTCATATATTCACAGTATCAATTAAATCTAAAGTTAATTTTTAAAATTGGTATCATTAAAAATGTATGTAGTACCTAAAATTTTGATATAGACAGCAGGCAAATCTCGTGGGATTTCACTCCGTATTAACGGAAGTTTACTCAGGGTCCGCGCTAGCCATTCGCCTACGCACCAAATGTGAAAAGTGTTGGAAAATTTAAAATTTGAAGATAGCAAAGCACGCACTGTCAGAGTCAATAAGTGTTGGCTGGGTCATGAAAGTACACAAGTCCAGTTTTAAAGAAAAACTTCGTTCACTTTATTTGGTGAAAAACACAACTCGGCATATTACACGTACCTGGTAATTTTCCATGCCGTAAAACATCAAAAATATACTATGTACAAAAAATTTTTTAGTTGTAAATGACTAGACAGAGATTTCTTGAAGCATTTGGTAGTAAGTTACTATACTACCTCTATCACTTGCGTGTATTTCAGCCACCATCACTTGGCAAAGGGAAACCAAAGGATAGAACATCAGGAAAATCTTTAAAGCGGCTTCCGAACGTTTGTAAGTAAATTTAACGTTCAATACATGCTGGTCCAAACTGACCACATCTGCATCCGTTTCGACTATTCACCGTCGTCAAACGATATTCCGCAGTGCTTCTGTCAAAAAAACATTTCTGTCTGCCTGCATCTGACCATCAGTGTCTATCTCGTCTGACTTCTTCAGACGTCTGATCTCGATCGACTCTCTCGACCTTCTCATTTGCTTCAAGAAACCTCTGCCCTATATATCCGAGAATGGACAGTTCCGGAAACGCCCCCGGATATGCAAATCAGATGCGTACGCATTGAGAACTGATTTGCATGAAACCTCATGTTGAAAAACGTCACGGTTCACGCCGGTGAACGGGAAGAGTCGTTCATATTAAATTTGCATAAACGCCCGTTCACAGGAACGTGAATCGCGATGTATTGATTATTTCCAACAATCGGCCCCCTCATGCAAATCCTTAAGTCTCAATGCATATGCAAAAGAAAACTTACTCTGAGAAACCAAGGTATATCAATAAACACCAAGGCCCCCAGTATCCTATCAAACATATAATGAAGGAAAAAATTTAAAGTATTATATCATTATTAAATTTAAAATAAAATGCATAAGTACTTATAGCATCTGAAAAATAGTTAAGTATTGTCGACAATATTGTAACAACAACATTTCACATCAAGTAGAAATTTATATACAACACAACTTCAATGCTTAAGTATCAGCATTCAAAAATTGAAATTTTAGTTTAAATTTAATTATAAGTATCCAAAATTTAAGTATAAGCACATTATCATATTAAACAAGTTAACTTTAAAAGATTAAGATTTTGTATAAGCATAGAATTTAAGTTTACTTTAAATTTGAGTATAAACACTATAATTCAAAAAGCTTAAAAAAAAATTTAGTCTATTAACACAATATAAGTATACATAATTAATACTATTAGACTGCATTGATATACCAAATATTTAAAAATACATGATGCAAGTAATCAGATAATAAAATTCCTTTATCAAAACTTTCAACACATACTTTTTACCAAGTTGAAAAATACAAAATTTTTATACACATAAGCTATTATTTAGCATCATGCGGGTCATGGAAAATGGATGTATATACAAAGGTGTAAAGTGAAAAAGATTCAATATCACAAAAATTTATACTCAAGATATACTATCTTATATCAATGAGATTTAAGATAAACAATAATGTATATATATGACATCTTTAAAAAAAATTCCCAAGTTGTAAATTCAATTTAGTATTTAAAATTTTCTTTAGACTAAACATTTAATCTCAAAAAGTTTTGATTTAGTTTTTAAAAATTTTATTACAAAATTTAAGTATTATTTCCTTAGTCATTGGTTTAGTAAAGTGATCTGCTAAGTTATCTTTACTATTTACAAATTTAACATTAAAAGATTCATTGACTATTAAATTTCTTAGGAAATGATATCTAACATCAATATGCTTAGTTCTGTTGTTTTCAATTGGAGAGTTAGAAAAATTAATGGCTGCTTGGTTGTCGCTAAAAATAACACTGTTACTTTTATTAAAGTTTAACCCAAGTAAATGACATTCTTCTATTATGTTTTGTACCCATACCATTTCCTTAGCGGCTTCAGTTAGTGATACGTATTCAGCTTCCATGGTTGATAAGCTGACACACTTATGTTTAAAGGTACGCCAAGAAATAGGTACATTGTCAATAAAGAGTATCATGCCTCCAAGTGAAACACGGTCATCTCTGTTTGCAGCAAAGTCAGAATCTGAGTAACAATTTAATTTTAACTCCTGAATGTTAGATAAATTCAACATATAGTTTTTAGTCTTTTCAACATATCCTAAAAGTCTTAACAATGCATCCCAATGCTTAATTCCAGGGTTTTCTTGAAATTGAGATAATATATTGATGGCGTAACAAATATCAGGTCTAGTCCGACTAGATATAAAAGCCAAACACCCAATTAAGCTCCTGTAAGGAAAACTTTGCATTTGCTTTATTTCTTCACTTGTCTTTGGACAATCTATTTTACTTAGAATATTCCCTTTAGAAATGGGAAGTGAAGTAACTGGATATTTATACTGTTGAAACATTTGACATACTTTATCTATATACTAACTTTGATGTATAAAAAATTTATCGTCACACTCTTTAAATTCCACGCCTAAAAGTTTTCTAATTTTTCCTAATACCTTGATATCAAATTCTATGCTAAGTAATGAAACAATGTGGTCTATGTCCCTTTGATATTTTGAGAAGAGAATTATGTCATCCACATAGACTAGCATAAGAACTTTGCTATTGTAAATATATGCACAATTACACCATTGAAGTTTTAAAAAATTTAATTCTTTTAATTTGGTGTCAAGTTCATTAAACCATTCTCTTCCACTTTGATGAAGACCGTAAATGGCTTTCTTCAACAAACAAACATAATCAGGCTGTTCCTGATTGACATAACCTTGAGGCTGTTTCATATATACCTTTTGACTCAATTTAGCATAGAGATAGGCAGATTTGATATCTAATTGGAAATGCATCCAGCCAAGCATGCATACGAAAATTGAGAAGAATGCTCTAATTAAGTTGAAGTTAACAACAGGGCTAAAAACTTCATCGTATGATTCTCCCTTTTTCTGACTATACCCCTGGGCTACCAAACGAGCTTTAAATCTCTTGATTTTCCCTTTCTCGTCTTTCTTAATAGTGTAGACCCATCTATTGCCTATATGCTTTTGTGAGGTGGATGCAGGAACTAGTTCCCAGACACCCCTCTCTTGCATTACGGCCATTTCTTCATCCATAGCATTACACCATTTTTCGGACTGGGAAGATTTAATAGCAGCGTTGTACCCTTTTGGTATATTTATTTCAATATTGCTTGCTTCTGGTCTGCCTCTGACCCTTTTAAGACCTTTATTTTCCCGAAAATTAAACAGTTGCTGATCAAATTGTATATTCCTTTTATCACAATATTTCTTAACATCATTGTGTGACCTCAGCCTTTTATTATCTCCTTGAGCGTAATAATACACATCAGTTCTACTCCCATCGGGTCTTGGAACCGTCTTTCGCTGCCAAGCAATATCCGAGCAAGGAGTCATACTGGAGTCAGCAGGAGAGTCCGTTTCCTCACTGGATTCAGACGGATCGTCACCAGTGTCTTCACTCTCTCCTGCCCCCCCATCAGACTGCCCTCTCGGATATTCCCCGTCAGAGTATTCTGAAAGGTTATCTCTTGATATCCCTGAGGAGATATTTCTGGGACAAATTGGGTCCAGGATGCCTTCCACTACATCACCCTCATCAAACCTCACATTGCAGGTCTCAATTGTTCGTTTCTCTCCTGACAAAAATATCCTATAGCCCTTAGTTTTAGTAGCATAGCCTACCATCACCCCTTCTGTAGCTTTCATGTCTAACTTCTTTCTGAGCTGACTGGGTTTGCCTACATATGCTCTACAACCAAAGGTTCTAAGATGTTTGACTGAAGGTTTTCTACCACTGTAGAGTTCATGTGGTGTTTTAGTCTTAAATTTGTGACATATTCGATTTTTAGTGTATGTAAAACACAATATTGCTTCCGCCCAGAATCTGTCATGTAATTTGCTGTCGTTCAACATGGCTCTAACACAGTCAAATGCGGTTAAGTTGAATCGCTCTGATACTCCATTTTGCTGTGGGGTATATGTGTTAGTCCTCTCAGCCTTAATACCGATATCCTTCAGGTAATTTTTGAACTTATCATGGCAGAATTCCATTCCATTATCCGTCCGGATACATAGAATTTTAGTACCTAACTGCCTTTCTTCTCTGGCCTGAAACTCTTTAAAATGTGAAAATACTTCGGACTTCTGTTTCATGAGGTAAACAAAAACTTTTCTACTATAATCATCTGTTATAGTTAAGACATACTTGTTCCCACCATATGAGGCTGTGGGTAAGAGACCACACACATCCATGTGTAACAATTGCAATGGTTTAGTGGACCTTATCCTACCGGTGGGTTTATACGATACTCTCCTAGACTTAGCCAATTTACACGATTTACAATTTAACTTTTTGTATTTAAGCCTAGGAAGTCCGTTTACGGCAGAAACTTTGCTGGTTTGGAGGAGATATTCAGCGTTTATGTGGCAATATCGTTTATGCCAAAGACAGTTTGTACTATTAAGTTCAGTTACAGAACTGCTAGGCTTAGATATTGAACTATCCACATTTCTATTCTGCTTAGTTTTTGTTTTGTCAGATTTAAATTTAGTTTCTTTAAGATTAGGTGCTATTTTTACTTTGTCTATTTTTCTGGAAGCACTAGGATCCCTATCCTTGGATTTCTTATCCTTTTTGTGTTTCTTGTCTCCATCTCGATCCCTATCTTTAGATTGACGGTTTTCTACGTTATGTTGTTCCTGGGTACTATACTTAGGTTTTAAAAAATATAACCCATCCTTTCTTTTTGCATAAAAGAATTTCTCCCCTTTAGGTGTAAAAAACCATAGAACCCCATTAGCTCCATTAAAACTAAAATTTTGTTCCTCAAGAACAGATGCAGCTAATAAATTTCTCCTAAGTTTAGGAGAATACATAACATTTTCCAATTTGATAATACTTTGCTTATCCTTAAATTGGACATACATTTCCACCGTCCCGATAGCCTCAACTGGACTTTCGACATCCCCTACTGCTAGCGACATTGAAGTGCCTTTGCACTCATTAAATTTTGAAAATAACTTAATGTTATTACAGAAATGTCGCGTAGCAGCAGTGTCTACTACCCAGCTGAGTCTATCGCTAGGATCGATTACAGTATTAGCCTCAATCTGTGGAGACCCAAGAAATTCCACAATACTAGATCCATTATTTCTACTGCAATTAGATTTAGTATGACCTAGTTTGTTACATTTAAAACACTTAATTTTACTTTTAGAAATATTTACATTATGACTAGAAGTATTTACATTAGACACATTATGAGATACATTTGGAAATTTAAGTTTAGACACATTTACTCTATTTACAAATTTCTTAGAAGTAAAATATGCAGAATTTGAACTCACAGTTTTGGAAAAGTCACTTGCTTGCTGCCTCAGCCGGCTCTCCTCCGAGTCATTCCATCGATATATAATTTGAACGATACCTCGGAATTCTTCCGGAAGGTACCGAATCGACTGGAATGCTACATATAGGTCTTCAATGGGGTGTTTCGCGTCTTTAAGCCTCGTCACGGCCTTCCGCAGTCTTGAGCAAAAAATATCAACAGGCTCGTCTGGCTCCGGCCGAACGTCGAAGAACTCATCTAGTAATCTAACCAGGTTGGCTCTGGAAGGCGCTTGAAAATGTTCTTTCAAGGTATTCCATACTTGACTAGGTTCGTCGGTGACGTTTATCAACTCCTTGTATTCCGAGTATAAACTTTGATAAATGATGGCTAATGCTCGGTCTTTCCGGCGATAAAAATCATCATAGTCGCGGCGACTTGCATCTTCCTCGATAGGCTTAGCACTTCCATCTACGTGTCCGAAACATCCTTCTCCCTTGAGGACGAATGAGATGTCGGTACGCCAGGTGACGTAGTTGTCCCGCGTCAGCAACTCCGTTCTACTTGCCTCCATGGCCACTCGTAGTTTTGAAGAAGCAGAAGCAAAAGTTCTTGTACACTGTTTACGTTTACACTGTTGCGTTTCGTTGTTCACACGAACTTCAAAATGGTGCCATGTGCGGCCCCCATCTGAACACTGGAACGATTTCTTTAAAGATACTTGCACTTATGACTCTATTGGGCGTTGAACCGGCCCCGTAACCGTTTCTGTTGCGAAAATTTAAAATTTGAAGATAGCAAAGCACGCACTGTCAGAGTCAATAAGTGTTGGCTGGGTCATGAAAGTACACAAGTCCAGTTTTAAAGAAAAACTTCGTTCACTTTATTTGGTGAAAAACACAACTCGGCATATTACACGTACCTGGTAATTTTCCATGCCGTAAAACATCAAAAATATACTATGTACAAAAAATTTTTTAGTTGTAAATGACTAGACAGAGATTTCTTGAAGCATTTGGTAGTAAGTTACTATACTACCTCTATCACTTGCGTGTATTTCAGCCACCATCACTTGGCAAAGGGAAACCAAAGGATAGAACATCAGGAAAATCTTTAAAGCGGCTTCCGAACGTTTGTAAGTAAATTTAACGTTCAATACATGCTGGTCCAAACTGACCACATCTGCATCCGTTTCGACTATTCACCGTCGTCAAACGATATTCCGCAGTGCTTCTGTCAAAAAAACATTTCTGTCTGCCTGCATCTGACCATCAGTGTCTATCTCGTCTGACTTCTTCAGACGTCTGATCTCGATCGACTCTCTCGACCTTCTCATTTGCTTCAAGAAACCTCTGCCCTATATATCCGAGAATGGACAGTTCCGGAAACGCCCCCGGATATGCAAATCAGATGCGTACGCATTGAGAACTGATTTGCATGAAACCTCATGTTGAAAAACGTCACGGTTCACGCCGGTGAACGGGAAGAGTCGTTCATATTAAATTTGCATAAACGCCCGTTCACAGGAACGTGAATCGCGATGTATTGATTATTTCCAACACCCAACGCACCAAATCTACGCACCAAATGTGAAAAGATCGCAAAACTGGCGATAAAAAAAATACTTTGGCGAAAAAAATGGCGAATGATTTTTTGGAAACTGTGAAAATTTCGTAAATATTTTTTTGTAAAGTAATATGGAATAAAAGTCCGATTTAATTTGGAATAAAAGTCCGATTCCAGACAAGTAGGCCTATGATATACGAGCGTTGTCTCCCGTCTGTTTTGGGGACGCTCGTTCTCGTGTGACAAGCTCCAAGTATTCTTTAATTCCCAGCACGCTGCTCCTCAAAACGGATGGCAGACAGCGCGCATTCCTGTCTCTCAAGCGTCCTTGACTCACCGCGGCAATCAAAACATTATCTGGATTCCGTCCGTTATGGGAGCCGATTTTTTTCGTTAACCCCGAGTCGCACAACCGTTAACCCCCAACACAGTTATTAGATACTCTCCAATAAACAAAACAAAAAAAATACTTTCAACTTAAAATTCTGCATTATAGTTTTAAGCAATCCGTTATAGAATTATTTCTGAAAAGAGCCATTTTTTGTCGAAAACGATCAGCCGTAATCAGAGAAACAAGTGATAAACATCGAACGAAAATGTATGTATATTTTTTGATGATGCGTATACAATGGTAGTCCGAGCATCTGGAGGGCAGAGAAATTAGGAGTGTGCGATTGCGTAATTACTACAGCATCGTTTTAGGATCGATTGTCTTACGGGAAAAAATAACTTTTAGACTTACGATGTTCTTTTTTTTTTAGACTCCGCATATAAATCGCCCCCCTCCTCCACTTTGAAGCGTTTTTTTTTTTTGTCACAAATTTCTCGACTTACGCGAGTATATTACGGTAAATAAAAAAGCATTTAATTTTAGTTAAAAATAAAATAGAAAAAAGGCAACTACTGATTATTATCACAGACGCCAATTTGCGGTTTGCTGTTTTTGTCATAAGTTGAATCGTAGTTTATCTTTTTGTTACGAATTTTTAAGCCTGCCTGGCTTGTTTTCGTTTCATCTTCATCATCATCTTTGTGGTTTTTATACGATCCTTACGCCTACCTGAATTTTAAAACCGACATTAAAATTTATCCCTTAGATAGTTTTGGTGCCTAATTTTAAAGAAATATAATGATGATACTGCATATAAAAATATTATGGATGTAACAGGAATTGGTTTCACATGTCCTATGACAATAACCATCGTTAAAAGAGGCTTTAGTAAACAGAACATAAATTTCATTAAGTAGTAACATCAGAGTAAAAAATCTCAGTGACTTGATTCTTATAAATAGTGAAGGGCCAGATATGAAAGATTTTAACTTTAAGGCAGCTTTTGAAAATTGGTGTATAGTACAACAACGCTTGCCTGGTTTATATGATAATGAAACTATGTGAATTATAGAATAAATTTGTCATTTTTGTAACTCATTGTGATCTTTCATTGGTAAATACAAGTTTAATTTACTAATAGCCTGTTTAATGATTAAAAATATGAAATCTACCTATCTTTATATCTTGTTTAGAATGAAATTAATATTATTAGCTGCATTATGGCTTAAAAGTAAAAAAAATTTTACAGATGGCGACGATAACTTTGACTAATAATCATGTAATTTGGCTAATGATTTTTCAATTTGGCTAATTTGTTGGCTAACAGTTTGAAATTCCTAGCGCGGGCCCTGTTTACTGAATTTTTTAATAATTTATTAAAGTTTTGAGTATAATATTTATTTGCTTTAGCTTGATTAACTTCCGTTAATTCTTCCGTTTGTCCTTCTTAATAAAATTTCCGTTTTGATTTAATGGGGGGATTTCTCTTATTATTATTATTTTATTGCGCTATGTTTATTTTTAATTTTATGATTTTATTTTTTTTCTTGCGTTATTTCTTTTTTTTGCGCAATATAAAAGACCAGTATCCTTTTTGAAAAATAGTTTTTAATTTTGTAGATCTTTCCTAAAATTATATATTTTCCCTAAATATTATTTTTTTCCCCTAAAATTTTTTATTTCATTTTGTTAAGATCTTTTTTAAAAATTTTACTGCAATAAGATATTTTTAGATCTTAAGTTATTTATTTTAATTTTTTAAAATATGTTTTAAAAATTTTTATTGCAATTTTTTTTTTAATTTAGATTTTTTTCTAATTATTTAATGTAATAAAATTTATTTAGATCTGTAAAATTATTTTTCAATTTTTTTTATATTTTTTCAAAAATTATTTATTGCAATATTAAAGTATTTTATAGATCTTTACTAAAATTATTTATTGCAGTTTTTTTATATTAAAGAATATGTATTAAAAATAGATTTTCTCCATAAAAATTTAGGATTTTTTATTAATGTAATTTATATGCTATTTTAATTTATTAAAAGTTAATTGAAAATTCAAAATGTTTATACTTAAATTCTGTTAATTAGATTTTTAAAACTTCGTTGTCTTGAATTTGCTTGTTATATATATGACAAACTGTTAAAATAAAAAAAATGCCTTGCATCGAACTGCTCCAATGTCAAAAAATCTGTTGCTACAAACTGCTACAATTTCGAATAATTGCCTGCTACAAACTGCTACATTTTCGAAATATTGCCTGCTACAAACTGCTACAATTCCAGAAATTTACTGCTCCAAAAATTGCTCCAAAAGAGTTTTTTGTAATCACATCACTGTGAGCTTGAAAAGTTCTTTTTGACGTGTACTAGGGCAATTGCAGTTGAGAATTTTCGCTTGCCTTTGTCCCTTAGTATTACGCCAGTTTTTACATTGAAGCTTCCTGAAGATGTCATAGACATTTCTTCTAACAAGGTCACTGGGGATACCCAATGCCGGTTCAGGGCCCACAAAAGGAGTACTTGAGCCTTTCCTAGCAAGTTCATCTGCCAACTCATTGCCAGGAATGCCTGAATGACCAGGCACCCTGTAAAGAATGACATTGTTATTGCTAGCAATTTCACAGAGTGCATTGTAGAATTCCCCAACAAGGGAAGAAGTCATAGTGAACTTCCCAAGAGCCATAAGAGCAGCCTGACTGTCAGAACAGATGAAAATCTGGTTATTCTTATACTTCCTGTCATACCAAATTCTACAACACATAAGGATGGCAAAGACTTCGGCCTGAAAGACAATAGCATAACTGCCAAGCGGATAAGACAGCTCTGTGCCATCATCCAAACAGCACACACCAGCACCAGTACTTGTGCCAATCTTCGAGCCATCTGTATACCATACAATACAATTCTGTTTATTGTAGGTGGGAGTCCTCTTCCAGTCATCCCGAGACGGGACCTGAATTTCATAAGGCTTGTGAAACGTGTATTTGACATGAATGCCATCAGGTAGCATACAGAAATAAGGATGACTAGCAACATTACTGTTAAGTTCACCCCAAGATAGATACCTTGAGTAATCTTTCCAGTATTTCAGATATTTAAGTCTGTTCATGCAGATAAGTGCCTCTGCTTCAATACGCATGTAGAGCAGATGCAAACCGAGTAAAAGTTCAAGAGTTGCAGTAGGAGTAGTTTTCATGCATCCAGAAATTGCAATGCACACCATCCTTTGAAGCTTAACTAGTTCTAGTTTAGCTGTTTCACATCCAATTCTGGAACACCAAACAATGGATCCATAGGAAATGATAGGACAGATTGCCATCGAGTAAATCCAATGCATAGCCTTAGGATTTAAGCCCCAGGTTTTCCCAATGGCATTCCTACAAGACCAGAAGATTCTTCTGGCTTTAGTCGTGCAATAATCCAAGTGTCTCTTCCAGTTGAGTCCCTTGTCAAAGTAAATTCCCAAGAATTTAACCTCCTTGGAGCAGATAAGCTTCTGCTCAAAGAAGCGAATGTCCCCAAGATTAAGTATGTGTTTCCTAGTAAACACAACCAAAGCAGTCTTATGCGGATTAACAGTAAGACCTGCATTTTTACACCATGTCTCAACCCTCCTAAGAGCAGTAGACATCATGTCAGAGACAGTGTTGCCAAATTTGCCCCTGGCAATGATGACAACATCGTCTGCATAACCAATGCAGGAAACGCCAGAAACATTGATACTCTCCAAAAGAGAGTCCACAACTATACACCAAAGAATTGGTGAAAGCACACCTCCTTGCGGACAGCTCGCAAGTGCATGCACAGTCATACTATCACCACGTAAAGATGCACATATATACCTATTAAATAACAGGTTCTTGATCCAATAAGAGATCGTGATATCAACACCTTTCCTATCAAGAGCATCAAGGATGGTATTGATGGGTACCTTATCAAAGGCGCCTTCAATGTCAAGAAAGGTGGCAAGAGCAACTTCCTTGGCATTAAAGTTTCTCTCCAAAATAAAGGAGAGATTGTAAAGGGCAGTATCCATGGATTTGCCCGGTTGATAGGCATGTTGACAGGGGCTTAGAAGCAAGAATCACTTCTCTTAAGTACCTATCAATAAGTTTCTCAATAGTCTTTAAAAGAAAAGACGTAAAGCTAATAGGCCTAAAGGATTTGGCCTTGTAATAATTATCTTTCCAATCTTTGGAATGAAGATTACTTTAGTATGCCTCCATGCATTTGGTACATGACCCAAGGCAATACAGGCTCTGTAGATATTGCAGAGAATGGGAGCTAGCACCTCAATTCCCTCCTGGAGAAGAATTGGAATGATGCCATCAGTCCCCGGAGTTTTATAGGATTCATGGGAATTAATTGCCCATTTAACCCTATCAAGAGTAACCACACTCCTGGCAATACTCCAACTTTTGTCGTCAGAAGTAGACGTGGAGCAGGCATTAACATTGTCACATGATCATAAGAATAAGAAACTGGAAAGTGGACCCTGAACAGCTCAGCCAGGGTCTCTTCATCAGTAACAGTTAAGTCACCATTTGACTTCTTGACAGTGTTCAAATTACAATTTCTGTCCCTTGCCATCTGCTTAACAAGTTTTGCCGTGGCGGGGGCATCTTTAATACCTTCACAGTACTTTCTCCAAAAATTTCTCTTGGAGTCCCTGACTGCCTTATTATAGGAGGTAAGAGCAGATTTATAAACCTGCCATTCACCATTCTTTTTAGCTCTGTTAAAGAGCTTCCTGCATTTCCCACGCAACCGGCTGAGCTCATTAGACCACCAAGGAACAATCCTTGGGGAGTCAGCATTTGTGATTCTGCAGTTACTATGAAAGGTTTAGATAATGGCCTGTTGCACGGAGTCAACAGCCAAATCCAGGTTTTCAATAGAGGAATACTCACCATTGTGGCTAGCCAACCTGGCCCTGAGATCTTTGTAGGAACCCCAATTAGTTCTTCTAGGGTTCCTACCCTTGTCAGTCGCAGATTTTACAGGACCTTTAGCAGAAAAAGAGATTATTTGGTGGTCAGAAAGAGATATATCATCTAAGACCTTCCAATTAATCACATTTTCGTAAGCATTACTATTGCTTATGCTAATGTCTATCACTTTGCGATGCTTTGCAGTCACGAAGGTAGGAGAATTACCCTTATTGAGTACAAAAAGGTTAAAGAGTAGGATCTGTTCTAAAAGATCATCACCCCTACGGTTGCAATCACTACTACCCCAAACAGTGTTATGGGCATTCGAATCACAACCAATAATCAGTTTTTTGCCATTTCAATACTCAATAAGATTGATAATGACATTAGAAAGGTTTCCTTATCTTCATAAGAAAGATAGGCTGAAGCAAAGATGTATTCTATCTTATGCTCATTAATTGTAAGATTCACACTGATGGCAACATTGTCACCATCGAGGAATTTAACAAGATGAACAGGATTGAGCTTGTTGCTAACAGCAATACAGGCTCTAGGTCTGATACAGGATGTATCATAAAAGACATTGAATCCCTTGATCCCCAGACCCAAAATTTTTCTATTGCAGGTCCGGGGTTCCTGGATGGAAGCAATATCAGCTCTACTATTTAACAGCCTTTTACTAAGAATAGCAGAGGCAGAACAACTGTGATGCAGATTTATTTGCACAACGTTGAAACAGCCCATAAACAGAGACAAAAAAGAGGGCATAGAAAACCTAGGACAGAGAGAGGCCCTCCTAGTAACATGACAATGATCAGCGTCAAGCACATTTTCATTGTCAAAATCCTGCATGCGTTTTTCCAGCTCATCATCAGAAATCAGAGGGTTAGCATGTAGTGTAATATCAGAAGCAATTTCTAGATCATTAAGTTTAGGTATCATAGTCTCAAGACTAATGATACTTACCTGAGAGGAGGTCGCCTGATCTTCTGGCTGTTCCTCCATCTTCAACTTCCCTTTGAGCTTCTCGTTTGGGTCCCGAAGAATCTTAAAGACTCCGCGGTCCAAACCGGTGAAAGCACCAAGGTCAGCTTTGCGAATCGCATCCGCAGCCTCCGAATCCACCTCGAAGATCCATTTTACGGAAAGGGGTTCCACAAAATTTTGCAGAACACGCCACTCCTCAGACTTCAACTCCTGGTTGAAACGGTTCAGCCGTTTCAGCAAAACGCTCTGCTCCCTTATGTAAACATCTCTGGTCTTAAAGGCCACCTTGACTGGTTTGGGAAGATCATTGGCACTCAAGACTTTAAGTGCCTCCCCCAGAACCTGACTGTTATTATGGAAGGTTTTCTTAACCCATTCTACAGTATTTGCATCATTGCACTGAAGAACCAAAGCTCCAGCGTTTAAGCTAAAGCCATGAATCTTCGGAAGTTGCTCACCAGTGGGGATCTCATCTATTTTATCGAGAGTCACCACCTGGATGATGTCAACCTCTTCCTTGCTCAGCTTACTTGAAGGGAAGGAATTCTTGACAATTGCCATCTTGATAACCTGGACTGCCTGAGCATATGTTCCAGGTTGGATATCTGTCCTTGATCTTTTCTTATCGACCAGATCTCTTGGAGAAGGTGTGGTTCCTTCCGACCTAAGTCATTTGGTACCTCCAACCTTCTCTTTGACAGCGCCAGCTTTTGCAAGCCTCTGATCCAGCTGCCTAGGCATGCGCTTCCTCCTGCGCCTCTGTACTTTAGTGAATATCTCCTGCGTCACAGCCATGGTTTCAGTGTGTTGGTCACCAAGGCTCGCGACTTCACTTCCTTCCACAGCTGGACTGCAGGTTTCCTCCTTTTTGCCAAGATCCAACCCCAGAGGGACTGATTGGAATTCACCCGAAGATGAACCCAATCCTTTAACACTTTCTCTATGGCAGCATGGAGAACTAGGGAATGATACATCAAATTGCTCCATGCTGTAACCACTATTGTGAAAAACCATGGATTACTTCCAGTTCGATCGGAGCCCCCGCTAGGCTCCGTCTCCCCACACTTTTCTGACGTAAAAAGTGTAACCGCCGGAGTCATTTGCAAAGCTAGATGATAAGGAGCGGGCCATAACGTGCACCAGGTACACAGGGCCCAAGGATCAACAAGGATCCAAGGGGGATTTCTCGATATGAAACGCTCTCCACCATCCAATCAACGCAACTAAGGGACTCGACCTCTGGAACCATTTACTGCAAACGTTTCTTGAAAGCAAAACTACAGATGCATGCCGCTTTGCTCTTTTCACAACACAATCACCTAGTCCCGTTCCCGAGCCCAAACAGTATACCTTACGGGCCGAAGAGTGGTACTAAGGCCCATAAGGCAGAAGTGAAGTTTACTAGGGGCTTAGTATTGATGCAATCTGCAGCTAGAAGAAAAAGTTTGCTCGGGTGCCTCGGGATAGCATACTGGGATCCTTGGCATTTATTAACATGCCATGGTTTTTAGAGTAAATTTTTTTTGTCTATTTGTATATGCGCCGGGACTTTGGGATTAGCATGAGGGGACTGATTGTTGGAAAAATGTAAATAAACAATCACTATTCGCGATTTCCCGGAACACAATTCAACTAATAAATTTCCTTTTGAATGAATCACTATGTTTTTCTGGCGTGCAAATCGTGTACTCGATGCTTATGCAAATAATCTGCATATCCAGGGGCGTTTCCGGTTACAATTACATTCCAGAAAGGTCCCATTTTTGGATATATATACTGGGTTTCATCTTGAAGCAGTTGTCTTGTATTCTTACCATGTAGTCTGGTAAGGTAGTTTGGTATTCTGTCTTATCTCTTGTCTCTTGTCTTGTATAGTCTTGACTCTTGATGTGGTCTGTATGGCCGTGTTAGTTTGATCTTGTTATAGATCGTTATGTTTTTACAGCTTACTTACTTAGTTACTTACTTATCTTACTTACAGCAGATATATAATTTGCGGATGGTGAAGTGCAGCAACGGGTCAAAATGTTAAGTTACGTGCAAAATACAAAAGTTCAGTAAAGAACTTGTTTATTTTCAATCCAAACCAATAAAGTTTTCGTTTGTGAATAATTCTTCACGAACCTCTTTGCCAAGTATGTTACCGGATGAGGTGGCTTCAAGAAAGTGCATGCCATATTTTAGGTAAAGGAGTTACCTGTGTTTATACAATTACTTTAAATGACCCAGTATTCAAACGCAACTTCTTTGAGCTCTTTAAGCTCAGGATCTGTACATTGTGTTTAAGCTTTACCAAAGTGTTTTACCAAGTGTTGTAAACTGGTTATGGATTTCTAATTCAATAAAAATGATTAGACTTTTACTACTTGACTCTTCACTTCATGAGTAAAGGAAAACAATCCACACGCTATTCTGCAAGATAAATTGTATTTATCTGTTTTACTATGTATATGCATGTTACAAGCTGTTTGTGAAGCAAACACAAGTCACATATTGCAACATAGCATTGATTTATTTGTCATTACTGCTCTCATTCTCATAGATTCTATTCTACATGCTTTTGTATTTTTGGCAATTTGACAATATATTGAAAGTAATGCAAATTGTGCCATTTAAAAATTTGCATTTTGCTATAATATTAAACTTGGATTATATATACAATTTAATTGTAAAATAATGATAATAGGAACAGAACTAATTAAAATAATACACATAACAAATTGTAACTGTTTATTTGTACAGAATGCCATGTGTAAGTTACATTACTAGGCTCATGCTGCTTGGAGAAAACTTCAAATTTATTTAAATTCAATTCAAAATCTTAGGGGAAACAAATAAGAGTCTTGAAAATGACCTTGTATTGTTATTTTGAAAGCTGTTTTAGAAGAATTTTCTCCCTATTATACGTCAAAACTAAAACATTAATTTTTAAAGTCTAATTTTGCTGTTCAAAAGAGAAATATTCATTTAATTTTTTTTTTTTTTGTCATGGTTATGGAATTTTAATTTATTTTCTTAAATGAGATGCTATATAATAAAATGTTGTGATTCAGATTCTGAAAATATAAAAAATTCACTGTTTTCATTTTCAAATTGAAGTAGAATTCCTGCACCTTATTTTTCAAATTTCTCTTTAATTTCACTTTAAATTCTTTATTTTTTTCTAGATCTGTTAATCATAATGATTCTCCTGGAAAGGAACCTGAAAGAATTGATGTAAGTTTTATGATTAGAATTTGTGAAACAATTCTTCGATGTTTTTCATTTATGTTCTTTTTATAAAGCAAAGCAAATTGACGTATCTTGTATCAGAAATGTTTTATGCTGATGTCTTCATATGTTTTCGTAACTAGGCATCTTTGATTGACCACTCATTCCCACGAGTTTTTTTTTAGTTTTTTTTTTAATTGCAGCCTTTTTATGAAATTCAAATGCTGACTATAGCTGATATTACCAAAAGGTTTCCAGTCTCTTCTAATATAACTGTGGCATTAGTCTGCAGGGAAATTACAGTTAAAAAATAGTTGCTGATCGTAAAAATACCACTTACTCGATTATTGAGATAACGCCAGATTGAGTATTTTGGAAATGCATCATGTGAGGGAATACACAATAAATACAAATATTGGTAAATTAAATATAGCTTTTATTTTAAAACACATATTAAAACCTGATAATTAATTTCAACACAATAATAGTTTGCTTTGCCTAATGAAGTTCGTTTTCATGAATATTATAATAATTGAACCCCTCTTCCTATTAGGATTCTATTTTAATACTTAAATTCCATAATTAATTCCTTCTATATAATCAGTTGATTAAGTCTAACCTCTGGTAAGCATTAGCAATAAGGGCGGCAATCGTTAGGACGGATATCTCTTTTTGCAGATCTTATTTCTTTGCACTCATTGGGTGAACCCTTTCCAAAGGGATGGCAAAAATTGAAAGGCACTAGTACACTTGCAGGCAGGGTTCCCACTAAGTCAGGAAAAAAGGGGGAGAATTTCTCTCCTTCCAAAAAATTTTGGGAGAGATTTTCTGTTATAAAGAGAGACACTTAAAATTTCATTTTTTTTTTTTACCTTGCTAATTTAGAAAGTAATAAAAAAGAAAGCATTAACTATAACTCATATTCTTCGACATTTAAATTTTTTAATTCTTAAAACTAACATTCTTTTAAGATTCGTTTTAAAAATTAATTAGGAGTCGTTTAAGTATTAAGTAAGCACATTTTTGGTAATTTTATAGCCCCCCCCCCCCACACTTATTAGCAAAAATACTCAAATTCCTGACTTCCCCCATGCTTACGTTATGATTTTATTTGCTGACATAAAAACGTCTACATGGGTTATTTTATGTAAAATGACTCACATGCGAATTTACGATTTTTTTGTCTGTAAACTGCAAAAGTCGAGGGCCGACTGTATTTACTTTATATTTTGATTTTTAAAATCATTTTATGATCAATTTTCATGCAGCAATAGAAATTAAAAACTTTAACGATTTTTGATCGCCGAAGGCGAATATCGATGAAAACTATTTCACTAGGCAAATAGAATTAGGTAATAAATTTGACTTTATATTTGAAAATGGATTTTTTTTTTTTTTTGTATTTTTTACAAAACTTGCAGAACATAAGGATTGCATCGTCCTTTTGTTGAATCTCAAGCCAGTCATGATTTTAGCCATTTTGTTTGACTCAACTTTTTTTTTTTGTTTTCAAAATAGCCCTTTATTTCATAAATAATACGTTTGTAAAATAATTTTTCTGTATAAAACGCGAAACAATTACAAACACTATAATCAATGCAAACAGATTGGAAAAGTGGGAAATATTTTTCAAATTAAACGAGGTATGCTGAGGATAACGTACAAATGCAGATTTTCGTGATGCTGCTGCAAAATAACCTTTCATTTTATTAATAATATGGTAGAAAAATGGTTTGGTTTTTATTATTTGTATATTAAACGACATAATTATAAAAAAATTCAGTCGATGCAAATATATTGTGAAAATGGCATAAAGATATTCATTGGTCATCTCTCCTCAGAAAATGTGGGAATCGCCGTATGCAAACGCCATTTTCGCAATCGCGGAGAAACAGATTTTCAGATCATGTAAGAAAGGAATGTCTCTGATAAAAAATTCGTTGCTTTGTTCAAATTTTGTAACATTTTTTGGGCATATATGGCCAATTTCATGACATTTTCGGGATTTTTGTAACCTATAGACATACTGTGTACGGGGGAAAGGATTTTCGTCCGCAGAAAGAAGAAAATTTCTCGAGCAAAACACAAAAATTGCGGGAAGTACGCGGAAAGAGTATAATTCAAATCCGTGAAAGAATCCTATAAAAAAAAAAAAAAAAAAAAAGCAAAATTTTATTTGATCGAATTTGCCACCCGCGCAAGCTGAGGGGACACTTATAGTTTTCTATAAAATATCTCTCTAATTAGAAACACGTAGTACTTTAGTGTGCCCAAATCGCGATTGACTGCGATTCAGACTTAGCTACGAAATCGCGGTCCTCGACCACTCGGCAATCGGCCCACGATTCGCAACAACGAGGCAACTGATCGCGATTTGCGGTCGAGAAGCAATCGGCCCGATCGGGATCGGGCATCGGATTTCTTGGTATCCAATTTGAAGGAAAAAATAATTTTAGGCCGGAACTGGAGGGAGAAATTCTCGCGCAGTCTAAATTTTTACGCAAGATTTTTCATGGATTTCGCGAGAATCTCGCGGGTTCGCGCTGAAATGGGAACCCTGCGTGCAGGTGTCCATTTTTATTTTAAAAAAGACCATAGTGTTCTTTGCCAGTTCTCATGGTCTGCAGCTGGTCTGTTCAAAATCAAAGCTTTGGAATACTCAGTGTTTCAGGAGGAGGGGGTTGTGTGTCGATGACCCAGACCATCCGACTCGTCCGAGGACATGAGCAGCTGTTTGGATGGCCAGGAAAGGAGGGGAGGGGTTGTGTGTTGTTGATACCCAGACTGTCCGCCCTATGAGGGGTTGTGTGTCGAAAGCCCAGACACTCGGCTCGTCCAAGGACTTAGAGCAGCAAGATGAGTGGCCGGGAGGGGTTGTGTGTTGTTGTTGAAACCCAGACCGTCCGACCTACCAGAAAGGTGTAAGGTAACTGTTTGGACGGTCGGGAAGTGCCACCCAATTTAGACCGGAACCCAGTGGGGGAGGCATCCACAGGGACCGTACCCTCCTTCCCCTACCACCAACCTCTCGGAAGGACTTTCGGACCCACATGTTTAACGTGATCGTACTCCGCATGAACACGGCGGCAGTTTTGGCAGTGGCTGGAATCGAACCCGGGCCTACCGAGTGCAACTCCAGCGCGCTAACCAATGGGCTACCGCGCCCGAGGGGTTGTGTGTGTAAGATTCCTTAAGAGTGCAGTAGCGACAGGAAATTCCAACTCTGTCTCACGACAATAGCCTATAGTATATTTTTCAACCCACTTTTTACTCTTTATTATCACTATAAAACTGCTTATATGTACTTCGTTACAAATGTTGATGGGAGGCAAAAATCTGAAACCTTGCTTCCTCGGGCAGTTAAAATGGACGGACTGCTTTTGACCTTGTTAGAAGTACTCAGTCAGCAGAAACATATATACTGTGATTTGATTTTGCAAGTCTTTGGTGTCCATAAAAGTCAGACATGTAGTTGAAACTAGTTAATGTGAACATAAAAAAATCTGATGTGTGCTGCATATGACATTCCCTACAGACTCAAATTCACTTTCTTACATTTTACATTGTGATGCATTAAATTAAGTTTAATTGTAGAATAAAATATGGTTACTTTTCTGATAATATATATAATTTGCATTGTTAATGCATTTGTAACTTATTACATTTTAGAACATCTTCAGCTCTTCAAAATTCTATAAAACTATATATCTCGAGAATGGTTTATTTTAGAGTCATGGGGTCAATCTTATTAGCTTTGTTGTCAAAAATTACAAGAAAAATAAGTATATAGTTAAAATAATTCAGTAATTTTAGTCATTTATTTCAGATTTTCCAATCTTTGTGGGCCATTTCGTGAAAAAGGGTCTGTTATAATTCTTCGAATCATGCCAAGATCAAATCAGCATTAGGATAACACTGGGGATGTAACTTAATCATACTAAATTTTAAGAAATTTCGTCAAAATTAAAGGAAACATTAATATCTCGAGAATGATTCATCGTAGTATAATGAGGTTAAACTTATTATTTTCAATGTCAAAAATTACATATAAAACAAGCATTTAATTTAGTTGATACATTTGAGCATATGTAGTATTTTATTGTAGATTTTGATTATTTTTGCAGGCCATAGAAAAGGCAGGGTGTTTTTTTTTCCGAATCATACCAAAATCTAATCAGAACCAGGGTAACCCACAATTAACTTACCTATAAAATTAAAATTGGGTCAATTACTTTTTGAGTGAATACATACATTAGTGGAGGAGTTAAAGTGAATACATACATTAGTGGAGGAGTTAGTGAATACATACATTGCACAGATAGACACACCCACAGACATCATGCTAACAATAGTTTTTTCGTGTTCTAGATGTCCCAAAACATGTAAATCCGTCGAAAATGCAAGTTGCAATTTTTGACACAATTCCAATACTTTCCTTATACATTACCATGTGTTGTAGGGAAAGTATTTACAGCATTCCATTATTGCTAATGTTCAAATGTATCTATTTTCAGAGTTTCCCGGAATTAATCGACTGCTCCGACTCTGGCGAAAGTGATTCTGATGTTAGCAGACCTTTATCTAATGTAATGTGGAGCACTTATTTGTATCACAGTTTGTATTTTTTTCTAGAAACATTTATAAGAATGTTATTCATTTCAAAATTGCTTTCTGTATGATATTTTGTTAGTAGTAGATTATACCAAATCTGCCAACCCATCCAGATTTCCTGGGTTTGTGCAAACAACCACTGATTTCATAAAAATACCAGAAATACCAGAGAAAATGTTTGTATCAAGAGTATAAGTTTAACTACATTGTATTTTACATGATCTAAAAGCTTTGCAAAGTAAATTGAAACACAGAAGGAAAATAAAAATCCGTGTGTCCTATGTAGTTAATGTATAGATATGTTTCTGCTGTTTTTTTTTCAAACTGGAATAAATGTTTTGTATAATTAAGGCAGCACATCTAAAATGTTTAAATGCTGAATAATTTTAAAAAAATTTCACATAAAGTAGATGTAAAAACATATATACAAGCCTGAGCATTTTGGAGCGTGAAACACCCATCATCAGAGGCATATGGCAGGAAAAAAAAAGGAACTTTGGACTATTTATACCTAACCCATAGCTGCCAATTTTACTGGTTTTTTCCAAGAAACTCCCGGTTTCCCAATTTTAGATGAAAATCTCCCCGTTTTTGTCAATTTTTTTTAGAATTCCCTAAAGTTAGGGATTTTTCCATAAAAATTCTTTATGTCAAAAGGTAATTTTGATCGAACTTGCCGCCGCCATTTTGTTTCTTCCGTATATGCACCTAGTACCAGTACTAAGTTGCAGCATTTTCATATTATTGATGGATACTGCTTTAAATAAGTGTGATTTCATGTATATAGATTACATTGCCGTGTAATGTTGAAACATCCATTTCCATCTATGTTTCATTTCCAATTATGTAAATGAAAATTACATAACATTAATTTCTTTTTAGTAGATTTCATTATTAATCAATATTTTCATAAAATATTGATTATTTTTTAAGTGCGATTTTGCAGGTGTAGATTACATTCCCGTGCAATGTTGAAACATCCTTTTCCATCCATGTGTAGTTTCAAATTATGTGAATTAAAAAATGCACAGCAATAATTTTTTGCAGTATGTTTCATTATTAATTAATATTTTTGTAAAATATTTATTATTTTTAGGTGCAATTTTGTGGGTATAGATTAAATTTCCATGTAATGTTTAAACATCCTTTTTCATCCATCTTATTTTTAATAAAATTTTAAATTAAACAGTACTTTCACATTTTTGCAGTTTACATAAAAATGAAGGATTATTTTCTTTAAAATATGCTCTTATTTCCATATTTTCTAAGCAATAGAGTCCCTAAAGCCTTTTTCCTATCTACATTCATCTAATTAACTAAATTACAACTGAACAGCTTTTGTTTCAGTGAGCCAGTCCCCTCTCTAAAATTTCTCTCTATTTATGCCACTGTGTTTTTTTTTATACACTATGTAAAAACATTTTTCTTATGCAGTATGCATTTTCAATGTTATAGTGAGTTATCATATTTTGGAAAAAAAAAGCATACATTTTTTGTGTGATGTAAAACAAAAATCCCTATTTTTCCCTAAATGATATTGAACAGGTTCTACTCTGACTTGTAGAGTACTGTAGAAAATGCTCACCATGCTACCTACTGGATTTTTATTCTCCAATGTTGTCAGGTATGCCAGCCGAATCATTATCAAAATTTGCATATCATTAATGGCCAAAAGGTACAAGTAAATACAAATGCATACCTGCCAACTTTTACGCATTTTAACTGCTCTTTACGCTTTTACACATATATTGCTATATTTTACACATTTCCGCATTTATTTGAATTTTTTAACATTACTAGGAAATCAATCTCCGGCGAAATTCTCCGGCTTTTTTTTGTTTGAAATTTACCAATTAACGAGATATGGTATAATTCCTCGGAAACACCGATTTTGAGCTTTTTTAGCACTGATATATATCTACCATTCCCAGGATCGTAGTAAATCCATAATAAAATGCAGGGTAATGCCAATAAAATTAACGGAGATTTACGGCCTCGTGTAATGTAAATTAAGATCTCGATCGCTTATTTTATGGAAGTTATAAATATACTTCTTTAAAGGTTGTCTAATTCAGCATAAATCGCTAAAATGTTATTTTGTTCATAAACATTGCGATTGCGCAATTCAGTTTGTTCTCATGAATCGCTGAGAGTACAATAGTATTTTTTTCCATCCATTACAATTTTCTAAATATTGCATTTTTGATTGACTAAACTAGCTTATTTTCATGTTCTAATTAATTCTTACAGTTAATTTCTTAATTATTTTCGTATAAACAGTGCGATTACGCAATTGAGTTACATCGTGTGAATTGCCGAATGTACGTTACTATCTTTTTCCATCCATCTCCATCATTTAAATGTTGCATATTAGATCGACTACACTAGCTTATTTTCATATTCTGATTTATTACTACGGTTAATTTCTTAATTATTTTCGCATAAACAGTGCGATTACGCAATTCAATTACATCGTATGAATTGCCGAGTGTACGTTACTATCTTTTTCCATCCATCTCCATCATTTAAATATTGTATATTAGATCGACTAAACTAGCTTATTTTCATATTATGGCTAATTATTAAAGTTAATTTTTTAATTATATCTGCATAATATAAATTTTTCTATTTAAAAAATGGGTATGAACTCTATTAAGAGATATTTTCCAAAAAGTGGTATTAAAGCAATGATTTAAGCAAATAATAAGGAAACCATTTTGGTAGGAATATAATTCAGTGCTATAATATTTTTTTTTTTTTTTTTTTAAATTAAAGATCTATATTTGTTACTCTCTTTAGTGAAAACCTGTGTTTTGCCAAACATAAATATTTGTTTCATTATAAAGTAATTCTCACCGGATAAAACCTTTATATATTTTTTGTTTTATAATTTATTGTCCTGAAATTTTATAAAATTGGTATCCTGAATTTTCATATTCTACCAGTAGTATGCCTTATATTTAATGCAGTATTTTTTTAATGCAGGTACTTGTACATTGTTAAATTCATTAGAAATGTCGTTTGTACGTGTAGTTTAAAAAAAACACATTATAAATGTCATTTACACAAAATTTTACACATTTCAATTTTCCCAGGTTGGCAGGTATGCAAATGAAATGAAAAATCATAAAATATATAAATGACACAACCTATATAGGATTAAAATGAATGAAATAAAAAATGCTTCACATTTGAAGGCTTAAATAAGTTCAGACCTTTATGGAATCATGAATGAGACATACAAAATTGCAATGTTGCACAATTCCAAATGGAATCACGATAGATATAAGTAAATAGGGATTCGAAAAGCAAAATATTATGGGGATTATTGCAGTTAGTTAAAAGAAAATTAAAAATTAATAATTGAAAAGCAGGGCCTTTGGTGTTATGTGGATATGTTCATTGTGTGGTAAACGAACTTAATAACTTGCTTTATAGCAATAACAAATTTTGTCCTTTACTCCTGGATATGAATGTCTGTGTGTGGGTGTGTTGTTTGACTATATCAAAAGATATTCTATATCTGGATAGAACAATTTAGCGTAGCAGAGATATAACTCAACGAAAAACCTTGATAAATGTTCTTGTGCAATGAAATAAATGCGAAGCAGGTTAGAAGAAAAACTCAGTTCACTTTATTTTGTGAATAAATAAATCACGTCAGGCAAATTACGCATCTTGGTAAATACTATGCCGGTAATAAACAATACTTTGTACAATAGAGCTCGTATAGATTTTTAGTAATTAGCAGAACTTTCCTGAAGCATTTGTAGTAATAAAATACTCATACTACCTCAATCACTTGCCTGCATTTGAAGCCAACATTGTCGGTATCACACTTGGCCAAATATTCCATTGGTCGAAGCACCGGTAAACTTTATTGCGACTCCACACAATTCAACGTAAGTAAAATTTAATGACTAAACACTATGAATCTGCATGTAACTTTGAACTCGTTACAAATAGCTGTCATATTGCAGAAGACAAGTCTGTGTTATTTAACCAAACACATCTGACTTTAACACGAGTAACGTACATACCGACTAAGAACTTCCCCGTCTTATCATTGTCGTATGTCAGCGGTCGTCTGCCAATCAGTCCTATCTGCGATCTGCCTGAGATCCTTCAATCTTCCGATCTGGTCTTGGTCTGGTCTGATTTGCTTCAAGAGAGTTTTGCTTTATATATCCGAAAATGGGATCGTTCTGGAAATGCCCCCGGATATGCAAATGAGATGTGTACGCATTGAGACTTAGATTTGCATGAAACAGCATGTGGGAAAAACATCACAGTTCACACCAGAGAATGAAAAGAGTCGTTCACAAGAAATTTGCATGAACTCCCATTCACGTGAAACATGAATTGCAATATTTACATTCGTTTTTCCAACAATCAGCCCCGTCATGCCAATCCCTAAGTCTCTATGCATATGCAACAAAACTTACTCTGAGAAACCAAGGTATGTTAATAAATACCAAGGCCCTCAGTATCCTACCAAAACATAGTGAATGAAGAAAAATTAATAATTCACGTCATTACAAAATTTTAAGTTAAAAGCATAAATACTCACAACATTGAAAAACAATTATGTATAGTAAACTACATTGTAAGATCAACAGTTATTTCAAGTAGAAATTCACATACAACATCATTTTAATATTTAAATATAGGCATTCAAATGTTTAAATTTAAATTTCCATAAAAATTGGATAATTATTAAAGGGAAAACAAAAATATTTGAAATCTAATTTTATCAGCAGAAAAACCAAAATGTTCATTTATAAAAGTTTGATTAGACCTGTTCTCTAGGGATCGCATTCGTCCTAAAATTCCTGAAAGTTTGAAGCTTCCTTTGAATTCCTAAAATGAATGTAAAATTTTTAAATCATCCTAAAATTGTGTAATGTTTTGCTGCGGCTTCAAATTTACTCTACTATCGCCCGAATACATTCCATTTTTACGGCAATTGATGTTAAAAAAGACTTCAGAAATTAAAACGTTGTTCAAAATAGCACTCATCTTTTACAAAGTCGAAGACGACAAAAATGTCAATCACGACAAAATTGCCGATTCTCAATGGTTAAATCCTCTCCGTCCGCGGGCGATTTTACTGAAATACGATCACAAGACGAATGGCGACCCACATGATCATTTGCGACCGGAGTTTGGGGGAGATTCTTTTGTTTGTAGGAGTGGGAATCTCCACAGGATATCTTAGGAATCTCCAGCACAAGCTAACAAACCTAGAAACCTTTAACCTCTCAAAGAAATAAAATAGAAAAAGACGGGTTCGATTTTTGAATAGTGTGCTTCCTCATATTTACTAGATAAATCACGAAGTTTCTCTTTCTTTGCAAAGTTAAAATTTTGCTCAACTATTCTTTGTTGGAAATCAATTTTGTGCAAAAATTTTGAAGAATTTTAGGTCTAAATCCAATAATACAAATATAGTTAATCGGATTATGATTCTATTATGCCCCTCATTACTTAATATTTGATCAACATCGTGTCAAAACAGGAGAGTAGAGAAGGAATTTTTGTCTGCTGTTAGCAACCTCTCTAGGCATTGATGATATTAAAGAATATCTCTTTAAAAGGATGTATTGCGTAGAAGCTTGAACCACATAGCAGTTTATGAAGAAAAGCAATGGATAAAATAAAATACGGCATAGTAGGGAGGTCCCGTAATTGGATCGCCACGCTCCCCATAAAAAATAAATTAAAACCAATGAAAGAGCAGAAATGTGAAGAATGTTAAATAAACACATTCCCGCTTCCAACAGATAAAACTTTTAAAGAGTTTTAATTTCTTTTTAAACTTAAAATTTTGTCAAATTATTCCATGTTTAGTATGCATCTGTGATGAAAAGTACCAAAGATTTGGACTCTGTAAGAATTTTTGCTCAAAAACCAATATTTAAAAATATAGTTTTCTGGACTAAAGTTCTTTTGAGCCGCAGGAACTTGTGTATGTGTTTTTGTTGATTCTATCAAAACAGAGGATGATTGAAGGGAAATAGCTGTGTCTAGATTAACGCGTTGCTGTAGCTTTGATGAAATGTTGGATAACTTATTTCCCTCATATTATTTAATTACTGCCTTCGGCTACCAGCCCTATTGTTTTTGAAAAAGTTTTTAAACTTGCAATACCTTTCTTGCAGTAGTTGTCGATCGTGCACCTCTGCGACGCAAGCCATAAATAACGGGGCAGTTCATAAAGTAACTCGATCGCACACCTACGTTATGTGCGCAAGTCACGGCTAAGTGTGCAGTTTATGAAGTGTTGATGTACCTCAGCTACGCATGCAAGTTACGGCTAACGATGTAGTTCATGAAGTAGCTGTCGATCGCACGTCTCCATTATTCGCTCAAGTCATGACAAATGGTTCAGTTCATGAAGTAGCTGTCTATCGCACACCTCAGCTACACGCATAAATCGTGGCTAGCGGTGCATTTCATGGAATAGATGTCGATCGCATGCCTTCGTTACTCTCGCAAGTCATGGCTAACGGTGCAGTTTGTTGGAAACTTGGTTCTGTTTTCGTCGTGATTCTCGTTATCGCGGGAACGTGTCTACATTTTTAGAATGGTTTTACCGTTCTCGTGAACGACTCGTGACGAGAACAGAACATGCCATTCATGCAAATCGCCTTCTCGCCGCGTGCGCATCCCGTCTTGCATATAGTGAGGGCGCTGCCATCAACGGTTGAGTTCCGGAGCGTACCCATCACGGTGTATATATGATAGGACACATTCTCAGTTATTCAGACTCCAGAGATCAGTCGGATCAGTCTGACCATGAAGGCGATCAGATGTTGGATCGGATTTATTCAGACCTTTAAGCTGACCTGATGTAATGGAACGGGATCTGATCGATAGATCCGATGCTTAGCAAAATACTCGGTTTGAGTATGTTACGGTAACGCTAGCATTTTCCAGATAAGTTGCTTTAACTAAGTAGGAGTCAAGTTTCCGATGGTTATTTCGGAAAGTGCGATAAAATGTTTTTCTAGATTTTGGCTCTTTCAATTTTAAAGAGACCAGTTAATTTTTCGCGGTTCTTGGACTCAGTGTAATGCCATGACGTGTGACCTGATGATGGTGGCTTCGTTAACGTGCACAGCATTTGTGGTAAAGTAGCTGTTTCTACTTACCAATGTTATAGCAACTGAGCGTGTAACTGAGAGTGTGTGCCTAGTCATAAACTGTTTACAAACCCTTTTTCATGAGCTTGCTAGCTCATTGTGTATATACTTTTGTTTTGCAATGAATGTTACAGTTATTTTGTAACCTTAAATTGTGCAATGGATCTCACAAGAATAAAAATTGTGTTTGTGTTTGACGAACTTGCTTTCTTGAAATACACTTCACTACTGCGTATCATCCTCTACTAAAATTTCTACTCTGCTAATAGTAATACCAGCACTTCAGAGTTATAAGGAAAAGGCCAAACATTGCAAAATTTTCTAAATGACTTCCTAGTCACCAGCACAGTTGATGAAGTAGCTGTTATTCACACACCTCAGCTATGCGGGCAAGTCACGGCTAATAGTATATTTAATGAAGTAGCTGTCTATCTCAGCTACGTGCGCAAATTCCAGCTAACGATGCAGTTCATGAAGTAGCTGTCGTTCGCACGTCTCCGTTATGCGCTCAAGTCATAACTAATGGTTCAGTTCATTCAGTAGCTGTCTATCGCATACCTCAGCTACACTCATAAATCGTGGTTACCGGTGCAGTTTATGGAGTAGATGGTGATCCTGTTAGAAAAACTTCGGTTGTAAACAAGCACGTACGTGAATCGGTCGATGCACGGTCTAAAATCTAAAAGATACTTCGTTATGATTGGCTGATAGCTTGTTAAGAAGTTTTACCCCCATGGTCTGTGGTCCTGCAAATTGAGACATCAACTTACGGTTTATGCTAATTTCTACTTCAACTGATTAGAGATTAGCATACTCCGGAAGGAAAACATTACCTACAACTTCAATGATACTGGGCTATTTAAGCTAGTGCTTGTATAAGTTGATAGTGTGATTATCGCTTCGTCTTAGTGATATAACATCATGATTACGTTTGATCGGTATCTTCATGTACGCCAGCTATGACAATATTAATGGCCGATGTTTGTTAGGCCTTAACTGCTGTTAAGTCTACTGTAATTTTTCAAGACTTGTATTCAACGATTTGCGAATATCTTTTCCAAGTTATGGAAAGTGATAAAGTCTTATGTTATTTTAATGTTTTGAGTTCGTGAAAAAATAAATTTCATTTTTTTTTCGTTGACTATTTTCTGCTTACATCCGCTATGACACTCTGCTAACATCTGATTCTTTTTCGAATGGATAAAATCCAATAAATTTCAAGTTACCAGCAGATCGCACGTTTTCGTTACGTGCGCAAGTCATGGTTAACGGTGCAGTTGATATAGCAGTTGTCAATTGCACACCTCAGCTACGCAGCCAAGTCGTGGCTAATGGTACAGTTGATGAAGTAGCTATCTATCTCAGCTACTCGCGCAAGTTACGGCTAACGATATAGTTCATCAAGTGTGTTGGAAAAATCGAATGTAAACATCGCGATTCACATTTTCCGTGAACGGACGGACGTTTATGCAAATTTCTAGTGAACGACTCTTTCCGTTCACCTGCGTGAACCGTGATGTTTTTCCATCATGAGGAGTCATACAAATCAGATTCCTAATGCGTACGCATCTCTTTTGCATATCCGGGTTTTTTTCCGGAACAGTCCATTATCGGGTATATAAGACGGAACTTTCTTGAAGCGTTATTCATTCTTTCTTAATCTTCTTCTATTTGGATTCCATTGGATTCATTCCAATCATACTACGATCTGTTAGGACGATGTTAGCAGGCTATCACTAACATATTACGATGATAAGACGGACTTCGTTCTTAGTCGACATGTTTGATACGCGAGTTTAAGTCGGATGTGTTCTATTTATAACACAGAAGTTCTGCTAAGTGTGATAAAGTTATGTGCAGTTATTCACGACGTTAATTATCTGAGTTCATTAACGGTGAATAGTATGAAGTTATAGTGTATCGGTGCTTCAAGTTATTGAATGTTTCCTGCCAAGTGTGATACCAGCCGTTGTGGCTTCTATCAGGAAACAAATATAAAGAATGGGCCGTGGATGTTTCTGATATTAAAAAAAAAATGATATAGTGGTAAAGATTAATATTAAGCTCCTCATTCTCCAATGCTGAAATAAAAAAGTTAAATTAATAAATTCAAAAATACTATAGGCAACAAGGAAGAGATTTAAATTGGCCAAAAATTTCATTTATTATTTGTTTATGTATATATATGTAATAAAATAAACCAACAAACATAGTATACAAATGGTTGTCAAATGCATAATCTAAATCATACCAATATCATTCAATATTAATATATTGATGCAACAATTACTTTTAACATTCTTATTTGCTTTCTCAAATTTTAACATTATTTATGTTCTTTCTCGTTTTGAGGAGGATTAATTCTACATTATGTTACATGATACAAGTTCTATTACTGTTCATTAAGGTCTTAATTTTAAGGTTTCAAAGTTCAATTATAGCAATATCTGATGACGACAAATAACTGGAGATCATCCATGATTAATAATAAAAGTTCATTATTAATTGTATTCTAAGCCTTCATTGTAGTTGCCGGTGTTATAAAATAAGAAGAGTTTGACTTACATATATTTGAAGCAGTAGCAGGAAACATACCCATTTTGGTGGTCCAATGGCAGGATTTTCATAAGTAATAATAATGATGCCTTATGTTGACATGTCTATATCGATTGAGATCAATTGAAGCGAGGCAGGCACTCATCACAGGAGTTGGTCTATTAGTAATCAGTCGTCCGAAGACGAAGCTTAATGAATCAGTCGTCGAAGACAAGGCTTAATCAGTCGTCATCATAGTTATTAAATTCAAGGAGCAATTGCATGTTTTTCTTTAAACATTGGACACATAGTCCGAATGCTGAGTGTGTCTATAGGTCTCCCTGGACCAAAAACTAGGAAACAACCTTCATGGTTGAAGAGCAGGGCCAGAATCAATCTATTATGCAAAAATCTGCTCAAAAAAAAAGGAAGAGGACCTCAGCGGTCCGACCCGCAGGCCGGCCGCGTCCAAGAGAGAATTCCTCTTATTCTTTTATTTTTTTATTTTACACTTGCCGTCATTTCTCAGTGGCGCTGTACTATATTCGCGTATGATTGGCCACTCCTGTACATATAATACGTTCTTATTGGATGGCAGCCTTGTCCATGCTAAAAGCTGGGGTGCCATGTTGCATACCCCTTTTCGTAGAATTTTTGCCCATCTGTGAAATCTGCTGAAGTCTTTATTTTTGAGGGTGTAACTTTAGTCAGTAAATTCTTACTTTTGACAGGAATTATAGCTTCTTCTGAAAACTGCCCATGACTATCCTGACGGGGCGTACATACAAGTTTTATATTACCAGTGGGAAAAGGTTCTCAGCAAGAAAGGAATTTTGACCGTTGTGGTCCTGCTATGTACAAACTGCACGTGTTCTCTAAAAAAAGGGGGGGGGGGCAAGTATGCTCACTGGAACCAAACTCCTAAGTTGCAGCTGTGAGATTGTTTTTCTGCAGATGTGCAAAGAGCGTGAGAAAGTACTTTTTGAAAATGGCTATTTTTGCCTAGCAACTGCCTTAATCTATATTCCAAAAGGTTTCAAAGCTAAAGTAAGTTTTAAATCAATAAAAGTTCTAATTCCCATTTTAATTAAAAACAGCGTTATTAAAATTAGCGTGTGTAAGTCACATTTATAAACAAATGTCATGTTTCTCATGACATATCCTCCGTAGAGCAGAGAAAGAACATTTGACATCCGTCCTTCAAGTATCAATTAAGTTTCAATTCAATCTGAATTTTTAAATTTTAACATCCTTTACATCACATCATTAATAATAGTAAAATAACAACCATATTCATCACATAAATTATATACATTTTTCTATTCATGTAATCATTCTTATATATTCTCAATAATAATCAATTGTTTATCAAAAGGCATAAAGTTATAGTAGAATTCATATGTATATACACTTAAATGTTTGCGCATTGGTTCAATATGTAACAAAAAAAAAAACATGAAATTTTCAAATGTAAACAAACAATCAAATTTTCTTTTACAATATTCAATGTTCAGTGAATGTGTGCAATTTTATCCAATTTTGTTGATATATATGTAAAATTATAATTTCTGTTCATCATAACGAATTTACTTCATTCACATTAAAAAAATATCACCGTGACGCTAGGATGTGCTACTCAAATTATGTGCAAAGTGTCAAAACAAGCGAATCCTTTGCGAAATACAAAATCTTCTAACAAATCTCCTTGTCAACAAGCGCCAGAAGCAGTAGCGTCTATGTTGCCATGCCAACGCACTCTCTTTGCCCACCGCTGAATGGCCAAGGCGGCCGTCAATCACCCTCTTTCTCTCACTCCCACTGTCTACTTCGGAAATGAACGAAGATTACGGATTAGCGTAAATCTGAGAAGGGAAAAAGTTTGACGAAGCTTTCAAATTTCCGGTCGGTCATGCGAATGCATATTCGCGGCGAAAACCAAATTTGATTGTCGGTGAACGTGTGCTTTTTCGTCACGAAGAATAGAAGTTTTATGTATGCAATTAGTTTTGCTAATTTTTGAAGGTTTTGCAATTAATCAGTTTTTGAATTGCAAGCGGGTAAAAATTTTGTAAACTCGATTTTACTTTAAGCTAGAATGTAATTCTTCGAAGTTTTTAAGTAATTTTACCTCTGTTTCGAAAACATCCTGTAATTATCAGGTTTTTCTGATAAGATTATTTGCTTAAGTAATTCACAGTATACAGTTTCTATTTACCTGGCCTTCGAATTCTTTTATTCTGTTATTGCACTTGCGTTTGCTAAATTTTTTGCAACATCCTTATGGTGAAACGTTATGTAAAATATCAAGTTATGCACACAAATTTGTTCTTTCGTATGTAATAGCATAAATTCTCAAAATATTCATATACAAATGTTGTTTACCCAAAATTTTTTATACTCAAAATCTATATATAGTAAAATAGCATAATAATATATTGCACAATTTCGTATGGTATCAAAAATATGTTCAAAAAAATATATATACAAATATCTGTTCCACTTTTCACAAAATTCTACGTTCAAATGTTACACAAAATATACACTCTCTCAATTTGTAAATTCAATATCTTTCTTTATCAAATGTGTGTATTAATCCATATTTTCTCTCACATTTTATTTTTATCGATAGCTATCGTTATCTTTCTATTCATCATTGTTCATCGTAATTGATTCCTTCATTTTTTTTTTTTATCACTTTCGTTCATATGAGCTCATTTTGTTCCGAATTATTTCACTTTTCAATGTAATAGTTTTCTTTCCTCAATACATAACTTTTAGTTTCTTATTCCCTTTATTCTCTCACTTTCATCAATTTCTCCAAAAAATTTCAACAATGTTTGTGTATTGCAATAAAAAGTGTATGTTTAAGTTCTGCAAATAATGATACTTTGAGTTTCGTCTCTGACCTCCTCCCATGTTAAAAAACAAAAAAACATTCAGCAACAGATTCCTTACCACAATGCATCAATTAGTACTTAACTATTAGAGAAAAGAGAATCAAGCGAATGCTTGTTGATCACTCAAGCGTGTCTTACTTGATAATTAAATTTTCCTAATTGCCTACAGGCACACAAAATTTATCTAAAAAAAAATTTCTAAATAAAAGTTCCCAGTGAATTAAGTGCATGAATGTGTACGTGGTGGAAGTTATAATCTCAAAAGGGTGTTGAAGTGAAATTGTAGTAGTACAGCAAAAAAAGTATTATTCAATTTTTTAGTGATGTATTTTATTTGTAAAGAGAAGCCTTGAATTTTAAAGAAAATTTTCATGTATTTATATTTATGATTATCCTTTAAGTACATACTTTTACTCACATTTCAAGATTAACTACTAAAGTTAGATTAATTTAAGCAAAATACTATGGCACAAGAAAATAAATTTCTTATAATTGCAATTCACGCCAGCATGAAGTACAAAGTTCTCCGTTCTATGTCGTCACATATAGAAGATGCTTGCCAAATGTTTTGAGCTTTAATTGTCCACTTGAGTGTTTTCCTTCAGATGTGTTTTAATCTTAGGCACTACGAATAATTTGTCAAAATGTACTTTTATAGTTTTCTCTTCATTTTCAATAATTGCATTTTTATTTCTTATGATTCTTTTTATCGTATATGGACCTGAAAATTTTGGTTTTAAAGGTGCTGCAGGTATAAAATTTTTTAAATACACAATATCACCAATTTTTAGTTCATATGATCTTGCAGCTTTAAAATATTTCTTTTGCGTTGAATTGGCTTCTGCCTGATTTTTGTAAACTTTTTGGATTATCTCTTGGTGTGCTTTCTTGGCTTCCTCTACAAATTGCTTAAAAGTTAAATTAGTGAATTTAGTGTCCATATGCATGTCAAAAGGTGTTCTTACTTCTCTATTGAAAAAAATTTGAGCTGGAGTATATCCTGTAATAATGTGTTTTGAGTTATTATATTCATTTTTGAAAACTAGAATTTGCTTGTCCCAGTTGAATGACTCATTAGCTAAGCATGCGATGGAATTCTTGAGTAAAAAGTGGCATTTTTCTAATAATCCATTGCTCATTGGTCGATATAAACTGCTGCGATGGTGGGAAATGTTCATATCCTTCAGGAAGTCTGTAAATTCCTTAGCAGTAAATTGAGACCCGTTATCTGAGATCAAAATTTTAGGCGCTCCAAATCTACTGATATATTGCGACAGTACATTGATAATGCTCTGTGCAGTGATTGATCTTACTGGTATTGCTTCCAGATACCTGCTTAGGTGGTCGACGATGGTGTTGACCAGATGATCTCACGAGCTTTCCAACCAGGTCTATAGCTATTTGCTCTCCTACTTGTATATTTTTGTTCTGTAATTGAATTTCTTGTCTTTTGATTTGTTTAGATTTAAATTTTAGGCATCTCTCACAATTTAAGCAAAAATTCTTAGTGTCTGAGAACATTCCACTCCAGAAGTAAAGTCTTTTGATTTTGTTGTAAGTCTTGCTTATGCCAAAGTGGGCAACGTGAGCAGCTTGTATAGTAATTCTTTGTAAGCTTCTTGGGATTACAATCTTTATTGCATTAGGTGCTTTGCTTTTAGCTTTAGGTTTGAATTTTAATAGATTATCATTTGAGTCAATTTTATAATTCTCATATCTTGAATTCAAATCTTGGTCTTCCAATATTTTTCTTATTTTGTTTAATTTCTTATCCTTTAATTGTTCTCTTAATATATTTTCATGGTTTAATTTATTTTCAGTTTCAAATATATGATTAATTAGTTCATTTACTGTGTTTTGTTGAAATATTTCTCTGGACATATAATCAGCGGGGTTATCTTTTCCTTGGATGTACTTTACTTTAAATTTGAAGGATTGCAGAAAAAGTAACCATCTGCTCTCTATATCATTAGCTTTTTCCAATGCTAAATGATAAGATAATGCCTTTGCATCGCTTTGAATTTCAAATTTTGCACCGACCAAGTAATCCTGGATATGTTTCACTCCCTCATAAATTGCAAGCAGTTCTCTTTTTATACTAGGATATCTCGATTCTGTATCTCTGAGTTTTCTCGAGAAAAATTTTACAGGGTGCATTTGTCCATTGTATTCCTGAGATAGAATGGCAGATACGGCCTGTAATGAGGCATCACAAATGAGAACAAAAGGTTTTTTGAAGTTGGCATTCTTGACTATAGGCTCTTTTAAAATAATGTTTTGTAGATTTTCTAGTGCTTCCTGGCATTCTTGAGACCAAATGAATTTTTTACTTTTTTTTGTTAAATTAATTAGAGGTTGCACAATACCTGCATAATTATCAATCAGTGATCTAAAATAGTTAGTCATGCCTAAAAGAGTTTTGACTTGTTTAGCTGACTTTGGTACTGGAAAATTTTGAATTTTTTGAATATTTTTGTCAGAAGGTGAATATCCTCTATTATTAATTTTGAATCCTAAGTATTCTATCTCTGACTTGAAAAGTTGCACTTTCTTTGGATCGAGAGTCAAGTTGTAAGATATCAACCTGTCGAACACTAATTGTAGGGTTTCGAGTACTTGTTGAAAAGTATCGCCTGCGACAATTATGTCGTCCAAGAAATATCTTACTCCTTTATCTCTAATATCACCCAGACATTTATGTATTAATTTTGCAAAGTAGCTAGTGCTGTTCGCAGTCCCGAAAGGAAGTCTTGTAGGTGAAAAATTACCCCACTCGGTTGTGAAGCTGAGGAGGTTTTTGTCCACATCTCTTAATTTGATTTGGAAAAATGCACTTTTAAGGTCCAGAACACAGTATAACTTCTTGCCTGATACTTCTTGCAGTATATCATGTATTTGGTCTACTGCAAAGTGATATTTTACTAGGTAACTGTTTAGTAATCTGTAATCTATTGTCATTCTAAGCTTCTGATTCTCTGGTTTGTCTGATTTACTTGAATCTTTCTTTCTGATAAATAAGGCGGGGAATGCTACATTGCTGGTAGTCTCCTCAATTATGCCATTCTTCAGTAAATTTTGGATTTCTTTGTATGCTATGCTCTTTAGTAAATGTGGTACTTTATATGGCTTACATTGAATCGGATATTGATTTAGGACATGAAATTCAGGTACCACTTTTTCTGTACAGCCTAAAGTGTCATAATTTTTTGAAAAGGCGGCTGAATTTTGTTTCAGCATTCTCTGTACAATTGCTTTTTGCTTCTTGTCTAAATGATCTAAATTGAAGTCCTCTGTAGAAAATTGCTCTTCTCTTAATTTTAAAATTTGTTCATGGGTTAAAGCATTGACTGTTTCAATATTTGTCTTCATTTCATTATTTTGTGCATTATTGACAATTTCAAAATTTTTTGAAATGTTAGCTAATTTTGTTTCTTTACTAACAGTCACTGGTTTGTTTGAGTTGTTAGTTATAAAAATAAATAGTTTGTTGTCATTATTGCTCTTAATTATACCTCTCTCTACTTCAATATCTAAATAATTCACATAAGGTTCTATTAAAAATTCAGTGTTTGCTTTGATAGATTTCTTGCTTTTGACTTTGACGATTTCTGTTGTAAAAGGTTCAAGTTTTGTTTTGCTCACCAAAGTAATCGAATTATCTGCCTTCTGTTTGCTTTTAATCTGTTTTCTTGAATTCTGTTGTTTATTTGCATTTTGAATTTGACTGTTACTATTTACATTTTCTCTATTCTCAAATTCTGTATTAGATTCTGCATTCTGGTTATTTGCAATATTTTGATTTTGACTATGTTTACAATATCTGATGTTGTCATCTACTTGGATCTTATTTACATTATTAATTTCTTCTGCTATTCCCAATTGAAATTCACAGTTTGGCATGATTAATTTATTGCTGGACATATCTAATATAATTTTGTTTATTTTCAAAAAGTCAAATCCTAAAATCATATCATATGTGGTGTACCAAGAGTCATTTGTGATAAAAAAAGTGTTTTTAAAATATTTCTTATTAATTTTGAATCCTACTTCTATGGCATGTCTGAATGGAATTTTTGATCCGTTAATTGCATGTATAGATACACATTTAGAAAGATATTTGATTTTCATTCCTGATTCTTTGATTCTTTCAAAAAGGTTATTACTTATCAAACAGATTGTAGATCCTGAATCTATCATTGCATTTGCTTTAAAGTTATTTATTGAAATTTGCAGTAGAGGTAATTTGTTTACTTGCAGTAATGTTTCATTAGTTGCACATGAAGCTATTATTTCTTCGATGTCACTCTGTGTCTGTGTATCTCTGTCCACATTAGCATTTTGAGTTTGTGTGTGTTTATTAACATTGCATTTTTCAGTTTGTACTGATTTATTTATTTTAGTATTTCGAATTTGAATAGATTTGTCACATTTTGTTTTAAAATTATGTTTGTTGTCTCTTACATTTTGAATCTTTTTATTTCTCTGCATGTTATGATATCTTACACCCATTTCACTGGAAGACAAACGGGACGTTGAGTTAAAGTGCTCATTTATCGCCTTCCCCTGGGAAAATCCTGTTGCTGATTGCTTTGTCTAAAAAAATGTTGTTGGTTGTTATAATTATGTGCTCCTCTCCTTGAATTTTGCTGATAATTTGAATTAGATGTGAAATTTTGTTGATAATTTTGGTTTCTATCATTACTTCTTTGATAATAATTCATCTGATTGCTATTGTTCCCTCTATAGTAATTGTTTCCTCTATAATAATTGTTTCCTCTATAAAAATTGTTTCCTCTGTAAAAATTGTTTCCTCTGTATGGGTGACTTCTAAATGTATTCTGACTGCCCCTTTGTTGACTGTTTTGCTCTCTTTTCATATTTTTATAATGATGGCAATCAATGGTAATGTGATTCTGATTACACATTGAGCAAACAATGTTTTTATTTTCTGCATTACTGTTACCTTCTCCTAAATTCTCTTGTGTTGTGCTTTGATTCTGCTTCATTGTCTTCAGAGCGTTAACCTCTGCTATCAGGTTTTGAATTAAAAAATTTGTGGAGTCTTGCTGCTCTCTAATTTCATTTATATGTGGCCTTTCTGAAGTATTTATATTATTTAATTTTTGCTCTTCCTCTAATACTTTCTCTATTGTTCTTGCAATATTTAATGCTTCTAAAAATGTGGAGGGTCCTCTTTTTTTTGTTTCTATTTTGACGTCATTTCTTAGTGCGTCCAAAAATTTTGTCATTTTAAGGTTATCTATGAATTTTGATATTTCTGAATCATTTTTGTTTAGTGATTTAGTATACTTTGCAGTGGCATTCTCAACTGCTTCAGCTATTTCGTTGATAGATTGCCTAGGTCCCTGAGATATTGCTTGAAATTCCTGCTGCAAATCTGCAAAATTTTGTGTATTTTTGAATTTTAGAGTCAGTTTATTTTTAAATTCCTCATAATTACTAGTACTGGCTATTTCTTGATTATTGAAAATAAATTGCAGTGCTTTGCCTGCTATTAAGGTTTTGATTATAATTAATTTGTTGCTGCTGTCCCATTGGGCAATTTGAGCAATCTCATCAAACTGTTTGAAAAAAAAATCTATATCTTCCTCTGCCTCACCATTAAATCTCTTTAAAAGTTGCAAAAATGACATGTTTGCAACATTTTTGTTTCCTTGCATGGAATTTACTAATTTTTGGACTTGTTGTCTAAGTTTTTTGTTTTCACTGTCATTGTTATCTTTATTTTTATCGTTAGCTTCCATTTTGCCACTATAAATTAGATCAAAAGTTATCTATTTGAAGCTTGTCTTGTTCAGATATCCCCCAAAATACATATAAAACAGTATACACAATATAAAATAAAATTTGCAAAGATGTAAAATATCAAATATCAAAATTTGTACAATATCAAATATAAAATAAGTATCTACTGTAAGATATTTTTTGTGCTATCATATAATACACTTCTGTTAAATTCCACATAGCAAAAACAATTCAATTACTGCATTTTTTGATAAATTTCTATTTTCAATTTCACTATAATTATCATTTAAATTAGAGTACTCTGATCTGTCCAATTTACCATAATTTTTTGATCTAATATTTGCATTTATTATATACTTTTAAATGTATATTTAAGTGATTTTATGATTAATCCTTTTCTGCTATCACTGAGTGTTGCTTCACTCTTTCTTAACATTTATTTATCAACTTTTTTTTTTTTATTATTATTATCATTATTAATTGCAACAAAAAATTATTTCACTGGTTCACACTCTTATTGCCTTCTTAAATTATTAATTTTGACCTCATTATCATTTATTGCCTTCTTAAATTTAGTTTACAGTACAATTTCCTTTTTAAGCCAATTTTAAATTTTCCATCAAAATATCAGCAGGGTGCAAATAAATTTTGAAAGCAGGTTCGATTCCTGAAGTCTCGGCACCAAAAATAATTCAGCAGGGTGCAAATAATTTTGAATCCAGGTTCGACTGGTCACGAGCACCAAAAATATCAGGAAACATTATAAAGAATGGGCCGTGGATGTTTCTGATATTAAAAAAAAAATGATATAGTGGTAAAGATTAATATTAAGCTCCTCATTCTCCAATGCTGAAATAAAAAAGTTAAATTAATAAATTCAAAAATACTATAGGCAACAAGGAAGAGATTTAAATTGGCCAAAAATTTCATTTATTATTTGTTTATGTATATATATGTAATAAAATAAACCAACAAACATAGTATACAAATGGTTGTCAAATGCATAATCTAAATCATACCAATATCATTCAATATTAATATATTGATGCAACAATTACTTTTAACATTCTTATTTGCTTTCTCAAATTTTAACATTATTTATGTTCTTTCTCGTTTTGAGGAGGATTAATTCTACATTATGTTACATGATACAAGTTCTATTACTGTTCATTAAGGTCTTAATTTTAAGGTTTCAAAGTTCAATTATAGCAATATCTGATGACGACAAATAACTGGAGATCATCCATGATTAATAATAAAAGTTCATTATTAATTGTATTCTAAGCCTTCATTGTAGTTGCCGGTGTTATAAAATAAGAAGAGTTTGACTTACATATATTTGAAGCAGTAGCAGGAAACATACCCATTTTGGTGGTCCAATGGCAGGATTTTCATAAGTAATAATAATGATGCCTTATGTTGACATGTCTATATCGATTGAGATCAATTGAAGCGAGGCAGGCACTCATCACAGGAGTTGGTCTATTAGTAATCAGTCGTCCGAAGACGAAGCTTAATGAATCAGTCGTCGAAGACGAGGCTTAATCAGTCGTCATCATAGTTATTAAATTCAAGGAGCAATTGCATGTTTTTCTTTAAACATTGGACACATAGTCCGAATGCTGAGTGTGTCTATAGGTCTCCCTGGACCAAAAACTAGGAAACAACCTTCATGGTTGAAGAGCAGGGCCAGAATCAATCTATTATGCAAAAATCTGCTCAAAAAAAAAGGAAGAGGACCTCAGCGGTCCGACCCGCAGGCCGGCCGCGTCCAAGAGAGAATTCCTCTTATTCTTTTATTTTTTTATTTTACACTTGCCGTCATTTCTCAGTGGCGCTGTACTATATTCGCGTATGATTGGCCACTCCTGTACATATAATACGTTCTTATTGGATGGCAGCCTTGTCCATGCTAAAAGCTGGGGTGCCATGTTGCATACCCCTTTTCGTAGAATTTTTGCCCATCTGTGAAATCTGCTGAAGTCTTTATTTTTGAGGGTGTAACTTTAGTCAGTAAATTCTTACTTTTGACAGGAATTATAGCTTCTTCTGAAAACTGCCCATGACTATCCTGACGGGGCGTACATACAAGTTTTATATTACCAGTGGGAAAAGGTTCTCAGCAAGAAAGGAATTTTGACCGTTGTGGTCCTGCTATGTACAAACTGCACGTGTTCTCTAAAAAAGGGGGGGGGGGGCAAGTATGCTCACTGGAACCAAACTCCTAAGTTGCAGCTGTGAGATTGTTTTTCTGCAGATGTGCAAAGAGCGTGAGAAAGTACTTTTTGAAAATGGCTATTTTTGCCTAGCAACTGCCTTAATCTATATTCCAAAAGGTTTCAAAGCTAAAGTAAGTTTTAAATCAATAAAAGTTCTAATTCCCATTTTAATTAAAAACAGCGTTATTAAAATTAGCGTGTGTAAGTCACATTTATAAACAAATGTCATGTTTCTCATGACAGCTTCGAACAAATTTGCACATTATCAAGGTAGTATAAGTTTTCTTATATACTACAAAAGATGCTTCAAGAAAGTTCTAGAACCCAACTCAATCTTAACAAGCTTTTGAGCTTTATGTATAGCCTTGTTTACGTTTTGGCATGGATTTTACTAAGTGATGTAAATTGCCTGAATATACCTGCTTTATTTCACGAATAAAGTGAATTGAATTTCTACTTAACATGCTTCATCTGTCTTCAATTTACAAATGAATATTTTTCACTTGAGGTTTTACTGCGTGTATCTGCTAAACGAAACTTAACTATCTCGTTCAAATTTCATCATACCTTCAAAAAGGAAATTAAATTTACGAATTGAATTTTAAATTTTTTTTCCATCAAAAGATTTTGGGCCGAGTTTTACCTCCCCAAAACCACAGTAAGTGTTAAGTGAAATTCCAAGTGCGTAGAGGTATTCAGATGGGGGCTGCGACTGGCACCATTTTGATCTACGGACATTTATAAACAAGTGTGCAAGAGACTTGTGCTTGCTTCTTCCTTACAAACAACAACGAGACATGGAGGCAAATAGAATTGAGCTGCTGTCCCGAGACAATTACGTCACGTGGAGCACGGAAATCTCCTTCGTCCTTAAAGGAGAGGGGTGCTTTGGTCACGTAGCGGGAACCGTGAAGCCGATCGAAGAAGATACTTCTCGCCGCTATTTTGATGACTTCTATTGTCGGAAAGACAGAACTCTCGCTATCATTTATCAAAGTTTATCACCAGAACTTAAAGAACTTGTTATTGTTTCTGACTAACCAAGTCAAGTCTGGGAAACTTTTAATCAACATTTTGAAGCTCAAATTCGCTTTTGAGCCACAGACTACTAGATGAATTCTTGAACATCAGGCCAGAGCCGGACAAGCCTGTCGACATCTTCTGTGCGAGACTCCGGAAGGCAGTAACTGAACTAAAGGACGCTAATCATCCCATCGAAGACCTTTATGTGGCTTTTCAAGCAATTCAATATTCGTCTGAAGAATATCAAGGAATTTTGCAAATCATATATAGATGGTCTGATGCGGATTTCAAACTAAACAAGATACAAGCAGAGTTGTCCTGTGAAGAAAGCAGACTTCGTCAACAGAGTGCTGACATGGCAAAAACTGTAAGTTTTAATTCTGCTTATTTTACATCTAAAAGTGTTGTAAATAGTGCAAAAAAATCTAATTTTAAATTGCCAAATGTTAGTACCTCTAAAAATAATGTTCATACTAGAAATGTTTCTAAAACTAAGAGTAATGTTGTAAATATTTCTAAGAGTAGTAATGTGAAGTGTTCTTACTGTAAACAGCCAGGTCATGTAAGAGTTAATTGTCCTAAAGTTAAAAAGAGTGGGTCAAGTATTATTGAAGTTTTTAGGTCTCCTAGTATCGAAGCCAATACTGTTATCGATCCTAACGATAGGCTCAACTTCGTAGTAGATACTGCTGCTATGCAACATTTTTGTAATAATATTAAGTTATTCTCTAAATTTAATGAGTGTAAAGTCACTTCAATGTTGCTAGCTGTAGAGGATATCGAATGTCCAGTTGAGGCTATCGGGACGGTGGAAATGTACGTCCAGTTTAAGGACATTAAAAGTGTTATTGTGCTAAATGATGTGATGTATTCGCCTAAACTTTGGTGTAATCTAATAGCTGCCTCAGTTCTAGAAGAACAAAATTACAGTTTTAGGGGAGCTAATGGGGTACTTTGGTTTTTTACACCCAAGGGTGATAAATTTTTCTATGCTAAAAGAAACAAGAAAGATCAATCATGCTTAAAGCATTGATTATGAAACACTTTCCAACTTCAATGCAATTTTATTTAAAAAAGTCGAAAATGCAATACATTCCTCGGTAATATTTTAAAACTTATCACGATACTACATTGATTTATTATATTTGAAAACTTAAACCTTCATTGAAAAAAATGAACTTCATTCAAAAGACGGCATTGAAATATAAATTGCGTGGTTTAAATATCTCTAAAATGCAATACATTCCACGGTAATATTTTTAAATCTATCATAATACTACGATGATTTATTATATTTGAAAACTTCATCGAAAACAACTGAAATTAATTCAAATGACGTCATAGAAAAAATAACACGCCTGGATCTCTCTATAAAAGCAGGATTTCATTCATAACTTTCTCCATTTCATTCATCACAATACTATAATAATTTATTTTATTTAAAAATTAAGACCATGGAGCTACAATTCATAAACTTTATGCTTAAAACTTCATCGAGAAATATCGTCCTTCTGTTTATAAAATCAATTAATATTTCATTCATATCAGCCATGCAGACTCCATGGACTGAATTATTTTGTGTTAAAGAAATACAGTAATTCTAATACAACTCATTCTACATATTTTGCTGTTTACATTTTACATAGGTGAAAAATAGGCTTAATTGTAGAAATAATCAAATTTGAATGAGAATTTAAACTCAAATATATTGTCATTGTGTTGTTTTAGTATGTAGATGCACAGAATTTAAGCAGAAATAAAGTAGTTTTAGGATGGATACAACACTCAATATGAATTAAAAAGAACTTTAAAAAATCACGAATTTGAAACAAGATGGATGCCATATCTCATTTTGAAGTGGGTCATATGATCGTTTCATATCATGGTCACGTGATCGTTTCATATAAGATGTGTAATTATTATTTTAATTTTTATTTAAAAAACTACGGAATATATTTAGCTGAATTTTTTTTTATATATTTTATGGAACAATTTGACTATTACCTAAAATTTTCGAAGCAATTTGTGAATTTTAAATCCGCTTAAAAAATGTTAGAAAAATTAGGTCCCATAGGGCTCAATGTATTTCATTTTTTCAACCCGGGTTCAATCCAAAACTAATTGTGTGATATTATTCATTTATATTCCCATAGGTCCTACAGACCGTCTGAACAACATACTAAAATTTCATTTTGATTAAGTCATTTTTACGGCAGTTATCGTGCTAACGGACAGACAGACAGACAGACAGACAGACAGACAGAATGAACAAAGTCATAAACACTTTTCAACTTTGTTGTAAAGTGTTAAAAATGAGTTATATTTAAAACCTCAATATAGTACCGGTGAGCCAAATATACAGAAAACCGTGAATCTAAGGATAAGAATCGAAAGGGAGAGGGAAAACCTAAAAAGGATAGGAAAACTAGTGAAAGGGATACTAGTTCTATCAAAAGTGTAAATACTGTAAATATAGTACCTAAGGAAACTAAAAGTAAATCTGATTCGGCAAAAACTAAGCAGAAAAGAAATATGACTAAATCTAAAAATAAGCCTAGCATTTCAATAACTGAGGTTAATGGTGCAAACTGTCTATGGCATAAGAGATATTGTCATATAAATGCTAACTATCTTTACCAAACCAGCAAAGTTTCTGCAGTAAATGGACTTCCTAGGCTTAGATACAGGAAGATAAATTGTAAGCACTGTAAATTGGCCAAGTCTTGGAGAGTTTCATATCAACTTATTGGTGGGATTAGGTCCACTAGACCAGCGGTTCTTAACCTATGGGTCGCGACCCAATTTTGGGTCGCGAAGCATATTTCTTGGGTCGCGCTGAGTCGAACCAAAAAAGTTAGTAATACACCAAATAATAAGTAATACCAACACCTCCTAGACGAGTTATTCCCTAATACAAGTTATTCCCTAATACAATGTTTCGGTTTTACCGCTCTTCGCGAATGGCCTTCCGGAAGTGACGTCCAATTCCTGTCCTGAGGCTTTCTCTTCTAGGAGGTGTTGGTAATACGTACGCCATTGCTTTGCGTGCGCGCAGACTTAGTAAGCTCTCTGTCAAAAACTCGTTTCTGCGTATTGTGTTGTGAATAACAGTGAAACGTGAAACGTGTAATAACAGTGAAACGTGAATACAAGCATTTTAGAAACAAATTTTGTCGTATTATTAATAGTGGAGTGATCAAGCTGCAGTGCGTATTGTAAAATTGTAATCACCCTAATAATGGCAAAACGTGAATACAAGGAAGCATTTTTAGAATTAGGTTTTACTTGCATTTATGATCGAGGAGTGAACAAGCCGCAATGCGTGTTGTGCAGTGAAATATTAAGTAATGAATCGATGAAACCGAATAAACTTAAAAGACATTTTGATGCAAAACATAAAAATTTTTCCTTTGAGGGAAAAGATCGTACTTTTTTCGAAAGAAAAGAAGCCCATTTAAAAAGACAGCATTTGGATGCACCAAGTAGTAGTGGTTTTATAAATTCTGCCAAACAAGCTACACTTGCTTCTTTTCATGTGGCTTGGCATATTGCAAGACAAAAGAAACCCCATAATATTGCTGAAAAACTTATAAAACCTGCTGCCATTGACATGGCACGTATCATGTGCGGAGATGAAAGTTCAAAGAAATTACAAAAGATACCATTATCAAATGATACAATTCGTTTACGAATTAATGATATGTCATTTGATATTAAGAATCAACTTATTTCTGCTATAAAAATTGCTGGTTTATTTAGTATTCAACTGGATGAAACGACAGATGTAAGTAAAGATGCTCAACTCATGGTTTACGTGCGGTATCCAGGTTTAACAGATATACAGGAGGACATTTTATTTTGCAAACCAATGTCAACAACAACTAGAGGTGAAGATATTTTTCTTATGGTCGATTCGTTTTTTAAAGAAGAAGGATTAAATTGGAATCAGTGTTTCAGTATTTGCACCGACGGTGCAGCTGCCATGACAGCATCTCAAAAGGGATTTTCGACAAGAGCAAAACAAATGAATCCACAAATTATATCGATTCATTGTTTGTTACATAGACAAAATCTAGCTTCAAAAAAATTATCACCCGAATTATGTATCGTTTTGGATGAAATTGTTGCGGTAGTCAATTTTATCAAATCAAGAGCTCTTAACTGTAGAATTTTCCGCGAACTGTGTTTCGAATTTGGTGAAGAATACGAACATTTATTATATTATTCTGAAGTTAGATGGCTGTCCCGGGGCAAAGTTGTTCAAAGAGTATTATCATTACGGACAGAAGTCGAATTATTTTTGAGAGAAAAGAAACACCCATTAGCATCTAAATTCTCCGAGTTGAAGCAGATTACTCAAGTTGCTTATTTGTCAGATATTTTATTTGAAATAAATAATCTAAATACGTCTATGCAAGGACGTAATCATACTATTATTGAATTAACTGAAAAAATTACATGTTTTAAAAATAAACTCAAATTATGGAGAAATAAGGTTGAAGTAAAGAAACTTGCTTCATTCCCGACTCTTAATTTACTTGTTGAAGACAATAATATTGATATCACAGATTTTGAAATACAGAAAATTATTATTAATCATTTAGAAAAACTAATAGCAGACTTTGATCGATATTTCCCTGCAGACGATGTTTTCAAATATAATTGGGTTCAAATGCCATTTAATTTTGATGTAAGTGATTTGCATGAGGAATTTGTTAATATTAATCAATTTCAAGAACAATTAATAGAAATACAAAGTGACCAAGCACTTCGATACAATTTCTACAAAAACACTGAATCTTTATGTGCTTTCTGGTTAAAATTAAAAACCGAAAAGCCAATAATTGTTAAAGAAGCCCTAAAAGTATTATTGCCCTTTTCAACAACATATATGTGTGAGGCTGGTTTTTCGGCTCTGTGTGTAATAAAAAACAATTACCGGAACAAGTTAAATCCTGAAATAGATATAAGGTGCTCCTTGACAAGCATTCAACCGAGGTTTGAAGATCTTTCAAAATGTATTCAAGCACAAGGTTCTCATTAAAACTGTATGACTTGCATTTAAAATTTAAAAGACTTAACATATGTATTGATATTTCTTTTTTTTTAGGAATAAGTTAAAATGTCAATTATTTTCAAAAAGTTATAAATATATTTTAATTTGGTCAATAAAAATTATTAAAAACACTTGATTATTAATTAAATTTTCCTTGGATCGAAAAGTACTTTTGTTTATCTTTATTATTAAAAAAAATAAATAAAAAATTTGTAAGTTAAAAAAAATCATCATCGTAGGATTGAAGATTTTTTAAAAATACGATCTAAAATAAAGCAATGAAAAAATTTTGACTTTTTTTTTGGGTCGCGACATGAACATATTTCTCAAATTTGGGTCGCGGCTTAAAAAGGTTAAGAACCACTGCACTAGACCATTAGAATTATTACATATGGATGTCTGTGGTCCCATGCCTACAGTTTCATATGGTGGAAATAAGTATGTTCTATTCATCACTGATGATTATAGCCGAAAAGTTTTTATTTATGTAATGAAACAAAAGTCAGAGGTTTTTAAACATTTTAAAGAGTTTCAAACCAGAGAAGAACAACTAGGTTCTAAGATTCTATGTATCCGAACAGATAATGGAATGGAATTCTGTCATGACAAGTTCAAAGCTTATCTGAGTAATATTGGAATCAAGGCAGAACAAACTAACACTTATACACCACTGCAGAATGGTGTGTCAGAGTGATTTAATTTAACTGCATTTGACTGTGTTAAAGCTATGTTGAACGAGATTAAACTCAATGACAGAATGTGGGCGGAAGCCATATTGTGTTTTACATACACTAAAAATAGAATATGTCACAAATTTAAAAACAAAACTCCACACGAACTCTACAGTGATAGAAAGCCTTCAGTAAATCATTTTAGGACTTTTGGTTGTAGAGCCTATGTAGGTAAACCTAGTCAGCTCAGAAAGAAATTGGATATGAGAGCTACGGAGGGAATTATGGTAGGCTATACTACTGGAACCAAAGCCTATAGAATTCATTTGCCAGGATAAAACGTACCGTTGAAACCTGCAATGTAAGATTTGAAGAGAGTGAAGTAGTAGAAGGCATCCTGGGCCCAATTTGTCCCAAAACTATCTCCTTTAAAATGTCTAAAGATGACAGTTCAGAATATTCCGATGGGGAATATCCGAGGGGGAAGTCTGATGGAGGGGCAGGAGAGAGTAAAGACACTGGTGAGGAACCATCTGAATCCAGTGAGGAAACGGACTTTCCTGCTGATTCCAGTATGAGTCCTTGCTCGGATATTACTTGTCAGCGAAAGGCAGTACCAAGACCCGATGGGAGTAGAACTGACGCATATTATGCTAAGAGAGATGATAAAAGGCTGACAAAAAGAAATATACAATATGATCAGCAGTTATTTAATTTTCGGGAAAAGCAAAATCTAAGAAGGATCAGAGGCAGACCAGAAGCAAGCAACATTGAAATTAAAATACCAAGGAGTTACAATGATGCTATTAAATCTTCCCATACCAGTAAATGTTGTAATGCCATGGATGAAGAAATGGCCATAATGCAAGAGAGGGGTGTCTGGGAACTAGTTCCTGCATCCACCTCACAAAAGCATATAGGCAATAGATGGGTATACACTGTCAAAAAGGACGAGAAAGGGGAGATTAAAAGATTTAAAGTACGCTTGGTGGCTCAAGGGTATGATCAGAAAAAGGGAGAATCATACGATGAAGTTTTCAGCCCTGTGGTGAACTTCAGTATAATTAGAGCATTTTTGTCAATTTTTGTATGTATGCTTGGTTGGATGCATTTCCAATTAGATATCAAATCAGCTTATCTCTATGCTAAATTAAGTCAGAAATTTTACATGAAACAACCTCAAGGCTATGTCAGTCAAAAATATCCTGATTATATTTGTTTGTTGAAGAAAGTCATTTATGGTCTTCATCAAAGTGGAAGAGAGTGGTTTATTGAACTTGACACCAAATTAAGGGAATTGAAATTTTTAAAACTTAAATGGTGTAATTGTGCTTATATATATAATAACAAAGTTCTTATGCTAGTTTATGTGGATGACATAATTCTTTTTTCCAAGTATCAGAAAGACATAGACCACATTGTTTCACTGCTTAGCAATGAGTTTGATATCAAAATATTGGGGACAATTAAGAAACTACTTGGTGTGGAATTTAAAGAATGTGATAACAAATTTTTTATACATCAGAGTCAATATATAGATAAAGTGTGTCAAATATTCCAACAGTATAAATATCCAGTTGTTTCACTTCCTATTACTAAAGGTAATATTTTAAGTAAAGTTGATTGTCCAATGACAAGTGAGGAAGTGAACCAAATGCAAAGATTTCCATACAGAAGTCTAATTGGGTGTTTAGCTTTTATAGCTAGTAGGACTAGACCAGATATATGTTATGCAATTAACATATTATCTCAGTTTCAAGAAAACTCTGGCATTAAGCATTGGGATGCTTTGTTAAAGCTTTTAGGATATGTTAGAAAAACTAAAGGTTATATGTTGAATTTATCTGATATTAAACAGTTGAAATTAAGCTGTTACTCTGACTTTGCAGCAAATAGAGATGACAGTGTTTCACTTCGAGGTATGATATTTTTTATTGATAATGTACCTATTTCTTGGCGAACCTTCAAGCATAAGTGCATCAGTTTGTCAACAATAGAAGCTGAGTATGTATCTTTGACAGAAGCAGCTAAGGAAATGGTATGGGTACAGAATATAATTGAGGAATGTCATATGCTTGAGTTAAACTTTAATAAAAATAATAGTATCATTTTTAGCGATAACCAAGCAGCAATACATTTTTCTAACTCTCCAATTGAAAAGAACAGGACTAAGCATATTGATGTAAAATATCATTTCCTACGAAACTTGATAGTCAATAAGTTATTTAATGTCAAATTTATAAGTAGTAAAGATAACATAGCAGATCATTTTACTAAACCAATGACTAAAGAAGGAATATTTAAATTTTGTAGTAAAATATTTGAAAAGTAAATGAACCTTTTTAGGGTTAATGATTTTGTCCAAACTTTAAAAGCTAAATTTGAATTTGCAACTTTAAGAATTGTTAAGATGTTATATATATATTATTGTTTAGCTCAACCTCATTGATATAAGCTAATATATCTTGAGTTTACATTTTTGTAATGTTGCATCTCGTCCACTTTACTCTATAGTTTATATACATCCTTTTTCAATTCCCCGCATAATGCCAGTTAGTAGCTTATGTATATAAATTTTTCTAATTTCCATGCTAGTTGAAAGTAAATGTTAAAATTTTTATGAAGGACATTCATTATCTGTTTACTCATGTATTTTAAAAAATCTTTTAGTATATCGGTACAATTTAGTAGTATTAATCATGTATACTTATCTTGTATTAATAGACTAAATTTTAAACTTTTGAATTATAATGTTTATACTCAAATTTAATGTGAACTTAAATTCTGTGCTTATACTAAAATTTTTTTTAATCTTTTATACTAAACATTAAACATGCTTAAAATTTAAACTAAATTTAAATTTTTGAATGCCTATACTTAAATTTTGAAATGATGTTGTATATGAATTTCTACTGGATGTAAATGTTGATTTTACAATGTAGCTTACTATACTTAACAATTTTTTCATGGCTGTAGGTATTTATGTCTTTGACTTAAATTTTTGTAATGATGCCCCCCCCCCCCCCTCCGTAGGATACTGGAGACCTAGTTGTTTATTTATATATCTTGGTTTTTCAGAATAAGTTTTTGTAGTGTATGCATTGAGACTCAGGGATTAGCATGAGGGGCCGATGGTTGGAAAAATCGAATGTAAACATCACGATTCACGTTTCCGGTGAACAGACAGACGTTCATGCAAATTTCTAGTGAATGACTCTTTCCTTTCACCGGCGTGAACCGTGATGTTTTTTCATCATGAGGAGTCATGCAAATCAAATTCCCAATGCGTACGCATCTCTTTTGCATATCCGGGGGCGTTTCCGGAACGGTCCATTTTCGTGTATATAAGATGGAACTTTCTTGAAGCATTATTCATTCTTTCTTAATCTTCTTCTATTCAGATTCCATTGGATTCATTCCAATCATACTAAGATCTGTTAGGACGATGTTAGCAGGCTATCACTAATATATTACGACGATAAGACGGACTTAGTTCTTAGTCGACATGTTTGATACGCGAGTTTAAGTCAGATGAGTTCTATTTATAACACAGACTTGTAAGTTCTGCTAAGTGACGGCATTTTGATAAAGTTACGTACAGTTATTCACGACGTTAATTATCTGAGTTCATTAACGGTGAATAGTATGAAGTCATAGTGTATCGGTGCTTCAAGTTATTGAATCTTTCCTGCCAAGTGTGATACCAGTGGTGGTGGCTTCGAACAAATACACACGTTATCAAGGTAGTATAAGTTTTCTTATATACTACAAAAGATGCTTCAAGAAAGTTCTAGAACGTAATTCAATCTTAACAAGTTTTCGAGCTTTATGTATATAGCCTTGTTTACATTTTGGCATGGATTTTACTAAGTGATGTAAATTGCCTGAATATACCTGCTTTATTTCACGAATAAAGTGAATTAAATTTCTACTTAACATGCATCATGTGTCTTCAATTTACAAATGAACATTTTTCACTTGAGGTTTTACTGCGTGTATCTGCTGAACGAAACTTAACTATCTTGTTCAAATTTTCATCATACCTTCAAAAAGGAAATTAAATTTCCGAATTGAATTTAAAATTTTTTTTCCATCAAAGTGGCTGTTGATCGCACGTTTCCGTTACACACGCAAGTTATGACTAACGGTGCAGTTCATAAAGTAGCTTTCAATCGCACACCTCAGCTATGTGTGCAAGTTATGGTTAACGATGTAGTATGAACATGCGCAATTCACGGCTAATGATGCAGTTCATGAAGTTACTATCGATCACACACCTCAGCTACATGCCGAAGTTACGGCTAGCTCATTAAGTAGCTGTCAATCGCGTTTCTGACCGCAATGCGGGCACACGGGTAATGATACAGTTGCTGCGTATAAAATGAATTGTTTTAGCGGGTGCATGCTATCCACGTACGATATATGCAATAACGACAAGTCTACTGCATGTAATAATGATATACACACTGCGCAGGCACATGCAATCAGCATAGATTTGAAATAGCTGTCAATCGTGTTCCAGCCCACTACGAGGGGCCAAGGCTAACAAATAAACACTTTTCCCAAAATAAATTGGCTTTTATTAGTATTATTTGCTTTAAGCCCGCCCGCTGCGCAGGTGCATGCAATGCTTGTACATTACATGCAATAACTACTAACTTACCAGCTAGATTTTTGCTCTTATTGCCGTATTTTATTTTACAATTCTTTAAAAATTTTAAATGTGATTTTGAGCTTTTTGGATTCTTTTTTGTTAATTATATTAAGATTTTCTTTTTCTGTTTATGTAAAGTTGTTTGAAAACTAAACTAACATTTTTCTAACATACATATATAGCGTGTGTATATATGTATATATTTACACAAAAAATACCTGTGATAAAGTGGCCACTGGATACTGAGTGATAATTTGAATTTTCAAGTCTACAGAGCATTAAAATGAAAAATGAAATTGGAAAAATATTCAAAAGATTACCTTTTTCTTTCAATGATGTTTGTTTTTGTATCAATTCTCCTTTAATTAATGAAAAGAATGGTAATTAAACAGTATTAATAATAGAAATAATAAAAATTAGCTCCTAAAATTTTCCTAAAATTTTGAAAAAAATTCCTTAAATTCCTACCTAAAATTTTTAGGAAATCTGCTATGATCCCTGACACTTACGCTGCTGAAATATGGGCAATGACCGAGAAGGACAAAGAAACTTTTGCTATATTTGAAAGAAAAATCTTGAAAAGCATATTTGGAGAAATAAAGTGTGATAATTATTGGAGAAGAAGAACCATCTTAGAGGTGTACAGATTATTTAGGGAGCCTGATTTTATTAAATTTATAGCAATACAGAGGATTAAATGGGCAGGACACTTAATGAGATTGGATGACGGTCGAGCCACAAAAAAGATCTTCTTGGCTAGACCAATTGGTACCCGAAAAAGAGAGAGACCAAATCTTAGGTGGTGTGACTACTTGGAAAAAGATCTGAAAATTATTAAGGTGATTAATTGGAAAACCTTGGCCAAGAACAGGACGGCATAGAATGGAATTCTAAGGAAGGCCAGGGCCCATCTGGGGCTGTCACATCAGTGAAGAAGAAGATTAAAGGGAAAATATTAAAGACAGTAATGTTTAAAAATTTTTAAGACTGAGTATAACTGTCAAGTTATATGAATTTTAAATTTTGGTATAATCATGAAATTCAAGTCAGGTTTAAATTTTAAGTATAAGTATATTTTATATTTAACACATTAACTTTAAAAGATTAAAATTTTAGTATAAGCACAAAATTTAAGTTTATATTTAATTTGAGTATAGACATTATAATTCAAAAGCTTAGAATTTAGTATATTAATACAAGATAAGTATATATGATTAATACTATTAAATTGTACAGAAATACTAAAAATATTAAAATACATGACTTAAGTAATCAGATAATGAATGTCCTTCATGAAAACTTAAACATCTATTTAGTACAAAATTGATAATTACAAAACTTTATACACATAAGCTACTAACTGGCATTATGCGGATTATTGGAAAAGATGTATATACAATAGTGTAAAGTGTAAAACATTCAATGTCACAAAAATTTAAACTCAAGATATATTAGCTTATATCAATGAGGTTGAGATAAACAATAATATATATAACATCTTTTAAAATTCCAAAGTTTTATAATCGAATTAGCTTTTAAAGGTTAATGGTTTTGATTTACTTTTCAAATATCTTACTACAAAGTTTAAATATTCTTTCCTTAGTCATTGGTTTAGTAAAATAATCTGCTAAGTTATCTTTACTATTTATAAATTTAACATGAAATAGCTCATTGACTACTAAATTTCTTAGGAAATGATATTTTACATCTATATGCTTAGTTCTATTGTTTTCAATTGGAGAGTTAGAAAAATTTATTACTGCTTGGTTATCGCAAAAAATGACACTATTATGTTTATTAAAGTTTAACCCCAGCCTTTGACATTCCTCAATTCTATTCTGTACCCACACCATTTCCTATGCTTAGGGATACATACATTGTTGACAAACTGGCACACTTATGTTTAAAGAAATGGGTGCCTCCAAGTGAATCTCTGTTTGCTGCAAAGTCAAAGTCTTTAATATTAGATAAACTTAATGTATAATCTTTAGTTTTCTAAGTTTAAAATAATGCATCCCAATGCTTAATCCTGGGATAATATGTTAATTGCATAACATAGATCTTGTCTAGTCCTACTAGATATAAAAGCCAATTAAGCTCCTATAAGGAAATTTTTGCATTGGATTCACTTCTTCACCTGTCATTGGACAATCAATTTTACTCAGGAAGTGGATATTTAAACTGTTGGAACATTTGACATACTTTATCTATATACTGACTTTATGAAAAATTTGTTATCACATTCTTTAAATTCCACACCTAGTAGTTTCTTAATTTTCCCTAATAGTTTGATATCAAACTCATTGCTAAGTAGTCAAACAATGTGGTGTATGTCTTTCTGATACTTGGAAAAAAGAATTATGTCATCCACATAAACTAGCATAAGAACTTTGTTATTGTATATGTAGGGCCAATTATACCATTTAAGTTTCAGAAACTTTAATTCTCTTAATTTGGTGTCAAGTTCAATATACCATTCTCTTCCACTTTGATGAAGACCGTAAATGGCTCTTCTCAACAAACAAATGTAATCAGGTTGTTTCTGACTGACATAGCCTTGAGGTTGTTTCATGTAAATTTTCTGACTTAATTTAGCATATAGATAGGCTGATTTGATAGCAAGTTGGAAATGCATCTATCCAAGCATACAAATAAAAATCGAGAAAAATGCTCTAATTATACTGAAGTTAACCACAGGGCTAAACACTTCATCGTATGATTCCCCTTTTTCCTGATTATACCCTTGAGCTACCAAGCATGCTTTAAATCTCTTAATTTCCCCTTTCTCGTCCTTTTTAACAGTATATACCCATCTATTGCCTATATGCTTTTGTAAAGAGGATGCAGGAACTAGTTCCCAGACACCCCTCTCTTGCATTACGGCTATTTCTTCATCCATGGCTTTACATCATTTTTTAGACTGGGGAGATTTAATAGCGGCATTTTAACTCTTTGGTACTTGTATCTCAACATTGCTTGCGTCTGGTCTACCTCGGGTCCCTGTTAAATTTTTCCTTTTCCCAAAATTAAATGATTGCTGATCGTATTGTATGTTTCTTTTTGCACAATATTTCCTTATGTCATTATGTGACCTCAGCCTTTTCTCATCTCCCTTAGCGTAGTAGTATACATCTGTTCTACTCCCATCGGGTCTTGGTACGACCTTTCATTCCCAAGAAATATCCAAGCAACGAGTCATATTGGAATTAACAGGAGAATCCATTTCCTCACTGGATTCAGACGGATCCTCACCAGTGTCTTCACTCTCTCCTGCCCTACCATCTGATATACCCCTCGGACATTTCCCCTCAAAATATTTTGAACAGTTATCCTTTGATACTTTCAAGGAGATAGTTCTGGGACAAATAGAGTCCAGGATAATCTCCACTACATCACCCTCTTCAAATCTTACATTGCAGGTTTCAACTACACGTTTTTCCCTTGACAAATAAATTCTATAGCCTTTGGTGCCTGTGGCATAGCCTGCCATAATTCCTTCTTGAGCCCTCATGTCTAATTTTTTTCTGAGCTGACTAGGTTTACCTATATATGCTTTGCAACCAAAAGTCCTAAGATGATTTACTGAAGGTTTTCTACCATTGTAGAGTTTTGTTTTTAAACTTGTGACATATTCGGTTTTTGGTGTATGTAAAACACAAGATGGCCTCCGCCCACATTCTGTCATTAACTTTACTCTCGTTCAACATAGCCTTAACACAAAGGCAGTTAAATTAAATCGCTCTGACACTCCATTCTGTTGTGGCGTATATATGTTAGTTCTTTCTGCTTTAATACCAAGATTCTTCAAGTAAATTTTGAACTTGTTGTGACAGAATTCCATTCCATTATCTGTTCGAATACCACTTGGTACCTAATTGCCTTAGTACCTATTGATATTAGTACCTAATTGCCTTTTTTCCCTGACTTGAAACTACTTAAAATGTTTAAAAACTTCTGCCTTTTGTCTCATTAAACAGATAAAAACTTTTCGGCTGTAGACATCAGTTATGGATAAAACATATTTATTCCCACCATACGAGGCTGTAGGTAAGGGACCACAAACATCCATGTGTAGCAATTGTAATGGTCTAGTGGACCTTATCCTACCAATAGGCTGACATGATACTCTCCTAGACTTAGCTACTTACAGTGTTTACAATTTATTTTCCTGTATTTAAGCGTAGGAAGCCCATTCACCGCAGAAACTTGGCTGGTTTGATATAGATAGTAAGCATTTATGTGACAATATCTCTCAAGGGTAGAAATTAGAAAAATGTCACTGTTCCAGAGGACTAGTGACTTCATGACCTCAGTGGTCTGCAAGCTTTGTTACTGGTCCGTACATGGGACTTCAATAAATTATAAATTAAAATAAGTTACATGTGGAATGTTATTATGTGGATTTCCATAAATTCATAAGTACCATACCTAGTTCAATTAAAAAATATTAATGAAGCTTTACATAAAATGTAATTTAATTCTTGTGGAATAAACCATATAAAGTGAAGTGAAATGTACACTGCCGAACAACTACATAATGAAATGCAATTCTGTGACAGAAGCACAGCCAATTTTTCTGTTTCTTTGTCCACTTTCCAGTCACAATGAAACTGCTGGTATCGGATCGAAATGTTCAATGTCTGGCGTATCTAAATGTACTCTCATTAAGTCATTTAAAGAGTCTGTACACAAAGAGCTATGCCAGTCGTTTTTGATCTCTTTCATGTTTCGAAAACCTCTTTCATGATGATGTACTTGGTATGATGAGTAATACATCTATTACTGCCAAGATATTTGAATGTCCAAGATGATGCTGAGCATTAATATCTTTTCATGTTAAAGTATTTGGTTCTTCATTACGTAAGTATAACGCTTTCTCTAAAGTTTTCCACTCCAATTCAACTTCAGAGGTTTGGATGTCAAATTTTTTTAGAGTACTTTCATAATTCTCAAGGATAGCACTGAATTCTGGCTCTCCAAAATTCTCTGGACATGGTTTTAATGGCCATTCACCTAATGAAAGGAATCTGCTAACACAAAGTAAACTTTTATTCAAATCAATAAATCGCTCTTTCAGTTGCAGAATGGTATTTTAGTAGATATATACTTGCCAAATTCTGTATTATGTAGATATATACTTGCCAAATTCTGTATTATGTAGATATATACTTACCAAATTCTGTATTATGTAGATATATACTAAATTCTGTATTATGTAGATATATACTTGAGAAATTCTTTGCAGGCTTTATCACTTTGGTAGCTTTCTCCAATATCAAGATTTTTCAATCTAATTCGCACTGCCACACAAAATCAGTGAATGGACGTGAATGTTTTGCTAAGGCATGAGCTGTGCGAAAAAGGTATACAAGTCTGTCTTTTTGGTACTGTTGCAAAGACAGCAAGGCTCTGCTAGCTTGAGATGTGCCTGGGACTTCTTTGACTCTTTATGTCTAGAATTTGACCATGCTGAATGCTGGAAGCATGGGAATCTAGCTTAAAATTAGCACTTCCTTTAAAAAATGCTGATTCTTTATCAGCATATTTTGAGTTTCTACAAAGTTTGCAGAGCATTTAATTTTTTTCAGTATCATATTTCAACCAAGGGAAATGCCTCTGCCATTGCTCCTGAAATTTTCTTATTCTCTTCGCTTTATCATATTTTTTGTCACTCTCTTTCTTGCTGCAGTCACTTGTATTCTTTTTCTTTTTCATTGGTGGTTTGCTACCGATGGCATAACGCCACATTTTAAATTGCTAAATCAAATCGCGATAAGATGAAACGAACTTTTTTTTCAAAGCAATTTCTGTGAATTCTTAAAACCAAAGACAAAAAATAAAGTTTTAACATTCGGGACTGTTCACCATGCTGAATTTGCCTTTTGATGGTTAACGGTTAGGTGTTGTGAGATCATGTTTGTCTATATACCCTATAAAGTACAGGCGTTGTTCTATTTCTTCACTTTTGTTGAAGATGAAGACAAATATTCTAAATACTCGGCAATCTCAAAATATGGGAAAAAGAAAGCGATGGGGGAAAAAAGGGGAAGAAGCAATGCCCAGGGAAAAGAGATTCCAGTTCCCCTCCCCGTTTTCACAGCAGGAGTCCGTAGGGAGCCAGAATAGCCAGATGTCTTGCGGGCGGGCTTGGGAGGGAGGGAAGAAAGGGGGTGACAAAATTACAAACACAGAAGCAGTATTATTTGCTTTCCCCAGACTGTTGAATATCGTCTTTCTTTACATAAGTGCTGAGGGGGAAAAGGGGAAAATTTAATTTACGAGAGGGATTGAGAATAAAAGGTTACTAGTCCGACTTTCCAATATAATTTATATTTGCTGGTTCGTTGGGTGTTTTTGTGGTCTTGGGCTAATGAACCACCGTTAATTTCGAGCCCTGTCTCTTGTGCCATAGACAATTTGCATCATTTAGTTCAGTTGCTGAACTGCTAGGCTTATTTTTCTTATTAGTCACATTTCCTTTCCGCTTGGTTTTTGACCTCACCGAATCAGAGTTACATTTAGTTTCATTTACATTAGGTATAATTTTTATATTATTTACATTTTGAAAAGAACTAGTTTTCCTATTGCTAGATTTCCTATCCCTTTTGGGTTTCTTATCCTCCTTTGGATCTCTATTTCTAAACTCACAGTTTTCTGTGTTATTTTGTTCACTGGTACTGTACTGTGGTTTTAAAAATACAACCCATCCTTTCTTTTTGCATAAAAATATTTATCTCCTTTGGGTGTAAAAAACCATAGTGCCCCATTAGATTCCCTGAAACTATAATTCTGTTCTTCAAGAACCGAGGCAGCTAACAGATTTCACCTAAGTTTAGGAGACTACATAACATCTCTTAACATTATAACACTTTTCCTGTCCTTGAACTGGACATGAATTTCCACTGTTCCAATAGCCTCAACTGGACTTTCGATATTCCCTACTGCCAGCGACATTGAAGTGCCTTTACACTAACTAAATTTAGAACTCAATGTTATTACAAAAATGTCGCATAGCAGCAGTATCTACTACCTATTTGAGCCTATCGTTAGGATCGATTACAGTATTAGCTTCTATACTAGAGGATTTATGTACTTCTACAATGCTTGTATGTCCCACTAGACTTAAATTTGGGACAATTTGCTTTAATATAACCTGGCTGTTTACAGTAAAAACACTTTACTTTACTTTTAGAATCATTCTTAAAATTAACATTACTTTTAGAATTATTTACATTTGACATTTTTGACAATTTCAAATTAGGCATTTTTACATTATTTCTAGAACATTTAGATGTAAAATATGCAGAATTATTATGATTTATGTCAACATTCTACTGTCGCAGTCTGCCGTCCTCAGCTGACAACTCTTCCTGGATCTTGCTTAATTTAAAATCTGTGTCACTCCAACGATATATAATTTGTACGATTCCCCGGTATTCTTCAGGTAAATACCGTATAGACTGGAAAGTGATGTACAAATCTTCAATTGGATGATTGACGTCTTTGAGTTTCGTGACTGCTTTCCTTATCCAGGAACAGAAAACATCGATGCACTCATCGAGTTCCGGCCTGATTGAGAAGAATTCGTCCAACAATCGCAGTAGGTTTGTTCGGGTAAGTGCTTCAAAGTGCTGGTTCAATGTCTCCCATGATTGACTTGGTTCATCAGATATACTGACCAGCTCTTTATACTCTGGTGATAAACTTTGATAGATAATGGCCAACTCTTTGTCTTTTCTTCGATAGAAATCGTCATATTCTTGACAAGACATATTTTCATCAACAGGTTTTACAGTTCCGTCTACGTGACCGAAGTACCCTTCGGCCTTAAGAGTGAATGATATTACCGTGCTCTAAGTGACATAGTTGTTCCGGGATAGCAACTCGATTCTACCTGCCTCCATGGCTGCTGATAGATTAATGAAGAAGAAAAAGTCTCTTGTAGAGTTGTTTACACGTTGATCAAAATGGTGCCTTCTGCGGCCCTCATCTGAATACCCCTACGGCTCACACAAACGAAATGTCAAGGAATTTTCTTCAGCAATGTATCTTTCCGAACATTCACTGCGGTTTTAGGGCATTTAACTGGCCTATAACCTGTTCGACTATATCAAAATATATTCTATATCTGGATAGAACAATTTAGCATAACAGAGATATAATGCAGCGAAAAACTTTGATGAATGTTCTTGTGCAATGAAATAAATATGAAGCAGATTAGACGAAAAACTCAGTTCACTTTATTTTGTGAATAAATAAATCACGCCATGCAAATTATACATCTTGGTAAATACTATGCCGGTAATAAACAATACTTTGTACAATAGAGCTCATAAGCTCGTATAGACTTTTAGTAATTAGCAGAACTTTCCTGAAGCATTTGTAGTAATAAAATACTCATACTACCACAATCACTTGCGTTAATTTGAAGCCACCATTGTCGGTATCACACTTGGCCAAAAGTTCCATTAGTCGAAGCACCGGTAAACTTTATTGCGACTCCACACAATTCAACGTAAGTAAAATTTAATGACTTTTAATATGAATGACTCCTTTTAATATGAATGTGTAATAAGCCTTTTTGCTATTCCATCTAAATGATGGAATAGCAATTGAATTGAAATTGTAAATAAAAAGTGGATTTTTGTTTTTTTTTTCTCTCTGTGTGTGTATGTGCTACCATATGTTAGCGTTAGCTTATAACAATGTTTTTATATCTTTAGAGTTTTCCTGAATTAATTGAAGCTTCAGATTCTGATGATAGTGATATTGTGGTAAGTTTCTAAAGCAATTTGATACTGTTTGTCTTGTTGAACTTTGAAAAAAAATCTCTTCTTTAAAAAAAAATTTTTGAATTTGTTTTTTTCTTGTTGGCACCATTCCGTGATAGCTGTAACCCACAGGACAGTGTATTTTAGGCTTAAGCCTATGGAATGGAGGAGTGTCTAATTTTTTTTTCCAAAAGTAAAGTAAATAACATCTTATAGAAAAGACAAATTAAAAAAAATGTATATATATTTTCATCCAATTATGAAAGATTGAGACTGCTTAACCATTGCTTCTTTCCATATTAATTTTAAGCATATTTTATCAAGGACTCAACTAAACGTGTGGATTTAAAAGTGTAACTAAAAGATTCAATTACACTTTAAGTCCACACATAGTTTACACGTAATCAAAACAATAAAAAGTAACAAAATATTTCTGTATATATAATTTAATTGTGAAATCTTCAATTTGTTCTAATGTGTGAACAACACTGGGTGGAACTGACAGAAGCTGTAACCAAAATTCGAAAACATAAATTTATCTATCTCCCTTTCTGATTCAGATAAAATGTTCTGATAGAAACAGTATATGTATCAAACTTTTAATACTTCTTAAAGTAATCAAGCATATGAAAATTAGGTGACTGCATTTGTTTCGAATCTTCTTCAGGCCAAACAACCGGGTCTTCTCTTAAGGGCGCTCAGGACTCTTAAAAGTGCCATAAACATCGGGAATTCCCATATTTCACATTTTATTTTTTATCTCTTCTCCTATCTATCGAAAATATCTAAAATTTTTATGGCTAATAAGTTAATACATGTAGCATATATGATAATTTTTTTCAATAAGGTGAAGCTGATAATAATATTTTTAAAAATAATTTAATATTCATGAATTTATCAAAATTTTATTTTGATATAGGTTGCTTGCATGCATGATTGCAATAAAACTATGGCTTCCAGAAACAAAAATAGGATGCAAAAGTAAGGAGATGAAAGATTTGGATGCAAGAAGACTTAGATCAAAATCAAATCAAAACATTTGCATAATTTAAGTTTTTAAAAATTAATTTTAAAATTTAATTACATTTTTGATTTTGATCTAAGTTGAATAGATACTTTTGCATCCTAATCAGCACTATTTCTGCTTCTGGAAGCCATTGCAATCAAGCAACCTATATCAAAATAGAATTTTAATCAATTCATGAACATTATACAATTTTTAAAAATATTATCAGATTCACCTTTGGGAAAAATTATCACATATGCTACAGGAATTCACTCATTAGGAGTATATGGAATATTAAAATTTTAAATGATTAGAAATGGGAATTCACCTTGTTTATGGCACTTTTAAGAGTCCTGAGCCCCCTTAACAACTGCTGTTATAAAAAAAATATTCGAATGATTGTACTCGAAACCAAATGATTGTACATAATCTTTATAGCTAATAGATATTATGTACAATTTTTTACAAGAAAATAATGTTACTATTTTCACTCATGAATATGCTTTTTGCATGTGATATATTTCAAAACATATCCACACATAGATTGACATACCAACATTGCAATCTTTGCATTCATAAAAATTGTTTGTGCGCCTATCTGAAATATCAAAGATCCACAAATCTTCACTATCTGCATTACTTTTATTACCGTCCGGTTCATTTACCATGTGAGTATATTCTTCCACAGAAAGAAAATATCTTGACCCAGACATCTTTTTATACAAAATAACCGTACATCCCTCTAAAACTCAAACTTGAAAGAAAATACTCTCTTGCATTCCAATAATTCGCCGATGCAATCATTGAGCTAAAATCAAAATGAGAAACCATATTTTTACAACATAAGAGTCTGCGAGAAATGATGTGTTTGTTTTTATTACAAAACAATGTTTCACCAATCTGGATGAAGTACTGATTTATTGGGACCTTTCCTATACCAAGGTCAAGTATAGGCAAAATACATTGAAGATGTTAGAATGAACATTTAGCACCATTGAGTATTCAAATAAATTCAAATAACAACATTTCATATGAAAATGCGCTTTTGTGTTGATCGTCCTTTAGGGTAAATATCTCCTCGACACGAATGCCCGAGAACCATCTTTGAATGCAATTTTGCAATTAACTCAAAGGTTAAACGACCGTAGAAAAGCAAATTTATTTATTGGAAGTATATGCATCGTTTGTCTTTAGCGACACATTTTTCTCTGTTATGTATGTTAATTACTTGTCTTCAAGGGATTAAATTATATCTCCTAAAACTTTTTTCAGGTACTAAGAATCACTAGTCAAAAATTAAAAAATAGCCATTCTTTTTATTTTTTGCTAATGGTGAAATTGGGAATCAACAGTCTGCTTTTCTATTTGAAATTTATTTTCCATACCGAAAATAAATCTGAGCTAGAAAAGTATTTTTGAATAAATCGTTTTGTTACAAATGGACAAGGCTTACTGAAATTCTAGATTGCAGGGAATGTTAAGAATACTACTGAAATAATGATTAAGCATTTTGTTAAATTGGAAGCATGAAATCATCTTTTAAATAGTGGATTAAAAGTAACTGAAAATTTCTGATTAATAGTATTTCACAGTTTCCTCCTTGATAGTTCTTTGAGAGGGAAAATAGTCTGTTGAGACACATTCTTTGTGCTTCTTTGATATGAAAATTATCCATGTTGCCAGTCACCTGATTTCCATGTCTGCTATTATCAGCTAATTTTGTATGCCTGCTTAAAGACTTAATATTCATTTAATACTTTTATCAGAGAAATATAATGAATTGTATTGTCACAAGCAAGTTATATTGTCATTGAAATTGTCTATGTATTAGTTACTTTTATTATTATTTGTAATTCATGACCAGATTTTATAACAAATTAATATCTTTTAATACATGCATATTTTTTTTATTTATGATTTTGTGTTTTTATATTCACAGGAGGAAACACCAGTTTTAAGTACACCTACAAAACATAAAAAATCAAAGAAAAGAACTCAATCTGAAGTATGTATTTCTGATTTTTATCTACTGCATTTTTGACTAGTATACAGATTGATTTTAACTTATATGCTGACTCCAATTCTAAAATGATACTTTTGCTGTAAATATCAGCACCACCTTAGAACTCACCAATTTTGTATAAAGTGTCTGTGTAGTGAGAGTGGGGCCATTATTCTTTGGGCCCTTTTTCGTCCAATTATGATGTACGATCCCCTACATGGGGCACTGCAGCCGAGATGCACATCAAGAAGCTTCAAGTTCTTCAAAATAACGCATTGTGTTTGTTTATTAATTTTACGACCTACGTCCAGTTAGAAGGCTTGCACAAAGACCTCAAAATTAGGCCACTTTTAGATTGTTAAAAAATTATCTCTAAAATTCCACAAAGTCTTAGGAGTGTGAATAATCCTACACTGGCCAGTATCCTACTGTGTCACCCCAGGAATCCGAGAGCATGAAAACGCTCTTGGTCATTACCTGGACGTCACGTACAGGATATTAACTTCCACGCAAAGCGGAGCTTTCCAGCTTAGTTTTATATCTGCTCTCATTTCTTAGTTTTTCACCTTCTAATCCCTTGCTTTTGGGAATTTGTAATTAGTTGGCCAGCCCTTCCCCTTCTGTCCTAGTATAACTCAAGCCCTCGGACATACCTCCTCCCAACTTACCTTTCTCTACTTCTACTGGAATCCTGCTTGAGCCCCAGTCTTTTTTTTCTGAAGACTTGGTGAGAGCACGATTTCGCTACCCCCACCAAGCATAACTTCGATTTAAATTCTATCCTGTTATGGATCTCCTTTATTCTTATATCTTTCCTCTTCCCTAGAAGTTTAAGGGAGGATCCTATCTTATCCTGGGCATTTCTCTAACCCCGTCCTTAAGATTAACCTTTGGGATTTCGTGGGGCCATTATTCTTTGGGAGCTGTTACCTATTACTGCTAGGCAACCAACCACTCAGATTTATGTGCATCTTTATCTTCCATCCAAAATGAATTTGCTGTGATATGGATACACAGACTTCCCTTCACCTTTAAAATATGTTGCACAAATCAGAATGTTTAATAAGAAACCACATTGAAGTCTGTAAGTTTGACAATGAAAAATGGATTCAAATTCTCCCATTGTTAAGTTGTAATGACCATATAGAGTGTTCATTGAAAAATTTAAACAAAGTTAGCTTTTTCTTGTCAAGTGATATTGAATTTATAATTAATCATGTTTTTTCAGTATTTTTTAGACCAAGAGTACAATTTTCAGCTATGGGATGTCCTCTTGATTCAAATTAGGATCCAGGCTTTCCAGTCTCAGTTATTTTGAATTTGTTCTATAAATTGGATGCCAGCTGGGTGGTAATGACAACCTTGTTGTTTGTCACTCATAAATTTGCTGCACATGGCCAGCAGAGTTTCATAAAATGAAAAGTATTTTATACACAAATGTTTAATTTAAATTTATTACAAACTCTTAACTCTATATTAAACAACACACTGTTTGCAAATTTCACATCTTTCAAGTTTCTCTATCTTATACCGCAAAAACTAAGGCATACAAAAATAAGGACTTGGTTCGTACCAGCCTTAAAAGCCTTTAGATTAGTTTGTTATTCTATTTTTCATGCTCTTCTAAAGTGAAAATATTTCTTCAGTATAGCAGAGTTGTCAAGTGTTCCGATTTTTCTGTTTTGTTCCAGGGATCCGATTTTTAGCCGAAATAGTTCGATTTTTCATCTCCATAACATTTTTATTTTTTTAAATGCAAATCTGCAGTTTTTTCATCTCCATTTAAAAGTATCTATAAGTCGTGAAAGTAATAAAATCAGAAATAGGTCACAATTGCTCTCAAAATGAAAATAAAGTCATGAATTTTGAATTCAGAGTTTTCCCATTCTTGCATGTGAAAATCCATTTTCCCGTTCTGAAAATTCATTTCCCTCTAATCGGTGCTTGCAAATGGGGATTTACCACAGCATCACAAGAGAGAGATGACTAATGATTGTATAATTGATGTGGGAGACCCACATTTGCATCGACTTAAATTCTTATAATTATTTTGTATTGTATACAAAATTCAGTGCATTATTAAATGCATTATTAATGAAATGAAAGGCCATATTGCAGCAGTACTGTAATAAACTGCATTTGTGCATGATCCTCATTTCATTTTACCATGAAGTTTTTTTACACTTTTGCAATCTGTTTGCATCATCTATAATTTTTGTAATTATTTCGTGTTTTATACAGAAAACTATTTTGCATAAATTTTATTAACTAGTAGCATACCTGTTCTTCGTACAGAGTATATAATATAAAGAAACTTAAAATTCACGATCATGTACAAATCCCTATATTATACTAAATGACATTGTTAATCAAAATATTCTATTAAAATATTTAATTTAATGATTCTAAAATGAAATTTAAGAATATCTGTTCTCACTATTCAAAATTATCTTCACGGACAGATTTGAAGAATAAAACATCCCGACCCTGTTTGTAAACAAATTTACAAAAAATATGAAATTGAATCAATAGATGCAAAATAAAAGTGCTGAAATTGTATGGGAGCCATACTACTTATATTCGCAAATATTAGAAGATGCACCCTTGTATTAGTAGAAGATTACACATACTACAACTTTCTAAGATCTTTACCAAAATAAAACAGATGGCGTAATAAATTGAAAATATTAATATTCTTGTAATCTTTAAACCTAAAGGCTGTAATTGATTCTGATATATGCTAAAATGAAAGCGCTAAAATTGTATGGGAAGGTATACCCGTACTACTTATATCATCATAGATTAAAAGATATGCACGTGTGTTAGTAGAAGATTACCCGTATTGCAATATGAGTTTCAAAAATCTCTTGAAGATTCGTATCGCAAGTTTCATTTTGAATGTCAAAATGAAACAGATGATGTAATAAATTGAAAATATCAATAATCCTCATAATCTTTAAACTAGAAGGCTGTAATTGATTACAATATATGCCAGTATATGTCAAAATATATGCCAATATGTCTGTACTACTTATATTATTCTCTTAGATTAGAAGATAAACCATCACTATATACAGTATATGAGTTTCAACAATTTTTGTCAAAATAAAACAATAACATAATAAATAAAAATTATCAATAATTCCTGAAAATAGAAATAATAATAATAATATTTAAACCTGAAGACCGTAATTGATATAATCCAGTCAAAACTGCAATATCGGTGAAATTTATTTTATATACATACTTTTATTATTTAAATCAGAAAAGATTTAATAAAAATCGTCTGCCTCATAAACACATTGCATATTTTCTTCAAATAAATTGGTGGAAAAATTATCGTCTGCATAATGTTATCTCTATGGAAGGTTTAATTGTGCATCTTTAATTAATATCTAGACAACCCCTGTTCCTAGAAACTCGAAACATGGACTAAATTTTAAGTAGGGCTATTTCAAGATTACCCACAAAATTTCATTAAATTCGGTCAAGCCTTTCTCTCTTGATGATGAGAGAAACATACAGATTTTCAATTTCATTTCTATAGATGAAATGAATGGCTGTTTTGCAAGAGCATCATAAAAAACAGCTTTTGTGTGTGATCGTCCACATATTTTAATTAATTGGGAAAATAATTTTCACTTTTGCAATCTGTTTGCATTGTCCAAAATTTTTGGTATTATTTTGTGTTTCATACTGAAAAACTATTTTTCAAACTTATTATTAATGAAATGAAGACCATTTTTCTGAATAACAGTATTAAAATAATGATTTAGATACTTAAATGCAACCATTTCAAAAGCATAAAATAAAATTTTATGTATTTGAATCTAAATTTACATATCTTAGAATTTTAATTAAAAATTAGCAATTAGTTTCATCTTTTACATAAGAATAAAAATCCTAATAATTTCAGTGTAAATGAGAATTTAAGAAAATATAGGTTCAGAATTATTAGAGTATGCTGATAAAAGCTAAATCAGCTACTATTCTAACATCTAATAAAAATAATTAAATAAATGATTTTAATTCATTGTTGAGTTTGCATTAAATAAGCACGATATGTGTGAGTACCAGTTGCTTTACAATTTAAGATTTAAATACATAAGATTTAAATACATTAATATACTTTGTTAGTGTGGCCAAGAAGCATTAATTTTTCTCCTTGCGTAATGGGTTGCTATTTATTTTTGAACCAAAGGTTTGGACTTGCAGATTTACTCAAAAGTTTTATATAACGTTACAACTCATTTTCCAATTTGAATTATTGATATCTAAGCCTGCTGAATTAGTTTTTTCAATTTTATTTTTAAACAAAATGAACTTTTCATAGTAGAAGTTTCATTTAGAGTGCTGAAGAAAACCTAAACACTGTGCATAGAAAAGCCGTTTCTCAGTTGCAAAACTGTCCGCTACATTGAGACTGTGATTCAGTTGTATGCTTAATATAGGATTACTTAAGCTCTACTTAAAATTAACTTTATGGTATTTAAGTTTAAAATTGGATTCTTTTCACCCTGTAGGGATTGCCTGATGTCAAAACAGAAGATCATATTGATGTGGCTAAAATCAATTCCTTTTTGAAAGAAGCCTCTCAAGCTTTACTGGAGGAATGTGGGTACAAAGCAATTCAGATTTTTCGGGGACCATTAAGAGACATTATTGAAAATCCATTGGTAAGTCTTTTGTATATCCCATTGGACCTAATATATCATGGATTTGATTAATGACTTTTGAAATATTTTAATTTTGCCAATAAGCAAAGTCTGTTCATCATGCAGCTATTACAGGGTGCGTACGCGGCCTGGAAAACCTTGAAAGTCCTTGAATTTCATTATTTTTTTTCAAGGCCTTGAATAGCCTGGAAAATTAGGATTATTTCCAAAAAGGTCTGGAAAATCCTTGAATTTCTCTTTTCCAATTCAAAAACTGCAAAATTCCGGTTGTACTAGAATTTCTACGTCACAATCTCAAATCAGTTCGCTTTTCCCCGGCGCTGTCAATCACAGTTGAATTGGTTCCTCCCATTACTTGTTTTCCGCGAATGGTGGCTGTTCGTTTCGTCATTACCACATGGTTTGCATTTTGAACGGCGCCAGCGATTAGTGTCTGCTCCTTGCACCGGCGTGTCGCGTTTCCGATATCCTGTTTTGTTTTATGTTTGCTCTACGTCTCCCCCCCCCCCCCATTCTCAGAGATGCCAACTTTTTTGGATTTTCCTTAGTTTGTACGGAGTTTTGCTTCATCTTATGGTTTTACGGACATTACTCCCAAAACTACGGAAAAGCCTGTAAAATCCATGCATCCCACCATTCAATTCATATTCCCTGCTTTGCTGAGAGTCCAAAATTATCAGCTTGCATCCATTTTCTTCTAATGATTTCATATCAGAACAATAGACTTTATTTATTTTTATAGTGCGAGTAAAAATAAAGAAATATTTTACTAAACAAATTATATTTCAATTAAATTATAAGATTGCACAATTCAGTCTTTTTTTTTTTTTTCGGACTTTGCTGAAAGTACACAATTGCCTTTTTCTGTCACAAACTTTTCACATACTTTTTCCATCTATCTCTGTCCCCTTATTATTGCACATTAACTTGACTAAACTAGCTTATTTTCATATTTTGGTTGATTATAAAGGTTAACTTTTTAATTATTTTCATATAAATAGTATGATCGTGAAATTGAGTTTTTTGTTTTCTTTGTGGCCGTTGCCGAGATTACGCAATCATACTTTTCCATCGATCTCCATCTCCCTATTGTTGCATATTAACTTGACTAAACTAACTTATTTTCATATTTTGGTTGATTATAAAGGCTAATTTTTTAATTAATTTCACATAAATAGTACGATCGTGAAATTCAGTTTTTTTTTTTTTTTTTTTTTTTTTTTTGCGGGCGTTTCCGAGAGTACACAACACGGACTCGTACTCCGCATGAACACGGTGGCAGTTGTGGCAGCGTGCAAATCCAGCGCGCAAACCACCGGGCTACTGCGCCCGAAATGTGCCAACAGCACGCGGTGTTCCCAGGTGGTCACCTGTTGGAAAATTTAAAATTTGAAGAAGCAAGATAAACAGCAAAGTACGCACTGGCATAGAGTCAATAAGTGTTGGCTGGGTCATGAAAGTATAGCAGATCCAGTTTCAAAGAAAAACATCGTTCACTTTATTTCGTGAGAAAACATAACTAGGCAAGTTACACATTCCAGGTTTCCATGCCACAAAACATCAAAAAATACTATGTACAAAAAGTTTGCAGTTGTATATAACCAGACAGAAATTCCTTGAAGCATGGGTAGTAAGTAACTATACTACCTCTATCACTTGCGTGTATTTGCAGCCACCATTTGGTATCACACTTGGCAAAGGAAAACCAAAGGATAAGACATCTCGCAGTGCTTCTGTCTAAAGCATTTCTGTCTGCCTGCATCAGACCATCAGTGTCTATGTCTTATAAAGCCCTTCTCCGCTCCGTTCTGGATCAGACTGAGTGGGATTTCTCTCTGATGATGATCATGATATCTAATTATCATTATAAACATGAACAACATGATGAAACATCATGATTGCTTCATGAAATCTCTGCCTTATATATCCGAGAATGGACTGTTCCGGAAACGCCCCCGGATATGCAAATCAGATGCGTACGCATTGAGAACTGATTTGCATGAAACCTCATGTTGAAAAACGTCACGGTTCATGCCGGTGAATGGGAAGAGTCGTTCATATTAAATTTGCATAAACGCCCATTCACGGGAACGTGAATCGCGATGTATTGTTTTTTTTTCCAACATCACCCACCCAAGTACTAACCGCGCTTGATGCTGCTTGACTTCGGTGATCTAACGAGAACCAGTGTTTTCACATAAATTGTACGGCCAACGGCCATACAGTGCTGAAAACACCGGTTCTCGTTAGATCACCGAAGTCAAGCAGTATTGGGCGCAGTTAGTACTTGGATGGGTAACCACCAGGGAAACACCGCGTGCAGTTGGCACATTTCGGACGCGGTAGCCATGTGGTTTGCGCGCTGGATTTGCACGCTGCCACAATTGCCGCCGTGTTCATGCGGAGTACGATCACGTTAAACATGTGGGTTCGTAAGTCCTTCCGAGAGGTTGGTGGTAGGGGAAGCAGGGTACGGACCCTGTGGATGCCTCCCCAATGGGTTCCGGTCAAAATTGGGTGGCACTTCCCGGCCGTCCAAACAGTTACCGTACACCTTTCTGGTAGATTGGACGGTCTGGGTCTCAACAACAGCAACAACATAAATTGTACAATCATGAAATTCAGTTTTTTTTTTCGCCGCCGTTGCCGAGAGTACGTAATTATCCTTGTCCATCCATCTCCATATTGTTGCACATTAACTTGACTAAACTAGCTTATTTTCATATTTTGGTTGATTATAAAGGTTAATTTTTAATTTTCACATCAATTGTACGATCATGAAATTCAGTTTTTTTTCGCAAGCGTTGCCGAGAGTACGTAATTATCCTTTTCCCTCCATCTCCCTATTGTTGCACATTAACTTGACTAAACAAGATTATTTTCATATTTTGGTTGATGGTAAAGGTTAATTTTTTTTAATTATTTTCACATAGATAGTACGGGGGCGCGGTAGCCCATTGGTTAGCGCGCTGGAGTTGCACTCGGTAGGCCCGGGTTCGATTCCAGCCACTGCCAAAACTGCCGCCGTGTTCATGCGGAGTACGATCACGTTAAACATGTGGGTCCGAAAGTCCTTCCGAGAGGTTGGTGGTAGGGGAAGGAGGGTACGGGCCCTGTGGATGCCTCCTCCACTGCGTTCCGGTCTAAATTGGGTGGCACTTCCCGACCGTCCAAACAGTTACCTTACACCTTTCTGGTAGGTCGGACGGTCTGGGTTTCAACAACAACAACATAGATAGTACGATCGTGAAATTAATTCATTTTTTCGCGGACGTTTCCGAGAGTACACAATTTTCCTTTTCCATCGATCTCCATCTCCATATTGTTGCACATTAATTGCACATTACATGATTTAGAAAAATAATTGAATAAAAAATTAGATGTAGCTAACAATACAATAAAGTAATATAATAACATTTGTTATGGTTTATTACTGATTCATTTTTCTATCTAATTAGGTGTGGTATGGGATAAGTGACATAAATATTTAATTTAATGTTTTTTATTTTCATAAATTTTTGAAAATGCTGATATCATATTTTGTTGCAGCTGTTCAATAATAAAATTTGATAATTATAGCTTTGATTTGAATTTCAATTTTTACAATAATTTCTAAGTATTGGTTAAAAATATATTACACTAGAATCTATTTTGCTTCTGTTTTGAAATTTTTTCAAATATTTTGTTTTAAAATAAAAGAATTCCAAAATTAAGGTTTTTAAATTGTACTATAAATACAATATTTTTTTTATATTTATTACCCCATTATATAATATATAAACATATTTTTAAACTGTAAGAAGTATTATAAGGATGGTTTTTAGGATCGTTAATACATTCAGATTTTTTCAAGAATTTCGGTGATAACAGATAATTCATGCATTATGTCAAATACATGTGGTTACATCTTTTCTGTTTAGCAATATATTTTTATATTTAAAACTTCTTACAAATTCATTAATTTAAAAAAAAAAACTTAAAAATCCAATTTTTGTACTGACTCAGTTTTGTGCAACCGTAAAATAGGTCCTTGATTTTTTTGTAATGTCCTTGAAAAAGTCCTTGAAAGTCCTTGAATTTCACTTTCAAAAAAGTGTACGCAGCCTGCTATTATTAAAGTATTAAAATTTGTAATAATTGGAGTACTTTTTTATAAGGTGGCTCAAAAAATTTTTGTTTTGCAAAAAAGTTGAATCAACACTAAGAAATGCAAAAGATTTAGTTTTTCTTAAACAGGGTTCGTTCACTAACCAGGAATTTACAGGGAATTTAAAAGTGGATTTAAATGCCAGGGAAAATCGATTGTTTGCTCTAAATTCTGGAAAAAATCAGGGAATTTTCAACATGTCAATCAGCTCTCATTAAAATGGGCAAAACGAAAAATCAATTTAAAGTACAAAAGTAGCTTATAAAGAACTTAAAGTTGAAACCAATTTTGCTAACGTTAAGGTGTGCGTAGAAATGGGTTGAATATTTCGGATCGCTTGATTTTTTATCCACATGACTCCTAATGATGTTAGAGATATTTGAAAAGAAATACATCAGTAGACGATTTTGTATACATTAGTGAAAGTAACAACTTTCAGGCTGTATATTTTGCACTTCTGTTAGGAAAACCATATTTACTATTATTAATAACAAATAACTAAAGATTGTATTGCAAAGAAGGGAGCAACAAAGTCATTAACACACCGACCTCTCAAAGGGGGTCAGCATCAGCTGCATTCATAATGACTTTCAGAAAAATAGGAGTGGTATATTCTTTAAGAAAGGTTATTTGTTTTATCAACTGCATTATTTTTTACATATTTAATTATTCCCAATAAATACTTTTCTTTTTTCTTATTTTTATTTATAACAATGGTGGTAAAATTAAAGACAACCAAAAAATAGGTTTAAAAGTCTTTTATTAAAATCTCCTTCTTACGACATACAAAGTCACACGGCCAAAGCGCTTTCGGGCACTATTATGCCCTTCGTCAGTCACGAAGTGAAAATAAGTGCCGAACATGTGCTTAAATGTAGGTCATAACCGCCAGGCAAAGTACATCAATCCATTTACGTTTCTACATTTTTAAATGCGAGGCATTTAAAATATAATTTAATTATAAAATACAAATTACAATAAAAGGAAAAGGTTCATAAATTAAATAGTAACCAATAGGAATGTCGTCAAAAAATGAAATGAAGCAACTACTCAATTTTCAGAAAATCATATAAAGATTTGACATGTTTAAATAATAAATAAAATTTACTATTTAAATTTCATATTTTGTTTTTTGTTCCAGAGAGGAAGGAGAGTGTCATAGTAAAAATAAAAAAATATAGAGATATTTCATCTGCAAATAGAGAGGCAGGGGGTGAGGGATTGACAGGTTGACTTATACTGAAGAAAAAATACCTATTGATATTCTTGTACAAACAGTTGATAATGCAATTTAAAGGGCTTCTGCAAAGATACTTCCTAATCAAGTTTTCTTTCCTTTCATCCTGTATATGGAATACATCCATCTGCAGGATAAAAGAAAACTGCTTTTCCACAAACCAAAATTAATGAAAGAACAAATGTTAGTTCAAGCATTTAAACAAAATGATATAATGTCATTTTTTTTTTTATGTTATGTATATTTTATTTTAAATTTTTTTTGTTCCATCTTTTGCATTACTTGTATTTTTGTAGTATGTATCTTTTGTAGTACGTATCTTTTGTATTTGTTAACTTTTTATCATTATTTTTTCTAAAAAATTTTTATAATGTATTTAGTTAATATAAAGTTTAAATTTTATCCAAACTTTCTATAATCGGTAAAATTCCAAAATTGTTGAAGTTGTTCTGTATATGCAATTTCCAGTAATTGAATACAGTTGTACTGTGTATGAAAAATATTACTGTCTCATCCATCCCTTTAAGTCCCCATTCATCCCTGGCTTGGGGATGGATGGGACAATTTGAACTTTTTAGTGAAAATTAGGATATTTTCCCAAGTAAGTGATATTGCTCAACTAAAAACAAGAAAGATCAATCATGCTTAAAGCATTGATTATGAAACACTTTCCAACTTCAATGCAATTTTATTTAAACATGTCTAAAATGCAATACATTCCTCGGTAATATTTTAAAACTTATCACAATACTACATTAATTTATTATATTTGAAATCTTAAACCTTCATCGAAAAAAATTAACTTCATTCAAATGACGGCATTAAAATATAAATTGCCTGGTTTAAACATCTCTAAAATGTGATACATTCCTCGGTAATAATTTTAGAATTATCATAATACTACGATAATTTATTATATTTGAAAACTTTATCGAAAACAACTGAAATTCATTCAAATGACATCATAAAAAAATAACACGCCTGGCTCTCTCTATAAAAGCAACATTTCATTCATAAATAATTCCCCCATTCATGTCATTCATCACAATACTATAATAATTTATATTATTTAAAAATTAAGACCATGGAGCTACAAGTAAGAAAAACTCTATACGTAAAACTTCAGCGAAAATTATCGTCCTTCTCTTTCTAAAATCAATGAATATTTCATTCATATCAGCCATGCAGACTCCATGGACTAAATGATTTTATGTTAAAGAATTACAGCGATTCTAATACAACTCATTCTACATATTTTGCTGTTTACATTTGACATAGGTGAAAAATAGGCTTAATAGTAGAAATAATCAAATTAGGATGAGCATTTAAACTGAAATATATTGTCATTGCATTGTTAAAGTATGTAGATGTACAGAATTTAGGCAAAAATAAAGTAGTTTTAGGATGGATACAACACTCAATATGAATTAAAAAGAACTTTAAAAATCATGATTTTGAGACAAGATAGATGCCATATATCATTTTGAATTGGTTATGTGATCGTTTCATATCATGGACACGTGATCGCTTCATATAAGAGGTGTTATTATTTAAATTTTTATTTAAAAAACTACTGAATATATTTCGCTGAATTTTTTTTAATATATTTTATGGAATAATTTGAATATTGCCTAAAATTTTCAAAGCAATTTGTGAATTTTAAATCCGCTTAAAAAATGCTTGAAAAATTAGGTCCCATAGGGCTCAATGTATTCCATTTTTTCAACCCGGGTTCAATCCAAAACTAATTGGGTGATATTATTCATTTATATTCCCATAGGTCCTATAGACCGTCTGAACAACATACTAAAATTTCATTTTGATTAAGTCATTTTTACGGCAGTTATCGTGCTAACGGACAGACAGACAGACGGAATGAACAAAGCCATAAACACTTTTCAACTTTGTTGTAAAGTGTTAAAAAGGTCAAATTATAGCTGAATAACATATGTGTAAAATTAAATGTGCAACTTGCTTTTTAACACTTTACAACAAAGTTGAAAAGTGTTTATGACTTTGTTCATTCTGTCTGTCTGTCTGTCCGTTAGCACGATAACTGCCGTAAAAATGACTTAATCAAAATGAAATTTTAGTATGGTGTTCAGACGGTCTGTAGGACCTATGGGAATATAAATGAATAATATCACCCAATTAGTTTTGGATTGAACCCGGGTTGAAAAAATGAAATACATTGAGCCCTATGGGACCTAATTTTTCAAACATTTTTTAAGCGGATTTAAAATTCACAAATTGCTTCGAAAATTTTAGGTAATAGTCAAATTGTTCCATAAAATATAAAAAAAAAATTCAGCGAAATATATTCAGTAGTTTTTTAAATAAAAATTAAAATAATAATTACACATCTTATATGAAACGATCACGTGACCATGATATGAAACGATCACGTGACCCACTTCAAAATGATATATGGCATCCATCTTGTTTCAAAATCGTGATTTTTTAAAGTTCTTTTTAATTCATATTGAGTGTTGTATACGTCCTCAAACTACTTTATATTTGCTTAAATTCTGTGCATCTACATGCTAAAACAACGCAATGACAATATATTTAGTTTAAATTCTCATTCAAATTTGATTATTTCTACAACTAAGCCTATTTTTCACCTATGTAAAATGTAAACAGCAAAATATGTAGAATGAGTTGTATTAGAATTACTGTATTTCTTTAACACAAAATAATTCAGTCCATGGAGTCTGCATGGCTGATATGAACGAAATATTAATTGATTTTATAAACAGAAGGACGATTTTTTTCGATGCAGTTTTAAGCATAAAGTTTATGAATTGTAGCTCCATGGTCTTAATTTTTAAATAAAATAAATTATTATAGTATTGTGATGAATGAAATGGAGAAAGTTATGAATGAAATCCTGCTTTTATAGAGAGATCCAAGCGTGTTATTTTTTCTATGACGTCATTTGAATTTATTTCAGTTGTTTTCGATGAAGTTTTCAAATATAATAAATTATCGTAGTACTATGATAGTTTTAAAAATATTACCGTGGAATGTATTGCATTTTAGAGATATTTAACCCAGGCAATTTATATTTCAATGCCGTCATTTGAATGAAGTTCATTTTTTTCAATGAAGGTTTAAGTTTTCAAATATAATAACTCAATGTAGTATTGTGATAAGTTTTAAATTATTACCGAGGAATGTATTGCATTTTCGACTTTTTTAAATAAAATTGCATTGAAGTTGGAAAGTGTTTCATAATCAATGCTTTAAGCATGATTGATCTTTCTTGTTAACACTTTATAACATAGTTGAAAAGTGTTTATGACTTTGTTTATTTTGTCTGTCGTTCACACGATAACTGCCGTAGAAATGACTTTTTCAAAATGAAATTTTAGTATATTTTTGAGACGGTCTGTGGAACATATGGGAATGGAAATGAATAATATCACCCAATTAGTTTTGGATTAAACCAGGATTGAAAAAATAAAATACATTGAACCCTATGGGACCTCATTTTTCAAACATTTTTTAAGCGAACTTAAAATTCATAAATATACATTTTTTTTTTTATTATTTAATTCGTAAAAGATTTAATAAAATCATCTTCTTTATGAACAAACAGATTGGATTTAATTTGGTTGTTAAGTGACATGATATATTTTCCTTTTTAAAAAATTACATTATCTAGCAATAAAAATATCATCTGCATAATGCTATTTCTATGGGAGGTTTGTTTTTTTATTAATATCTGGATAACCTCTGGTCCTAGAAACTCAAAACATGGACTAAATTTTAAATGGGGATATTTAACGACTACCCACATAATATCATGAAATTTGGTGCAGCCGTTGTTCTTCCATGATGATGAGACAGACATGCAGATAGATTTTCAATTTTATTTATATAATACACACGAATAGAGAAAATAAATCAGACAGACATATAGATAGATTTTCAATTTTATTTATATAATGCACACGAATAGAAAAAATAAATGAGACAGACATACAGATAGATTTTCAATTTTATTTATATAATGCACACGAATAGAGAAAATAAATGAGGCAGACATACAGATAGATTTTCAATTTTATTTATATAATGCACACGAATAGAGAAAATAATTTTTGAACAACCAAAAGGTCAATGTACCCGAGGTTGAGAGTCTAATTTGGTGGAAAATTCATCTTAATGAGTTCACCCGTACGTAAATTATTCATTAATCTAGTATTTTTTTTTTTTTTTTTTTTGCATTGCTTTTTATCTACATATTGTATTGTTGTTACACCTTTTATTAAACTATTTATTTAACTTTTCCATCTAGTTAACCGGTTTTGAAGAATGTGACATTGTTTGCATGAAATATGCTTATGGTCTAGGTTATTGCAAATCAGGAGGATATGACGTAAGTTTTTTTTTTTTTTTACCATTTCATATATAATTGTGTTTTGAAAATTTCAATATGCTCCTATACAAATAAGCATTTTATGGCTTCTCAAGCTTCCTAATATTATTTACCGTATTTAATTTCACTATTTTATTTAGGATTTACAAAAATGCACCATCATTTTTAAAGATATAATCGACAATCATGATTCTGTAGCTTTTCCTGCTGCATACTATGCTTTAGGATTAGCATATAGGAAACTAAATAGGTAATTTCAAGTTTTTAAATTTTACTGTTTTTAGAGCACTTTATTTTTATTGCAAAATAAAATTATAGAAATTATGTCCGATGCTATCAATAGCACCATAGAGTTGATTTACTGTTATTTTGAATGTGTTAGTCAAAATTCAAATTTTTGGTATTTGAATTTTGTATTATCTGTACAGTTATTGATTGCACTAAAAGTAAATAATGGCATCATGCAAGTTTTTAATAGAAATTTACAAGAGTATTAATTAAAATTGCTAGTGATTGTCCCATCAGACAAATTGGGCCGCTGATGCATGAGTATCACCTGCCAGTACTTGAGTCTGTCCATTTTGCCATCATGACCCAGTAACATGGCGGGCTGACATTGGTATAATTGAAGCTACCTCATAAGTGACACACCTCCATTGTGCTGTCACTAATGATATCCCTCCCTTCCTTGGCCATAATCGACACTTTTTGGAAATCTTTTTAACAGAATCTGTTTTCCAAAATCAATTGAAATTTAAATCTGCCTTTTCAAATTTCTCAAAAGTTATGTATTATGTGGAATTACTATGTTTATAATCTATAATTCTTGCAAAATCTTTCGGGTAATATATTTACCCAAAAATTCTGCATTTATAATTTTAGAATAACGTCTTTCCATTATATTTTTTTATTCAATCCATTCAAAATGCTTCTAAATATTTCATTGTAGAATCTTTCTGTTAATGTATTAATCGAAAATTCCTGCAATGAACATAATTCTAGAATGTATTTTTTTTCCCCCATTATATTTTTTCATTTGATTAAATCCTTTCCAAATATTTCATTTTTTTTTTTTTTTACTCAAAAGTCAGATTAGTTGATAGCAAGTTGTTATTGCAGTGTTTTACTAAGAGTTAGAACTAAATTATTGTATACTAGAGAGCTACTGTCCCTCCCCCTCTCATTGTCACTCACCAATACCTGCCGAACACCTCACTTTACTCAACCTCAACAGCATGGGACTGGTCCTCACAATCATACTCGCCGACCACTTCAAAATATTTTGATGGGAAAATGCATCCTCCAGTAATGACAGTTCATGTTCAGCAAAAGAGGTTGTTTTTTCTGATGATATATGTAGATATAAATGTTGAAATGGGTTTATAAAATCTTGAAACAAATCTGTCAAAATGCCAAAACCAAATATATTCGGGAAAGCAACACTTTCCCTGTGCAATAATATGAGAAAATAATAAAAATACATAAACATTCAGTATTAATATAAGTTTATCCAAACTATGATCCAAAGAAACTGATGTAATGAATCTATTGCAATGTATTTTTTAAATCATTTTTTGAATTCATCACGACTGATGGTTGTCTGTCTGTCTATTGGGTTCAACTTTTTTTATGGCATTTTTCACATACCTTCCAAAGATCTGAAACTTAGTGCACAGCTTATTCCGGTAGAACAATTTAATCTATTAAAATTTAGTGGATCCTTAAAAAAGTGAACCAGCATTTCCCCCCCCCCCCATTGTTGCGATATTATTAAAAATAAATACAATATTCAGCTTCACATCTGTATTTATATATGTTACAGGTAAAGCCCAAAATGAGGGTAAACCTAGGTTTACCCGGATAAGCATAGCTTTACCCAGCCACTCTGGATAAAGCGAGAATTGAAATTGTATTCATTTCAGGCTTTATACTTGTAATGTGTAAATTAACCAGGAAATTCTGGGTAAATCTGTGTATTACTTTGCTCAAAAGGTTCTGAGCATGACTGTGTGTGTTTTTATGGTTCTGAGCAAACGGGAACCTGGCCTTTCTACTCCCAGCTGATTAATTGTTAACAATGGCTGCGGAGAAAGAATTACAAGTGTCCTTTAAAAAGCATTTTAACAAATTAATTGTTTCAATAGACTTTAACAGCTTTTATATAAGTAATGAGAAATATACTGGGAGTTTTTTCAGCCCCGGTAACCACCACAAACCTCTTAATTTTACATTTTAGTATTCTATTAATATTATATAATTTTTTATTACTTTAAATATTTTACTTAATTTATAAATTAAATATAATATTCTTAGTAACTGTAAAATTAATTTAATACATACAAAATTTGATAGCTTTATCCAGGTAAAGTTGAAAATTTGAATTAAAATTAACTGCGTTGCCTACAGCTCATTGCTGGTTATACAAAAATAGTCGATTAAAAATACCTGACACATTCCCGGTTCTCACTAGCCATGTAGGCAGGTCATTGTTAATTATAGAAATAAAAATTTCTGATATCCGACTGATCTAACATAAAGTAGAGAAATCTTTATCCTGGACTGTCGCCCACTACATCAGCAGCTCCCAGCTAATAAGAGATACCAAGATTTACAATTTCGAATAAAAATATCTCCCAAGGACACTTTCATGTTTCTGTGTGTCTGTGTGGATATTACATCCACTCTAATTGAAAAACTAATAGACCGAATTTCATACAATTTGGTAGGTATGTTTTTTGTGGGAAATCCTGATGTTCATTAGATTATAGTACGATTCATAATAGAAGAATCTGCCTTCTTTGCGAAATGGCCGCAGAAAATGCCTTTATCCACTCTAGCTAAAAACTAATGGAACAAATATAACAAAATTTGGTGTATAATTTTTCAATAACCTACAAGTGATTTATATACCAAATTTAACAAAATTTTGTATATAAATCATTTGTAGGTTATTCTAGTACGATTCGGGAAAAAGGAACGGGCTATTTTTGCGAAATGGCCCGCAAAAATCGTTATAATTGAGCACACGTAGTCTTTTATTTTTATATATATCATTTAAATTCCTATTTTATACGTGATTTTTGACAACAAAAAGAATAAGACTAACCCCATTACTCTAGGACTAGCCGTTCTTGAGATATTCTAGTTTTTTTGCGTTTTCGCTACGCCACCTTTGACAATAAGTCCAGCTATCAAATGAGAAACAAATTCAAGTTTAATGTGTAAATTCAATGTCATTTAAAATACTTATGGTTGTTATTATGTGCAGATAAACTCAAATTATTGAAGAAATAAAGAGAACGAATATGAGTCTGCAGGGAAAGACATGTGCTGTCCACATCAGAATTTTTAACAATATTACAACAATGATTTATGGAAGAGAACGGGGATTATTTTCAGGCCATTTCGAAAAAAATGTATGATCCATATTTAAAGATCCATCAAATTTTTGTCGAATAAAATGTTCAACAAATTTAAGCTGTGTACCAAATTTTAGCTCTCCAGGACGTAGGAAAGTGCATTAAAAATGCCATCAAATAAGTATATCATGAAGAGTTATATAAAATTAAAAAAAAAATGAAAAATTATTAGTATCTACCAAATTTATTTTAAAATGTGAAGCCTCTCTCATATGCAAAATGATTAAACACTTGGAAAGATATTTATTATATAATATATCTCTCTTTTCTTTCTGGAGGATATCCCAAAGTCAGAATTTAATTGAATTTGTTTTTTTCCCTATATTAAATAATTTTTAACATATTTTACTGAATTTTTTTTTATATATTCTATGGGATAATGTTCATATTTCCTAAAAATTTCGAAGCAATTCGTGAATTTTAAGTTTACTTAAAAAATGTTTGAAAAATTAGGTCCCATAGGGTTCGATGTATTTCATTTTTTCAACCCGGGCTCAATAAAAAACTAATTGGGTGATATTATTTATTTATATTCCCATAGGTCCCACAGACCGTCTGAAAAACATACTAAAATTTCATTTTGATAAAGTCATTTTTATGGCAGTTATCGTGCTAACGGACAGACAGACAGACAGACAGAATGAACAAAGTCATAAATGCTTTTCAACTTTGTTGTAAATTGTTAAAAATGGAAAACAATCAAGAATTTTGAAAAATAAAAGGCAAACATTTAATGAAAGTAACACCTTAGAAATTTTGAAGAAAAACGGTAAAATTTGAAAGAATACACGGATTAACTGCAGAACAAAACATGGCATAACAACCCTGTAAATTGTTCTGGTAGGTACTGATCCCCGTATATTTAAGAAGTTCATCTTGAAAGCATCTTTAGTCTAACAATCGGACTGGTATGGTCTAGTACGACTAGTTGATTGAAATCAGTAGATTGATCTTCTATTGAATTCTGGTTATGTAATGACTGTTTTTGAATTGATGGCCTTAGTTAAATTGGCATGTTCAATGTTGAATGAAACGCAGTTGTGTTAGTCTGTGTACATGACGGTTTTTGTCACATAAGTTGTTATACATGTGATTTTACGCTTTTAATATTTAAGCATGTATATATGACTGTTCGTGAGCACTAAAGTATCTAGTCATTTTTGTGTCAAGTTAAATTTCCAAATGTTCCAGTATGTGACCTTTGTGAGATGGAAATAGAATGACATATGGTGGAAAAACTCGCAGTTACTGATATTTCCAACATAGGCTTCTTGGACGTGTACAACTCTATACTCAAACCTTGTACATATTTTTAAGCTGCATATTGTTGAAGCAGCTAGTCAATGTTAAACGGTGAGATTCTTACGTTCATAATAAATGCAGATTTTGTTTTCAATTATGACTCTTATCCTTCTTCATTTTGACACTGCACAATTTCTGCATACGACAAGCTAAATAAATTTATTTCATCATTTGCTTTGTCGCAGTTTAGACAGGAGTGTAGTGCCCTTTTGTACATAAATAGCATGAAAGACTGTATAAGTCTTTTTGAATTTCTCTCAGATGTCAATCGTCTGGAGAAATGTATTAAAGCAGAGACTTTTCAGAAAAAGCTTGTATACGTGTATAATTTCAGCACAAGTTAAACTGTCAACATACCTAGGTTAATGTGTGAACATTTTAAATCTATCTTGTTCTTAATAATTAAGAAGTTGTTGACTTTTCAAAGAAAGTTTGTATACTTGTATAATTTTGGCACAAATTAATCTATTAAACTCTATTATGAGTAATTGATCAAAAAAGAACCATCACTGTTAGTTGACACAAACAAACATAGCAAATATTGGCTGTGGTTTATATACTTTGTATATAGCAGTATAAATTTAAAATTTTCATTAAAAATTTTATATTGATACCTATAAAATGCACAACATTCATTTCTTTGCAGTATATTTCATTAATTATTAATATTCTTGTAAAATATTTATTATTTTTAAGTGCAATTTTGCATGTATTGATTTAATGCTGTGTAATATTTAAACATCCTTTTTCATCTATCTTATTTTTGATAGAATCTCAAATTAGTTACAATACTTTTACATCTTTGCAGTGTATTTTGCATCTTTGCAGGATTATTTTCCTTAAAATATGTTCAAAATGAATGCACAATGAAATCCCCCCCCCCCTTGTTTTCTAGGCAGTAGAGTCCCTAAAGCATTTTTCTATTCACTAAATTACAATCTAATTAACTAAATTACAGTTTGAGAATTGGGCATATTTTGTTTCAGTGAGCCAGTCCCCTTTAAAATTTCTCTTTGTTTGTGCTACTGATATACTTTTTTATACACTGTAAAAACATTTTTCTTTAGCAGTAGACATTTTCAATGTTATAATAGTGAGTTATAATTTCTTTAATTAAAAAAAAAAAAAACACATTTTTTGTGTGATGTAAAAAGTTTTGCATTCCACTTCTAAATATTGTATATTAAATTGACTAAACTAGCTTTTTTTTCATATTCTAGTTAATTATTGAGGTTAATTTTTTAATTATTTTTGTATACATAGTACAGTTGCACAATTCAAAAACTTATCCTTAAAAAAAAAAAAAAAACCTATTGATAATCATGTATAAACAGTTGATCATGCAATTAAAGGTCTTGAATGAAGAAACTTTGTCACCAAACAGGAAATGATGTCCATCTATTTACAGGATAAAAGAAAAATTGCTTTCCCTCAAACCAAAATAATTGAAATAACAAACACTAGTTCAAATGTTTAAACAAAATGATAAAGTGTAAACTTTCTTTTTCTTTTCATTTCTTGTATATTTTTTCTTAAAATTTCTTTTGTTCCATTTTTTTTTGTATTAAATTCTATTTTTTAATGGGTTAATTTGACTTTTTATCATTATTTTTGCTAAAAATGATGTTTTAGTGTATTTAGTTGATATTAGGTTTGAATTTTATCCAAACTCTATAATCTGGAAAATTCTAAAATCCGAAATTGGCAAAATCCAGATTTTTGATGTTGTACTGTATATGCAGATAAAATTGTGTACAGATATAGAAAATTTTGAATGTTTTTTTTTTTCACTGTCATGTACTTGCGGTAAATATCAGTTAAATCTAAAAATTTTTTTTAAATTGGCATTAAAATAGTAATATGCAGTACCTGGAATTTTCATGAAAACAACAGGGAAAACTTGGAAAACTCAAAGAATTTCACTCTGAAAAATGGGCATGAATCCTGTAGATATCGTAGCTCTCTTTGTCGAAAGCCTAGACTGTCCGATTCGTCCTTGGACATGCAACTCTTTTTGTGAAACTTTTTGTTTTATTTCTGTTGAAAATTTTATAAATGGCGCATTTTGTCAAGAAAACTCAATTTGCCTCAGATTAGCACATATGTTGTGTATCATAGCTGACACACCAGACAAAAGTTAAACTGTGAATGCTTAAAATCTACTTAATATATGAATATGCATTCAGACACATGCTGTGCTCAACCATTTTGACTTGCATTCAAGCTGGCAGTGGACCATTCCACTTTGTAGTACTTCCGTGTTTGTAAGAACCAATCATCTGCCCAAGAGCATCTAACTTTTTAAAAAATGTTATGTCTAAGTGTTTCATGTAATGCTAAAAGTCATTTGATTTTCCTATCTTATTTTATTCTTTGTTTTTTCTAGCCTTGTTTAATTTATTGAAAAAGTAAATATATTATTTTAATTATTTTTTAGATTTAAAGATGCCCTTAATTATTTAGAGCCAGTGCAAAGTATACTGGATAAAGGTATTCATTGTAAAGTGTATCCCTGGCCGGGGTTGACTTCTGTAATAAAAGAAACAAAAATGGAACTATTGAAAGTAAGATTTAAGATTTTGATTCTCTACTTTAAGTGTCATTTCGCGTCTATAGTTAAGTGTGATTTTCTATGTACAATTAAAGCATCCTTTTCCGTCCATCTCATTCTTGATAGAATCTCAAATTAGATAAACAGAACTTTCATATTTTTACAATTTGCTTAAAAATGAAGGATTTTATTCCTTTAAAATACACTCAGAATGAGTTATCATTACTGGAGTTGATTGTGGGCTGTAATTCAGAGTTTTTTTATAAATTGAATTGAAAATCCAAGATTTTCAATTTTGGCATTTCTCTTGCCCATCTGTATTATAATTACAAGTTTTGTGTTACAATTTTTTTGTTTATATCATTCGAAATTATTTAATTACTACACCTTCAAGATTGTCACGAAATATGTCTCAGATGAAAATCTGTGCTTGTAAGCTGCAATTCCCACTGTATCACAAGACCAATAACACAGGCTTGCAATAGAAAAATTGTCTGAGAAATCTGAGAACTGTCTTGTTTCTTATAAATTTTTAGCTGCTCAGTTTAAAAAAAAATAGTATAAAAAATCAGCCAATTTTACTAAATTTCCACTTTTTAGTAATATTTGAATTAACAGACATGCCAACTCTCTGGATTTTTCATTAATTCACCGGCCTCCAGGTTACTAATGAAATTCTCAGACTTTATTTTTAAATTTATCAATTACCCATACATGGTACAATTCCTCAGAAACACAGATATACGCTTTTTCAGCACTGAGTTTTTTTTTATTACGAAGCCAAACCGGGACTAGTGAAATGATGTGTTAATTCACTACTGATGGCAGTTTTTGATGGCGACAGGCAGAAGTGTAGGAGACTGGGGAGAATTTTGCAGGTAAAGGGGGTGCGCTTTAGGGGGAAAGAGGTGTGATCTCTTTGTGTGTTTCTTTTGCTCCTCAATGGTAACACACTAAGGAAAATATGGACTTTAGACACTGATAGGGGAGAGATGGATAGTTAAAATTCGATGTGCGAGATGAGGTGAGTCCCTCAGGATATACGGCGGGGCACATGGTGTGTTTTCTTCCAGGAGCATTTATAGCTCTTTGTGTGTTTTGTTATGAGTCAGGGTTGTTTATTTCCTTTGTTCTAAGGCATCTTGGAAAAATGGAATACATAGCTATTTTAATTTTGTGACTGTTTTTTTGTTGTCTGATGTTTCTATTTTGTTTTAAATTTTTCAGATGTGACAAGAAAGTGTTTTGCTTCAATAATTTTTTTATTTCAACCATCTTTTCATGGACTTTTGTTTATTGAACTGTATATTTTTAGTTCAGTTTTCAGATTTTTATTTAAGTTGTTCATGTGACAATTAAAACGGCGAATATTGTTTCTGATAGTCCGAAATTACGTGACATTGGTTGCCTAGAACAGTATTTTTCAAACTTTTTTGGTCACGGAACCATAATGCAATTTAGTTTATTGGCAGAACTCCAAAATGAGAAAAAGTCCATTGTGGTCCAAATTATGCATTCAAAAGAAACTATCACATTGCAGAATCCTGGGATTTCATGGAACACACTTTAAAAAATGCGGATCTAGAAAACAATTAATTTAGTGGTTAACAGAGTCTGTAAAATTGAAACTTGGTAATAAACAAACTGATGTGTTGGTTTGTAACTGCATAAAAAAGTAGATGTGATTGGAAAAGTTAAGAATTTACTTTGAGATTTTATGTTTTATTCAAGAATTTTTAATGTATTATTAAAAGAAATTTTATATTGATATTTAATGCAATTTTTTTTGAAGATTTAATAAATTAATCAAAAATGAATATTATCAAGTTATTTTTTTATGTTTTGTTATTAGCACTATTTTAATTAACCTGATTTTTAGGATTTAGTCGATGTTTTGATAAAGGAGTGTGAAAGCCCACCAAACCCTGATGCGTTTTGCCGTTATACTGAGTGCAGCTTTCAACCACCGATCTATTATTCTGATCCAGATTTTAAAGGATACATTTCACTTTTTTGTTCCGAACAGTGCTGTCTGCAATATCACTTACAGTGTTGGAAGTGTATGAAGAGTGAAAAGAACTTGACAGATAAGGTATTGAAATGTTTTTGCATTTTGTAGTAACATGTGTGTAAATTATCTTTTATAGCATTCAATATGAATTGAACTAAGCTCTGACTGGAATGATGTTAAATTATTCTACATTGATGTATCTCATTTTGACTTTAATTAAAATTTTATATTAGAATTATTTTTTAAAATAGGCTGTCCAGTAATGAAGAAATAAAATTTATCTTTTTGGTATAAAAGTCATTATTCACTAAAATATAGTAGCTTTTTCAATTGCTTTTACTAGAGAAGGTTTCTTGACTTGTGCAGCACTTAATGCCAATATGCACTTATTATCTATGTTGATTATAGCAATATGTTAACAACTGGGTATACACACAACGTATAACATTTTCATATTGCTCAATTCTGAGATCAATTATTTAAAATCTGTTAAGTCGATCGAGGTTTCTCCTCCAGCATTATTTATTGTGCAATTCAAACATTTTCTAAACCTTTCTCCAAACTTACTCCTAAAAAAGATTTCAATAACACTATCATTTCACCATTTTTTCCAAATATCAGTCAGTAGATTGCTAAAATGCTTAAAAATTTCAAATTCAATATTGCATTTAAACTTTCCACAGTAAACTCAAATTTACTAATCCTAAAGATCCTTTAGAAATTCCTAATAGTTAGGGCATTTATATTTTACTTTTCTTACCAGTGTAGTCTTTCTTATCGGTCAGACTAAATGTGCTTTAAAATTTCTTATTAAGGAACATGAAAACTATATTAAAAAAACAGGAATTTAATAAATCTGCAAATACTCAACTTTCTATCCATTTGATCACCGCTTTGAGTTTTTTTTTCAGCAAGGATCATACAAAAATGCAAACCAATCTACTACCTTGACTTCTTTGAAGCCTTCTTTATTCAGAAAAATTCTATTAATTTAGTTAATGACTTGTCCAGTTTTGTTTGTGATCTGGCGGAGTGCCCTATAACTTTTTCCATTTTCTTCGTTCTATTTCTTAATCTTTGGGGCTTTTATATGTCATTTTAGCCTATTTTTTGTCTTGTTGGTTCTCTTTATTCTTGTTCGAACTTGACTCGACTTGTCGGATATTTCCTGTTGTGTTTTGGCACACACGGATTTTGTATGTTACTTCTTGTTTCGGATGAGTTGGCCTGTTCTTCATTCTGTTTTCGGGGTTAGCAAAAAATCATCTCAAATGATGGACAGAAATGTTAATAAGCTAGGTATTGTTTTTGTCGGTAAGCGACGCTGTAAAAATTTGTTAAACTTATTGATATGTTGAAATTTTAAAGAAGCATGTCAAAGTAGCAGATGTTGCATCGTAGGAGTTAAACATCACAAGAATGATGTGAAGATACTCACAGCATGACAAAGTTTGTTAAAAATAACGAAACATCATTTATTTATCACAAACTGAAGCACATTAAGTAATAAATCATAAAGAAATAATTCATAAAGAACGTGTATCATTAACTTTGATACAGTTCATAGGAAAAACATAGAGGAGAATCCTACATTGTCTAAACCGACAATACACTGATACTCTAACATCAGTCATACAGTCTAAGTCACATATCCTGACTAGCATAGAAAACTAGATTCAAGGCCGCAACTTGCCGATCATACGACATCTTACAAAGTAGAAGATTCACGAGAGAGGCTTATGTCATGTCTAATCTCGTCTAATGACCACCTAGTCGTCTCCCTCGATATTTCCCTACACTGGAGTATTTATACCAGTTTTAAGTTAAAGTTATTCCCTGATTATGCTGATTTCCGGTTAAATGGAAATCAGCAAGTTCCGGTCAAATTATGTCATGATCTGCAGGATCTCAAATTAAAAAGAGATGAGACACAAAACTAACAATCCTAATTCCGGACAGTTAACCGGGAGAAATTTAACCTTTAGATTTTGATCGTATCTTTAGACAGATACTCAAGTTTGTTTACATTGTGTTTCTAACATTCGGCCCCCCCTCCTGCAGATTGTGTCTCGCATAAACACAGAAAAGCATTTTATCTTTCATATAAAAGTGAAGAATACAATTTATTGAGCTTTGAAATAAAGTTTTAGTGCATAAACAAGTTATAGACAATGTTAATTAATATGCATAAACACATTCATGATACAATTACATGATAAAAATATATCTAAAAGAGCTCTATGCTTGTAGCAGGAGAATAATTTAAATCCTTTATCAAAACATCGCCACACAGTTGAAACTCAATAGTATCTAATCTACTGATTCAGGGATTTTTCATAAAGTTTATAGATTGAATCAATATTTTTCAAACTTTAAAAGCATCGCCACACTCAATAGTATCTAATCTACTGTTGAAACTTAATAGTATCTAATCTACTGTTTGAGGAATTTTTTCAAAAATTTTATAGATTGTATCAACATTTTTCAAACTTTAAACATCGCTACACAGTTGAAACTCAATAGTATCTAATCTACTGATTCAGGGTTTTGTAAAAAAAATGCATTTGAAAAATTAACTCACTTTATTTTATTTTGTTTTTAAGTAACTTTATTTTTTAAAGATTTCACAGAATTTAAAAATCATTTCCTTAGTTATTGGTTTAGTAAAACCGTCAGCTTTATTATTTTTGCTGTTAATAAATTTAATTTCGAAAAGTTTCTTTTCTACTAAATTTCTTTAAAAATAGTATTTTACATCTATATGTTTTGTACAGTGATTCTCAATGGGTGAATTTGAAAAATTAATGTGCTTGATTATCACAGAATATTACACTGTTACCTAATTCAACTCCAAGCTTCTTACACGCCATTAAAATGTTTTGTACCCACACCATTTATTTTGCAGATTCCGTTAGGGAAACATATTCTGCCTCCATGGTAGACAAACTAACGCATTTATGCTTAAAAATCTTCCATGATATTGGAACATTATCAATTAAAAATATCATTCCCTCAAATGACACTCTGTCATCTCGATTAGCTGCAAAATCAGAAAAACATTTAAGGTTTATAATTTGGATATTAGATAAGCTTAATTTAAAATCTTTAGTTTGATCTACATACCCTAACAATTGTACTGCATAGCAAATTAGTACTGTTAACTGCATAGCAAATATCAGGTCTAGTTCTACCAGCAAGAAATGAAAGACATCCTAATAAATTCCTGTAGGGTAGTTTTTTCATTTGTTCATTTTCAAATTGATTAGCAGGACAATCAACTTTGCTCAGTATAATACCCTTTGATATCGGCAAACTCGAGATTAGATATTTGAATTTTGAAAATTTTTCACAAATTTTTCTTATGTATTGATTTTGATGAATGAAATAGTTGTGCTGGTTTTCCTCAAACTCAATACCCAGAAGCAATTTATTTTTCCCAAGACTTTAATATCAAATTTAGACTTTAAAAGTGACACGATGTGTTGTAATTAATTTTGATTTTTAGCAAATACTATGATGTCATCAACATAAACAATCAACAAGACATTGTTATTATAAATATAAGCACAATTACACCAGTTAAATTTAATAAAATTCAATTTTCTGAGAACATGATCAAGTTCAAAGTACCATTCTCAACCACTTTGATGTAATCCATATATGGCTTTATTTAATAGACAGACATAATTATTTTTACTTTTATAAAAAAAAACCAGGAGGTTGGTACATAAAAACTTTCTCATTTAACTTTGCATACAAATATGCACATTTTACATCAAGTTGAATGTGTAACCATCCTAACATACAGATAAAAATAGTGAAAAACATTCTTACTATGGTAAAATTTATAACTGGACTAAAAACTTCTTCATAAGTTTGCACTTTTACTTGGTTGAATCCTTGGGCAACAAGTCTAGCTTTGAATCTGCTAATTTCCCCCCTTTCATCTCTTTTGAGTGTATACACCCAATGGCAGCCAATTACTTTGTCAGAAACAGGTGCAGGCACTATGTGTCCCAGACACTTCTTTCCTTCATGACACCTAATTTGTCTGCCATGCCTGTATTCCATTCTTTGGATTGGGGTGAATGAATAGCTTCCCTGAAGTTTTTAGGAATTCTTATTTCCACACTATTAGCTACACTATTTCCACACTATTCTTATTTCCAAACTCTTGTTGGTTACCCAATGTACCCTGATCTTCCTTAAAAATAAATTTTCATCAAATTTAATATTATATTCCTCACAATATTTTTTAATTTCTTTCATGGATCTGAGTCTTGGACCTTTCCCTTGATAGTAATAATAAATATCAACTCGAGATCCTGTTTTCCTTGGAATTTCCCTTCTGAGCCAAGTAATACCTGGAGAAGGAACCAGACGACTATCAACAGAGGACCCCGTTTCCTCACTGAGTTTATCAGTGTCTTCGTCCCCTGTGGTTTCGTCTGCATCTCTATCCTTATACTCCTCGTCAGACGAGTCTTAATTATCTCAATCTTTGAGGTGTAAATTTAACCTTTTCAAAATTAATTTTATTTTTCATTTCACCTTCTTTGGGTCCCAAACCGCCTTCCTCTGTTCTGCTATTCTCTTTAAATTTTACATTTCTAGTTTCAATTAATTTGCAATCATCTAAAAGCCAAATTCTATACCCTCTTGTCTTAAGTGCATATCCTTCCATTATTCCTTTCCTGAGCCCTCATGTTTAGCTTGCCCCTAAGCTGTTTTGGTTTCCCAACAAAAGCTTGGCTTCCAAAAATCTTGAGATGAGCTACCAATGGTTTCCTGCCACTATATAATTCCAGAGGTGTTTGGCGTTTGAATTTATGACAAATACGATTTTTAACATAGGTAAAATACAGAAGTGCTTCTGCCCCAAAATCATCTACTAAATTGCTTTCATTAAGCAATGCAATCTAATGCAATCAAATTGAAACTCCATTTTGTTCAGGTGTATAATTATTTGTCCTTCCTGTTTTTATTCCCTAACTTTCTAAAAGTTTATTAAATTCATTATTGCAAAATTCCATACCATTGTCAGTACTTACATATACAATTTTGTGATTCAAAAATCTTTCTGCTCTGTTCTGAAACTGTTTAAATTTATCAAAAACTTCCGATTTTTGTTTCATCGGGAATACAGTAACTTTTCTGAAGTAATCATCGGTTATGCTCCAAAAATATTTAGCCCCTCCATGTGATAGTTTTGGCATAGGACCACACACATCCGTATGGATTAGCTCAAGTGGTTTTTGAGATCTGATTCTCCCTATGGATTTGAATGAAATCCATTTTGATTTAGCAAGTTTACAACTTTTGCAGTCAATTTTTCTTTCAATGATATTAGGTAATCTATTTACAGTAGAAACTGATTGAGATCTGATTCTCCCTATGGATTTGAATGAAATCCATTTTGATTTAGCAAGTTTACAACTTTTGCAGTCAATTTTTCTTTCAATGATTTTAGGTAATCCATTTACAGCAGAAACTTTACATGTATGGTACAGATAATCAAAATTAATATGACAAAACCTATAATGCCATAGTCTAGAATTTCCCCCTATCTCAGTAGTAGGCCTAACTTGCTTTTTGCTTTTATATGCATCATATTTACAAAGTTTCTTACTTTTGAAAACATTTGCACTAGAACTTATATTTTTATTTTTAAAAATTTTACTGGTATTAACATTTCTAAAATTACTACTAAAAACTTTGTCATGTGAATCATTAATTTTGTTATTATGTTTTACACATTTACTTTTTAAAATTACTAGAATCATTAACCTTAAAATGATGACTTGCAGTTTTATCTTTAAAAACACTAGAATCCTTTACTTTAAAATTACTATGATTTGCATTTTTACTTTTAAAAGCACTGTCATTATCATGATATTTAAGATTGCTGTTTTTAGCATTCTTAGATTCTACAATTTTAGCTTTTGCTTTTGGCTTAGCATTTTTTTTTAACTTCTTCATTATTATTATTTTGAATCCCTATTTCATACTGAGGTCTGAGGAAATACAGGCCCTCTTTCCTTCTTGCATAAAAATATTCAAAACCATTTAATGTAAAAAACATTATGTTAGCATTAGTACCTACAAAAGCAATTAAGTTGCGTCTAGCAGCAATTAAGTTGCATCTTAATTTAGGTGAATACATTACTTCATTTAGAACAATTTTGTTTTTGTGACCATTTAAATTCACATACATATTTATCGTACCGACACCTTTGATCGGGCTTTCATAGTCTCCGGCAGCTAAGGACATTGATGTTCCTTTCAATTTACTAAATTTTGTAAACAGATCTATGTTATTACAAAAATGATGAGTTCCTGCCGTGTCTACTATCCAACCGAACTTGTCGAATGATTCTACATGATTATTTTCTAAATAGCAATTGTTTTCTATTAACTCACTAATATTAGCATGAAACTTTTTACATTCTGTTTTTAAATATCCAAACTTTTTACACAGAAAACATGGACCAATCTTTTTAGTATTAGACTTCACATTTTTATGCTGAAATTTAGACATAGTTTTGGGTTTAACATTATATGCAGAAAGAGTATTCATATCCCAGCTTTGGTCCCGATGTTGTTGAGCAAGGCGATTCTCCTTGGCCAGTAGCTCGATTTTTTATCCAGGGTGAATTCCTTATCTGGGAGCCGATATATAATCTGAACGATGCCCCTGAAGTCATCAGAAAGGTGTCTGATCATTTGGAAGGCAACCAAAATTTCATCCAACGTATGTCCGACATCTTTCAGCTTCTGAACTTTTCTTTTAATCCTAGCGATACAAGTCCAATAGACTCGTCAGAATGTGGTCGCTCATCAAAGAATTCATCTAGTGGCCTCATCAAATTTGTTCACGATTTTGGTTCAAAGTGTTCTTTTAGCAAATCCCATGCTACTTCAGGATTTTCTGTAGACAAGATGAGTTCTCTGTACTCAACCTCTATGGTATAGAAAAACATTGACATTGCTTTGTCCCTTAGCTCGGTTCGCCATCCAATCTTTCCTTTCTCTTAGCTGTCTCATCTGATTCGATTTTAGCCCCCGTTACATAGCTATAATATCCTTCACTCATTAGGGCATACTTCATGTTAATGCTCCATGAAGAGTAGTTGTCACAATTTAACTTATCCATTTCCGCCATGGCTTCTTCTGGGCTACTCAATTCCGAATTTCAGATGTAAACAAAAATGGCCATTTCGTCCTTACCACTTATACTTTCGGCCCCCTACTAAGAGCTTGGTGCTGTGCTAATATAATTCTTTTACACATTTTTCTTGTGAGAAAACAGTTCGTAAACCGGCCTATAACCAATTGTCAGTAGGCGATGCTGTAGACATTTGCTAAGCTTATTGATATGTTAAAATTTTAAAGAAGCACGTCAAAGTAGCAGATGTTGCATCATAGGAGTTAAACATCACAAGAATGGTGTGAAGATACTCACAGCATAACAAGGTTTGTTAAAAATAACGAAACATCATTTATTTATCACAAACTGAAGCACATAAGGAACATAAAGAACTTTGATACAGTTCATAGGAAAAACAGATGCAGGAGAATCCAACATTGTCTAAACCAACAATACACTGATATTCTAATATCAGTCATAGAGTCTAAGTCACATATCATGACTAGCATAGAAAACTAGATTCAAGGATGCAACTGGTCGATCATACGACATCTTGCAAAGTAGAAGATTCACAACAGATACTCATGTCATATCTAATGTCGTCTAATGACCACCTACTCGTCTCCCTCGATATTCCCCTACACCAGGATATTTATACCAGTTTGAAGTTAAAGTTATTCCTGGATTATGCTAATTTCCTGTTAAATGGATACCAGCATGTTCTGGTCAAATTACGCCATGATCTGCAGGAACTCAAGTTAAAAAGAGATGAGACACAAAACAAATGATCCAATTTCCAGATAATTAACTGGGAGAAATTTAACCTTTAGATTTTGACCATATCTTTATACAGATACGCGAGTTTGTTTACATTGTGTTTCTAACAGTTTTGATTGTGCAGTGGGTCAAGGATGCTTGGGACAAGGGATACGTGTGGGAAATGGTTGCGAAATCATTCAAGAAATGGTACTTTAGTAATCAACTTAATAGCACAGGTGATGGGGTTTTTGTGAGTGATGATGACAGTGATTCTTATGACATAGGCATAGATGGGATTGTTGATATTTACATGATATACCAATGGCGAAAAAATACTTTTTTTTAACTGTTTGACTCGGACTATATCAGACTTTAAAGAGTTCTGATGAAGTTTTTGTTATGCAAATTAAGTTTTATTATTATGCATATAATTGTTTTTTTTTTCAAATGTTTTTGAATATATTTATTGTAATTTTCTTTTGATCTTTTTGGGATTGATTTATACGTGAGTTTTTTATTTTTTCAATTTTCTTTTCTGAAAGTAGGGGGTGGTCAACTTATACGTGAGTTTATACGGTACCTGTATTTTGAAAATTATAACTTTTATTACTTTTATTACTTTTTAGTTATTGGACTTGAATGGCAGGAACATAGATAATCAGGTATTAGGTGAACCATATTTGGAGAAATTATAATTTAGGTTAACTTTAAGCATTTTGTGAACTTTTTTTTGATAAATTATAATTTTTATTGTGTAGTATTTTGTAGTAATAGGTCTTCCAAACCTGGTCAAGCAAACAAAGGAAGTTCATCTCAGTTTAAACCATAATTTGGGAAAAACTGATGTATTGGACTTACTGTATGTGTTTTAATCCTTTCCGGACCACAGAGTGAAGGAAGACATGTGTCCGTGCATAACAAGAACCGTCTGCTACTCCAGGCCTAAGCATTTTTTGTTACTAAGCCTAACCCAACAAAAGATTGTATTAAATAAATGCTTTAAAATACATCTACCATTATCGCAGAAATACAAGGATGTTATAGCATTTGAGGGACTTGACTCTACCATTGTTTTTTAACATGAGCCTTGAAAATGTGGTTTCATTGACTATTACTTGTATAATATCATCCATGAAATTCAGATTAAAAAAATCGGATGTGGACAGCACATGACTTTTCTTATATAATGAATTTACTTCTTTTACAGTCAAAAAAGCAGTTTACAGCAACTCTCAATAAACAGTTGTCAGTATTGATAGCATCCTCAATAAGTGATATAGTCTATATATTAAAATATTTTAATAATTAATTCATCAATTAAGCATCATTTTCAATAATTTAGCATCATTTTTGCAATTTTGATGATATTTTCGTCAATCTGGAGCGAAATATCGCCAAGTTGGCAATACTTTACTAGATTATTTGCCAAGTTTGCCAAATGCATCACCAAGTGTTACAGACAAACGGAGAGAGGAGCATTTTTTATATACCAGAAGATATGCCCATCATATGACGGAAATCAGAATTTGTGAAACATTACTTCCCATTAGGAGTAATGTTTTATCAATTTGGGGACATTTTTATCACTTTGGCAACATTTAAAATAGTCGCCAAGTTGGCGACATCCCACTAAATTTCTCGTCAAGCATTACAGACGAACGGAGAAATGGATTATTATTATAGTCTAATCTTATGTTCTTTCCAGGATATTGAACTTTCATCAATTTGTCGTCATTTCATTGATTTAGCATAGGTTTCATCAATTTGTTGAATATTTAGCATTTTGGTGACATTTTTGCCAATTTGGCAATATTTAAAAAGCCAACAAGTTAGAGATATTCCAACAAATTTGTCACCTAAATTTTGACAAACGTTACGAATGGAAAAATAAGTTATTCTTATAGTAAATTCTTATATTCTTTCCAAAATATTGAATTTTCCTACATTAATCATTATTTTCATTGATTTAGCATAATTTTTACCAATTTGGCAACATTTAGGAAAGTCATCAAGTTGGTGACATTCCACCAAATTCATTGCTAAAATCTCGCCAAGCGTTATGGACAGAGAAATAAGTTTTTCTTATAGAAGATAAATGACTATTGTTGTTCAAATACAAGAGTGTTACCCAAAGTATCTTTTCTCATGAATGGAACAAGCTAAATCCATGAGAATGATGTCACCAAATTTATCACATATTACATATGAAAAATGAACATATTTCACAATTTTTATGCGATTTTTTTATACATTTATTTGAAAAATGTGCAATATCTCTAAAATGGTTTATGCTAGCATTCTAAAGTTTGTGTCAATCATTTTCTAATGAAAAATTACATAAGTCATAAAAAATTACATTACTTTTGCACAACTTTTTTAAAGGTTTTATTTTTTTTTACTTTTTTTTTTAAATTTCTCTCAAAAATTTAGGGGACTTCTAAACATTCGACTGCATTTAAAAACAATAGGCTTCCAGTATTCATGGATTGTAATTTTTGTACCCAATTTCGTTCAAATCGCTCCATTTATTCATAAGATATCATCTCCACAGATTCACTGACGCACACACAGACATCACTTAAATCATCACAGACATCACATCAATAATGTCTGATTCGTGTTCAGAGATGCTTGAAACGTGCTCTCCCATCGAAAATTTGAATTCGAATTTTCCACCCTGTCACAATACTTTCCTTATACACTTATCCCCTGATTTACACGGCACTTGTTTTACACGGTTTATAAATTAACAGATTTCAAAAAATTGATAAAAATGTATATTCCGCTCCATATACGCCTATACAAAGATTTGATGACATTTTTGAATTTTATTCGTTTGGTAACACTGATGAAAACAACAGGGGATTTCCAGTGTTGTAAAATATATACATTTAGGGGAATCCCCGTATGTATTTCACAACAGTAAAGCTATCTGGTTCATGCAAGTACATAGTGCAGAAACATTTTAGCAGCAAAGCTTATATTATTGTGCATTTATCTTTTGAACTGGTAAGTTTTCAACATTTATAGTTTTTCTTGCATCTTTATAGTTTACGTAAATTTGTTAAGGTTCTATAATGTCAAAGGATTTGAAGAAAAATCAATTGAAAACAAAAGTTATTTCTTTAGAAACTAAAATTCAAGTATTAGACCGTTTACGTAATAGAGAAAGAGTAACGGATGTTGCTAAATTTTACTCCATCAATGAAGCCACAATAAGGACAATAAGAAAAAATGAAGACTCCATTAGAAGAAGTGTAGCAGCTGGAACCTACAGCAGTATGAGTACGACTTCATATGTTAGAGATGTTTCAATGGAAAATATGGAAAAAACCTTAGTGATATGGATAGAAGACCAAACTCAAAAGCGAATCTCGATCGATACCAATGCTGTTACAAATAAAGCTTTGAAGATTTATCAATCACTTAAGAATCACTTAAGTATCTTTTTCCGCAAGCCATGGGTGGTTCGAGAGATTCAAACAAAGGCATTCTTTACATAATCTGAGAATGAAAGATGAAAGTGCATCTGCTGATTCGGATGCGGCACAACAATATCCGGCAAAACTTGCTGAAATCATTGCCGCTAACTCCTACACTTCTGATCAGGTTTTCAATGCTGACGAGTCTGGATTATTCTGGAAAAAAATGCTGGAAAGAACCTTTATAGCCAAAGCTCACAAATCAGCTAGTGGTCATAAAGTAGCGAAAAGTCGTATAACAGTTCTTTTCTGTTGCAATGCTTCTGGCGATTATATGATGAAACCATTGGTGATTAACAAATCAAAATCACCACGATCATTCAAAGGAATAAATATCAAAAACCTTCCCGTCTATTGGATGGCTAATAGAAAAGCATGGGTCACTGCCATAGCTTTCAATGAATAGCTCCATAACTTCTTTGTTCCAGATGTCAAAAATTATTTAACTAAAAAGGGATTGTCTTTTAAGGCTCTTCTATTAATTGATAATGCACCAGGTCATCCTCCAGATTTACAACATGAAAATGTAAAAGTTGTTTTTTTACCAAAGAATACAACTTCCTTATTATAGCCGTTAGATCAAGGGATAATTTCGACTTTTAAAGCACTGTTCATCAAACAAACTTTCAGGTATATCTTAGAACAAATGGAGAATGATGAATCTCTTACTCTGATGGATGCTTGGAAGAAATTTACAATTTTAGATTGTGTTACGCATGTTGGACTGTCATACACTCAGATCAAACAATCAACGATCAACGCCTGCTGGAAAGCAATATGGCCGGATGTTGTTAAAAGTGGAAGTGATAAATCACCAATAGAGCATGAATATTCTCAGATCACTGAGTTGGCCCATACTATAGGAGGAGAAGGTTTTGAAGATTTAGCTCAGGCAGATATTGAAGAAATAATGGCTGATGAAGAATTGAATGAAGATGATTTAATTAACATGATTCGTGAAACAAACAAACATGATGAAGACAATGATTCTGATGAAGAGCAATCTGAACCAGTTGCATTCACAGCAAGAATCATAAGCGTAGGACTTGATTTGGGTAGAAAATTGGGCAACCATTTCTTACAATATGACACAAATGTTGATCAAGCTCTCCGATTCCAGCGAGACCTTCGTAAATGCTTAAATCAATATGAAGAGGTCTATAAAGATTTAGCAAAAAAACCTACGCAATTGTTAATTACTGATTGCATAACAAATCTTGTCAACCCAAGATCTTGCCTAATTCGTCAACCATTGAGCCAGAATCGCATCAAGAAAGCTCAAGTGATGAAAGTGACATCATACCTATCAGAAAGAAAAGATTGATAGTACATGAAAGTGATGACAGTGATTAAACTTATAATTACTTTTTAAGGGTCTTTTTGTTTTTTTTGTTCTTTGTTCCTAATGTAAAACAAATTAAATATGTTATATTACTACATTCATATGTTTGTTGTTTTATAAACTAAGTATAATTTTAAGTTTTCTAAGATGTCTTACTTTTGTTTTACTTAAATAAATGACTGAATCATGCACATTTTGGGGTTATTTTTGTTTTACACGATTTTACTTAGCAAAATCCAAGATTTCAATTTACACGGTTTTCTGCAGAACCCATCTTCCGTGTAAATGGAGGGACAGGTGTACATTATATTATGCATATAAGTAAAAATGAATTTCCTTTGAAAGAGGCTTTGAATTTTTATATTTAGTCCTGAGTTCAGAAACTTGAAGATATTCGACATTGGAACTTTTATTATCTGTATCAAAAGTACTAAAAACATCATTGCACACATTGGTGCCTTTTACATAAACTTTCACACTAAAGCTACTATTTAACAACTATTTCACTTATATTTCTGTGAGATGCATTCATCCATTGTAAAATGTCATTTTGACAATATACTTTGACACGATTGTTGCAATTCCCCTGAAAATCAGCAATACGACTTCTCAGCCCTAATCATCTTCTAAATGACCCATCTTTTAAATAAACAAAGAATAACTACCATAAAAGAAATCTTTCTGTCGACATGACATTTAAATCAGAACCACCGTAACCTATGTGTTTGTTTATGCAAGTTATATAACTAGTATAAACAAACACACCAACATTCTCATGAAAAACTAAAATCTAAAGTTGATGATTCAAGTAACTAGCTTTGCAAAAGCTATAGGATTCTATCACAATCTAGTGTTATTAAGAATATGAATGAAACATCCCAATTCTATGTTGCGGTCGCATATTGGCATTACTGAGTTGTAACAGTCGTCTGCATATATGCATTAGTGGGACGGAAAAGGGAGAATCTCTCTGTCGCGTATACACTATGGTGGTCTTGAGTGGGTTAAATACTTGTGAACTGCTATTGAACTCATTCACTTTATGTTACCTTTATGTTTTACTTTCGCTTACTATTGAACAGGATTTTCTGGAGCAGCCTTGTTTCACCCCTGATTGTGACGGACTCATTGCAAAGATTCAGTCAGTTGATAAGAAAGGAGACTTTAATAAAGAGGTTGGTGGTTTTTTTATAAAACTATTTATGAGTGCACATTGCAGGATGACTAAAAGATAGAGATATGGATTTTCCAGAAGAATTTTAAGAATATGTTCAGTAATTTTTAAAAAAGTATTTATTCTTATATTGCAGCTACAATCAAACATATATTATGTAATAAAACTAAAAATTTTAAATATAGAAATATATAAAAAATTACATGCATGAACATTTCTTATACACTGCAGCTAGCAACTACAATTTATTATTTAAATACATGTATTCTTGAAAACTTATAAAAGAAAATCTATTTTATCTATAAGGGTTTTTTTTTTTTCCCTTTCTTCAAAATTACACTTTTAAAATATTGGACAAAAGGAATCGCATGAGACATAATTTAAAATTGTTAAATATACAGATATAAAAGTAAATTATTAAATATGATATTACAAAAAATAATTAAAAACTGATTATAATTGTAATATCATTTTTAATGTATTTTTTACTCTTAAATATCTAGTAAAATATATAATAAATACCTTATAAAATAGTAAAAATAAAAAATAAATTATTCAGCTTATTATATGTTTAAAAATAAATTATTAAATATATAAAAGTAGTATACAATAAAAAAAATTAAAAAAAGAATTATCTATAATTTAACACTTTAAAAAATAAATTATTTTATATAATGTTAAAAATTGTTTACAAAAATACCTGCTTGTATAAGTTAGCATCATAAGAAAGAAGAGACAGTTTTCAAGATGAGTTAAGCACATATTTAGTGCTATTAAAGCATTTTCCTTCAGCAGAACTTGCGAAAACATTCCATATTTTTATACTTTTGAAAAACGTAATACTGAAAGAATTAGTTTCTTAAAACTTTACTTGCTTCTTCCTGAGAATAAGTAAAATGTCACTGTGGTTTTCATCCATTCTTTTCCTTTAAAACAAAGCGCACTTACACACGTTTGGAAAGGGTATTACATCCTGTTTTCAAATTAATTAAAAAGAGAAAAAAATTGGGAAAATTTTCTATTTCCAGAAAGTATTCTGACCCACATCTGTGAATGTGTAAAATGTTTTACTGTGTTTTGTGTCTCCGCATGGAGAAAACACTTTTGCAGACAATCACTGCTGTTTCGTGAAAGTAGGGTTGCCACACCTTGGAGACTTTTTCGTAACATGGGTTGGTTAAAAATCACCAATTTTGTGGCTTTTGGTAAGTTTTTGAATTCATGAGCACTTTCTGGAAATATCGACTAGTTTGGATGATACCACCCTCTTTTTAGAAATTTCTATAGAGACTATACAAGGGGGAGTCCTCATTCAGGTGTAGAGAATTGACATGATGTGAGTTAAAGTGAATTGTGAAATAAGTCAGTGTTTTGAGAACAGAATCTGCCATTTTGTAAATTAGTGGAGCATTTAATTTGTTGTGGATGATGGGTCAACACATTATTATCAAGGCAGCCGGTGTGCGGCGACATATGTAAAACATTTCAGAACAAATAGAAAGATTTGGAATAGTCTCAGATTAGGAGGGGGAGAATTGACAGATTTAATCAGAAGGCCAATCATTAGTGGAACTGAAAATAACAATACATCATTAAGAGTTTTAAAACTTTTAAACATAAATTTCATAAATTTAATTAAAATTTACTTTGGCACGCTATCGATCGAAATAGAACTAAACTATCCTGATGGATTCCTGCTGAAAATTTAATTTTTGGAATCTTATAGATTTATTTTAAATATAAATAAATAATACATATAGCCCAAACCACTGCTGAAGAATAAAATAAAAGATCTTGATTAAAAGTAGCATATAATATAAAAATTAATTGCCAGATTATTAATACATACTTATTTTAATTTTATAAATAAATAACAACTGGGAAAGTTTCTAGAACACATTCCAGCACTGTATCACAGGCAATTACAAATGTTGAAGGAGTCATGTTCTTTCCAGTTTTGTGACTAGCATTTAGTGTTTGTCAAATGCAAATGTAAGGACTTTTCATAAATATCTTGTTTAGCTATACAATAATACTATCCTTTGCATATTGTTACGAACATGAAAAATGAAGCTCTTTTAAGAACCAGAAAGGTAAAACAGGCAGCCATTCCTATAACGTCAATGCAGGAATGCCATATTTGAACATGCATTGCTGGGTTGCCAGATTTGGCAATTTATCACCAATTTGGCCATTTTTCAAAGGTTTGAGAACTTTCTTGAGGTAATGAATATTGTGGGAAATACAAGCCCATTTTGGAAGTTTCAAAGAAGAGTATATAAAAGGAGTCATTGCTCAGTTGGAGCAGTTGACATGATAAGAACTACATTAAATTGTGAGATGCGTTAATGTTTTGAGAATAGAGATCTGTTGTTTTGTGAAATGAGTGGAGCATCTAATTGCTGTTTTACCTTTCATAGTTATTGAGTGATTTTGTGAGAGAGTTATCAAGCTATTTTCTATACAGTGTTTCTGTTGACTCTGTTCTTGTAAATAAGTTATCCAGAAATTTGGATTCATTCTTGTATCCACCCACATTTAAAATGGATACATCATAACAATATAATAGCTAAATTCTCAGTGCTTTTAATCATCTATAAATATGTTGAAATTAATAATGTATACTTTTAAACACCTTTTCAAAATAAAATTGAATGGGAAAACACGTCAAATAAGCAAAATTAAAAAAAATAAAGACATTCAAAGTTGACTATTATTAAATGTCTTTGATAAAATATCCATCCATGACCTACATTAAATGAATTATAAAAACCAGAGCGCTTTTGGGCATTATTATGCTCTTCATCATTGGCAAAGTAAAAATAGGTGGCGAACATAAACTTTAATAGATAGGCTGCAATAATGAAACAAAATTTGCATATTAATTATTTTAAATTCAATACATTTAAAAACATAAATTAATTATAAAATGCATAAATGATAAAAGAACATAAATTACAGGGTAACCAATAGATATGCCATCAAAACAAAAGAAAAAAGGTACTAAATATCTAGAAAATCATACAATGTTTTAACACGCAGTGAGTGGAGAACGAGACACCAAGCATAACTAAGGATCTTGAATGGAATCAAAATTGCAAATAGAATCACGGTAAGTATAAATGAAAAAGGATTCATAGAGTAAAATATTATGGGCGTTATTGCGGCTATTTAAGAGAAAAGTTTTATGGAACATAGGATGAAAATTATCTTTAATAACCAAATGGGCAAGCTCCGTGGACAGTTTTCTATTTTTAACATCACGAACATGCTCAGCTAAATGAAAACCAACTTAGTACTACCTTAGTACTACCTTACAACTTAGTACTACCTTACAACTTAGTACTAATTTTACACTTAGTACTACCAATGTAGAACTTATAATTACTTTCGGAAGATAATAAGGGGACAGCGTAGAACGAATACGATTAAATAACGTAGTAACTGTAGAATGGGCAAACTTAGATTTAAATTCAAGATAAAATCAAATCAGCTGACGAAAAATCGTCAGATGAAAAGGAGGACTAGATTTATACCGAAATTGTCAGAAAAAGGAGCAAGGTTAGTATTAGGATAAATAAAATTATATCGAATAGTGGAAAAGATTTTGTAAATGAAATCAAGTAAGCTGCCTCACAGCCAAGGTTAAAGATAAAGTCAATTTCAGTAGCCAAAGCCGAGATAGATAAACAAACATTAAAAGCATGATTAAAATAAACAATGAAAGAGGCTTTTTTAGAAGAAATTGGTTAGAAAAGTTAGCGGGAATACAAGAATTTGAGAACTTAGATTTACAAAATACAGAAGTATGAAAGTTAAGAGAGTCACGGGAAATGAGGATGTCCAAAAAAGGTAAAGAAAAATTACACTCATGTTCAATGGTAAAATTAATAGAGGGGCATAAATCGTTAACAGTATCCAAAAGATTTAAGAGATCGCTCAAACTATGGTTCCAAATAATAATGGTTCTACATAATGGCACCAAAGAATAGGCTTAAGGGATAAAAAAGGCAAAATCTCATTCTTGAGCTCCTGGAACAAAATACTTTGGTTTTCGACAAATTACTTTGGTTTTCATGAAAATATCTTTTTAAAAACTACTGGTGCTCCTATGGGTTTGAATCGGTTTACATTCGATACATTTAAAATGATTAATATGCAAATTTTGTCTCACGGTTGTGCCCTGTCTATTAAAGCTTATATTCGCCACCTATTTTTACTTTGCTACTGATGAAAGGCATAATAATGGCCAAAAGCACTCTGGTTATGTTATTTTAATGTACATCATGGATGGAGATTTTATTAAAGACATTTAATAATAGCTAACTTTGGTTGTCTTTACCTTTCCAGAATCTCAGAATATTATACACAGAAAGTATACTTCCACAATGGTAATTTTTATCTTAAAAATTTCGCATTGATACTTTGGTGGATTATATAAAATGAACACACAATTGTTTTACTAGCCTGTTTATAACTTTTCTAAAGGTCACTTATTTAGTGAATAATTGATTTTTATTTTCTAAATACAGAACAAAATCTGCTTCAACTGCATTTCTTATTATTATGTTACTATTGTATTTTTCTTTTTTAGTTTACAGCTGATATAAAAAAAGGAGCCAATAAAAGATGGGCAAAGTAAGTTATAGTGTATTACTAATAAATTATTTTCTAAAATTGAAAGACTTAAGCAGTGAAACCTCTATCTAACAGTTCCTCTAAGTAGCCAGTGCATTTAAGTGACAGAAATTGAGTGTCCATATATCTGCTACTCAGATGTTTTTACTGCAAGAGTTTTCTGAATAATTTACGATCCTGTGTGAGCCTGTTATTGAGAGGTGCAAAAACAGTTTTACTGATATTTCATAATGTAGTTGTAATAGTTATGCATTAGTTGTATCCATGCAGAGCTCTAGGATATTTTGATGCTCATTGTCTGTTGGTCATTTTCCACCCAGTCTCTGGAGTGTGTGTCTTCATTCAACTTTTTCACGTCTGGCCGCCCATTAAGCTGCTCTATATCTTAGTATGAGTCAGTCGGTCTGGGCTTTCGACAGTATTTTGTTGTAGCCAACGGCCCTATCGTGCTGAAAACATCGGTTCTCGTTAGATCACTGAAGTCAAGCAGCATCGGGCGCGGTTAGTACTTGGGTGGGTGACCACCTAGGAACACTGCGTGCTGTTGGCACATTTCAGGCGCGGTAGCCTGGTGTTTTGCACGCTGCCACAACTACCGCCGTGTTCATGCGGAGTACGATCATGTTAAACATGTGGATCATGTTAAACATGTGGGTCCGTAAGTCCTTCCGAGAGGTTGGTGGTAGGGAAAGGAGGGTACGGTCCCTGTGGATGCCTCTCCCATTGGGTTCCGGTCAAAATTGGGGGGCACTTCCCGGCTGTCCATACGGTTACCTTACACCTTTCTGGTAGGTCGGACGGTCTGGGTTTCAACAACAGTTTGTGTTTTTTTTTCAGTGTTTAAACAATTTTACATAGTCTTATTAATTAGGTATTACTGATACATAAATATAAGCACAGAAGATTAAGTAAACATTTTGAAAATAAAAAAAAAGGTATTGAAAATTCGAAAGTTGAGGACCACAAGAGATACAGCATAAAAAAAAATCAATTGTTCCTAAGAATAGGATGAAATGAGATCACTTTGGTTCTGTATTTGAAATATATTTTGCAAAATTCAATGGGGCATATGTTGCCAATAAGGGAAAAAATGAAACATTGCAGTCTGCATATTTGCCTATTTATCAATAAATTAAAAATGGAATAAGTAAACTTTAAACCCATTAAAACTTTCCTTTTGAATAAAGAGTATCAAATTCGACAAGTCACTTTCTGGTAGATGTCAATCAAAGATGAACCTTGCAAATGCTGCGCATGTTTTCTGTTCCGTTTTTAATGTTAGTTTCTGCACACATCTTTCATCTTCCCAACTTTCAGGAAGGGGTTTAAGGTAACAATTTTGTTTCGAGGGAGGGAGTACAACCCAATCAGAAACAAACCTCAACCTGTTAGTGTATTCACCAAGTAGACTATTATTATTTCTCGAAATTTTGTGGTTTTGACAGGTTTCTATTATCTAGCTCAGGGTGCTACAGAACCTAGAAATCAGGGAAAATCAACATTCTGGAAATATCAGGGAATTCCTATAAAAAACTGTAAAATCAGGGAAATTGAAATTTTTAAGATAATCACAGCTTTCTTTTGACTCATGACAATGCACATGTAGAATTCCTTATTCACATTTCATGTGACAGGAGACCTCAATAAACAGAACACCTCAATAAACAGATCTCAATAAACAGAAAAGAGTGTTAAAATCTCAATGTTCCTCAGTAATCCCTCTCATCTAAATTGTTTTGAAAGTTGTCAAGATATTTCATATGACAAGAAAAGCAGATTAAAAAAAAAAAAATACTGTTATGCTTATACATAATTTTATTGCAATAAGTGATATTTATTTATATGAATCCTTGACTGGATTTTACAGAACACTGCCAAGTTTATAGCTGAGTTTCATAACTTATCTAGAATTTTAATGCTTGAAAGATTTATATTCTTGTAATAATACTGTTCATGTATAACTCTTTCTTAATAAATGTTATACTTTGATTATTATACTTTTTAATGCTGAAGGTAATTAATTTTAATTATTTATTCTTAATTGTCACTTTCAATTTTATTAATTGACTTTTTTTATGCTTGTTAAATTGATGTTCAGTAACAGTAGATAGTGATACATATCGGTGAATTTTTAAAGATATTATTTGGAAATTAGGGAATTTTTTTATCTGAGATCCTGTAGCCACCTTGTAAGCTGAATTTGCCTATATATAATTCTTACGTTGTTTATTGCAATATTGAATGGATCAAAAAATATTCACACATATTCGATTTTTAATTTTCGACTTTATGAATGAAATACTGTTACTTAAATTATTATGTATACCTACAATAAATTATGTATACCTACATAATATGTATTTTACTATAATTTATAATTATAGTAAATAATATTATGTATATAATTATAATAATATAATATTAATAATGTATAATTATTATGTAGGTATACATAATTTCATACATAATAATAAGGTAAGTAAATATCCCATGTGCTGCGTGCTGGTACCTGTAGACACTTTTACGCCCTGGGGTTCCAGAGTGGTACCATGGGATATTGGCGAGTGTGTGTGGTCACTTTCTCTGAAGGATTCATATATTTGGTGAATAACAAACAATGCAGACCTATTTTCCCTCCATCTCACACATGAAACTTTTTCACCACAGCTATATTCTATTTCTCTTTGAACACAGCCTTTGTGTTTGCCCACAATTACAGATATATTTATTCAGGAGATACAGTAGAAGAGATGGAGAATTGAAAAAGTTGTTATATAAAATAATTTTATTCCATGTCTATTGTAGGTTTTATTGCAACACCTTCCTTCCCCCAGTCCTTTTTCAAGATTCTTTTTTGCCCATGTACAAAACCAAACTGATACAAATATCCAGTTCTAGAATCATTGGGTTCCAGAGTAGAGTAGTAGATAAGTTAAAAAAAATATTTTATAAGTAACTGGTTTCATTAGGTATACCAATGTCAGATTTTCCCTTGAGGACCATAGGGACATACATATATGTCACATTTTTTCCTTAATATATATCTCTACACAATTAAAATCTAAAAATCTGATGTTGGCAGCACATGACTTTCCCTACAGACTCAAATTCATTTTCTTCTTATTTCTTTGATAATTCATTAAATAGAGCTTAATTGCGCAAAATAGCATGCATTATTGTTTGAAATAATACTGAATTCGTACGTTTGATTCAATTTTAGTTTTCATTTGGTAATGGGGCGTATTTTCAAAGCCAGCATAGCAAAAATGCAAAAGAAACTAAAATATCTCGAGAGCAGTTGGTCCTTGAGTAATGGGATTAGTCTTATTCTTTTCACTAGCTGCCTTCAGCGACCAACCTGTTCACTACCCTTGAAAATTCTGACCATGGCGAACTCTCTGGTGCCATACCCCGTGGAGTTAACCAAGTTTGTTTTAGTTTAATGACGTTAAAACTAATAATGAAATTTTAAGATAAAAAAATAATGTTCTAGGGAAGGGGGGGGGGGGGCTTCTTGAAAATTGATTTGTAAAGTGAATTTGTTCTAATATTTGTGAACTGTGAGATTCTGAGGATTTCTGTACCTGTAACCCTAGGAAAGGGATCCCTTTGATGTCTACTCACAGCCGGGATCATGTTTTTTATTGAAGTATGCTCCTCTATTTTTTGTTTTATATAAATGAAATTGTATCCGTTTGTCTGCATTTTTAGTATTGCATTGCAAATGACATGAAAGTATTTTTGAGACTGATGATGTTGAATGTGAATTTAGTATTTAAGAAATAACGATGCTGCTTTAACGATGCTGCTCAGCGAAAAAAAGTTTTTTTCTTTTTTTAAGATTGTCCCCACCACCACCCGATGCATAAATGCACCGAGACAATTTCCATAGCTTTCTTTTTATTTATTTTTTTATTTCTTCAGTGTTTAAGTTTTTTAATTATGGTCCCAACTGTTGGAAAAAAAATCAATACATCGCGATTCACGTTCCCGTGAACGGGCGTTTATGCAAATTTAATATGAACGACTCTTCCCGTTCATCGGCGTGAACCATGACGTTTTTCAACATGAGGTTTCATGCAAATCAGTTCTCAATGCGTACTCATCTGATTTGCATATCCAGGGGCGTTTCCGGAACAGTCCATTCTCGGCTATATAAGGCAGAGATTTCTTGAAGCAATCATCATCAGAGAGAATTCCCACTCAGTCTGATCCAGAACGGAGCGGAGAAGGCTTTGTAAGACATAGACACTGATGGTCTGATGCAGGCAGACAGAAATGCTTTAGACAGAAGCACTGCGGGATATCGTTTGACGACGGTTTTTAGTCGAGACGGACGCAGAGATGGTCAGTTTAGACCACTATGTATTGAACATAGAATTTACTTACATGTGTCTGGAAATTACGTTAAATATTCTTCTGATGTCTTATCCTTTGGTTTTCCTTTGCCAAGTGTGATACCTTCAATGGTGGGTGCAAATACACGCAAGTGATAGAGGTAGTATAGTTACATACTACCCATGCTTCAAGGAATTTCTGTCTGGTTATTTACAACTGCAAACTTTTTGTACATAGTATTTTTTGATGTTTTGTGGCATGGAAACCTGGAATGTGTAACTTGCCTAGTTATGTTTCTCACGAAATAAAGTGAACGATGTTTTTTCTTTGAAACTGGATCTGCATACTTCTATGACCCAGCCAACACTTATTGACTCTATGCCAGTGCGTACTTTGCTGTTCATCTTGCTTCTTCAAATTTTAAATTTTCCAACACCAACCACCACCCGATGTATACAATACATCACCACAATTCAATTCACCATAATTCAATCACTTAAATTTTATAATGACCATATGCTAAGCTCTTAATTCCGTCATTTAAAATATGACGTTTATCATCATAAGTGGTTAATCCTATTTTAATTTGCTTAACAGTATAAATCTTATGGTCTTTACTTGCAATTTTAAATTGTTCAACTCTATTATATCTTCGCCTTGTTAGACAGATATAGTAATCTTGATGATAGGTTAATTTTTTCACAGCATTCTTATTAACACCTTTAGCAGTTATCTTTTTAGAAAATGAAATTTTGTATATGCAACCTTGTCAGAACCGTGACGCTAGAACCCTCCCTCCACCATAGAAACACTGTGCGCCTGTGCGCGCATGTGGATGAAAAATCGATCTCTTCTTTCGCGGTTTGGCCGAGAAATTGAAAATCATTACTTCCTTAAAATCCGGATCGTGCGGTTACTTTTTTGACTTACTTTCTTGATCAAATTGGACTTGTAAGAAAGCCTGATCTTTGAGCTTTCTAAAAATGTAAATTATTAGTAGAAATTGTTGGTACTTTTCCCGACGCGAGGATTTAAAAAACGAAAGTTCGTTTTTTTTAGCCGAAAGTGATTTTTGTTTTAACATCTTTAATAAATATTAGAATTTGCCCCTGAAATTTAAAATTGATATATTTTTACTCGCAATTGTCTGCTCTTTCCGGTCGTGTAATTTGTTTTTTTCTACGATGTCTGGATGGTGGAGAAAAAAGGGGAGAAAAACGGTCAAAAAACATTAAATAACAAGAAAAAAAATAATTCAGATTTTAAAAATCGGTTTTCACTCGTCACCTTCCTTAAGCATATTCAAAAAGAAAAAAATGTAATCATATAAAAACTGGATTTAAAACTTATTTCTATTTCTTTTTCAGCTCAAACAAACCATATTGAATAATAAAAACAAAAATAAAATTGAGAAAGTTAGAACATTAAGGAGTTTCAAAACATTTTTAGAAATATGAAAACAAAGCCCTTAGTCCTCAAAGGATTAACAATGACTCAAACTTGGCTTCAAATTATATTATAAACAAAAAGAATGAGATTAAAAAAACTAAAATGACAAAATAAGATGTGAAACAAATGTTCTGAAATGCGACCGTAGCAATATTAGTTAAGGTTAGTTAATAAAATAATGCATTTGCATTATTTTATGTTGTAAGATATATAACTTGAAAAATTGAGTTGACAAGATTCTTTTTATATTTTTTAGATTAAAACAATTTAATATTGACTTAGCAATAAAACTATATTGTGTTTTCCTTTATCTATAAAAATATTGATAACAGAAAAATGTTATTCCCCCCCACCCCAGCAATTATTTTTGGCTTGTATACCTTGCCTTGCAGACCACAACGGTTTTCTTAGTCCCGATTTGGAGTGTATGATGCCAATTGATAATTATCGGCCATTACTGTAGTATGACAAAATAATAAAAGGTTGAAAATTGTGCTCAATAATTGAAATCTTTCCAAAATGTCCTAAAATGAAGAAAACCAAAGAAAAATGTTAATCTAATGTCAAACTCTAAACCTTAATGATGCATTATGCGATAAAATTTCTTTTATTGTATTTGAAAATTAATAATTTTTTAAGGTGGGAAAAGAAGACTGATACCAAGGAAAAAAAAAAGAAAAAAGCTTGTTTCAAAGCAGACAGCATTACTCAAGACAATCCGAATGAATGTGAGAGGACTAGTTCAAGGAAAAGCTCTGACGCTAATGATGGATCACAATCTTCCCTTGAGTCTTCAGGTAATACCCTATTATATTTGTTTCCCACAGACTGACATTTTTGGTACATTACTACAATCGAATCTTTTTTAGATGCATGAAACCTGTGGCCATTCTGCCCTATAGTATGTTAAACAATAATAATTTAAATAAAAAATATAAACATTAGAACATCTTGTAAGTTAAACAAAATCACATTTTATCTCATGTAATAAATATGTGACATAGGAGATTACACCCATTTTAAATCACGATTCATGCTAACTTTTGTTTATAAAAAATAAAAATAAATAAATGAATTTGACATTGGAATCTGTTACAATGTATTTTATAGCAAGATACTGATGGATGCACGCACTATTATATACTCTACATAATATATAATAGTGCATTATTTTTACAGCAGTTATCGTGCGAATGGACAGATAGACATACAGAATGAACAAAGTCATAAACACTTTTCAACCATGTTGGAAAGTGTTAAAAACGAACCTCCTATAGATGTAGCCTATAGACCAGGGGTGGCCAACCCAAATGACCTTGCGGGCCACTTCGGAAAAGCATTATAATCCCGCGGGCCACATATATATATATATATTTCATTGCCAATGGCTAGGCACTTGACTCATCGCTGCAATACAATATTGCCCGCTTCTATGTATAAAAACAGAAGCAACGTGATAAAATAGAAACAGTTATTGGATTTATCTGTTACAAAACACTACACTAAAAACAAAAATATTGCACAAAATAATCGTATTTTGTAAAGTTGTAATGAATCTCGCGGGCCGCAAAATTATTCAAGGCGGGCCGCGGGTTGGCCTCCCCTGCTATAGACATAGCATTTTTCTGCATATTTGTTTTTAAAAAATCATCATGTTGCTATGCAAGGAAATTGTAGCTAATGAGTTTACACAGCAGATGATTTTTATTAAATCTTTTCTGATTTAAATAATTTAGAAAGGTATATAAAAATTTTTTTAACGTATTTCATTTTTGACAGGATTACAACTTTTGTGTTGAAAGGTTACAGGAATAATTGATATTTTCAGTTTCTTAAGTCCTCTGTTTTATTTTGGTAAAGATTTTTCAAACTCATATATTGAGTTTAGCCAATTGTTAAAACAGAATAAATATGGTACGGGTATATCTTTTAATACTATTTTAGCTCTTTCATTTTTTGTGCTTTCATACGTCGATCCAATTTCATATTTTTTCTGAATTTGTTTATAAATGGGACCAAGATTTTTTACTCTTCAGGTCTGTCTGTGAAGATAATTTTGTATAGCAAAAACTAAGATTCTTATACTTCTATTTAGGCGAATTAAATTACATATTTTAATAGAATGTTCTGAATAAGGATGTCATTTAGAATACTACAGTAATTTGCACATAATTTTGAAGTTTCTTTATATTATATATTCTATACGAAGAATGGTAGTAATTAAATAAATTATTCTATAGCTCAGTATATGTTAGCATAAGTTGTTAATTTAAGGTTTAAATGATTGCATACTGATACTATGTAAAAATGTTTTTCTCAATTATCACTTTTTGAAAAAAAAAAAAAACATTTTTTGTGTGATGTAAATTTCTATTTTTCTCTATTATATATATATATATATATATATATATATATATATAAATGAGCACCACTGTATCTACTGGATCTTTATTTTCTAATGCTGGCAAGTATGGTGTGCATTCTTCACTTTGGTGATTGGAACTTAAGGAATTTTACCCTTTGCACTGAGAGTTAATGAAGTATCAGAGTTGTTTATTGTGTGCAAAATTAGGGATGGGATTCGTACTAAAGATAACACTTTAAATGTGTTATTAGTATGGCTATTAAATGTAAGAAAAATCCACTTTTTTGTGCTAATCGTTGTTCATAACTATTGCAGTTTCCAGCAGTGTGGAACGAAATTTACCCAACCATGTAAGTATCTCACTTTAACTTGCTTAATCTTATAGTTTTGATGTTCAAACAATTTTTTTCTTTTTCTTTTTTAAATGTTATTTGGTAAGCTTTCATTTTATATAATATTTAAAATAAGGTTGTTTATTACTTTGATGCATATGCTTACCTATGTGTGTATTGTTATATACGCTGTTAAAATACATCCGATCATCTCTGTTTATTGGTATGTTTTATGTATATCAATTTAAAGCACTTAATTAAAGCACCTTTTAAACGGCATTTAAAAATCTTAGCATGGGTCCAAAACATTCAACAATTAAAAAAATAACCGATTTTTAATTATTTACAAAAAAATCGGACCATAATCAACCCAAATTTCATTTTGAAATCATTTTCATTTCCAAGAAGCCTAGACATTTTATTTCCAAGAAGCCAGATAACAAAGTACTTATTGACAAGAATTGCATGTAATTGTCATGTTTCTGTTGAGGGGGAGGGACTAAGAATTAAAAATACAGAATTCTAATTTCATGAACTTTATAGTAAAATAATTAAAGTTAGATATGTAAATCTGGGTAAAAATTATGCAAATAGGATAAGAATTTACTAATGTAAGAATTTGTTCTGATTTTATGTTTCTCTAATACTTTAAATACAGACATGAGTCTCCACAGTGGATGCATCGTTATTGCATATATTGTATGGGGATTGCATGCATCATTAGTCACCTGCCATTATGCCTATATTAGGTATATCGTTATCGAGCGAGTGCGCAATTGATAGCTACTGCAGTAAAGTTGTTACACGTTAAGAGATTTTTAAAAAGATAGCTTGTGTTTTGTTTGTTGCCTAGTTTACCCATCGCAAACATTTTATAAAATTTTTCCTTAATTTAGGAACCTAGAATTTTACTGAATATGAAAAATCAGCAATTTTTCTGAGAGGCATTTTATTTAGGTATTTACTTTATTTCCAGTGATAATTAGCAGTTATTATTGGAATTCTACCAGGGTTCATGTGTATCAGGGAGAATATCTTGAAATGCTAGGAAATTAAAAAAGTAGTAGTTAGAAAAACCAGAGGAAAATGCATGTTTTCATTAAAGCCTGAAAATTTTCAGAGTTGACCTAGAAATGATTTCACTTTCTTTTTTTTTCGTCCCGATATTTGGCTGTGGACCTTTACAATCATGACAGTTGAACAGTTTATCACACCTTTTAATGACGACATCCACTACGCTCTATCTTTTCTGATGTCATGCATCGTTGTAAAGCTGTGTCAAGTTGTGAAAACCAGTATCTCGATCTGACAGTTTATGCTTGGTGATTTGGGGCCACACTCATTCTTTGGTACCCCACTTATTTACAGGTTTGCTGCCACACTCATTCTTTGACGCCCCACTTATTTACAGGTTTGCTATTCATTTTTGATCCTGTGCATAATAATGTATTTTATGTTGCGATCCTATGCTATGTAGCAGTTTCAATTTCCATATGCAAGAAAGAGTGTTCAATTTAGAATGAATGGACAAAACTCTATCCTCAGTGGGTTCAGTGGATGGGGCCAATAAAAGATGCAGAGTGACCACAGACCTGGAAAAACTTGGAATTATCAGAGAAAAATCAGGGAATTTGTTGAAAGTCGTTGGAAACTGCGAATTTCTGCAATTTTGTTTTTCATTTCCCGACTTTATAGTTCTCTTTTAACTGAATGAATAATGGCTGTTCATTCCATGATGTGATATATTTTATTTTTCACTACAAGACCCATCACTCATCTCCTTTAAATATATACTTGTGAACAAGTGGCTGGAGGGAGAGTTTTCATTAATTAGCGGCATCACCTCTATAAACATCTTTCGAGGGGAGGAACGTTTCAGGGAATTATCAGAAAAATATCAGGAAATTTCAAAATGAATTTTTTGTGACCACCCTGAAGATGATTCATACAAAGCACATTACTGCCTATGTATGAAACATCTTAATTTAGCAGTATAGTAAGACATACCATTGTTAGCCGTGCGAGGAAGTCAAAACACCGAAGGGTTATATGAAAATGGGGAACCAAATTAAAGAAAGAGATCATTAACTGACAATATATAAAGGCAGAAAATTAATAAATACTTAAAAAAGGAGTTTTAATGAAAATATAATTGAATTTATGTTAAACTAATGAGTAAGATATTAAGTAACAAGTATGTAATACAGTGAAACCCCGATTTTACTTCCCCCGAATCTACGTTTTTCCCGCATTTTACGTTTTTTTCATCAGGTCCCAGTTTTTCCGTATACCAATACATGTTAATTTAACCCGGATTGTAAGTTTGTTATTTATGGACTTTCCCACATTTTACGTTTTTTCCCTGGACTGGAAAGTAAAAGAAAAATTAAAATTTGCAATAATTTACAAAAAAATTTGCAAAAAAAAAAAAACCAATACTACTATTTTTTCCTTTTGTGCTTTTTTAAAGCTAATCCACGTTGTTGAAAGTTAATCACGAAAACAGAAACGCATTCCACAAACTCCTGTCTTCTGAAACTGGTTTCTTCTCATTGATCATGGTTTGGTTCCCCCCCCCCCCCTCCTTTGTTGAACACCCGCTGTTGTGGACTGCTCCCTTCCGGGGAAGAACACTCCAGTTAACCAATCAGATGGGGTGGCTCCTTTTCTTTCGTCAGGGAGGGGGGGGGGGGCAGGCCTTATCCTTCTCCACATTTTCAGATAAGCCTTTCAGTTGCTGTTTAGCACGCGGTGGTCGCATTTCTAACCTTTTTGTGCCAAAATGACGAGTAAAAAACGCAAAAACTTTTCTGTTGCTGAGAAAGCCAAAATTGTTAAACAATTTGATGGATTTCATGGAACCAAATTAGCATTCGCTAAATCACAAGGAATTCCCGTGACAACCCTGCAATCCATACTACAGAAAAGAGAATGCATTGAAAAAAACATCGAGAAAGTGGGTGAAAAAAATTCCAAGAAACGGAAAACATTGAAAAAATCGCTGTACGACGAGCTGGAAGGTATCTTAGTAAAGTGGTTGAAAGAAGCTCATGCCGCGAATGTACCTATAAATGGCACAATAATAAGAGAAAAAGCTCTAGAAATGGCCGATAGGCTTGGTGGTTTGAAGGACTTCACAGCTTCAAATGGCTGGATTGACAGAATGAAAAAAAGACATAATCTTGTGTATAGATCGCTTTCAGGAGAATCATCAAGTGTAGATGAAGCTACAATAGAAGAATGGAAGAAAAATCTACCAAATTTGACCAAAGGATACAAGCCAAAGGACGTATTCAATGCGGACGAGACCAGACTTTTCTTTAACTTCCTACCGGATAAAAGTTATGTTGCTAAAGGAGACTCCTGCCATGGAGGGAAGATGTCTAAATTGTGCCTTACCGTTTTACTGTGCTGTAATTCTGATGGAAGTGAGAAGCTGACGCCTCTTGTTGTTAGAAAGTCACGCAAACCACGATGCTTCAAAAACGTTAGAAGTTTTCCGACAAAGTACGAAGCAAACAAAAAAGCGTGGATAACCCAAGCCCTTTTCGAAGACTTTTTGCGCAAACTAAACAAACAAATTGTTGGAAACTTGGTTTTGTTTACATCGCGATTCTCGTTTCGCGGGAGCGTGACATCATTATTCTAAATGATTTTTCCGTTCTCGTGAACGATTCGCGATGTGGACAAAACTGGGCTTATCATGCAAATCACCTTCTCGCTGCTCACGCATCCTGTTTTGCATATCCAGAGGGCGTTGCCGGCAACGGTTGTGTTCCGGAACGCACCCATCGTCGGATATAAAGGCTGGACACATTTTTGGTTTAAGTTAGAAGCAATCTTAGATTGGATCGAGATCGCTGATCTCAGACGGATCTACATAGAGTCTTATTCGATGTAGTCGAATGTTATGATAATGTTTATCGGTTGACGCGGATGTTTTAGTGAATCCTTAAGATTTAATGGTTCTCAGTTAAGCAGACCATATTGTTCCGTGTTGTGGACTTTATGCTGTGCTAATCCGTGAAGTTTAAAGTTTTTGCCATAGCGTGTGACCAGCTATAGGTGGCATCGGGAAATGCACGTTGTTACGTAAGTTTGAAAAGTTTTATTCTACTTACTCGTGTAAAGATTGCTTAAACCAAGAATGTGTCTAAGTGTGGAACTTATTTTTCTGAAACCTTACGAATGAGCTTGAGAGCTCATGTTTTGTATATAGTATGCTTTGATTTGTTTTACATTGCCATAAATATATTGTAAGCAAATGCAATGGATTCGCTTCTTAAATAAAAGTGATTTGAACCAAATTGGAACTGTTATTTTCAACACCTCTACAGTTAGTTGTATTTTTTTCAACTTCCATTTTGACGTTGTTATCCCTGCTATCTCTGCTTAAATTCCAGCGAAGATTTTCAATTTCGTACCTCATCAATTTTTATAACCAGAAGGTTTATCCTGTGCATCCTGACAGGTTATATGAATGAGCATATCGTCTTCTATCGTTTTTCTTCTATCACCAATTTAAATTAAAATTAATTAAATACCCAACAGGTTATGGGCCTTAGTTCCCCCATAACAACGTTAAAAATCTAATTTAGAAGTGTTAGTGTTCCAGAAAAAAGCAGAGAATCCTGTCGACGGGGGCCGCGGACAGCACCATTTGCATGTCGATGAAAGCATAAAAAAAAAACCAACTGTTCAGTTCAGTTCCAAAAGACCACCTTGCCATGGAGGCAAATAAAATTAGTACATTGACAAGAGACAATTACGTTACATGTAGAAATGAAATTTCATTCGTTCTGAAAGGAGAGTGCTGTTTCGGATTTGTAGACCGAACAGCATTACCGGTGGATGAAAAGACGTCACGGCATGACTATGAAGAGTACATGCGCAGAAGGGACCGCGCGTTAGCTATCCTGTTCCAGAACATTTCATCTGACTGCCAAGAGTAGACATTAACGACGATCCGGCATATGTGTGGGACAAGTTAAAGACACACTTCGAAGCGCCGACACATGCTAATTTAGTGCGCTTATTGGATGAGTTCTTTAACCTGCGTCCGAAACCAGATGAACCAGTGGATATCTTCTGCACACGTTTAAAGAAAGTAGTCGCCAAGCTGAAGGACGTTAAGCACCCGGTGGAAAGTGTCTATGTGGCATTCCAAGCCATAAGATACCTCTCGGATGACTTTCAAGGGATGGTCCAGCAGATATATCGGTGGGAAGATAAGGATTTTGCCTTAGAAAAAATCCAGCGCGAGCTATCTGAGGAAGAAGGACGTATCCAGCAACTCCGTAGTGACAGAGATCATGTAAGTCAGAATTCATCTGTATTTTTGTCTCAATGTAATGTAAATGTAAAAAGTAAAAATAACAGTGTATTTAAAACTGGAAAACCAGTTAAAAAGGTCATAGGATCGTGTTATTTTTGTAAAAAGGCTGGTCATTTAAAAAGAAATTGCCCTACTCTTAAATCTAGCTCTAATATAATAGTATTATATTCTTCTGCTAGAATTGAAGCAAATACTATGCAGGATCCTAGCGATAGACTCAGCTGGGTAATTGACACCGCTGCTACGCGGCACTTTTGCAATGACATTAATCTGTTCTCAAAATTTAAAGAAAGCAAAGGTGCATCTATTTCGCTAGCAGTGGGTGATATTGAGAGCCCAGTTGAGGCTATCAGTATGGTCAAAATGTTTGTTCAGTTTAAGAACGTAAGAAGTGATATTGTTCTTTCTGATGTTATGTTTTCACCTAAGTTAAGGCGAAACTTATTAGCTGCATCTGTTCTTGAGGAACAGGGGTATACATTTAAAGGGGCTAATGGGGTATTGTGGTTTAACACTCCAAAGGGGGAAATATACTTCTATGCTAAAAGAAAAGAAGGCGTGTATTTTTTAAAACCTCAATATGAAACTCAGACAGTGAATAACAATATCGAAGACCGTAAAACTAAAGGAAAGGATCAGAATAGGGATAAAGAATCTAAGAAAGATAAAAAGACCCTAAATAGGAACAGTATTAACAAAATGAAAATTTTGCCTAGTGTAAATAAAAGTAAAGATAACTCTGAGGTGAAGTCAGAGTCAAAGGGAAAAGTTGATGGGAAACCAAGTTGTTCGGTTTCAGAAGTTTTAAATAAAACTGAACTCTGGCATAGGAGATATTGCCACATTAGCACTGATTATTTATATCAGACAAGTAAAGTTTCCGCGGCTAATGGACTTCCTAGACTAAAATATGCAAAAATTAATTGTTTACATTGTAAATTAGCAAAGTCTAAGAGGATTTCTTTTAAGCCAATTGGTAGGATAAGGTCCTTACAATTAGGTACCTTTACAATTATTCCATATGGATGTGTGTGGTCCCTTACCTACAGCTTCAATGGGAGGAAACAGATACTTTTTGACAATAACTGACGACTTCAGCCGGAAGGTGTTTGTGTATATCATGAAACAAAAATCAGAGGTGTTTAAGATCTTTAAGGAATTCCAAGTTAAGGAAGAAAGGCAGCTAGGCAAAAAGATTTTGTGTATCCGTACGGACAATGGTATGGAGTTCTGTCACAACCAATTCAAGGCATACTTAGATAAATTGGGGATTAAATCAGAAAGGTCAAATGTATATACACCCGAACAGAACAGGGTTTCTGAGAGATTTAATCTAACAGCACTAGATTGTGTAAAAGCTATGCTTGATCAAAGTCAGGTTGGTGACAGGATGTGGGCAGAGGAGATTTTTTGATTTGCATATACAAAAAACGGGATATGTCACAAGTTTAAAACCAAAACTCCACACGAGTTATATTATGGTAGGAAGCCAGCTGTTGCTCACCTCAAAGTTTTTGGGTGCAAAGCCTATGTTGGCACAGCCAAACAACTTAGGAACAAGTTGGACATGAGAGCCCAAGTAGGAATCATGGTCGGTTATGCCGAGAGCACCAAGGGCTATAGGATATATATAGCAAATAAAAAGAAAGTTGAAGAAACTAGTAATGTAAGATTTGAGGAAGAAGAGGCAGCGGAAGGTGTCCTGGGCCCTAATTACCCTCAAGGGATCGCCTTGAGGAAATCGAAAATTACTCAGTCGATTGACTCGGAATCAGAATGCTTGGGAGGAGTGTCAGAGGAAGAAGCAGGTGAGAGCCATGACACTAGCAAGTCTAATGGGGATGAGGACTCTCCTGCTGATTCTGATCTGACACCCTGTTCAGATATTAGCTGGGTACGGAAAGCAGTACCTAGGCCTGATGGGAGTGGGACGGACATTTACTACTCGGTAAAAGGTGACAACAAAAGGCTAAGATCTCATAATGATATCAGAAAATTTTGTGCGAAATCCAATATTCATTATGATCAGCAAATGTTTAATTTTAGAGAGAAAAAAGGGGCAAGTGATATCAAAAGAAAACCGGAAGCAAGCAATGTTGAGATCTTGATACCCAAAAGCTATAGATCGGCAATTGAATCTCCCCAGTCCGATAAATGGCAAGAGGCCATGAATGATGAAATAGCTACAATGCAGAAGAGCGGTGTCTGGGACTTAGTGCCTGCACCCATCTCACAACAAAAAATAATCGGTAGTAGATGGGTTTATACCATTAAAAAGGATGAAAGGGGAAATGTCAAAAGATTCAAAGCTCGCCTAGTAGCTCAAGGATATACCCAGATAAAAGGGGACTCATATGATGAAGTGTTTAGCCCTGTGATTAATTTTAGTTTGATCAGAGCCTTCTTCTCCATATTCGTTTGCATGCTTAAATGGAAACATTTTCAACTAGACATCAAGTCAGCATACCTTTATGCTAAATTGAATGCCAAAGTTTTTATGAAACAACCACCTGGATATGTCGATCCGAACCAACAAAATCATGTCTGTTTGCTGAAAAAGGCAATATATGGCCTACATCAGAGCGGCAGAGAGTGGTATAATGAGCTTGACACCACTTTGAGGAAATTAAATTTCTTCAAACTCAAATGGTGCAATTGTGCATATTTTTACCAGGACAAAGTATTAATGTTGATATATGTGGATGACATAGTTTTATTTTCAAAACATCAAGGTGATATTGATCATGCAATTTCTTTACTAAAGGAAGAATTTGATATCAAAACTCTAGGAAAGGTCAAAAAACTGTTAGGTGTGGAATTTACTGAAATCAATAACAAAATTTTTATACATTAAAGGCAGTATATTGATAAAGTTTGGCAAATGTTTAAAAAATTCAAATATCCTATTTCTTCACTCCCTATTACAAAAGGAATCACGTTGAGCAAAAATGATTGCCCAATGAATGATGGAGAATTAAAACAAATGCAAAATATCCCATACAGAAGTTTGATAGGATGTGTAGCCTATTTATCAAGTAGAACTAGACCAGATATATGTTACGCTGTAAATATTCTGTCTCAATTCCAAGAGAATCCTGGCATGAAACATTGGGACGCATTACTTAAACTATTAGGATATCTTGAGAAGACAAAGAATTACATGTTAAACTTATCAGGCATTGGTAACTTGAATTTAAATTGTTATTCGGATTCGGATTTTGCCGCCAATAGGGATGACAGAGTGTCACTCGGGGGTATGTTATTTCTTATAGATAGAGTACCCGTTTCTTGGCGTACATTTAAACACAAGTGTGTTAGTCTGTCAACAATGGAAGCGGAATATGTTTCATTGACAGAAGCTGCGAAAGAAATTATTTGGCTACAAAATATCATTGAGGAATGTATGAAGCTAGGGTTAAAATTTAACAGAAATAATAGCATAATCTACTGTGATAACCAAGCTGCAATTAATTTTTCAAATTCCCCAATAGAGAATAACCGAACCAAACATATTGATATAAAGTACCATTTCCTGAGGAATTTAGTTGAGAATGAATCTTTTAAAATCATCTTTGTAAATACCAAGGAAAATGTAGCAGATTACTTTACAAAACCAATGACCAAGGGTTGAGCATTAAATTTTTGTAATCAAATTTTCAAAAACAAAAATGATTAAATTTGTAACTTCTAAAATTTTCTAACTTCTAAATTTTTCTTTCTAGTATAAATGGTTAGGGTATCTTATGATTTACTCCTCTCTCATTGATACAAATGAAATGTATCTTGAGTATATATTGTTATGTGACAATGAACTGTTACTTTTCTCACATTACACTTGAAAAATATATATCCATTTTTACTACACGCATAATGCATTTTTTTGCTTATGTGAATAAAATGTGTGTCTGATCTCAAGAATGTACATCATTAATATAATTCACAAGAATCATAAAATTTTTAATCTGTGCTTATCTCATATGTATGTTTACCTTCTGTATATTCTTTTATTATCATTGCCATTGTATTTGGTATTTATAGTGTATACTAGTTATGGGCTAAGATAATAAAACTTAAATTTTTTAATCTTAAATGTTAAATTTAATAATTATACACTAAATTTTCTGCAACTTGAATTGTGATATGTATAATTAAATTTTTTTTTAATCTTAAATGTTAAATTTAATAATTATACACTGAATTTTCTACAACTTGAATAATAAATTTTCTAATCTCAAATATTAAATTTAATAATTATACCTAAATTTTCTAGAGCTTAATTTTTGATATCTTTAGATTTTTAAATTTTAAACTTAATGTTTCTATAAATTTTCAAAGTAGTAAAGAAATATAGTTTTCTTTAGTATGAGCTAGTACTTAAGAAGGGCAATAGTATGGTTATACTCAGTTTCTTTTACTATGTTATCCTTAAACATGTAATTTAAAGAATGCTTATGATGCATTATAGAGAAGTGTACTTATTTGATTGTTGCCATTTTAAGATATAGAAAAAGGCTGTTCACTTTCTAAAATGTTGTATTATAAATTTTTTTTATGTATTAAATTTTGTGTATGCATACATTATGTTTTTAGGATACTAAGGACCTTGACATTTTTAGTCTTGATCTTTAGAGTAACCTTTTTTGGATGAGAGCATGGGCGCCGAGAGTTGGTGTTTTTGCATGAGGGGGCCGATTGTTGGAAACTTGGTTTTGTTTACATCGCGATTCTCATTTCGCGGGAACGTGACATCATTATTCTAAATGATTTTTCCGTTCTCGTGAATGATTCGCGATGTGGACAAAACTGGGCTTATCATGCAAATCACCTTCTCGCCCCTCACGCATCCTGTTTTGCATATCCAGAGGGCGTTGCCGGCAACGGTTGTGTTCCGGAACGCACCCATTGTCGGATATAAAGGCTGGACACATGTTTGGTTTAAGTTAGAAGCAATCTTAGATTGGATCGAGATCGCTGATCTCAGACGGATCTACATAGTCTTATTCGATGTAGTCGAATGTTATGATAATGTTTATCGGTTGACGCGGATGTTTTAGTGAATCTTTAAGATTTAATGGTTCTCAGTTAAGGAGACCATGTTGTTCCGTGTTGTGGACTTTATGCTGTGCTAATCCATGAAGTTTAAAGTTTTTGCCATAGCGTGTGACCAGCTATAGGTGGCATCGGGAAATGCACGTTGTTACGTAAGTTTGAAAAGTTTTATTCTACTTACTCGTGTAAAGATTGCTTAAACCAAGAATGTGTCTAAGTGTGGAACTTATTTTTCTGAAACCTTACGAATGAGCTTGAGAGCTCATGTTTTGTATATAGTATGCTTTGATTTGTTTTACATTGCCATAAATATATTGTAAGCAAATGCAATGGATTCGCTTCTTAAATAAAAGTGATTTGAACCAAATTGGAACTGTTATTTTCAACACCTCTACAGTTAGTTGTTGTTGAAACCCAGACCGTCTGACCTACCAGAAAGGTGTAAGGTAACTGTTTGAACGGTCGGGAAGTGCCACCCAATTTAGACCGGAACCCAGTGGGGGAGGCATCCACAGGGACCGTACCCTCCTTCCCCTACCACCAACCTCTCGGAAGGACTTTCGGACCCACATGTTTAACGTGATCGTACTCCGCATGAACACGGCGGCAGTTTTGGCAGTGGCTGGAATCGAACCCGGGCCTACCGAGTGCAACTTCAGCGCGCTAACCAATGGGCTACCGCGCCCCTCTACAGTTAGTTGTATTTTTTTCAACTTCCATTTTGACGTTGTTATCACTGCTATCTTTGCTTAAATTCCAGCAAAGATTTTCAATTTCGTACCTGTACCTCATCAATTTTTATAACCAGAAGGTTTATCCTGTGCATCCTGACAGGTTATATGAATGAGCATATCGTCTTCTATCGTTTTTCTTCTATCACCAATTAAATTAATAATTAATGACCAACACAAATGAAGTTGCAAAATTGTAAAATACTTTTGTTCATTGATCAATGCACTGCACATCCGGATTTGCAACTGTCTAATGTGCGTGTCGTATTTTTTCCTGCAAATTGTACAAGCAAATTACAGCCTTGTGATCTCGGCATTATTCGATCTTTCAAGGTTTATTACAGAAAGCAACTTGTCCGGAAAACTGTAGCTGAACTAGAAAATGGCAACCTAAATGACACCTGCAAACTAAAGTTAAGTGTTCTAGAGGTTATGCATTTTATTTCTGCGTCGTGGAGAAATGTTACACAACAGTGCATTTCCCATTGTTTTGAAGAAAGCGGAATCGTAGCATCTAATGTACCGGGAACAGATGAAGAATCAGCTGCGGTGGACTCGGAGGAGGACAACGAAACACTTATCTATGACTTCGGCGATTACATCCCGGAAAACTTAGAAACATGCGAATCTGAAAGAGCTACTGCTCCATCCGTAGACGACCTTATGGACTTTTCGTCCGCCGATGAATATGAACAGGAACAACCGGAAGAACAGCCCGTCCCTTCTTTCAGTATTGCATTGAAGAGCTTACAAATAGTGAAAGACTATTTTCTTTCTTATAAAGACCAGGAAAAAAACTGGAAACAAAGTATTTCCATCCTAGAAGATGCTGCATTCACTTTGAACTCAATGACTAAAAAACAATGCACTATTACGGACTATTTTCAACCTAAACGCTAGGATTCGTAACTAAATGTGTTGAAATGATCTTAAAATGGTATGTATAATAATGTTCTTTTCGTAAAATATGCATATTATACTTTTTGAAAGAGTCATCTTTACTACCTTTAGTTTTTTTCTATTTGATTTTTGCATTCTATGTATTTCCGGTATTTTACGTTTTTCCCGCATTTTACGTTTTTTTCACCCAGTCCCTTGAGAAATGTAAAATCGGGGTTTCACTGTATTTTAATTCTTATGTATAAAAAGTGATGATACAAATATTTTCTGAATGACTCAGGTGGATTTTTAATTATTTATTGTGAAAGTTGGGAAGAAATAATGTGTTTAATTATTTGTTGTCTTAAAAATAATGCTAATCGTCCTTGTTCATATATTGTTTGCGGTAAACCTGGAAATTTAGGAAAATTCCTCTGAAAAAGACTGGGAATTGGCTTTCAAAACTGAGTAAGAACTCGGACAGAGTTCATATATTTCAAAGATAACCTAAAAAAAAAATCAGGTAATACGAAAATAGCTTAAAAAAACAGAGAAAAATGCATATTTTCATCAAAAACCTGGAACATTTCAGAGTTGACCTGGAAATGATCTCGCTTATTTGTCCCTCGCATTGGTTCTGGAACAAACCTTTACAATTGTGATTGTTTATTCTTTTCCTTGAACAGTTTGTCATACCTTCCAATGTCATCAACTATGTTCCACCTTCTCTGACATCACGAATCATTGGAAATGAATCATTGAAATCCAATAGGTTATGCTTGGTGATATGGCACCACGCTTAGTTGTTTGACACAATCTTTCATGCATTCTTTGGCGTCTTGCTTATTTCCAGGTTTGCTTTCAATTTTTGATCACATGTGTAATACAGTACAATAACATCTCAAATCCGGACCTCGCTGATTCCAAATTTAAGATTTTTCTGGATTTTGTCCCCCCCCCCCCCCCTCTTTTCCTTAATTTGAACCTTCTGAATTCCACTACGAAACTGAAATTTGAACAGCTAAGCAAAAATATTAAACAAACAAACCAAAAAATACTCAAAAATAAAATTCTTATTTATCATACACCTTTAAAACAATTTAAACTTTTTTAGCAAACATTTCTATAATGGTGCATTGCCTCATATTTTTGTTTTTCCAAAGTAACTTTTTCTTTAATTTTAATGACATAAGTTTGTGTTTTATTACAAAGCTCCTTTGTTACAGTCTTTTAATGTTGCTCAGTAACCCTTCTAAATTTTCCAAAGAAACCTTTGTTAACATCAACATTGTTACTATCGCTGACTACGTAACTACCTTCCTATTGCTTCAACAGAGCCACCCATAAGGAGTGTGTGGATATTATATATATAATAATAAATTTCATTTCCATAACAAAAATTTCATCGGAACCCTTTAAAATCTGATTCTAATAGATATAGTCTGAGTCAAACTAGGCAAACAGTTTAAAAGCCATTGGCGCATCATTTAAATATTAACAATCTCATCTATACCCATGTCATAAAAATCACTGTCACCATCATTTATTATAAGCCCATCATCATTTAAGTTTTCAAATTCATTACTAAAGCAACATTTCTTGAACGATTTCATGACCATTTCCCACAGGTATTGCATCCTTGTCCCAAGTATTCTTGGCCCACTGTGCAATTAAAACAATATCTGGCTTCTTCCCGTTATTTGAGCTGATTTTTTCGTTAACCCCAAATCAACTTGAAGCAGCACAGTTGAAAAACAAATTGCATTATAGTTTCGCACAATCCTTGTTACTGAGTGTGTAACTCTGAAATGAGCCATTTTTTAATCGATCGAGCGAAACATAGGCATTGAAAGAAATAGAGCGAGTTATAATAGTTGTATATATAGTTTTTTATGACACAGTACGCTGGTAGTTGGAGAATCGGGAGGGCAGTGGCTCACCAAAGTTTTTTGAAGTGCAGAGGAATTCTGAGTGTGTGATTGCATAATTAGTACTACATTTTTTTTTGGATAGATGCCTTACAGAAAAAATAACTTTTAGACTTAAGATTTTTTTTATGTATAAGCCCCCTCCCCCCTCCCTCTCACATTGATGATTTTTGTTTTTGTTGTTGTTGTGTGTGTCACAAATTTCTCGACTTATATGCGAGTATATATGATAGGTTTTTTTTGCATTTTCAAAGAGGGGTGATTCCTTTTTATGTTCTTATTCTTACGTGCTATGTTTAATATGTCTGGATCTTGGATCATTCCGGATTTGGGACGTTATACTGTATTACATTTCAAGTTGTGATCATGTGTGATGTATCAAATATAGTGCTTTCTGTTGAAATGCAGAAACAGTGTTCAATTGAGAATTAATGGGTGGAACTGTTTATCCTCAGTAGATGGAATCCATACAAAGCACATTTTTGCCTATATATAAAACCTTTTATTTTAAACAATAGGGTAAGACAGGCAGTTTTTAACCACGAAAAAGGGCAAATGATTATATGAGAACGAAGGATCAAATTAAAGTTCTGCAACAAAAAAAATAATAATAATAAATATATTGTCAACTGACCTAAGTGTAAAAAGGGAGAGAACTAACTAACTAATGAAGAAATGTTTGAGATAGAAAAAAAGTTGTAATGAAGGCATAATCGTTATTATTATTAATAATAATTTTTTTTACTAAAGGTTTTATCTTTTCTTTTATTGTAAAATAATGAGTAAGATATTGGGCAACACGTAAACAATATTTTAATTCTGAAGTATAAAAAGTAGTAATCCAAATATTTTCTGAATTATTTAATTATTTATCGTAATAGATAACAAAAGATGTGTCATGAAAGGATACTAAATAATGATTTTCCTTGTTTATATATTGTTTGTGGTGAATCAAAGAATTTCTGAAAGTTCCTCTGGAAAAATCAGGAAATTTAGTATGAACCCTGTCTATGGTATTCCTTTAAGATTGCCATAAAATGCCACATTTCATTCCAGATAATGTAACGTGAATGTCCGTACAATCTTTCAATGCCAATTTGGTATTGTGTAAAAATAAATAAATTTTTTACATTTTTTTTAAACACTTGTTTCGTGACTATTCCAGCCAATCCACTTGTACCAAATCTTAATCCATATAATGTAAATCAATTTCATTTTTTTTTTTGTATGACTGTTACATGTAGATGTGAATGAGTCTAGTTTTCAGAATCATTTGTTAGACACTCTTCATGTTGCTGTTGTGTGGCCAATTTCAATGCGAGACTTTGATTCAAAATAAATGAATTTGTATGGATTTTCACATCATATCAATGACATTTATACAAAAAAGATTATGAGGAAAAAATCATGGGCTCTCTCCATATCTGATTTCCATCAGTGTTATTAAATTGCTGATATTTGCTCTATATCCCAACTAGCACACTTCCATTTTTACATGTTGAAAAGTTGGAACCCAGTTTCATTTTTATTTTGTTGAATACGTAACGAAATAAAAACGAAAAGATGTCTCTGCGCTTCCACTATTTTGCAACCAGTTTTAAAATGTTACTTTGTCGTTTTTCACACATTACTTTTGCATAGAGATTTACATGATAATGATATGTATCGCAAAAGAAACGAAAATGTAGCGAAAGATTATGCCAAAGAAATGAGTATGTAATGAAAGTTAACACAAATAAAGCGAATATGTAACGAAATATAATGCAGAAGAAACAATTATGAATTGTAACATAGAGAAGATATTAAAAGGATATATTTCCTCCAGTCTTTTGCTTCAGTTTATCCATACTAACCTATGGGGAAAAAAATAAACCTTGGGCTATGTCAGTTTTGGGGGGTTTTCGCTGTTATTATTTGCAGGGATAGATATTGAGAAAAATTCGATAGAGTAGCTAGATGTATTTCTAATATTTTTGAGCAGTGCATTAATTTTACAAAAATTTTAGAAACACTTCTCTAATTATTTTATCGATGTTTTAAAAAGCACAAATTTTCCTCTTTTTAGCATTTATGTTTTGCAAAAAACAACTGGAAAAACCCTAAACACTAAATGAGATTTAGTACTATTTTCCATAGGCTAGCATGGAAAAACTGAACCAGCAGTTGGAAGAAAAATATTCTCTTAATGTACGAGTAATATGCTAAACTGAGTAAAGTAACTAATAAACAAATATTTTCAAGCAAAAAACACCATTTAGAAAAAAGTAAATTTTATGCTCCGTATACTAAATAACATTTCAAATTCTAGAAGAAAAAATCCACTAAGAATTACATTTAAATTGTTATTCACAAAAAATATCTTGTGTTTGGTGTTTTTTTTGTTAGAAAATCTTTACATATTCGTTACTGAATTTTGCACATTATTTTTCAGTTTCTCTGTTTTGCTTCCTGGTGATTTAAAGCTTTACCTTGTAGGAACATATGCTCAAAGTTTCAAATTAAAACATCATTCATATGTAATTTAATTAATATACTAGTGTTAACACTATTGACTTGTTTCATATAAAGAAAAATCAATATATTTTTTTCCCAAATTTAAGATTTTAGCAGTGTATAGGACCTTTCAACCTTATTAAATTGCATTTACCTAACTAAAGTCACTTCAAGTAATAAGTGTCAAAAGCAGCATTATGATCGTCTGCTACGATTTTTCCTCATTGTCCCCCCCCCCCCCCCCCCCCAGAATAGAGTCCAAAATGTTTATATCTATGGTTGTATATTATCGTTTGTTTTTATTTTTATTATTCTGTAATGAAGTGAGTGGAAACAGTGGATTTGTTATTATAGAACTAAAAACTTGTAAAATGATGGAATCTTGTAAAAATGCTGTAATCTGGTGAATTCTAAATAAAATGCTGTTTCTGTTAGCAAATGATGTCAATTATTTATATATATGGAGTCAGAATTAAATAACGGAGAATAATAGAATAGTTTTCTGAGTGATTCTCACAACATTTGGTGACCCGGGCGTGATAAGGTACGATATTCTGAATTTAAACAGTTTTGTTTTCATAAACTATGAATAAAATTCAGAAGCAACGGAAAGTTGTACGGAGTTCTTTTACACGGTTGTACAATCAGATTATAGCAGATATCGATTCCGAAGAAACAGATAGAGTTTTGGAATTAAAAGCAAAGTTTGAAACTTTGAAATTGAAATATGAAGAGCTTCAGAATTCGGATCACGAATCAATGGATCTCATGTTAGAAGCTGACGATACAACGGATGAAAGATTCGAACAAGAAAGTAAGTCAGCCGATGAGTATAATAACAATCCTGAAGGTAGATCCCAAAGTAATCCCAAAACATGAATTGGCTTTTCTGAAAAATGATTTTCATACAAGGTGTTATGCTCTCACCCTCGTAGATCGAAACAGGCATTTTCCAACAAATGTCTTGATTCTTGGATGAAAATGTGCAACTTTTCCTCATTAGACACAGAGGTCACACAATTATCCACATAAAAGGACTTTTTTAACATTTCTTCTGTTTCTTGTATATCACTTAGGTTTGCTTCTATATGATAATTTAGTACAGCAGCTAACAGGAATGGACTACATGTAAGACCAAATACCAGTCTTCGATGCCTAAATATCTTCAGTTTTCTTTTCTCGAAATCTTCCCACCACAAAAATCTGAGGAAATCACTGTCTTTCTTTGCAATGGATATCTGAAGGAATGCCCCTTTGATGTCTGATAGAACTCCAATTTTATCTTTGCGAAACCTCATTAATATTGGTGGTATTTCTTCTAAGAGATTAGGCTCCTTTTCAAGACAGTCGTTCAGTGAGGGGTAACCTTTTCCATGACAAGAAGCATCAAATACTGGTCTGACTTGTGTTGTAGAATTCTTTTTAAATACATCTCTATGGGGTAAGTAGTGAAAAGGGTTTCCAAGTTCTTCTTGAGGTATCACTTCTATTATTCCAGATTTTTCCCATTCTTTGAAAACAACGTCATATTCTTTATATTTTTCTTCCTGTTTAAGCTTCACTGCCATAGAAATACATCTTCTTTTGGCAGTGTCCATATTTGTCTTTAAAGCTTCGTTAGCCTCAAGCCATGGTAAATGTATTTTATAACGTCCCTCTTCATTCACAGAGACTGTTTTTCTGAAATGATCTAGTGCAGCTCTTTCTATATCTTCTTTAGATTTTGTCTCAACTGGATCCCTAATACCTAAAATATCAAGATCCCGAAGATTTGCTATGGTGGAAGTTTGGGAAAATAGGGAGGTAACAGTGAAAGCTGATAACCCATACCTCTTTTCACCTGGAACTTTTCCCATAATAATCCAGCCAAGTTCTGTTTCGACAGCTATTTCCACAGCTATTGTCCACACTTCAATTTGTGCATTTTTCCAGTAAAGAGTTGCCCACAAAAATCTGTTCTTATCAACAATTCAATGTCTGGATAACCTTTACCATAGTTTGCTATCCAAATTTTCTTTTCTTTCAATTCTTTTTCCCATGGTCCTTTCTTGAGTCACGGCAATTTCCCACATATGACAGTTTGGTCTAACACTTGAATATCACAATTGAATTTGTTACTAGAGCTGCTCAAACTTATGTTATAACACTGATGAGACTCTTTCTGAAGTATTTTTCCTCCAAATAAAACATGAACCAAATCTTCGGATCCGACTGGTTCGTAACCCATTTCATTCACCGTATTCTTCAGGATATATGACCTTTGTGAACCACTATCAATTAGTGTGCCCGTACAGTACGACTTCCTTTTATTGATTTCAGTTTTACTTGTAAAGTTTGTAGGAGCACTTCTTCTGAACAGCTATGGTTTGACAAGGAAGTATTTTGCTTTTCTTCCTTCTTCTCTATGTCATGTGTATCTATTTTCTTTCGATTAGCTGGAACTTCTGGCACATTACAACCCAGTGTTTTCGCCCACAGATTATATATTTTACATTTGTTTTACAAGTCTTAAAACTGTGTCTTGTCTTCAAACAAAAAAAACAAGCCTTTTTATTTTTAATCTTGCTCTGTTTTTTCTCAACTGACAGTTTCTGTACTTGAAAACATGCTTTACTTAAATGTGGTTTATTGCAAAAAATACAACTGCTTAATTTTTCTTTCTTCTTTTCACTAGAGAATAAATCATTTGCAGTCAGAACGAACTCTTTTTCGATATTTTGAATTGATCGCTTTATTTTCGTCGGTTTTGATTTCTTGACTTCAAAGCCACCAATGGCCATTGATATCCATTCCTCATTCTCTACTTCATTTCTAATAAAGGTCATCAAATCGTCGAGTCTATCTTTTGGAGTTTTTCTAATTTTCGATTGTCTCTGCCAGACTCCTAGCAACTCCTGGGGAATACACGACTCTACTAACGGGAAAAGAAATTGCATCATACTTTTTTTATAGCAACGCCCAATGAATCTAATGCTCTAAGTTGCGATTCAAGTTTATCATACAATGATGAAAGCGAAAGTGTCGATTGGGACGTTGTGTTCTCTATCACTAATGCTAGAAGATCCCTTATGTAGAGTTCTACTAAAACACAGTCTTTTCCAAATCTAGCTTTGAAACTTTCTATCACTTTTAGATAGTTTTCAGCCGTCGCTGCGTAGCTTTGTACAAGTTCTCTAGCGCGAGAATTTCTAACTGTACGCAGTATGAGATACTGGAATTTATCTCCTGGATCAATACACAAATCTTCATCTATTTTTTTAAACATTGACCAAAAGGTTAACCAGCCTTTTATATTAATTACCGTTCTCAAGTTCAATTTTCAGGAGTTTAATCTTTCTATTATGCATTTCCCGATCACTAACTATTGAATTTATTTCATCAGTTTCTTTAAATCGTTCATTGAAGAGAGCCTTTACTTTAAAGAAATCATTATACTCATCGGCTGACTTACTTTCTTGTTCGAATCTTTCATCCGTTGTATCGTCATCTTCTAACATGAGATCCATGGATTCGCGATCCAAATTCTGAAGCTCTTCATATTTCAATTTCAAAGTTTCAAACTTTGCTTTTAATTCCAAAACTCTATCTGTTTCCTCGGAATCGATATCTGCTATAATCTGATTGTACAACCGTGTAAAAGAACTCCGTACAACTTTCCGTTGCTTCTGAATTTTATTCATAGTTATTGAAAACAAAACTGTTCAAATTTAGAATATCGTACCATATCACTTCCTGGTCACCAAATGTTGTGAGAGAGAAGGATTAGATGAGACTAACTTCATCTAATCCTTCTTTATTTTTCAGTTTTCTAATTGTGAGTGCATCATCTACCTCTTCGGCTCTTCTATTTGTGTCAATTTGATCTTTTTGACTTTAGATTTGTTTTCACTGATGAAGAAGATCTAACATATTCTTCGAAATAGCTTTATGCTTCACATTCTATTATTATATTTAGCTTGATTCGAAGTCAGAATCGGTAAAAATATATAGACTTCTAAATTAAACTATTTAAAAATAATTTTATATTGGATTATTTTATTTTTTAATAGTTTTTAGGAAATAAATTTAAGGAAAAAACATCAAATATTTACCAATAAAAATCTATTAATATGAAACATTTAATATTAATTGCTATTTATGTTAGTATCAGACTCGACATTAGAATACAAGAGTCAAGAGTCGAAGGTTTGATTCCACAGCCCTGCTTGCTACTGTGCTCTGTTATGTTACATCTTCCTGTCCCTGATCTTCTATCTATGTTCCACATAATTACTCTATATGTTCTATCCCTTTCCTGTAGTCCATCCAATTTTTTTCCTATTCATGTGATTTGTATAAAATAATTAACTTCCACCCATTTTAAATCAACTTAATGTCTACACTCTTGTTTTACTCATTTTAAAAGCATATCTATAATTAATATATTTTCTCATGAATACAATATTAAATGCTTATGTGCATCGTAAAGTTTTAGAATGGGGTAAATGCTGTAAAATATAAACAAAAGTTATGAATGAATTATTAGTGTAAAAGCCTATACATGGACACCCCCAATATTGAAATATCTACTGCAAAATTATGGTGGCAACCTACATTCGGCCTACGATGGCATTTGTTTTCGAGTTCTGAGGTACTGATTCCCAACCATTGTTCATGCCTCAGCTGCATGCTCAAAACAAAACTGCTTATCTGTGGATTTTGTTTCAATGGTAACAGTGATTCACATAAAACGGGTAAATTAAAATATATCAACTGAAAAACATTTTAAAATGTTAAAATAAATATATTGTATTTTAATAATTTTTTTTTCAATGGAAATGCGATAATTAGATTTGGATTGTTTTTGACCCACTTCTGCAAACTACATTTCAAGTGACTTTCCTGGGAACAAAAGGTAAAATAGCAGATAATGACTGAATTATTTTGTACATAAATTATTAGTTTTATGTTCAAATATTTACCCAGAGGAAAATAAAAATATGAAAAGTATCTGCAACATATATGTTGACATAAAATTTGGTGCAAACTTTGGATTTGTATGGTAGAAAATATCTAAAGCTAATCATTTTTTGTACATTGGGATCCATGCAATAAATTAAGCATACCTGGTCTATTTATAGGGAAGAAAGAAGTTCAATGCTCCCCCCCCCAAAAAAAAAAAAATTAAAAAGTTTTAAAATGTTTCCTAATCACACACACATAATAAAAAAATATATAATCAATTCCCATTCAGTTTGTCATTCTGGAGTCCTTGAACTTAAAAAACAATCCGTTTTTACCTGCAATAATTTGTTTTATCCATATATAAAAATTTTAAATTATAACAGTTTGCTCAACTAATTTTTCATTCAATATTTGTTATCGGAAAGAAGTCGACGGAATTGTGTTTTAATTTATCAATTGAATTCATTTAATTTTGATAATTTAGAAACATTCAGAATCTACCTTAGTATTGAAATTAAAATCACAGAAGAAATTGAAAATAAAATATTAGTATTAATGAAAATAAAATATTAGTATTAAATTCTAAGGTAAACAGTACCTATTTGATTTCATATTGTGTATCACAGTGCAAAGGCAAATAAACTTTTTTGCGATAAATTTAAATATATCTGATGTGGGCAACACATGACTTTCCTTATATAATGCAATGAATTTACTGCTTTTACAGTAAAAAAATAGGTTATTCTTATAGTAGATACTTATATTCTATCCAAGATATCGAATTTTTCATCAATTAGTTGTCATTTTTATTGATATAGTGTCATTTTTATCCACTTGATGAAATTTTTGTTAATTTGGCAACATTTAAAGTCACAAAGTTGGCGACATTTCACCAAATTTGTTGCCAAAATCTTGCCAAACATTATGGACGGAGAAATAAGTTATTCTTATATAAGATAAATGACTATTGACGTTCAGATACTACTCAAAGTATCTTTTTTTCTCCTGAATGGAATGAACTAGATCCATAAGAATGATGTCACCAAATTTATCACATTATATATACTACTTATGAAAAGTGAACATATTTCACAATACGTAATATTTTTTTTTATTTTATATGATTTTTTGATAAGTTTTTTGAAGAATGTGCAATATCTCAAGAACGATTCATGCTAGTGTTCTAAAATTTATGTTAATCGTTTTCTAATGAAAAATTACATAAGAAATGACTATTTATATTACTTTATGAAAGGTTTTAATTTTTTTATGATTTTTTCAAAATTTCACTCGAAAATTTAGGGGGGGTTCTAAACATCTGACTGCATATAAAAACAATAGGCTTCCAGTGTTCATGGATTGTAATTTTTGTACCAAATTTTGTTCGAATCGCTCCATTCATTCGTCAGTTATCGTCTCCACAGACTCACACACACACACACAGACATCATCTCAAAAACATCTGATTCCTGTTCAGGGATGCTTGAAACGTGTTCTCCCGTCGAAAACTCGAATTTGAATTTTTGACCTCATCACAATACTTTCCTTATACATTATATGTATAAGGGAAGTAATAATAAATTGCAACTTGCACTTGATCAATGATAATAACCGAATGAGCATTTCCTCAAAATTAAATAATAAATTTGGAATGTATGTCTTTATTAAATTCACAGATCACATGATGTTGTGAAACATGACATCTGGTACATAGGCATTGTATATTTATTTTGCTGCATCCAGGCCAAAATACATTTTTTGTTCTGTTACTGTAGTAAACAATTTCAATGTTGTGAAAAACAATGTTTTATTTGGACTTGGGAATGTCATCAAATAAATAAGTCTTAAATTTCTTATCTGAAATTATAATTTTTTTTTTTTTTTATCCGATTCTGATTTACCCATATGCTTTCTCTGTAGAGCAAACTTTTATTACTTAATATGGGACAAGGAGATTTTTAATTGAGGATTTTGTTTAATATGTAATTTCAAATGTACATTTATAATATATCTTATAATTCAAATAGCACTAGCGCTACTTATTATTACTAACATGGAACTACAATACATGGAAAAAAATCTGATGTGGGCAGCACATGACTTTCCTTATATAATTCAATGAATTTACTACTGTTACGGTAAAAAAAAATCTTATGTGGGCAGCACATGACTTATATAATGCAATGAATTTACTACTTTTACAGATAAAAAAATGTTATTCTTATAGTAGATACTTATATTCTTTCCAAGATATTAAATTTTCTTCAATTAGTCGTCATTTTTATCCATTTGGCGAGATTTTCGTTAATTTGGCAACATTTAAAAAAGTCACCAAGTTGGCGACATTCCGCCAAATTCGTCGCCCAAATCTCGCCAAACATTATGAACAGAGAAATAAGTTATTCTTACAGCAGATAAATGACTATTGGCGTTCAAACACAAAAGAATTACTCAAAGTATCTTTTCTCATGAAAGGAACGAGCTAGATCCACGAGAATGATATCACCAAATTTATCGCATGATATTACATATGAATAGTGAACATGTTTCTCAACAGTTAATATTTTCTTTTAATTTATATGATTTTTTGATAAATTTATTTGAAAAATGTGTGCAATATCTCGAGAACGGTTAATGCTAGCATTCTAAAGTTTGTGTTAATCGTTTTCTAAGGAAAAATTACATAAGAAATGTCTATTTGCATAACTTTATTAAAGATTTTGATTTTTTGATGATTTTTTCAAAATTTCACTTGAAAATTTAGAGGGTTCTGAACATTCGATTATGTTTAAAAACAATAGGCTTCCAGTATTCACGGATTGTGATATTTGTACCAAATTTCATTCAAATTGCTCCATTTGTTCGTAAGATATCGTCTCCACAGACACTGACACACACACACACACACACACACATCACCTCAAAAATGTTAGATTCATGATCAGGGATACTTAAAATGTGCTCTCCCATCGAAAATTTGAATTCGAATTTTCGACCCCTTTTCAATACTTTCCTTATACATTATGTATATAAGGAAAGTAAAAGTAGTTTATTTTTATGGTAGATACTTATATTCTTTCCAAGACATTGAATTTTCATCAATTAGTCGTCATTTTCATTGATTTAGCATCATTTTTATCCAATTAGTTAGATTTTTGTTAATTTGGCAACATTTAAAAAGTCGCCAAAATCTCCCCAAGTATTATGGATGGAGCTTCTTATAGCAGAAAAATGACTATTGGCATTCAAATACAAATTATTGCTCAAAGTATCTTTATTAATGAATGGAACAAGCTAGATCCACATGAGTGGTGTCACCAAATTTATTGCATGATATTACATATGAAAAGTGAACATGTTTCTCAACAGTTATTGTTATTTTTTAATTTATGGGATTTTGTTATTGCACAATTTTTCAAATAAATTTATATCTCGAGAACGGTTCCTGCTAGTGTTCTAAAATTTATGTCAATCGTTTCCTAATGAAAAATTACATAAGAAATGACTATTTATGTAACTTTAATAAAGGTTTTAATTTTTTTATGATTTTTTCAAAATTTCACTTGAAAATTTAGGGGGTTCTGAACATCCGATTGCTATAAAAACAATAGGCTTCCAGTATTCATGGATTGTAATTTTTGTACCAAATTTTGTTCAAATTGCTCCATTCATTCATCAGGTATCGTCTCCACAGACTCGTTGACACACACACAGACGTCATCTCAAAAATGCCTGATTCGTGTTCAGGGATGCTTGAAACGTGCTCTCCCGTCAAAAATTCAAATTTTCGCCCCGTCACATTACTTTCCTTATACATTATATGTATATAAGGAAAGTAATAAAGAACAACAAAATCAGCAATACAATCAGTTTTAAAAAGAAAAAACAATTTACTTACCCTGACTCTTAGCTAGACAAGGAATATAACAAATGCGAGGCGTCTCAACAATTCCACGCCACATTGCCAAACACTTTTGTGCCATTGTTGGTCACTCTGCTATAGAGTTACCATACTTTAAAAAAAAGGGATACTTATCGCTGATTTGGCACAAATTTCTTGTAGTCTAGCGGCGAAATATTCTGTCTAATAAACTACACATATTTTCTAGAAATCAATATTATTATAAATTTGTGATAATATTTTTATAAATTTGTAATATTAATAATATCTTTTAAATATAAACCTCAAATAACATGTGTAAATTAAATAATTTTATATAAGTTTGTAGGGAGGGGGGGGGGGGGGAACTAGAGAATGTATTGACATTTAAGTTTTTTCGTATATTGCTATAAAGTGTGATAATTTGTTTAATGAAATTTGCTGATGGTTAGATTAGTAGATAAAATTAAAATTATAAAGATTGTGGACATAAAAAAATGAAAAAACACCCCTTTATTTATTAAGAAATTTAGCATCTGATAATTTTTTGGATGAAAATAGTTGATTGAGGAGGCATGAATAATAAGTGTAAAACTTTTAGAAAAATGAAACAAAATTAAAATGATTTGAAAACGAAACATAAAATCCATTTTTGCAACATAATGCATGATATGTTTCTAAATAATTTTTAAAATGCAATATTTGTAACTAATCGAAAAAGCAACAAAAACAACCCATTTGTAATGTTTCTAATCCGGTTCGTTCTACCTGGGATATGTTCATTAAAAATTTTGTTTTTGTTTTAGGACAATGGCCGCCAAACTCACAAATTTGAAGAAACCACTGCATCCTTTTCAAGCTGCACTGACTATCACCGAGACTCAGATATGTACAGGCAAGTTTATAGACTGCAGCTTATTCATCATGGTTTTAAGATAAATTGTTTTGCTTTTTAGGATGTCTTAGTACAAAATCACTGCTCAGCTGAACATGTATCTGACTTTTAGAATATTAGGCTTATTTTGGGTAATATTAAGCTTATTTTTATCAAACCCAGGTCATTTTGTTTGTGCCTTGTTGTTATAATCACTACTCTAGTTATGAAGGGAATTATTTTAAATTGGCTTGCATGTTATTAGGAATTTATTAAACCAAAGAATTTTTATGGTCTACTTTTATTTAAGAACTATTCATTAAACAAAAAGTTATTTTAAAATTAAAGTTCCTTTCCTAGAAAATATGATATGCATTTCTATCAAGGTGTATTGTATCCTGGACACCATCGCTGGATACAGTGTACTTTGACTTTCTCATTCTTTTACCATATTGTAATATGACAAAACTAATTTTTTATAATTTTATGTTTTAAACTTTTAAATCTTAAGAATCCATTTTTACACCCTAAATTTGGGAGCACAGTATAGGATCGTTTATCCGAACTGCTCCAAAAACTGGAATTGGGCAAAATGATGTCAAACTTTGCACCCACAAATGTTATGTTTTTCCATCAAAAGTTGGCCAAATAGTGGGGAATTTTTTTAATCTCGCCAAATTATCAAAAGTGTCACTCACTACTGATATTTCATAGTTTCTACAGAAAACATTTCGAATTACTGATTTTCTATATTGTCCTATGGAAAATTAATTTCCTTTCACATGTAATGTTAATCCATACAACATCCATGATATTAATTTATTAATGTCTCATTTTACTTGGATATAACATATTATATGCTTCTTAAAAGGTTTCTAAATTTAGCCTACATCGCTAAATGGATCATCGAGATTGTTACCTCCCTATAGCACTTCCTAAATTGTAGAGGGCTTGATCTTTTCTGATTAAGATCCGAGAACTGTGTCCAATGTGTCCAATTCTTTGCCAAAAGAAAATTGCTGAAAAATTATTACTTTCTGAAAATACCTTATGGCAGGTTACGTGTATTTGCATACAACATATAATTTATGCATATTTATGTGTAATTCCTGCGTTTGTGCAATGCAATTTTGATCCAATATTTTAGAATCTCGATTGCTGAAATTAACTTGAGCTATCCTTGTTAAATGCTGAGAGAAAAAAAGAGCGGCTGTAAAACATAATTTAAAGCCAATCTCTATTCATATTCAAATATATTGTGTGTTTTCTCTCAAGACCCCCAATTTTTATTGTGTATATATATATATACACACAATAAAAATAGCTCTATTGGCTAAAAGCCATACCTTACATTTGGTCCAAAATTTAAATTTTGTATGTTGACACATTTTTAATGTGTTGGGCTTCATTTATTTGTTGGCAATTTAGAAAGTATTCTCTGGCAATATCACGAAAATCAGAATTTTATACGATCTTTGTAGTATTTCATTTTACTATAAAGATATTTACAATTTTTGTAAATGTTTGTGTTTTTCTGTTTGCATCAACTGGGATTTTACTAATAATTTCATGTTTTATGCGGGAAAATCACTTTTTAAATATGTATGTAATGAAATGAAGGGATGTTTTCTAGAAAGATGTGTGATTCAGGCTCTTGAAATACAACCATTTTGACAGGATATATCAAAATTTGATTGTATTTCCCATTTATAAATGTAATTAACGATTCTTGTTATCTTTGTGTCTGTTATCTTGTTTTCTTGTTATCTTGTTTCTTAATTCTTGTTATCCTCAGTAATCAACTTCTTCCATGTTTTGACTCTTTTAAGCATACTTTTTCACATAGATTGCCAAATAAAGCTTAATGTAATACAAAAATAAAATAGTATGGAAACACTTCAACTAATTAATACTTTAAAATGAAAGACAACCAAAAAATAGTTTTAAAAGTCTTTTATTAAAATCTCCTTTTTACGACGTACAAAATCACACGACCATAGTTCTTTCTGGCACTATTGTGCCCGAAATTGATTGATATGTAAATTGATTGTTACGTAAATTAATATAATGCGTAAATTGATTAATATGTAAACTTTGCCTGGCAGTTATGGCCTATATTTAATCACATGTTTGCACCTCTGTTTCACTTTGCCACTGTTGAAGGTCACAATAGTGCTCGAAAGCTTTGTGGCTGTGTGATTTTGTACGTCGTAAAAAGGAGATTTTAATAAAATACTTTTAAACCTATTTTTTGGTTGTCTTTGATTTTAAAGTATTAATGTAATACATTTATGCCCAAAAATTAAATTATAATTTTCTACCACAACATTGTAGAACAGTAGATTTTAGAAAAACTATTCCAAATAACGGAAAATCCCTTTATCCAGAAAGTGCAAAGCCTCAAGCATTCCGGATACATACTGTATTCTTTTTTTTTTTGTTGTTGTTGTGTGAGTAATATAGCTTTTTTTTTTGCTCAAATCACCAACCTGAGTTGCCTAAATAAGGGGGGTTGGGATGCGGAATATAAATGAAATATTAAAAATAGAGGAGTAAATATGTTACTTTCATATCTTTATTCTTTAATGATTTTTCCATGTTTAAAACTTTTAAGTTTTTCTTTTAGCTCAACTATGCTCAGAGCTCTTAATGGCCAAGATATTTCCAAAAATAAATTAGAAACTAGCCTCACGACAACATTTGATGAAAGCTCAAAATTTCAAGTGTCGAAGTGTATAACAAATAATATATATTCGTAAGTTCCATTTGTATTTTTTTTTTTTTTTTAAATTTTGTAACTGTATACTTTGCTTAGTTATTCCTAATTTAAAGAATTCTATTAGGAAAAATATGGTAGACTACAAATTGTGTAAACTTCCTCAGAAATTTGCAAAATTGTAGTTTACAAAGTGTTTTACTTGTTTTCACGATTGTAAGCAGCAGCATTGAGTTAACAAGCACTAATAGAGAGAAAATTTGCCTCTGTCACTGTTTAAAAGCCCAATACAAAACTTTTGATTATTGATACATTTGTAAACACTGGGCTCTTAACTTAACTACTTATAAATTTCATGCTTCTTAAACATTAATTACTACAAACCCATAATTTTACCCTAATTACACCTTTGAGGCATACTGATATTTATTAATTTATTTACTTATTATTTATCTTTCAAAATCAATGAAATCTAATAATTTCGATACCACACCTGAATATGAATCAATCATTTATATCACCAATGTTTACGTATTTGTCCATGATAATTCTAAAGCAAATGCAAAGCATCTTATAAAATAATAAAGTTATTTCTGGGAAATTGGATATGCTTATTAATACTTTCCAACATAGTTGAAAAGTGTTTATGACTTTGGTCGTTCTATCTGTCGGTCTTTTCGCACTATAACTGCTGTAAAAGTAACTTTATCGAAATGAAATTTTATTATGTTGCTGAGATGGTTTGTGGGCATATGGGAATGAAAATAAATAATATCACCCAATTAGTTTCAAATTTAACCCGGGTTGAAAAAATGAAATGCATTGAACCCTATGGGCTTTAATTATTCAAGTGTTTTTTAAGACAAGTTAAAATTTACAAATTGTTTCGAAAACTTTAGGAAATAAGTCTAATTATCACATAAAATGCGTAAATAAATTATTAACAAAATATGTTTGGTAGTTTTTTAAATAATAATTGAAATAATAATTACATCCATGATATAGGAAGAGATCACGTGACTTATTGCAAAATAATATATGGCATCCATTTTTTTTACACTGTGTAAAGATCGGGATGTTTGAAGATCATTTAAATTTATATTTAGTGTTGCATCCATCCTAAAACTGCTTTATTTTTGCTTATTATCTGTGTATCTAAATTCTGTGCCAATGCAATTACAATATTTTTTTTTTTAAATGATCACTAAACTTTGATTATTTCTACAACAAAGCCTAAATTTAATGCTATAATATAGCATGCAGAATATAAATAAATCAAGCAATTGTAAGGTGAATTGTATAAGAGTTACTGAATAATTTTTCACACAGAATTATTTATGCTGGGGTCTGGAATATGTGATATGATGGTCACAGAAATTTTTGAGATACGGCTAAGTGATAAAGTTAAATTTACCAACTCTTAGGAGTGTTCAAAGTACTCCCCTCCTACATCAATGCACTTTTGTAGACAAATTTTCCAAAGATTAAATGCTTCAAGCCATCCATTTTTTGGAATCAATGAAAAATATGCTTTTATAGCCTCATCAATCTCATCTTCGGCATGAAAATGATGCTCACATGAATTATTTTTTTAGATTAAAAAATAGCCAAAAGTCACACATAGCAAGATCAGGAGAATAGGGTGGATGTTCTATCATTTTGATGGTTTTTTGTTCAAGAAATTCCACTTTCATTCTTACTGAATGAGAAGATGCATTGTCATGATGAAGTATGAGTCCCCTAGCATTCACTTCCTGGAGAATTTCTGGAAGACACTTAGAGTGGTGTACCAGTTAGCTGTAACTGTCTTCTCTCCTTCTAGCTTTATGGCTTTGACTAGACCTGTACTTCTGAAGAACACTGCATACATTACTTTTTCATTGTTTTTTCACCATTGTTGGTTTGGGGTCATCTTTAAAGACCCATACTTTACTTTCTTGACATGTTGGAATGTTAAAAAACGGTATGTACGTTTCATCACCAGTTATGATTTTAGAAATAATGCGGTGTCCACCATCATTGAGTAATTTTAGGGTTTCTTTACTGATTCTGAAACGCTCCGCTGTTTAATGTTCTGTTAAATTATGGGTGACCCAACGACAAACTAATTTTTTTGTATGCAGTTCTTCATGAAGAATTTTATGTATAGCTGTGAAGCCAGTGTTAAGTTCCTTCTGGTAAGTACAGCGATTATCATTGATTAACATTTTTCGAATGGCCAATGCATTTTCTGGGACTACAGCTGACAAAGGTTTTCCTGTGTGTTCTTCATCCAGGAAAGAATTTTGACCTTTTCTAAACTTTGTAAACCATCTGAATACAGTGACACGAGATGGAGCATCATTTCCATATGCTAATTGTAAACATTGAAGACATTCTTCTTGATTTAGCCCTACTTTAAAATCATAGAAAATCATAGTTCAATAATCATCAATTGCATCAACTCCATTTTCTTTTCTTTCAACATTTATTCTACGATAGCTAAATTGTAATTGCTACCACAAATCATCGTCTGTGGACATAAAAGAGTTCAAATTTAAATATCCGACCAATAATTTTTTTTTCTAGTGCATATCGTCTGTCCCTGTCTCAAAAATTTCAGTGTGACCCTCATATGAATGAAATATTCATTTATTTTACATAGAGAAGCAAACAATTCATCATTCGTCATTTGAATAAAATTCATTTTGTGTAACTATCATTGTCAGCTTGAAGTTTTCATATGTAATAAATTACTGTAGTACTGTGATAATTTTAAAAATATCAACGCTGACTGTGTCACATTTTAGAGATATTTAAATAAAATTGCCTTTCAGTTAGAAGGTCTTTCATAATCAATGTTTTATGCATGATTGATCTTTCTTGTTTTAATTGATATCAATAAAAAGCTTATTTCCTGCAAGATTCCTGCAATAGCAAAATTCGTCAATTTAAGACAAGTCCTGTTTGATACATTAGATTTTTTGGAAGACTAATATTATGGGGATGTTTATTGTTTAAAGTAGGCTACCATATAAAATGTTTTCCAAACCAGGATAAATAAAATAATTGAAAAAATGTATATTTAGGATTGAATACAGGAAAACAAAATTAAAACCATATACATAAGACATTAATCTTTTGATTTTGACCATATGCATGTTGTTAGTGTTATCTTTTGAACAGGACGCTTGTCATTTTCAATTGTTTTTTCCATAAAAGTTTGAACATTCCAGACCCATGTTTATTTCACTGAGCATTAGATATCTGCATTAGACCTACTTTATTCAGCAATTCTACATTCTTCAGACCGAACATTGTTCATCATGGAGAACAACACTCTTTCAATAGGGACGGAAGTGTCTGGTAAACAGAAAATAGACTCCAAAACTCAGCTGAAATTTGGTATCAACATTTTTCGATCCATGAAATTTTTTAAAATTTGAATCTTTGCGATTTCTTTTCTTCACAGTTCATTTTCATTATTTTCCCCGTGTCGCAGTTTGAAGACTAGAATTTCTTTGCAATCACCACTTTATCCAATAATTCATTTATACTTATAATATTTTCAAGTGCTTCATTAATTTTTTCTGCATCTGTTTTAATCGCAATCAATGTATCACGATCCCTTAGCCATAAGAATTATTCTTTCCCACCAAAACTTTATTCTAAAAGAAAAATTTCAATTTGGGACAAAATGACAAACCAGCCAGGTCTTTGGGACGTATACCTTTACACCGCAACAATCCCTGTCAAAACAGGACATGTGATAAGCTTAGTTTAGAAATCTTTCTCATTTTGACTAATATTACCAAGTCATGGTGATTGCTGAAATAAATGTTATACTCAATATTTAATTAAACATTTATTACATTTACAGAAGTTGGTCACCATTTTTATAATAGCTGAATGCAGTGGGGGGGGGGGGGGATAGTTGAATGCATTTTTTTAGGGGGGGGGGGTAGTTTTAAATATCAATCTCAAGGGGTCTAAGTTAGATATCTGCACACTGACTCGGGCCTGGCCCATGGGTTTGGGTCCGACCTGGCCCACAGGTTTGGTTTGGCCTGTGGACTTAGGCCCGATTTGGCTCACAGGCCGGGCTAATTACCGAATAAAATTCTACTTGTCCCATATTATGTAATAACAGTTTGCTCTGTATGGAGAATGTAGATGTGTAAATTTGAAGTGGACACAGAAAAATTATAATTTCAAATAAAAAATTGAAGACCTATTTATTTGATGACATTCCGAAGTAAAAATAAAGCATTGCTCTTCACAACATTCAAATTTGAAACAGCAAGTTGACAAACATTCAAGTTGTTTGTCATGTTTCGTAGCATCATGTGATCTAAAAATTTAATAGGGAAGAAATACATTCCAAATTTAATTTTGGAGGAAATGATCATTCGGTTATTATCATTGGTTAAGTGCGAGTTGTAGTTTATATTTTTAAATTTATCACAAAAAAGTTTAATTGCATTTGTACTGTGACTATTTGACTGATGAAAAAATATGAAATTCAATAAGTATTGTTTACTTTAAAATTAGACACTGATATTTTATTTTTAATTTATTCTGTGAATTTGATTTCAATTATTAGATTCCAAATGTTTCTAAAGTATCAAAATTAAATAAATTCTCTTTTTAAATTTAAACACAGTTCCATCGATTTTTTTCTGATAACAAATATTGAATGAAAATTTATTCAAGCAAGCTGTTATAATTTAAAATTAATATATGGATAAGACAAATTATTGTTCTTGAATTTTTTCATATTTGTATTCTAAATAATTTGCACTTTTAATTTAAAATTATTAAATTTTAAAAATATTCATAACTATGTCATAATCAAAGAATGTAATATGCATGTATACTAATATTTATATAATATTTATGTATAGAAAGTTTATACAAATGCTAACAATTGTGGCAGATGGCATGTTTGTTTTGCTACCATTGCAGTCGAGAATATTTGGTACTGATGAGCTCTAACAAGAGGACCATTGCATTGTTCATTGATAACTTAAATGAGTGAATAAAGCATTTTTTAAAACATAATGTCAATGAAAAACCGTTTTCTCATTTAATCTCTGATTCTATCAAATCAAAATGATAAATAATAACTCATTGTGTAGTAATGCTCATTCTTGATTTGTACAACTTTTTCAAATTTGGGTTATCTTTTTATTTATTACTATATGTAATATAATTTGTGTTTAATTCTTTAAATGGCAAATGGGGATCATCATGCAAGGTAACGGGCGTCAATGTATTGCAAAAAAATTTGGGCCTGGCCATGTTGGGGGCTGCTTTGACTGCTTTCAGGACTGGTCTGGCTCGAGTTGTTTGTTTTATGAAATTTTGGGCTTTGGCGGAGTCAAATTTTAATATTTTGGGACTGGGTAAATTTTTATTAGACCCGTGCAGACCTCTGGTCTCTAAATAACTGTCTTTTAATCTTAACTTTTTCTGCTGGCTTCAGGAACTGAGATTCTTCTAAATTTGGAGACTTCAGATTTTACTGCAGGAGGAGAATTTACCCCTATTGCAGTGACCGCAGCACTTCTTTTTGAATTCTTGGTTTCTAAAAACTCCTTATTTCTTCTTTTTTTTTTTAATTATTATTATTATTATTATTTTTTTTTTTTTATTGGAGGTTAAAACAAGTTGTTTCTCTAGTTCTCAATGACTTCATAATGACAAACTAAATAAGAATTCAGTAGATGTTTTTATATCACATGTTAGTTTAGTAAGCATTTTGAAACTTTTAAATTTCGAGGGGGGTTGAACCCCCTCCCCTTATATATACCCCTGCACATTTTGCTTTTGATTTAATTTAAAAGCTGCATGCACTAGCTGGATAGCTGGATAGCAGTAAATAGTAGTGAGACATGGGTGAAAATGCCTTTATAAGATAAATTGATGAAGTATCTAATACTTATGCTGTGTACACAGTAAGACATAATAAGAAAGATCAATCATGCATAAAGCTTTGATTATGAAACACTTTCCAACTGGAATGCAAAATATGATTCATTCAGTGATATTTTTTTAATTATCTCAGAACTACGATAATTTACTTTACTTGAAAACTTGAAACAAAAAAAAAATGAACTTTATTCAAATGACATCATTGAAATAAAAATTGCCTGACTCTCTATGTAAAAGCAGTGAATATTTCATTTATACACTTTTATTCCAAACTCCAGAATGAAGTAATTTTGCATGAAAAAATCCAGCAATTCTTATACAACTCATCTTTACAATCACTTGTGTTCATTCTGCCATTCAAATTAGGCTTCGTTGTAGAAATAATTAAAGTTTGATGATCATTTAAACTAAAAAATAATGTAATTGCATTTACGCAGAATTTAGATGCACAAAAATTACGCAAAAATAAAGCAGTTTTAGGATGGATGCATCACTCAATATAAATTTAAAAGAACTTTAAAAATCACAATTTTTACTCTGAGGAAAAAGATTGATGCCCTATTTTATTTTGAAGTGGGTCATATGATCTCTTCATATTATATGGGTGACATTATTATTTTAATTTTTATTTAAAAACTACCAAACTTATTTTGCTGAAATTTTTTTTATATATTTTATGGGGTAATTTGAATATTCCCTAAAATTTTGAAGCAATTTGTGAATTTTAAATTCACTTAAAAAATTTTTGAAAAATATGGTCCCATAGGGTTCAATGTATTTCATTTTTTCAACCCGGGTTCCATCCAAAACTAATTGGGTGATATTATTCATTTACATTCCCATAGGTCCCACAGACCGTCTCAACAACAGACTAAAATTTCATTTTGATAAAGTCATTGTATGGCAGTTATCGTGCGAACAGACAGATAGACAGAATGAACGAAGTCATAAACACTTTTCAACTATGTTGTAAAGTGTTAAAAATAGGAGTCATAATCAAACAAAAATCTGATGTGGGCAGCACGTGACTTTCCGTACAGATTCAAATTCATTTTCTCTTTATTTCTTTAATAATTCATTGAGTTGAGTTTAACGGTACAAAATAATGTGCATAATTATTTGAAATGACATTGAATTGCCACCTTTAATTCAATTTCCGTTTTCATTGGGTGTCTGGACATATTTTCAAAAATGCGATAAAAACTAAAATATCTCGTGAATGTCTAATTCTAGAGTAATGGGGTTGGTCTTTTTCTTTTCATCATCAAAAATTAAGTATAAACCAAGCATTAAATGGATATATTTGAGCATATGTAGTATTTTATTTTAGATCTGTGGTTCATTTTGCAAAGAAAGGCAGGTTCTGCTTTCCCAAATTATACTAAAATCTAATTAGCTTCAAGGTAACCCATATGTTACTTATTAGTTTTTAAACTAGAGAGGATCTGTATGATTTTTCAAATCATACAGATCTCAAATCATACAAGTCTGTAAGATTTCTCAAATCATACAAGTCATGTTTTTTTATCCTGAATCATATCCAAATCTAATCAGCATCAGAGTCACCCACAAGTGACGTACCTACAAAATTTTATAAAATTTGGTCCATTAGGTTTTAAGTTAGATTGGATACATACATTGCACAGACATCCCGCTAAATATATTTCGTCATGTTCTAGAGGTCCCAAAACGTGTCGATTCATAGAAAATTCAAGTTGCAATTTTCTACATGATTCCATTACTTTCCCTGTACATTACCATGTATTGCAGGGAAGTAATATATAGCAGAAGTATTTGCAAAATTAAAATTAATATTTGACTGAAAATTTGATTCAGTAATTATCAGATTCATATATACTTTATGCAGTACTGAATAGTTAGTTTTGTTTCAAATTAACAGTCATTCAACTTCAAAATATTTGTTTGTTAACCTTTCAAATATAGTAATACCCCAATTTACATATGTCAATTTACAATTGACATACCTAATGTCTTTTTCACTAGAGCCTATCTACATTAGTACACATAATTAAGCTTATATAGTAACTAAGGGCACTGGCTAGGCTCTTATTATATAATTATTGTGTTTATCATTAGATCCAGGAGTTTGATGCCATTTTAAATTTTTTCAGTGTATTTTGGAGCATTTCCAATTGTTATTTTCCTGTCACTTTTTCTTTTTTTAGAACAATAAATTTCATATTGACCATGCTTTCAAAGATGAGTCGTATATTACAGTTTTAAACTGAAATCCAGAGTTGCTAGATATGGCCAAAGATTACACAAGAAGCAAAATTTGACAAAAATTGAGTTGACAAAAATGTTTTCTAGAGATATTTTAATATATTTTTTGACAAAAATTAATCAATTCTTTTAGGAAATCTTTTTAAATTTTTTATGGGCATGTTTTATAACTTCTTAAATTTATAGGCATATTTTGATATGGAAGACACTCCCATTGCAGATACCAGGATCCATGGACAGGTTTTGCCCTTATTATGCACTTGTCAGCATGGAATAGTTGATACCTGCAGTGGCAGCAAAAAACTTGCTATGAGCCACAATATTTTTGGGATCACCCCTTATAGGAAGGTTTATTTTTTAGATATTAATATTTTAAGGGAATTAAAAAAAGGTAATTTACTAAAATCCAGGCATTGCTTCTGCCATGACATTTTTGATATCTCTTTTTTGTTTTATTATTTATTTAGATTAAACTAAAATTATTTTAAATTGCCTGATCATATATTGAATTATATTTTAGTTTAACTTTCAAAATTGTTTCCAATAATCTGAATAAGTTTCTTTTTCTTTTCTCAATGTTTGGCCTGTGCTCATTTATTCAATGTTTATATTTAAAAATCCATTCCAACTCAAAACAAACCTCTTATTAGATTCCAGAACCCACTTGCCTTTACGTACCTAAAGTAATATTAGCACAACCAAGACACAAAAAATTCATAACAGAATTTCTGCCAAACTAAACTTTTATTATTAAACAAACATTTAAAACTTAAGATCATCAAAAACAGTTAACTTTTATTTTTAAACAAGCATTTAAATTCAAGAGCCTCAAAACCATCTTCCAAATCATCAGTGCTTGATTTTCAAAGTAAAACAATCATTTAATACATTGCCAATACCTAAAAATTAATTAAATCCAGAATCATAACACTTCTGCTTAATATGGAAATTTTCATGAGTTCCAGTTAATACATTCTAGCTGGTGTAATTGTGCATGAAACCTGTGGCATAAGCAGGTAAGAAAAAAGACTGCTGCATCATAGTTTCTGCATCATAGAACGGTATTGTTGAGTCATTTTGATAGACAGTAATTTTGATCCAGGGTAATTAAATTGATTGAGATCTAAAGCTGTAAATCCTTAGATGATCACAGTCTCAGTATTTGAACAATTTTTGTAATAATGATACATTGTGAGTCGCCCAATTTCAATGAATCTATTTTAATGTTATTTTACATAGGTGTACTTTTTATTTATTAAATTGTTAGTCATAAACTTATTATACAGGGTGATTAAAAAAAGATGGGCCAAACTTTACGAGGTAATAGTACACACTAAACCAAGCATTTTCCCTCATAGTTTACAGGGTCGGAAATGAAACGTAAAGGCGCCAGTGGGCGTTTCATGGTGAAATTGCTGAGGTGAGGCGAAGATACAAGAATGACTTTATTAAATGACATTTAATAAATAATAATTACAGTAATGGCTCAAAAGAGTGACTGCCAACTTGCATGCACATTTCACAGCATCGATGGAGAGATTAGCAAACTCTCTTGAACAGATCCGGCATGTCGCGCACTTTGGCAGCAGTGACCGAAATTCTTTCAACAAGTTCCTCTTAAAATCCAAGGGGAGTGTCATAGATGAGATATCCTCATAAAAAGAAGATCCATAGATGAAATGCATATTGGCTTTTTTCCCTATTTGTAAATTCCTCCATTGTTTCAAAAGTTGGAGCTGCAAATAACTGCTTCAAACTGATAAGGCTGTACATTCGGTGTTACGGACATTTGCATATAGGTTTTTCTACTTCCCCAGATGAAATTTACATACGTGGTTTTCTTCTTCAACCAGAAAAAAACAACCAGTATGACCCTTTTAAGTTTGCAGAGTGGCCACTCCCCAACAAGTAAGTATCCTGTAATGCCTTTTTGTTTCATTTCCGACCCGATAAACTATGACGAAAAATGCTTGGTTTGGTGTGGACTACCACCTCGTAAAGTTTGGCCCATCTTTTTTTAATCACCCTGTATAGTGAAACTCCAATATTATGTTCTGTATTTTACATGTTTCCCGTTTTGTGTCGTTTGCTTCAGTTCTGTAATTTCCTGAACTTGCAATGTGTTTCTTCCATATAATCCATATTTCCTGTTTCATAATTTCCCATATTGCATGCTTTGAATTTTAGTGCTGAATCAGACAGCTTTGTATTTCTTAGTTTCAAACCTCGCAGGGACATTTTTACTCTGTTATTTCTCCTTCTCTCACATAAGTGAAAAAGTAAATACCCTAAAGAACTTTCAGCTAAATTTAGAGTATGCTTTTTATTGTAAATAGACATATAAATCTGAGTTTCAAATGTTTTATGGTGTAGAATATCCATCAGAAAAGGATAATGACAATGGCAACAAAGTATCTCAACTTATGCTAGCATTCAATGCAGCATTAAACGAATTTAAACTGAGTAAAATATATTACTGGGTTGTTATTCTCTTGAAAGACATTTACCAAACCATTTTTCTATTGAAAATAGTTTTTTGAGACAGAATTTTTAAAAATGTTATTAGACCCATATTTTTGCAAACTAAACACCAATATTGTAGACTATATTTTTTATTTGTTATTACATGTCTTAGAACATTAGTGGTAATTTGAAATTAAAATACTTTGATTAAAATACACAGCATGAACAGCTGATTAAAAATATATGAGCTATTTTTAATCAACTGCTAATGGAGTATTTTAATTTCAGATTATTTTAGAAAGCAGTGTGAGTGGATTTTTACTTTCCCTGCAATACATAGTAATGTATAGGGAAAGTATTGGAATCATACCAAAAATCACAACTCGAGTTTTCGACGAATCTACACTTTTTGGAACCTCTAGAATACAAAAAAACTATTTTTAGCATGATGTCTGTGTGACTGTCTGTGCAATGTATGTATCCACTCTAACTCAAAAACTAAATTATCGAATTTCATGGAATTTGGTAGGTAAGTCCCTTGTGGGTGACCCTAGTGCTGATTAGATTTTGGTATAATCCAGGATAAAATAACCTGCGTCTTTTTTGTGAAATGGCCTGCAAAAATTGCCTGTATCCACTTTAACTGAAAAAGTAATTGACCAAATTTTACAAAATTTGGTAGATTAGTCCCTTGTAGGCTACCCTGGTCCTGATTTTAGATTTGGGTACGATTCGAAAAAAAAATAATCTGCCATTTTTTGCGAAATAGTCTGCAAAAATTGTCAAAATCTAAAATAAAAAACTGTGTATGCTCAAATATATCCATTAAATGCTTGTTTTATACTTAATTTTTAACGATAAAAAGAATGAGACCAACACACTAGGATTAGCCTTTCTCAAGATATTTTAGATTTTTCGCATTTTCACTACACCACCTTTGTCAAGTTACCGAATGAGAACGGAAATTGAATTAAAAGTGCAAATTCAGTGTCATTTTAAATAATTATGGATGTTATTTTATGCCATTAAACTCAATATAATGAATTATTGAAGAAATAAAAGAGAATGTGAATATGAGTCTGCAGAGAAAGTCATGTGCTGCCCACATCAGATTTTTTATGCCAGTGGTAATCTTGCATACATTTGTTCTTATAGTGTATTCATAGCTGCCAATGCTTTTGATTTACCCGGTAAGTTTCCGATTTTCGAACATCATTCCGATTGAAAGCCCATTTCTTCCGATCTTTCGTTCATAAGCTAAAAGTCCCAATTTTTCCCCGATTCCACTACAAAAATTCCTTAAAAATGTCCCCTCTTCCTCTGAAAACAAATTTTCTTCACTTCCTGTCTGGCGACTTGCGGATGTATACCATTCACATGAGAATAGCAGTCTTGAAGATGTACCAACTGGCACTGAATACTTATAACACTCAATGATTGGATGAATTATTTTGTGGAAAAGTAAGTCATGTGCAAAGATGCCAACTTTACGAATTTTCCATAGTTTGTATGGATTTTTACTCCATATTACGGTTTTTCGGACATTAATCTCATAACTACGGAAAATCCCGTGAAATCCATGCATCCCACCATTCAATTCATATTCCCTGCTTTGCTGAGAGTCCAAAATTATCAGTTTGCATCCATTTTCTTCTTCTAATGATTTCATATCAGAACAATAGACCTAATTTATTTTTATAGTGCAAGTAAAAATAAAGAAATATTTTGCTAAACAAATTATATTTCACTTAAATTATAAGGTCGAGCAATTCAGTCCTTTTTTTTTTCGGGCTTTGCTGAGAGTACACAATTGCCTTTTTCTATCTATTTCCATCTCCTTATTATTGCACATTAACTTGACTAAACTAGTTTGTTTGCATATTTTGATTGATTATAAAGGTTAATTTTTAATTATTTTCATATAACTAATACGATCGTGAAATTCAGTTTTTTTTTTTCTCAGACGTTTTTGAGAGTATGCAATTATCCATTTCCATCGATCTCCATCTTCCTATTGTTTCACATTAATTTGACTAAACTAGCTTATTTTCATATTTTGGTTGATTATAAAGGTTAATTTTTTAATTATTTTCACATAAATAGTATGTATGATCATGGAATTAATTTTTTTTGTTGTTGTTGCCGAGAGTATGTAATTATCCTTTTCCATCCATCTCCTTATTTTTGCACATTAACTTGACTAAACTAGTTTATTTTCATATTTGGGTTAATTATGAAGGTTAATTTCTTAATTATGCCATTCTCCCTCTATTAGCCTTTTTTTTTCTCTTTTCCCTATTTTAGGTTATTTTATACATTTTTTTAAGTATGATGTATTTATTTTACAATACTAATTTATGTATTTATTTTACAATACTAATTATTTTACAATACTGATGTATTTATTTTACAATATTATATTTTACAATATTTTACAATTTTGCATAACATGGATGAATTTGCCTAAAATCATGAAATTTTTCCTGTGAATAAAAATCTACAGATTTCCAGCCAAAAACCTACAGATTTTCTGCCATTCAGAGTTGACAGCATTTATCTTTGACCCCAGTTTTGTTTTCTCATGCTGTAATGTTTTTTATGCTGTTCTGTAAAGGGGTATGTAGTGAAAGTCATGTACTGCCTAAGATCTCATTTTTTTTTTCCTTTTCAGTTTTATGGCAGATTTTCTTCAAGAGCACGGCCCATTAAAAATGAATGATCCATCCTTGGTGGCCCAGATGTCCACTTTCCCAGAAGATATCGAGCTCATGATAGCAGAATGTGGTGGTATTGGAGAATTCTTAAAAAATGATCTGAGATTTGCTTATGTTGGAGACATGTACGTTTGTGTTGTTGCTGATGTTGTTACAGCATATAAAATGCTCAACAGTTCATCTTTGCCATCGGATGCCAAAAGCTTACATTCTTTTGGAAGTTCCGAACACTCGAAATACTATGAGAGCAGCAACGATAATTCAACTCCGAATTCTGGACTCAATCCTGATGCCATGGAATACAAGCCTTCACTGTCTTCTGTTCAAAATAATAAAAATACTAATTATCCATTTATGAATAATTATTCACTCTCACAAAATTCCGGTAATAAGTTTACATCCACTTACGAGCATATACCTAAATTAGGAATGGATGCTTTCAACAATCAGAACATTAATCAATTATGTGAACTTCCCGAAAATGCTGCATATCCATATAAATCCAGAAGTTTGGATGCAGCATTGGATAAAAATAGTAGTAGTACATCCAATTCTTTACAAACAGACAGTTTAGTTGACTTTAAACCAGCTTCATCTATTAACAACCAATGTCTAGAAAAAAGGGATCCGTTATGTTCCAGCTATAAGGACACCCTTGATTATAGGTCAAAGAACAGAGAAATGAGTGAAAATTTAACGGCAGAAAATTTTGATCTCATGAGTATCAAAGTGAAATTGCTGGACATGCTCAATTTGTATTTTGGCAAAAATACGAAGAGTTCCCATCTATCTACCGATTTCCACCTTGGACCTTATATTATCAAGCAAGCGAAAGAAACAATGAGTACAGGAACTGGGACTGACATGAAATGTGTACGTAAAAGAATAATTACATAATTTATTTATATCATTTTGTACAAAATATTATTGTATGGTTATAAATTTTAATAGTTCATAATGAAGTCTTCATCTGTACTAAATTCCAATTGTATCTCCCCCTCCCACCAACCATTGTGGATTTCTGAACTATGGAAAAGACATGTAAAATTATGGAAAAAACTTTTCGTAAAAGAAAAAACTTCTTTCTTTTCCATCCTGCAATTAATTTGACAGAACTTGCTTATTTTCATATTTTGGTTTATTATTCATGTTCATTTTTAAATTATTTTCACACATTTGGTACGATTGTGCATTTCAGTGAAATCTCATGCAGTTCTGTGAGAGTGCACAAGTATCCTTTTCCATCCATCTCCATCCTCTAAATATTAATCATTAGATTGACTAAACTAGCTTATTTTCACATTTTGATAAATTATTAAGGTTAATTTTTTGATTATGTTTACATAAATATTGCCTTACACCTTTCTGGTAGGTCGGACGGTCTGGGTTTCAACAACAGCAACAACAATTGAATTTGCCTAGAGGAATTTAATATAATTTGATGATGAAAGTAATATTACTTGTTCCCCATAATAATGCTGTGACAGAATGTATTTTTGTTAGAAAATATGGGGAATTTAGGCTAAATTTGACTACAGACACATTAGATTTTTTATTATTTCAAAAAATAAAGAACATATCCAATGTTCTTTATTTTTCATGTTTTGAAAAAAACTTATCTAGAGTCTGAGCTAGAGCAAGCTAAATTTTGCTTAAGCTAAGCATATTCTGTTTTCTTAGGGAATTTGAAATTTTTTTTTTGTTCAGTAATGAAGACTATGTATTTATATTATGTTTGTTTAGTTTGTTAATTTAATTTGAACATTTCATGTTTTATCATTACATATAAAATATATATATATATAAAGAATTTGAAATATTTGATCAAATATTATTATGGTTATCAATCTGAATGATTTTTTAGAGCAAATCGAACCATGTGCATCATTACTGAAAGATTCCTAAACCCTCCCCCCTCCTCCTCCCCCCCCCCATCCCCTTCACACACATACTGAAATTATGAAAACTTCACAAATCCAGATGTACCAGATATATAAAATTTTTGCTATCCCAGGCTTTAAAAATTGCAATTTTTTGGTAAAGCTATAAAATCAGCAATTTTTTTTTTGTCTATTTTTTAAACTAGGAAATTCTTAAAAATAAACATGTTTGTCATACAATTAAGCTTATTTAGATATTCTTTGAAAAAAGGATTACATTTTGAATTGTACTTTGCTGCTTCTACTTATTTTATATTTCCTATAATTCTGATATTTCTGATATTTATCGTATAGACTTCATTGTTGTCGTTTATTTTTAAAACAGTAAATTTCTCTGCTAGAAAAAGAAAACATTGAAGATTGTATGGAAAATGATCTTGCAGTGGATGATACCTTGTTAGTAAGCGGCAGTTTAACTATTACAGAAATTGTTGATATACTATCCAACACAGAAAATGCAACACCATGAAGTGAATAGAGTGTGATGACAAAGGACACACAGACAGAGATGGCATATATATGAACATAAGTGATGTTAATTCCAGAAGGATATTACAATACAGTAATGGCATATACAGGGTGATCAGTAGGTTGTAGGACAAGCTCTTGCGGCGATACAAGCAGAAACCCTTTGAGGAACAGATGCAATGAGCGAGCGGATAGTTTCCTGAGGGATGGATAACCCTACAGAATAGTATATTCAGAAGGTTCACTCCCATAGGAACCCATGGCAACATTTTTACATGGGATTTCGCGTAGACACTAGCATTTGGAAAGCCAACCATCGCAGCTATGATGTAAAAAAAGCTCGGCTGCTATTGCTCGATTGGCGATTTTATGTTAATGCGACCAAAATAAAATTACGGAACTGTACTTTTATAATTTTTTAAACTATAAACATGATCAGCATTTAAAAATACTTTTATCTGTAATATATTTATTAGTTTAAGTAAATTTAAATAAACATAGATTTATATTTAATTCATGTAATCATAAACTAAATAAAAAATTGGCGCATTGCATCACTGTAAATCATAATGCATCAAAAATTACAAGCTAACATACCCAAAAGACTGAAATATTATATAATATTTTCAGCCTAAAAAGTATACTAGCGTGTTGATTGTTAAATTGCTTAGTTCTTAATTTATTCTGGGATGCTGATAATATAATTTTTTTTTAAATACACTAATATTCTTATAATAAATAACAAATTTATATAAATGCACTATCAAAGGTGTCAAACTCAATCGTTAATTACAAAGGGTTGTGGGGGGGGGGTATTTTCCACATTACTTCAGTTAGTAAAAAGCGTATAAAATATATATACCTTCAATATCATATTCAGCTTAACTAGCTCTAGAAAAAGTTATCCAAATATCAATTTTTATACATTTCATAAAAATGCGTAAAAGGTTTTTTAACTAATAATACCACTGCTTCTTAGAATCTAGTTGGCAGTGATAATACAGCACTAATTTCTTTTGATGAATATGGTCATAGGATGAAATATGGGATGGATAACAAATAATCTTTTTATTTAAATAAAAATAAATTACATACCTTGTAAACGTAATCCCTTTTCTTTTGGTAATCCATTTCTTGAAATAATTGATTCACTTAACAACTAATCTTTTTGCATGCTACTACTCTACATGAAAGCACATGGCTGGAAGTCTGTGTAAGTGTTTCATTCAAGGCCAAATAGGGTTATATTAACAGAACGTCGCAAATGTCACTAACCATCTCCGACCATCGCCAAGCGCACCAACTTTGATATTGGATTTGATTTTGGTTAGTGGCAGAGGGCGCTGCAGTAGCGAGTAAAACATCTGTATATATTAGTCTGTGGATGAACCTATGCCTTCAACTATCCTCCACAGGTCGTCCTCTGTGTGAGACGGGGGCAGGTTATCTTGCTGGAATACAGCATTTTGCAACTGCTGAAGGTAGGGCAGTGCAACCGGCAGCAGAAGAACAGGTAAAAGAACAAATAGAAGCAACTGAAGAGCGAGAAAAATTGCAAAAAAAAAAAGTAACATAAGAAACCTAAGACATTCATAAAATAGGTAGAAAAAAATTGGAAATGACAGGAAACCAATTAGAACAAACAGAAAAGAATGAAATTCAAGTATGAACGAACCAACTTGTTTCGGAGGCCATATGAGCTAACTTCATTGTTATTTTGTTTCTGCCCTTTTTTTATTTAGCCCATATGAACTCAAAGACCAGTTTGGTTCATTCATATTTGAATTCCATTTTTTGCTATTTTGTTCTAATTGGTATGCTGTTGTTTCCAGTATTTTCTACCTATCTTTTACAACGGGTTTAAACATATCAGGTTTCTTCATTACTTTTTTTGTAAGTTTTCTCTCTATTCAGTTGTTTCTATTCATTCTGCTATTCCTTTTCTTACCATCTTATTTTCTTCTTTCTCTCCTCTATGCTTCTGTCTGTTCATTGTTTCCTGCTTCTCATTTTGGTTTTTCCTGTTTCATTTCTTCCATTGGCATTGGCAATATCTTTTCGCCTACCTTCAGTCGCGTGGGTCATTCTTAGTTGCCGACTTGACTTAACTTGAGTAAAGTTACACTTCCTGCCTATCCTGAAGATGGTTATTTGCCTTTGAAACTAGTAGCCCAGTTTATTACTTTCCATATATATATAGTATAATGTATAGGGAAAGTATTGTGACGAGGCCAAAAATTCAAGTTTTCTATGAAAGAGCACTTTTCAAGCATCCCTGAACTCAAATTGAATGTTTTGAAGTGATGGCTTTGTTTTTGCATGCGTATGTGTCTCTGTGGAAGTGATATCTCACAAACGAATGATGTTTTTATTCCCCATATCAGGTTCACATCTAAAAAGGTCTCACTATTGTATGGAATATGAATAAACATTGTGTATCAAGGCTAATGGACCTTTAACAGGTTGTCTCATTTGCTTCCCCCCCCCCCCTATTGTAACATTTCTGGTTGAGCTGAGATGTCATTGCCAGCCCTTTTGATTTGCTGACTAAATGCGCTTCATAGATAATAATTGGAAAATGGCACAGTTTTGTTTAAAAAAATTTCACTTTAAACATTGAGATAAATGAAATCTGTACTGACTCTGAAATATGACAAATGAATTCAAATTTCACTTCTAAATTACATTAATTAACGGGATGGAGTCAAAAATAGCTGTTTGCCAAATTATATTAAGCAAGGATATGGATTTCCCAGATGATTTTACATGACAAATACATTAGGCTTTTTTTTCCCCAAAAAAACATAATTTACATATTTCATGCATAAAACAATAATTTTTATTAATATTTTTACTTGCAAATATATTGCAGAAACCTGGATTTTAATATAATTAAACATTTATTTTTATAATCCATTCAAATTCATTAAATTGAGAGTGTGCACTCTACTGTCTGTATTGTCTGTTAAAGAAATGCAGATTTGAAATAAAATGTAACTAATGAGAAATATGTTAAATAAGATTTTTTCTATAAAACTCTTATTATCTTCTTTAATTTGCGATTTCATTCATATTTCTTTAAAAATATATTAATTTAAAGTTTCTTGCATATAAATTTTCTAGTACATATTCCACCCTGTAAAAATAAGTGTATCATTCCATTCGTTTTAGCTCCTCAAGGCAAACTTAGGGTAAGATTAACAACATTGACTAGCTTGATGTCCGCCTTTGTGATTTTGAAGTGTCCCCTATGGGCTCCATGCTAACCAGTAATACTTATTAAGTACAATTTACTCTGAACTAGAAATGAGATCATGTTCATATTTTAGATCATATATCTTTATAGAAAATGAACTGAAAAGTTATAATCTGGCTAACATTTCCAGTGAATGTAAAATATCATTATATTTTATTTTGAACTTGAAATTCTATTATATGACACATCTTTATGCTCATTATCTGAACTTCTATTTTTCTTCTCTAACCACCAAATCTTGTGAGTTGCCAACCATTACCAAATTCTACATCGAAGGGAAAACATACGAGAATGCCGAATACAGACCTCCACCAGTGATATATTTTTGCTGCCCAAAATCGTATACTTTTGTTTATCTATATTATTTAATTATTTATTGATAATTTAATTTACATTTTCCCACACTAGTTTCTTTTCTTATACTCCATGATCTATGAAAATTTCAATTAATTATACTTTTCTTTTTATTTGCTATTTTCATTTTGTTGCTTGACTTTTGGATGCGTGTAATAACAACTTAGTTTCGACATAACTAATGATTAATATTATTGCCATAACTTGTAACATTTGTGCTTTTGAATTTAAATTCTAATTTAATGATTGTTTTTTCTTCAGAAGATTTCAAAATTTTCTAGACTTTCTCTTAAATCTGTTAAAGGCATTTTTTCTAAAGCATGCATATATTTTTGGCTACGCAAAAGCTATACATTGCCTTGCCTTGAAATACTATTAGTTTTATTTTATTCTGCTTTCTTCATGCTTCCAAACTAAAATACTGCCAATATTTAAATTAAGAGTTATTATGCACCATGTAGACCAAACATAAATGTTGAACACTTCTTAAACTAATTCCTATAATGAATTTAGCAGCTAGTTTCTCTTCTTTGTCAGTGAGTGGAGCTGGCACTTATCTTTCCTTCCAGGGATGAGTGCAAGAAATTCTGGCCCTACACAATCGCAATCTCTCACATTAGTGTTTTGTTGTCAGTGGCAGTTTGAGTGCAAGCCGCTTTCGGTCAATTATCGAGAAACTGTTCCCGCTGATATTGGAAAATACAATGTACGCTTCAAATTCTGCAGAATGTTGACAGTCATCATTTGTGAGGCCATCATTGCATGCCTTCGAATGTATCGATCAATGCATGCTGACATACGTCTGCGGGATAGACCTGTACCACTGCATCGATTCACATGTCCTTCTTCAATCCATTTTTTCCCGAATTCTTTGTACAGTGGACACATCTGCACGTGTTTCAATGGCCATATGTCGGTGCAACTACCCAACTGTACGTAGGCCTAAAATGAATCCTCCCCCTCTCTCAGCACGATCATCCAAATGCTGAAACATATTTCGTCATCATCAGACAGGCTTCAACAATATGTGTCTTCTGAAACAAAAAAACACCTCGGAAAATGGATTTCTGTAAGCGACAGACAGTAACAACTGTTGGCTCATCTTCCCTTTCCATTCCTTTTATCTTGCACTATAATCACATGGCCTACTTTCAGATCATTTGCATACATTGGCCAGCTGCGTTTGTCTCGCAATTTGCATAATTATATGGCTAAAGCTTCGTAGTGTTGCATTTTCTATGTCGGGTAGTCGAAAGCCCAGGCCAACCGACTCGTCCAAAGACTAAGAGTAGCAAGATGGTAGGCCGGTCTATGTCGGGTAGTGTATAAGCTATTCTATGGACCATGGTTGTGCATGGCCATTGTACAAAAGTTTGAAATGAGTTCAATAATCAGCTTCACTATTCTACTTTATTTTTTTACTTATTTTACTTATGTTTGAAATATTTCAATTAATCATGTAGAGAGGTCCAATTGTCCTCTCCCTGAGTCAATGTTCGGCATTTCACCAATTGATACACATATAAATCAGATACTGAAACCACAAAGATAAATTAAAACTCCTCATATCCCTTAAAAGAAAGGATTATGCTGCTCAAATCAGTTTTTATTTTGGAATTCTATACAAATTTTGATACAGAGTCCCTGGAAATTTGAAATGGCCATTATTATACTTACAGCTAAATCAAACAATAATGCTTTTTAAAGTAGTTGTATATGTCACAGCTCCAAACTCTTTCATCAAAGAGTTTACAAACTCTGTCCATCTGTGTTATCCATATTGAAATTGCTGTAGATTATAATATTCTACATTATTTAGAGCAGCTTAGGGCAACACTATTTTCCTATCTGATGTCAGAAAAGGATGCAAGGCCCTTCCTCTTATAAATGTTCCTACCCTTTTATGATAGAAACACCAGTTACACTGTTAAATTTTTCTGTAGTATTATGTGTGTTCCAATCATTGAAAGGTCATGTTGGACAGATCTTAATATATTTCTTACAGTCAATACCATCAATGCAGTATCAAAATTTATATTCCCTTTCATCAACACCCAAATTCTAGAAGCTGCATTAAACTAGTGCAGTAAATTTTCACTTTCAATAACATTTTAATTTTTGACAGTTGAATATTTCCCTTCTATTGATCCTAATTTATGTCTCTAATGATGCAAAAAATATTTTTATAATGTTTAAATTTATATTGGTGTTTTATCTCAATCTAGCCTAGAAGGGATAGTGCTGATATTGAAGCTGTAATAAAAAGTGCCGAGGTTTTGAAAGATAAAAATGATGTGCTAACTGAACAGAAGTCATTGCTACAAAAGCAGTTGCAGTCTACTTGCAAATTGAAACAAGAGCTGGCTACAGAAGTGTCCCAATTAAAGCAAACTTTAACCAATGCTATTTCAGATTTTAAGGTAACTTTTTCATTGATATAGATGGAATACAAATTTTTACTTTAATTAAGTGTCGAAAGTCATATGGGTGTCCAATGTGACTCCCAGATACTTTACAGCGTAGATGAAAGGTACTTGGAGGTATTCATTTTAATTTTCATATATATATATATATATATACTCTACTACTGCTAGTAAATTATTACTAAATTAATGTACTAAATAGTAATTTACGAGATTCTAGTGATAACTACATTATTCTAAATAACAGTAAAGAATTAAAAAATAAATTAAAAACACTTGGTAAAATAATAGGATTTCAAACTTTTGATTTTAAAGATCTATTTAATAATATTAAGATCACTGATCTATATGATGTCATTTTAGCTTTATATAATGCTTATATTACTAATCAATCTCATCTTACTAAATTTACCAATTTTCCTAAGCTTCTCCATTTTGTTCTTTTCAATAATTATATCTTTCAAGGTAATATATTATACTTACAAGTCTCAGGTGTTCCACAAGGTGGCTGTAGTAGCAGTATGTTAGCTAATTTATACCTATATCAATATGAAAAATTCTTTACTTCAACTGATTATAAAATTTGCAGATATGTAGATGATCTGTTTTGTATTGTATTTACTGATAACTATGTCATAGATATAGATTTCTATTCAGATAATTTGGAATTAATACCTAATGAAACTACTATTAGTAATAATATTTATTATTTGGATTTAAATCTAATTATAGAACCTACTAATGGGATAGTTATTAGTTTATATGATAAAAAAGATTTTTTTAAATTTAATATTAATAAATTATTTATTACCTGTTAATTCTTGCAACTCGATTCAATTGTTTAGAAATATTATACTTAATCAACTTTTTAGAATTTATAGATTATCAGATAAAAAATGTCATGCTTTGCACATTAATAACCTCAAAATTACCAGTAAATTTTATAAATATCCAGCATATTTAGTAAATGGTATAGTTAATAAGTTTCGATTAGCCTAAAATTCTCATAATCTCTCCTTAGTATCTTATTTTAGCCGTACTTCTACATTCTCTTGAATTTATTATATTTTCATTTTTTTATCTTGCAGCTTTAACTGTAGAATATCTCATTTTATTGCTTTTACGCAGTGCGGTTTTTATTATTCTCTTTGGCAACAGCAAATCACATCTTTTCATTTTGAGCATGACGAGCAAAATATGACTAGACCAATGTTGCCATATGCATATGGCAACATTGGTCTAGTCATATTTTGCTCGTCATGGTTGTACTAATGAAGTGTTTTTTAAGGTAATTATGTTTCCTTTATTTTTCCAATCTATATGCTTGTCGTCCATATAACACAAGTTTATAGATAAAATCTATCTTGTGTTTCAGAAACAAGCATTTTTGTGTTCATTTCGAAGGGATATATGGACTTGAAAGAATTTTTTCGAAATAAAACTTATCTTAATCCTAAAGCTCTTCCACGTGCAAGCTTTTTTGCTTGATTTTTTTGTTTTCCTATTTTCATTCCTCACCTTTGTAATTTGTTGATTGTCTTTGTCTTTATAACCTGCATTACGCTTTATAATTTCCTCTTGATGGTTGAATTTCTTTTATTTCTTTGTATTTTGTAGAAATTTTTGGGATTTATGAGTTACTTCTTACATTCTAACATTGGATTTACAATTTTATATTTTTATATATATATATATATATATATATATATATATATATATATATATATATATATATATATATATATTAGGGTGGGCCAAAAAAATTATTATTATTATTATTTTTTTTAATTAATTTATTTATTTATTTTTATTTATTTATTTATTTATTTTTTTTGAAATGCTATATTGCGGAAAATTTGCATCTAGGGTAGATAAGTAAAATGCAAAAAAAAATTTTAAAAAATTTGTTTACATCTGGCAGTAGCACATCGACCCTAAACTTTGAGAAAATATGCGATTTTCATAATTTTTCTAATAAATGGAAAAAAAAATCGAATAGCTTCTATAACAAGTAGCTATAGGCATATTTTAGTAGAACAAAGTATGGGAAAGATAAATAAATGGAAAAAAGAATGCATTTTATAAATTATTAATAGCGTATTACACTTAAAAAAACACATTTTTTACGAAAATTGACAAATTTCCATTGAAACAAAAAGTTTTTTCTGATTGTGTAAAAAGTCAGTTTGTTATGAAATATAGTCCTTTACTTGTCTTTAGTTTTTTTTAGTAGTTTGAAATAAGATTTGTTTGAAAAACTTGAAATTGAAGATCTTGAAAGAAGTGTAGTTCTTATAAATCCATCTCTGGAAGTGGAACCGATGACTTTTTGTGACACCTCGGTTACCAGCCTAACGGATCATTCAACTGCTTGGGTGTGACATGGGAATTTGTCAAAGTTCCACTCAACTGATGTTCCACCTGATTAGACCTTAGACCAAATCTCTTGATCGGTGAATCTTTGCAGTAAAAGTGGTTATAATTCTTCTGAAACCTAACTCTCTTAAATGATCCCTTTTATCTACTATCATACTCAAAAGCAAGTTGTCTGGATGGGCAAAAACTGCATTTCTCTCAATTACTGGGTCAATGACTTTTAGCAAGTTTTCTGGCAGGAATCTTGATGATTCTATAACTTCAAATGCATGTTTTGGTCCATTTGTGAAGTACTTACTTTTCTTGATATGAAACCATACCGGCCTATATGACTTTAGGATAAAAGAAAGTAAGATCTTGTGTTCATCTGTTGGGTTTTCAATACTTAAATACAATCAGAGAACACTGTTTGCCATTGTTAACCATCTTGCATAGGAAAGTGGACCAGGTTCACGAACAGGTACATCTTCAGGACAGCTGCCTGATTTTATAGCAGAACTTATGTCCAGCAGGTACTGTTGATCTTTGCTTTCTGGTCAATTTCTGGAATCTCACTCTCAACACTGTCAAAATTTACCACTGGGAGTTTTTCACATTTACTGAGCTGTGTGCCAATTGGACCACTAAATGATTTTGTCCCAGTCGTTTCACCATTTAAATATTTAAACAAATGCCAGAATGGCAATTAAAGTGTAAGAGAAATTAAAGTGTAAGAGACACACACCCCACTGTAGTGGTCTTTTAACTTGTTTTTCAATTTGGTAAATAACACCCGTTTTCCACCCCATATTAGTAACAGTGCCATCACATCCGATTACGTCCAGTTCATGAAGTGAAAATCCAGCTTTAGTCAAATAAGAAAGAATGCTATTGGCAATGTTTTGAATAGACCCAGAAGAGGGTGAAACATGGCCAACGAACACAGAACCTGGTTCTTGTAAAATTGAGTAATGTTTCTCTTTTATGGTTCTTCGAAATTGCTTTGAGTTTAATTTTTCAATCACGAGGGTGTCATCCTTCCTCCCATCAAAATATAATCCTTGAAGTGGGTTATACTTGTCCTTGTTCTGTATTTGAAGTTCTGAGCTGTTAACACTTTTTTTCTCTTCTAGTTTATTTTTGTCAACATGAATGTGATCATCATCAGTTACGACACCAAAATCTTGCAACATACTTGAAGCGATAGATGCCGTTGCTCTATCTGATAATCCAAAGCGATCACTAGTCAGCGCAGTGTTTTTAAATTTAATGTGCATCTGCCATGCTGACTTAATTTGAGGATTTAATTCTTTGAATTCTTCATCGTTGTCATCTTCAATCTCTTCAGACGAATCAAAGCCTACCTCTTTTGGCAGGAGAGTTTCTGTATCTATATCACCTGTATGTTTTGAGCAAGATGGCTGTGATAATAAATTAATAGTGGGCTGAGTTCTTTGATGTTCGACCAACTTCCTTTCGTGTTTTTCGGTATTTTCTTTTTTTGTTTGTTTCCTTTACATCTACAGTTCCAATTTTACCTGTGCCATACTTTCTTTGGTAGTACAAGAATTTCAGTTCAGTGATGGGTATCTTTTTTGCTTTTTCACAGTTACAGATAATACAGTTACACAGGACAGTCAGGACACTCACAAACCTCAATGTCATTGACCTTTTGGCAATTGCAGTCTAATGTTATTTTGCACTTACATGCAAAGACATCAAACAGTAACAAAGTTTTTTTTTTTAAATCTTCAACTCTCTTTTTGAACTTTTGCTTATCACGCTTAAAGGACTTCATAAGATTACGATAACTGTCATGGTATGCATTTATTAACTGCACAATTCTGTAAGATGTTACTGTTGGTATTGAGATTTAACTTGTGGTGCCACAATATTCGAAATTTACGACCTGTTGTTTGTTTTCAACTGACCTGTTGTTTGTTTTCAACTGACCTGTTGTTTGTTTTCAAGGCTAAGTTGTAATGTTCATGGAAAAAACACTTGAAAACATCTTCATAAGTTGGAAGTTTACTCAATGATAACTCCTTTGGGTTGCCAAATAACGGGCAACTAAACTGGCTGTGAGTAATTTTCTTGGAAACAGCCATGACACAGTGGTTAGTATAATCAAATCACTAATCAGTTTTAAACAAACACCATTGAAACTCACAGGAACAACACACCACCAGAGTCATTGTCTGGATACCGATAGAAACTGTTGTGTATCGCAAGGAGCTCACGAAATGGTGGATCAAACCCGCGTACACGTAGTGCATTGTGGGTGGGTACAGTTTTGCAGTGTGGGGGAGAGAGAAAAGAAGTGACAGGCAACAATACACAAAATGGCGTGGGACTGCTGATAGGGTACGTCTTAAATGCGTTAACCGTTAAATTAAGGATTTTAAAATGCTTTACTTTCTTGGCTTTCTTTTAAAGCTTTTTCACCATAAGTTTTATTTTATCTTATTCATTTATAACTTTAAAAGAAACAAATAAAAACTCTTATTTTTCAATAAATTTCAAATATTCAAGTGTTTCAATGGAAATTTGTCAATTTTTGTAAACAATGTGTTTTTTAAGTGTAATACGCTACTAATAATTTATAAAATGCATTCTTTTTTTCATTTATTTATCTTTCCTATACTTTGTTCTACTAAAATATGCCTATAGCTACTTGTTATAGAAGTTATTCGATTTTTTTTCCATTTAGTGGAAAAATTATGAAAATCGTATATTTTCTCAAAGTTTAGGGTCGATGTGCGACCGCCAGTTGTAAACAATTTTTTTTTTTTTTTCACTTATCTACCCTAGATGCAAGTTTTCCGCAATATAGCATTTCAAAGAAAAAAAAAATCGGATATATATATATATATATTAAAAAATTCATATATATATTAAAAGGGGACACGTGAAAACCGATTTTTAAAATTTGAATTATTTTTTTAGTTATTTAATGTTTTATGCAATTTCGACTGTTTTTTGCCCTTTTTGCCTTTTTTTCTCCATGATCCAGATGTCGTAGCAAAAAACCAAATCACACCACCGGAAAGAGCAGACATTTGCGAGTAAAAATATATCAATTTCAAATCTCAATTTAGATTTCTGATATTTCTGATATAAGTCACTTTCAGTTCAAAAAAACCAACTTTCATTTTTAAATCCTCCCATCATAAAAACTACTCATAATTTCAACTAATAATTTACATTTTTAGAAAGCTCAAACATCTAGCATTCTTACAAGTCCAATCTGGTCAAGAAATAATGAAAATTGCCCGCAGTATTGCAATTTGAAAGACGTCATGATTTTATATTTCTCGGCGCTAAGCTCCGATTCTTCCCCGACAGCGCCGCCCAAAAATGGGGGTGACGTCACGCCACTGCATCGGGTTAGAGTGATATTTTAAATGATAGAATTAAGAGCTTAGCATATAGTTATTATAAAATTTAAATGATTGAATTATGGTGGATTGAATTGTGGTGATGTATTATTGTAGCGTAATGTATTGTTGTATTGTAAAAACTTAATTGTGGCGATGTATTTCACGTTAAACATGTGGGTCCATAAGTCCTTCCGAGAGGTTGGTGGTAAGAGAAGGACGGTACGGTCCTTGTGGATGCCTCCCCGACTGGGTTCCGGTCTAAATTGGGTGAATAAAAAGAAAGTTATGGAGATTGTCGCGGAGGGCAAAGTAGCCCAGTGGTTAGCGCGCGGGATTTGCATTCGGTAGTCCCGGGTTCGATTCCCAAAATTGCTGCTGTGTTCATGCGGAATACGATTATTTAATGTTTTATGCGATTTCAACTGTTTTTTGCCTTTTTTGCTCCACGATCCAGACATCGTAGAAAAAAACAAATCACACCATCGGATAGAGCAGACAATTGCGAGTAAAAATATATAAATTTCAAATCTCAGGGACAAATTCTAAGATTTTAAACCAAAAGTCACTTTTGGCTCAAAAAAACGATTTTTGGATTTTAAATTCTCTCATAGTAAAAAGTACTCATAATTTCGACTAATAATTTACATTTTTAGAAAGCTGAAATATCTGGCATTCTTAGAAGTCCAATCTGGTCAAGAAATAATGAAAATTGCCCGCAGGATCACAATTTTAAAGACGATTGATTTTATATTTCTCGGCGAAGATCGGATTCTTCCCTGACAGCCCCGCCCAGAAATGGGGGGGACGTCACGCTATTGCATCGGGTTAGAGTGATATTTTAAATGATAGAATTGAGAGCTTAGCATATGGTCATTATAAAATTTAAATGATTGAATTATGGTGGATTGAATTGTGGCGATGTATTGATTGCGATGTATTATTGTGGCGTAATGTATTGTTGTATTGTAAGAACTTAATTGTGGCAATGTATTTCACGTTGAACATGTAGGTTCGTAAGTCCTTCCGAGAGGTTGGTGGTAGGGGAAGGAGGGTACGGTCCGCAATAAGCCCAAAGGTATACCAATTCAGAAAGCTTCTCTCACATTCCACGCCAAACGTCGTTTTATCGCCAGTTCTGGTACACTATTTTTGCAACTCCTGCAAAAGCAGAGAGAAAGACGATTGTTTTTAATCCGTGATATTGTTCAGAACTTATTCACAGATTGTTCACAGATTAGATACATTTGTTTCCCATTATTTAAATCACGTTCTATGTACATTTTGGTTTTAAAGTAATACTATAAAAATACATGTACTTAAGACCTTTTTGTACTGCACACAGATTGTTTGCAATGAGTGTAAGAAATGTTCCACCCACATATATAATTTATTATTTGAATAAAACCTTTATATGCGAGATTTTGGAGTAAATATATGTGTAGGATCCGTATGGTGTCCAATACTTATATAGTACAAGAATCAGTGACGAAAATTGAAGATTATTTGAAAGGAAGGAATATTTGTCATTTTAAAAATGCAAAATTTGTGACATTTTAAGGAAATTTGCTTGACATTTTCGGTTTGTTGGAGCAATAAATGTTACTTTTCTGACATACTTCTGACATACTGAATAATGCATCGTTTTTCAAGGTGGTCTTTTCAAGGTTTTCGGAACCCTTGGGATTCGCGACGTGCTAGTTTCATGCAAATTGTCTTAAATTTAAAAACGTGTAAAATTTTGATGCATAATTTAGACAAATGGGGATATTTCTTATTTTGGGGTTCTACAATCAAATTAAATTTCAAAAGGGTTTCATGAGAAAATAAATTTGAAAAACACTGATATAATGTATAGGGAAAGTATTATGACGAGGTTGAAAACTCAAATTCTACTTAGTGTTTTCGACGGTAGAGCTTGTTTCAAACATTCCTGAAATCGAATTGAATGTTTTTAAAGTGATATCTGTGTGTGTGTGTGTGCCTGTATATTAATGTATGTAGTATGTGCATGTATATTAGTGTGTGCGTCCTTGAGTCAGTGGATGCAATATCTAACGAATGGATGGAACGTTTCAAACAAAAAAAAATTCAATTATTACAATCTGTGAATACTGGAAGTCTATTGATTTTATAAGCAATCGAATATTTGGAAACTAGCTCCAAACTTTCGAATGAAATTTTGAAAAAAATCATAAAAAATCAGAACCTTTAATATTGTTACATAAAATATCATTTTTTATTTAATTTTTTATTAGAAAATGAATAACATAAACTTTGGGATAATAGCATGAACCGTTCTTGATATATTGTACATTTTTCAAATAAATTTTAAAAAATACATGAAATTAAAACAGTGCTAACTACCGTAATATGTTTCCATTCCATGTACAATATTATGTGACAACGGTGTTAGCATCATTCTGGTAGATTTTATTCACGAAACACTGTTTTACAATAGTTTTTTATTTTGACATCAAACAATTTGTCAAATGTAATTTATTAGTTTGTCTGTCTGTCTGTAATGCTTGTCGATAAATTAACAAAATATCGTCAACTTGACATTTTATTTAAAATGTTTCCAAATTGACAAAAGTGACACTAAAATTAATAAAAATTATGTCAAATTGATGAATAGTCAATATCTTGGAAAATGAAGTTTAATTTATTTGATAATTCCTGTCCCTTTGGGGAAATTAATATTCTTGATTTAAGATATGTTGAGTTTCGCGGTTATAATCGTTTCAAATACAATATTTGCACAAAATTAAAGTTAATTCGGTTAAGCTGTGAAGGACTCAAAGTCATTGATTGATAAAGTCTTTTTGACACTCCCACCCATTTTATTCGCCCTCGAGTGAGAAACAAAAATATTAAGCTCCGTTAGATTTTGTCCCGTTGTCGATACTATAAGCATGGGCGCCCATAGCACTTTTTTAGAAGTTAAACGCAATGATATGTACAATATTGACTTCCTTGATCCCCACATTTGGGACCCTGAATGTCCAGGGGAACGGAAGTGCCTCCTTTCCCTCCCCTATGGACACTCATTGAAAAAACTCTCTGCTTATACTAGTAACCTCAGGACAGAACCTAACGGAGTTGAGTTTCGATTTCCAAGGGGTGGAAAAATGGAGTCTTTCCAGACCCCACAAAAGTTTCCGTGAAGTCTAAAGCTTTACACACTTATAGCTACCCATGGGCCAACGGCCGTACCGTGCTGAAAACACCGGTTCTCGTTAGATCACCGAAGTGAAGCAGCATCGGGCGCGGTTAGTACTTGGTGGGTGACCACCTCGGAACACCGCGTGCTGTTGGCCATCTCGGGTACGGTATCCCCGTGGTTTGCGCACTAGATTTGCACGCTGCCACAAATGCCGCCGTGTTCATGCGGAGTACGATCACGTTAAACATGTGGGTCCGTAAGTCCTTCCGAGAGGTTGGTGGTAGGAGAAGGAGGGTACGGTCCCTGTGGATGCCTCCCCCACTGGGTTCCGGTCTAAATTGGGTGGCACTTCCCGGCCGTCCATACAGTTACCTTACACCTTTCTGGTAGGTCGGACGGTCTGGGTCTCAACAACAACAACACTTATAGCTACCCCGGCCACTCAAATAGCTGCTGTAAGCCCTCTGGGTCAGTCGAGTGGTTTGGGTCTGAAACACTTATAGCCACAGAATACTATATTAGTCTGTGCTTATAGCCATCTCTCCCGGCCACTCAAACAGCTGCTGTAAGCCCTATAGGGCTAGTCAACTGGTCTGGGTCTTCATTACTTATTCATTCACTTATAGCCATGGGTGCCCATAGGGGCGTTCAAAGTCACAAATGTAGGTATCAAGCTAGTCAATATTGTACTTCTCATCCATGAGTTTACCCTCTGGAAAATGATGTATGGGCACCCATAGGGGAGCGCGAGGGGGCACTTTCGCTCCCTCGAACATTCAAGGTCAGAAATGTAGGTATTAAGTTAATAGATATTTACCTCCCATCCTTGAGTTTGGCTATCTCAGGAATAAGTTTTATGTGCGATTTGAAGTCTACTCGTTCGAAACAAGGTCGACCTCTCCTGCAGTTATCACACTATATTTTGATCGTTCTATATTTTGACACACACACAACCACACTCTTTCTCTCTCGCTCTCTGTGTCTCCCTCCCTCCCTTTTACCCGTATTCTAATCACGTTAATTACATGATGATGTACCTAATTCTAATTTTTTCAGAATGTAGCTACATATAGAATTTCGTGGCTGTACGTACTCTCTCTAATTTAAAATTTCTAATTTCGAATAATGTTTTAATCCCATTTATTATAAAATATTCCACCTGTTTCTAATTTTCTACAGAATGCATCTACATATAAATTGCCATAGTGATACGTGCATTCGCACCCTACAGATACACACACACACACTGGTGGAAATATTTCCCAAAATGTTCTAAATGTGTTCATGGTGTCTTTAAGTGTATTTTTTCGTCTAAATGTCGTGATTATCCGTGAACTTCCTCTATACAATAGCATTAGAAAATAATAAAATAATTCTTTAATTGAGTCAATACTGAATTAATTTAATTCCAATCTAAGAGATAATGCATTTAAAAAGTGTCTATATTGCTTAATTGTAAGTTATATATCGGCGATAAGCCCATATTGCTTAATTGTAAGTTATATATCGGCTTCTTTAATCTAATCAGTATTGAATTAATTTAATTCCAATCTAAGAGACAATCCATTTAAAACGTGTCTCTATTGCTAAATTGTAAGTTATACATATATATATATATATATATATCCTATAAAAGATAAACCAAATTGCGAGAGTCCTTTCTCTTGATATGGCTGCTATAGTAACCTTGACAGAGAGAGAGAGCGCTCCTTCCACGCTAGTGATAAAACGAAGTTTGGCGTCTGATTTGAAAGAAGGCTTTCTGGCTTAGTATACTTTTGGGCCTTCCGCGTACGGTCCCTGTGGATGCCTCCCCACTGTGTTCCGGTCTAAATTGGGTGAATAAAAAGAAAGTTATGGAGATTGTCGCGGAGGGCAAAGTAGCCCAGTGGTTAGCGTGCGGGAATTGCACTCGGTAGGCCCGGGTTCGTTCCCAATATTGCTGCCGTGTTCATGCGGAGTACGATCACGTTAAACATGTGGGTCTATAAGTCCTTCCAAGAGGTTGGTGGTAGGGGAAGGAGGGTACAGTCCCTGTGGATGCCTCTCCCACTGGGTTCCGGTCTAAATTGGGTGAATAAAAAGAAAGTTATGGAGAATGTCGCGGAGGGCTAAGTACTGCAGTGGTTAGCATGCGGGATTTGCACTTGGTAGGCCCGGGTTCGATTCGCAAAATTGCCGCCATGTTCACGTGGAGTACGATGATGTTAAACATGTGGATTTGTAAGTCCTTCCGAGAGGTTGGTGGTAGGGGAAGGAGGGTACTGTCCCTGTAGATGCCTCCCCCAATGGGTTCCAGTCTAAATTGGGTGGCATTTCCTGGCCGTCCAAAGAGTTACCTTACATCTTTCTGATAGGTTATGCCAGCAAGTTTGCCACGGTCAGAATTTTCAAGGGTAGCGAACAGGCTGGTCGCCTAAGGCGGCTAGTTTATAATAAATTCTTAACATGCTACTTCATCGGGTTCACGTGCAGTGAATTGTGATATTTCGTACAGTAATAGTGCTAGTAAATGAGCTACTAAATCATCTTCATGTATGTTTGCTCTACATACCCAGGGTGGCCACTCAACCTGGAAACCGGGAGAACTGGGAAAAGTCAGGGAATTTTAGAATGGTCAGGGAAAACCGGGAAAAGTCAGGGAATTTTGTGAAAATTCTGGATTTTTTTTTACTAGTTGTCCATATAAAAACAGAACTGCCCAGTTTGTACGCCATTTTCGAAAAATTTCGCCAAGTATTACGCTGTACTCGTAACTGCTAAATAAAGGTTGCCATGTGTCCATTTAATTCCGTATAAAAGCAAAAATGCAGAGTTTGTGCGCCATTTTGGACAAATGTCGCCAAGTACAGAGATGCCAACTTTTACGGATTTTCCGTAGTTTGTACGGATTTTTACTTTATCTTATGGTTTTACGGACATTACTCCCGAAACTACGGAAAATCCCGTGAAATCCATGCATCCTACCATTCAGTTCATATTCCCTGCTGTGCTGAGAGTTCAAAATTATTAGTTTGCATCCCTTTTCTTCTTCTAATGATTTCATATCAGAACAATAGACCTAATTTATTTTTATAGTGCCCGTAAAAATAAAGAAATATTTTACTAAACAAATTATATTTCGCTTAAATTATAGGATTGCGCAATTCAGTCCTTTTCGGGCTTTGCTGAGAGTACACAATTGTCTTTTTCCATCCATCTCCATCCCCTTATTATTGCACGTTAACTTGACTAAACTAGCTTATTTTCATATTTTGGTTGATTATAAAGGCTAATTTTTTAATTATTTTCACATAAATAGTACGATCGCGAAATTCAGTTTTTTTTTTAATTTATTTATTTATTTTTGCGGGCGTTGCCGAGAGTACTCAATTATCCTTTTCCATCGATCTCCATCTCCCTATTGTAGCACATCAACTTGACTAAACTAGTTTCTTTTCATATTTTGGTTAATTATAAAGGCTAATTTTTAAATTATTTTCACATAAATAGTACGATCGTGAAATTCACTTTTTTCCCCCCCGGGCGTTGCCGAGAGTATGCAATTATCCTTTTGCATCGATCTCCATCTCCCTATTGTAGCACATTAACTTGACTAAACAAGATTATTTACATATTTTGGTTGATTATAAAGGTTAATTTTTTAATTATTTCCACATAAATAGTACGATCGTGAAATTCAGTTTTTTTTTTTTTTTTTCGCGGGCGCTGCAGAGAGTACGCAATTATCCTTTTCCATCGATCTCCATCTCCCTATTGTTGTACATTAATTTGACTAAACTAACATATTTTCATATTTTGGTTGATTAAAAAGTCTAATATTTTAATTATTTTCATATAAATAGTGCGATCGTGAAATTCAGTCCCCCCCCCCCCCCCCCTCGGGCGTTGCCGAGAGTACAAAATTATCCTTTTCCATTGATCTCCATCTCCCTATTGTTGTACATTAACATGACTAAACTAGCTTATTTTATATTTTGGTTAATTATAAGGGTTAATTTCCTAATTATTTTCACATAGTGCCATTCAGTTGTAATTAACTCAGTTAAGTTAGCAAAATTTTGAACTTATTCTAAGGTTTTAAAATATATATTGTCAATATACGTAAAATCTTACTGATGGTCAATGCGGTTTTACTGAAAACTACTGATTTTTCTACCGATGACCCCTTGCAGAGGTTGGCATCTCTGTATATTATATACATTTTACTATATTTTTTTCTATTTTAATGACATTCTTTCGACATTGCTGATTTGCCATTTATTCAATGGCTGTGACTTGTTGTAGTGTAGTTATTGCATATCTTTAATGATCTCTGTCACTGTGAGCAATTTGCAATGCCCATATTTATAGACATCAGTTTAGACTATTTCTTTTTATTGTCTTCAATGAAAACCATTAAATTCTTTTAAATATTTCAGTAGTCCAATTTTACTGCATTTACATGAATTTTTTATTAAAAATGTTAAAATTTATTTGTAAAAACAAAAAAAATATGTGTATTTTTTTCTCGTGATTTAATATAACTTTTTTGGATAGTGGAGTTAAATTGTTAAGATTCTTTAATCAAATTTGTGACCAAATAGGGACGTGCGTGTGCACGTTTTATGTTAAAATTACTGGTCTGGAATTTCTTTTCAATTCACCTGGAAAACCTGGAAAAGTCAGGGAATTTCAATATGTCCAAAGAGTGGCCACCCTGATACCTGTCTTTCAAATAATGTTAAATAAAAACTAATATCACCTTTAATTTCAAATTTCTGCATCAGAAATTGTAAACTCTAGCACTTGCCTTCATTTTCAGAATTTTCAACATTACGCAAACTTAAATTCAAATCATCAATGTTTATTTTGTTTGAAATCTCAATCATTAATTTCCCTTTTTCAATTCCTTATCATGCACTTTTTCTGCTTCTTTTCTATCAAAAATCTTTGTTTTAAAATTCTTCATTGTATTCTTTACTAAATATTTTTGTTTTTAACTCTACAATTGTATAATCTGGGAGAATTCATTATCCCAACTTTGCATGCTAACAATATTAAATCACACTGTCTTCCTTTAGCTAAATACGTCATTTTTGGTACTTCTTATTACATCAATATATACAATACAGTATCAAATAAAAATTATTTTCTAAACAAAACTGAGCATCATTGCACTGATTTATATACTACATCAACATCGCAATACTTTGCATTTAAATCAAAATTATTCAAAATTATTTATTTACCTTGCAAATGCAGTTTTCTTCGCCATAATAAAGTAGCCGTCTGCTTATCTCATCGGTTTGTTTTGATAAACATAAACATTAATAGAAAATGAAATGTCATCGAATATTATACATATGTCCATTAAACACAAGCTTAAAACGATGTACCAGATGAAGTCATTATCATAAAATAGCAAATTTCAAATATCGCAAATGTGGTTCAAAACTATGTAAACTATGCCCAGAGGCAAATCCTAGTCAAATATCACTTAATAATAATTAGAGAGTATTCTGCATAACTTTCAACTGCATATACTGTATCACATGTTTAAAATGTGGTTTAAAATATATAGGACAAATGAAAAACCTTCTTAATATCAGAATTAATCTTCATAGAAGTTAAATTTATAAATTACAAAGTAATAAAATGGCTGAATCTATTTATGAAATACGACACTTTATGGAACACGGATTGGACTCTATACAGATATCTATAATAGACATAGTTATTAACGAACAAGAAAGAATATGGTGGGAAAATAAACATATTGGTCAATTCAGCACTCTTTATCCATGCGGACTGAATACTATACAGTATAAATCCCAAATAAATAACGATCATATTAATAAATTCAATTTGAAAATTGTAGCTAAACCTAATTATAAAAATTCAAAAAAATGATTTTCACATAGCGGAAGAAAAAATAAAATAAGCTATAGCACTACTTTAAATAATTTAAAAGATTTTGTTGAGAAACTTAACAATTTAAATAATAAACCACCAAGGTTGGATAAAAAACTATACTTTTGGCATTAGAATTAAATATATACAACAGATTTGGTCTTTTTGTATAAGAATGGTGCAATTAGTCTTGCACGAAACACTATTATATGATGGCCATTCCTACTGTGGCGATTGTGCTTCGCCGGGCCCCAAACCAGGGACCCTTTGCTTACAAGACCGACATTATAATCACTGAGCAAAAGCTAGCTCCTCCTCTGTTCTTATAATTCGGGTACAAGTTCCAAGCATCTTTGATCAGATGTCTTTGCTTCCGCACACTCCCTTCGCTGATGATGAAGGCCGGGAGGCGTGTCGCCTCGGCATGACGGTCAGTCATGGTCAACCATGAAGGGAGTGTCAAGGCTTCTGACTCCGTGTGGTGCTACCATCTCGCGTTGAGAGGTCAAATCGTTGGAGAGGAAGGTTGCGTGTTTCAAACGTCCAGTCATCATTGTGGCGATTGTGCGTCGCCGGGCCCCGAACCAGGGACCCTTTGCATACAAGACCGACATTATAATCACTGAGCAAAAGCTAGCTCCTCCTCTGTTCTTATAATTCGGGTACAGGTTCCAAGCATCTTTGATCAGATGTCTTTGCTGCCGCACACTCCCTCCGCTGATGATGAAGGCCGGGAGGCGTGTCGGTCAGTCGTGGTCAACCAGGAAGGGAGTGTCAAGGCTTCTGACTCCGTGTGGTGCTACCATCTCGTGTTGAGAGGTGAAATCGTTGGAGAGGAAGGTTGCGTGTTTCAAACGTCCAGTCATCATTGTGGCGATTGTGCATCGCCGGGCCCTGAACCAGGGACCTGTTGCATTATAGACCAATATTATAATCACTGAGCAAAAGCTAGCTTCTCCTCTGTGCTTATAATTCGGGTACAGGTTCCAAGCATCTTTGATCAGATGTCTTTGCTGTCGCACACTCCCTCCGCTGATGATGAAGGCCGGGAAGCATGTTGCCTCGGTGTGACGGTCAGTCATGGTCAACCTGGAAGGGAGTGTCAAGGCTTCTGACTCTGTGTGGTGTTGCCATCTCGTGTTGAGAGGTGAAATCGTTGAAGAGGAAGGTTGCGTGTTTCAAACGTCCAGTCATCATTGTGGCGATTGTGCATCACCAAGCCCCGAACCAGGGACCCTTTGCTTACAAGACCGACATTATAATCACTGAGCAAAAGTTAGCTCCTCCTCTGTTCTTATAATTCGGGTACAGGTTCCAAGCATCTTTGATCAGATGTCTTTGCTGCCGTACTACTATCAACAAATTTGATATACCAATGGACAGTAGTTGCTCATCAATTTTGGCTGATATTTATCTTAACAAATATGAAACTGGCACTCACATACTAAACAAATTATTATATTTCCGTTACGTTAATGACATTTTAATAGGTTTTAAAAGCCCAAATTTCCTACCAAATTTTAGTTTTTACCCAGATAAATTACAATTAATAGAAACTGCCCACAATTATGATAATAGTTTAAACTTTCTAGATTTATGTATAGATACAAGTAATAGCAATACCAACTTTAGATTGTACGATAAAGGAAAAGATTTTAATTTCAATATTAATTACATAGCTGTGTGGAGTTCAAACAAACCTACAAATATGTGTTCAGAAACATCATCTTAAATTACTTAAAAATAAGTCAAAAATTAAATTCAAATTCAATAGGTAGGGTTAACAATATCAGGATTTATTTTCAGAAGCAATAAAACAAGGATATCCTCTAAGATTTTTATGTAAAGTTGCAAGTAGTTGTTTTAACATAACCATAACTGAAAGTAAATACAATTATTTCAAAAAACAGTAAAACTGAGTGAAAAACACTTCGTTCAGCGTATTTAGTTCCCGAAAGGTACATGTTTATATAGTACTAGTCTTTAAGCAGTTTAATGTAATGTCTAATTGTAGTATTTTCTTAATGTGAGTGAGTCTTATATTTCTTTTTGAGGTCTTGTATTTTGATGTTGGTTTTACAATTTTATATTATATGGGTAATGTGTCGGCTCCCAGGAGTGTTGCCGCTGTGTAAAGCATGCTTAACCAGTGGAGTGGGAGTCACATCCCCCACCCCACCCCTAGCCAATTTGTGGTACCTTACTTTTCAATTTGTATTGTATTCCATTTTTCCATTTGGATAGTTTGGATAGTTATACAGTACAGGATCTATTATTTGGACTGCTTGGGACTTCAGGCATTCTGGATAAGGAGTTTTTACGTAATTCGGAACACTTTTCTAAAACTTACTGGAATGGTCTAAAATGTTATAGAAAATTATAATTCATTTTAAAAACATGTATTAAATACAGATTTTTTACAATTCATATGAAAAGATTGGTTAACTAAAATGCAAATTACAATAGTATCAAATTTAGGGATTAAGAAAATTTTTGAAAGAAAAAAGTGTCTGAAAAAAGTTGATTATTCAGGGTAGTTATTAGAAGTTTTTTTTTTTTTTTGAACATTTCAACTAAAGTGGGCCCTCACCATATTCATCTAATATTTTAGCAGAAGCACCTTTGTTCATATGTTTCAAAATATTTTAAAGTACTTTTAATAAAATTAAGATGAGAAAGATATTCATTTTTAATTGAAATGAGAGATTCAACTATGGGTGCAAATATATCAAATTCTAATTTATGCTCTTCAAATGTATTTCTAATAAGCCTTATAATTCTAAATGCCTGAATAAATTAAAAAATTTAATTTCGTTATCCTAAACATATATCTCAATTTCATCAACAATATGTTTAAAAATAATATCCCAGCATAAAAAACCTAAAAAATATAAAAATATTAGTGGACGGAAACAGATTGAAAAAATGGAAAATATTTAAAAATAAAACGAAATATATTCGCGATCATGTTTACATAAAAAAATTCCGCGATATTGCTAAACTGTCTTTAATAAAATACTAATTAATAAATGTAGCACGTTAAAACTTCATAAATATACTGCAATGGAACTTTTTGATAGGGTCAATTTTCGTTTCAAAATAGCCATTTTCATCCAAATAATAGGATTTCATTGAAAATGATTTTGATGTTGGAATTCCATCAACTTTTTTTTAAATATTAAAGATGTGTATATTTCCATGGAGATAAAAAAAAAATCGGGTTTTTCTGAGAAAATGACAAGTTTATTGCGTAGGTTAAGTATTTAAAGAGATCAATCAGAAGGCCCTGAATGACATTTTATAGCTGCTATATTTTTCTTCGCATTTCGGCAAAAGTTAACTCTCATTAATTTCGGGAATTCCTTACTTAAATGTGCTTTCTATCATCTCGGAAATGCGCTAATGACCTTTTTTTTTTTTTCAATCTTTTCCAATAAATGTTTGTGCAAAATAGTGTGAATTCTGTGCGACACATCGCGTTTGAAGGGCGTAGACAAAGCAAATAGGATTTCTTTAGCGATATCGGAGTATTTCTAGCGAAAAAGTTGAAATACTTTTACTGAAAATCAAAGTCCTGGAACAAAGAGCAGAAAAGAAAATGTAACGAATTTGGAAAAATGGAAACCTTTGTGCCTAGTGTGCCCTGCCCTATATACCCAGAAAATAATGAAACACCATTAAAAAAAGCACCTTGCTGCGACTTGTCCGTAACTAAGGCCCCTATATATACAGGAACCATATCCGTAACTAGTGAAGAATGGAATGACACGTCTCGCCATGAAGACTAACTAGATAGATCCTTTTAGCCTTCATGCGTCTCGCCCATGCCGTATGCAGCCGCTTCGGAAATTTTTGGGAAAAACGGTGCTACTTGTTGGAAATAATCAATACATCGCGATTCACGTTCCTGTGAACGGGCGTTTATGCAAATTTAATATGAACGACTCTTCCCGTTCACCGGCGTGAACCGTGACGTTTTTCAACATGAGGTTTCATGCAAATCAGTTCTCAATGCGTACGCATCTGATTTGCATATCCGGGGGCGTTTCCGGAACTGTCCATTCTCGGATATATAGGGCAGAGGTTTCTTGAAGCAAGTGAGAAGGTCGAAAGAGGTCGATCGAGATCAGACGTCTGAAGAAGTCAGACGAGATAGACACTGATGGTCTGATGCAGGCAGACAGAAATGTTTTTTTTGACAGAAGCACTGCGGAATATCGTTTGACGACGGTGAATAGTCGAAACGGATGCAGATGTGGTCAGTTTGGACCAGCATGTATTGAACGTTAAATTTACTTACAAACGTTCGGAAGCCGCTTTAAATATTTTCCTGATGTTTTATCCTTTGGTTTCCCTTTGCCAAGTGATAGTGGCTGAAATACACGCAAGTGATAGAGGTAGTATAGTAACTTACTACCAGATGCTTCAAGGAATCCCTGTCTAGTCATTTACAACTAAAAATCTTTTGTACATAGTATATTTTTGATGTTTTACGGCATGGAAAATTACCAGGTACGTGTAATATGCCGAGTTGTGTTTTTCACCAAATAAAGTGAACGAAGTTTTTCTTTAAAACTGGACTTGTGTACTTTCATGACCCAGCCAACACTTATTGACTCTGACAGTGCGTGCTTTGCTATCTTCAAATTTTAAATTTTCCAACAGAAACGGTTATGGGCCAGTTCAACGCCCAATAGAGTCATAAGTGCAAGTATCTTTAAAGAAATCGTTCCAGTGTTCAGATGGGGGCCGCACACGGCACCATTTTGAAGTTCGTGTGAACAACGAAACGCAACAGTGTAAACGTAAACAGTGTACAAGAACTTTTGCTTCTGCTTCTTCAAAACTACGAGTGGCCATGGAGGCAAGTAGAACGGAGTTGCTGACGCGGGACAACTACGTCACCTGGCGTACCGACATCTCATTCGTCCTCAAGGGAGAAGGATGTTTCGGACACGTAGATGGAAGTGCTAAGCCTATCGAGGAAGATGCAAGTCGCCGCGACTATGATGATTTTTATCGCCGGAAAGACCGAGCATTAGCCATCATTTATCAAAGTTTATCCTCGGAATACAAGGAGTTGATAAACGTCACCGACGAACCTAGTCAAGTATGGAATACCTTGAAAGAACATTTTCAAGCGCCTTCCCGAGCCAACCTGGTTAGATTACTAGATGAGTTCTTCGACGTTCGGCCGGAGCCAGACGAGCCTGTTGACATTTTTTGCTCAAGACTGCGGAAGGCCGTGACGAGGCTTAAAGACGCGAAACACCCCATTGAAGACCTATATGTAGCATTCCAGTCGATTCGGTACCTTCCGGAAGAATTCCGAGGTATCGTTCAAATTATATATCGATGGAATGACTCGGACTTCAAGCTCAGCAAAATACAAGCAGAGCTAGCAGCGGAGGAGAGCCGGCTGAGGCAGCAAGCAAGTGACTTTTCCAAAACTGTGAGTTCAAATTCTGCATATTTTACTTCTAAGAAATTTGTAAATAGAGTAAAAGTGTCTAAACTTCCAAATGTATCTCATAATGTGTCTAATGTAAATACTTCTAGTCATAATGTAAATATTTCTAAAAGTAAAATTAAGTGTTTTAAGTGTAACAAACTAGGTCATACTAAATCTAATTGCAGTAGAAATAATGGATCTAGTATTGTGGAATTTCTTGGGTCTCCACAGATTGAGGCTAATACTGTAATCGATCCTAGCGATAGACTCAGCTGGGTAGTAGACACTGCTGCTACGCGACATTTCTGTAATAACATTAAGTTATTTTCAAAATTTAATGAGTGCAAAGGCACTTCAATGTCGCTAGCAGTAGGGGATGTCGAAAGTCCAGTTGAGGCTATCGGGACGGTGGAAATGTATGTCCAATTTAAGGATAAGCAAAGTATTATCAAATTGGAAAATGTTATGTATTCTCCTAAACTTAGGAGAAATTTATTAGCTGCATCTGTTCTTGAGGAACAAAATTTTAGTTTTAATGGAGCTAATGGGGTTCTATGGTTTTTTACACCTAAAGGGGAGAAATTCTTTTATGCAAAAAGAAAGGATGGGTTATATTTTTTAAAACCTAAGTATAGTACCCAGGAACAACATAACGTAGAAAACCGTCAATCTAAAGATAGGGATCGAGATGGAGACAAGAAACACAAAAAGGATAAGAAATCCAAGGATAGGGATCCTAGTGCTTCCAGAAAAATAGACAAAGTAAAAATAGCACCTAATCTTAAAGAAACTAAATTTAAATCTGACAAAACAAAAACTAAGCAGAATAGAAATGTGGATAGTTCAATATCTAAGCCTAGCAGTTCAGTAACTGAACTTAATAGTACAAACTGTCTTTGGCATAAACGATATTGCCACATAAACGCTGAATATCTCCTCCAAACCAGCAAAGTTTCTGCCGTAAACGGACTTCCTAGGCTTAAATACAAAAAGTTAAATTGTAAATCGTGTAAATTGGCTAAGTCTAGGAGAGTATCGTATAAACCCACCGGTAGGATAAGGTCCACTAAACCATTGCAATTGTTACACATGGATGTGTGTGGTCCCTTACCCACAGCCTCATATGGTGGGAACAAGTATGTCTTAACTATAACAGATGATTATAGTAGAAAAGTTTTTGTTTACCTCATGAAACAGAAGTCAGAAGTATTTTCACATTTTAAAGAGTTTCAGGCCAGAGAAGAAAGGCAGTTAGGTACTAAAATTCTATGTATCCGGACGGATAATGGGATGGAATTCTGCCATGATAAGTTCAAAAATTACCTGAAGGGTATCGGTATTAAGGCTGAGAGGACTAACACATATACCCCACAGCAAAATGGAGTATCAGAGCGATTCAACTTAACCGCATTTGACTGTGTTAGAGCCATGTTGAACGACTGCAAATTGCATGACAGATTCTGGGCGGAAGCAATATTGTGTTTTACATACACTAAAAATCGAATATGTCACAAATTTAAGACAAAAACTCCACATGAACTCTACAGTGGTAGAAAACCTTCAGTCAAACATCTTAGAACCTTTGGTTGTAGAGCATATGTAGGCAAACCCAGTCAGCTCAGAAAGAAGTTAGACATGAAAGCTACAGAAGGGGTGATGGTAGGCTATGCTACTAAAACTAAGGGCTATAGGATATTTTTGTCAGGGGAGAAACGAACAATTGAGACCTGCAATGTGAGGTTTGATGAGGGTGATGTAGTGGAAGGCATCCTGGACCCAATTTGTCCCAGAAATATCTCCTCAGGGATATCAAGAGATAACCTTTCAGAATACTCTGACGGGGAATATCCGAGAGGGCAGTCTGATGGGGGGGCAGGAGAGAGTGAAGACACTGGTGACGATCCGTCTGAATCCAGTGAGGAAACGGACTCTCCTGCTGACTCCAGTATGACTCCTTGCTCGGATATTGCTTGGCAGCGAAAGACGGTTCCAAGACCCGATGGGAGTAGAACCGATGTGTATTATTACGCTCAAGGAGATAATAAAAGGCTGAGGTCGCACAATGATGTTAAGAAATATTGTGATAAAAGGAATATACAATTTGATCAGCAACTGTTTAATTTTCGGGAAAATAAAGGTCTTAAAAGGGTCAGAGGCAGACCAGAAGCAAGCAATATTGAAATAAATATACCAAAAGGGTACAACGCTGCTATTAAATCTTCCCAGTCCGAAAAATGGTGTAATGCTATGGATGAAGAAATGGCCGTAATGCAAGAGAGGGGTGTCTGGGAACTAGTTCCTGCATCCACCTCACAAAAGCATATAGGCAGTAGATGGGTCTACACCATTAAGAAAGACGAGAATGGGAAAATCAAGAGGTTTAAAGCTCGTTTGGTAGCCCAGGGGTATGGTCAGAAAAAGGGAGAATCATACGATGAAGTTTTTAGCCCTGTTGTTAACTTCAACTTAATTAGAGCATTCTTCTCAATTTTCGTATGCATGCTTGGTTGGATGCATTTCCAATTAGATATCAAATCTGCCTATCTCTATGCTAAATTGAGTCAAAAGGTATATATGAAACAGCCTCAAGGTTATGTCAATCAGGAACAGCCTGATTATGTTTGTTTGTTGAAGAAAGCCATTTACGGTCTTCATCAAAGTGGAAGAGAATGGTTTAATGAACTTGACACCAAATTAAAAGAATTAAATTTTTTAAAACTTCAATGGTGTAATTGTGCATATATTTACAATAGCAAAGTTCTTATGCTAGTCTATGTGGATGACATAATTCTCTTCTCAAAGTATCAAAGGGACATAGACCACATTGTTTCATTACTTAGCATAGAATTTGATATCAAGGTATTAGGAAAAATTAGAAAACTTTTAGGCGTGGAATTTAAAGAGTGTGACAATAAATTTTTTATACATCAAAGTCAGTATATAGATAAAGTATGTCAAATGTTTCAACAGTATAAATATCCAGTTACTTCACTTCCCATTTCTAAAGGGAATATTCTAAGTAAAATAGATTGTCCAAAGACAAGTGAAGAAATAAAGCAAATGCAAAGTTTTCCTTACAGGAGCTTAATTGGGTGTTTGGCTTTTATATCTAGTAGGACTAGACCTGATATTTGTTACGCCATCAATATATTATCTCAATTTCAAGAAAACCCTGGAATTAAGCATTGGGATGCATTGTTAAGACTTTTAGGATATGTTGAAAAGACTAAAAACTATATGTTGAATTTATCTAACATTCAGGAGTTAAAATTGAATTGTTATTCAGATTCTGACTTTGCTGCAAACCGAGATGACCGTGTTTCACTTGGAGGCATGATACTCTTTATTGACAATGTACCTATTTCTTGGCGTACCTTTAAACATAAGTGTGTCAGCTTATCAACCATGGAAGCTGAATACGTATCACTAACTGAAGCCGCTAAGGAAATAGTATGGGTACAAAACATAATTGAAGAATGTCATTTACTTGGGTTAAACTTTAATAAAAGTAACAGTGTTATTTTTAGCGACAACCAAGCAGCCATTAATTTTTCTAACTCTCCAATTGAAAACAATAGAACTAAGCATATTGATGTTAGATATCATTTCCTAAGAAATTTAATAGTCAATGAATCTTTTAATGTTAAATTTGTAAATAGTAAAGATAACTTAGCAGATCACTTTACTAAACCAATGACTAAGGAAATAATACTTAAATTTTGTAATAAAATTTTTAAAAACTAAATCAAAACTTTTTGAGATTAAATGTTTAGTCTAAAGAAAATTTTAAATACTAAATTGAATTTACAACTTGGGAATTTTTTTTTAAAAAGATGTCATATATATACATTATTGTTTATCTTAAACCTCATTGATATAAGATAGTATATCTTGAGTATAAATTTTTGTGATATTGAATCTTTTTCACTTTACACCTTTGTATATACATCCATTTTCCATGACCCGCATGATGCTAAATAATAGCTTATGTGTATAAAATTTTGTATTTTTCAACTTGGTAAAAAGTATGTGTTGAAAGTTTTGATAAAGGAATTTTATTATCTGATTACTTGCATCATGTATTTTTAAATATTTGGTATATCAATGCAGTCTAATAGTATTAATTATGTATACTTATATTGTGTTAATAGACTAAATTTTTTTAAGCTTTTTGAATTATAGTGTTTATACTCAAATTTAAAGTAGACTTAAATTCTATGCTTATACAAAATCTTAATCTTTTAAAGTTAACTTGTTTAATATGATAATGTGCTTATACTTAAATTTTGGATACTTATAATTAAATTTAAACTAAAATTTCAATTTTTGAATGCTGATACTTAAGCATTGAAGTTGTGTTGTATATAAATTTCTACTTGATGTGAAATGTTGTTGTTACAATATTGTCGACAATACTTAACTATTTTTCAGATGCTATAAGTACTTATGCATTTTATTTTAAATTTAATAATGATATAATACTTTAAATTTTTTCCTTCATTATATGTTTGATAGGATACTGGGGGCCTTGGTGTTTATTGATATACCTTGGTTTCTCAGAGTAAGTTTTCTTTTGCATATGCATTGAGACTTAAGGATTTGCATGAGGGGGCCGATTGTTGGAAATAATCAATACATCGCGATTCACGTTCCTGTGAACGGGCGTTTATGCAAATTTAATATGAACGACTCTTCCCGTTCACCGGCGTGAACCGTGACGTTTTTCAACATGAGGTTTCATGCAAATCAGTTCTCAATGCGTACGCATCTGATTTGCATATCCGGGGGCGTTTCCGGAACTGTCCATTCTCGGATATATAGGGCAGAGGTTTCTTGAAGCAAGTGAGAAGGTCGAAAGAGGTCGATCGAGATCAGACGTCTGAAGAAGTCAGACGAGATAGACACTGATGGTCTGATGCAGGCAGACAGAAATGTTTTTTTTGACAGAAGCACTGCGGAATATCGTTTGACGACGGTGAATAGTCGAAACGGATGCAGATGTGGTCAGTTTGGACCAGCATGTATTGAACGTTAAATTTACTTACAAACGTTCGGAAGCCGCTTTAAATATTTTCCTGATGTTTTATCCTTTGGTTTCCCTTTGCCAAGTGATAGTGGCTGAAATACACGCAAGTGATAGAGGTAGTATAGTAACTTACTACCAGATGCTTCAAGGAATCCCTGTCTAGTCATTTACAACTAAAAATCTTTTGTACATAGTATATTTTTGATGTTTTACGGCATGGAAAATTACCAGGTACGTGTAATATGCCGAGTTGTGTTTTTCACCAAATAAAGTGAACGAAGTTTTTCTTTAAAACTGGACTTGTGTACTTTCATGACCCAGCCAACACTTATTGACTCTGACAGTGCGTGCTTTGCTATCTTCAAATTTTAAATTTTCCAACACTACTTCAGATGTTTTCCGGAAAAGAGGAGTTGCGCTATGGAGATACGGAACTTCCCGGAAAAAACACGATCCACAGAATATTTTCATTCTTGCTTTTCATTTGCTCGCGCGAGAATTCCTCACGTTCGTTTTCGAAATTTAAGAAGGATCAGCGGCGAAGTGTGCACGCGAATTCTCGCGCGGCATTTTTTTCTGTGCGGGATTTTTTAATTTCGTGCGCGGATTGCGCGTACCCTAGAAAAATGTAGGCTTCAATGCATCATTTTTTTTTTAATTGATATTGCTAATTAAGGCAAAATAACGTTTGGTGGGATTTTAAACAAAAAATCGCTATTTGGTGCAATATTTGGCAAATAATCGCTTGTTGGCGCAGAATTTGGCATTATTTTGCTGAATTCCGGTTTTGGAAGAGTCCGGATATTGGGGTGCCGGATAAGAGGTCGCATACTGTATATACATATATATAATATATATACATGCATACATACATACATACATACATACAGGGTGAATTGCACCTAATCTGCCAAACGAAAGGGGGTGATAGAAGAGCCCATGTGCAGTATAAAACACCATAGCAACCCTGTCCTATCTCTAACCGTTTCAGAGTTAGGCTTGATAGAAATAAAGTGTGTCAAATCTGAAAAAAACCCAAATTTGTGAGGTTTCTGAAAGGTTTACACACAAAATAAGCATATAATTGGAAAGAGCCATAAAAATCCTGTAAGATGACACCATTTCCATCAGGATATCTGGATTTAACAGCGAGTTGAAACATTGGCGAAGTGCAAAATTGAAATGTTGCCAAAATCTGTAACTGGCTATATCGCAAAAACCCTTCGACCTACAATCTATCATATTTGCCAAAAACTTTTCCATTCCAGCAGCTTTCGAATGAGTCTACAATAAACCATATCGGTGTTTTAGTTGAGGAGAAATTTAGCTTTTTTGACATTATTTAACTGATTTCCATACATTCCATTTATGCACCATTGTTTCATTTGCCGCATGTTCATTGAATGTCTACTTTGATGAATGCAGATTTCAGTGATGTATTTCAAACACCCTAGTTCAATAATGTTACACATGTTGGATTTTAAATTGAATCTACCATATAGTAGTAACTAATTGATATTAATATACATATGTGTGTGTGTATACATATATATTAGCTGTATAAATAAGTTTTATGGTATTTCTAGAGTCTAAAGAAAGAATGTTTGCAAAAAGAAGAACAGCTCCGGTCAGAAGAAAGTGGACGTACTTTTCTCCTCGAGTCTCTGACCAAAGCTCATGAAACAATTGACAAGCAAAAAAAGGAGATGGATTCACTAAGATCCCAAAGTGATAGGTAATATGGAGGAAAAGGCTCATTGCTCATCCAGGGATCTTTGTTATATTTTTATTAGTGTAGATTAAAATTCTGTCTAATTCTTTAACTGAGTTGGATTTTTCTTCTTTTGTTAATTTATTTATTTTATTCTTTATACTTTCTCATACTATGTAATATAGTATATTATATAGAAGGAATTGTTTTCATGAAAATTTTTTAATTCGAGATTTCGCTTGAACACGTTTTGACTATTTTTACAGTTTGTTTGTCTGTCTGTAGTTGATTTCTTGTGTTCGCAATAGCTGCTATAAATATTAATGAATTTTCATGATAGTTTATCTGGCTTTGTTATCAAAGAATTTAGAACTAGATAGAATATTTTTAAACTTCAATGAAAACTTTGCTAATTTCAGTGAAATTTTATGTTAGCATTGGACACAATTTAACATAATCATGCGTAAAAGGGGTTATTGATCACAAGGCTTGAAATTTCAATGATTAGTTTCAATCATTGTTGTGAAAAACATTAGTCTCCCTCAAGCTGATACCATTGTCAAGTATGCTATCCATTGAAAGATCTTTTCAAGTCTTTTAAAGTGAAACTATAATTGGAATCATTTGAGCCAATGATACCAATTTTTCAAAGTTTTTCTTGTAAAATTTGTGAAAAAATAAGCTTCTTAAGAATGGATCTGGTCATTTTTTTTCTCACAGTGTGACATAACTTGAAGTATTTCCACTTTTCTGCTTAGTATTAGTCAGCATTTTGAAATGTCTAATTTTTCTTATTTTCTTTATTTGAAATATGTATATTAAAATGTTTATATGTATACATATGTTTATCATTGGCAGGCATACCAGTCTTTATTTGAAATATGTATATTAAACTGTTTATATGTATACATATATTTATCATTGGCAGGCATACCAGTATTGTAGTGTTAATTTATTCTAGATAAGTTATACATGTATTTGGTTAATTTTTATTTTAGGAATGTAATTAATGATAAATATGAACTTCTATTTTTCAAAATTAAATTATTTTTAATAAATGATAGCCAAAAATACCTCTCTCCCTTTTAAGTCATACCACTATAACAATTATTTTCAATAATAACGTTTTACAACTTCATTAATTTGATAAATCAAAATGCTCATGAGATTTTTTAGAGTATTTTATTCGTTTTTACTTTTGTTTACTCAATAAGTAGTTTCGTAATATCTTTCCTTTTCTTATCTTACAAACTTTATATACATAATGTATTAATTGTTTTGATTTGTATACTTAAATAATTTCTTCTCTTGGAATAATTTTTAGATAATTTGGATAAACCATGCTTTTTATAAATTTAACCTAGCTTAGCTGTATATTTTTATTTTCCATAGTGTAGGGTAAATATTTTACAAAAATCAAACTTTGACATTTTTTCCCCTCCAAGTAATGGGTTATTATTCTTCTCAACAACGCTTAGTTATATCAAAATTAGTGATGCAACATATGTCAGTTTGGCCGGATATTCAACCTGAATTTAAAACCCGACATCTGGGATATCCAGCCAACAGTATAATTTTCTTTTAGAAATCCTAAATAGTTATTATTTCATTATTCCTATTCACCAGGGGGTGGTTTTTAAGGTTTAAAAAAAAAACCTCCCCCAGAAGCCCTCAATTTATATGAAGAAATAGTAATTTTTGTTCAAGGTTGTAACCCTTTATAGAGCGAATAAATACCCCCCCCCCCCTTCCCCAGAAAAAAATTCTGTTTATGCTACTGTATCTATTTAATTTTTCTTCTCATTTGTCTGTTTTTTTACATGATTATAGCTAAGTTAAATTCTTAATTCAGAAGAAGTACATATTTTAAAATTGTTATTATATTTTAAAGCAACTAATACAAATTAAAACCAGCAGTAGCCACTAGACTATTAAAACTTTTAAAATGGCCATTAAAGCTTAAGTGTTAAGTGTTTATATACTTAATGATTATCAACTGGTTATTAATATAGTTACACTTGCTAACTTCTCAAATCAAAACTAATATAAAATTCTAGTTTTGATTATTGCAATTAAGAATTAAAAACCTTATCACTCTTTAAATTCCTATATAATATCACAAATAACTTGATAAATGATAGAAATAGAAATTATTAAGTACTCTTAATTCCAACATTCTAATTTGTTGTCGCTCCTAATTGAATCGAAATTTCAAAGTAATAGAAATTCTAATCTTGCAAAGAATCCTACATCTTTTTGGAATTGCTTTACTGAATTAACTGTTAATTCTAGCATATCACAGTCACAAGTGCAACAAGATGACGAGTCAACTGACTTTGAAGAGTTGAGAAACTATCTTTCACAGCCAGTAATTGAAAGAAAAATGTCACCATTTGACTGGTTGAAAATGAATAGGAGTAATTTTCCTTATTTATCGTAATTGCTAAAAAAGTATCTTGCCCCACCATCAAGCAGTGAAGACTGTTTTCTGATGCAGGAGTCATTTATGAAAAAAAGAGAAATTGAATTTTGCCAAAAAATGCAGAAAAACTACTCTCTTTGCATCATAATTTGAAAATTTTAAAAGGGGAGACAAATTTTTAATTTTTTTTTTTGAATTTGCGATGTTTGAAATATTTGTGTCTTCTGAATGTTTAATTACTAATGTAAAAAAAGAAAAAAATGCTGTTGATGTTTTAATTTGTAATGTAAATCGTAAATTGAAGTAATATTCATTGTCAAAGGTATTGAATGTAAAGGAGAGATTTTGAATGTATATTAAATAATAAACTGAAGGTTTAGTTTAAGAAACTAATAAAAATTGAGAAACCTGAAAATTTTAATATTACTATTAATTCAATTATTAAAAATAGTTATTTTGCATATTATTTATATGACTGGATATCCGGCCGGATAATCCTAATATCCAGCTTAATGCCGGATGGGCCGGATACCTGTTGTTTACTGGATATCCGTTGCATCCCTAATCAAAATGATCATAATCAAATCAAATATCTTAATATTAAATTTGCAATATTAGAAAAAGTATGTCTTAGCATTTACCCAGGACTCCTCACCTCAACTGTAATGAATGTAGCATGTCATAAGTTGTCTGAATCACATTACAAATTAACTAGAGTTTTGTTTACTCAATAAGTAGATCAACTCGACTTTCAACAGACCATAATCCGTTTTTAATAGCTTGTCTGGGTTCTTTTTTTTTTTTAAATCTGTGTCGTTGGTCTGAATGATTACAATTCTAGCATGTTACCCTTTACTTTAAAGGACTTGAAAAATCTTTCGATTGATACTGTACTTTGAAATGTACCCCCTGGGGTTAATTGCCCCCCCCCCCCTCCTGAGGAGAGCTAATGATGTTCTGAACATGAAAATTATATCATGATTATTTTTTTTCACAACAATCACTAAAACTATTAAGTCTTGTGATCATTGAGCCATAAATAGCCCTTTTATATATGATTATGTTAGATTTTGTTCTATGCTGCCATGTTAAAAAGAACTGAAGTGTGGCTTAACTCAACTTTCTCACACCAAAATCACCCTCCGACCATTCAACTTGATGCTCTAAGTCCAAGGACGAGCCGGATGGTCTGGGCTTTCGACACCAAAATCACCCTGTAGCCCGGTGGTTTGCGCGCTGGATTTGCACGTTGCCACAACTGCCGCCGTGTTCATGCAGAATACGATCACGTTAAACATGTGGGTCCGTAAGTCCTTCCGAGAGGTTGATGGTAGGGGAAGGAGGATACGGTCCCTGTGCATGCCTCCCCTGTTGCGAAATTTAAAATTTGAAGATAGCAAAGCACGCACTGTCAGAGTCAATAAGTGTTGGCTGGGTCATGAAAGTACACAAGTCCAGCTTTAAAGAAAAACTTCGTTCACTTTATTTGGTGAAAAACACAACTCGGCATATTACACGTACCTGGTAATTTTCCATGCCGTAAAACATCAAAAATATACTATGTACAAAAGATTTTTAGTTGTAAATGACTAGACAGAGATTTCTTGAAGCATTTGGTAGTAAGTTACTATACTACCTCTATCACTTGCGTGTATTTCAGCCACCATCACTTGGCAAAGGGAAACCAAAGGATAGAACATCAGGAAAATCTTTAAAGCGGCTTCCGAACGTTTGTAAGTAAATTTAACGTTCAATACATGCTGGTCCAAACTGACCACATCTGCATCCGTTTCGACTATTCACCGTCGTCAAACGATATTCCGCAGTGCTTCTGTCAAAAAAACATTTCTGTCTGCCTGCATCAGACCATCAGTGTCTATCTCGTCTGACTTCTTCAGACGTCTGATCTCGATCGAACCTTTCGACCTTCTCGTTTGCTTCAAGAAACCTCTGCCCTATATATCCGAGAATGGACAGTTCCGGAAACGCCCCCGGATATGCAAATCAGATGCGTACGCATTGAGAACTGATTTGCATGAAACCTCATGTTGAAAAACGTCACGGTTCACGCCGGTGAACGGGAAGAGTCGTTCATATTAAATTTGCATAAACGCCCGTTCACAGGAACGTGAATCGCGATGTTTTGATTATTTCCAACAATCGGCCCCCTCATGCAAATCCTTAAGTCTCAATGCATATGCAAAAGAAAACTTACTCTGAGAAACCAAGGTATATCAATAAACACCAAGGCCCCCAGTATCCTATCAAACATATAATGAAGGAAAAAATTTAAAGTATTATATCATTATTAAATTTAAAATAAAATGCATAAGTACTTATAGCATCTGAAAAATAGTTAAGTATTGTCGACAATATTGTAACAACAACATTTCACATCAAGTAGAAATTTATATACAACACAACTTCAATGCTTAAGTATCAGCATTCAAAAATTGAAATTTTAGTTTAAATTTAATTATAAGTATCCAAAATTTAAGTATAAGCACATTATCATATTAAACAAGTCAACTTTAAAAGATTAAGATTTTGTATAAGCATAGAATTTAAGTTTACTTTAAATTTGAGTATAAACACTATAATTCAAAAAGCTTAAAAAAATTTAGTCTATTAACACAATATAAGTATACATAATTAATACTATTAGACTGCATTGATATACCAAATATTTAAAAATACATGATGCAAGTAATTAGATAATAAAATTCCTTTATCAAAACTTTCAACACATACTTTTTACCAAGTTGAAAAATACAAAATTTTATACACATAAGCTATTATTTAGCATCATGCGGGTCATGGAAAATGGATGTATATACAAAGGTGTAAAGTGAAAAAGATTCAATATCACAAAAATTTATACTCAAGATATACTATCTTATATCAATGAGGTTTAAGATAAACAATAATGTATATATATGACATCTTTTAAAAAAAATTCCCAAGTTGTAAATTCAATTTAGTATTTAAAATTTTCTTTAGACTAAACATTTAATCTCAAAAAGTTTTGATTTAGTTTTTAAAAATTTTATTACAAAATTTAAGTATTATTTCCTTAGTCATTGGTTTAGTAAAGTGATCTGCTAAGTTATCTTTACTATTTACAAATTTAACATTAAAAGATTCATTGACTATTAAATTTCTTAGGAAATGATATCTAACATCAATATGCTTAGTTCTATTGTTTTCAATTGGAGAGTTAGAAAAATTAATGGCTGCTTGGTTGTCGCTAAAAATAACACTGTTACTTTTATTAAAGTTTAACCCAAGTAAATGACATTCTTCAACTATGTTTTGTACCCATACCATTTCCTTAGCGGCTTCAGTTAGTGATACGTATTCAGCTTCCATGGTTGATAAGCTGACACACTTATGTTTAAAGGTACGCCAAGAAATAGGTACATTGTCAATAAAGAGTATCATGCCTCCAAGTGAAACACGGTCATCTCGGTTTGCAGCAAAGTCAGAATCTGAATAACAATTCAATTTTAACTCCTGAATGTTAGATAAATTCAACATATAGTTTTTAGTCTTTTCAACATATCCTAAAAGTCTTAACAATGCATCCCAATGCTTAATTCCAGGGTTTTCTTGAAATTGAGATAATATATTGATGGCGTAACAAATATCAGGTCTAGTCCTACTAGATATAAAAGCCAAACACCCAATTAAGCTCCTGTAAGGAAAACTTTGCATTTGCTTTATTTCTTCACTTGTCTTTGGACAATCTATTTTACTTAGAATATTCCCTTTAGAAATGGGAAGTGAAGTAACTGGATATTTATACTGTTGAAACATTTGACATACTTTATCTATATACTGACTTTGATGTATAAAAAATTTATTGTCACACTCTTTAAATTCCACGCCTAAAAGTTTTCTAATTTTTCCTAATACCTTGATATCAAATTCTATGCTAAGTAATGAAACAATGTGGTCTATGTCCCTTTGATACTTTGAGAAGAGAATTATGTCATCCACATAGACTAGCATAAGAACTTTGCTATTGTAAATATATGCACAATTACACCATTGAAGTTTTAAAAAATTTAATTCTTTTAATTTGGTGTCAAGTTCATTAAACCATTCTCTTCCACTTTGATGAAGACCGTAAATGGCTTTCTTCAACAAACAAACATAATCAGGCTGTTCCTGATTGACATAACCTTGAGGCTGTTTCATATATACCTTTTGACTCAATTTAGCATAGAGATAGGCAGATTTGATATCTAATTGGAAATGCATCCAGCCAAGCATGCATACGAAAATTGAGAAGAATGCTCTAATTAAGTTGAAGTTAACAACAGGGCTAAAAACTTCATCGTATGATTCTCCCTTTTTCTGACCATACCCCTGGGCTACCAAACGAGCTTTAAACCTCTTGATTTTCCCATTCTCGTCTTTCTTAATGGTGTAGACCCATCTACTGCCTATATGCTTTTGTGAGGTGGATGCAGGAACTAGTTCCCAGACACCCCTCTCTTGCATTACGGCCATTTCTTCATCCATAGCATTACACCATTTTTCGGACTGGGAAGATTTAATAGCAGCGTTGTACCCTTTTGGTATATTTATTTCAATATTGCTTGCTTCTGGTCTGCCTCTGACCCTTTTAAGACCTTTATTTTCCCGAAAATTAAACAGTTGCTGATCAAATTGTATATTCCTTTTATCACAATATTTCTTAACATCATTGTGTGACCTCAGCCTTTTATTATCTCCTTGAGCGTAATAATACACATCAGTTCTACTCCCATCGGGTCTTGGAACCGTCTTTCGCTGCCAAGCAATATCCGAGCAAGGAGTCATACTGGAGTCAGCAGGAGAGTCCGTTTCCTCACTGGATTCAGACGGATCGTCACCAGTGTCTTCACTCTCTCCTGCCCCCCCATCAGACTGCTCTCTCGGATATTCCCCGTCGGAGTATTCTGAAAGGTTATCTCTTGATATCCCTGAGGAGATATTTCTGGGACAAATTGGGTCCAGGATGCCTTCCACTACATCACCCTCATCAAACCTCACATTGCAGGTCTCAATTGTTCGTTTCTCTCCTGACAAAAATATCCTATAGCCCTTAGTTTTAGTAGCATAGCCTACCATCACCCCTTCTGTAGCTTTCATGTCTAACTTCTTTCTGAGCTGACTGGGTTTGCCTACATATGCTCTACAACCAAAGGTTCTAAGATGTTTGACTGAAGGTTTTCTACCACTGTAGAGTTCATGTGGAGTTTTTGTCTTAAATTTGTGACATATTCGATTTTTAGTGTATGCAAAACACAATATTGCTTCCGCCCAGAATCTGTCATGTAATTTGCTGTCGTTCAACATGGCTCTAACACAGTCAAATGCGGTTAAGTTGAATCGCTCTGATACTCCATTTTGCTGTGGGGTATATGTGTTAGTCCTCTCAGCCTTAATACCGATATCCCTCAGGTAATTTTTGAACTTATCATGGCAGAATTCCATCCCATTATCCGTCCGGATACATAGAATTTTAGTACCTAACTGCCTTTCTTCTCTGGCCTGAAACTCTTTAAAATGTGAAAATACTTCTGACTTCTGTTTCATGAGGTAAACAAAAACTTTTCTACTATAATCATCTGTTATAGTTAAGACATACTTGTTCCCACCATATGAGGCTGTGGGTAAGGGACCACACACATCCATGTGTAACAATTGCAATGGTTTAGTGGACCTTATCCTACCGGTGGGTTTATACGATACTCTCCTAGACTTAGCCAATTTACATGATTTACAATTTAACTTTTTGTATTTAAGCCTAGGAAGTCCGTTTACGGCAGAAACTTTGCTGGTTTGGAGAAGATATTCAGCATTTATGTGGCAATATCGTTTATGCCAAAGACAGTTTGTACTATTAAGTTCAGTTACTGAACTGCTAGGCTTAGATATTGAACTATTCACATTTTTATTCTGCTTAGTTTTTGTTTTGTCAGATTTAAATTTAGTTTCTCTAAGATTAGGTGCTATTTTTACTTTGTCTATTTTTCTGGAAGCACTAGGATCCCTATCCTTGGATTTCTTATCCTTTTTGTGTTTCTTGTCTCCATGTTGATCCCTATCTTTAGATTGACGGTTTTCTACGTTATGTTGTTCCTGGGTACTATACTTAGGTTTTAAAAAATACAACCCATCCTTTCTTTTTGCATAAAAGAATTTCTCCCCTTTAGGTGTAAAAAACCATAGAACCCCATTAGCTCCATTAAAACTAAAATTTTGTTCCTCAAGAACAGATGCAGCTAATAAATTTCTCCTAAGTTTAGGAGAATACATAACATTTTCCAATTTGATAATACTTTGCTTATCCTTAAATTGGACATACATTTCCACCGTCCCGATAGCCTCAACTGGACTTTCGACATCCCCTACTGCTAGCGACATTGAAGTGCCTTTGCACTCATTAAATTTTGAAAATAACTTAATGTTATTACAGAAATGTCGCGTAGCAGCAGTGTCTACTACCCAGCTGAGTCTATCGCTAGGATCGATTACAGTATTAGCCTCAATCTGTGGAGACCCAAGAAATTCCACAATACTAGATCCATTATTTCTACTGCAATTAGATTTAGTATGACCTAGTTTGTTACACTTAAAACACTTAATTTTACTTTTAGAAATATTTACATTATGACTAGAAGTATTTACATTAGACACATTATGAGATACATTTGGAAATTTAAGTTTAGACACTTTTACTCTATTTACAAATTTCTTAGAAGTAAAATATGCAGAATTTGAACTCACAGTTTTGGAAAAGTCACTTGCTTGCTGCCTCAGCCGGCTCTCCTCCGCTGCTAGCTCTGCTTGTATTTTGCTGAGCTTGAAGTCCGAGTCATTCCATCGATATATAATTTGAACGATACCTCGGAATTCTTCCGGAAGGTACCGTATCGACTGGAATGCTACATATAGGTCTTCAATGGGGTGTTTCGTGTCTTTAAGCCTCGTCACGGCCTTCCGCAGTCTTGAGCAAAAAATATCAACAGGCTCATCTTGCTCCGGCCGAACGTCGAAGAACTCATCTAGTAATCTAATCAGGTTGGCTCGGGAAGGCGCTTGAAAATGTTCTTTCAAGGTATTCCATACTTGACTAGGTTCGTCGGTGACGTTTATCAACTCCTTGTATTCCGAGGATAAACTTTGATAAATGATGGCTAATGCTCGGTCTTTCCGGCGATAAAAATCATCATAGTCGCGGCGACTTGCATCTTCCTCGATAGGCTTAGCACTTCCATCTACGTGTCCGAAACATCCTTCTCCCTTGAGGACGAATGAGATGTCGGTACACCAGGTGACGTAGTTGTCCCGCGTCAGCAACTCCGTTCTACTTGCCTCCATGGCCACTCGTAGTTTTGAAGAAGAAGAAGCAAAAGTTCTTGTACACTGTTTACGTTTACACTGTTGCGTTTCGTTGTTCACACGAACTTCAAAATGGTGCCATGTGCGGCCCCCATCTGAACACTGGAACGATTTCTTTAAAGATACTTGCACTTATGACTCTATTGGGCGTTGAACTGGCCCATAACCGTTTCTGTTGCGAAATTTAAAATTTGAAGATAGCAAAGCACGCACTGTCAGAGTCAATAAGTGTTGGCTGGGTCATGAAAGTACACAAGTCCAGCTTTAAAGAAAAACTTCGTTCACTTTATTTGGTGAAAAACACAACTCGGCATATTACACGTACCTGGTAATTTTCCATGCCGTAAAACATCAAAAATATACTATGTACAAAAGATTTTTAGTTGTAAATGACTAGACAGAGATTTCTTGAAGCATTTGGTAGTAAGTTACTATACTACCTCTATCACTTGCGTGTATTTCAGCCACCATCACTTGGCAAAGGGAAACCAAAGGATAGAACATCAGGAAAATCTTTAAAGCGGCTTCCGAACGTTTGTAAGTAAATTTAACGTTCAATACATGCTGGTCCAAACTGACCACATCTGCATCCGTTTCGACTATTCACCGTCGTCAAACGATATTCCGCAGTGCTTCTGTCAAAAAAACATTTCTGTCTGCCTGCATCAGACCATCAGTGTCTATCTCGTCTGACTTCTTCAGACGTCTGATCTCGATCGAACCTTTCGACCTTCTCGTTTGCTTCAAGAAACCTCTGCCCTATATATCCGAGAATGGACAGTTCCGGAAACGCCCCCGGATATGCAAATCAGATGCGTACGCATTGAGAACTGATTTGCATGAAACCTCATGTTGAAAAACGTCACGGTTCACGCCGGTGAACGGGAAGAGTCGTTCATATTAAATTTGCATAAACGCCCGTTCACAGGAACGTGAATCGCGATGTTTTGATTATTTCCAACATCCCCCACTGGATTCCGGTCTAAATTGGGTGGCACTTCCCGGCCGTCCAAGCAGTTACCTTACACCTTTCTGGTAGGTCGGACGGTCTGGGTCTCAACACCAAAATCACCCCGGCCATCCAAATTGCTGCTCTAAGTCCTCGGACGAGTCTGATGGTCTGGGCTTTCGACACCAAAATCACCAGGTAACACGCAATAATGCAATAATTGGGATCATTTGGAACAAATGTATAGTTAGACTGAGAGACAAACGCTACCAATATGTCGTTACAATACTATCTTTTAACAAAACACAATAACATTGATTTAGCGCCGTGCTTCTCAAACCATGGTCCGCAGAACACTGGTGCTCCATGAAGCCACTTCAAATGTTCCGTGAAAAAATCATCAAGCTCATGTATCACATTAAATTTGAGAAATTTTTTTTTAAGTATTGTAATTTTAAGTGATTTTTAAATAAATATGTTTACATCAATCAATATCGGTATTTTATTCTTTTATAAAAAAAAATAAAAAGCCACCACTGCGTAGAAACTTATACTATATTGTAAGTGTTCCATGCACAAATGTCTGTCAGAGTTTAGTGTTCCCGACTTCAAAAAGATTGAGAACCACTGATTTAGCGTTATGTTGATCAATTTTGCAATATTTTTATCAATTTGCGATGGGTTTGATAACATTTAAAAAGAAAACTTGTCAAGTTGGCAATATTCCATCAAATTTTTCACCAAGCATTATGGATGGATGGATGGATGGAGAAATGGGTTATTAAAATATTAAAATAATAATTTCTACAAAGCAACTTTGAATATGAAGGATATTGAACTTAATTTTGTAAAATATTGAATTTTTGTCAATTATGCATCATTTTTATCAAGTTAGGGTTATTTTATTAATTTGGAGATATTTTTGTTTATTTGGCAATATTTTTTCCATTTGGCAATATTAAAAAAAGTCACCAAATATGTAGACAAGTGAGATGGTTGGATTGAGCGACAAACACTACCAGAACATCATTACAGTACTATCTCCTAACGAAACATATTTAATTTAATTGATTCAGCATCATTTTTATCGATTTGGCGACATATCTTTTAGATTTGGTAACATTTTTATCAATTTCACAATATTAAAAAAAAAGTCGCTTTGCAATATCCTGCCAAATTTGTTGTCAAACATTAAAGATGGACAGATGGAGAAATGTGTTCTTAAAGTACATTTTAAGTAGCTTATAATATTTCTTTTTGCATATTTTCAGTTTTTTTTTTATTTTTTGCAAGAAAAAATTTGAAAAATCTGTATTGTTGGTGAAAATGATCGCAATTATAACATGTTACCCTTTACTTTTAAAATCTTGAAAAAATCTTAATACCATACTTGACAATGACTTGGCAATGTACCGCCAAGGTTACTCCCCCCCCCCCTCATCCCCCGAGGAGGGCTAATGACATCACAAATTCAAAAATTGTATCTTGGCTTTTTTCATAACAATGATTGTAGCTATTAAGTCTTGTGGTCATTGAGCCCTAAATAACCCCTTTTATGCATGGTTATGTCAAATTATGTCCTATGCTGCCATGTTAAAAAAATATAAAATTTTGAATAAACTTCGAACTACTCTCAAATTTAAAAAAATTCTATCTAGTTCTAGATTTTTCGATAACAAAGCTGGATATAAAGTTTTGTGAAAATCTGTTAATTATTGCAGTAGCTACCATGTACATAAAACAAAAAAACCACAGACATACATGCAGACGAACATCACTCCAAAAATAGTTAAAACATGTTCAGGAGGTTCTAAAACATATATTGGCATCAAAATCTCGAATTCAGAAATGTTCGTGAAAACAATACTTTATATTACATAGTATAAGAAAATAAAAATATAAATGTTGAATAAATTTAAAGTTTTTGTTTTCTATCTAGTTCTATATATATATATGTATATATATATATATATATATATATTTTCATAACAAAGCCAGAGATAAAGTTTTGTGAAAATCCATTGATATTGTATACCCCAGGCATACAAATGAACATCACTTCAAAAATAGTCAAAACATGTTCAGGAGTTCCTAAAACATATTTGACATCCAAATCTAAAACGATACTTTATACTATATTATATAGCATGAGAAAAATTCAAGTTCATCAGAAATGATATAAAAAAGGGTGTGCAAGAATATTGCATGAACATGTCAAAAATTTGACTGCACACAGTTGATGATATATTCTTGCAAGATTTTGCCAGAAAATTTGTATTTAAACTAGTTTAAGTTCATTTTACAATGTTTCCCTATTTTCTGTGCCCAATCTACTTTATATATATAATTACATGTATCGCTTTGAATTTTAGTGTCAATAAGAATATGGAGGAACTAAGGTCATCATTTAAAATGGGGGAAGAGACATTAAAGTAAGTAAATGTTTCACTATAAGAATTTAATTTTAACATCACTCGTTATTTCGACTCCTTAATAAATGGGCATCTAATTTGCATAAGAGGTCATCTTCATGTTGATTTGCTCATTATTTCTGAAAATTCAAATGGCAACACCTATTTTTTAAATGTATATGTAATACTTTGTTACAACATACTATATTTAACAAAAAAATATCCTTTAATTAAATATATGTCATTATGTTAGAAAGTTATGAGCTATTAGTCTTCCATCTCATCATATTACTTGATTACTTAATTAGTCACATACGCCAGAGGATGAGCCAAGTGAGGGGCTAGCATGAGCATCCAGTTTTATAGTCCTGAAAGCTGTTGCCAGACATCACATAAAAGCTTTTGATAAACAATGAAGAAATTCATGTCAGACAATTTTAATAACACTTTTAGCCAATCAAATAACTTTAAAAAAGAAGACAATAATTATAAACCAGATGAAAATTAAAATATATGAAATGAAATAAGTTGGAATATCACAATGAGATTAAAGTTGAACAATTTTGAAACTTTTATAAATAGACTTCAAGGAAAAATTGAATCTGAAAATAGAATTTAAGGAAAAATTGGGATAAATTAATGTAAATTCTTAACAGAAAATGACAAAATTAGTATTAAATGAAAAAAACAAAAGAAATAACAAGTTAGTAAATTTAAATTAATTTAAATTACTATAACCTAAAGAAAAATAGACTTTTGCTATTTGAACCATAATAACTATGGAATAGAATACTTTTGGAACAGAAGAATATTATAATCTTAAATAAATGAAAAATATATTACTAAAATTAAGAACAGGAAATATTAATATGTAATTAAGCATCCTGAACCCACTTAAAATTAATAAATAAAGTTCTAAAAATATTAAATGCTAATAATGAGCCAACACCTGTAGTAAAGCACGCACAAAAAAAAGTGGATTTATGTATGAAACAAACAAACTTTCAATTGTATATACGAGAGTGTTTCAAAAAGTATCAGCAGATCAAATATTCTGAAATACAATATGTCATTTTTCTACATAATCACCCTCTATTTTAATAAACTTCTCACACTGTTGCACCCATTTCTTTATTTCATCAGAAAAGAATTCAGCCTTACTGGGACGACCAGAGTGTTGCATCTTCATGGATTGATGTTTGCCCATATTTAAACGCACTTGTATGCTCTTTCACCAATGCAGGCATCTCCATACTATTTCAGTATTTATTATGAATTTCATGAGGTTTCACACCCTCTGGCCACAAAAATGACAGTGTTCTAAGATGCTTGCATCCCAGAGGGGACGAAAGCATCTTAGAACACTGTCATTTTTATATGCCAAAACCTTCTTTACGAATGAGTTTGAAATGATCTGGGGGTATTCGTTCCATGTAATATTGTTAATTTAATGTTACGTTTTGAAATGCCTGCATAGATATGTATAGATATACATTTTGAATTGCATATATTTTAATTGTTTACTGATTCAACTTTATTTTAGGAAATGCTTTGATCTTCAAGAAAAGGAACATGCTACAATGGTCCAAAGTCTGAGGAAAGACATATTAGAACTGAAAAGCAGAGTCAAGTTTGCTGATGTATGTTCTCTGTGAATGTTTCTTACTTAATGCTCAATCATTTAACTCCTTTATGCATCTGAAAATAATATGCTTTTGTGATATTGCAAATCACATTCGCATAGCTGCCAACTCTCCTGGTAAGCTGCTCAACTGCCCTTAATTTCCCTCTTTCTAGATAGAGGTAATGCGAATGGGAGTCATGTGTCTTGCTTTGGCTTGTTTCAATTTTCTGTTACTACGGTGTAGTAGGAGTTGGTCACGAATCACGTGACTTATTTTGGTTCTTTTCTTGTGTCAATTTTCTGCAACCTTGGAGGAGGAATGGGACGAATATGCGAAGAATTATTATCAGTAACTAATAACTGTTTTTCCATTGTTTACACGTGTCACCACATGCTACTATTGTTCAGAATTGTAATATCTAATAAGAAATACTATCAGTCTCTTATTCTAAAAAATTGGATTTTATTTTGAAATTGTCTAAAGGTAGTGAATATGTTTTTTGCCCAATCTGTTCAACGGGTTTCAAAATTTGACACAGTGGAAGAGGTGATATTATTGGCCATGCCGAAACCAAAAAAATTTCCATTGAAAGAAATGTAGACATCCAATGCAGTTTCTTGGCTATTATTGAAAATAGCAGCGACCTGCTGCATGTTTTCTTATATATATCAACACATATTTCAGTTTGATTTGTTGAAAAATTGTGCTCATTATATTTAGATAAAATATAACAGTTAGGAGTATACCTTTCTTTGTTGTGCAGAAACCTCCCATTTTTTCTTATTTGGAGGTTGGCAGCTATGCATTTACCATATTATTTTATTAATTTAAGACACAGTTTTATTAGACCAGATTCCTGTGCTTTCTCAGAGAATTTAGAATATTCATTTTTTTTTCCATTGTACCATGTTTTGATTTTTTTAAATGTCTGTTGTTATTTAAATTGTCTGCTGAGGTGAGCATTAAAATATCTATTCGTCTCATTCAGTTTTGTTCACATGATATATATTTTTCAGAGGAAAAGCAATTATTTAAATTAAAACGTGATTTATACCTCCTTTACAACACAATTTTTTTTATTAATTGTTTTATGTATTATATTTTTCTTTTTGATGTTTTACTAATAATATTAAGGGTACCATCCTACCTGAAAGAAGAAAACCTGGATTTATTAGGGAATTAAAAAGAAGCCGGATATCTCGTTAGTGACTTATAAAATGTCAAATTATGTATTGCGTATGTGGAAGGCCCAGACCACACAGCCAACCCAAAGGCTGATGGCAGTTAAATTGTATTGCGTATGTGTCATGCGTTATGTATTTGTAAATGTCAAGTTTGTATTGCGTTGTTCCTTGAATATATTGCACTGTTTGTTATTTCACATATTTATTTTGCTTGTTGCCGAATAAGGGCAATATAAAGAAAGGCATATAGCTGTTCGGTTTAATTTCTTTAATCAGGTAGATTTTTTGTGCTGGAAAATTCCAAAAATCTACTTAGAAAAGGTTATACATTTTTTTTATTTTAACTAAGTTATGTGTAAAGTGGCTTTGATACATTGTATTGTTAGTTATATTTTATTGCTACCACTATAAAAAGAGGTATATTTAGCTATTCAGTTCAGTTCAATTTCTAAAATCAGATAGATTTTTTGATCTAGAAAATTTTAAAAACCTGGGTAAAGGGAATTTTATGCTGCTTTGATAGTAACCCTAAATAGGGATATATAGACATAAAACTACATCTTATCGGTTTGAATCTTTTGTTGGATATAAACAATTGGCTGATTAAACTTGAAAATTGTTTCAGAATAAAAGTAAAACTGATAAAAACAAAATTGATAGTTTAAATAGAAATGTCTAGAAACAATGAAACTGAAGTAAAAATGTTATCATTGCCTCAGCAAATGATGATTCGTGTAATTTCTGAGATTTCCATACTTCTGCTCAGCACACGTATGGGGTTGGTTGAAGTGACTGCATTCTGTTTTCTCAAAGAATTTAAAATATGTATTAAAATTTTTGATTTGCATAAGTCTGCTGTAAATGTAGACAAAAGAAAAGCATTCAATTTTCAAGTCGAAAGCAGTCATCTCAATATTTAAGCCTGCAATTTGCAATAATAAATTAATTTATACTGTCCTTAATTAGAGTTTGTGAAAATAGTTATGCTGTTGGATAAATTAAAAATTGTACAGCCATCAAAATAAAAATATTTAGTGTGGGCAGCATAAGACTTCCCCATCAGACTCAAATTCATTTTCTCTTTATTTCTTCTTTAATCACTTCTCTTATCATATTTTTTGAAAAATATTGCAAAAAAATTTCGTATTTTATTTTGTTGAAAAAAAAACTTATTTTACTATTCTAAGTTGTTTCAGTCAATTGAAAAATACTAAATATTAGTCTTCATTAATGATAGTTTAATTATCAATAATGATAGTTTTTGAAACAAGGAACAATTCAAATAGATACCTGGCATTCAATACGCTGGGAGCATAGACCACACTGTCTTGTTACATTCGATTTTTTTTTATTCAGTGGCAGATATAATATGTGGGAAATGCCTTGTGGTTAGTGAAAGAGTAATGCCTCTTCCAGATACTGCAGAAAACTTATCGGAATGATTTTCTGTAATAAGTTATTTGACAAGTTCCATTCTATATTGTAGAGTGCAAAATTCCTTAGAGCTAAATTCACTCAATGCAAAAAGATCTTTTTACAATATTTCTTTCCTCGTTTTCTTGGTGTACAGTAATTAGCCAAACGCTAATCCACTTTGTCAACACATTGTAACCGATTACATATTTGGGCCTCAATTTCATTTCTCCACATTTGTTGGTCATATCCTCCATCTCAATTGTGTGTATTGTTGAAATAATGGTAATGTCCTTCTTATCCTTCCATTTCATTACTGTTACTTTCCCTTTTTGATACCCAACAATTTCTCTTTTTTTTATTACTTTCCTTATATACAATAATATATAAGGAAAGTATTGTTACGGGGTCGAAAATTCACATTCGAGTTTTCGACGGGAGAATACATTTCAAGCATCCCTGATCACGAATCGAATATTTTTGAAGTGGTGCCTGTGTGTGTATCAGTGAGTCTGTGGAGACGATAACTGACGAACAAATGGACCAATTCGAACAAAATTTGGTATAAAAATTACAATCCGTGAATACTGGAAGCCTATTGTTTTTATACGCAATCAAATATTCAGACTCCCCCCCCCCCCCCCCCCCCTAAATTTTTGAGTGAAATTTTGAAAAAGAAATCATCAAAAAAACAAAACCTCTAATAAAGTTATGCAAAAGACATTTCTTACGTAATTTTTCTTTAAAAAACAATTGACATAAACTTTAAAACACTAGCATGAACTGTTCTTGATATTTTGCACATGTAAAAAAAATTATCAAAAAATCATATAAAATATAAAGAAAAATATTTCCTATTGAGAAACATTTTCACTTTTCATATGTAATATCATGCGATAAATTTGGTGACATCATTCTCATGGATCTAGCTCGTTCCATTCATGAAAAAAGATACTTTGAGTAATACTTTTGTATTTGAATGTCAATAGTCATTTATCTGCTGTAACAATAACTTATTTCTCCGTCCATAATGCTTGGCGAGATTTTGGAGACGAATTTGGTGGCATGTCGCCAACTTGACGACTTTTTTAAATGCTGCTAAATTAACGAAAAACTTGCCAAATGTATAAAAATGATGCTAAATCAATGAAAATGACGACTAATTGACGAAAATTCAATATCTTGGAAAGAATATAAATATCTACTATAAGAATAATCTAGTTTTTTTACTGTAAAAGTATTAAATTCATTGCATTATATAAGGAAAGTCATATGCTGCCCACATCAGATTTTTTTATTGGTATTTAAATCGGGTGGCATTTCTATTCAATCTAACTGTTCCGCAAAGATTACTCAACATATCGGCTAACTGTGGTGTCCATTGTAAGACAATATCCTTTATCCAGTAGTCTTTTTGTCAACTCAGGATGACAGAGGAATATCATTGAATGCATTATTGTAATGAATTCCATTTCCTCTGTATGTAATGGCATTCCAGACATATCCACTTTTTGACTCCCAGAGTAAGTACCGTATATACTCGTGTATAAATCGAGAAATTTGTGGCAAAAATAAAAGCTTCAAAGTGATGGGGATATAAAGAATGGAAAAAAAAAATAATCGTACGTCTTTAAAAGTTCTTTTTTTCCCGTGAGGCAATCCCTCTTAAAACCATGCGGTGGTAATTATACAATCGCGCATTCTGAAAATTCTTCTGTGAGTCACTGCCCTCCCGATGTTCCCGACTGCCATTGTATCGCGTCATCAAAAAAATCTGCATACATTTTCTTTCGATGTATATCTATCTCTCTTTTCTCGGATTACTGCCGATCGTTTTCGACAAAAAATGTCTCTTTTCAGAAGTAATTCAGTAACACGGATTATTTAAAGTTATAAAGTTATAATGCAGGATTTTAAGTTGAAAGTTTTTTTTTTTTTTTTTTTTTATAATTATTATTGAAGAGAGTATCTAATAACAACTGTTTTGGGGGAGGGGGTTAACGAAAAAATCAGCTCAAATAACGGGCAGAAGCCAGATATAGTTTTGATTGTGCGGTGGGTGAAGGACACTTGAGAGACAGGGATGCACGGTTTCGCATCCATTTTGAGAAGCTGCGTGCTGGGAGTAAAAGAATACCAGGAGTTTGTCACATGAGAATAAGCATCCCCAAAACAAACAGGGGACAATTCTCATATGTCATAGGCCTACTTGTTTGAAATCGGACTTTAAAGGGTTCTAATAAAGTTATTATAATGGAAGTTAAATTTTATTATTATTATATATATATATATATATATATTTTTTTTTTTTTCAAGTGTTTTTGAATAATGTATTGAAAAATTTGTTTTTCTCTTTTTGGGATCGACTTATATGCGAGTTTTGGATTTTTTCCGATTTTTTTCTCTGAAAGTAGGGGGCCGACTTATACGCGAGTATATACGGTATCTCTTTATTCCAAATTGGGCTTGCTTCGTAGGGATATATTGCATGTTGTTCTTTATAAAGTAAATCCTAAGTAGAGAACTAATCTATAATTACATCTCTTTTAGGTATAATGAAACTCGAACTTTTCAACTAAATTTTGCAGAATTAGCCATATCTAGTTTAGTTTAGGACAAGGATGCATATTTGCATCATATGCATTCTTGTTGCTAAAGTGCAAGTTTTGTTTTATCTAGCAAGAATGCCTGTGTGACAATGTTTTTTCAAAAAAGGTTTAATCAGTAAATGGTTTTTACTCCAATAATCTTGTAGCTTCGATTTCTTTATTATTCCCAAAATTACTCTTTCACTTCCACATGTAGAATGCCATGGTCTTGAATGAAATCTTCTAATACTCTCTTCCGCATATCTATTGGTTTTGGTTCTAATAATTTCAATCACTTCATCATCAAAATGTTTGTGGAAAAAATCCAAAATATTAATGGTATTGTCAAATAAATTCAAGCCTGATTATGCTGTAAAAAGGAAATGAGCGGGTGCGGGTGGCAAATTATGTGATTGAATTTCACACCAGCTTAGTTGTCATAAAATCTTCAGAATCACTTGAGTTGTCCTCTTCCAAAATGCTACTCACTGAAGAATCACTTCCTCTAAATTCAATGACAAAATTCTCATCATCACCACACAAAAAATAATCAACGGTTTCTGACTCATTTGACTTTTTATTTCTTCCCCTGTTTATATTATATAATATTACTTTTTTTTACTTATTCAATTGTATTTCGCAATCTAAAACTGAACTAATTGCATTTAAAAAAGATGTGTGCATAAGAATCTCGTGCAATACCATGCCAATGATTCCAGCGAGCCACACATGAAACTTAGCAACTTACCAATTGGTGCAGGAATACTCTTTTCTCCCTTGGTTCCTTTAGCCAGGGCCGGCTTAAGGCACCAGCAAAACAAGCACTTGCTTGGGGCGGCACATTTTAAGGGCGGCATTTCAGTCAACTTAAATAAAAAAAATCTTGTTACGTTCTTCTTAAATAAAAAAAAATCTTAAATAAAAAAAAGTTCTAGGTCTTAAATAAAACAGTTCTGGGGCGCGAGCAAGGGCAGATGTAGGCAAAACAAAAACACTGAAAAAGTATTAAACATTTGGTCCCAGATAATAAAAGAGTGAAAACGGCTATCATTCATTCTCCCCGTGAAAAAAGAGGACCGGAGGGCTAAATGGGATCGCTTCCAGTATGTCTCCCCTAATTGTTTATCTTGCAACACAAGTAACAACTAATTACTTTAGCGCACCGGGCGTCCAGTACAGCCATCAACAGCACGTCTGGGGCGGCATATTGACCATTATCTGTGAACTGCAAAAGTTTTTATGTGAAACTGGTTTTTGTTCACTATTCCATGAAAATATTCGATGAGAGAGGGCACTTTACTTGAAACGATGGGGGTCCCACCCAGAATTGCCGGGTCAGGATACCCATCCTTTGTTAATTATTCTCCAAAGCTCAAATCCGGATATCATCTTCCCAATCACTTAGACCCATAAAACGACTTCTTTCACATCTATCCGGAGACAGGTGTCCACATTGAAAGTAATTAGAAAACTGGACGAGGACAGGTCTCAAAAGACATCTTGAGACATCAGTGGACCACTGTAGAATTTATGGGACATACCCCCCATCGACTGTGAAACATGTGTTTATCAATCATTTTGTTTTGCGAGAAATTTGTTCTGGAGTGAATCAGTTAAGTCGTACGTTTCGGTGAGAAACGTCAAACATCATTTTTCTTGCAGCAAAGAATAGTTTATCGTTTTGCTTTCTAAATGTTATACAGTTTAATTTGATATTATCTAAAATATTCATCTAGCATTTTATGCAAGATTAAAATTTAAGGTAAGCAAGATATAATTGTTTTATGATTGTTTAAAAATGTTTTCTATTAACATATAACATATTAGACCCCCATCAAGGAGATTCAGATTATTCTAACTTCCAGGTATAAAATCGGTATATTCTTTAAAGCTTGTGATAGTTTTCGTTACAACGACTTATATACAGCATCTATCGAGTCACTTTTTAGCTAAAACAATTTTAAATTTTACGCACAGATTAGTGTTTGTTTGCCCTTAGGATGTTATATTAAATTTAGCTCCTTGAAATTTCATAGCAATTGTTTCCTCGTTTTGCTCAATTTTTAGATTTTTTTTTCTGCATACGTTTTCCTTATCTAATACAGTATTTATTTTTTTTTAATTAAAAGTTTGTATTAATATTACTTACGCTATTTACGGGCAATTTCTATTTTTTCGAATTATTCAAACTTTTGAATATCAGGATTTCAGCTAAAGCTTCGTTTAATTTGAAAAATAACTACTATAATTTGAATGAGGTAATTTTTAAAACAAAGGCAATATTCAGCATATTCACATGTTGCCGCTTCAAAACCTCTGTTATTTTATAAACTTGAATTCTTTAAACGAAATATATCGGATCATAAAAATATCATTTACATATATTATATTCTGTGTTTAAGTTATGGAGTAAGAATTCAATGGAATATAACATTCTGTGGCATTTGAGTATTTACAACGAAAGTTAATAGGAAGGAATTTAGTTTTAAAATTAATGGAAATCAATTAAAATTTATTTTCTAAACCAACTGTCTCACATGTAGAACTCAACTTTCTAATTTTTATTTTTTTATTTAAGACATCAGAAAAAAAATTATGAACCTCAAAAAAATTTCGTTCTTTCTGGTAAATAAAAAGTAAAAGAAAAAATACTGTAAATTTCTTAAACTTTCTGAATTGTTTCAATGATGTTACTATTTAATTGGAACTTTTAATTTTTGCATTTTAAGCATGTACTTTTCTTATATTTTTTTATATTATACTTGCAGTGTGGCGCATAGAAGTGTCCTCTTAGATTATTTTTTCAAGCATATAACAGGCCATATTCTTTCAGAAAATTTTATTTCAGTCGATTGAGTAGTAGTATTGTAATGTTTCGAAAACGACATTTGTTCAAATTGCGAATGACTAGTGAAAAATTAAAATAATAATAATAAATCATGACGTTATTCACTGTATTGAGTAACAGCCTGACTATGTTCAAAATTTGACTTCATTTGGTTCAATAGTTTCGGAGAACAGCAGGGTACCACGATTTAGCAATAGACTGACCGACAACAAAAAAATAAAGAATATTTAGTGTTTTGTAATTAGTCCCTTCAAAAGCGTATAGATCTTTAAAAATGATATGTGAAAATACTTACTTCTATTTAGCCAGGGAAGTATAATAAATATCACAACAAGAGTTACAAAAATATCCTTTCTATATCTAATTTCTTTTCCAGCAACACACATAGAAAAGGAAAAGTATTATGATGGGGATCAAAAATCGGACGCTCAGATTTTGATAAATTTATCAGTGTTGAGCATCCTTGAATACTAATCAACCATATTTTCAATGATGTCTATCAATATGGGCAGTGTTTCTTTCAGGACATTTTGTCTGAGGGGAGAGGAGAAAATGGAACCTCAAAGGGGTAAAATTATCTAATATAATTTTAACTAACTACTATATAGAAGTAATTACTATATATATACATATATGGAGGTAATGAATATGTATAGCAAACACTTATTCAAATATTGTGAGAAACACTTACTCCGGCTAAACAAGAGTATGAAAAATTTTAAAATAATGTCAATTGAATTATAACTACAAAATTTTATTCTGAAAATAATCATGCATGAAATAAAATTATAAAAATAATTCAAATGCTGCCACATAAGAAGTGGAAATTAGGTTAAATTCACAAAAGGTATTTTGTGAGATTCTGAACTTATTAGCATTTGGTTCGGTATCATAAAATGTATCGGGCGGGGAGGGGGGCTCCCCGCCCGATACATTTGGCCCGATAATTAGGGAATTATAACTACAAAATTTTATTCTGAAAATAATCATGCATGAAATAAAATTATAAAAATAATTCAAATGCTGCCACATAAGAAGTGGAAATTAGGTTAACTTCACAAAAGGTATTTTGTGAGATTCTGAACTTATTAGCATTTGGTTCTGTATCATAAAATGTATCGGGCGGGGAGGGGGGCTCCCCCCCCCTCCCCCCCCCCCCCCCCCCCCCCCCCCCCCGCTAAACGCATTTCTGAAAGACACGCAGTGTCTTTGGCAATGATATCTCTATAACAAATCAATAAAATAGAATACAATTTGGTAATACTTCTTCAATCAATAAATATCAGAGATTCATTCATTTTCTGATGAATGGGACAGAAGAAAGCCATCAATTTTTCGAACATTTAAAATAAAAAAAAATTTGATGTGGGCATCACATGACTTTCCTTATATAATGCAATGAATTTACTACTTTTACAGTAAAAAAAAAATAGATTATTTTTATAGTAGTTATTTATATTCTTTCCAAGATATTGAATTTTCGTCAATGAGTCGTCATTTTCCATGTCGTCGTCATTGATTTAGCGTTATTTTTATCCATTTGGTCGTCGCCAAAATCTCGCCACTTTAGTAGAGGTTTTGATTTTTTGACGATTTTTTCAAAATTTCACTCGAAAATTTAGGGGGTTCTGAACATCCGATTGCGTATAAAAACAATAAGCCTCCAATGTTTACGGATTGTGATTTTTGTACCAAATTTCGTTCGAATCGGTCCATTAGTTCGTCAGTTATCGTCTCCACTGACACACACACACACAGACATCACTTCAAAAATGTTTGATTCGTGATCAGGGATGCTTGAAACGTGCTTTCCCGTCGAAAACTCGAATTCGAATTTTCGACCCCGTCACAATACTTTCCTTATACATTATTGTATATAAGGAAAGTAATAAGATGACCATCAAAAGTATAATGTTTAAAACTGTTACAAAAATAGATATTTAATTCAATTTTCACTGAAAAGCGAATATTATCATTTATATAGGACGCTAATATGCACCGTTTTCGAGTTATTTTGCATTTTTTATTTGAAACAGGAAAAATAAAAAAAAATTAAATACAATCAACATTATTAAGTTATTGCACATTTTGCAATTACATTTTACAGAAAATAAATGAATACCATTGTTTAGAAGTTCTCATTAAAAATTTTACTTTATCAAACAAAATTAAGCAAATCAAAATATATTTGGTATACAATCAATAACTGACAGCTTCTTAATTTTCTCGAAGGCCAGGATCTTCAAATTTTCTTATTTCGATAATTAAAAAAAAAAAACTTTTTGTAAATGATTATATTTTAATTTGTTACAAAATTATTAATTTTTTATGTAATATTTCATTTTTTATATTACACCATTTACAGCACAATAAAATGTGTGTTTTGAGGTATTGCACGTTTTTGATTTAAAATAGACTTTTTTTTTTGCATTATATATACTATTCACTATTGTTAAAGGAATAAATGATTTGCAGGTACTTCTAGCCAGAAAGAAATAGACAACATTGTTTAGTAGTTATCACTAGTCGTTTTAAAGATATTAGAAAATTTTACTTTCCGACAGGTAGAAATGCATATCTCGAAATAATCGAGCGAGTTACATAATAGAAGCATACCAAATCGGTATCAATAAAATCCTATTGATTTTCAGTCATATCTAGTTATAAGAAAGTTTTAATTTTTTGTAATTGTTTTCTAAAAACGAATAAATATAGAAACTTTGATTTTTGGCTAAAAGATTTTATGCATAACAGATTCAATGGAGGCACATCATAAGAAACATCTAAAAAATGGGAACTCTAAATAAAAAAAAAATCATTTCAGTTCTACTGCAAAGTACAAAAAAAATTAGCTTAATTTATACAGTTAAACTTGGCAATGTTATATATATATATATATATATATGTATATATTATATATATTTCATCTTCCCTCTATTCTTTCATTGGATTTTCAAATTATTTTTATTATATATATATATATATATATATATATATATATATATATATATTAGTGTTGAATATTGGACACTTTTGATGTATAACGTCTTTGTCGGCACCTAGCATGGGGTCTATGTCAGCAAATCGGGCGTAATGAAAAGAGAGAGATTTTGAAGGATTGTAGTTTGGCGTGTAGTAGTCGGAGGGGGACGGCAGTGGTACCAAGTGTTAGGCTGGGGATGTACGCGTATTGTGAGGGGTGACACGTTCAAGAGATGAATGCGACCGACCGCGAAATAAGATAAAAATTATCAAGCAATAATCAGATTGCTAAATTTTATTTCTTTAATTCTGGTACTTAATTAACATTTCGCGTAATACATAACTTTATAACTTATTAGACCACTGTTGACAGTTTGTAGAAATAAATGAAATGTTTATGTAAGCCGTTGCTTCATTTACAAACACCCATGTGATAACACGTATTCTACGCTGTGGACGTTTCTTTGGTACAGCCCCTCAAGTCTTTTTTTAACTATTTTACATTAATGAAATTTTTGCAGGCCATTTCGCAGAAAAAAAAATACCGGTTCTATTTTTTGAGAATGTGGACACTTTTGATGTATAACGTCTTTGTCGGCACCTAGCATGGGGTCTATGTCAGCAAATTGGGCGTAATGAAAAGAGAGAGATTTTGAAGGATTGTAGTTTGGCGTGTAGTAATCGGAGGGGGACGGCAGTGGTACCAAGTGTTAGGCTGGGGATGTACGCGTATTGTGAGGGGTGACACGTTCAAGAGATGAATGCGACCGACCGCGAAATAAGATAAAAATTATCAAGCAATAATCAGATTGCTAAATTTTATTTCTTTAATTCTGGTACTTAATTAACATTTCGCGTAATACATAACTTTATAACTTATTAGACCACTGTTGACAGTTTGTAGAAATAAATGAAATGTTTATGTAAGCCGTTGCTTCATTTACAAACACCCATGTGATAACACGTATTCTACGCTGTGGACGTTTCTTTGGTACAGCCCCTCAAGTCTTTTTTTAACTATTTTACATTAATGAAATTTTTGCAGGCCATTTCGCAGAAAAAAAAATACCGGTTCTATTTTTTGAGGATGTGACAGACTTTAATAAATTGTAATGTTCTACTAGACTGCGCTGTGTCCCAAATGTCAGCTCTCTAGGACGTAGGAAAGTATGTTGAAATGCCATCAAAGAAGTTGGAACAGACAGACACATACACATCATTCATGATGAGTTAAGTAATAAAATACATTTAATAGCAAAATGTATTAATATATATGGAATGGCATGCATCAGACAACAGATTTGTTTTAATCTAAATTTGAGTAGCATCATTTGTATGATACTAATACATTTCGTTCTTGAAATAATGCACAATTTTTTTATTCAAAACGAATAATCAAAAGATTTAATCCTACGAAGGATCCATTCACTTGAAAAACATTTGGAACAAAATTGACTAAAAACTGGCGAGATAGCAGTGTTTCTCTATTCTATTGCATTTATAAAGGTTAATAGAAAAATGAATTTCAGGGAGGGGGGCGGTCAAATTGCTTTCTGCTTGGGGCGGCAAAATACCTAGAGCCGGGCCTGCCTTTAGCTCACATTAAACTGCATTGATACAAATCATATCTAAAAAAATTTCTATCCCCATGTTTTCTCCTGATAATATTTATTTGCAAAATATACTAACATGAGTTAACTCGGGATAATCCACAATGCGTTTAATAATTCATTATATTGAGTTTAATTGCACAAAATAACAAATCATTTTTTTAAATGACACTGAATTGGCAGTTTTCGTTTTCATTTGGCAACTGGATGTATTTTTACAGGCGGTGCAGAAGGAAATGCAAAAAAAACCTGAAATATCTCGAGATCGGCTAGTCCTAGAGTAATGGAGTCAGTCTTATTCTTTTCATCATCAAAAATTACGTACAAAACGAATATTTCATTGATACATTTGAGCATGTGTATTCTTTTATTGTAGATTTTAATTATTTTTGCATGCCATTTCGCAAAAAATGGCAGGTTCTTTTATCTAGAATCGTACTAAAATCTAATCAGCACCAGAGTAACTAACTCACAAGTGACTTATCTACCAAATTTTGTGAAATTGGATAGATTAATTTTTTAACTAGAGTGGATATATGCAATTTTTACGGACCATTTAACCCTTTTGCAACGATCGGCACGCCCGCGTGCTGGCTGCGAACTTGCATTCAAGGACGGACGGCACGCACTCGTGACGGAGGAAACTTTACCGTAAACGAAGAGTGGCACGCATGCGTGCCTTCACTTGAAATGTTTTAATTTGTCTACTAGATGGCGTTAAATGTCTGTGGAACTAACTTCAATATATTTTGCAGAGGCATGACCTTGGCAGAAGGAGGATCGAATGAATTATTTCTCCATTTGGAGCGGTGAAACATGATTTTGTAATATAAACAGACAGAGCAATTCTCGCAGCATCAGCAATTTTATAATTGAGTTTCGGGTTTTATTTTTATTTCAGCGTTATGATTTCATTGGTGAATCATAGAAATATAAGAGAGTATTTTTTTTTTGTTTGGGTTTTAGAAGCAGTGAAATTATTCGTTTATTTCGGATAAAAGAATGGGAGCAACTAACGAGTATTTTGTATTCAGATTTGTATGAAAAATATACATCAAATAGGAAATAAAGATTTCTTTTATTCCTGAAAAAAGTAGATTTCTGTGTTGAATAGGTGATTTTTAGTGAATTTTCTTTTAGAGTTAGGCTTAGCGCAAAAAATGGGCCGTCCTTTGGGACCAGTTCGGAAGCGAAGCGCTCCATCTTTTGGGCCGCAACAGCTCCGGAATGCCGCCGTCGCGAAAGGGTTAACAAAAAATGGCAAGGGCTTTTATGTCCAATCATACCAAAATCTAATCAGTACCAGAGTAAATTTTATTCAAAATTTGATGATTATTACTCTTATCAGGGACCATTTTCAAAGTTCTAAAAAATATTGCTCGTAAATATAAAGTAGTAAATAGATAAATAAAACATAATTAAATATTAAGTTAAAAGTTTTGCCAATTTTTGTAATGTTATTAGTACAGTAATAGACCTATTATCCTGAATTCAGAAATCTAGGAAAGAAATTTAAATGATGATTTTGTGTGTATGTGTGTTTTCAATGGAAGTTGTTAATTTCCTTTAATATATAAACAAGATTGAAAACAAAATATTTATTTTCTTTTAAATGTATATAGTGATTTTGTAATATAAAACAATTACAGAACAACCTCCAAAATCTGGACATTTTTCAAATTTTTGAAGTATTGGACTGTCAAAATCGCGAATTTAAATCAACAGGGTAAGATTATTTCTATTGAATTACATTTTATAAACAAATATTTTTTCCCATAATTGATTTTCTGAACTCCAAGTATGACATGAAAATTTAGGAGTCTATTTTTACACCGAATATAAAAATAGACTACCATAGATCTGCTCTTTGGTAGAGCATAAATCATGTTGTTGACGTTAACCTTTCCCCAAATGCAAAACGCTCAAAATTTATTTCGCTTTTTTCATTATAGTATGGAGCCCATTCTTTAATGGATTCTGTTTTGCCTAAGATCTGAGGAGTTTTCTGTTCAAATTTAACTTCCTCGCAACAGCACAGTTGCTATTTTCATTAGTGAAAGTATTAACTTTGAGCTTGAAATCAGGCTTGTAAAACCATATTTATGATAAATAACTAAAGAAGATCCTATTGTAAAGCACAAAGTCATCAACCTCTCAAAGGGGTCAACTGCATTCAGGAGTCTTTTCTTTTATCTTTTCGTGTTCAATGCACCCCCCCCCCCCCCCCCCAATAATGACTCATCGTATTTTAGAAAAATATTTAGAGGAGTGGTCATTTTCTTTGTAAGAAGAGTTATTTATTTTATCTATTGCGGATTTGGAAAGCTTGTAGTGTGGAGGATTCCGGATAATGGGCCTGCTATTGTATTTCATATTGTGTTTGTTTTGTAGAAAGCATAGATATTTTTAAAAATTTAATATCCAGGTTCATTTTTGGCACATCCTGTGATTAATGGGAGCAAGACATTTAGTTTAAAATGGATTCTGAACCTCTACAGATACCCAGCCATGCAGGGAGTCACCTTCTCATGCGCCCAACATCCTCGGAACGGCTGGAAAACATCAGTGTGGACATTTTTGTGATGCAAATTTTAATTATTGATTTTGTAGAAGACATTAATTTCTATCCAATGATATCTTTCATTTTTATCTGCAATGTAAATTGTGCAATTGAGGTCGGGTGTTTTGTTTTTTATATTGACGGCTGTACATTCATTTTCAAATAGCTTGAAAACAATCAATATAAATCCTTATTTATCCTTACTTAAGATTTTATTATAATATCTCTATGTGACGTTATCTATGCTCTATAAAATATTTTTCTTTTTGCATCTGCTAGGTAGTAGTACATTTTTTGATACGACGGAGAAAACATATCTAAAAAAAAGAAAGACAGACAAACATTAGGATTCCATAAAGTGACTTTTCTTTAGTTTGAGTAATAATCTCTGGGATTTGAGAATTTGGATTGAAATAAAATGTTGATTGCATTTGACAATCATAAATCATACTGAAAATCAAAACCTAAACTGGCAAAAGAATTTACAAAGGATGTATTGCGCACCACAGTTTTGAAATACATATAAACAGTCTTCCATAAAGCCTAACTCTCAGTCAAAACTTGACTTTGCACTCTTTTCTACAAAATTCATTCATTCTGCAAAGTCATTCTACAAAATTTCCACACTTAGTAATTTTTCTTTTTTCCAGTGAAGTTAATGGCTTGATAAGAAGAAAACAAATCCCACTAGGCTGCAATAAAAGTAGTAAATGCTAATGCTTTGATGTTCATGTTTTGTCCTTAGTCATGATTATTCTCTATAAATTGTTTATAATTTTGTAGCTTCAAGTTCTTTACCAGAAAAAGGCCCAGTATTTAAAGAAGATTGAAGAAAGATCTCTGGAAGCATCCAATAAAAGAAAAGAAATGACAGATGGTTTGTCTATGTAAGTCATCTAAATATTTTGAACATAATTTATTATAACACAATAAATAATAAACTAAATTACAATCTGCAAACAAATAAGGTATAGGAAATCCCTTTAGCTTCTCCTATTTGGATCCAGATTTGTTGGTACTGAAAAAGGAAATTTAAAGTTTTTCGTATTCTACTAAATCTTATTTGCAGCTGTTATCTATGTTATTATTAATTTATACTATATTTATAAAGTGCACTGTAGTACTCTATAAAAGGTAAACACACACATGTGTTTAATCTGTAGTGAAAGTCAGAAGGCTTGGCCGTGGCCTACATTTGCCAGAATTGAATAAGCTTGGTTACATTTGGAAAGTTCTGCTAATTATAATTGTTTCTTCTGTCCCAAACTGCCGAATAGTTATAAGTATTGTATCGCTCTAATGTGCATGACTACTAGTTTTACATTATCAAATAAAATATTTATATCTGTGCCAAAAAATGATGTTTTTCATAAAAAATAGTTTCATAATAAATTCATCTGGAGCATGAAGCCAAATTATTAGCAAAATTCACCACTGTCATTAAAGACTGTTCATTACGTATGTTATGGTAATAAATCAGTGATTGTATAATCCAATTTTCAAAGCTTTTTTATGAGAAGTTATTTCTTTATAAATAATAATGATAAACTTTGAAAATCCTTAAGGGTGTCTACTACTGCGTTAGTTTTGCTATTACAGGTGAATTTAATGCCAGATTCAAAGTGGATTATTGACTTTGTACCTGATTTACTGTGTGATGTTCATAGGTAATTTAGAGAATATAAAGAATTCTGGGCATGAAAGCTTTTTATACCAGTATATTGTAGTGAGCAGTTACAATTTAGTATTTTCATTAAGAGCATGTGCTTTTGAAAAGTTATAAAATAGATTTTATCAAAAAAAATAAATCATAAATTTAAAACATTGCGCAAAAGGAAGAGAAATTAAATAAAAAATAATTTAAGATTGCGTCACGTATTCAGAATCATAAATAATTTACTGTTTATTATAGGTTTTAAATATAATATAGAAAACAATTTAAAACTGTTTTTAATTTAAAAATAAATTATTAAATATTATATTTAGAATCCTCACAAATCATATAAATAGAATAAAAAATATATGCATAAAAATATATATACATATAAACATAAATACATAAATATTATTTTTAATCCCCCCCCCCCCCAAAAAAAAAAATACACCGCTCAACCTAAACTTTCGGTTTACATTTACTGTATAACAAACTTATTATAAAAGGCTGTTTGCATTCAAAAAATTGCAGAACACATTCGTCCAGTCCAGTGGAGCTGAAATGGTTTTACGTGAATAATATTTTGTAAAATAAAACTTCAATAAGGTTCATTAAATTTATTTTTTTTTTTTTTTTTTTTTTCAGACTCATTCGTTTCGTTTTCAAACTTTCAAAGTGCTACAAATTATTTGCTAACTGTTTATAGCTAGCTAGCACTTTTAGTTTTTGTCCTGATTTCATCTGGATACTCCGACTCTAGATATGCAATTTTCTCCAAATATGCATTTTTTTTTTATTAACTTGCTTTGCGGTATATATATTAAACTTAACAATATATCGGACAAGATTTTACAGTTAATTTAATCTATAAACTTGTCTGGTGGCACATAATTACATACTTGATTACTTGTATTTCCATGTATTCTATTCAAACCTCATCAATCATTAAACATCTTTAGAATCCCCAAGTTTATTTAACCTTCTAATGTTTTTAAGCAAAATAAAATATCTCGTGCTTGTGCACCCATATTTTACCAAGGAGTAAGTAAAAACACTGAGCAATCGTGACATAATATTGCAGCCAGCTTTCCCAGCTATTGGAAAATCCAGGTTAAAAGCTAAGCTATTGAAATTATAACCACTCGGTCCCAAACCCAATTATATATACTTGCAAGACTTTAAAAGAGTTACAAATTCTTGCCTATTGTTCATAGTTAGCACTTTTAGTTTTTTACATATATAAGCATTACAAACTTGTAAAACAAAAAATTTTCAATCTTTTCCACTTGACAAGACGATTACTTGAAAACTAAGTCAGTAAAATTTAATAAATTAGCCCTTTTTTTTTTTTTTTTTTCAAAAAATAGATTCAGAGAAACTAAATTTTCTAATACATATTTTTGTCCCTTACTGTTTATATCTATCTTTTGAAGTTTGAGTGAAGAAAAATTAAAAACTCACTCGCTCGGACAGACGCTTTAAGTGTTTTCTAAAAAAGTTCAAAGTATTAAAATTATTTTATATATTCATAACCTCGACTAACAGAACAAGAAAAGATATGTACATTTTTATCTATTAGGTTGGGAGAAATTGGTGTCCAAAGTGTTTGCATTTTTTGTATAGCTCTGATTTCCACCACAGATACCACAAATGTAGATGTGATTCACATAATAATAATAAAAATAATAAACATTCAAGAAAAGGGTTTCAAGTTTACACCTTGAGTTTCAGGTTTCACAATATATTTATTGTTTCTGAAATAGAGTGCCATCACAGTACAATCGATCTTAGGCAAACTGTCAAATTCCCTTTCAAAAACCAGGATCCATGTTTACAATAAAATAAAATAATCAACAAATGATTTAAATTAAGTCAGACCAAGTACAAATGTAAGAAAAATTCAATTGTACACAAAATTAAACCCCAACTACCCTGCAAATATCTCAAGACAAAGTACAATAGAATGTTGCATCACAGGTCGAACGGGAAAAATGACATCACAGCCAATCATGGGGCGTTTTGCGTTTGCTCAGATTTTTCTTTTTTTCTTTTCTTGATATTTAAATAAATAATTGTTTTAATAAATTGTTTTAAGTTTGGGTATTTGGAATCAGAAAACAATTCTCTTTAAATATAAATTAGTTTTAAGAGTTTTAAAAAAGACATTGGAATTGTCCATCGCTCCACGATAATCGAATCAACTGTTTATGCCTTTGAGAAGCAATTTAATAGCTCTTTGGTCTATATGTCCGCCTTAGGGGCGGGAGGTACATACAGCTTAGTTGGAGGATACGTACATTTGAAAATTATAAGCGGTCCTAGATTTTGCAACTTACAAAGTTGCTTGCAGTCTGCAACTCATTAAAACATGTGTTTTTCTGAAGACCGTAAAACATAGGGCGATTCCCCGTATTTGTCTTGAGCTTCAGATTGTTAACATATAGATGCAGCCTTTGTGATTTCTGAACTTGTTGTAAAGGAGTGTTGAAGACCCAGACCATACAGCTGACCCAAGGGTATGCAGCAGCAAAATGTGAGGCCAGGAGAGTTGTAAAGGAATGTGAGACAAGTGTGCTGTTTGTTGTGCCAAAAAACACGAGAGAAGGAAAGGACATATACATGGATGGGTCAGTCACTCTATCCATACTTTAGCTCTTGCATTTTCCTCAAGCCTGTAGTTAGCTCTTGGATTGGAAGGAAAATGTTACTTCTTCAGGTTTTTGAAAGTTCAATGTAATAAACGTTATACTGATGTATAAGATTTACCACTTTCTTGTCTGGTCGTGTTATTGCCATCTTCTTGGATGAAAGCCTTCAGTTTAATCAGTTACACAGAAATTCCTTTAACTATTTGAAATATTTTTATGAAATTTTGTAGTTGATTTTGTTTGTTTTTGATTTCTACGTTTTTGTAATGGTAAACCATGAACTCTGTTATAAAGCTGTTTGTGTGCAGCTTGTTTTTAAATTTGAACCGTTCATCTCACAACCTTGAAATTTGACATTTAGATGCAGATTTGGAATCCAACATCAACAAACATAAAAATTCAAAAATGTAACACTTCAGTGTGAGAAGGGGGTCAACAAATAAAATGCATTTATTTTATTGGAGTGAAGTGTCAAATGGGAGAGCGCCTCAAAACTTCAAATACCAAATTTTTCAATTTTAAATTCACTGGATAAAATTGCAAGTTTTTTTATTTTTCTTAGCTTTGATTAAAGTATTACATAAAATTATTTGAAATAATATGGAAAGATACATCGTCCTACTCCAGTTACAGGAAAAATAACAGGAGAGCTTTAGGTTCAAATGATTAACTAAAGCAGGGGGTGATTATAAAGGCAATATAAATATTAAAAGTACTTGCCGCCTTCGGCAACCAGCCTGTTCGCTACCCTTGAAAATTCTGACAGTGGCAAACTCGTTAGCACCATAACCCCATGGAGTTGTTGTTGAGACTCAGACCATCCAACCTACCAGAAAGGTGTAGAAGACCCAGACCGTCCGACTCATCCTGAGGACTTGAGTATCTAGTTGGATGGCCGGAGTCTATTATACCAGAACCCAGTGGGGGGACATTCACAGGGACCGTACCCTCCTTCCCCTACCACCAACCTCTCGGAAGGACTTACGGACCCACATGTTTAACGTGATTGTACTCTGCGTGAACACAGCTGCAGTTTTGGCAGTGGCAGGAATCGAACCTGGGCCTACTGAGTGCAATTTCCGCATGCTAACCCCTGGGCTACCGTGCCCTCAACCCTGTGGAGTTAATAAAGTTTGTTTTGGTTTAAACCATTTAAAACCATAATTCGTTGAAACCATAATTCAATCATTTACATTTTTTAATGACACCAGGAAGTACCACCCAATTTAGACTGGAACCCAGTGGGGGAGGTATCCACAGGGACTGTACCCTCCTTTCCCTACCACCAACCTCTCGGAAGGACGTACAGACCCACATGTTTAACGTGATCATACTCGTGGAGTTAACAAAGTTTGTTTTAGCTTAATGACGTTAAAACGATAATTCAATCATTTCAATTTTATAATGACCATATGCTAAGCTCTTAATCCCATCATTTAAAATATAACGTAATTTTCTAATAAATATAATAATTTCATGTAAATGTAATAATTTCACTCTGTATACTGTTACCACCAGCCGATGTATACAATATATCACCGCAATTCAATCCACCATAATTCAATCATTTAAATTTTATAATGACCATATTTATTATATATTCAATCATTTAAATTTTATAATGACCATATTTATTATATATTCAATCATTTAAATTTTGTAATGACCATATTTATTATATATTCAATCATTTAAATTTTATAATGACCATTTATATTAATGACCATTGTTTTAGTTTAATGACATTAAAACCATAATTCAATCATTTAAATTTTATAATGACCATAAGCTAAGCTCTTAATTTCAACCTTTAAAACATAACGTAATTTTCTTGCATGCCAAAAACCATCGCCATAGGAATGTCGTGCGTCTGCGCGCGCATGTGGGTGAAAAATTGGAACTTCTTTGGCCTTTTTGCTGAGAAATTTAAAATCATGACTTCTTTAAAATCCAGATTGTGCGGCTATTTTTAATTATTTTTTGACCAGATTAAGCTTGTAAGAATGCCCGACGTTTGAGCTTTGTAAAAATGTAAATTACTAGTCGAAATTATCGGTACTTTTCCCGACGCAAGGATTTAAAATGAAAGTTCATTTTTTTGAGCTAAAAGTGACTTTTGTTTTAACAACTTTAAAAAATATTAGAATTTGTCCCTGAGATTTGAAATTGATATATTTTTACTTGCAATTGTCTGCTCTTTTCGGTCGTGTGATTTGTTTTTTTCTACGATGTCTGGATGGTGGAGAAAAAAGGGGAAAAATGATCGAAATCGCATAAAACATTAAATAACAAAAAAAAAATTCACATTTTAAAAATTTGTTTTCACGTATCACCTTCACCCCCACCCCCCGGGTCTCCGATTACCAAATTTTGTAGCTCTGCGACACTCAGTCACTGAGCTTATAGTGTATAAGACAGACACACATTGCCTTTTATTATATAGATTCAGACTCATCAAAACTAAGAGCAGATTGCTAAATTTTTCGTTTTTGAAGTTACTGCAGTTTGATAGAAACAGAAAGTTTTAATTTTTTCTTATAGTTGTGACAAAAAGTTATCAACTAACAGTTATGATAAATATATGTGATGTATCATTTCTACACAAATACAGAAAATAAATCGGATGTTACAAGTTGATTAGAAAAGGAGAGGAGCACTAAAATGTGTGTGGGAGCTCGATGAATATTAAAGTACAATAATTATTCATATAACAATTCGAAGAGACTTCCACACGATCGTGCACATCAAAGCAAAGAGCGAAATATTATTTCTTTTTAATTTTGAAGTGACTAGGAAGAGAGAGCGGAAAAAGGTGGAAATAGTAAGTTTGTTTTGTCTTACTTGCTGAAAATCCAATAAACAAGCAAATGTGGAAAAAATATCAGAAATATCATTTCAATCCAAATATAGGGAGAAAAATTCAGATGTTTTAAGTTGATTAGAAAAGAGGAGAATACTAAGACGTTAGGCCTGCCTACGAAAATGAAAACGCAATAAAAATTTTGGAATGAAGATACCAAAACATTGGATGCATTCAGACTAATTTTTATATTTTGAGAGAAGGGAGGAAGGCGATAAAAACTGTTCTTGTTTTTTCTTAGTTGTATAAAAAGTAATCAATAAACAATAAAAGAAGAACATTTAAGTGTAAAATTTAAAAATAGTTGATAAAAAGAGGGGAGGGGGGGGGGTAATTAAGTATAAGGATGAAACTCAAACTACAATAAAAATATTCAACTTGAGAATAAAAAAAAATCTGGTACAAAATCTATAAAGAAATTACCAAATTTTTCATTTTTGCAATCACTGAAAGGAAGTGGGTGGTTAAAAGGCTAAAAATTTAAAATTAATGAATGAAAATAATCTGAAAACAATTTTCAGATGCATCATCTTGACTAAATAGTAAGATAATTAAATTAACACGATTCGAAAAAGAGTTATAAAAGGTGTGCATGTAAGTGGGATTTGTGTGTGCAAAAATTAAAATTATTCAAGTGGGATAAAAAAAAAAATGGGACCCATCGACGCTAAGATCAAAGTATCAAATTTTTAATTTTACAGTTGCTGATGAGGTAGGGGGAGATAGAAAGCAGACAATAAAATATTTGTACTTCCTTTGCTGTGAAAAAAGAAATGAACAACAACTTTAAGAAAAATTTGGAGATATATTATCTAACTCAAAATGGAAAATAACATGGATATTTTAGGTTGATAAGAGAAAAATAAGATAGGGTTATAAAATGTGGAGAGGGGAGGGGTACAAAATTTAAAATATATATATTTCACTGGAGAATTAAATATTTGGGTGCATCAAGACTAAGAGAAAAATAATCAGTGATTTTTCCATTATGATGGAGCCGATATGGTTTTGCGTTTAACATTTTGTAAAATAATACCAACCTGTTCCTGTGCAATAAAGTTCAATAATTTTATTCGAATATTTCAAACTCATCAGTTTTGTTTACAGGATTTCACAGTGCAACAAATTTTGCCACGCTTTTATAATTTCTGAGTAATCATCTTGTCAAGTTGAAGATTTTTCGTTTCTCAAGTTTATAATGCTTATATCTAAAAAACTAAAAATGCTAGCTATGAACAATAAGCAAGAATTTGTGAAAAGCTCCGCAGGTGTATACAGAGTGACAACTTATATCCGTTACACCTCCCTTAACTTCTAAACGGTGACAGCTTAGGCCATAAAGTTGGTGTCTAGGTATAGTAAAAAGGCTATGTGCCACTTGATGAGACAACTTACAACGCCATCTATCGGCAAATTTTGGAATTAGCGGTTCTATCTCGTAAACGGTGAAATATACATGAAAAAAGTCAATTAGAAAGTTGTAGAACACTCCTCTCGATTTAGAGCAAAAGGATACCTTGCGCACATTAATACTCAAAACAGAATGCAAAAAATGAACATTTGTTCGATTGTGAAGCGAAGCAAGAAAAGACCACCTTACGGACTAAATACGAGCCCATGTTGTGGCGCAGGGGAAACGCACATGATTCGCATTCATGAGGACCATAGTTCTGTCCCCGCCGTTTGCGTATTTTACTGAATGTCTCTATAAACCATGAAAACTTTCTGCTGATCTTGCAAAATCGTCTCTCCAAACACACAGCTCAACTCAACCATGTCTGGTATAAAAATCACATGGATCTCATGTATTACGCAAATGAGGATGGAACGTCATACCTATTCACCAGAGACTACTACTATAAAAAGGATGTTTCTGCTAGGTTGTACATTAAAGCGGAGAGTTATGTCAAAATTTGGCAGTAACGAGTATTGCGAGACGTTGTTAATCTACGGTGAATGTGGGTATAAGGCAAAATCAGCTGTAAGGCTGTATCGTCAACATTTCTCTCAAGGCCCGCATCCTACGCGGCAGACCATCTTAAAAGTTGTAAAAGGTTTAAGGGAGACGGGCTGTAAGTTGTAAAACGTTTAACGGAGAAGATGTGCTAGCATACACTATCGCCCATCCTCAAAGCAGCACAAGTATGATCAGTAAAAATTGTGGCTGCTCAAAAAGCCGCGTCTGGAAAATCCTGAATGAAGCAGGTGCTCATCCATACTGATCCACACCTGTGCAGGGATTGCTGCCAAGAGATGATGAGAGACGTTACACATGGTGCAACTTTGTAATGAATAACTTAGAGGTCCACACAACATTCCTGGCAAACATAATATGGACAGATGAGGCATGTTTTTCAAGGAACGGAATGTTTAATAGACAGAACGTTCATACCTGGTCGCTGGAAAATCCGAGATATGCCGTCGAAGTTCGACATCAACAACGCTGGTCGATTAATGTTTGGTGTGGAATTTTTAATGACAGGCTCATTGGACCAGTATGTTACGAGGGCACGTTAATGGGACAACGGTATTTGCAGCTTCTGCAGAATGTAATAACTGACTTTGTTGAGAATATATCGTTGCATCTACTCCTACATGTATGGTTCCAACATGACGGCGCACCTCCGCATAAGATTTCAAACGTTCAGCAGTACCTAATAGAGACATTCCAGAATCAAGTTATCGGGTATGGTGTTTCCGTTGAGTGGCCCCGCGCTCACCTGACTTGACCCCATTGGACTTCTTCTTATGGGGACTCATAAAAGGGCAGGTATATGCAACCCCTCCGCCAACATTGCAGGATTTTCGACAACGCATTACTGATGCTTGTGCGTCCGTAACACCTGCCATGTTGCACAATGTGCAGTGAGAAATCCACTCCAGAGTGCAAATATGTATAGTGGCTAGCGGAGAGCAGTTTGAGCAATATACTATTGTAAATAAATGATCCTGAAGACAGGGTAGTGTCTCAGTTTCTTTCTTCCACTCTTTATGACATGACAATTTTTGAAATCATGACCAAACAAATGTTCATTTTTTGCATTCTGTTTTGAGTATTAATATGCGCAAGGTATCTTTTCGTACTAAATCGAGAGTGCTCTACAACTTTCAAATTGACTTTTTTCACGTATCTTTCACCATTTACGAGATAAGACCGCTAATTCCAAAATTTGCCAATAGATGGTGTTGTAAGTTGTCTCATCGAGTAGTGCATAGCTTTTTTACTATACCTAGACACCAACTTTATGACCTAAGCTGTCACCGTCTAGAAGTTAAGGGGAGTGTAACGGATATAAGTGGGCACCATGTATAATAGATTTTGTATCGAACTCTTAATGTTCAAAGTAGAGTAGTTATAATTTCGATATTTTAGTATTTCAACCTGGGTGGGAAAGTGGTAATACTTAAAATGTTACCAGTGTTGCAGTTCAATGTGTTTACTTACTCCTTGGTGAAATATGGTGTCCATAAGTGTGAGATTTTTTTTTTAAATTTATAAAAAGCTAGGAATTTAAATGAACTTTGGGATTCTAGAGATGTTTAATGATTGATAAGGTTTGAACAGACTAGATGGAAATATGCATATTCAAGTGCATATTTATGTGCCATCAGATGTATAAGTTAAATTTATACACCGTTAAGCAAGTTAGTAAATTAATTTGAGTATCCAAATGAAATCAGGGTGAAAACTAAGAATGTTAGCTAGCTATAAACAGTTAACAAATTATTTGTAATGCTTCGAAAGTCTGTAAACAAAACAAATGAGTCTGAAAAAATGGAGTAGACTTTCTGAACTTTACTGGAGAATAAATAAAATTGGCATCACATCTGATTTCAACCAGCAGAAACAACAAGCACACAACTATAATAGAAGGTCTTTTATTTCACTTCTTTAAGACGTGCAAAACTTAAAAAGGCCAGAGCACTTTCGAGCTTACATACGCTCTTCATCAGTGGCTACATGGAAATAGGAATGATCGTTCATATATAGACCAGAAAAGGTGGCAAATTTGCATAAATACAATTATCAATAAACTTGCGTTTATCTAAGAATACAAAAATACAAAACATTTTGCACAGATTCAAAATTCAAGCATAAATCACGAAAAGAACAGTAAAAATTTAAAATTTTATTACAGATTTTTCAAATTCAAAAATTTTTTTTTAAAAATGGGTGCAATAAGGTCCAATCTCCGAGAGGATGACATCAAAAATAACTATGAAGAGACTGGATTCTCCTTAGATAAACGTAAGTTTATTGATAATTGTATTTATGCAAATTTGTCACCTTTTCTGGTCTATATATGAACGATCATTCCTTTTTCCATGTAGCCACTGATGAAGAGCGCATTTACGCTCGAAAGCGCTTTGGCCTTTTTAAGTTTTGTACGTCTTAAAGAAGTGAAATAAAAGACCTTCTATTATAGTTGTTTGCTTGTTGTTTTTACTGGAGAACTTTCTAAACTTTACTTTCCTACACAATGTTATTCACACAAAACCATTTCGGCTCTATCAGACTGGAGCCCCTGCCAATTTTTTTAAATTTGGTATTTATATTTTGTGATATGCACATTCGTTATAGGCATATTTTGTGAATACTTATTGTAATATTTTGTGATAATGCACACATGTTATTGGAACATTTGTGATAATGCACCACACGTCTGATTGTCATATTTTGATATAATGCACTCTCTTGATTGCCATAATTAGTCATAATGCCTCAGATTGTTATTTTCAATTTAATTATGTATGGCTTCTTTTTATACTTTCTGCTTCATAATTTTTAGTATTGATATCAAATAGCTTATTTCATGCAGGGAAAACCTCATTGAGTGGAATCTCCAATTTTTTTTTTTAAACATTTCTGAAATATAGTTTTGATTCAATATATTGTATGGTAAAAGAAATAGCTGAGAAATCCAATGGGTTTAGCTAACAAAATTCTGAAAGCTTGAAATATTTTTCATTTTGTTTGTCCACCTGACGTTCTATGCTTTTTTTTCACAGTTTTGTGAAATTCCGAATACAAATGTACAATGTGTGCTTGTTCATATTTTTGGAATAGGCTTTGTAGCAAGTTTTGGTTATTTATCTTGAGTATGGCTCATTACTATCAAGATAAATTAAAGCAATATAAAAAAATATTAAGTTTGGGGGAAATAAAAGCACTTTTCTAGAATCAACAGGTTTCAGAAGCAAAAGATAGTCTCCTTTGTCAGGATAAATGAGACTAGAAGTCACTTCGGCAAAAGGAAGAATATGTCAGATGGACATATTCCTGCTTATGCTGTAGTGACTGCTCTATTTCATTTAGCCTAACGAAGTAGACTCTTTTTTGCCACCAAAAGCATTTGATAGCTTTATGCACTTTATGCTATTACAAAAACGTTGTGCTTCTAGATTTCAGTTTATTTAGACATCAGTTTGAGCAAATTGTTCAACATTTTAATTTAAGATTTGTTAAAAAAAAAACACTTAAATGTTACAACATATTTTATGCCTGGCCGTCCAAACAGTTATCTTACACCTTTCTGGTAGGTCGGATAGTCTGGGTCTCAACAAATTTTATGTTATGTAATTACATTGTCAAATCTAAATTTCCTAATCTAATTTCCCCACCCCACCCAGGGAACAGAATTGTCATTATTTTTAAGGAGGTTTTCTTGTAGAGATTTTTTATTTATATTTTATGTTATTATAAATTTTTGTTCCCATAAAGCATTGTTGAATTCATAATAATAGATATTGATCCTGCAATGTGTTTATTTGCAATGTGTGTGATTTGTGTGTGTGTTGTTCACAATTAAAAAATTTAATTTTCTGTTTATACCACTAACTTTTTAATGTTTCTTTCAGCATGTCTGTCAATCTTACTCCTATGATGAACTCCAGCATGAAGACATTGTCTACACAGTTATCTACCTACGTAAATGATCTGTGTGCCATTAAGAGAGATTTTATGGTGAGATCATTTTTACTGTCTATTTTTATTTATTTATTTTCGTTATTTCACCATGTTTTTGTTGGAAAATTGATGACACGACTAAACCACTTCATCAGCAATCTGAATTTTAGTGAATAACACTAATATATTGAATAGCAGAGTGAAATGGCAGTTTGTGAAATGTCCAGGTACACTGATGTAAAATGAATCCGAAGTAGGTTAGAAAAATCACTTCACTTTATTTTGTGAATGAAAATAGACATCTTAGGCATATTACATACTGGGTAATCTTATGCAGAATAAAAGCAATACTATTTACACAACTTGAGCTAATAAGCTCCATATTGGTTTTTCTTGATAATAGTGGAATATCTTAAAGCATGTATCAGTATGGTAATGATAAAGTACTTATGTTACCTAATCTCTTTGCGTACACTTGAAGCCACCGTAGCCAGTGTCACACTTGGCCATAAAAGTTCCATTGAAATAGATACTTTAACACCGGTAAACATTTTTGCGACTTAAAGAAAATTAAATAAGAATTTAATTTTCTTTAATTTAAAGAAAAGCATAATGACTATTAACTTAGTCATTCATGATACGGTCATTTTACACAGAACTCAAAACTGATTCTGAACAGCCGTCGTATTGCCTAAACAAATCGATGTTCTTCGTCCAACACCATTGTCCGCTGGTGTACTCCACTACTAGACCGGACGACTACTACAGACTGACTGATTGTCAGAGTTGCTTTAAGAATGTTCCTCTATTTATATCCGAAGATGGGATTGTTCCGGTACGCCAACATAACTGGGAATGCCCCCGTATATGCAAAAGAGCTGCGTACGCATCAAGTACTTGATTTGCTTGAAAATGCATGCAGGGAAAACATCACGGTTCACACCCAAGAATGTAGTGAGTCGCTTGTGAGGAACCCAGTCATTTTTGAGCTTTTTCTTAGTATTCAGAGTAAGATATGTGTCTGGGGATGCGGTCGTAGACCTCGAACCCTCCGGCATCAGCAGCTTGGTCGAAAACAAGGCCATGAAGTCTGTTATCGCAACTGGGGAGCGCGAGATTACTGCAAAATTTAACCATTTCAGCCATCATCGGAGCGAAGATAGAAATTCACAGAAAGATGCGGATGTGGTCTGAGATGATAGGAGCCTGGGAAAATTCCAGAGGGGCTTATCACAGGGTGGTCTTGAATGGGGAAACGTGAATATATATGCAAAAAGGGCGTGCACGGGGGAGATGCCTCATGATTTTCAAAGAGTTAGGTCGCACGGATCGAGCTCGATAACCGAACAATGCGAAGGGAACTCACATTGCCTCGACCAGCCGAGGGTTCTTTGTAATATGTTTACATGCAACAAATGATGGTGAATAAAGTTTGTCTTTAATATGCATATTTTGCCTGGTTTATCCAAGCATATTGAGTTCCATCTTCTTTAGTATTATATCTCACAGATACGAACTTGCGAATCTCGGAGAGGAAGGATGATGAGCTACTGCAAAACTTCTATGATCGTACCCACAGGCACCGGCATTGAACATACCGGTGCACTTTCATCGATACGCACATGATGACCGAAACATTACTCCCAACCCAACATTTCTGTACCAACATCCGAACTACTATAACTAGCTAAGGGTGAAACCACGGAAAACGACTGGGTTCCTCACATCGTTCATTAAGAATTATGTGAACACACATTCATGGGAAATGTGAATCGCTATATTTACCTGCATTTTTCCAACAATTGGACCCCTCATGCAAATCCGTATGTCTACGCATATGCAACTAAATATTTAATCTGAGAAACGAAGGTATGTTAATAATACCAAAGCTCCCAGTATACTACTAAAAATGAAGGAAGTAAAAATTTTGAAATTCACATCATTACAAAAAATTTAAATTTAGCACATAAATACTTATAATATTGAAAATGTATATTGTAACTTAAAATGTAAGATCGACAGTTAATTTAAGTAGAAGCACACATTTCCACAACATTTCAATATTAAATATAGGCATTTAAAAGGTTTAGGTTTCCACAGAAATAGATAATTATTTATTGAGATATTAAAGATAGTAAAGTTTAAAATTTAAGGTAAAAAAAAAAACTGAGCATAACTATCAAGTTATTATATGATTTATAAATTCTGGTATAATCATAATCTTCAAGTTTAAATCTTAAGTATAAACATATTTACTATTTTATATTCAACACATTAACTTTAAAAGATTAAAAATTTGAGTATTAAGCACAATATTTGAGTATAGAAATTTGAGTGTAGACATTAAATTTAAATTTTTAAAAGCTTAATCCTTTTATTATTTAGTATATTAGTACAAGATAAGTATACATAATTAATACTAAAAAATTGCACAAAAATACTAAAGAAAATTTTAAATACATGACATAAGCACTCAGATAATAAATGTCATTCGTGAAAAATTCAACATGTATTTACTACAAAAAGTGATTTATCATCAATACAAAACTTACATATAAGCTACTAACATCCACATAAGCTACTAACTGGCATTATGTGGGTAATTAAAAATGGATATATATTCAATAGTGTAATGTTTAAAAGATTCAAGGTTACAAAAATTTATACTTAAGATACATTAGCTTGTATCAATGAGGGATAGATAAACAATAATATATAATAACCCCATTTGAAATTCTAAAGTTGTGTATTCAAATTGGCTTTTAAAGGTTAATGGTTTTTAATTTACATTTTAAATATATCATTACAAAGTTTAAATATTCTTTCTTTAGTCATTGGTTTAGTAAAATAATCTACTAAGTTATCTTTACTATTAACAAATTTGACATTAAATGACTCATTGACTATTAAATTTCTTAGGAAATGATATTTTACATCTATATGCTTAGTCCTATTGTTTTCAATTGGAGAATTAGAAAAATTTATTGCCGCTTCATTATTACAAAAAATGACACTATTATTTTTGTTAAAGTTTAACCCCAGCCTTTGACATTCCCCAATTATATTCTGTACCCACACCATTTCCTTGGCTGCTTCTGTTAGTGACACATACTCAGCTTCCATTGTTGACAAGCTGACACACTTATGTTTAAAGGTTCGCCAAGAAATGGGTACGCTATCAATGAAAAATATCATACCTCCAAGTGAAACATGGTCATCTCTGTTTGATGCAAAGTCAGAGTCTAAGTAGCAGTTTAAATTTAACGCTTTACTATTAGATTAACTTAACATATAATTCTTAGTTTTCTCAACATATCCTAATAATCTTAATAATGCATCTCAATGTTTAATTCCTGGATTTTCTTGAAACTGAGATAATATGTTAATTGCATAACACACATCTGGTCTAGTCCTACTAGACATAAAAGCTAAACATCCAATTAAGCTCCTATAGGGAAATTTTTGCATTTGATTCACCTCTTCATTTGTCAGTGGACAATCAATTATACTAAGAATATTGCCTTTAGCAATAGGAAGTGAAGTAATAAGATATTTAAAATGTTTAAACATTTGACATACTTTCTTTATGTACTGACTTTGTATGAAAAATTTGTCATCAAACTCTCTAAATTGCACTCCTAATAATTTCTTAATTTTTCCTAATATTTTGATATCAAATTCATTGCTAAATAGTGAAACAATATGGTCTACTATATCTTCCTGATACTTGGAAAAAAGAATTATGTCATCTACATAAATCAGTATAAAAACTTTGTTATTGTATGTTTAAGCACAATTACACCATTTAAATTAAGAACTTTAATTCTCTTAATTGTGTCAAATGCAATATCCCATTCCCTTCCACTTTGATAAAGATCATATATGTCTCTCTTTAACAAACAAATATAATTAAGTTGTTCCTGACTGACATAGCCTTGTGGTTATTTCATATAAATTTTCTTACTTAGCGTAGCGTATAGATAGGCTGATTTGATATCAAGTTGGAAATGCATCCAGCCAAGCATACAAACAAAAATAGAGAAAAATGCTCTGATTATACTGAAGTTGACCACAGGACTTAATACTTCATCATATGAATTTTCTTTCTCTTGACTATACTCTTGAGCTACCAAACATGCTTTAAATCTTTTAATTTTCCCTTTCTCGTCTCTTTTAACTGTATAGACCCATCTACTGCCTATATACTTGTATGAGGTGGATGCAGGAACTAGTTCCCAGACACCCCTCTCTTGCATTACGGCTATTTCTTCATCCATGGCCTTGCATCGTTTTTTAGACTGGGGAGATTTAATAACAGCACTATAACTTTTTGGTATTTATATCTCAACATTGCTTGCTTCTGGTCTACTTCTGGCCCCTGTCAATTTTTTCCTTTCCCTAAAATTACATAGTTTCTGATCGTATTGTACATTTATTTTCGCACAATACTTCTTTATGTCATTGTGTGACCTCAGCCTTTTCTTGTCTCCCTTGGCGTAGTAGTATACATCTGTTCTACTTCCATCAAGTCTTGATACGATTTTTTGTTCCCAATTAATATCCGAGCAAGGAGTCATATTGGAATCAACAGGAGAATCTGTTTCCTCACTGGATTCAGACGGATCCTCACCAGTGTCTTCACTCTCTCCTGCTTTACCCTCCAATTCTCTCTCGGATATTTCCCCCTCAGAATATTCTGAACAGCTATCTTTTGATACTTTCAAGGAGATAGTTCTGGGATAAGTAGGATCCAGGATGCTTGCTCTCCACTATATCACCCTCGTCAAATCTTACATTGGATGTTTCAATGACTTTTTTCCCCCTTAGAGTAAGAATTCTATAACCTTTGGTGCTTGTGGCATAACCTACCATGATTCCTACTTGTGCCCTCATGTCTAATTTTTTTCGAAGTTGACTAGGTTTGCCAACATAGACTTTGCAATAAAAAATCATAAGGTGATTTACTGATGGTTTCTACCATTGTAGAGTTCTTGTGGAGTTTTGTTTTTGAATTTATGACATATTCGGTTTTTATGTAAAACATAAAATGGCTTCTGCCCACATTTTGTCATCAACTTTACTTTCATTCAACATAGCCTTAACACAATCAAGGGCAGTTAGATTAAAGCTTTCTGACACTCCATTCTGTTGTGGCTGCTATATGTGTTAGTTCATTCCTCTTTAATGCCAAAGTACCAGTTCCATACCCAGTTCCATACCAGTTCAAAGTCTATTTGAAATAGACTTTGAACTGGTCATGACAAAACTCCATCCCACAATCCGTTCAGATGCTTAGGATCTTTGTACCTAATTGCCGTTCTTCCCTGGCTTGAAACTCTTTAAAAATTTTGAAAACTTCTGATTTTTGTTTCATGAAGCAAATAAATACTTTTCGGCTAAAATCATCAGTTATGGATAAAAAGTATTTATTCCCACCTAATGAAGCTGTATTGCAATGGTCTAGTGGACCTTATCCTACCAATAGGCTGATATGATACCCTTCTAGACTTAGCTAACTTACATTGTTTACAATTAATTTTCCTGTATTTAAGCCTAGGAAGTCAATTTACCGCAGAAACCTTGCTGGTCTGATATAGATAGTCAGCATTTATGTGACAATACTTTTTATGCCATAAACAATTTTCCTCACTCAGTTCAGTAGCTGAACTGCTAGGCCTAACTTTCGTATTGATCACATCCTTTTTTCTGTTTAGTTTTTAATTTTACCAAATCAGAATTAAATTTAGTTTCATTTGATTTAGGCACCTTTTTTATATCCTTTACTTTTTTTGAAAAACTTTTTAATTTTTATCTTTGGATTTTCTATCCCTTTTGGATTTCTTAACCCCCTTTCGATCCTCATTTTTATGCTCACGGTTTTCAATGTTAGTTTGTTCACTAGTACTATAATGTGGTTTTAAAAAATATTAACCTTCTTTCCTTTTGGCGTAAAAAAATTTGTCTCCTTTAGATGTAAAAAACCACGATACCCCATTAGCTCCCGTAAAGCTAACTTTGTTCCTCAAGAACTGAGGCTGCCAACAGGTTTCACCTAAGCTTAGGTGAATACATAACTTTTTCTAACACAATAACATTTTTCATGTCCTTGAACTGGACATACATTTCCACCATACCGATAGCCTTAACTGGACTTTCGATATCTCCTGCTGCTAGCTACATTGAAGTGCCTTTGCACTCATCAAATTTTGAAAATAACTTAATGTTATTACAGAAATGTCACGTAGCAGCAGTATCTACTACCCAGTTGAGCCTATCACTAGGATCGATCACAATATTAGCTTCTATACTAGTAGATGTATGTACTTCTACAATATTAGACCAATTAGACTTATTGGGACAATTTGACTTGATATGACCTAACTGTTTTCAGTAGAAGCATGGTCCCTTTACATTACTCTTGGAATTTACATTACTTTTGGGTAGTTTCACATTAGACATATTAGACATTTTTGTATTATTCATTTTTACATTATTTCTAGAAATTTTTTAATTAGATGTAAAATATGCAGAAGTATTAACACTTACATTAGTCATGTCAGTGTTTTGTTGTCGCTGCTTGCCTTCCTCGGCCAACAGTTCAGACTGTATTTTACTTAACTTAAAGTCTGCATCACTCCATCTACATATAATCCGCACTATTCCCCACTACTCCTTAGGTAAGTACTGTATAGCCTGGAACGCCACGTACAAGTTCTCTATTGGGTGATTAGCTCGGTAACTGCCTTCCGTATTTGTGAACAAAATATGTCAATGGACTCATCATGTTCCGGGCATACTGAAAAAACTCATCTAGTAACCACACCAGATTTGCATGGGTAGGAGCTTCAAAATGGTGTTTGAATGTCTCCCAGGCATCGGCTGGTTCATCTGAGATATTTATAAGTTCTTTATATTCTGGTGAAAGACTAATAAATTATACCCAGCGCCTTGTCTTTCATCCTATAAAAATCATCATAGTCCCGGCGAGACGTGTTTTCGTCTACTGGTTTTACGGTCCTGTCTATGTCGTGCCCTTCTTGACACGCATAGATTTTTAAGTTAAATTTTCCCATCTAAATTTGAAAGTTGCGATCGTATAGTATAGTATTTTTATTAAATGCTAATAATGGGAAAACTTACAAAATTAAAAACTTAAATGTTTAAGTTACCTGGTCCTGTCTTCTGAGAACCAAACTAAAGAAACTACTGGAAGGAAAATTTGGAATAAAGGGGGACTAAAATAAACACAACAGTATTAGGGAGAAACAAAACTAGAAATGTTATTGAATACTTTAAATACAGTTGACAGTTACATAAACGGGCAATTCAAGACTAAATCCTTGCCTCATGGCAGAAAAAAAAAGGGAATTAGAATTAACATTAGATGCCTCTGTGACCAAATCTTACCCAGGGAATTTACACAAATTTAAAAATAACTAATTAAAAGGATCCTCTGAGCTCTACCTCTAATAAAGGCCCCTCTTAAAAGGCATGATAAAATGATGACTGGGGAATTCCCCAAAGGACAGACAGATCTCTGATACTATGACAGCCAGACATGTTCGGAGACGGCAAAAGTCCGTGAAAGAGTTTCTTTAAGTGAAAACTCACCAATCTTCAGCCACAAAATGGGCTTCACCTCATCACTTTATGCGCCGGAGGAGTCGGGGCTCCGCATCTCGGAGAAGCGTCGTCGGACTGGTCGGGGGCACAGGTGGCGACATGGGCATCATCTGAATCGGCGACTTTAATGGGGAGTCTAGGAAGATAGTGAGAACTGTCCGGCCCGTGTGCACCTAATGCATTAGGTCGACGGGCCAACAGGTGAGAGCCGACCGAGGGTGATACTTCGTCGTCATCTACAGCTCTGTCCGTCGAAAGAGCGTCGCAACGGGCTGGAGACTTCAGGTCAGTGACCCCAGCGGGGTGATACCGGAGAAGTGCGCGAGCCGTCAACAGCCTCGGATGATGCCTCTCAGCAAAGTGATGAAGATCTCGAAAAGTTGACAAGAGCATGTCTCCAAAAGGGTGTGACGAAAAATTGTCGAGCAAATGTGTAAAGTTTGGATGCGGGGGTGGAATATGTTAACGAAATTGGCATGCATTACACTCGCCACTACATAATATTTTTGTGCATGAGACCCTAGCAAGAGGGTTGCCGTAAAGTCTTCTGAGATTCCAGTATCCCTGGACGCCAATCTCGCAAATCACATCCCCCAGTTCGAAGAAAACATAACTGTCTTCCGGGATTAAAGAAGATTAGCGGTCCTGGTGTCATGACGCTTAGATAACACCTAGAAAATCGTAAAATCGATGCCATTTTGACCTGGTAGGATATTTTGCATTCAATGAGGGCTTTGATCCACAAAATAAAGATTCTAAATTAAATTATTTTTCAAGTACGTGAAAAAAACATTATGCCATCAAAAACATTTAAATTTAACCAATTAATATTCCCAGGGCAACAGTGGTCACTTACAAAGACTAGTTTCAACACTTTAATACATTAGTTGACAAATTACCAAATTATGATTTACAAAAATAAATTTTTGTTAATAAATTATTTCTTTATACAGCAGTACGGCAATTACGCACATATTTAGTTAGTTTGCACCATTTAGGGTTCCTTACTAACACTGTAAAAATGATTCTCTTAATTATTAAATCCTTACCTAACCTTTCTCATTTATCATTCTTACCAACTCTCTTACTAAATAATAAAAGTTTATCTTTAACATAAGTTAGTTATTTTCCTATAATGAAGCATAATTATTCTTTATGAGATTACCTGTATTCTAAATTTACTTTTCTCTAGTTACTCCTCCACTCAAAAACCAATTAAAGCTTCTGAAAATGTAGAAATCAATTAAAGCTTCTGAAATTATATTTTAACCCTAAATGTTTATGATTTAAAACTTGAAAATGCAGTTTAAGCTTCTTTTCATAAAGTTTAAAATAAGTTAAGTAGTAGTAGTTCCCAGTATAGTATTTTTAACATTAAGTTTTTATGATGTCTCTTTGCATCACAACTTTACTTTTAAATAGTTATAACTCTTTTATTATAAGCAAATAAAGTTATTTTTAAAACTTTAAACATTGAAATTATATCTCTACAAATGAAATAAAAGCATTAAAAAAGAAGATTCGAAACTAAGGAATTTCGACACCACATCTACATATTCAAACCACCCTTCTGCCTTGAAAGTGAATGAAATCTCTGTGTTCCAAGTGACATAAGTGTTTTGTGTTAGCAATTCTACCCTTCCTGCCTCCATGGCTAGTGAAGTAATGAAGAAACAAAAGAAAAGTCCTTAGTATTGTTGCTTGCGTTTAAACAAAATGGTGCCTTTGCAGCCCCCATCTGCATACTCCCATGGTTCACAAAAAAACACAGTTTTCTATAGCATCGTTTTCATTTATTACAAGACATTCACTTGTGGTTTTAGGACGTTTTACTGGGCACATAACTTAATCTGTCGGAAAATTGATGACATGACTAAACCACTTTATTAGCAATCTGAATTTTAGTGAATAGCACTAATATATTGAATAGCAGAGTGAGATGGCAGTTTGTGAAATGTCCAGATGCATTGATGCGAATTGAATACGAAGTAGGTTAGAAAAATCATTTCACTTTATTTTGTGAATGAAATTAGACATCTTAGGCATATTACACACTGGGTAATCTTATGCAGAATAAAAACAATACTATTTACACAACTTGAGGTAATAAGCTCCATATTGGTTTTTCTTGTTACATCTTAAAGCACGTATCAGTATGGTAATGATAAAGTACTTATGTTACCTAATCTCTTTGCGTGCATTTGAAGCCACCATAGCCTGTAGAAGACCCAGACCGTCCGACTCGTCCAGGGGACTAAGAGCACCTATTTGGACGGACGGCCACCATAGCCTGTGTCACACTTGGCCATAAAAGTTCCATTTAAATAGATACTTTAACACCAGTAAACATTTTTGTGACTTAATTTAAGGAAAGACATAATGACTATTAACTTAGTCATTCATGATACGGTCATTTTACACAGAACTCAAAACTGATTCTGAACAGCCATCATATTGCCTAAACAAATCGATGTTCTTCGTCCAACACCATTGTCCGCTGGTGTACTCCACTACTAGACCGGACAACTACTACAGACTGACTGTCTGTCTGACTGACTGATTGATTGAAGACCCTGACCACACGACCAACCCGAAGGTTTATGGTAGCTTAATGTGTGGCCGGGGGACTGACGATTTGAGAATGTTCCGCTATTTATATCTGAAGATGGGATTGTTCCGGTACGCCAACATAACTGGGAACGCCCCCGGATATGCAAAAGAGCTGCATACGCATCAAGTACTTGATTTGCTTGAAAATGCATGCAGGGAAAACATCATGGTTCACACCCAAGAATGTAGTGAGTTGTTTGTGAGGAACCCAGTCATTTTTGAGCTTTTTCTTAGAATTCAGAGTAAGATATGTGTCTGGGGATGCGGTCGTAGACCTCGAACCCTCCGGCATCAGCAGCTTGGTCGAAAACAAGGCCATGAAGTCTGTCATCGCAACCGGGGAGCGCGAGATTACTGCAAAATTTAACCATTTCAGCCATCATCGGAGCGAAGATAGAGAAATTCACAGAAAGATGCGGGTGTGATCTGAGATGATAGGAGCCTGGGAAAACAAATTGGTGATTTTCGCCCAACACCATCATCCGCTGGTGTACTCCACTATTAGACCGAACGACTACTACAGACAGACTGACTGTCTGTCTGTTTGGCTGACTGATTGACAAAATTGTTTTAACTCTTTATGGACAACGGCATTCTGGAACTGCCGTAGCCCTAAGGACAGAGCGCTTTGCCTCCGAACTGTTCCCAAAGGACATCTAATTTTTTGCACAAAGCCTAACTTTAAAAAAAATTCACGAAAAATCACCTGTTTAATACAGCGATCTACTTTTTTCAAGAATAAAAGAAATACTTATTTTCTATTTGATGTATATTTTTCATGTGAATCTCAATACAAAATATTCGTTAGTTGCTTTTTCTATGAATTCTACTATTTATCATCGAAAAATATGCTAAAAAAATTAATTTCCTTATCTAAGTTAGGCAGCATAATATTGTGATTGATTCCAAGTATGCTTAAAAACTCAAAAAAATTCAGATCTTTCAAATCTCCTGTCCAAACATCATTCACAGAAACAGGTACTGAAGTTGGTGGCATTGTAATAACAGTGTGCTCAAATTCTGAAGAACCACTTGCATTTTTATATTCATCTTCAAAAATACCACAGTTCCATGAATCTTTACTATCTGCAATCTGCATCACTTTCATTACTGACCGGTTCATTTATCATACGAGTATATTCTGTCACAGAAAGAAAACGTCCTGGTCCAGCCATTCTTTTATCCGAAATAACCTAATAATTTTACTGCAGCACATTCCTTTAAAACCCAAACTTAAAAAAAATACTCTCTTATGATTCACCAACGAAATCATAAATGAAACGAGAACCGAAACTCAAGTATAAAATAGCAGAGGATACAGTAAGTGCTCTATTTGTTTATATTACAAAACCATGTTTCACTACCCCAGATGGAGAAATAACTTATTGGATCCCCCCTATGCCAAGGTCAAGTATATGCAAAATACATTTGAGTTGTTTGCATGGACATTTATCGCCATCTAGTCGACAAATAAATTAAAATATAAATGTTCCATATGAGAACGCACATCCGTGACAGCCGTCCCTTAGGGTAAAATTTTCTCCGACGCGAATGCGTGACGACCATCCTCAAATGCAAGTTCGCGGTCGACGAGCGGGCACGTCAACCATCTACAAAGGGTTAAGAATGTTCTGCTATTTATATCCAAGGATGGGATCATTCCGGAACGCCACCGTAACCTTAAATGCCCCCGGATATGCAAAAGAGCTGCATACACGTCGAGTACTTACTTGATTTGCATGATAATGCATGGGGAAAAAACATCACGGTTCACGCCCGAGAACGTAGCGAGTCGTTCACTAAAAATTATATGAACGCACGTTCACCAGGAAACATGACACAGTACATGGGAAACATGAATCGCGATATTTACCTGCGTTTTTCCAACAGTTTTTAGCAGCTATGTATAATGTGATCTGTCTTATATTTTAATAAAAGTTATATTGCTCCCTTTAAAAAAAAAATCTGATGTGGGCAGTACATGACCTTCTTTATATAATGCAATGAATTAACTTCTTTCACAGTGAAAAATTAATGAAAAGGTACATGATAGTGTTTTTAACATTGTGTTTTGAATTGTACATTGTGTGCTTTTCTGGACGATAACATGTAAAACTAAAGTACCCAATTAACTTATATTTCACGCAACACTAAATTTATAATTATTAATATTGATAACATCCTTAATAAGCAATAAAGTATGTATATTAAAATGTTTTAATAATTATTTCATCAATTAGGTATCATTTTCATTAACTTTGACTATATTTTCACCAATCTGGGATGAAATATCGCCAAAATGGCAATGTCCTGCTAGATTATTCACAAAGTTGCCAGGTGTTACGGATAAACAGATAGAAAAGATTTTCGCCCATCATAAACATGGAATTCAAAATTTGCAAATCATTACCTTCCATTTTGCATCCTTCTTATAATTTGGTGAAATTTTTATGAATTTGGTAACATTTTGCTCACTTTGGCAATATTTAAAAAGTCACCCAGTTGGCAACATCCTGCCAAAATTTTATCCCAGCATTACGGATGGACGGATGGAGAAATGGGTTATTCTTATAGTTGAGTCTTATGTTCTTTCCGTGATATTGAATTTTCATCAATTAGTTGTCATTTTCATTGATATAGTGTCATTTCTACCAATTTGGTGACGTTATTCAATTTGACAATATTTTAAAAAGTTGGCAATATTTCACCAAATTTGTCACTAAAATTTCACCAAGCATTATGGATGAGAAAAAACTAGTACACGAAGTATTTTCTCTCATGAATGGAATGTGCTAGATCCACGAAAATGATGTTAACAAATTTATCGCATAATATTACATTTGAAAAGTGAACATATTTTACATAGTTACATTTTTTTTAATTTTATGTGATTTTTTGATAAATTTATTTGAAAAATGAACGGTTCATACTAGCGTTCTAATTTTTGTCTCAATCATTTCATAATGAAAAAGTGCATAAGAAATGATTATTTATGTAACTTTATTGAAGATTTTGATTTTTTAACGATTTTTTCAAAATTTCATTTGAAAGGTGCCATGAACATTCAATTGCATTTAAAAACAATAGGGTTCCAGTGTTCACAGATTATAATTTTTGTACCAAATTTTGTTTGAGATGTCGTCTCCACAGATTCACTGACACACACACATACATGTGAAAACTGATTTATAATTTTTTTTTTTTTTTTTTTTTTTTTTTTATTTTTTTTTTATTTTTTTTTTCATTTTTTTTTTTTTTTTTTTTTTTTATTTTTTTTTTTTTTTTTTTGTTATTTAATGTGTTATGCGATTTCGGCCATTTTTTTTCCCCATTTTCCCCCACCATCCAGCCACCATTAATGTTTTATGCGATTTCGACCGTTTTTTCCCCTTTTTTTCTCCACCATCCAGATGTCGTAGAAAAAAACAAATCACACAACCGGAAAGAGCAGACAATTGCGATTAAAAGTATATCAATTTCAAATCTCAGGGACAAATTCTAATATTTCTTAAAGAATTTAAAACAAAAGTCACTTTTGGCTCAAAAAAACAAACTTTCATTTTTAAATCCTCGCATCGGGAAAAAAGTACTAACAATTTCGACTAATAATTTACATTTTTAGAAAGCTCAAACATCAGGCATTCTTACAAGCCCAATCTGGTCAAGAAATAAGAAAAAATTGCCACTGGATCCAGATTTTAAAGAAGTCAGGATTTTCAATTTCTCGGCAAAACGGTCAAAGAGGTTCAATTTTTCACCCACATGCGCGCGCAGACACACGATGCTGCTATGGGGACAGTTTTTGGCCTAGCAGATGTTTGGTGATATCTGGCTGATATATTTATCCTGCTGACCTGATGAGGATATTCGCATGCTATTAAATTATATTTGCAAATGTCATCAGTGATTGCTTTTTATATGGTTTTTGGCCTAGCGACAATTAAAAACCGAATAAGTGTTTGCTGTTGTACGGGTTTTGGCCTAGAGACAATTAAAAACTGAATTAGTGTTTGCTTTTCATAAGGTTTTTGGCTCATTATGCTGGATTGAATTGTGGCGATGTATTATTTACATCGGGTGGTGGTTGGGACCACAATGAAAAAACTTAAACACTGAAGAAATAAAAAGAAAGTTATGGAGATTTTCACGGTGCATTTATGCATCGGCTGGTGGTGGGGACAATCTTTAACCCTTTAAGCATGGTTGACAAGTTCAACTCGTCATGCATTGCACTACCTCTAAGTGGGTTTGATGAGGTAGACTCGTCATGCACTTTTAAAGCTGAGACTCCTGTGTGTTTGACAGAAATAACACGTCATATGGTTTTTTATGAGATATTAACTGTGTTTACAATCTTTTACACTAGATGGCAGTAGTAGTTCTACAAACTAAATTTTATCAGTGGCAGTATTTCTTGAACAAGTGTAAAATTGTTGGGATTTCACATTCAAAGCAATGGAGGCCTCAAATACTTTCAATCTTATTTCAGCAAAGCATAAGTTATCTCACACCCTGCAAAAAAGAACCAACTAGGCAATGTGTTGTATGTTGTGCATCCTATAAAATTGGCAAAAAGCTTAGGAAAGAAACCAGGTCATGGTGTCCAGACTGTGAATTTGCTCGTTGTTATATTCCATGTTTTAAAATTTATCACACCAAGAGGAACTATTAAAAATTGGAATTGTATGTTTTTTTATTTACTTATCTGTTATTATACATGTTTATTTACTTATCTGTTATTATACATGTTTATTTACTTATCTGTTATTATACATGTTTATTTACTTAATACTTATAACACCTTCTCATTCAATGCGCAATCAATGGAGAAAAGGGTATGGGAGGTAAAAACTTCCCACTGCAGTGGGCGCGAAGGGAAATAGATGACATGCTTAAAGGGTTAAAAAAAAAACTTTTTTTCGCTGAGCAGCATCGTTAAAGCAGCATCGTTATTTCTTAAATACTAAATTCATATTCAACATCATCAGTCTCAAAAATACTTTCATGTCATTTGCGATGCAATACTAAAAATGCAAACAAACGGATACAATTTCATTTATGTAAAACAAAAAATAGAGGAGCATATCTCTATAAAAAACATAGGAGCAGCTGGTCACGGCTGTAAGTACACATCAAAGAGATCCCTCAGAATCCTCAGAATCTCACAGTTCACAAACATTAGAATAAATTCACTTTACAAATCAATTTTCAAGAACCCCCCCCCCCCCTCCCTAAAACATTTTTGATCTTAAAATTTCATTATTAGTTTTAACATCATTAAACTAAGCCAAACTTTGTTAACTCCACGGAGTTGAGGGCACTGTAGCCCAGTGGTTAGCGCACAGGAATTGCACTCGGTAGGCCCGGGTTCGATTCCTGCCATTGCCAAAACTGCCGCTATGTTCACTCAGAGTATGATCACGTTAAACATGTGGGTCCGTAAGTCCTTCCGAGAGGTTGGTGGTAGGGAAAGGAGGGTACCGTGCCTGTGGATGCATTCCCCACTGGGTTCCGGTCTAAATTGGGTGGTACTTTCTGGCCGTCCAAATAGTTATCTTACACCTTTCTGGTAGGTCGGATGGTCTGGGTCTCAACAACAACTCCACCGGGTTATGGCGCCAACGAGTTTGCCATTGTCAGAATTTCCAAAGGTAGCAAACAGGCTGGTCGCCGAAGGTGGCTAGTTAACAATATTACATTTGAAAAATTTAATTTAGTTTATAGAAGAAGCATTTGGTATTGAATGGTCAAATGAACTTTGCAGTAGAAGAAATTTAAAGATGACTATGATAGTCATTGGCAGTGGAAAGCCAAACTGTCTGCATATGCAGAGGTGATTAAATGTTCGTAGAAAGAAACCAATTCAAATTTTAACACAAATCACTTTATTGTGATATGAATCCATTATGCTATATAAGTTACACTATCTTCAGTAACTATATAATAAAGTCAACAATATTTACACGTTGAGCTCTCAAGCTCAAAGAAAAAGGTTTTTCAGTATAGTTCCTAACTATACACATTTAAATACAGCAAGACGTTGAAAACACACAGGTAAGTAAAAGAAACATTTTACCTTACGAAAACCTCGTGCATTTCAAAATGCCACCATATACTGTTCACATGCTACGGCGAATTCATTAAACTTTCATATTCGTGTTTTTCAGATTCCACTACGTGGAAAACGTGGCCTCTCAAATAGAGAACCATAAAGCGCCAGATCATCTATATTAAAGATCGAACTAAACAGTCGAACAGACTCCAACGTAAATTTCAACAGGTCACTCGAGACCTTCACAGGCAACAACCTGTACAAGGTCAGGTCAGGCCTACGACAAGGTTGGTCCGGTCAGGTCTGCTGGAACTAAAAATGTGTCTAGTATATATATCCAGTGATAGGTGCGTTCCAGAACACAACCATTGCTGGCAACGCCTTCTGGATATGCAAATCAGAATGCGTGCACGGTGAGAAGGTCATTTGTATGATAAGCCCGTTTGTTCACATCTCGATTCGTTCATGAGAATGGAAAAACCATTAAAGATAATGAAATCACTTTCACAGGAAACGAGAATTGCGATGTAAACAAAACCTAGTTTCCAACAAACAATATAATATAAATTAAAATAAAAATTATATTACACATGAGCAGAGTGATTCTATAGTATTGTGAATTTTGCATACATGACACATTTGATGTATCTTATCTTTGTAAAAAAAATGATTTAGGTGCATGTATTTTAAAGATACTGTTTCAGATTGTGTTGATTTCAATATTAATATGTATTTCAATTTATAAAAAAAAAATTATAAATTCAAGTACGTTATTGTAATCAACACAATCTGAAAAATTGACATCTATTGTAAAAATATATTCCCTTAGCTCAATATTTTTGTTTACAAAGATGCATAAAACTTTGTAAATGTCATGTCTGCAACATGCATTATACTGTAAAGTTGTCCAATGTGTGATAAATATGTATATAAACATGTAATAAGTACATATAGAAACACAATATAAACACGTAATAAATATGTGTAGAAACATAATATAAACACGTACCACCACTCGTACACAGCCGTTTTTTTTTTTCATTGCATCGTGATTTCACGTTTCATTTTCATGGCATTTCATCATGACGCATTTGCCTGAGTTGTCTTATGTGATAAGGGTAGCCATATTTCTTAACGTTTTAGTCATGCAGATGCTATCTACTCTCATTAAAAAGGGCAGCGGGCACAGAATCATTAACAATAACATGACACATCATCTTGCTTGTAGAGCATGCTGCATAGATGATCTGTTTTGTTTTGCCTATAGAGATATCTGGCATAGAGGTTTGTTTGCTCAACAATTATTTTTATTATTTCACCATCCAGAAATTGCTCAATATATAATAAACGATTCTTCTGGGTGGCAAATTCAATACTTTTAGCCATTTTCGATGTAAACTGGAAAGGAAACTTTGGTGAACCTTGACAGAGCCATTATTAAGATTCCAAAGAATCAATATCTACAAAGGTTTCAATTTTGCACTCGTCATCAGTTCCATCTGTAAAAGATTTTTCTTCACTATCCAATAAATCCGACAAGCATTCTGTTACACATTTTCATCTTCATCACTAAACTCTCAAATTACGGAACTCGGACTTCAAAATTATGGAATAAAATTAAATACACAAAGACACACTATATGTATGTAATGCATTAAAAATTACAAACTAGCTGGCATACAATAATGGCAATAATGTTAAACAGTTTGAGCAATTTTTGCATCTTGCCCACAACAGTCCAGCATAAACATGATGGCTTATACAGCCATGTACAGTATGAGTTATTTTATGCATTCTGTTTGTGTGGTACATTTCTCCCAGATTTAGTATACTATTTAGTCTCAAGTAAAATCTCAAATCTTAATCCGAAAAATCTAATGTGGGCAGCACATGACTCTCTCTACAGACTAAAATTCATTTTCTTTTTATTTCTTTATTCATTCATTAAATTGAGTTTATTGGCACAAAATAACACTCATAATTATTTGAAATGACACTGAATTTGCACTTTTTAATTCCATTTCCATTGGGTAATGGGATGTATCTTCAAAGGTGGCGGCTTATCAAAACTGCGAAAAACTAAAATATCTCATGAACAGCTAATCCTATAGTAATAAGGTTGGTCTTATTCTTTTCATTATGAAAAATTAACTTAAAAAACAAGCATTTAATTGATACATTTGAGCATACTTAATCTTTCATTTTGATGATTTTTGCAAGCCATTTCACAAAAAGAGTAGGTTCTTTTTTCCGGAATCATACCAAAATCTAATCAGCACCAGGATAACCCACAATTAAGTCATCTACCAAATTTTGTGAAATTGGATCAATTAGTTTTTGAGTTTGTGTGGATACATATATTGCACAGACAGACACACCCAGACATTAGACTAAAATTGGATTTTTTTTTTTGCGTTTTAGAGGTTCCAAAATTTGTGTAGATCCATTGAAAACTTCAGTTGCGATTTACGGCATGATTCCAATACATTACCATGTATTGTAGGGAAAGTAAAAATTGATTTAACTTTGATGGCATAAATAGACAATCAGGCAGAATTAAGTGATAAAGTAAGTACATTTATTTCCGCAAGGAGCATTTTGTCAATAACTAGATTGTCAAGTGGATAAAGGGAGGATCGCTTGTTATTGTTTCGGAAAGAAGGTATATTAAAATTCTTCAAGACAAATGATTTATACATCTATGTTTTTAGAATGAAAAGTGACTTTTATTAAAATATGTTATCTTAGGTTAAAGTCATTTTCATTTCCTTTGTGATTTAGTTGAAAATCGATGAGCAGATTGAGAAAGTAAGAAATGGAGCATCCCTTGCTGAACTGAAAGAAGTTGAAATGAAAGATCTTCCAGAAATACCTTGCTGGAAAAACATTTTCCCAACAAATTCATCTGTATGTATAAATACTTCTAAGTGTTATTTTGTAATTTTAGTACTCCTACTGTTTCACATTATTTTTGCAGCTCTCAACCTCTGGAGCACACTCATACAAATTATTTTTACGCTGTTTTATTTAGGTTGGTTTCTCTCTGTTTGGATCAAATCTTGAAATCAACTTTTGACCCACTTCTACCGAGTTAATTTTTTATGAAATTACACATACATATTTGCGATGACAATATCACCTTTCATCAAATTTGAGTTATTCCTTCCCCTAGAATCAAATTTTAATAGACTAAAATGGGCTAAACTGTAAAACTCTGGAAAAACCAGAATCAAATTTTAATAGACTAAAATGGACTAAACTGTAACCTCTGGACTAAGCTGTAAACCCAAGTTCAAATCTTTAGGACATTGGGAAGTGTGTTAAAAATGCCATCCAAGAAATTGAAACAGACGTTTAGGTCATGACAAATTCAATAAAAGATTTTAAAAAAAGGTTTGAAAAAACGAATTACAAATTCACAAAAGACTTAAAAAATATGAAATAAATTATTTTAACTTTTTTTTAGTTAAATGGTTTTAGTAAAATGCACTAAAAAATAGAAAATAATATTTAGCTATCATAAGATTCTGGGTCCTATGCGACTCAAAATAAAAACATAGGAAGCCCATAAAGGGATTGTATTAGAACATGAACAGAATTTTAAGGAACTCTAGAACTGATAACATTGGAAATGACCTATATAAGAATGACGGATCCAAATTGTCAAATAAAAATTTAAATGAATGTAATCATTCTTATATATATGTCATTTCTGTGATATCACTTTTAGTGTTCATTAAAATTCTGTTCATGTCCAAATGCAATTCCTTTATGGGCACCTCATGTTTTTATTGAGTCGCATAGGACCCAGAATGTTGCGATAGCTAAAAGTTATTATTTTTTTACATTTTAGTGCATTTTACTAAAACTGTGTAACTTTATTTACAATATTTATAATACAGTTTTTTTTTATATAATATTTTATGCACATGATTGTGAATTTTAATAAGGGATTTTAACTAAGCAAACAATTGAGAAATTTTCAAGAAAGTCCAATTCAAAAATGGCATTAGGAGTTTTTCTCAAATTCCATTTTTGAATTGGACTTTTTCTCAATTGTTTCAAAATCCCTTATTAATATTTTCTTCTCTTCTGCTTGGAAATTTCTACTTTTATTTTTTGATTTCATCTGCTTCCTTCTTATTTTGGGAAAATTTCCATCCTTGTTCTGTTCTTTTAATGTAATTAGGATTTTATGAACAATGGAACTATAATTTCTATGATGATGATTTCAGGGTTTTCATGGTCCTTAAGAACTCCTTAAATCAACTTTTGTTTTTAAGGGCCCTTAAAGCTCCTTATTTTTGCCAAAATCTCCATTGTTCCAATTCCGAAATACAAAAGGACACTGAACAAACGAATGACCGTTTGAAATTGGTACTGTGAGGAATATTATTATAAAAATATTACAGATTAATTTTTATTTTTTTTTATTTTTTTTTAATCCCAAAAAATCTAACTACATTAGCAGGATCAAAAGTAGAAAAAAAAAAGAATGCAAAAACCCCTTTTCACCTCTCCCGAATAAAGAAATAAATAAAATATAGAAAGTGACTAGAAGTCTGTTGATTAGTGTAATGTACTTCTTTACTGATAAATTACTATAAGATATATTTCCAATGGGTATTGCTGCACGTAGATATGGCAATGAAATTACGGATGAATTGACTAAGGAGGGTAGCCTTAAAGAACCTCCAGACAGTGGTGGCCTTTCTTTTACGGAACTTGCCTCCCAGGTCAAATCAACACTTCTTGGAGAGCGGCTCCTCCACATGAATGGTAAGCTTGCAGCCAGGCTGGGCTACTCTGATTAGGTCAAACAACATAGGAGACCAGACAGCTCTAGCCAGATTCCACAGCGGTCATTTGCATGCACTAAAATTTGTTTTAGGTCATAAGGATTATCCCCTGTGCCTGAAGTGTAACCTAGCACAGGCCACCCCTTCTCATGCTTTGTTATGTATTGGTTGCCACAAAAGCCAGCTGTATTCCAGTCCTGAAATGTTCCTGGACTTTTGAAGTTTCACGAAATCATGAACCTGATCTGATGTTGCTGTCAGTCAAGTGGGGATAAGCAACAACAACAGCAAATAAAAAAAAAAAATTAAAACACAGTATTTTCTATTAAGATGAACTTTTGAAATAGTCCAACATGGTTTCTTAGACATATGTCTTACTAATGATGTGACTTTGCTAAAAATCATATATTGATTAATATTTCTAGAATTTCAGAATCTCATTGATTAACTGAAAATTTTGAAAACTAAGTTCTTAAACAGCTTTCAGAAAATCGTCATATGATTTAATAGAAAATTCTGGGAAAAATGGTTCTCTTGGAAATAAATGGCTAAAATAGTTCGACGATTTTTCCATTCTTTGTCCGTTACAACAGGTGCTTTATTAACAAACTATTTTAAACTGGCTTTCCGTTTCCGTATTGTGCAGGTTCCATTTTACATAGAGGAAATAACATAAATTTCCTATACTTTTGAACAGAACTTAAAATGTTTTCCACTTATTTATTGTATTTCGTTTTCTGCAGGTTTGACTGTATTATATATTCTGTACTAAGAGTAGCTGCTATTTCTCTATACAAACGTATTTCAGCCGAAAGCAATAATTAATTTTATTTTTTCTCATTTCAGACATTTGAAAACTATCCATTTGGGTCTAATCAAAACCCTTTCAATTTCCTAAATTCTGGAAATTTTGCATCCAATGCATCCACTGCACCTGTCATCCCTCCAGTCTCGGCTCCTGCTCCAGTTATTCCAGCAGTACTGCCTCCTCTTGAAATAAATAAGCTTCAGACAGAAAATACCTCTGGTAATTTATGCACATTTTTATCTCATAAGATGAAGTGTTCTTTGGATCGCTTCGAAAGTTGTATCGGCTCAAGCCTGTTATACCTGAACTTTCCACTTGCTTTTTCACTTTAACCACTCAACAGTTATAATTCATGTTGAAATATTTCTGTTTCATATGACTTTCACATGCCTGAGAATGTTGAACAATAAAAAAATTTGGAACGCATTATGTTCAGAAATTAAAAATTGTAAATAATCATATGTCGGAGGATAGACATTATTTGTGATCATTCTGTTACTGCAGAATGATTTCGACAATTATTTGATTGATAAATTTTGCATGAGTTCCCACAAGAAATAAATTAACTTATAAACTAATCTCTGCAAGCATACATGTTACATTGTTAAAATCATGAACATATTGATTATTATATTTTAAACTACTTTAGGGAACTTTTTTTTTTATTATTTATTATTATTATGAAAATTAATTTTTAAAAAACTACTTAAAACAATGCTTAAAACAATTTATTGAATTGAAAAATAGAAAGATATTAAAAGCCTAGCAAGTAATATTAAAATAAACCTAAAACTCCATCTTTGACCACCTAAAATTTCAATTAAGTACAGTGGAGCACCTCTTAAGCAGCTTCTGTTTAACTGGCTCTCTTTTTAAACTGTCTTCAAATTGATTTGTAAAAGTTGAGTCAGGACTTTGCAACAAAAAACCGTTATTGAAGTTTGAAACAAAAAAGTGGCTGTTCATTAAGAAAAAGTAATGTAATTAAAGCATGTCATTATAAACTACATGTGTATTTTTTATTTTTATCTTTTTTTATTTGTCTGCTAAGTATATTACTTGTTTAACGCCTTATTTTAACGTATGCAGAATGTAAACAAATCAAGCAATTGAATTGTATAAAAATTGGTGAATTCTTTTGACGCAAAATTATTTAGCTCTGTAGGTCGAAATGTAAATGATATGAATGAAATATTCATTGATTTTATATTGAGAAGCAGGCAATTTTATAGCATTGTCTTTTTTGATGAAGTTTTAAGTTTTCAAGTAAAATAAATTATTGTAGTTCTGTGATAATTTAAAAAATATGAGTACTAAATGTATCATATTTTAGAGATGTTTAAATGAAATTACATTTGAGATGGAAAGTGTTTTATAATCAATGATTTATGCATGATTAATCTTTCTTGTTAACTTATATTATAGCAGTTTGATGTCAATGTGGGCTATCTGTATGGGCTATGCTTGGGCTTTAATTCGAAAGTGGGAAATCTCTGGTCCAAACTCTAGGCTAATGGAACAGGCTGGGCCTAGTTTTAATGCAATGTGATGGCTCGGTCTTGGAATTTTGAAATATGGCCATTCTCTACCATTTTCTGCTTATTCAACAATTTCCTATAGATGCATTGCATATCTTAGGGCAGCAGACTCTGAAAGGATGACAGGAAAGTGCCTTCTTCCTAGAGATGTGGGTTATTGAATTTATTGAAATTATTCTCTACATTACATTTTAGCTGGAATAATATGTTCAGTGACTTTTAAAAGTATTTATTCTCGTATTACAGCTACAATTAAACATATATCATATAACAAAGCTAAAAAAGGTGTAAATCTAGAAATATATAAAAAATTCAATGCATGAAAATTTCCTACATCTGTATACTGTAATTGGCAGCTACAATTTATTGTTTTCCTTAAATGAGCTTGTTTTTGAGAATTTAAAATAAAATTCTATTACATCTATAATAATGTTTTTTTTTATCTTCAAAATTTCAATTTTAAAGCAATGCACAAAAGGAATAATAAGGCATGAGAAATAATTTAAAATTGTTAAACCCTATCAGAATTATAAATAATGTACTATTTATTATTATAAAAGTGTATTATAAAATATAATATTGAAAAAGACTTAAAAGTATATTATAAAATATAATATTGAAAAAAATAAAAACTGATTATAATTGAAAAATACATTAAATATTATATTGTATTTTAATACCTACTGATAATTCAAAGGAAACATTCTAGCATCTTCTTAATAAATAACAAAAATAAAAAATACATTACTAGTTTATTGTATGTATAAATATTGTATAAAAATAAATTATTAAATATATAAACATATCATGCGGCAATAATAGATTTAAGAAATACTTATAATACTATAAGATAATTTATTTTATATAATATTGAAAATTATTTTAAAAATACCTGCTTGTTATTGAAGGAATAGCATGAAAAAGGAGAAACAATTTGCAAGATGAGTTAAGCATATATTTAGTGCTATTAAAGCATTCTCCCTCAGCAGAACTTGTGAAAACATTCCATTTTTATAAATTTTAGAGACCTTAATATTTAAAAATAAGCTTCTTAAAACTTTATTTGCTGTTTTCTGAAAATGAGTAAAATGTCGCTTGCACCCTTTTGTTTGTGATCTTTTGTTCTCTTTAAAATAAAGCGCATATACACACATTTGCCCCCATCCTCCTTCATTTTCCTTTTCAAAGTTTGAAAAATTTATCAAAAACTTATTATAAAGCTATTCGCTTTTCAGGAAAAATAGTTTGGAAAGAGTATTGCATTCTATTAACAAATTAATTAAAAAAAAAAAAAAAAAGAGTGCAAAAGTTTTATGACCCACATCTCTACTTCTGCCTAAAGCTAAACAGAATTTAGAGCAGATTATTAAATAATGTTTACTAGAATTCACTAGCATGAGTATAATTATCAATGGACTATTAGTTAAGAGATACTTGTTATTTGGAAATAAGATAAAAAAGTTCTGATTAAAGTATGTTTTTTTCTTTTATCTGTCTTCTTGTATTCCTTTGTGTTTTAAGAAACTTTCCTGCTAGCAGTTTTTATCAATATACACTGGGTATGTAGAGAAAGTAATATTTATTGATTTGTTGTCTTTATCTTAGAGTCTTTGGACATTTTAAATCTGAACCCAGATCTGAAGGAATCTTTTAAAACTGCCATGGCTTCTATTAATTCTTTTGCTAGCGCTCCACTGTCAAATTCAGTTCCTTCCTTGGATGAAGATCCTTTTGACAAAAACTTTGCTGTCTTTGAGCCTTCTGCCTCTGCATCTAATAGTAAGTATATTTGGCATAATTTTTAAATTAAATGATACAAATATTTTCATAATATTTTTCTGCATTGCTTAATTTTAGTGTTTCATCTATTTCATTGTGCATGATTGCAAATTCGTGGCCACTATTATACCCACTTTAGAAAGGGAGTATGCAAAATATTGTTATTGAAACCAGATCTTTAGAGATATAAAAAATATTTTTAAGGATGACAAATGTTTTCTTTAAACATTGTCATCATTCTGAGATAAGCGACCTTATATACTCACATAAGTCAAAAAATTTGGGACAAAAAGAGAGCTTCAAAGTGGGGGAGTTGACTTATATGCGAAGCCTAAATTTCCAATATCTAAACAGAAGGGGGAAAATGAAATGGACCCTTTAAATGACAACTCATGGTCATATTCTCCTCCTAATCTGCACTGTAACCATGGTAACATCAGCCGCAACATCCATGCAGCACATACTTGTAGTGTTACTTCCTGCACCACAGTGTAGAAAGGAAATGGTGCTCCCCTCTCACTCAGATATCCTCATGCAAAATTAAAGTAAAAATATATTTTAAAATTTTATTTAATATTTCACTTACTAACTTTAATCTTACACAGGGGCATCATTTCACCATATTCTGGAGGGAGGGGGGGCAAAATCCAAAAGTTTTTGTGACTTATAGATGTGACTATTTTTAACACTCATAAGCTTTTAACAGCATTGAACTACTATAATATTTCAAGGACATAATGGACCATTTTTCACATTGACGCACCAGTTTTATGTCTGTGTTAAACTTTGTACTACAAGGTTGGATCAAAAAGTTCGGAGACTGTGCTGATATCTGCAACGCTGATTGGAGGAGAGTGGAGCTATTTTACTGTGGCGTAGAGGCACATGTTGGAAACTTGGTTATGTTTTTGTCGCGATTCTCGTTATCGCAGGAACGTGTCTTCATTTTAAGAATGGTTTTTCCATTCCCGTGAACGACTCGTGACGAGAACAGAACATGCCATTCATGCAAATCGCCTTCTCGCCGTGTGCGCATCCCGATTTGCATATTGTGAGGATGCTGCCGTCAACGGTTGTGTTCCGGAGTGTACCCTTCACTGTATATATAAACTAGGACGCATTCTCAGTTACTTATGGTCTTTTGGGTGTCTTATGTCTTAATGTGTGCCTGATCGATGGATCGATGACCGAGGTCTTATAGTGATCTAATGCTTAGCAAATACTCGGTTTGAGTATGTTGCGGTATGTTAGCATTGTCAGCTAAGTTGCTTAAACAAAAGTACGAGTCAAGTTCCGATAGTTTTATGTCGGAAGGTGTGATAAAATGTTTCTAGTATTGGCTCTTTCAATTTTAAAAAGACCAAGTTAATTTTTCACGGTCTTGACAGACCCGGCTCTAGGTATTTTGCTGCCCCAAGCAGAGAGCAATTTGGCCGCCCCCTCCCTGAAATTTAATTTTCTGTTAACCTTTATAAATGCAATAGAATAGAGCAGGAGTCTCCAAACTTTTTAGCCTAAGGGCCACACTGACTCCTCCACTAAGTCCCAAGGACCAAGACCTAACTAGCTCATCATACAAACATATTGTAGTTTTGAATTACGCACAAATTTTCGTTTCGGAATTAGCCGGCAAGTGAGATATCTATGGCACAGGGCGCGGGGATGGACTCCGCACGGTTCGCAATTTCGGTTGGTACTTATGGGCAAGTGTCAAGAACATTTCATTGCTGCTGAGATAGCCGATGTGCGTGCTGTCCGTTACGTATAGTTACAACTACTTATGACCATGCTAAATGTATAGTAGTGACATCTTACTTAGAGTAGATAATTTAAATGAGGGACATGGCAAAGCTACAGTAGTATGGCATCACCTTGTGGGGAGCGGCGGAATTACGCAAAAACATCAATTACGCGTGGTTAGTCGAAGTATACAACGCCATTGTGATCGCTTGTCTGGATGATTCGAGTATTTTCGAGAGTTTTCGAATATGTTCTAGGCACCGAGGACATGTGGTATAAATACGGAAGACAACCGAGAGTTGAACAGTTCTAAAGTTTGAATTCGGAGCGACAGGTGCGATTTGAAAAGCGAAATATAGTGCGACTAGTGTGTTTTGTGACTATAGTTTCTTAGTGAAAATACAGTGTATTTAATTGTGAGTATTTAATTTAATTAAAAGTGTCTTAAAAATAAATCCAGTGTATTTTGTATATTCAGAACCCCTGCTCTTAATAGTATTAATTGGCATTATTTTGATTTGAAATTACGTCCCTTTTGTGTGGATTTGTATAAATATGGAAAAGAAACGAAAGATAGACAGTGAGTGCAGAACGTTTATCCCTTTCGGGACGGCAGCATTCCGGAGCTGTCGTGGCCCAAAAGACGGCGCACTTCGCTTCCGAACTGGTGCCAAAGGACGGCACATTTTTTGCGCTGAGCCTAACTCTCGAAAAAAAATCACTAAAAATCACCTATTCAACACAGAAATCTACTTTTTTCAGGAGTAAAAGAAATATTTATGTTCTATTTGATGTAAAATTTTCATACAAATCTGAATACAAAATACTCGTTAATTGCTCCCATTCTTTTATCCGAAATAAACGAATAATTTCACTGCCTCTAAAACTCAAACAAAAAAAAAATACTCTCTTATATTCCTATGATTCACCAACGAAATCATAACGCTGAAATAAAAATAAAAACTGAAACTCAATTATAAAATTGTTGATGCTATGGGAATTGCTCTGTTTATTTATATTACAAAATGATTTTCACTGCTCCAAATGGAGAAATAATTCATTCGATCCTCTTCTGCCAAGGTCAAGCCACTTCAAAATACATTGGAGTTAGTTCCACGGACATGGAACGCCATCTAGTAGACAAATTAAAACGTTCTGCATGGTGGCACTTATAGGTGCCACTATTCGCTTGCGGTAAAATTTCCTCCGGCCCAAGTGCGTGCTATTCGTCCTTGAATGCAAGTTCGTAGCTGGCACGTGGGCGTGCCGATCTTCGCGAAAGGGTTAAAGAGCAATGGGGATATCAATATTTCGTGATTGAGTCAAGTAATAAGGCAATGTGTATAATTTGCAATGAAACAATATCAGTCCTCAAAGAATACAATATAAAATGTCATTATGAGACTAAACATTTTCAGAATTACTCCAAATTTACAGGAAGCCTACGGTTAAAAAAATATGAATCTTTGAAACGCGGGTTGAAATCTCAGCAATTGTTGTTTAAGAAAGTAAATGCTGAACAAGGAGCAGCAACTCGAGCTAGTTTCCGCGTGGCTCATTCAATAGCGAAATAGGGGAAACCATTTACTAAAGGTAAATTTACTGACGGAAATTTACTCCAAGATGAAATATACAAAAAATATTTACAGATCCAAATTAACGGATGGGCATTTGAAGTTGATGCTGATAATTTCTACTAGTAAACTTGATCCATAACTGCAAACAATTGTCAGTGGAAAGTTACAGCTACATAAGTCTCATTAATCATAATTATAATGTTTAATTTGATTATGTGAATTACATATGTATGTCACTTATAGTAAGTTTTTAGAATAAATCTCATATCATTAATTACAGTTAAAATGTTCAATTTCATTATGTATGACAGTTGTGTTTCTTAATTGGTCGTTAAATAAAAACATCTGATTATTATTTTGTATAATTTACTTACATTATATATGCCGTATACTGGGCATGTCTGGTCCGCTATCGTGGGCCGAATTGGTGGTGCTCTCGGGCCCATAAATTCTACAATGATCCATGGATGTCTCAAGATGTCTTCTGAGACCTGTCCTCGTCTAGTTTTCTAATTACTTTCAATGTTTCGTCTAGTTTTCTAATTACTTTCAATTACCTGTTTCGGGATAGATGTGAAAGAAGTCATTTATGGGTTTGGGGGAGATGATTTCCGGATTTGAACTTAGGAGAATAATTATAATTAACAAAGGATGGGTATCCTGGCACGACAATTCTAGTTGGAACCCCATCGTTTCAAGCAAAGTGCCCTCTCTCATTGGATTTTTTCATGGAACAGTTAACAAACACCAGTTTCACATAAAAGCTTTTGCAGTTCACAGATAATGGTCAATATGCCGCCCTAGACGTGCTGTTGATGGCTGCACTGGACGCCCCGTGCGCTAAAGTAATTAGTTGTTACTTGTGTTGCAAGATAAACAATTAGGAGGGACATACTGAAAGCAATCCCATTTAGCCCTCTGATCCTCTTTTTCACGGGGAGAATGAATGATAGCCGTTTTCACTCTTTTATTATCTGGAAACAAATGTTTAATATTTTTTCAGTGCTTTTGTTTTGACTACATCTGCCCTTGTAAATGCTGTTGCTCGCGCCCCAGAACTATTTACTTTTTTTAATTTAAGATATTTTTTTTATTAAGATTTTTATATTTAAGATTTTTTATTTATGTTGACTGAAATGCTGCCCTTAAAATGTGCCGCCCCAAGCAAGTGCTTTCTTTGCTGGTGCCTTAAGTCGGCCCTGGATCTTGATCTCTGTGTAATGTCATGACGTGTGACCTAACGGTGGTGGCTTCGTAAACAAGCACGGCAATATAGTGGTAATGTAGTGTAGTGGTAATGTAGCTTTTCTCTACTTACCAATGTTATAGCAACAGTATAAGTAACTGAGAGTGTGTATGCCTAGTCATAAACTGTTTATCAACCCTTTTCAAGAGCTTGCTAGCTCAGTTTTTGTACATACTGTTTGGCTTTGCAACAACGTTACAGTGTTTTGTAACCATGTCTTAAGCAATGGATCTCACGATAAAAAAAGTGATGTTTGTGTTTGACGAATTTGCCTTTTATTAAAGAACACTTTACAACTGCATCTTACCCTCTGCTAAACTTCCGCTCTGCTAACAGTGACATCAGCACGTTAAGTTGTAAGGAAAGGGGAAACGGCGGCAAAAAAATTTTTAAATACTCCACAGTCACCAGCAATACATGTGACGCGAAATGTGAAAAGGAAGAAGCAGGTCTGTAATGCAGGATTTTTCCAGATAATACGTGCTAGTGAATTGTAGTTGTTCGCGTTCATCGAAAACAGAAATGGTATTTGAAAAACAGTGTACGAATATCAAATTCTGCCAGCATTTGGGGAAATCGCCAACAGAAACGTTGCACATGTTGCAGCAGGTGTATGGTGAGAGAGCAATGTGTTATGCAAATGTATTTTCATGGCACTCTCGGTTCACAGACAGCCGTGAATCTGTAGAAAACAATTCGCTGACTGGGCGGCCATCAACATCAACTACAAAAGACAACATTCGAAAGTTAGCAGAAATTGTGCATGCCAACCAACGCCAAACCATCAACGTCATTGCTGATAAAGCAGGAATTTTGTATGGGAGCTGCCAAGCTATCCTGACGGACAAACTGAACATGCATCATGTGTGTCAACACATTGTACTAAAAATGCTAACCGAAGATCAGTGTGATGAGCTCATGCAGATCTGTTGTTGTTGTTGTTGAAATCAAGACCGTCCTACCTACCAGAAAGGTGTAAGATAACTGTATGGATGGTTGGGAAGTGCCACCCAATTTAGACCGGAACCCAGTGGGGGAGGCATCCACAGGGACTTGTACCCTCCTTCCCCTAACACCAACCTCTCGGAAGGACTTACCCACATGTTTAACATGATCGTACTCTGCATGAACACAGCTGCAGTTTTGGCAGTGGCGGGAATCGAACCCGGGCCTACTGAGTGCAATTCCTGCGTGCTAACCACTGGGCTATTGCACCTCACATGCAGATCTGTGAAGAAATGATTGACGTTGCTGACAAAGATCCAACATTCCTTTCAAAATTTATCACCTGTGATGAGACATGGTGTTTCTTGTAGGACCCACAAACAAAACGGCAGTCCTCACTGTGAAAGTCGCCATCGTCGCCAAAGTGAAAAAGTTCAGTTTGGACCGTTCAAGGGGGAAGGTAATGCTGGAAGTGTTTTTGACCAGAAGGGCTTGATGCATTACGAGTTCATATCGGAAGGGGCAACAATGAACAACGAAAGATGCACACAGATCCTGGCTCATCTCCATGATGCTATTCACCAGAAATGCTCAGAACTCTGGAAAAGCAAGGATTGGTTGCTGCGACATGACAATGACCCCACTCATCAGTCTTTCATGGTGCAATCCTCACTGGCCAAACATGGAATGTCAACCTTTCCCCACCCTCCCTACTCACCCCATGCGATTTTTACCTGTTCCGCCATCTCAAAAATGAACTCAAAGGATGCTGTTTCAAGAGTGCAACAGAAGTTGAGAAAAAGTATTCCCAATGTTTGATTGTGTCAAAATCACCAATGTTCCAATATTCGCTTGTGATAATTATACAAAATTATGTTCGTAATCGTACCAAATTGTTTCATAACCGCTTTATTCATTTGTGAAATATTGCTGTTACACACACATACAGACATCAACTTAAAAACGTTTGATTCGGATTTAGGAAGACTTCAAACATGTAAATCTGTCGGAAACATCAATTCAAATATTTTATCCTCTCCGATACCTTCGTTACAGTGGCTAGAATAGATAGTGTGCCGACCGTCAAAAACAGGTTCCCTAAAAACCGCCTACGCCAGACGGCGTTGGTCTCGAATAAGCGGTCTAAAGCGGAGGAGTTAACATTGAAAGTAATGGGAATTTAATTCAAACGAAATGATTGATATCTTTGGAAATAATTGAAGAATTTGTCTGAAATTTGGTGTAATTATTGCAAGTGGTATACACAAAAAGTCATTTGATTTTCAGAGAGATTGACCTAGGGATATATCCATATTTTAAAAATTTTATTTAGCTTTATCTGTGGTCGTTCAAACATTTGAGATCCAAAATAATCAAATTCATTCATCACAGTAACGTGAAATTCGGTATGACGTTTTCTCTTGTGGTACATTTCAAGTCTTTCGATTTTGAAGCTTATCGGGCTAGCCCGTCCTGGGCCCGCCATATGACTTTACTTTTTGGTATAACTCGAGAACAGGTGTATCTAAAAATTCGAAGTTTTGCATATGCTTGTCATTTGCTGTATATTTTAACTCTTTGGATTTAAAATCTTATCGGGCTAGCCCGTCCTGAGCCCAACAAGAGGAATATATCGTTTTTTGAGAATAACTCAAAATTCGGAGCATCTACAATGTCTAAATTTAATATATCATTGTCTTTTGTGGTATATTATATTTCATCGCATTTCGAACCTTATCGGGCTAGCCCGTCTTGGCCCGCCAAAGAAATTTACTCGCTTTTCAAGAATATCTCGATCAAACGAAGTAACTAAAGAATGTGAATTTTGTATATCATTTCCTTTTGGATGGATTTTAATTTAGATTTTGAACCCCATCGGGCTAGCCCGTCCTGAGCCCAACAAGAGGAATATATCGTTTTTTGAGAATAACTCAAAATTCGGAGCATCTGGAATGTCTAAATTTAATATATCATTGCCCTTTGTTGTATATTATACTTCATCGCATTTCGATCCTTATCAGGCTAGCCCGCCTTGGCCCGCCATAGAAATTTACTCGCTTTTCAAGAATAACTCGATCAGTCGGAGTAGCTAAAAAATGTAAATTTAGTATATCATTCCCTTTTGGATGGATTTTAATTTATAATATAGTATTCTCTTTTGGGATATATTTTAATTCTTTGGATTTTTAACTTTATTAGATTACCCCATCTTTGCCCAGCCTTAGGAATGCATTCGTTTTTGGAAAATAACTCGAAAATTGGAGAAACATTATCATTTACCAAACAATTAAACAATTACATTAGTTCTCCTTAGGGATTATATTTGAGAAAGTATTTTGTACTGTTGTGTAAACCCACATTCGATCGTCGACCCCCCCCCCTTATCCTAAATCTTGCCTACGCTTATATGCAAGAGAATTAAATAATGCGAAACCAGTCCACGGTGCACTTTAAAGATTCATAGTAATATAGTGATTCGTACTACATAGTATAATAGAAAGAAAAGTCTTGTGACGGGATTTTTGGATGCTGAAATTCGCAGATTATGAAATGTCAAGCTATTTTTTAGCCTATTCGTCGAAATGCAAAATACAGTAATATGCTGGATGAATCGAATTAATACATTTTTCTAGGCAATTTTACACAGAACATGCGATAATGGTATAGCTATAAAAACAGCCCTTTTTAATCCAAATATAAATTTTCAACGTCAGTTACAACAAACATCAAATGAGTGAAAGCTTGCTGCTTATAATTTCGAAAAATCTTTCTTTCTGAGTGGGTCCATCCTGTCCAATTTTAGAACAAAAAAGAATATTGTACAGGTGACGGTTCTATTGTATCTAGAGGTCCTATTGTATTCTAGACTTCCTATTGTATCTAGAGGTCACCCTGAAGGCAGTACAAAATGCCCTTTCCTGGTGTTCTACCCATTTCCAGAGCCCCCGCTGATTTTCGGATCTTTTGAGCATTGTTCGTGTAAAAGATGTGGCAACTTGCGGAAACGTATGTAAAGGAGACGCGCCTGTCGAAATAAAATAGCGGTCAATTACATGTCCACCCTCAATCGAAATTCTTATCAGCGCTATCTTTCACCGTACAAAGAGACAGCACTTGTAGGCAGACCCCACCTTGTTCTAATGTTCAAGCGGCAATGGTGTTTCATGTTTTTCTTCCAAATTCACAGGGCCACCCACAGGTATTTTTCCTAGTAGACGAACATATGAGATAAAACAAAATATTTGCCAGACATTCTCATACATTCTTTTTTTAGGTTTACATGGTAATATGTATCAAAATGCAAAACAAAAATTTGGTTTTAAAGCATTCGTTCAAGTTATTCATATAATGCTTTTAAAAATTATTGAAAAATTTCAATTTCAAGTAAATAAAATCAATATGTGCGGTCCAAATTTCTGCTAAAGAAATAAAATTATCTTCGTAAAAAGCAGAATCCCACTCAAAATACTAATATCGACCGGTTTCGAAGGCATAAAACCTTCTTCGTCAGATCACGCAGAACCGTAACCTTCACTCGTACTCCCAGTGCACCGACCCAACATCCGTGGACAAATTTCGCACTTCTTAGCTCATTTGCATATGGATGTAACTATGTATTTAGGACACAAGGGGGTCGACGATCGAATGGAGCTTATAGTACAAAATTCATTTTTTTTAAATATAGGCAATTTTGAGAACTAATGTAATTGTTCGGCAAATGAGGTGTTTTACCACACATCCTATCTCCCATGCTTACGCCACTAATTATAATTATATATACGCCGAAAATATTAAATTCTACCCGAAATGGAAATAATATACTAAATTTGAATTTTCTATCTGCTCCAGTTTTCGGGTTATTCTAAAAAAATGAGTCTATTCCTATAGCAGGCACAGCACGAGCTAGCTGAATGAAGTTCAAATTCAAAAAAATGAAATATATCACAAAAGACAATAGCATGCTAAATTTGGAATTTTTAGCTACTCCGGTTCTCGAGTTATTCATCAAACACGATCGCATTCCTAAGACGGACTCAAGACGATGAGGTTCAAATTATAAATTATGATAAACCCCAAAAGAAATTGATATACTAAATTTGAATTTTTTAGCTGCTCCAATTTACGAGTTATTCTCGAAAAATGAGTACATTACCACTCTGTCGGGCCCAAGACGGGCGAGTCTGATAAGGTTCAAAATCCAAAGAAATAAAATATACCCTAAAAAACAGTGATATACTAAATTTAGATATTCTAGCTGCTACAGTTTTGGAGTTATTCTTAAAAAACGAGTACATTCTTTTTGTTGAGACCGGGACGGGCTAGCCCGACCAGGTTTTAAATCCAATGAGCTTGAATGAATGAATGAATGAAATGAAGGTGGGTGGCTCCAAAAGAGCCCAGCACATCGACCAGAGGTCTATTGTACTACCCCAAAAAGAAAATGAAGATCCCTAAGAAAAGAGACCAGTAGCCGATGCGAAAATAAGCAGGCACTTGACAGGTATGTCGTTCAGCTCCCAGGGTTCAATCACATGACGACCAATGTGTTCGAATCTGTGAGCAGAGTAGGCCTCACATTCACATAGAATGTGAGCTGCAGTTTCTTCGCTATAATTGCAGCCTCTGCAAAGCGAATCCTTGGAGTCACCCATAATATTAAGATGTCTCTTGAGGGTGCAGTGCCCAGTAAGGAGCCCAACAGCTCTCCTGATGCCAGTTCTACTGAGCCTTAAAAGTTCCTTTTGACGTGTACTAGGGCAATTGCAGTTGAGGATTTTCGCTTGCCTTTGTCCCTTAGTGTCACGCCAGTTCTTACATTGAAGCTTCCTGAAGATGTTATTGACAATTCTTCTGACAAGGTCATTGGGAATACCCAAGGGCGGCTCAGAGCCCACAAAGGAGTACTAGAGCCTTTCCTAGCAAGTTCATCTGCCAATTCATTACCAGGAATGCCCGAATGACCAGGCACCCAGTATAGAATGACACTATTATTACTAGCAATTTTACAGAGAGCATTATAACATTCCCAGACAAGGGAAGACGTCACAGTGAATTTCCCCAGAGCCATAAGAGCAGCCTGACTGTCAGAACAAATGAAAATCTGGCTATCCTCATACTTTCTGTCATAGCAAATTCTACAACACATAAGAATGGCAAATACTTCAGCCTGAAAGACAGTAGCAAAATTGCCAAGCGGATAAGATAGCTCAGTGCCATCATCAGGGCAACAGACACCAGCACCAGTACTTGTGCCAATCTTCGAGACATCCGTGTACCATACAAAACATTTCAGTTTGTTGTAGGTTGGAGTCCTCTTCCAATCATCCCGCGAGGGGACAAGAATTTCATAAGGCTTGTCAAACGTAAATTTGACATGGATGCCATCAGGTGGCATACAGAAATAAGGATGACTAGCAACCTTACTGTTAAGTTCGCCCCAAGATAGATACCTTGAGTAATCTTTCCAGTATTTCAGATATTTGAGTCTGTTCATGCAGATAAGTGCCTCTGCTTCAATACGCATATAAAGCGGATGCAAACCAAGTAAAAGTTCAAGAGTTGCTGTAGGAGTGGTTTTCATGCATCCAGATATTGCAATGCACACCATCCTTTGAAGCTTAACTAAATCAAGTTTAGCAGTTTCACTTCTAATTCTGGACCATCAAACAATGGATCCATAGGAGATGATAGGACAGACTATCATCGAGTAAATCCAATGGATAGCTCTGGGATTTAAGCCCCAGGTTTTCCCAATAGCATTCCTACAAGACCAGAAGATTCTTCTGGCTTTAGTCGTGCAGTAGTCCAAGTGTTTCTTCCAATTGAGTTCCTTGTCAAAGTAAATTCCTAAGAATTTAACCTCCTTGGAGCAAATAAGCTTCTGCCCAAAGAAGCAAATATTCCCAAGATTAAGTATGCATTTCTTTGTAAACGCAACTGAAGCAGTCTTCTGCGGATTAACCGTAAGGCCTGCATTTTTGCACCATGTCTCAACCCTCCTGAGAACAGTAGACATCATGTCAGAGACAGTGTTGCCAAATTTACCCCTGGCAATGATGACAACATCATCAGCATATCCAACGCAAGAGACGCCAGAGATATTGATGCTTTCCAAAAGAGAGTCCACAACTAAACACCAGAGAATTGGTGAGAGTACACCTCCTTGTGGACAGCCCGAAAGTGCATGCACAGTCATACTAGCACCAAGTAAAGATGCACAGATATACCTGTTAGATAACAGGTTCTTGATCCAATAAGAAATCGTGGTATCACCACCTTTTCTGTCAAGAGCAACAAGAATGGTGTCAATAGGTACCTTATCAAAGGCACCTTCAATGTCGAGAAAGGTAGCAAGAGCAATTTCCTTGGCATTGAGATTTCTCTCTAAAATAAAAGAGAGACTGTAAAGAGCAGTGTCCGTAGATTTGCCCGGTTGATAGGCATGCTGAGAATTAGATAAGGGCTTAGAGGCCAGAATCACTTCCCTTAAATACCTATCAATAAGCTTTTCAATAGTCTTTAAAAGAAAAGACGTAAGGCTGATAGGCCTAAAAGATTTGGCCTCATAATAATTGTCCTTTCCAATTTTCGGAATGAAGATTACCTTAGTATGCCTCCACGCATTAGGTATATGTCCAAAGGCAATACAGGCTCTGTAGATACTACAGAGAATGGGAGCAAGCACCTCAATTCCCTCCTGGAGAAGAATTGGAATGATGCCATCAGTTCCCGGAGTTTTATAGGATTTATGGGAACTAATTGCCCATTTAACCCTATCGAGAGTAACAATGCTCCTAGCAATGCTCCAACTATTGTCATCAGACAAGGACGTGGAGCAAGCAATACCACTGTCACATTGAACATGAGGATATGAAACCGGAAAGTGAACTCTGAACAACTCAGTCAGGGTCTCTTCACCAGTAACAGTAAAGTTACCATTTGGCAACTTGACAGTGTTAAGATTACAATTTCTGTCTCTAGCCATCAACTTAACGAGTTTTGCAACGGCAGGCGCATCATTAATACCTTCGCAGTACGTTCTCCAAGAATTCCTCTTGGATTCCCTGATTGCTTTATTATAAGAGGTGAGGGCAGATTTATAAGTCTGCCAATCACCATTCTTCTTAGCTCTATTAAAGAGCTTCCTGCATTTCCCACGCAACCGGCTGAGCTCATTAGACCACCAAGGAACTATCCTTGGGGAGTCAGCATTGGTGGTTCTGCAGTTACTATGGAAGGAGTGGATAATGGCTTGTTGCACAGAGTCAACAGCCAAATCCAGGTTTTCAATAGAGGGATACTCACCATTGTGATTAGCCAATTTGGCCCTAAGATCGTCTTTGTAGGAACCCCAATTAGTCTTCCTAGGGTTCCTACCTTTGTCCTCAGTAGATTTTACAGGATCTTTAACAGAAAAAGAAATTAATTGATGGTCAGACAAGGATATATCATCTGAAACCTTCCAATTAATGACATACTCAAAAGCAGAACTATTGCTTAGGCTGTTGTCAAGAACCTCGCGACGTTTTACAGTCACAAAGGTAGGAATATTACCCTTATTGAGTATATAAAGCTTATGAAGAAGGATCTGTTCTAAAAGATCATCACCCCTACGGTTGCAGTTACTACTGCCCCAAACAGTGTTATGGGCATTCGCATCGCAACCAAGAATCATTTTTTTACCATTACAATATTCAGTGAGATTGATAATGACATTAGAAAGAGTTTCCTTATCTTCATAAGGAAGATAGGCAGAAACAAAGATGAATTCCATCATATGTTCATCAGTTTTGAGTTTCACACTGATGGCAACATTGTCACCATCGAGGAATTTAACTAGATGAATAGCATTGAGCTTGTTGCTAACAGCAATACAGGCTCTGGGTCTGGTACAGGATGTGTCATAAAAGACATTAAATCCTTTGATCCCTAGACCCAAAATCTTTCCATTACAGGTCCAGGGTTCTTGGATGAGAGCAATATCAGCTCTACCATTGAACAGCCTTTTGCTAAGAATAGCAGAGGCAGAACAACTGTGATGCAGATTTATTTGCACAACGTTAAAACAGCCCATAAACAGAGACAAAAAAGAGGGCATAGAAAACCTAGGACAGAGAGAGGCCCTCCTAGTAACATGACAATGATCAGCATCAAGCGTGATATCATTGCCAAAATCCTTCATGCTTTTTTCCAACGCATTATAAATTTCCAACGCATTAAAAGTTCCAACTATATTATAAATTAAAATCCAATGAGCTTAGACATACCGCAAATGACAACGACATTCTAAACTTGAACCTTTTTGATACTCCGGTTCTAGAGTTATTCCACTAAAAAAGTGAATTTCTAAGTCGGGCCCAAAACGGGTTGGCCCGATACGGTTCAAAAACAAAGGAATTAAAATATTCCCCAAAAGATAAGGATGTACTAAATTTATATTTTCTAGTTTCCCCGATTTTCCAGGTATTCTAAAAAACGGGTCCATTCCTATGTTGGGCCCAGGACGGACTACCGCGATAAAGTTCAAATCCGAAGAAACTTAGATGTACCCCAAAAGCCAACGACATGTTAAATTTGGAATTTTTAGCTACTTCGGTTCTCGTCTTATTTTTCAAAAACTAATGCATTCTTCAGCGGATCCAAGACGGGCTAGCCCGACGAGCTTCAAAATCTAAATTAAAATCCATCCAAACGGAAATGATATACTAAATTTATATTTTTCAGCTACTCCGATTGATAGATTTATTTTTTAAAAGCGAGTAAATTTCTATGGCAGGCCCAAGACGGGCTAACCCGATACGGTTCGAAATGAGGTGAAATGTAATATACTCCAAAGGGCAATGACATATTAAATTTATTCATTCTAGATGCTCAGAATTTTTAGTTATTCTCAGAAAACGATATATTCCTTTTGTTGAACTCAGGAAGGGCTAGCCCGATAAAATTTTTATCCAAAGAGTTAAAATATACAGCAAATGGCAAAGATATTCTAAACTTTGAATTTTTAGATACACCTGTTCTCGAGTTATACCGCAAAGACGGGTGAGTTTCTAAGGCGGGCCTAAGACGGGTTAACCCGGTACGGTTGAAAATTGAAAGAATTAAAATACACCCCTAAAGAAAACGATATATTAAACTTAGATTTCCAACGTTCTCTGATTTTCGAGATATTCTCTAAAACCAGGTAATGTCCTAAGGCGGGCCCAGGACGGGCTAGCCCGATATGCTTCAAAATCGAAAGAACTGAAATGTGCCACAAGAGGAAACGTCATAACGAATTTCGCGTTACTATGATAAATGAACCTGATTATTTTGGACCTCAAATGTTTGAACGAACACCAGATCAAGTTAAATAAAATTTAAAAAATAAAAATATATCCCTAGCTCAATCTCTCTGAAAATCAAATGACTTTTTGTGTATACCACTTGCAATAATCACACCCAATTTCACACAAATTCTTCAGTTATTTCGAAAGATATCAGTCATTTCATTTGCAATAAATTCCCATTTGTTTCAATGTTAACTCTTCCGCTTTAGACCGCTTATTTGAGACCAACGCCGTCTGGCGGAGGCGGCTTTTCAGAAACATCTCCCAGCATTGGGAGGTATAGGCGGTCGGCACACTATTAGTTCTAGACACTGTACCTTCATTATGCATTATACTATGTATGTAGGGAAAGTAATATGTATTATATTTTTTTTATTCAAATTTGCAATTACAAACATAATTGCCGTTTGGCTATAATTTCTACACTAGCAGACATACCCGAAGTGATTTAAAATGTGCAAATTCTAATAGTGTTTTAAATATTTTTCAAAAAATTCTACCATATTTATTTTAAAATGTGTAACCTCTCTTGTATATAAACTAATTAAACTCTTGGAAAGATATTTATTATATAATATATCTCTTTTTTTCTTTCTGGAGGATATAACGAGAGTCAGAATTTAATTGAATTTGTTTTTCTCCCTATATTAAATAATTTTTATTTAAAAAACTATCTAACATATTTTACTGAAATTTTTTTTACATATTTTATGGGATAATTTGAATATTTTCTAAAAGTTTCGAAGCAATTTGTGAATTTTAAATTCGCTTAAAAAATGTTTGAAACATTAGGTCCCATAGGGTTCAATGTATTTCATTTTATCAACCCGGGTTCAATGAAACACTAATTGGGTATTCATTTATATTCCCATAGGTTCCACAGTCCGTCTGAAAAACATACTAAAATTTCATTTTGATAAAGTCATTTTTACAGCATTTATCGTGCTGACAGACAGACAAAATGAACAAAGTCATAAACACTTTTCAACTATGCTGTAAAGTGTTAAAAATGGCAACTGACAAAGAAGTATTTCTCTCTTTGGACACTAATCCACAGGGGGTCCAATAAACCTGTTTTTAAACTATTTGGAGGGGGAGGGAGTACCCAGGACACTTCAAAATTATATTCGTTAAAATTCTTCAAGGTGAAATAGTTAGTATGAGTTTGGATGGATGGTCTAATGTCCACAATGAGCCTATTATTTATGTAACTGTGTCTACAAGCAGAGGGGAATTGTACTTGGTAGAATCAATTGACACATCAGGACACTCACACAGAACAAAATATTTAGTAAAAGTTGCTAAAGAAGCAATACTCAGGTGTGAAGCTTATTTCAGCTATTCAATCAGCAGTCTTGTTACAGACAATGCAGCTAATATGAAAAGTATGCCAAAAGGTGTATTGAAAAAGGACAAAGACTAGGATATTCTGCTCACCTTTTAAATCTCTTAGCTAATGATTTCCAGGTTCCAAATGTGAAAGAACACATTGTTCAAATTGTAAAATATTTTAGAAACCATCACTTTGCTGCAGCAAAATATAAAGAAGGTGGCCAAAAATTGGTTTTGCCTCAAGATGTTCGATGGAATACCATGTTTGACTGTTTGTCCATTTACATAAAACATTGTCCAAAATTGATGAAAATGTGTGAGGAATACAGAGATGAAATTGATAGCTTTGTGTACAGCAAAGTCATGAATTTCTCAATTAAAAGAAATGCCGAAGACATGGTCAAAAAATTTAAACCAGTGCAAAAAAATAGCTGCTCAGTTTTCACGGCTGTTCACATATGGAAAAAGCTAGAAGAAAATATGACTGAAAAACAAATAGACAAAAAAAACATGAAGCTTTTTTCCAACTACTACAATCAAGCACTGGGTGCTCCTCACTTTTTAACATATTTATTGCCCCCCCCCCCCCCCCACCCGATATTGTGGTAGCAAGCTGACAGAAACTGAGAAAAAATCAGCATTCACCTTTGCCATTGAAAAGTACACAAGTCTTATGCCAATAATAATGAAGTTTTTAGGCAAGGCTGATCTTTTTTATGATTTTCTATTTGAGCAAGATGCTGTTTCCCAAATGTCACCTTTGAAATGGTGGAAAACACATTTTAGTTCTATTTGTGTAGCTACACCTGTTAAGTAACACACATTGATTTCGTTATTCAAGTTTTATATTTAAATTTGCATTTCTTGTGAATTTGTTTATTTTAGTTTTGTAATAATGCTATGGCAACACTCTTGGGTTTCTGTAGACGTGGTCAGAGGAACGAGTGGTTTTTTACGAGTTGACGTTGGCTGTACGAATGTTAAGTTTTGAATTAAAGTTTCTGGTTCCTGAAAAGCAGTTGTAATTATTTTCGTACATATTGAAACGTGTGAAGTTGGGTAAATTTCTACGGCGTTTCTGACATTTGGTGACTCGGACGTGATCGTGAAGATAGAAAGGTGAGTTTCGTTTGGAATTTTGTTTTAACTAAGCTTGTCGCTGTCACATTTTCATAATGGAACTGCTCATAAGAAAGCGAAAGCCGATTCGAGCGTCTTTTACAAAGTCGTATAACATTTTGACAACGGCTTTAATTGATGAGGAACCAGACGATAAAATTATTCAAACACATTTGGCAAATATGGACAGATTAATGATGAATTTAGCAGAGATCGACGACGAAATCTGTAACGCTTTGCTTGCCGAGGATTCAAAAGTGGAAGAATATGAAACTGAATATGGGGTAATAGAAGAATATCGCGGAAAAATGGTTACAGCTAGGGTTGGCGTCGAAATGCATTTAAATAAAACCGCCACCAAACCGAGTGCGAGTTTTTCCCATGTTCAAGAAAAAACGAAACTGAAGCTTCCTAAGATTGAATTTTTGAAATTTGGGGGTGAAATAAAAGATTGGCTAGCATTTTGGAGTCAATTCAAGAGAATCCATGAAGATAAATTGATGGAAGAAGAAGATAAATTTCAATATTTAATTCAGTCTATGATCGTTGGCACAAGAGCAAAAGAAATAGTAGACAGCTTCCCTCCTACTGCAGAAAATTATTCAAAAGCTGTTGAAAGCCTTAAAAACAGATTTGGAAGGGAAGAGCTACTCATAGAGTTCTATGTCAGGGAATTGCTTGGACTGGTGATTAAAAATGCAGTGTCTTCAAAATCCAAAGCAAATACAGCTCAATTGTATGATAAGTTAGAATCGCATTTAAGGTCTCTTGAATCAATTGGTATGACTTCTGACAAGTACGCAGCAATGCTTTTTCCCCTTGTTGAATCTTGCATACCGGAAGAAATACTACGAGTCTGGTTACGAAATCCGGTGGCAGCTAAAGGTGAAGAAAGTGATACTTACATTGATAAGTTGAAAAACCTGTTATTGTTCCTAAGAACTGAAGTAGAAGGTGAAGAGCGTATCTCGCTTGCTAAAGCTGGTTTTAAGAAAAATGAGAAAAGTAGTCGAAAGGAAATTTGTAAGGAAACGGGTATGAATTTACCGACTGCTACTGATTTATTTTTAGGGATAAATTCATGTGAAAAGTCCATTTGTGTATTTTGCGGAAAATTTTATGAAAGTAAAGAATGCTTCAAAGCTCAAAAACTTTCTCTAGAACGATATTTTAAAAAGAAAGAAGGGATGCTTCACTTGTTTACGGATTGGACATCGTTCTAAACAGTGCAAATCACATGTTCGGTGTATAATTTGTTCCAAAAGGCACTGGGTAGTTATGTGTCCTGAACTAACCAATAATAAACGGGCTTTAGTTACAGAGTTCAAAGAAGGTGGGGATCAGAATATTACTTTATCCAGCCAAGGCCACTCTGAAGTACTATTGCAAACACTGCTTGTGGTTCTTAAAGCTCACGGAAAAGACCGAAAAGTTAGGGCACTGATTGATACAGGTTCTCAGCGTTCTTATATTCTAGAAAGTACTGCAAGGCAGTAGTACTGATATATTAACACAAGTCGTGTTTGGAGGAATCACCTCTAGGAGAGAGCACAAGTGCTACAATGTAATTTTGAATAGTTCAGTTAATAACTATTGCTGTAAAATTAAAGTGTTAGACCAACCTGTTATATGTGGTTCAATACCAAGACTCAAGACTGGATTATGGTTGGAAGAAATGAGACAAAAGGGAATCCAGCTCACGGATATAGGAAGCAATCAGCCACCTATTGAAATACTTATTGGAGCCGATTTCGCTGGTCAACTTTACACAGGACGCGTTCATCAGCTAAAGTGTGGACTGGTCGCTGTGCAAACTCATCTAGGATGGGTTGTAATGGGAAAGTCGCAAGAGGATTCAAAGTATAGCAATTATGGTTCGGTTTTAACTTCACTTTCGATTCATAGTAACAATGTTCCTGAAGGATGTTCCTCCAATGTTCCTGTTATGGAAGTTAGAAGCTATTGGAATCACTGAACCATGTGAACATCAAAGCAAAGACGAAGTAGAAACAGCTGTTTCGGATCATTTCAAGAAAACAGTTAGAATTAATGAAGACGGAAGATATCAAGTTAGTCTTCCTTGGATGCATACTCAAGGAGAATTACCAACTAACAGAGAAATAGCTGAGAAGAGATTGAATTCCACAACATCTAAACTCATGAAAGAAGGAAAGTTTGAAAGCTACAATGCTGTTTTCCATGAGTGGTGGCAAGAAGGAATAATCACAGAAAGTTCAGAGAATAGTGGTCATTTTTTACCTCATCGAGGAGTATTTAAATGCAATTCATCGACTAATGTTAGACCTGTCTTTGATGCATCCTGTAAACAGAAAGGATCTTATTCCTTAAATGAATGTTTGGCAAAGGGACCAAATCTATTGGAACTGATTCCCACAATACTTTTGAAGTTTCGAGAGAAAAAAATCGGCGTTATTTCGGGCATAAAGAAGGCTTTCTTGCAAATATCTGTTGTTAAAAGTGATCAAGAATTTTTAAAATTTCTTTGGTGGCAAGGTGAAAGCCTGAATGCTATAAGGATTTTTCAACATTGCAGAGTAGTCTTTGGATTAAACTGTAGTCCTTTTCTTCTTGGAGCAGTGATACAACACCATTTGGACAAATATTCATCTTCAGCTCAACATAATGTAACACAGAAACTTAAATCAGCATTTTATGTTGATAATTGTGTGTGTTCTGTAGACTCTGAAGTGGAATTGCGAGAATTTGTTCAAATATCCACAGAGGTGAGGGCGGAAGGAAAATTTGAATTAAGAGACTGGGAACATACCGAAATAACGGATACTTGTGTCAAATCTAATCCGTCAACAGTCTTGGGATTGTTATGGGACAAACAAGAAGATGTATTATTCTGTGACATCGCAGCGATAAGCAAACCTGGAGGGACCTCCATGGCTGAAACAGAATGAAAAGGATTGGCCACGCTCTGAATGCACGGTTAATGAAATAGACGTGCTGCAAGAAAGAAAAAATATCTCTGTGGTTCTGTTGAGTAAAACGTTTAAAGAAACATGGTTTCTATCATATTTTTCAAAGTATACAAAAATTATAAGAATGGTAGGATGGATTTTGAGATTTCTTCAGAATGCTCGAAAGAACATTCATGATCGAAACACTGGAGAATTATCTGCTGATGAGTTGAATAAAGCTGAAAAGGCAATTATCAAAACTGTTCAAAGAGACACCTTTACCAAGGAACGGTTAAATAGTTTGAAATCCTTGTGTCTGTTGAAAGACCGTAATGGTTTAATTCGAGTGGAAACAAAGTTGACAGAACGTAAAGATGAAGACAATTTCAAGTACCCAATACTACTGCCAAGCGAACATAAATTGGTAGAACTTATCATCCAAGAGCACCATACAACCAAACTTCATGTCGGATTACATTCCTTATTGTCAGATTTGCGTGAAAAATTCTGGATACTTAATGGAAGGAGAACAGTACGCCGTGTAATTTCGAAATGCATTAGATGCAAGAGACACAATGCAAAATGTATACAAACAACTCCAGTTCCTCTTCCAGAAGACAGAGTGAGACAAGCGTCAGTTTTTGAAATTACTGGAGTAGATCTGGCTGGACCCCTCATATTGAGGGGAGGTGTGAAAAGTTGGGTTGTTCTTTACACGTGTGCTGTTTATAGGGCTATTCATTTGGAGCTCATAACATCATTATCTACTAAAGCTTTTCTGCTCAGTTTCAGACGGTTCATAGCACGTCGTGGAAGACCTAATACCATCTATAGTGATAATGGAAGTAATTTTGTCGGAGCTGATAATCTTCTACAAAAAATTGATTGGAAAACCATTGAAATAGAAACAGCAGTCAAAAGAATTACTTGGAAGTTCAATCCACCCTCCGCTGCTTGGTGGGGAGGGTTTTGGGAACGTCTTGTGCAGATGGTTAAGAGACTGTTGAGACGGGTCTTGGGAACAGCTTCTTTAGACTATGAAGAAATGATGAGCATTCTCTGCGATTGCGAAGCAATAATTAATGCCAGACCACTGACTTACATTTCCGAAGATCCTGAAAACCTAACTCCTTTGACTCCGGCTATGTTTTTGCAGGACATGCAGACGGTGGGAGTGCCAGACTTGGACCTTTTGGACAAAGTGGATCTCACAAAAAGACTGAGATATCAGCAGACATTAAAGGATCAGCTAAGGAAAAGATTTAGAGTAGAGTATCTTGGCCAATTAGTGCAACATAGGGGAAAAATGAAAATGCTGAATGTCAAAATTGGAGATATAGTTCTCATTGAATGCGAGAATAAGAAAAGAACTTTCTGGCCAATGGCAAAAATAACTGAAGTTTATCCCGGAAAAGATGGCAGCAACAGAGTTGTGAAATTAAAGACAGCAACGGGGGAACTAATTCGACCAGTTCAGAGAATTTTCCCTCTTGAAATTGAATGTCCATCCCGAGAACCAGAAACTGATACTGTAGCTAGTGAGAAAAGGGTTGTGGACACTTCACCCTCTGTTCAACGAAAGACTGTTGTTACTAGAAGTGGCAGAACAATTAGACTCCCATCTAGGTTTAGATAAATGTAGAAAAGTTTAATTTCCATTTAAATGTTAATTTATCTTTAATTTATTGTAAGTTTTGATTATAATGTTTAAATCAAAAGGTGGGAGAATGTTAAGTAACACACATTGATTTCGTTATTCAAGTTTTATATTTAAATTTGCATTTCTTGTGAATTTGTTTATTTTAGTTTTGTAATAATGCTATGGCAACACTCTTGGGTTTCTGTAGACGTGGTCAGAGGAACGAGCGGTTTTTTACGAGTTGACGTTGGCTGTACGAATGTTAAGTTTTGAATTAAAGTTTCTGGTTCCTGAAAAGCAGTTGTAATTATTTTCGTACATATTGAAACGTGTGAAGTTGGGTAAATTTCTACGGCGTTTCTGACAACACCTACAGTCAACAAAATCATCACTAAGGCTATTATTCAGCAACTTCTTACTGCAATAGCTACCTCTGCATCTGTGGAACACATTTTTTCAACATACAGATTAGTACATTCCACTCTTAGAAATAAGTTGGGCAACAAAAATGCTGGAAAATTAGTTTTTCTGTACAAAGCTTTAAATTAAATACTATGTCCTAAACGCTATTGTAAAATAAATATTATACAATAGACTGTCGATATAATGACACCAGCGGGACCATTGAATGTGGGTCGTAATAACGAAAGGTAGTTAATAACGATCATCTATGAAGATGTGTCTGGGGCCAAAGTCTCTGGTCGTTATATAGGAAAGGTCTCTAAAAAGAGGGTTTTAAATGGTAAATTTTTATTATATAATAAAAAATATATTATTAAATATTAATACTTAAAACCATCATATTTCTTCAAAATCTTGGCATTTTAATAAACTTTCCATAATTCCTTCTCTTTTATTCAAGCCCTTCATAATGTCAAACCTAATAGATTTTGATATTATGGCTCTTTATTAATATAAATTTAAATAAAGGTCTTAAAACTGCACAATAGTTGCATAGTTCCATATAATTATTATAGCCTAAATTTATAAATTGAATAAAACAACCCAATTAAAAAAATCTAAATTTATTTATTTAAAAAGTCTTGGTTTTTTTAAAACCCTGCATATTTTTAACACATTACAACATAGTTGAACAGTGTTTATGACCTTGTTCATTCTGTCTGTTCGCATAACTGCCGTAAAAATGACTTTATTAAAATAAAATTTTAGTATGATGCTCAGACGGTCTGTGGAATGTGGGATCTATAGGAATATGAATGAATAACACCCAATCAGGGCTGGCTCAAGGATATTTTCATGTGTGGGCACAACAGCTTGGGGCCGCCCTTTATATATATATATATATATATATATATATATATATATATATATATATATATATATATATATATATATATATATATATATATAAATATATATATATATATAAATATATATATATATATATATATATATATATATATACAGTAAACTCCCGATTATCCGCGGAATAGGGTGGCTCGATAACCACGGATAAGCGAATTTCGCGGATAATCCGCAAAATAGCTGGAAAAGGACAAAAATCCACACACAAATGCATTTAAACCATTTTTAAGAATCATAATATAGTAGCACATACTTACACACATAGAGTTGTGACTTCATAAACGGTATCCTTAAGTTTTTACAAAAAAGTCGGTTAATTGTTTTTGTTTTTTCGTTTCGATGCTCCTCTTCTTTATTTGCGATTGAAGTTTTTTTAACAGCATCTTGTCGCAAAGTGATGAATCGTCCTGCTCCTCTATGTATTTAATGATTCCATCAATGTGAGTTAGCGCTTCATCATGGCTCATTTTCTTCTGCATGCCTTCTCCCTCATCTTCTTCATCGTTCTCAGCCGAAACCACACCTTTTTCTCCGGCTATGATTTCTTCATCGGTAAGATGTTCGAAGCCTGGATCGTTTGCGTCACAATTGATCCACTCAACGATGTTATCTTCATCCACATTACTTCCTCCAGGAACAGATTTTGCTAAATTTGCCAAATCAGATGCAGTAACTTCCTCGTCTTCTTCTTCCTCTGGAGACTCTAACGTTTTTTCCACATTTGGCAAAATTTTTCTCCAGGACTTTACTAAAGTCGTTATCTTGACCGTATTCCAAGCAGTGTTGATGTCATAAATGCTGTCAAGAATCGTGTAGTCCTTCCAGAAGCCCTGGAGATTGCCCCCCTCTTCAATCCGTTTTTTCAATAAGTTGGTTCGATACCGTTTCTTCATAGAAGCAATAACTCCCTGGTCCATAGGCTGGATAAGTGCCGTGACGTTAGGTGGCAAAAACTTGACGAAAAAATTTCCATCTTCTGATTTCAGAACACTTTCTCCTGGGTGAGCCGAGGCGTTGTCAAGCAACAACATGGCTTTTTCGGGTAGGTTTTTAGACTTGAGATGCTCTCTCACTTGGGGAATGAATTTTTTTTCGAACCATTCCTGAAATATTTCTTGAATCATCCAGGCTTTTTTTTGGTTAAAGTAATGAACTGGAAGGTTTTCAGCTCTTGTACCTTTAAAGGATCTAGGTTTTTTTACTTTCCCAATCACTACGAGTCTTAGTTTGTGTGTTCCCGTGACATTGCTGCAAGACATTATTGTCAATCGTTCCTTACTGGTTTTATGTCCTGATGCTTGACACTCTCTTTCAAACGCCAGTGTTCGCGTCGGCAAACATTTCCAATACAGTCCAGATTCGTCAGCATTGTATACTTGTTCATACGAAAGTTCTTCTGATTTTAAAAATTCCTGAAAATCATTTTTAAAATCCTCTGCTGCCTGATTATCGCAATTTAATTTGTCACCGTGAAGTCCGATTTCTCTAATCCCATGGCGCTGTTTGAATCTAGTTAACCAGCCTGATGACGCATCAAAAGTCCCTTCCATTCCAAGCTTTTCGAAAAATTGCTTAGCTTTTGCAGCAATAATCGGTCCTGAAATGGGTGTATTCTCACTTCTTACTTGACTCACCCATTTTAATAATGCCGCGTCCAATTCTTCATAGGTGCTGGTTTTCATGGTTTTCCTTTTCTTCATGGACGATGAGTTGTCCGATGCAGAAGCAAATTGCATTAGTTTATCTTTTTGCTTCATAATGTCTCTAACTGTAGACTCTCCAATGCCATACTTCAAAATCATTTGTTTTTTCGATGAACCATTTTCAATTTTTTTTATCAACTCTAACTTATCTTGGATGGATAAGACAACTTTTTTTCTCCTTTCGCTCATAGCTAAAATTACAAGTTTAAACAGACGCGAGCAGATCGTGCACACAGATTGACCGCAACGTACTAAAGTGATGTGGTATCAATTCTGACTTGAAATGGCAAGCGTAAAGGAATGGGGAGGTACCGAAAATGACCTCGACCAATTCGCCACGACCTTCAATCTGGTCCGAAACCTGACAAATGGCATATTTGTCCATTGTACAGGTTTCGATGACTTTGGGGGGGGGGGGGTAGAAAGGAACAGGAACAATCCGATTGTTGCTCTAAAAATAGATTTTGCATTTGTTGATCAGGAAAGGCGTGTTGCGTGTTTATTTCTCTACATTCCGTAAATGATCGTCGCAAAAAAAAAAAAAAAATCGCGGAAGACCGCGCGGATAATCCGCAAAGCGGATAATCCGCCCGCGGATAATAGGGAGTTTACTGTATATATATATATGTGTGTGGGCTTGTCAGGTGAGAAGTTGAAAAAAGACTCCACTCTGCATAACCACACACTTTTACTTAAGACATGAGCGTTATACAAATGGGTTAAACTATTTACATCTATTTACAAGTTGGAAGTTTTGAACATCACGAGCAATCGTGTTTGCCTGCTCCTTTTCAGCACCTGCACTTCGTCCATGCCATCTCACTGTCATCTCCGTCTCGCCCTTGATTCTGTCTTGCATTAGTCAGCCTCTCTCTCGTCTGAGTGACCTCCTCGATCAACCTCTCGCCTGCTTTTCCCCCTCGTCTGTGTAGCGTCGACTCCTTTATACAGTCTCATCTCTAGGTGACGCTGTCCTCTAGTGACATCCTCTACCGTCCTGGTTGCCACAATCCCACATTCGGCTATTCTGACAATTCTTTCATCCCCAAATGTTTTGTGGAACCTAAAATTAGAAAAAAGAGAACAAAAAACAAGAACAAAAATGGCGTCTGAATAGGTGTCTTTTCTATCCGGACTACGGCTTCATGTGATCAGCTGCAGTTGACATTATATTTGGTCCGTCATGGCTGCCAATTTTCTCTACATCATACTGCTCATTAGATTTTACTGATCTAACTCGATAAGGCCGAAAAAATGTTGGTCGTAGCTTCAGCCCTGTGCCAAATTGAGTTCTTTGGATCTCAACCATATCACCAATCCTATATATTTGCGCTTTTTTTCTTTTTCGATTGAATTGCCGACGGTTTTCCTCTTGCAATTTCAAGATATTGTTCTTGGCATCATTTCGTATTTTCTCTCTATCTTTTGCCCTATAGTTTAGATATTCTTCCTCAAAAAGTTCTACTATTTTTATGTCTTCTTTGTTTCTCATCTTCACGCCAGTCATTAACTCAAAAGGTGTATACTTCGTACTTCTTGTAGTGGAGCTATTAACCATGCGTTGAACATCAGCTACGTGTTTAAACCATTTGGATGGATCTTCAAATGAAAGTTTTGAGAGCACGGGAATAATAGTACCGTGTACTCGTTCAATTTGCCCATTCCCTCTTGGTATTCCTGTGGTTATTTTAACATGTTCTATTGCTTGTTTGGGGCAATACTCTTCAAACTCGTTCAACGTAAAAGCTGTTCCCTTGTCTGTAACTATTCTTGAGGGACAGCCAAATACGTTTTGTTGTAATTTTAACTTCTCAATTGCTTCTCGTGATGTTGTAGATTTTACTGGATAAAACCATGTGAATTTAGTAAATGCATCTATCACTGTGAATATATGTTTGTATTGTTTGTTATTTAACGGAAGTGGTCCTACGAAATCAATGTGGTAGGTGTTTAGTGGGACATTTTCCTTTGGTATTGGGTGTAAGAGCCCTTTGCCTTTCCCACGCTTATTATTATAAAGACTGCATTTTACGCAGTTAGCTATAACACTTTCTATTTGCTTTCTTGCATTTGGAATATAAAAGCTTTGCTTTAAAACGTCTTCAGTTTTTTCTGCAGCAAAATGACCTTCTTTGTGTACTTCTCGGATCATTTCTGTTTGCATCGCTTGAGGTATTACTAACACTTCTCTTCCATCTACATATTTGTATAAAATATCATTTTTAATTAGATAATCATTTTTTTCTTCTTTACCGATTAAGGTTTTTATCATTTTTACATGTTCATCCTCATTCAATTGGGTGGCACTTCCCGGCTGTCCAAACAGTTACCTTACACCTTTCTGGTAGGTCGGACGGTCTGGGTCTCAACAACAACAACATGTTCATCCTCTTCTTGTGTGGTATAGATTTTTGCGGTTACTTCACCGTGAGAACTATTAACTATCAAAACAGCATTGCAACTTAGTGCGTCTACATGTTTCATCAGTTTCCTGGATCTATGAATAACTTCATAATCAAATTCTTCCAGCAATAATGCTCATCTTGTGACTTTTGGAGTAAGATCTTTCTTATTGATTGTTTTTTTTAATGCTTCGCAATCTGTCATGATTTTGAATTTTGAACCCAACAAGTAATTCCTGAACTTTTTCAAAGCTTCGATTATTTCGAGTACTTCCAACTCATAGCTACTATATTTTTCCTGTTGAGGTGTTGTTTTTTTACTCATGTTATAAATTGGATAGAATTTTCCGTCGTCTGATCTTTGTAAAAGAACTGTCCCAAATCCATATATATTTGCGTCTGTGTGTAATTCTAATGGTGATCCTTGTTTAAAAATGTGTAGAATTGGATTTTGAGATAACATTTCTTTTAACGTATTAAAAGCTTGCTTCTGTTCTGTAACGAAACAAAATTCTGTTTCGCTTCTAAGCAAATCGCTTAACGGTTTTGCTATTCTGGCATACTCTGGTATAAATTTTCTATATCCTGACAATCCTAGAAAACTTTGTACTTGCTTCATCATTGTTGGTTGAGGAAATGTTTTCATGGCTTAAGTTTTAGCTGGAGAGGGTCGGATCGTTCCATTCTCAATCAAATAACCTAGAAATTCAATTTTTCATTTTAAAAACTGACATTTTTTAAAATTAAGTTCTAGTCCATAATCTGATGCTATTTTCAGAACTCGTCTCAGTTTCTTTATTCCTTCTGTTTCGTTTCATGATAGAATAATCATATCATCCATATAACTATCTAAAGTGTTATCTGTCAAAAGATCTCTGAATACTGTATAGGTATATCTTTGGAACACACTTGGACTATTAGATAAGCCAAAAGGAACTTTTAAAAATTCATATTGTCCTTCATGCGTAACAAAAGCTATATATTTGGTACTTTTCTCATTTATGTCTGCACCCAATTAGTTTTGAACTGAACCCGGGTTGAAAAAATAAAATGCATTGAACCCTATGGGACCTCATTTTTCAAACATTTTTAAAGCAAATTTAAAATTCACATACTGCATTGAAAATTTTAGGAAATATTCAAATTATCCCATAAAAATATGAAAAAAATTTCAGCAAAATATATTCGATAGTTTTTTAAATAAAAATTAAAATAATAATTACACCCATATTATATGAAGAGATCACGTGACTCACTTCAAGATAAAATATAGCATCCATCTTGTGTCAAAATCACGATTTTTAAAGTTCTTTTTAATTTATATATAATGCTGTATCCATCCTAGAACCGCTTTATTTTTACTTAATTTCTGTGAATCTATATTTTGAAACAACGCAATTACAATATATTTGAGTTTAAATGATCATCAAACTTTGATTATTTCTACAACGAAGTCTAATTTTCACTTATGAAAAATGTAAACACATAACGATGCAGGATGAGTTGTATAAGAATTACTGAATTTCTTTAACGCAAAATTATTTAGCTCTGGAGTGTAGCTGGCAATATAGCTGATATGAATGAAAAAAACATTCATTGAATTTAGATAGAGAAGCAGATGATTTTTTCGATGAAGTTTTAATCATAGAGTTAAATTACTTGTACCTCTATGGTTTTAAGTTTTTAAATAAAATAAATTATAGTAGTATTGTGATGAATGAAAGGAATGGAATAAAAGTGTATGAATAAACATTTGCAGCATTTACATAGACAGCTAGGTGATTTATATTTCAATGACGTCATTTGAATGAAATTCATTTTTTTTTTATGAAGTTAAGTTTTCAAATATAATAAATTACTGTAGTATTGTGATAATTTTAAAAATATTACCGCTGAATGTATCGCATTTTAGAGATGTTTAAACCAGGCAATTTACATTTCAATGACGTCATTTGAATAATGTTCATTTTTTTTCGATGAAGTTTCAAGTTTTCAAATATAATAAATTAATGTAGTATGTATTGTAATAGTTTTAAAAATATTCACACTGAATGTATCGCATTTTAGAGATGTTTAAATGAAATTGCATTGCAGTTGGAAAGTGGTTCATAATCAATGTTTTATGCATGATTGATCTTTCATGTTTTAAACTTGCATTAATATAGCCCAGCCTATCTTCTGATCTAAATAATATACATAAAAATATGATTTAAAAAAAAACTAATATAAATTAAAAAACATTTTTTTTTTTTTTTTTAATAATAATAATAATAAAAGCATGATTATAAATATTCAAGGGAGGTTTAAAATGTATGAAAGTATATATATTTTTAAAAATGCGCTAAAATTTGTCTTTTTATAATATGGACTCCATTCAAAGTTTGTTTGAAAGAGAATATTTTGGTCTTTCCAATGGTATCAAGATTAAATTTCTGGAATTATATATTAGGTCACTAAGAGATCGATTTGTGTGAATATCGGCTAAAATTATTGTAAAACGAGTATTGTAAAACATCCATCTTTTTTGCAGAGTAAAGATCGTGATTTTTAAAGTTCATTTAAATTTATATTTAGAGTTGATTCCTTCCTAAAACGGCTTTATTTTTTAATTTTTTCTGTGCGTCTATACGTTGTATAAGAATTGTTGCATTTTTTTCATGCAAAATTATTTAACTCTGGAGTCTAGAATAGAAGTATATGAATGGAATATTCACTGCTTTTACATAGAGAGCAAGCAGATGATTTATATTTCGATGACGTCATTTGAATAAAGTTTGAATGAAGTTTTAAGCATGGAGTTAGAAAGTTACGTAGATAGAGTTAATAGAAGATAGAGTGAATTTCAGCTTTACAACAAGTGGAAATAAATAGGGCAACAACTCTGATAAGAGCAGAGTTGTCTTTCAGTATTTCTTAATATTTCCCTTTCAGCAAATTTCAAAATGCCTGAAAATTAAGAGCTATTCAATAATTTATTTACTGTTCTCGAATGGATAGAACCTAGTTATTGCGAGTTCCTGGCAACATAATTAAATATACTGATTGAATATACTTTTGAATTGATTTATCTTTTAGAAGTTTTTAGGGAGGCTATTATGAATCCATGGTGAACTATCTTTACTCGTCATTGTAAAAAATCCTTTCTGAATGTTTATTTTAAAATTTACACACCATTGACCATCTCATTGATGGGATGCCTCATCTTATTTAATCCTGCATAGCCGCTCGCGGTGGGCCCATTCCATATTGATCTAATGTCAATAAAGTTCCATGCTTTCATTTTCTAGGTATGACTTTTTGATCATTTACACATTTCCATGTTACAATTTTTTACAAAAATTTACAGAATTTATCTGTAAATTTCATAAGGATACATCAATTTCTTCATGGTGTTGTGATTTCAGTTGTGAGCAGTGTATATAAAATGGCAATTTTCTCATCCAATTTTGCAGATACTAAATCCTAATAATCAGTATTACTTCTTCATAGCTGCCAACTCATCTGGTTTTTCCAGGAAACTCCCGGTTTCCCGATTTTAGGCGAAAATCTCCCAGTTTTGTAATTCTCTAAAGTTAGGAATTTTTCAATAAAAATTCTCTGTTGAAAGGAATTTCAATTGAACTTGCAGCCGCCATTTTGTTTCTTCCATATATTAACCTAGTACCAGTACTAAATTACAGCCGTTTCACATTATTGATGGATACTGCTCAAAATAAGTGTGATTTCACATTGCAGTGTAATGTTGAAATAGCCCTTTCCATCTTTAATTTCAAATTTTATAAAGGAAAATTACACAATATTTATTTCTTTATAGTAGGTTTCATTTTTAATCAATATTTTCATAAAATATTGATTATTTTTTTAGTGTGATTTCGCGGGTATAGATTTACATTCCCGTGTACTGTTGAAACATCCTTTTCCATCCATGTTTAGTTTCAAATTATGTGAATTAAAAAATGTTGGAAAAGTGTAAACAAACAATCGTGATTCATGATTCCCCTGAATGTTGTTCAACTAATAAATTTCCTTTTCAACGACTCACTTTGTTCTCGGGAGTGAATCACAGCTTTTTTCTGCAAACAAATCATGCAAATCGTGTGCTCGACGCGTATGTAAGTAATCTACATATCCAGGGCCGTTTTCAGTTACAATTACTTTCCGGAAAGGTCCCATCTTTAGATATAAATACTGGATTCATCTTAAAGCAGTTGTCTTGCTCATGTATTCTCTTCTTGTCTTGGTCCATTTAGTCTGGACTCATGATATGGTCTGTATGACCATGTCCGTTCGATCTTGTTATAGATCGTTATGTTTTCATCTTACTTACGTTAGACATTTAATTCATGAATGATGAAGTGCAGTAATGGATAGGTCTGAAATAATGTCCATGTGCTAATTGTGATGTTCAGTTAAGAATTTGTTTATTTTGATCAGAACCAAAGAAATTTTTTGCTTGTGTGACGCAATGGTTAACTTTCCAAAAACCTCTTCGTCGTTTAGGTAAATTAGTTGTTTTTTCCTAATGTCCATTTTACACAATGGCTTAAATGATCCAGTATTCAAATACAACTTCTTTGAGCTCTTTAAGCTCGATCTGTATATAGTGTTTTATGCTGTACCAAAGTGTTTTTACCAAGTGTTGTAAACTGATAATGGATTTCTAATTCAATAAAAAGGATTAGACCTTTACTACTTGGTAAAAACACTTGAGTACACTTTCTCTTCATGGATAAAGGAAAATCCGCATGTTACTCTGAAAGATAACATGCTAAATTTTCATATTTATCCTTCAAAAAATGCACAGCATTCATTTCTTTGCAGTGTGTTTCATTATTAATTAATATTTTTGTAAAATATTTATTATTTTTTAAGTGTGATTTCGCATGTATAGATTAAATTTCCATGTAATGTTTAAACATCATTTTCCATCCATCTTATTTTTGATAAAATCTGAAATTAATTAAACAGTACTTTCACATTTTTGCAGTTTACACAATGAAGGATTATTTCTTTAAAATATACTCTTTTCCCCTTATTTTCTAGGCAATAGAGTCCCTAAAGCATTTTACTATCCACAGTCATCTATTTAACTAAATGACAGCTGAACAGCTTTACTTTCAGTGAGCCCACCTCTTCAGTGAGCTCCCCTCTCTTTATGCCACTATGTTTTTTTTTATACACTGACTATGTAAAAACATTTTTCTTATGCAGTAGGCATTTTCAATGTTATAGTGAGTTATCATTTTTTGAAAAGAAAAAAAAAATCATGCATTTTTTGTCTGATGTAAAAAAATCCCTATTTTTCCCTAAGTGATATTGAACAGGTTATATGCTTACTTGTAAAATATGCTCACCACACTATCTCCTGGACTTTTATTCTCCAATGTTGGCAAGTATACTTCTTCCTGCTTAAGCTATAACAGTGGACTTTTAGATATTAGATTGAAAAACTAAAGTTATATAACCAGAGCTGGATTATCCATTGGGACAACATAGTTTCGAACCCTGAAATATTTTTAAAGGTCTCCAAAATATTTACCCATGGGCCCAAAATTCTATAGTGAGCCTTAAGTGAAAAAACTGACATAATGAATCCATATTTATTTTTGAACTTGCGAAAACAATAAATAAATTATGGGATTACCAATTTCTGGGTTTGTGACATTTTACTGCATTTATTGTTTAGATGAGGCCTTTGGTAAAAGTTTGTGGGGTCTTGAAAAACCTTGAGATGCAACTGCTTAAACATTGTTGGAAAGAACATTCTTTGAACTTTCCCATCCCCATGATGTCAAGATGGAAACCTATTTTTGCTTATAATATTTTTACTCGCAAAGGGGACGATTTGTGTGATAATCAGTCTCTTTCCAAAATCATACAATGACTTTTTTTTTTTCCCTTCAAAAATAGCATTATAGATGGTGCCACCAAAGACATCCGAGTCTATTGTCACTTGTTTTATTTGAATCCGTTGTTACTTTCTTCTATTTCATTTATTTGTGAAATTTTGATAATCCTATATAATTTATAAGATTGTGTAAAATGCTAGAGATATATTTTGCTTAAACTTTACATTTTGTTATTCTAAACTTGACATTGAATTTAGATGTTGATGACTCTGTGTTATTTTCATTTATTTGTGCTATGTTAATAATGTTATATAATTTGTAAGATTATTTTAAATTCTAGGAAATTTAAATTCGGCCTGAAAAAACACTCAAAATATCAATAAAATCTTGGAACCAAAAACATTAATGAGAATATTTTTAATCTAATGCCATATTTCTAGTTTTGACAACATGCAATAGATGGCGACACCAGTTGATATTGGCTGCTCTATTGGGATATTGGATAGGACTGAATTTCGACTATTAAATTCATAACTTCATAATTCAAATTTTTTTTTAAATCTCGCCGAGGTGTATTTTCTTAGGTCCTGAAGTATGTCTGTACGAAATTTCATAGCCCTATAATTCTTAGATTTTTCTCTACAGATGACATAAACAGTAGACAGACATCTTCCTGTATTCTTTTAATTTTTAGCTAAGATAATTAATATTTTTTTTCAGCTAAATTGGATCCTCCTAAAATGCCCCCTGGCATCCAAGCCTCCTTGACTTCTTCATCGTCAAGCTTGGCTTCCATGCCCTCAGAAAAAGTTACTCCTACTCAAGAGTCACAGCCTTTTGGTAATGTATATATTAACTAACTTAATTTTTTTTTTGCTAACATCATGTGGATAAATGATACAGCATAGATACACATACATTAACTTCATTGGCATAAGCTTACAACGTGTAGATGCATAGATATACAGAAGGCAAATTTTAGGGGCAGAGATTTGCATGTGAAGGTGTACATTAAAAACTTTTGCTGTAAAACTACATTCAATGTTTTTCATTAACAGGTACTACAGGAATTGCTTAAATAAAGGTTTTACCTTCAATTTTTCACATTTTAATCATTTAGAGTCATCTTCATTCAAATAGTAATTTTGTTAATAGTAGTTTGTTTTCACATGCATTTCCTAATATTTTGACATCAAATTTAATTTCTTATGTAGATCCATTACAATTTATAAATTTCAAAGTGTAGCAGTTTCACGCAACTTTATTTCTTGCTAATTGGAATATATCAGTTTTGCTGTAAACATAATTGATTAACATTTGTTACTATATAGGGTTTAATTATTTATTTATAAATTTTTTTAAACTTCAATATTATGTTAATTACTTTCTTGATAAACACAGGCATGAAAATTACATAACTGCAATTGTTTTAAAGGTGTAATGACTCCAAGTAAAACAAGAAAGATCAATCATGCATAAAGCATTAATTATAAAGCACTTCTAACTGCAATTTTATTTAAACATCTCTAATATACGATACATTCAGCGACAATATTTTTTAATTGTCACAGAACTACAATAATTTATTTTACTTGGAAAATTAAAACCTTCAAAGTAAAAGTACTTTCTAACTCCATGCTTAAAACTTCATTCAAACATTATTCAAATGACGTCATCGAAATATAAATCATCTGCTCTCTATGTAAAAACAGTGAATATTTCATTCATACACTTTTATTCCAGACTCGAGTGAAATAATTTTGCATGAAAAAAAATTCAGCAATTCTTATACAATGCAGAATATAGATGCACAGAAAAAATTCAAAAATTAAGCCATTTTAGGAAGGAATCAACTCTAAATATAAATTTAAAAGAACTTGAAAAATCACGATTTTTACTCTGAAAAAAAGATGGATGTCCTATTTCATTTTGAAGTGGGTCATGTGACCTCGTCATACTATATGGGTTGTTGTTAAGACCCAGACCGTATGACCTACCAGAAAGGTGTAAGGTAACTGTTTGGACGGCCGAGAAGTGCCACCCAATTTAGACCGGAACACAGTGGGGGAGGCATCCACAGGGATCGTACCCTCCTTCCCCTACCACCAACCTCACGGAAGGGCTTACCCACATGTTTAACGTGATTGTACTCTGCATGAACACGGCAGCAGTTGTGGCAGCGTGCAAATCCAGTGTGCAAACCACCAGGCTACCGCGCCCAAAAGGTGCCAACATCACGCGGTGTTCCCAGGTGGTCACCCACCCAAGTACTAACCGTGCCGGATGCTGCTTGACTTCGGTGATCTAATAAGAACCGGTGTTATCAGCACACGGTAGGGCCGTTGGCATATACTATATGGGTGTCATTATTATTTTAATTTTTTTTTAAAAAACTATCAAACATATTTTGCTGAATTTTTTTTATTATATATATATATATATATATATATATATATATATATATTATGGGATAATTTGAATATTTCCTAAAATTTTCGAAGCAATTTGTGAATTTTAACTTTGCTTAAAAAATGTTTGAAAAATTCAGTCTCATAGCAGGGGTCCCATTTCAGCGCGAACCCGTGAGATTCTCGCGAAATCCATAAAAAATCTTGCGTAAAAATTTAGGCTGCGCGAGAATTTCTCTCTCTCCAGTTCCGGTCTAAAATTATTTTTTCCTTCAAATTGGATACCGAGAAATCCAATATAGAGATGCAGATTCGCGGTGGCCAGGTCGCCATTGGTGAACAAAATTATTACAGTAAGTCGCCATTTCTGGCGAACAAAATTTCTAAAGAATCCTTTCAGTCCCATGGCGCCCGCGGCCGGTAGATCGGACCGATTGCAGCACAGTCGCTGACCGTGATTCTGTAGCTACGTGTGAATCGCAGTCAATTGCGATTTGGGCACTCTAAAATGTACTACGTGTTTCTAATTAGCGAGATATTTTATAGAAAACTATAGGTATCTCCTTGTGCGGGTCGCAAATTTGATCAAATAAAATTTTGCTTTTTTTTTTTTTTTTATAGGATTCTTTCACGGATTTGAATTATGTTCTTTCCGAGTACTTCCCGCATTTTTCGTGTTTTGCTTGAGAAATTTTCTTCTTTCCGATAACGAAAATCCTTTCCCCCATACACAGTATGTCTACAGATTACAAAAATCCCGAAAATGTTGTTGTTGTTGAAACCCAGACCGTCCGACCTACCAGAAAGGTGTAAGGTAACCCCGAAAATGTTGTGAAATTGGCCATATATGCCCCAAAAATGTCGCAAAATTTGAACAAAGCCATGAATATCAGAGACATTCCTTTCTTACATCTGAAAATCTATTTCTCCGCGATTGCGAAAACAGCATTCGCATACAGCGATTCCCACAGTTTCGGAGGAGAGATGACCAATGAATATCTTTTTGCCATTTTTACAATATATTTGCATCGACAGAATTTTTTTATAATTATTTCGTTTAATATACAAAGAATAAAAACCAAACTATTTTTCTACCGTATTATTAATAAAATGAAGGGTTATTTTGCTGCAGCATCACGAAAATCTGCATTTGTACGCGTTCCTCGGCATACCTCGTTTAATTTGAAAAAATATTTCCCTCTTTTCCAATCTGTTTGCATCGACTACAGTGTTTGTAATTGTTTCGCGTTTTATACAGAAAAATTATTTTACAAACGTATTATTTATGAAATAAACGGCTATTTTGAAAACAAAAAGAAGAAAGTCAACACTTTTCAAACAAAATGGCTAAAATCACATGACTGGCTTGAGATTCAACAAAAGTACGATGCAACCCTTAAGTTCTGCAAGTTTTGTAAAAAATACAAAAAAAAAAAAGAATCCATTTTCAAACGGCAAGTCAAAATTATTACCTAATTCTATTTGCCTAGTGAAATAGTTTTCGGCGATCAGAAATCGTTAAAGTTTTTAATTGCCATTGCTGCATGAAAATGGATCATAAAATGATTTTAAAAATCAAAATATAAAGTAATACAGTCGACCCTCGACTTTTGCAGTTTACAAACAAAACAATCGTAAATTCGCATGTGAGTCATTTTACTTAAAATAACCCATGTAGACGTTTTTATGTCAGCAAATAAAATCATAACGTAAGCATGGGGGAAGTCAGGAATTTGAGTATTTTTGCTAACACGTGTGGGGGGGGGGGGGGGGGGGGGAGGTATAAAATTAATAAAAATGTGCTTACTTAATACTTAAACGACTCCTAATTAATTTTTAAAAAGAATGTTAGTAAGAATGTTAAAAGAATGTTAGTTTTAAGAATTAAAAAATTTAAATGTCTAAGAATATGAGTTATAATTAATGCTTTCTTTTTTATTACTTTCTAAATTAGCATGGTAAAAAAAATGAAATTTTAAGTTTCTCTCCTTATGACAGAAAATCTCTGCCAATATTTTCTAGAAGGAGAGAAATTCTCCCCCTTTTTTCCTGACTTAGTGGGAACCCTGTCATAGGGTTCAATGTATTTCATTTTTTCAACCCGGGTTCAATCCAAAACTAATTGGATGATATTATTCATTTACAGTCCCATATGTCCCACAGACCGTCTTAACAACATACTAAAATCTCATTTTGATACAGTCATTTTTACGGCAGTTATATCATGCTAACAGACAGAAAGACAGACAGAATGAACAAAGTCATAAACACTTTTCAACTATGTTGTAAAGATGTTTCAACTATGTTGTAAAGTGTTAAAAACAGCATGGACTTACTAAAAGATTAAAATATAACTGCTAGTAATTGTTGTCTTAAATTTAGTACACATAGCTCCCCCCCCCCCCCCCCCCACACACACACCACACCTTAATTATAGTTCTAATATATTGTACACAATTGTACACAATGTGTAATACAAGTAACACAAAAACTGAAATTCCTCTTGCATAATCCACAAAAGCCATTTCCTATGGCAGTATCACCATATATGGTCTTTGCCTGATAAAATATACCTCTTATATCTTATGCCCTTTTTTTTTTACTAATGTTCGGTATAACATATTCTACTTTTACAGCATGCCAATATTGAGGTAGACATTTTTGAAATATTGATAGCTACATTTAATCTATATTGGTAACCAATATTTGTTAAATGTTAGTTAAAATATTAAATAAAAGGGTTTTGTCCTTGTTTTAGGTGCAATTTTACACTGTTATAGAAATATGTGAATTTTGGTGAGCAAATGAGAAACATATTATAAAAATATTAAAAATCTGATGTGGGCAGCACATGACTTTCCATGCAGACTTATATTCACGTTCTCTTTATTTTAATTAAATTTAATTCACTTTTAATTCAATTTTCGTTCTCATTTGATAACTGGACTTATTGTCAAAGGTGGCGTAGAGAAAATACGAAAAAACTAAAATATCTCGAGAATGGCAAGTCCTAGTGTAATGGGGTTGGTCTTATTCTTTTCTTCGTTAGAAATTACGTGTTAAACAAGCATTTCATGGATATAATTGATCATACGTAGTTTTTTATTTTAGATTTTGTCGATTTTTGCATGCCATTTTGCAAAAAAAGTCAGGTTATTTTTTTCCGAATCATACCAAAATCTAATCAGCACCAAGGTGTCCCACAAGTGATTTACCTACCAAATTTTGTGGAATTCGGTCCATTAGTTTTTCAGCTAAAGTGGATACAAGCTTTTGGGGCTATTTCGCAAAAAAATGGCCCAAAACTAATCAGCACCAGATTCGCCCACAAGTGACTTTCCTACCAAATTTTATGAAATTCGGTCAATTACTTTTTTAGTTAGAGTGGATACAACATCTGCACAGACAGACACACACACAGACGTCACTCTAAAAATAGTTTTCTCGTATTCTAGAGATCTCAAAACGTGTAGATCCGTCGAAAACTCGAGTTGCGATTTTCGACATGATTCCAATACTTTCTCTATACATTACAATGTATTGCAGGGAAAGTAAAAATTGATACTTTTATCAATAAAGTGTATTAATGGTAATGTCTTAAAATGGTCTACCTAGGGCTGTTTTCATATAGTGCCAACATGCTAGCCATTGCATTATGGGCATGGGGTATTTCTTTTGGGATAATTCAATATAGTGTCAACTAAGGCAAGTGAGGAACTTGCAGCATTTTGCATTCATATCTTTACTAATCTTGATTAAATTTGTTTTCTAATATAGAAAGTGTTTACTCCCCTCACTAAAGATTTTTTTTTTTTTTTTTTTTTTTTTTTTTCTGTTTCAATAACATTTTTTAGTCAAATTTAAAATTATGTTCTCAAATGTGCTTTTTATAAAGAAATTAACTGTGTGTGGCTCATCTCATGTCAGAATCCATTTTGAAATAGTTTGAGAGGTTTTTTTTTTTTTTTCAAATTTTACAAATAAATTTTTGAAAAATCAGTATCAATGGTCCAAATGATTACAGTTATAGCGTGTTACCCTTCACTTTAAAGGGCTTGAAAAAATCTTTCGATGAATACCATACTTGACAAAGTACCCAGTGGAGATAATTCACCCTCCTTGAGGGGGCTAATGACATCATGAAGACAAAAATTGTATCGAGGCTATTTTTTCTAACAATGATTGAAACTATTAAATCTCATGATTATTGTGCCTATAAATAATCCCTTTCATGTATGATTATGTCCAATTTTGTCCTATGCTGCCATATTAAAAAAATCCGAAATTTCAAATAAATTTCAAAATTTATGCTTGAATTTCAAAAAATTCTTACTAGTTCTAGACTTTTTGATAATAAAGGAAATCCATTAATATTTGTCGCAGCTATCGTGCCAACCACAACAGATGGACATCACTCCAAAAATAGTCCAAACGTGTTGAGGAGGTCCTAATATTAGCATCCAAATCTCGAATTCAAAAATTTTTGTGAAAACAATACTTTCTCTGCACTATATTGCATAGTATGAGAAAGTAAAAATAAAATTGCTATTCCATCTGTCTGTCAGCACATCAATGCAATTCTTTTTTCCGAAACTCTTATCACCAAGTGAAAACAAATTTCTAGACTGCTACAAGACGAAAACAATGTCCTGGTTTTTGAAAATTTTGTGCAAGTTGTGCATACATATTATGGTATTGCATTATTTTTGCATCTTCTTAGCCAACTGAAACCAAATTTTGTACACATGTAAGCTATTATGCGAGTGTAAAAGCAGTTATGAGACATTTTCAAATATTTCCCATGCTATGCACATTGTGTGCATGAGTATTTTACACTATTAAGGTCATGTGACATTTTTCTCCCTACAAAACTATAGAACCAGCAACTAAAACCATAAACTAGCTTATTTTCGTATTCTGGCTAATCAATCAAAGTAAATTTTTTAATTATCTTCACATAATACATATTTTTCAATTTTAAAACTGGGTATGAACCCTGTGAAGGGATATTTTCCAAAAAGTGATATTAAAGAAATGATTTAGGCAAATAAAAAAAAGCAACCATTTTAGCAGGGATATATTAAAATTGATGTATGCACTTCTTTTAATATATTGTTATATTTTATTTTATATTAAATATCAATATTTGTTATTATCTTTAGTGAAAACTTGTGTTTCACCAAACTTAAGGGTTTATTTTCAATATAAAAATTCACAGGATAAAAATTTATGCTTGCATATAAATATTTCTATTAATGTATAATTATACATATGCTTAAATACTTAAATAATTCTATGTTTGTATTTTTGCATTATGTGAGCTGTACTATAACATTTCCTGTATTATAAAAAAGCACATGTGATGGAAAAGTTCTATGAAAAAGTAGATTTTATTTGCTACAGTAAAAGAGGATATAGGGCGGTAGCTGAACACCTGAAAACAAAACATGGAGGAAGAAAGTGTTTGTTAAAACTGCAAACTATACTTTGCCAAGCACTTCACAACATTTAATAATACACAAAAAAATTACACATATTTTGTAAATCATAGCTAGGATTAGCTACATATTACAAACACGTTGGCTATGTGCTTTCTATCGCCATCTCGAACTCCACTTTGAATGTTTTTTTGTAAACAAAAACGAATATTCTTTAGTCAGGTTGAGTGCTGCCATTTACTGTCCTTTTGGGTAAACAGAATGTCTCTTACAATCTCCTCCTCTGGTTGCAACATCTAGGCAACTATCTCAGTTAGGAACCAGCACTTGAAGTTTTTCGTGGGTGGCCATGTTTACGTAGAGGATTCATGGGTTGCACACTGTTCTCTTGACTTTCAAGGCAGATGAGTGATAAACTCCAATTGGTATTTGAGAGTTTTCTAAGCTAGCTACTTCATATGAGGATGGGGATCGCTGTGCAAGTATAAAATATGGTACATCCTGCCATGGCATAAACTTTTAACTCCTTTCTTTGGCTGCATTACTAACTGGGTGTAACGTTACGTACACTCGATCTCCTGGTGTAAATTGTTGAGCAGGTCATTGCTTTTGATCAGAATAATGATTCCTCTTATCTTGCTGCTGCTCCACAACTTCATTGATCTGTATGGTGAATTTGGCAAACTTTTTAAGATAAGGAGTAATTTCCAGAACAAAGTTATAGTTTTCAATTACACTACGAATATCATTGGTGACATCAATGGAACTTAGTTCACTTCAGCTGTGATGCAACAAAGTTGTTGCATCACAGCTGGAACGAACTGAGTTCCATTGTCACTGATAATCTGACGAGGAATACCATACCTCATCAAAACTTCTTCTAGCAGCATTATTGCACATTCTCTCGCAGTTGCATTGGGCAATGGGAGCAATTCCACCCATTTAGTAGCAATATCTTCTATTATCAGAATCCACTTTTTCCCATCTTTACTCTCTGGCAAGGGTCCAAAAAGGTCTACTGAGAGGGTCTCAAAACATTGAGAAGGAACTGGGGTCTGTAATAATCCTGCCGGTTTCTGATTAGAAGGTTTATATCTGTTGCAATCTATGCAGTTTTTCACGTAGTCACAGATGAATTTTCTCAACCCTGTCCAATAATAGCGTTTCGCTATATGGTCAAACGTTTCTTCAGCTCCATAGTGTCCAGCAATAGAAGCATCATGATGTTTTTTCAGAATCAAGTTTTTTTCATGGGCTGGAACTACTAATTGAGCTTCTTCACTTTCAGAATCTGGAGCATAACAGTAGAGGACACCTTGATTCATGGGGTAGCCTCTTTCTGTCCAGTTTGCATAGTTTACATCTTTGCCAATGTTTTCAAAGCAGTGAATGATCTTTCCTAATTCCTCATCTTTCAATTGCTTTTCACGTATCTCATTAGGTGTTCTGGAGGGAACATCGAAAGATACAGTACAGACTTCGCATGCAGGAATATCATGTTCACAAACAGGTCTTGACACCATATCAGCAACAACGTTGCACTTTCCAGGAATGTATTCCATGTTCAAATTGAAAGACCTCAATTGCAATGCTCACCAGACTAATCTTCCGGATGGAGACTTAAGCTTCATGAGCTATTTAAGAGGTTTGTGGTCGGATGCCACTGTAACACTATATCCCTCTATGTATCCTCGAAACTTGTTTAATGCCCATATAACAGCCACTGCTTAACGTTCCATGGTGGAATAATTTCTCTCAGCAGAACTAAGTCTACTTGCATATTCAACTGGATGTTCATCCGATTCTTGACCTTGAAGAAGAACAGCTCCCAAAGCATAACTACTTGCATCTGTTCTAATTACAACAGGTTTGGTGAAATCAGCTTACTTCAGAATAGGTAAGGACATCAAGCATTGCTTTAGAGAGTCGAAAGCTCTGTTCCATTTTAGACTTAACTCCAGGGAGTTTTCTTTTTTATTAGATTGCTCAGAGGTTGAGAAATCTCAGAAAAGTTCGGTATAAACTTTCTATACTAGGAACATGTCTGCAAGAAGGATAGTAGTTACTTCACATTTTTAGGAGAAGGAATTCCCAAGATGGAATATACCTTTTCAGGATCCACCTCTATTCCCTGACGGGTAATCCAGAGTCCAAGATATTTAACTCAAGAACAAGAAAAGTTGCATTTCTCTTGGTTTGCACGAAGTTTGTATTTGATTAGTCTGTTGAAAACCATTTCAAGATCTTTAAGATGTTCAAAAGATTGTGACAAGACTATGAGGTTATCTAGATAGGCAAGAGCTGGCAAGCCTCTACAAAACGTGTCCATTTGTTTCTGAAACATTGCAGGGGCATTTCGAAGACCAAAAGGCATTCTTAAGAATCTATAGGTCCCAAGCAGGCAAACGAATGCAGTTTTACCTCGATCAGCTGGATCGACATTTAGTTGGTGGTAACCAGATTTCAGATTAATGGTTGACATAAAAGAGGTATGTTTAGCATCTTGCATTAAATCGTCCATCCTTGGAAGTGGGTAAGTGTCATGGACAGTCACTTCATTAGGTTTCCGATAGTCTACGCACAGTCGAACTTTACCATCTGGTTTTGGGATCAAAACTACAGGTGCTCCATAGGGCAATTCACATTCTTCAATAATGTTCTTTTCGAGAAGATCATCTATTTCTCTTTTGCGCAGCTGTTTCCGAGCAGGTGGCATTTTGTAAGGAGGTACAGAAATCATAGCATGATTACTTGTAGTAATATGATGCTTAATGATTGAGGTGGCTTCTCCCCCTGGTTGGAAGATACCATCATATTTTTCTAGTAGACTGTTGAGCTGACTTCTCTGAGTAGCTGTCCGATTCTCTCCTTCACTTTCCCGCAACTGACAAACATTAATCAGAACTTGTCCATCTTCGTGGGATTCTACATTGGGTTGGGTGCCCAATTCTTCTCCGAATGGATACGTGTAATTTGGGTTATCACAAAAATATCAGCATTTGTTCTTTACGGCAAGAACAATACCTGCAGATTTCAGAAAATCTGTTCCAAGAAGAGTTTGATTTCCAGTAGCATTTGGAAGGACGATGAAATCCTTCAACACTTTCTTTCCTTCAAATTCTATCATCACTTGGGTAGTGTAGCAATCAACAAAAGACTGCGGACCATCTGCCAGACTTATTGTCAACTTCGTCTTTTGAAATGGTAGTCCATACTCTTTGAATACGTTAAACAACTTTTCTCCCACAATGGAATGTGAAGATAATCAGCGCACACTCTACCTCTTCTTCCACAAAATGTTATGTCTACCAGGGTAACTTGAGGACCCTTAGTGAATGCTGAAAATGCTTCTATGCTATTTGAGAAAACTTCCTTTTTGATTGGGGAACAATCAGGACATTTAGCTGTAATGAATCCAGGTCTTCCGCATCCATAACATCTTAACGAAGGTCTTTCTTTTCAATATACTTGAATTTCTCTCCTCTGTTGAAAGGTACAGTTCCATACCTGCCCACTTTTATAAATTTTTCGTAATTTTTACGGAAATTCTCTTGTTTTACGATTTTACGCGCGTAATCCATTTCTTTACAATTTTTAATATTTTTTCCTAATTACGCCTAAATATCGCACCAATTTGGCGATTTATCGCCAAAATGTCACCAAGCATTTGGGTTGCTTGTCACTCGAGAATGTCTGCGTTCTTGTGTGACAAGCTCTGACAAGTTTATTCTGGTACTCCCAGCACGCAACGTCCAAAAAACGGACGGCAGACAAAGCTCGTCTTTCTAACCCGGAAGTGGAGGCATAAAATCCTCCACAGAAAAGGAATCAAAAATAAGTTGTAAATTTTCATCTCCGTAATCACCGTGATATATGTCATCATATATGCCATTAACCCTTTCGCGGCGGTTGGCACACCCGCGTGCCGGCTGCGAACTTGCATTCAAGGACGGACGGCACGCACTCGTGACAGAGAGAACTTTACCCTAAACGGCAAGTGGCACGTATCTGTGTTATTATGTGAAACTTCTTCATTTGAATTTATTTGTCTACTAGATGGCGTTAAATGCCCGTGGAAGCAACTTAAATGTATTTTGCAGATACTTGACCTTGGCACAAGGAGAATCTAATGAATTATTTCTCCATTTGGAGCGGTGAAACATGATTCTGTAAAGTAAACAGACAGAGCACTTCTCGCAGCATCAACAATTTTGTAATTGAGTTCCGTGTCTCCTTTTGATTTTAACTTTTAATGATTTCGTTGGTGAATTACAGGAATATAAGAAAGTATTTTTTGGGGGTGGGGGAGGGGGTAAAGGAATGTGCGACAGTGAAATGATTAGGTTATTTCAGATAAAAGTATAGCTGGTTTGAGACGTTTCCTTTCTGTGGAAGAATATATGTGTATGGTAAACAAACCAGACAGTAATGAAAGCAATGCAGATAGTAAAGATTCATGGAACAGTGCTATTTCTGATGATGAATCTGAAAATGCAATTGATTCTTTAGATTCTGAGCGTACTATTATTACAACGCCACCAGCTTCAGTTGCTGTTTTTTCGAATGATGTTTGGGCATGTGATTTGAATGTGATTTGAGTTTTTGAACATACCTGGAATAAATCACAATATCATGCCGCCTAATTTAGATAAGCAACTTGATTTTTTAGCATATTTTTTGATGATGAACTAGTAGAATTTATCGTAAAAGCAACTAATGACTTTGCAAAGAAAAAATGGGGGAAAAATCTCCTCTCTCCTTCCACATCGAAGACGCCACCTGTTTCAAGTGTATTTACACCTGTGACAGGAAACGAATTTTGTGTGTTTCTCGCACTAGTAGTTTTGACGAGCATTGTCAGAAAACCAAATCTTAAAAAGTATTTTTCTAAGAATCCAATTATCAGTACTCCTTTTTTTAATTCAGTTATGAGTCGTGATCGATTTATAGGAATATTACGTTACCTTCATTTTACTCTTGATAGTAATGTCCAAAAACTAGATAAATTGAAACCCTTGTTAGATGCATTAGTTTCAAAATTTAAATCTATATACACTCCTAGAAGAAATGTGTTCATTGATGAATCTTTGTTCTCATGGAAAGGAAGGCTGGGATTTCGTCAATATATCCCCTCAAAAAGGTCCAGATATGGAATAAAAATATATAAATTGTCAGAATCGGAATCAGACTATATATGGAATTTCCTTGTGTATACTGGAAAGGACACGGAATTATCAAGCTCTGATGGTGGGTATGGAGAACGTATTGTGAAAACACTTCTAAGTGAGCTTTTAGGAAAAGGATATACTTTGTATTTGGATAAATTTTTTACCTCTCCTGTACTCGCAAAGTATTTGTTGTCTAAGAATACGCTAATGTCTAAGGTACCGTTTTAAAAAATTGGAAAGACATGCCAAAGAATTATCCATCTGTACCTAAAACATATATACACTAAAATTTTTAATATTTTGATAAAAGAAAATTTGTATGAAAAATATACATCAAATAGAAAATAAGTATTTCCTTTCTTCCTGAAAAAAGTAGAATGCTGTGTTGAACGGGTGATTTTTAGTGAATTTTTTTCAAGAATTAGGCTTACCGCAAAAAATTAGCCGTCTTTTGGGAACAGTTCGGAAACAAAGCACTCCGTCCTTTGGGCCATGGCAGTCTCAGAATGCCGCCGTCCCGAAAGGGTTAATACATATGTTGTCATTGGCCTCAAAGGCGAAACAGAAGAAAAAAATTTGCGCAGCATTTGAAAATCTTTGTAAACTGTTACCCCTTTCATAACGGTATATTATTTTTTACGAGATGCCCCTTTCATAACCCTTTACTACTTTAACCCTTTATTTTTTAAGCCTTTGTTCACCCTTTATTATTTATTATTTATTTATTTAACCCTTTATTATTATTTTTAACCCTTTAACCCTTTATTTTTTACGAGATGCCCCTTTCATAACCCTTTTACCTCTGTCATAACAGTATATTATTTTTTACGAAATGCCAACTTTTACGGATTTAACGTAGTTTTTACGGATTTTTACTTCATTTTACAGTTTTACGGACATTACTCCCAAAACTACGGAAAATCCCATGAAATCCATGCATCCCACCATCCAATTCATATTCCCTGCTTTGTTGAGAGTCTAAAATTATCAGTTGGCATCCATTTTCTTCTTCTAATGATTTCATATCAGAACAATAGACTTAATGTATTTTTACAGTGCGAGTAAAAATAAGGAAATATTTTACTAAGCAAATTATATTTCGCTTAAATTTTAAGATTGCGCAACTCAGTCATTCTTTTCGGGATTTGCTGAGAGTACATACTTGCCTTTTTCCATCCATCTCCTTATTATTGCACATTAACTTTACTAAACTAGCTTATTTTCATATTTTGGTTGATTATAAAAGTTACCTTTTTAATTATTTTCATATAAATAGTACGATCGTGATTTTTTTTTTTTTTTTTTTTTTTTTTTTTTTTTTTTTTTTTTTTTTTTTTGCGGCCTTTGCCAAGAGAACACTATTATCCTTTTGCATGGATCTCCATCTCCCTATCTTATTGTTTATTTTATTGTTAGTGTGCTGCCAAATTTTTAAATTATTAAAAGTGTACCGTGATGAAAAAAAGGTTGAGAATCACTGCTGTAGAATATGCCTCTGAAGAAACACACCTTGATAAGCAAAGAAGTGTTTTCATTTCAGCTCAGAACATACTACAGACACCAAGTTTATGCATACAATAGTTTCATTCCATTCGTCACCACCCGAGTATCTGCCGTTGCCTGTTCATTTTGGTATATCTGCACATTATGTATTAATATGCTTTTTTTTTTCTCATCGATAATTTTTCCCAATTTTTTATACTTACTCTTGTTTTATTTTAAGATTTTCATTTGCTACTTTTTATAAATTGTTCCTTGTTGCATTTGGTAAAATTTGTCATTTAGTTTGCTGTTAAATTTACTTGTCAGTAACGATGATTTTTTTTTAGAAGAAAAATTGTCAGATAATGTCAATTCATAAATGCTATAAATATTATTTGCAAAATCCATTGTTAATGCAACTTTTATTTTACAGGTGGGCTTGATTCAATCCCGAAGGTTCCTGTTGAACAGGAAGTAAGGAAAATGTTTATTACGCTTAATGTTTAATTGTTTAATCTTTATTAAGTAGCCATAATCAATGACATTCCTGTAATCCAAATCTGTAACTTGAAGCCTTGTATGTTAATGTTAGTGGCTCAGCTCTGTCTTCCATGATATTAAGGATCTTTTCTATCAATCGTGCACACATGTGTATATGGCTGGATTTTTAATAATTCTCAATTTTGTGTCCCTTAAGCTTTAAAAAAAAAACATATTTTTTGCTGTTTTTTAATAATAATAAATATAGTTTTGACTTCATAAACCTGCAAATTCATCATTTCTGTCATTGTCCTCCCAGTGATGAGTCAAGTTTTCATCTCTTAAATACATCAGTAAAAAACATAATTAATGGGAACCAAATGAAGTTTAAGAAATTATGATGTTAACTTGTAAAAAAAAATTGTAAGCATTTATTATAATATTTTTTTACGAAATTGTTTATACATACTTTTCCCATAGAATCAGCAATAGTTCGATGATGTTCGAAAAATCATCTTTTTTATTTATTAGATGGTGACATCAACAATATTAAATCCTAAAAGAATATCCCTTTGAATTTTATTCCATATCTATTTAAAATTTTACAATATTTATTATCTGTTTTATATTTATTATCCATTATTCCTGTCACACATTTATTTATTCATACAATTATATGGATGAAAATTTAAAATAATATGTCTTCTATTAACACATGAAAGCGAGTTTTGTGTAGTGTAAATTTTGTTTTCCAATATTAGTTTCGATTTGCGTGTGGAATAAAAATAAACTCAAATGTCATTTCTGTCACAATGTGAACGAAATGATTTACATTACAGGCAATGACTCAATGCACGGGCAAATTGGATATTAATGTCATGTCTTGCTGACCAGAGATTCAGTTAAAATGTAAAAAAAAGATACCAAATTGTAGCTTTTATTTATTTTTATTTATTTTATTTTTTTTTATTAAACAAAAGAACAGAGAGCATGTTTCCGGACCTTGCTATGACAGAAAGTTTTTAAAAGCAACTGAGATACAATATTAATGCTTATGCCCTAAATTGTAAAATTGCCCATATATCAGTTTGGCAGCAGTGGAGGAGGATGTTTCAAGAAATGGTATGTAAAGCTTCTCTAATGTATTAATAGCAGATTCTTTGTGCATTTGCCCATGTTTGATTCTCCCTTTCAGCTGACAGATTGATAGTGTTCAGTTGCAAAATTTTATAATGCCAATCCGTATAAAACTGGTAAACTCCCAATTAAATTATAAAATGATTTTACATACATGCAAGATGTGCTGTGCCATCAATAAACACATTTAGCAACTTTGTGGGTTCGACACTCTCAATAATTTGTTTGAACCCTCAATAATTTTGTTCGTGGGCTCTTTGAATCCCTAATATTTTTGCTTGTATTTAGTCAGGTAAATGTTAGTATATATGCATCCATTTTGGTATTCATTATCAATTCTTCAAGTTTTTCATTATTCATTTCCTCTTTACTATATATAAAGTGTGTATAGAAATTAACCCCACAGACTGTCTGTTGCGTTCTAAATCCAAGATTTTAACTCAGAAATGATTTAAAGAGAAATTTATTGACATTTTTAACATTGATAAAAATACTAAAAATAATTTTTTTTTTTTTTTTTTTTTTTTTTTTTTTTTTTTTTTTTTTTTTTTTTTTTTTAATAAAGATAATTCGGTTGGAAATTCACAAAGTATCTGTATATTATATATGATAATGTTGCTCCTACAAAAGGAAAACAAATGAAATAAATAATCATCTCGAGAGAAAAGATATTTTTCTGTACTTCACTATAATTTGCTTCATTTTAGCATTTCAGACATCTTGTTGTGCCGGATAATCTGACTAAATGAAATTTAAATTAGATTTAAATCTTTTTAAAAATGCATTTGATTTCAAATTTTCTGAACCCACAATAATTTCTCAAGGCTTCTCCTATGGACACGTTGGATGGTTTTTTATGATTAATGTTTGTTATGTCATTTTAAAGTTTCATTAGCATTTCATGCTTTAATGTTTTGAAATATCTACAATGGAAAAAAGAAGCCTTTTGCTGCTGTTGCTGGTACTATTGCAGCTACTGCCACTACTGCTACTACAGGTGTACCTAAGAACAATTATGAAAAACTTTTGAAAAAGTTACAAGAGCAATTTCCTTCTTATACTCAGTAAGTACAGAAATTCTACTTCTAAATTTTAGTTCTAGTTTCTTAGTTTTTCTTTTTTTTTTTCAATACAATCACTCAATCAAAAATTTTTATTGTAAAACAAGCCTAGCCTAAACAAGAGGTATAACAACAGTAAAAGTCTGATGTGGGCAACACACGACTTTCCCTACAGACTCAAATTCATTTTCTCTTTATTTTTATAATAATTCATTAATTGAGTTTAATTGCACAAAGTAACACATTATTTGATTGGCACTTTTAATTCAATTTTAGTTTTCATATAGTAATTGGTCATATTTTCAAAGGTGACATAGTAAAAATGTGAAAAAAAAAACTAAAATATCTTAAAAATGGCTAATCCTGAAATAAAGAGGTTGGTCTTATTCTTTTCATTGTCAAAAATTACATATAAAATAATCATTTAATGGATACATTGAGCATACATAATCTTTTGTTTTGGATTTTCATGATTTTTGCAGGTCATTTTGCAAAAAAGCAGTTTGTTTTATCCCGAATCTTGCCGAAATAACACCATGATAACCCACAATTAACTTACCTATAGAATTGGGTCAGTTAGTTTTTGAGTTAGAGTGGATACATATGTATGTTGTACAGACGCATACACAGACATTACACTAAAAATAGTTTTTTTATATTCTAGAGGTCCCAAAACGTGTCAATCCTTCAGAAACCAGAGTTGCAGTTTTTGACACAATTCCAATCCTTTTCCTATACATTACCATGTATTGTAGGGAAAGTAATAAATGAGAATAATTATAATCACACAGTCTAAAAATGTAAACAGTTGCCTAAAGTAACATATAAAACTTTAAGCAGTAAGCAGATTAATTATACAGATGAATTGGTAAAACTATTCATGTTGACACAATTCATGTTGACAGCAAAAGAGGTGCCATATATTCCATACCTGCCAACCTGGAAAAATTGGAATGTGTAAAATTTTGCGTGAATGACATTTATAATGATTTTTTTTAATTACATGTGCAAATGACATTTCTAATGAATTTAACTATGTACATATATATATATATATATATACCTGCTTAAAAAAATACTGCATTAAATATCAGGCATAGTACTGGTAGAATATGAAAATTCAAAACACCAATTTTATAAAATATCAGGACAATAAATTATAAAACAAAAAATATATAAAGGTTTTATCGGGTGAAAATTACTTTATAATGAAAACAAATATTTACGTTTGGTAAAACACAGATTTTCACTAACGAGAGTAACAAATATTGATCTTTAATTAAAAAAAATATATATATAGCACTGAATTATATTCCTGCCAAAATGGTTTCCTTTTTATTTGCCTAAATCATTGCTTTAATACCACTCTTTGAAAAATATCCCCTCACAGGGTTCATACCCATTTTTCAAAATAGAAAAATTTGTATTATGCAAATATAATTAAAAAATTAACCTTAATAATTAGCCATAATATGAAAATAAGTTAGTTTAATCGATCTAATATGCAACATTTAAATGATGGAGATGGATGGGAAAAGACACTGACGTACTCTCGACAATTCACGTGAAGTAACTGAATTGCGCAATTGCACTGTTTATGCGGAAATAATTAAGAAATTAACCGTAATAATTAATCAGAATATGAAAATAAGCTAGTTTAGTCGATCTAATATGGAACATTTAAATGATGGAGATGGATGGGAAAAGATACTAACGTACACTCGGCAATTCACGCAAAGTAACTGAATTGCGCAATCGCACTATTTATGCGAAAATAATTAAGAAATTAACCTAATAATTAATAACAACATGAAAATAAGCTAGTTTAGTCAATCAAAAATGCAATATTTAGAAGATTGAGATGGATGGAAAAAGATACATTTGTACTCGCGGTGATTCATAAAAACAAACTGAATTGCGCAATCGCAGTGTTTATGCGAAATTAATGAACAAAATAACATTTTAGAGATTTATGCTGAATTTGACAACCTTTGAAGAAGTATATTTATTACTTCCATAAAATAAGCAATCAAGATTTTCATTTACATTACACGCGGCCATAAATCTCCGTTAATTTAATTAGTATTACCCTGCATTTTATTATGGATTTGCTACGATCCCGGGAATGGTAGAAGTAAGTGCTAAAAAAGCGGAAAATCGGTGTTTCCGAGAAATTATACCATGTCTGGTTAATTGATAAATTTTAAATAAAAAAAGCCGGAGATTGATTTCCTAATGTTAAAAAATTCAAATAAATGAGGAAATGCGTAAAATATAGCAATATATGCGTAAAAGCGTAAAGAGCAGTTAAAATGCGTAAATTTTACGCATAATGCGTAAAAGTTGGCAGGTATGATATTCCAGAAAAGAGGGAGCAAATGAAGAGGTCAAAGTTTCATTCGTGTTCCAGAATGTGGTATATAAAAATCAAGTTAGATTTTAGTGTTATAGAAATAAATCTTCTCCAAACTGATTAATCATTTAGTATAAAATATTTTGCTACTAATGAGTTCAAAAATAAGAAGACCGCTACTCAATAAAATCAGCAGATTACTTTGATCACTAAAATCTATAAAAGCACACTGAATTAAATTTTAATAAAAACACAAATTCTTGCATTTTTAAGAATATATTAGAAAATGAAATTATCTAAGGTGTCAAAAATATGCATTTAAATGAAACATTTATATATATATATTTTGGTGAACATTATACATTTTATTTTCATAAAATGATTGAATGTGGTAAAACGATAGAAAGTGACATTTAGAAAATCTGAAAAGGATGGCACATATTATATGTGCATATTATACTGAAATTAATATCTATGTGCCTGCTTATAGGACAGGAAATAGGTGTGTACTCTTTAAGGGCTTTATGGTCAACATTTTTTGAAAAATCGACCAATAGCGGAGTTAGTCAGAGCAGTCAATGGGTTACCTTTTAGTCTTGATATTTTTAGTGATTCGCCAAAGATTTTTAGATCTTTATGTTAGATTGTTGAGATGTATATAAATAAATAAATAATGCATACTGAGCTTGTAAAATTTCGAGTCAAATTAATTTAAAAGTATGAGTCATACCTTCAAATTTGCAAGTCATTTTTTGCTACTTTTTGACATTTGAAATTTCAATTTAAAAATGATGAAAATTTGAAAAAAATATCTGATGTCTCATCGCATTTATATTGAAAACAACAGTGCAATAAATTTACATTTTTGAAATGATGAACAATTATAATTTCTATTGTTGTACTACAGTGAATGCATTTTTTAAACATAAGTATAAAATAACCAGACATCGAAAATTTGTGAGAGAGGAAGTGGGGGTTCATTTTGCGAATTATGTTTGACTCTCAGTTTTTAAATAGCAAGTTAATTTAGTTTTAAAGGTGCTGATTGATGTGGCAATTATGAGTAAACATGAGTTCTAGCTTATGTATAATACCTATGTATGCATTATATATGCTAGTTTTATACATTTTATACAGTTTTAAGAAGTAACGTTCAATTTTAGTTAAATAAAACCCTTAGTGGTCTAATGAAGTAAAAACGAGACCATAAAAATATGAAGTAATTAAACATAGGAGACTAAATTTAAGAGGTTTTTTTTTATTTGTTTTATATTTTATGCCCATTTTAATTTTCTTTAAGTGCAATGGACATTAGTGAAGTATTTAAAAGAAATCCTTATTCTTGCAATGTATGAAAGCATAAATCAAATTCCTAAAGATAAATGATAGGTCTAAACTTGGTTTATAAAAATTGAATTGAGTATTTTTAAAAGGGATAAATATATGTTAAACCTGAGCATGTTTAAAAGGTTTGAAAATAGGAATGTATAAAAGATATCTTAGAATGTAACAAATTTACAAAAGCATGTGTTGAAGACCCAGACCGTCCGACTCATCCAGAGGACATGAACAACTAATTGGATGGCCGGGAAAAAAGCATATGTGTATACATAGGCATTGTTGTCCCGTTCTGTTAACAAGGCAGCATGCAACTAATACTCATGCTCACTACTACTTTGACTTCTTTGTCCAGTTAATGTCAACCAGCTTATTGGATCTTTCTAGTGCCAGGTTGTTGCAATAAAACTTTCAATTTATGCTGCTGGTGCAGGTATTGCTAGCAGCTTCACTGCAAGGCTTGAAAGGGATTTATTTTGCCTTCAAGCAAAAAATCAAAATCAAAATGAAATTGAACTGAAATAAAAATCCCTCTTGTGTGTGAAACTCAGAATGTCTCAGTTTTGTCTTTTAAAACTTGGGGCCTTAAAAGAAGTTCAAGACACAAAATGCTTCCCCTCCCCACCTGGGAAAAGAAATTTTGTATACTCATTTGAAAAAGACTTAGAAACTGAAAGAAAAAAGACAATATTCAAGGGTTGCACAGTAGTAGTATATTACTTTTTAATTAATTTTGATCAAAAAATAAATTTTATTCTATTGATATTTTACATGAGGTGGTTGGAGGTTTTATACATATTATACATGGTTTTATAAATCAAATGTCCTATCACTGGGTCCAACCGTTATGATGACATCAATTATTGCATGGCAAATTAATGTTATACTTTTCATGTGAATCTTTGCACATCTTGAGTAGGCTTGGGCAATGTATCAATACATCATGAAAAACCAGTGTGAAGTCGACATTGTCATACTGGTTTTGTAATTTTGAAGTCAGCAACACATCGGGATTTCACGATGTCACATCGCGGAGCGCTGATCTTGAGATTGACAATCCCGGATTTGTGATTTTCCTAGCGCATGCACAAATTCTTAATGCACACCACCACTGCCAATGTATTGTAATTTCTCGATGTCAAGTAGCCATTGCTTAACGCCGATCTTGAGACCAATAATTCTGGTTTTTGAACTTAATGAATGCCCTAATCCCCAGTGTAAACCTTCACTGCAGAGTTTTAAACCGACAATTCCTCTGTTTCCACCATGGTACTTCACTTTTCAATGAACCAAAGAATCCGATACTAATTAATAATCATTAGAATCTTTTAAGATACTTCGCTTTTTGGATTTTCACGGGATACAGATTATACATATAATCTATGGATTATCTCTTTTTGAAATTTCATCATTAACGAATTACAAATCATCTCCCAATTTTTATCGCATTCGCTGTGTTTTAAGGTAAAAATAATTTAATGTTCTGTTTTTACAATTTATTCTTAAAACTGACAAAAACTACAACAATCAAATTTCTCTTGATCAAACAAGAAACTTTCTTTAGCGGCTTTTAACTTTAATAGTCAGCGTTCCAAGTTCTTTCATGGTTTACTTTTATATTCGTTGTGAAGCAAGAGTAAATTATTGACTGGAATGTTTTTAATAGACACGGCAGGGAGATTGCTCTTCCATGCGGTAATAACATTAATGGTTGTTTATGGAAAAGAAGAGTGAAGAGGTGGGGCAGAAAATGGGACATAGTTGATGATTGTATAGATATCTCCTAGTAAAACCCGTTTTAGGATATCTACCTATGAATGGTCAAGGAGGATAGTTAGTTCATTACCGACTTGTTGAAGGGAAAACGTGAGATTTTGGTGGCTACGCAGGAAATGGCTTGTTCTATCTAGATTTTTTTTGGTAGGTTAAGTTTTATTGATCCTTTTTAGTTAATAGTAAGTTCTTTTTTAATTTAGTTTCTATTTCTCTTTTTTTTTTTTTAGTTTAGTAGCAGGATTCTTACGATCCTTAAAGGTTTAAGAACTTATTTCCATAAAATGTGAGAATTTATGGGAACTGCCATATTTCATTATGAAATACGATGATCAGTATGTGGGAACTACTGAAATATGGCAATCACCTCATAAATTTTTATGTCAGTGAATTGTAAATGCTCGAATTTTGCAATTCAGTTCTGTGCATTGCAAGTCCAAAAGTATCAGATTGTGTCTATTTTCATCTTCTAATATTCAATATCAGAGCAATATATCTTTTTTATTTTTAGAGTGCGACTAAAAATAAGCATATATTTTGCTAAACCAGATTATTTCTCATATAAATTGTACATTTGTGCAATTCAGTTTTTTATTCACCTTTTTTTGCCATTCAGTTTTTAGTCACGTGCATTGTTCACGTGGTTAACATCACAATGTATCACAATGTTAGATTGCCGATGTGCCACGCTATAGAAATTGCCACATCGCCCAAGCCTTATCTTTAGCAGATAGTCTTTTAGCATTTATGTTAATTACATCTATTTTGTAATATTTTCCTGCACTTACATTTTTGATAACATGATATAAACATTTTACTCATGAATGAATCCATGAAACACTTTTTTCTTTTTTTATAACAGGGAAGAACTCATATCCTATGTGAAAGAATTCCGAACGCAGAGGCAAGGGAAACTGTCGGGGCTGCCAATCGACAGCATTATTAGTCAAGTGGGTTCAATTATTATTTCCAAAAGGAAAGCCAAGGAAAACTCCAAAAAGATTGCTGATAAAAGAATTGTATGTTTTCTTTCATTTGTATTTAGAAAATGTTAATCGCACTATCTCCATTAACACACATCTTTTTAATTTCAAATATGCCTTTAAATAGTATCATTTTAAGTAATAAGATAACATTTCCTGTGTTATTTATTCTGTTGCTCGTTGTGAGTGAATTGAGATCGATTTTATGCTCTTCCTAAAATACACAAACCTAATCTGGTGTTTTATTTTATCTATTGATATTATATTCTATTCTCATCACCTTTCATGCATTCTCTCCTTTTACAGATAGTTACAGTGTTATGATTTTTTTTTTTTTTTTTAATCATTCCTACCAGCAATACTATACTTTCATTTGATGTAAAATCTCTTTGTATCATTTATGTCCCTATTAAAGAAATGGTAGTTTGTACTTGGAATTCCAGTGTGTTACATCAAGATTGCTATACAACCTGAAAAACTCTGAAAATTTGAACATGGGTGTATCACTTCTCTAAAAGTGCAGTGTGAGTCAGTCTGTCAGAGCACCCAGTGCAATACTGAGGGTTAAAAACACTTATTTGACCCTGCTGAATCCAAACCTGAAATCCATTTTTCAAATGAACCCTTAGATCTGAAGGAATAACCTCTCAAAATTTGGTTTTTTTGCTATTTTTGTGCTTATAATCTCAGACCTAAGGTGTTTGAGTTTCCCTAAGATGATGCAATTGCCTGGTCATGAGACTGAAAAAGAAAACTGCATTCAGTTCATGAAATTAGAGATGAGAGCACTTTCATGATTCGGCTGAATAGGAAAATTAATATTGAGAGGTCATCCTAATTTCAATTCAGAGTTAGAGAGACTTGCTTCCTCCTTTATCTTCTGATTCATGTTTTCAATGACACAGTTAATGTTTCTACAGGGTGGCTACAAAACCTGGAAATCGGGAAATTCCTACAAAAACTGTAAAATCAGGGAAATTGAAATTTTTAAGTTAATCACTGCTTTCTTCCGACTCACAACAATACGCATTTATAAAGTTCTTTCTTTGCGTTTCATGTGAGGGGAGACAGCCTATTGGACACCTCAATAAACAGAAGAGAGTTTTAAAATTCCAATGTTTCTCAGTGGTCCCTCTTATCTAAATTATTTTGAAAGTTACGAAGATGACACAGCGGGTTAAAAAGATATTGTTCCTGCTTATGCCAATTTTATTGCATTAAGTGATATTTAACTTTATGAATTCCTGACTGAATTTTACAGAACGCTTCTCAGATCATAAGTGAGTTAACTCTTGCATAAATACTATATGTACTTTGATTATTATAATTTTCAATACTGAAAATAATTAATGTTAATTAGTTATTCTTAATGACTACTTTCAATTTTATTAGTTAACTTTTTTTTGCTTGTTAAACTGATATTCAGTAAAAGTAAATAGCGATACATATCAGGGAATTTTTGAAGATATTATCTGGAAATCAGGGAATTTTTTTTATCTGAGATCCTGTAGCCACCCTGTTATAGATAGATTAGTTGGAACTGAATGGTATGACCCATGGAGTTAAAGGGAGTTAGTATGACCTAAAATTGAAAACTTTAAATCGTGTGAGGTATTAAACTTTATAAATGAGGGTCTAGGGGAGCATCCATTCGTTGTGTTATATTAGGGTATAGTATGTATATTTTGATTAGGAGTTGTATAAGAAATGGTAGTATTGAATGGGTGGGGTGTGTGGATGTCCACTGGTTCCCATCCATGACCATGTTAAGAGAATGCTAAGTGTACTTGGATGGCTTGGGAAAGAATCAGTTAAAATGACTTTCACTGCTGTATAATTGGGATGATCCTGCACCTTGATTAGCATTCTCTTAACATGGATCCATAAATTTGGATTAACTAACATGGAGTTTTAGTAAATGAGTCGATATTATTTGCATTTGTATGATTGAGCAAAGTTAGTATATTTTAGCTGAAGCAAAAATTTTAAAAACTCATGAATTATTTTTGGGGGGAATGTAGCAACCAGAGTTCACTTTATATGTGTAAATCCTGGAAATAGTGGCTTGCAGATTTTGCAACTGTAAGTCAACAACTGACTCGTAGATATTGTGGATTTGAAATAGAATGCACACCTATTAATGAAATGGAGATATATATAATTAAAATGGATACAAGTCAATTCCAACAAACTATTAAATTAAATTCAACCAATCATAAGTTTAAAAGGTAATTTAATAAAACTACCTTTCTTGATGTACAAAAGATTACAAAGCCAAAGCACTTTCAGGCATTACCATGCCCTTCATCAGTAGCAAAATGCAAAATACAGTGCCAACAAATGTCTACATATATGCCAAATCGGCATGCAAAATTTACATATTTTTAATTACGTTTTTACAATAGTTACATTGTAAGAATTTCAGATTTAAATAATTATTAAATACAAATATAAAGTGGAAGAAGGTTCATAACAAACTTCTCAACATACTTTTTGGAGCTCTCATTATCAGTCATCATATGAGCTCTATCTATACCAAACTTAAGAAATAAAATTTTAAGAAAGTTTTGTTGATCTGGGCGTGAAAAAGAACTGGAGGTGCAAGAATTCCAACCCCGCTCCAGAATTTTATGCTGGATCCATAGCAATTATTATCTTTATCTGTAGACAGACAATTCTGAAAAATATATGTTTTAAGGAACATTTTTTGAACCAGATATGGAAAAGAAAACTGGAAGTAAAAATTCTTTGAACCACTTTACTTCCTCTAGAATTTGATGTGGCATCCATATTATCAGTTATCATCTGTACCCTATCTATAGCCAATTTTGAGACTTTAAAAAAAAAAATATATTTGAGCCAGAAATGAAAAAAAAACCGAAAGTGGAAATCCATAGTGAACCTCCGACCCCTTTGAAACATGATGCTAACTTCAAATCAATCGTCATCTGAGCTCTATCTGTAGCAGATCCTGAGAAATAGATGTTTCAAAGAAACACTTTACCTAAAAATGATAATATGGCATATTTTTTGCTACCAATAAAACTTATTGCATGATCTAGCACAACCACGATTAAACGAATGCCAAGGGACTAGCATAAATACATGAAATTGAGGTACTACTACATAAAACTAAAATCTTACCTTTAAATACATTTAAAAATTCATTGTGGTTTCAAAAGTCTCGTTTATAACCGCACATTTTAGTTTGTATAATTGGCATTCCCCCATATTTTTCCATTATGGATAGATATCACTTTAAAACATCTATCATTAAATACTGCATATGCACATCATATTCCATTAATTCCCTACATACATTTACATTATGCTTCCATCATTTCTCATGTCTGTGCAATAATTAACTGCATTGCATCTCCTCAATTTATATAAAAATATATACAATGAATGCACACACAGCAGATCTTGGATTGCCTGTTTCTACACAGAATGCAATTTCAAGCTCTCTTCTTGTCTCTTTTCTTTATCTACATAGACAGAAAGGAGCCATCTACCAAATAACATTAAAATAAACGTAAAGTTTATAACAGAAACTATATTTTTCATAGGTCACGACAGACACTAAACATCCCATTAATTAACATCTTTATGGCGCCTGGTTAAAAAAGGATGTTTAGATTAAGTCCAAGAAGCAAATTCAATGACTAACTAACCTTTTCCCATTTAAGAATCGTTCATCTGTGGTTTAAACGCAATAGTTTGAAATCTGAAGAAATGGATTTTGAGTATTTTGAAAATGCAAAATACTCTGAAAATGTATGTTCAATACATTATCAAAATACTTTTAAGTTTTTCAGTTTAAAATACAAAATACAAATGTATTTTGAAAATGTGTTTCAAATACATGTATTTTCGACACTGCCCAACTCTGCCTCTGACCTTCTGCCAGAAGAGTACCAAACAGTTTGAATACAAGGCGTAAACTCCAGTTAAATACATTAGGCAAAATATTTTAACATAATAAATGAGTGTGTCTGTTCGTCCATTGGTCACATAGCGAAAAATCTGTAAACCTGACCCTGATTCAAGAACTTTCAACACAATACCCTAGTCCTGAAATTACAGCTTTGGTCTTGTGGGGCCTGCCTCAAACTGTTTTGGGATTTAAGAAGTTCTTCTTTGTTGTACTTTGGGGAGAGGTTTTTATTATAAGGTGGTGTTTTTAAGATAATAGTAAAGAGGCACAATTTAAAAATCTAAAGTCTTCTTTTTATGGATATAAACAGATATTTTTATAGATAATATAGGTTGAGCATATTATACAGTTGTTCTCTAACACAGACCGTTTTAAAATAAGTATTTGTTTATTTTTGGATGTATTTAAACCAGTCTTCCGAAATCACCCATCCTCACCGTGTTAAAATTCGGCAATGGCGGCCAATTTTCAGAAGATGCCATCCTCTCGGACAGCCTTAAGATCTGAAATTCCATAAAAAAAAAATAAATCAATAATACGTTGTTATTGTAAAATTATGCCAAAAGCTACCCTTTCCCGTACCATGAATGAAAATTTAAATGTCACCTGCAAATCACCCCCCTCTAAACTTAACTAGTGTGCATTATCAACGCCTTCTTTCTAGGAGAGCCGCCAGATCTGCATTGTTAACCACAGGCACTAGTTATTTTCTCTCCACTCATCCTCCACCCAGTTAATCTGATGACCGAACTAAAATGCGATAGCACGCTCACGATCAAAGTGGCATGTTCTGTTCTCCTTTTCGAGGTCTACATGTACCGAAATTTCAGATTTTCACCCGACCGACAATACCAATGCTTAAACCTGGGCCAAGCCCGAAGAACTTATAAATGTAGAATGAACTCGGCCTGAAGATAAAATGGGAGTACGTAACAAGTTTGAATTTTTGGAATGGATTCTTCTAGTTTCAGTCAGAAGTATTTTCTTTTCTTCCCCAATTTCAACTTTAAAACTAATACATTTACAATTCATTCATGGCATTTATTCAAGTTGTCTGACAACTGAAGTTAAGGTATAAAACATTTATCCAGTCCAACAAGATTTTAATATTGATTCAATCACATTCCCTAGAAATTAAGAGTGTCAATGAAGTTTAAACTGCTTAGAGACAAGAGGATTTATATGATTAGAGATTATTTACCACGCCTTCAAATTACCAAACATTGAAAAGAGGAGAAATTCCTTGCATCTGTTTCTGTTACCCCTCTGACTCTACCCACAGATCGGAATTCCACCGGGTCCGGTCCTTTATCAGAGATTCAGTGTCGGCGAGTTTGATCATGGCGGTTAAACGCTCTGGGGGTGGTGTATGAATATGCAGTTCATTTAGAGGCAGTTTGATCTAATTTATTATTGTTGTGCAATGTATTTAAGCACATATGTGGATGAATATAATGTGAAAAAATATTCTTAGGAGGACGAGTAAAAATATTCGAGGACAGGTAAAAAATTTCAATAGCCATCCTCGAGGATGGGCTAGATTTTACAGATTTTCCGAAGCCTGATTTAAACAGTAAGCTTGTATTTTTCTAAATATAGTTTTGAAATCATCGCTACCAAAGGATATCTTATAAAACAATATCTGCACATTTCTTTGTCAAAGAATATTTGATCCGTAAATTAGGTGTTGTGCATACATTCAACTTGATACGCGAGTCCGACACATTAGCGCCCTATTTCACAATGTCTCCTATAGACTAAAAAAGCAGTACAGATAAAACTTACATTGGACAAGACAGATAAAATAGTCAGAGAGATACAAATTTTTGTTGAGATAGATCTTCTATCTTGTTCTCTCCAGTGCAGAGTAACAAGATATATTCCAGGGTCTCCTCTTCCACAGAGCAAACAAGACAAGGCACTTGTTGAAATCAGCTCGGTGAAATCTGTTAAAAGTAGGCCTAGGTGAAATCTGTCTGAAAGTAGGCCTGGGTGACCTATCCTAGCCCAAGGGCGGATCCAGAGGGGGACACGGGGGCATGTGCCCCCCCCCCCCCCCCCCCCCCCCCCAGACGAGCTAAGTAAAGACTAGGAAAGGTCGATATTTTTCAAAATTATATTTTTTATAATTATTTTCAAAATTATATTTTTATATTTTTTAAAATTATATATTTATATTTTTCAAAATTATATTTTTATATTTTTTAAAATTATATTTTTATATTTTTCAAAATTATATATCCTCTCTTCGGCTTCAAATGCTCCTACTGAAGTAATTGAGGAACATATTCGCGTGACATTGTGGCTGCCATTTTTGTATTATCGTATAAGAGAAAATTACAGATAGGTTTCCGAAGGCCAGTTTTGAGGTCATTACAAATTTGCAGCAGTTAATTCTGCAATATTTTTCGGAATCTTCCATCAAAGATATTATAAAGAGCGCAGACGTTTACAAGGAGGATTTGTCATGTTTTCCAGCATTAGGTGGAGAACTATTATCTGGAAGCAAATCTGCGAGAAAGGAAACGAAGAATTCGGATGTCTCATAAAAGCATATAAAAGTGCCACAAATTTACCGAACATTAAAGTTATTTTGCAAATTCTTGCAATCCATCCTATGACAACAAGCACGGCAGAAAGCTCTTTCTCAACACTACTCCGAATTAAAACTTACCTGCGCAATACCATTTCAGAGAGCCGGCTTAATGGTTTCGCATTAATGAACATCAACAGAAATGTATCGTTTACAGAAGAGGTTTCAGGAAGTTTTTTCGCGCAAATTTAAAATGAAGTTAAATTTAAAGTACATGTAAAGTAAATTTGTTTAATCTTTTAAACAGTAAATCTGAATAATTTTTACTCTATTTTCTTATACACATCACATAGCCAGTCAAACCCGTGTATAACGAAATCGGAAACAACTTAATTACGGTTTCAACGAAAAAAAGATATTAGGCCCTCTCTAGGCTTTACAGCATTACAGAAAATGACCCCCCCTCTAGGCTTTACAGCATTACAGAAAATTTTTTAAACAAAATTACGGAAATATCGAATTATTTTCGGCGTCATTTCGACTGTATTACAAACTGTATAAATTACCGTAATTCGTGGATTTGGCATTGCCGGGCACCCCACAAATTCATCTTTGTGTATGCCACTGGACTATATTATGCCCCCCCCCCCCCTCAGAATGGTTTTCTGGATCCGCCACTGTCCTAGCCTAAGCAGCAAAAGTAGCAACCATTCAAGGAATTTATCTGAAATAATTAAGGTCATTTGGATCCCTTTGGAAACGAAAAAAGAGAATGATTAATTCCAATTTTATTCCAAGAATCACACCACAACACATCAACCTCTCTTTTGATCTTACTGAAACACCCAGAGAAGGTGACTTTCGGCAAGGGGACGGGACCATCGTGGATGACAATTTAGTCAAATTATCTGTGACTTCATTACTGTGCACATAAATTAGATGTTGTTCATGAAGTTAAATTATGTTGAAAATATGTAAATATTTCTTAAAAATAACTAAAATTATATTTGACACTCATATGAATTCATCATAATCATAGGAAGGAGGTTTGAACCATGGGTCAAGCCTCCCTTTGTAGTGATTTTGGTTTTGAATTCAAAAAACTTAAATTCAGTTTTTATTTGAAAAATAATAAGATAGTAGTTATGTAGCAATGGTTCTGAACTATCAGCATATAAGTTTGAATTCTTATATTTAAACAAAACTATTTACGAAAAATCGCTTACAAATGTGACAAAAAAAAACTTGCTTTTTGATGATGAAAATACAAAATCCAGTCTAGTCTGAACAACAGACTAAGAACAACTACCAAATTTTTGATTGGTTATGACTTGCACCTGCAGAATGTTTTGTCATCTCCTGGAAGATTTGAAAAGCTTGAAATTTATGAAAAAATTCATGGTGGACCAACCCTCCACAGTCTCCCCTACACACCCCACTTGAAATAGATGCATGGGTTGCTTTGAAAAATGTGATTTAGTTGCAGACTTAAATATAAATTAGAGCATGGTCTTCCATTTTTATCTAGAGCTTTTTGTTTGTGTTACATAAGAGGAATTAAGCCCTATCAAACAGATGTTATTGACTTTCAAATAAACTACAAAAAGAGTAAAAATCTGGAACCACAAAATCAATTTTCAGAGATCATCTGGACATCTTATTTTAGACTTTTAGTTACTTATCCCTCTCTCCCCTTGATGTCTGTTTATATATTCAGTTTAATTTTTCACAGATTGTTTCGCATATTCGTTATATTCAGTTTTAATATTTTGTGTTTTCAGAAAACTAAGCTATTTGTTGGAAGTTTGCCATTTGATTGCACTAATGAGGACTTGTATAAGTTGTTTTCAAAATATGGAACTGTTATTGAATGTGATGTCATCAATAAATATGGTTTTGTGGTAAGTTCAATCTTTATATTTGTCTATATAAGTTTTCCTTTCTGGATTCCTTCTGATGATGGCAGTAATGTTTACCCACTTATAGAAAGGATGAAAAACTTGCAATTTAGTGCATAAATGGCTTAAATTTCAAAATCCTGAAATATCTTTGTAGGGGATTGGGGGAGACAATTTTATTGAATGTCATATAAAGCATCTAATATTAAACCTTACTGTCCTTTATTAATTTCACTTACATTTTAAATATTCCAATGCATTACACTGAGAGGTCCAATTGCCCTCTCCCTGGACAGGAATCCAGTATTATATTAAAAGAAACATTAAGTATAAATAGGGGGAAAATTTTAATTTAGCTAAATTTGTGCACCTGAGAATATACTGAGATGCAGCAGGCTACATCTTTCTCTATTTTCAGTTCTATTGGTCGATGTATATCATTAGCCTTAATGTATATCATCAGCTGTGAGCTAGTTGTGTATCGGGTAAATACAAGCCATGTGTGGATTGTCAGTGTTACATATTTCTATGCTTTCTGTTGTTCCCTTCAGTGGTAGTACTTGTCCTTAAATTCCTGAATAAAATATTTATGAATTTTTTACATGCATCAATCAGTGTAATGGCCTTGTCCGTTGTTCTATTGGATGTCATGTTTTCTTGCTTTTAAGTAAAATTGTAAATTCTCGCACTTTTAAGTAATGCAGTTTAGTTGAACACTATTAAATAACATCGTATTTAATAGTGTTATACACTTTAAAATAAAATTGTGTAATTTAGCATTTTTAAATAAAATCGGGCATTTTAGTATTTGTAAAATCGCATAGTTTAGCATTTAAAAATAAAAGCATTCAGTTCTGTTGGTTGATGTATATCATTAGCCTTAATGTATATCATTTGCCTTAATGTATATCATTTGCCTTAATGTATATCATCAGCTGTGAACTAGTCATATATCAGGTAAATACAAGACATGTGTGGATTGTCATTAAAAGAAAAAATGCAACTTTAGGTGCTTTTAGATCAAATCAAAAACATTATCTCTTTTAACAGAAAAACACAATAATGAGGTGTTGAGGGAGAGTTATCAAAGTGCATTAAATGGGAGAATAGAAGTTGGTAGGGACAGGTTGAGAGCTGGAACTGTAGATGAAAGATGGAGAAGTATTCAAGACCTGATTGGAGATACAGTGAAAGAGACTTTGGGAGAGAGGCAGAGATATAAGAACGGAGTGGTTCGACGAGGATTGTGAAACTGAACAGCAGAGAAAGAAATAAAGCAAGAGAGAGGATGCTGCAGAGAAAGACTAGACATACCGTGGATTATTATAAACAGAAAGAAGTGAAACAAAAAAAACTCCTCAGAAAAAAGAAAAGAGAATGGGAAGGAAACAGACTGAGAGTTATAGGGGAACAACATGAAAGATATGCCACTAGAGATTTTTTTAAGGGAATCAAGGAGGTAAGAAAAGGATTTCAACATAGAACAAGTATTTGCAGAGCAAAGGATGGAGAGTACATTGGTGGAAGAACGGCGATTTTGGGAAGATGGCGTGTATAATTTGAGGAATTGCTTAATGCTGTAGAGGATGGTTCTGAAGGAAGTTTACAAGAGGAAATTGAGCAATCCGAGGGAATGGATTGCTCAGAAAGAGAATAGGTTTATGGTGTTATTAAGAAGCTAAAGAATTTTAAATGTCCGGGAGAGGACAACCTTGCTTCAGAACTTTTTAAATATGGGGGTGCCTTAAGACATACATTAATGTATATCTGAATTTAAAGTAAAATTCCCAATATTAAACAATGAGTTATAGTATCTCATGATTTATCATTTTTCTTATTAAACACTTTCGCAGTAACTTCTGCATTTTATGAAGCTATTATCCTTCTTTAATCATTTTTTATTTGTGTTCTTTGAATTTAATGGAATATTTTTATTCGTATACCTTTCAAATGTTTTATTGTATGTGGTTTACCATAAAATATTACTGTATGTTCTGAAATTTTGTAAAATTGGTCTCCTGAATTTTGATCTGCTGTTAGTACTACCCCTGCCCATTGGTGTGATTTCAGAACTGCATAACTGGCAAGTATGTACTGGGGTGTTGTGGTCGTCACACACCTACATTGAAATCATCTCCGACCTTTTTCTTAGGAACTCTTTTCGAAGGACACCGAAGAGAGAACTTTTTTTAAAGGTGATTGGGGCTGAAAGTGTTGTAAATATTGGATTTTTTTTTTAAGCTTATTTCATCTTAAATACAACAATGTAGATCAACTTTTAAGAATTTCCTTTGGCACTTTTTAGTATTCTTCAAGGCAAGAAAAACTGAAGTAATAAAAGTAAATCTCTTGGCTAATTTATTTCTTGTATGATAATCATTTTTCCTAAAGAGATGTGTACTAGCTTTTAATATGCTTTTATTTGTGTTAAAATGTTCTAAAATATCTATTTCATGATATTTATGTTTAATATTCATTATTTTATGACTCGAATCTACAGCTTTTTGATGAGTAGTCTGCCCATCTTAGATTCATTTTTATTTCCTAATCTTCACAGCTAAAAGTGGCTGTAATGTGACTTTTCTTTTAATGTTCTTAGCATATGAGTTCTCCAGACGAAGCAGAAGCTGCTCTGCTGGGAGTGAATAACTATTATTTAAGGGGATCTTATCTAAGTGTTGAGGTAAGTGAAATAAAGGGATTATTGTGCTTTATTTTAAACATTATAGGAATTAGAGACTCTACACTCAAGGCAAAGCTAACTTGAATACATTGTTGATGTTATGGCTGGCTAATGAATGACTCAATTTTGTGTTCATACATAAATTATGTGTGCATTGACTAGTTCTTTTCCACAGCAATATACTTTATTTTTTAATATTTATTTAGAATTCTTTTTTATTAAAATATAGAAAAACATGTTAATATTTATTTTTAAAATTGATTAATTTGAACTTACAATCACTTTATGAAAAGAATAAACTTTTATTAACAGCATTTGTCAGATGGAAGAGATTTACAGTTTTTCTCTACCATTGTAACGTCAAGTTAGATTTGCCACATGTATACAGCAATTTCGCGATTAGTGCAAAAATGCCACGCTAAGCTAATTTAATAATTACTTTGAAATACCCTAATACATCTCAAGATTTTGAAAACAAGTTTTCAAAATCTTGATTATTCAAAACATTCAAGATCTTGATAATTAATTTTGCAGCTGAAGTTCATTGAAATGAACAAAACATTTCCTTTTAAAATATTTATAACTTACAGTACAGTAGGGTTTCAAAATATTTAATGTGTTTGTGCATTACACTCATAATTTATGACTGTTATCCTAATATAATGGCAGGTGATGCAATACTGCATACATATTGAATAATGTATCAAAATATAAAATATGTGAAAATGTTTTAAAATTTATCAACTTCTGAGCTGATATTTAACTTTTATTTTTTTAAATCTTTTAATGTAAAGTATAGTATACACACATATTATGTGTGTATACTATGCACACACACACACACATACATAAATATATACGTATATATACATATATATATATATATATATATTAGCTCTTATTGTATATTATTACATTTTCTTGCCTTTTCGCATTACTGTCATTTATTTCTTACAATTGGCAACAGTAGATCTTTTCTTTTTCCTTTGCGAATGGCAACACTGATCTTTTCATTCTGGGTTCCAGGGTTCGATTGGTTCGTGTATATGTAGTGTATATTCCAGGTATTCTTGTTTTCTTATTTTTCCTTCTTTATGTATGTTGTCCAAGTAGAAATAGTTTATAGATATAATCTATCTATTTCTTCAGAAACATACATATCTTGTGTTTGCTTCGACAAAATACTTGGACCCGATGACGAGTTTTGTCGAAGTGAACAATTCCATTATTTAGACCTATCCCTTGTCCATGTGTATTGCATTAATGCTTGGATTTTATTTGTTTTTCTCTTATCGATTCCATACCATTGATTTTTGTTGATTATCTTTATCTTGATGACTTGAAATTTGTATTTTTTCCATTTGATTGAAGATTTGCTGTTTAATACTTTTATTTTGTAGGTTTGTTATAAAGTTAGATTTTTTCGAGTTGCAGCTTCTCTTTTTTCTATCATTGGACTTTCAAACTATTCTTATTTATTTATATATATATATATATATATATATATGTGTGTGTGTATGTGTGAGTATATATATATTATACAGGGTGTATATAAAGTATATAAACTGTTTTGACAAAATAAGAGGGATGATATTACCCATCAAGATGAACAATATTTACAATGGAACCTAGGGTCGCATTCCACTCTTAAATGTCAGAAAAGCATAAAGTTGAACTTTCAACAGTGAAAATAAGGAGAATTAACGTAATCATAAGTTACACAATCCTATTTATTTACACCAGAGAAAGACTCAAAGTAGATGCTCAAAGTGACGGCCAAGGGTGCCGTTGCACAATTCACAATGGCGAATGAACGATTGATGCACCCTATCGAAAACACCTGCTGTCATGTTTATCCTGTCCGCTGCAACAGTGATTGTCGCGAGGAAATTTTCTACGGAATCCACAGGTGTCTCGTACACCAATGATTTTATGTACCCCCAAAAAAAGTCTGGTGAGCGTAGAGGCCAAGCCACCATCCGGGATATGTGGCATTCGAGAAGTATTGGATGATTAAAAGGGACGGTGATGTTCTAGAGATGTGATACTTCTCCGGCACGACAGCTTTGTCATCCGAAGTGGCGACTTGTGCTTGTTGGACGTGTTTCGAAGTTACTCTTTCCTGACACTCAAAGTGGAATGCGACCTTAGGTTCCATAGTAAATATTGTTTGTTTTGATGGGTACTATCACCCCTCTTATTTTGTCAAATCAGTTTATATACACCCTGTATAAGTGTGTATACTATGTATAGTGACATACAACCTCCTACATCTGAAATTTCAATTCACAAGGCTTAGGCATTAACTAAACATCACGCTAATCGATATTTTAACACTAATTATAAATCACACTAAATATAACTTCACGCTAATCAGAAGGGGGATTACTGTACATATTTTATGCATTAATGCTGCATAATGTTCATATTTACTTCATTATGTCTTATATAATAAGAAGTCCATTTTATTTAGTTATGAAAGTATATAATAATATGTATATAAGTAAATTATAATTATGTATAGTAGTATATATAAGTATATTATATTTAAATGTTAATTGGTTGCATGTTATCAACTACAGTACCAATATGCTACATGATCTTAATATCAAAATGGTGAAAATAACATATTTAACAGTTTTTCCCATGATGTATCCAAAGGGTTAGTCATTATTATTTGACCATTGTATCTATTAGAGATAATGAATTTAAACTAATAGCAGTTAAATATTATGCTTTGAATGTGTTGTTATGAATTAACAAGACATTATTTTGAAGAGCATAATTGACACTCTTTATCAGTAAAAGGTCTGTCTAGTTTTTTTTTTCTCCCTCTTCTTCCCTATAGAGTTTTTATGTGGTAAGTTTTCAAATTTTGTGAACAATTTAAAATTTTAGTAGTCAACAATTTTATACTTTAAAAATAAAAATATATCTGAAAAAAAAATTCAATTTATTTTATCTCTTTGAAATTAAATTTATAAAATCATATACACATTAGAAAATGTTTATAATTTTTAGTTAAGAATAAGTTTATTCCTTAATTATTTAATGAATCATGCTTTTTTTTTTTTGTTTCCAGCATTTTTCGAGAAGCTCATATAACATATATTTATTTAGAATTTTCTTTCACTATGAACCTCTGGTTTTTCCAACTTCAAATTTTTTATGTAATAAAGATAGTGTATCAATGCAATATATCAACACAATATATATATAATATTAAGGATGACACGAAACTAAAAAAGATCCTATATTAAGTCAAATAACTGACACTATCTGATTACCGAAGAATCGATATAATCCGATACCGATATTAAATTGCCATTATAACATATAACAAATTCATAATTGCTGTAAAATTATGTATAAAACTTATGTTGTATGCTCTTCTGGAAAATCATAGTAAAAGAATGATCGTGAAATAATGAATAATGTATATTAATCGGAATGGAGTGAAAAAATATTTCTATAGAGAATAGGAAAAAATTGTATAAAATATAAAGTTTCAGATTATGATCACAGATATAAGAGTATAGAAATACACGAATAAAAAAAATCACACTGTAAATCTAAACTTTTCTATCCATCGCACTTCCAATGAGACGTGTTTATGCATTATTAGTTATATCTATGCTGGTGAATTGTACTAAACATCATTTAATAATCTTCTGCACTTTTGGCAAAAAGCATTTGTAGCGGTAAACATTCACAGCAACCTTTCAGAAAATTATTGACTGCCGCCGTGATTACAAATTGCTGAGGAAGTAGAAAACGGAAAAGAAAGGCTATATACGTCAATCGATGAATAAATTGAGAGTGAACCCTTCGCGAATAGGGCCACCAATAGAATGTAAAGACAAAAGGATGCTTTGTATACGAATAAGCAGTTTATGAAGAAAGTCATTAACTTGTAAAATAGGAGGTAGTAGGGGGCGCATTTACTGCACAGAGCCCCAAAAATTTTGTTGGTCGAGCCTATATCTCTAATCTGATCCCAATAAAAATGTGTAAATTATGCATTTAACTAAACATACAGTTGCACATCATTGGGTATGCTATATATATTACTTAAAAAATCAGTTATACACTGAAGTATTTAAGTATATAAGGAAATTTAAAAAAAAAAGAATCACTGTTACGGCATGGACACAAACTATGAACAACCTGTCTGCGAACTTTTCACTTTGCCAGCCGATTCTTGATCACTTGAGTTATCCACGGATCACACTTCAGTATCTCAGGTCACACTTCAGTATCTCACACTTCAGTATCTCCCCCAAGTATGGCTAATGACGTCCCGAACATAAAAATTGCATCGCGGCTATTTTACCCAACAGTGATTGAAACAAAAAGTTTCTTGATCATTGAGCTATAAATAACTCCTTTTATACATTATTATGTCAAATTTTGTCCTGTGCTGCCATGTTAAGAAAATATAAAATTCTGAATACATTTTGAAGTTCTTGCTCGAATTGCAAAATATTCTATCAAGTTCTAAAACTTTCATTAAGAAAGCTGAATATATAATTTCATGAGAATTCATTAATATGTGTGGCAGCTATCGTATACACAAGAAATAAACCACAGACAGACTGACATTCTAAAAACAGTCAAGACGTGTTCAGGAAGGCCCTAAAACCTATATTGGTATTGAAATCTCGAGATGAAAAGTTTCATGAAAGCAATACCTTCTCTATTCTATATTCTTTTGTATGAGAAATTAAAAATAATAATTTGAACATAAGTTTCACATTGAAGTAAGAAATGTATTAACCCCACACTTAACCTCCTTGATCCCAACATTAATTACCACAAACACAAAATGAAATAGTTAACCACAGACACCAACGCCAAGACCACATCACCAACTCTCATGCTCATTTTGTTTTGACTATGACTCAACGCCAACATTTAGTGAAAACCGGGTACTCGCAAATTAGGAACATCAGGGAATCTCAGTCCGAATAATTATATTTGTAAATATTGGTTTTAGAACAAAATTTCCTAAACAGTTCAAATTTTCAGAACATTTTAGCCCAAATTGACATCAAACAAAGAATAATGAACTATACTGGATTATTTCAGCAAAACTCCTGATACAAAGAAAGCAAAGATAAAATGAAAAATATAAGTGGTTAGATATTTGGTGTTTATGAGTCATAATCTAAATTTTTTGCAAAATATGAAACTACAATTATGATGCTTTTGAAAAAAATGTGGTGTATTGAAATAATAGTGTAGACTATAAAAGTGTTATAGAGACTATTTTTAGTAAGATGACAAACATCGTTAGTGACTACTACTTTGTCCTATTTTTTTCTCGAAATGTCCTACTTTTCCTACTTTTTTAACCCAAAATGTTGCTATGATCCCTGTGGATTGCTTGTGCCCAGTTTTAAAAAGGGATTTAATTTATGCATCATGAGTTAACGATCTCCATTCTAAAGATAAATAAATAACTGCTGTGCCTTTTTCGACATCAGCATAAAAATAAAATAAAAACAACAAATAATAATAAATAAATAAAAAAAACTAAACTAAAGAACTTAAAACTTACTTTTACTTAAAACCAATGTCCAAAAATTTTTGGAACCTATGCTAAAAGTACATCTGCGTTGTGTAAAAAAAAATTAATTAAATAATAAATTACTCAGTCATGGTGATTAAAATCAAATAAAAACCAGATTAAAAATTTAAAAAAAGGATTTATATTAGAAACAAAAATGAAATTAACATATTATTAAAACTTAACAAACAAAAATTTACACAGTTTCAAAAAAAAATAAAAGGAATTTTGACAGCTCTGTCTGATTATATGATCAATAAGTTGTTAAATATTAGAATGTATATGGTAATCAATAAGTTGTTAAATATTAGAATGTATATGGTAATCAATAAGTTGTTAAATATTGGAAGACTGACCCTTAGAAATAAAAAAATATTTCCATAGACATTTATATTGTATATGGTAAAGATAAAATAAAAAAATCTAAAAATCGCAAAACTATTCTTCACCTCTGAACGGAGGCCACAAAATCGCACACAAACATACTTACTGATGATCCCAAATGAATAGGAGCAAGGTGTCAAATGCCACGGTCAAGCTGGATGAAGATTCGGATGTTGCAGATAGGCTCGGGCATCTTGGGTGTAAAAGTAGTCAAAAACTGGTGTTAGGCAGGAGCAGTCTAGCTGAGGCATGGGCAGATGGTGGGCTTGGGTGATCAATCATACTTTCTAATAGTGTTTTTCATTAAAAAACCTTGCTACTTTGAACAAAAAAGCCATTCTGCACCTCTAAGTAGTATAAAAACCATGAATAACGGAGAAAGAAAGGTAAATTTCTAAAAAAAAAAAAAAAAATAAGGCTACTTATATGTGCAAAGATGGATAACTACCAAATTGTTGTCACACATGAAGTAAAAAGATTGTGTTTCTACATTATTCATGGTTTTCATAGTACCTAGAGGTGTAGAGCGAATCTGATAGTAATGTGTCCAAGGTGTAGAGCCAACCAATTCGAACTCTTAATCCAGGTTTCGTATATATAACCCCCCCTTGGTTTCTTCTATTTGCACCAATTCCTCTGTTGGGTTTATTGCACTGAGGAAGGGGATCGAAACAGCTGTGTGCTGTATTATTGTGTTATTTGTGCTGAAGTTTTCCTTACCCTTCCCACAAAATGTATTTTACTTCTTGAAATCCTTAATTTGTAACAGAAATTGCTTTTGAAAGTTATGAATGTTTCTTTTGAAACTGAATTTTGTTGTATTATTTGCTAATATTAGTTAGTTCTCATTCTCAATTTTTAACTACTTTCAAAGTTTTCCGAGTCAAGAGTCCAGCCCAAAACGAGTAAAGTCCTTGTGAACAAAAGATTGGTTCCTGATCCTAAACCCAAAGAAATGCCACTAGAACAACCTGTAATCAAGAAGAAATCTGCATGGGGCATCGTCGAATCTGATTCAGCCAGGCAGTGGTCTGGAAATTGTGATGAAAGCTGTGTCATATGTTACGAAGATATGATTTCTGGAAGTGCATATAAGGTGGCATGCGGTCACATGTTTCATGAAAATGTGAGTTTTGTTATTCATTTAAACATAAAAACAACTTTTTTACTGCTTTAAATCATATCTATGACATTGGAAACTAAAAGGGCTCAGTAAAGATATTTTATTTTGGAATAATTGGATGCTGATTTTCAATGTAAATAAATTCTACATGACCCGCAAACGGGGTCCATAGCTGTCAACTCTTACTAGTTTTTTCAGGAAACTCCCGAATTTTAATGAGAATATCCCAGTTTTTGCTAATTTTTTTTAGAATTCACTAATGTTAGAGATTTTTTACTAAAAAATTCTCTGTTAAAGGGAATTTCTATTGAACTTGCAGTTGCCATTTTGTTTCTTCTGTGCATGAACCTAGTACAAGTACTAAGTTGTATCATTTTCTCTGTATTGATGGATATTGTTACGAATAAGTCTGATTTCACGTATATATATATAGATAACATTGCCATGTAATATTGAAACATTCATTTCCATCCATGTTTAATTTTAAATTATGTGAATGAAAATTTCACAACCTTCATTTCTTTTTAGTAGGTTTCTTTATTGATCAATATTTTCATAAAATATTGATTACTTTTTAAATGCAATTTTGCAGGTATAGATTACATTCCCGTGCAATGTTGAAACATCCTTTTCCATCCATGTTTAGTTTCACATTATGTGAATGCACAATGTTCATTTCTCTGCAGTATGTTTTATTATTAATTAATTTTTTTGTAAAATATTTATTATTAAGTACCATTTCACGTGTATAGAATAAATTCCCTTGTAATGTTTAAAACATCCATCTTATTGAGAAAATCTGAAATCAGTTAAACAATACATCTTTGCAGTTTATATAAAATGAAGGATTTTTTTCTTTAAAATATGCTGAAAATGAGTGGAATTTTCTTCTCCGTATTTTTTAAGCAATAGAACTAAATTACAATTTGAGAACTGAGCATCTTTTTCAGTAAGCCCCTGTTGTTGTTGAAACCCAGACCGTCCGACCTACCAGAAAGGTGTAAGGTAACTGTTTGGACGGTCGGGAAGTGCCACCCAATTTAGACCGGAACCCAGTGGGGGAGGCATCCACAGGGACCGTACCCTCCTTCCCCTACCACCAACCTCTCGGAAGGACTTTCGGACCCACATGTTTAACGTGATCGTACTCCGCATGAACACGGCCAGTAAGCCCCTGTAAAATTTCTCTGATATGTTTTTTTATTAACTGACTATGTAAAAACATTTTCTTATGCAGTAGGCATTTTCAGTGTTATAGTGAGCTATCATTCTTTATGAGATGGAAAAAAAATCCCTATTTTTCCCTAAGTGACATTGAACAGGTTATATTCTTACTTAATTCTCACCGCTCTATCTACTGGATTTTTATTCTCTAAAGTTGGCAGATATAAGGGCCTTCAGAACTGCGGCCCTGTGCCCTAAAATTTTGTATGTAATACAAAATTTAAACAGAAATATCTGTCCTCTGTGCCATCTGTAATGAAAATTTTAAACGATCCACAAATCTGAAATTTGATATTCAGGTACCTTGACTCCCAAAAGGAAAGATTATTTAAAAGTTAAGAATTTAATTATAGTCATCCTATTCCAGTGCAGTGACCAATTTTGATCGGTAGTACCATCTATTTTAAGCTGCTAAAACTAAAACTATTTTTGGATTTTATTTATAACTCAAAAGGGGATCTCAGTGGATCAGCGCTTTTAACTTTATTCCATGTTACACATTATCGACACTATTATAAGACTATATCGACAATATTAAGAACAAAAATAAAATCCAACGTTTGAAGCAATACCACTGGCAGTATTCTCCTTTTTGATTTTGATTGCTTGAAATTTCGTTGGTGGTTCCATCTAGGGTACAAAAATGTTGTGATTTATTTTGCATATTTCACCAAATCTTTGTCATCAGAAAGTACACAACTGTTTTTCTAATGTGTTTTATCTTTTTTAACTTACTTGGAAAATAAATATTTATTGCATCCTTTTTAAAACCTAAATTCCCTGCTGTAAATGAGAACTTATAATTTTTGTTCACTGACATCGTGTTGGGGGTACCCGAATGAAAAAAAAATGTCAAACTAAGAAACTAAGAAGAGACCCGTAGTCTATCTTTAGAAACTTGGACAGGTCTGATTATTTAAAATGGGCTTTGTATCCGGTAATTTACAGTAAGGATTCTCCTGTTGTCTTTTGATAAATTTAATGAAGTCATTCATTGAAGCCCAACATTTTTTATTGAGTAGTATTTGGCATAGCTGCCTACTAATAGTGAACCAATATATACAATGTAGTGGTCCAATAATAATTTACTACGGGCGGGACAGCCCAGTGGTTAAAGCATGGGTATTGCACTCAGAGGACCCGAGTCAAATCCCAAACGGTCCCTGTGTTCAATATATGGGTCCAAAAGTCCTTCCAAGAGGTTGGTGGTAAAGGAAGTCTAAATTGGGTGCACGGTTCAAGCAGATACCTCACACCTTCAGGCAGGTCGAACGGTCTGGGTAATAAGAAAGAAAAAATAATAATGGATTAACCATATTTATTCTTTCTAAATAATAATCTTCATACCAAAATTTAGGTATAGTTAAAAGTTAAATTGTTTTGCTCTGAATGTGTCCATTAGCTAAAAGTTGTTAGTAATATTGTCTTATAATTGAAACAACCATTTCTATATATTTTCTATATAGTTGTATTTTCAATTGAGGTCCTTTCCTCCTTTCAGTGCATCCGTCAGTGGCTGAAGAAGAAGAGCGACTGCCCCATCTGCAGAGTGCTCTTGCTTTTGCCAGAGGACTATCCTTCTCTATCCTGATTGTGTGGAAGCTGCCATCCATAAATGTTCATATTTATTTTGAATAGGTTGATTAAAATATTATGTTTTTACTTTCTACTTTGTGGGTCATTCATTACATAATAGCCCTGAATGTATCGGTCTTTTCGCAACTTCAAAATAGGTTGAGGCTTAATTATATTACAATAAGTCAAACTGCTGCTTCTAAGATAAAAGCTTGCAAAACTTCCAGTAAGATGATGATAATTGTTTCGAGGGCATTTTAAGCTCCTCTTTTTCAGTCCAAACAAACAGGTGGAACAGTGCTGGCCAAGAACGAATTGTGATGAAGCAAACAATGAGGACTTCAAATAGAGCCAGCACACACACACAGTGAAAAAAATGGCACACAAGTGGTATTATCCATTGAAACTAACTAAACATATCATCAGGGGTCGATAAAGAATCCCTTCCCCATACACGAAGATGAGGGTAGCAAGTTCTGTAAATGAAATCTTAAGCATTGATAGGACATTTAAAATAAAACAAAAAGAAAAAATATATGAACCATTGAATCATTGGTAAAAAATTGAACACTTTTAGATGGAGGAAGTATTGTCAAATTTTTATACAGGAAGAAAATAGCAAAAAGAAGTAACCAGGTTTGAAAGTTAATTTCATCCATCCAACTACTCTAAAATAACTTTCAAAACCAGTTACTTTCATCTATTTTCTTCTTAATGATTGCTCATTCCCCTGTCATTATTTTAGCTTTCTTCCTTTACAAGGACTTGACTGTATTTCATCCGTCTAAACTCTTTCTTTTTATTTTAGAAATAATTCAATGGTTCATATATTTCTTCTCTCTGTTTTATTTTAAATGTCCTATCAGTGCTTAAGATTTCATTTACGGAACCTGCTGTTTATGGTTGTTTGTTTCAATGGAGAATACCACCCACATGAGGATGTTTTTACTGTATGTGTGTTCTAACTCTATTTAAAGTGTTTGTTTTGTCTCAGTTCATTTTTGGCAGTGGCTAAAGGTTCATACTGCTCATTTAGCCTGAAGAATTTAACACCCTCAAAATAATTGTCGTTACCTAATCAACATATGCTTTCTTTATTCAAGGAAGTTCCCTTTTCCACACAATGAGTGCTTCTACTTCTTAATAGAAACTTTGTTTTATATTTTAAATATATTCAATTCATTTTTGCACATTCCATTTTTGATGTCCCAATCTTTTAGTTTTGTCCGGGTGCATACGGCTGCATGAAAATTGAGAAAGTACTTGAATTTCAGATTAACATTTTCAAGGCCTTGAAAGTATTTGAAAATTTTCATTTTTTGGTTAAGTCGTTCAAAGTGCTTGAAAAAGGCAGGTTTGAAAGTTTTCTGCTGATTCACAGCATTGTGTTTTTTCCTGAGAAGTTTTGCTTTCTCTGGAAATTTCCCTAACAGTTACGTTGTCGCTGAAATTTTCCTAAACAACATTGTTTTTTCCCAAAAATTTCCTCATCAGCTTCGACATTAAACAATAATGTTAGTTTGCTATGATTTTTCTTTCCAGAAATGCATACGGCGTTATAATATGTAAGAAATTATGTTCTTGAAAAATAATTGCATGGTCCTTGAAATTTTTTTTAAGAAAAGTGTAATCATCCTAAATAGCTATTAACTTCTTGGACCTCAGACCCTATAAGCAATAATTAGAATCCATACATGTTTGTAAAATCACTTAAAAGTAATTTTTGTTTGAAATGAAAGTACTTAATATGTAATCTTGCAACATACAGATCTGTAGTTCATACCTTATTTTTTTTAATTCAAAATTTTATTTCCGCTTCAGGATCAATGCATCTCAGGGAATTCTTATAGAATTTAATTAGGATTCATACATACTGTTCAAATCTGAATGAGAGAGGGAAATATTCAATTAGAACCTGGATAAATAAATCCTTGTAATTCAGTAAGGGTCAAAAAAAGTTTATCTATAAATATTATATTTAAAACCAATTTTTTTTATTTAAAAAATTTAATTTTAGGATTGTTTTATTATCAAATTCGCGAATTGTTTGCATGTGGAATTTATTTCACTAAATAGTGATCATGGACCAAAAAATGTTGCACTTAAGACTGAAAGTTTGCCAAATATCATCTGTGAAGAATTTTTGTAATATTTTTCACTATTAAAGTAGGGAAGTTAGCTTATGTACAAGTGGATAAACATAATTTTTAAAAACTTGGCATACAAAAAAAGACAAAAACACAGAATAAATGACAGAAAAGCTTGCATTTCAGTGGATATACGATTATTTTTAAATTCTTCCATCCTGAATCACTTACATAATCATAAATCAGCATTCAAACATCCACCCCAATGTCATAAAAAAATCATTTAAATCCCATTTCAGAGTTCAACAAAATGCTTAGTTACACAAAAAATACATGTTTACTGCCTGGAATCTTACAAGTGCATGAAAATATGCATTATAATTTTTTGTACTAAATTTTATCCCCTTTAATTTCTTTATATATGTAACTTTCTGCCCAGCCAATAATCTGTTCCTAATATTTGTTTACCTAGTTGTTAAGAGCATTCACTCTTGCTCGCTTAGACATAGCTTTTTGTGGACTTGTAGCCGCCAAGTCACTGAGTTGACTGTGATGTCAACACATCCATTCATCGGCGCTTATGTGTGGTTGGATGGTTCTGGAGGACAGAAATGCATAACCATGTGAGATGAATGGCATTAATTGTTCAGAAGGTTTGTACACATGATGTTCAGCTGATATACACATTTCTTATTTCATTCAAATATTTTACATACTCGGCTTATATATCCAGAAATATACGGTAATCAAGTGTAAGGAAATTTTATTTTACATTCATAAGATCAGGGATTAAGTAGATTTGTACAAACCTGTATCTAAAAGGCAATATACTAAAAATATTATGGGTCTGAAAAAAATATATATATTTACTATTTAAAATCTTGAAGACTTAAGTCATTCAATTATGCTAATTAATCTTGAATGCAGCACAAAACTCTATATTAAATTATATTCTAGAGGAAAGAGATCACTACTTTCATAGGATCCACAGGCAAGGCCTGATTAAAGCAATTAATTTATTTAAAATTGGTAATATTAGTTGTTATTTTAAATTGCAAAAAATATTAAAAGTTCTAAATATTACCCATATATTATTTTGCAGTTTGAAGTAAATTCTTTAGATGTTTTCTGCATGTACAAAAAGGCCTCCAGAGTTGTTACGTATCAATGTTATTCATGTGCCGCGATGGCATGGTGTCCTTGAATAAACAGCAGACCTTAGGCCCAACTTTGGCTTGATCAGTCCCTGTCTACAGGAAGCGAGAGATTATCGGTTGAGCATTTTCTTACATTTATAAGGCAACAAACATATCTGTTCAGCAATTTGATAGTCTATATAATGCTTACCATGGAGATGATTATTTTGAAACGCAACCAACTTGTATTTGACTTTACGAATAAAGTGAAAATAATGTTTCGTGTTAAACTTTCTAATTCAAGATATGGATGCCAATATAAGTTTTTAGATCTCCCGAATACGTTTTTACTATTTTTGGAATGGTGTCTGTGTTCGATTTCTTGTGTACACAATAGCTGCAACAACTATTAGTCGATTTTCACGAAACTTTATATCCAGAGATCCTTTATATCCATTGAACATTTATTCAATTTTTTTTATTTTTTTAACATGATAGCATCCCAGGTAGCACAAATACGTAATTCTTACATATCAAGCAATACGTAATCTTTACGTGTCAGGCCATACGTAATTATTACGCAAAAATGGTACGTTAGAATACGGTATACCAACCGTTATAAAAAAGGTTATTATTACGTATCCTTATACATTATTATTACGTATCCTTATACGTTAATATTACGTATATTCACATACGTTATTATTACGTATATGCACATACGTGTTTATTACGTATCCATATACGTTATTATTACGTATATCCACATACGTTATTATTACGTATACCCACATACATTATTATTACGTATCTACATACGTGTATATTACGTATCCACATACGTTATTATTATGTATATCCACATGTGTTATTATTACGTATCCAGATACATGTTAATTACGTATCACATACGTGTATATTACGTATATCCACATACGTTATTATTACGTATCCAGATACATGTTTATTACATATCATATACGTGTATATTACGTATATTCACATACGTGTTTCTTACGTATATCCACATACATGTTTATAACGTGTTCCCATATGTATTTATGCGTTCCCATACGCATTTATAATGTATTCCCATACATATTTATATTGTGTTTCTACATGTATTTATTACATGTTTATATTGTGTTTCTACACGTATTTATTACGTGTTTATATTGTGTTTCTACACGTATTTATTACGTGTTTATATACATATTTATCACACATTGGACAACTCTACAGAATAGTGCATGTTGCAGACATGATATTTACAAAGTTTTATGCATCTTTGTAAAACAAACATATTGAGTCAGGTGAATATATTTTTATAATAGATGTCAAATTTTCAGATTGTGTTGATTTCAATAATGTACTTGAATTTATAAATTTGAAATCAACACAATCTGAAACAGTATCTTTAAAATTTAAAATACATTCATCTAAATCATATTTTTACAAAGATACGATATATCAAATGTGTCATATATGCAAAATTCACAATACTATAGAATCACTCTGTTCATATGTAATAAAATTTTTATTTTAATTTATATTATATATTGTTAATACAATAATTTTAATGCAAAAATGTTTTTTTCCTTTATTTTCAGTTTATATTTAAATATATTTTTAATTCTAATTATTTCTAAATATTGCAAAAATTATAATCTACTACATTATGAAATATAATTTTAAATCTAAAAGATAAGCTATTTTAAATTGAAAATAACTTAAAAATACAGAATAAAATTTTGGGATATATTAAAACACATAATACTTAAAACATTTTTGCAATTTTTAAAGAGTTAATTTTTTAAAAGTAAACTTCAATACTAAAAATATATAAAAAAAACAATATTAATAATATTGTAATTAAGTTTATAGGCTATTTTAAATTACAATTATAGGCTATTTTAAATTTTAATTTAGCATGCTAAAACTACACATCTCTGATCAATGGTGGTATCATGCAACTGTGATGATTTTTAAGAGTGAAAACAGTGAGTAAGGGCACAGAGCCCAAGTAGAACATGTTTCTAGATACACAGAACACAAACTGTTTCACAATTATTTCTAAAAATTGCAAAAATTATAATCTACTACATTATGAAATATAATATTGTGTTTAATGTTTTTAAAAAAATTCCCAGAATTGTGTTTTTATTTCTTGTACGTATCATGTTTATTTTCTTTTAAGTATAAGGCTTTTTTAACTTCTTCCAGGTATTTTTTTTTATTTTCTTAAAAGTATCAAATTATTTTAATTTAGTATTGTGTTTTTTAACATTTCACCCCAGTATCAACTTTTTTTTAAAATTTGTCCTAAGTAGCATATTATTTTAAAATTTCTTCCTAGTATATATTTTTTTTTAATTCTTCCAAATCATGTATTTAAAAAAATTATACCGAAATATCGTTTTTTAAATGCTTATAAATGAGACTTACTATTTAACCTAGAGAGCTTAAATTAGTGTTATTTTCTTTTGCTTTTAATGAGTCTTAATTTGATATATAACATGACTATGCTATTTCAAATTTGAATTTTTTGAAAAGCTTCAAAATTTTTTTTTTTAAATCTCAAAAACACCCCTTTTAATTTTTTTGAAAAAAAAATATATGCTTTATGGACTACTTGTATGCCAAGTTTCATAATGGGAAGCCAATGGGTTCCTATGAAAATTATTTTTTTTTTGTATTAAACTATAAGTGAAATTAGCTAAATTACAAAAAATTTAATTTCCATAGGAACCCCTTAACGACCGACTATGAAATTTGGCACACAAATAGTCCCTTAATGTCTTTAATAAAAGTAAATAACTGAAAATCTAAAAGCCCCCAAAATCTGAAATTTTACAGTTTTTGTAAACTTTACTGGTACTATCACTGTACCAAAAATGATCGATTTCTGAGGTATCAAGGTTCAAACCATTAATTGATTTGACACGGAGTAACATATACTTAGTACATAACTCATTAACCAGTTGTTTCAAACATTCAGCCCACATATGTTCTTTTCAATTTTAACAATTTGCTACACACTTAATATTTCACATATGTCACTCAAAATTTAATTTTGTATTTACAATCAGTTACAAAACGTTACTTTTCAAGAACTTTTAAAAACTTCTCCAAACAAGTGAAGACAATTTCATCTCTTCCTTGCTCAAGAGTACAAACTCTCCCAGTTGCAGTATCAGGCTCTACTTTTTGCGAAATGGTCTCACCTAGCACATTCAAATATTCAATACGTCACTTGGTTGAGGATAAAAGAAAGAAGAAGGTCCTTTAGGATGTAGGAAGCTAACTATATAGTCGCTCGTCTTTTCAAGAATACATGCAAGCTTCCAAGATCCTTTATAGAGTATAGTGACAAATCCAGATTCAATTTTTGCTTAATTAGTTGGTGTAATATAGTCTAATGCTGTCACACGTTCAGTAAATTGGTGTTCACTACAGTAATTATGCTTAACATGAAATATATTTTCAGAAATTGGGTAGAAAGAATGAAGTTTTTGAGTACCCATGATTGCCTTAAAGTCATTCAACTGTGGCGACAGTATTTCTTTAACTTCTTCATACTCATCAACTGTGCTGTACTCAAAAACTTCATTCTTTTTACCCAATTTCTGAAAATTGGCTTCTTGTTAAGCATTATTACTGTAGTGAACACCGGTTTACTGAACGTGTGACAGCATTCGACTATATTACACAAACTAATTTAGTAAAAATTGAATCTGGATTTGGCACTATATAGTCTATAAAGGATCTTTGTGGCTTGCATGTATTCTTGAGAAGAATAATGTTACGAGCGACTATAAAGTAAGCTTCCTACATCCTAAGGGACCTTTTCTTACTTTCATCCTCAACCGAGTGACGTATTGAATGTGCCAGGTGAGACCATTTTGCAAAAAGTAGAGCCTGTTACTGCAACTGGGAGAGTTTGTACTCTTGAGCAAGGAAGAAATGAAATTATCTTCACTCAGTTTGGAGAAGAACTTATTTTAAAAGTTCTTGAACGTTTTGTAATTATAATTGTAAATATAAAATTATATTGAGTGGCATGTGAAATATCAGGGTGGCCACTCTTCAGACACATTGAAATTCCCTGACTTTTCCAGGTGAATTGAAAAGAAATTCCAGACCAGTAATTTTAACATAAAATGCGTGCACATCCCTATTTAGTTACAAATTTGATTAAAGAATCTTAACAATTACTCCACTATTAAAAAAAAAGTTATATTAAATCAGGAGAAAAAAATACACATTTTTTGTTTTTACAAATAAATTTTGACATTTTTAATAAAAAATACGGGTGATTCTGAGAATAGGCCCCCACTCGTTTTTCAAAGTGAGATCCAGCGCGAATCTGGTAGCCCTCGCACGGACATCCAATCAGCGCTCGCGCCTTTTTATTCTTTGGATTCTGCATTTTAATAGGCAGTAGTAATTTTAATTGCAGCGTTATTTCACGTGGTGTGGTAGTACTGATAATTTGTGTATTATTGTAGCGTTATTTCTGGAACTTCTGTTTCTGAAATCTTACTCCATTGTTTTTACGAAGTGTTTTTTCTTGAACTGCTTGTGTGAAGTGTTTTCTCTTGAAGTGTTAATTGTTAGAAGTGTTAATTGGTGAAGATTGTTAATTTTTAGTACTTTTTTGTTGATTGCAGACTGAGTTTCTAAATGGCATCTGGTAAGCCGCAAATGGATTCGAGCGAATGTTGTAAAAAACGTGTTCGAATGGATGTTGAAAATGAGGAAAGCCGGTAGAGGGACAATGGGTGTTTGGGGGGGTTGAAAGGGGAACGAATAGATGTTTTTTTGCGAAGGTGTCTAACAGGTCGAGTAAATGTTTGCTGAATGTGATTGAGAAGTATGTTGAGAAGGGGACATTGATTATATCGGACTGTTGGAAGGCGTATGATTGTCTTAATAATGAAGGCTTCATGCACCTTAAAGTAAACCACAGCTACCATTTCAAAGACCCCGAGACAGGAGCGCATACCAATTCCATTGAAGGAACTTGGGCTGCAATCAAGAGAAAAGTAAAAGGCAGAAAGGTAAAAAAACATTTTAATTCGTATTTATATGAATACATGTGGAAGCGCAGCCAGGAGCATTCTATTGGGGAGAAAGCTTGGAACGAATATTTGAAAGCCGTCGTTTCCATCTTTCCTCCCCATACAAATTATGCCGATGCCGAAAAGAAAAGTGATTTTGAACATATCTCTGATTCGGAGGATGACGAGGAATGAGGTTAGTTTTTTATTTGTTAATCCCGTGTTTTGAAATTGTCTTGTATTTTTCCGTGTTTTTGAAATGGGTTTCTTAAGAACTTTTTTCTAAGTTCCGTTTTTTATTAAATTTAGTTAAAGTACAAACTTTTTTCTAAGTTTCGTTTTTATTAAATTTAGTTAAAGTACAAACTTTTTTCTAAGTTTCGTTTTTATTAAATTTAGTTAAAGTACAAACGTTTTTCTAAGTTTCGTTTTTAATTAAATTTAATTTCGTTTATCTTAAATTTAGTTATTAAAAATTCCAGTTTATAAAACTCTAGAATAAGACGTCACTATTGTAGGAGGAGCCTATTTTAAAACACGGGAATATACGTCACTTCAGTTGGGAGGAGTCAATTTCAAAACACGGCCAACGCGCCAACTTGGCGCAATTTTGTACTTAGAAAAAAAACGAGTGGGGGCCTATTTTCAGAATTTACCAAAAATACATGTAAATGCAGCAAAATTGAACTACTGAAATATTTAAAAGAATTTAATGTTTTTTTTCCCTGAAGAAATAAAAAGAAATAGTCTAAACTGATGTCCTTAAATATGGGCATTGCAAATTGTTCACAATGACAGACATTAAAGATATGCAAAAACTACACTGTAACAAGCTACAGCCATTGAATAATTAATGTCAATTCAGCAATGTCAAAAGAATGTCATTAAAATAGAAAAAATATTGTAAAATGTATATAATATTCTTGGCAACAGTTGTCCAAAATGGAGCACAAACTCTGCATTTTTGTTTTTATACGGAATCAAATGGACACATGGCAGCCTTTATTTAGAAGTTACGAGTACAGCATAATACTTGGCGAAATTTTTTGAAAATGGCATACAAACTGGGCAGTCCTGTTTTTATAAGGACAACTAGTATTAAAAAAAAAAAAAAAAAAAAAAAAAAAGAATTTTCACAAAATTCCCTGACTTTTCCCAGTTGAGTGGCCATCCTGAATATTAAGTGTGTAGCAAATTGTAAAAATTGAGAACATATGTGGGCTGAATGTATGAAAAAACTGGCTAATGAGTTATGTACTAAATGTATGTCATTTTGTGTCAAATCACTTAATGGTTTGAACCTTGATATCTAAAAAATTGATCATTTTTGGTACAGTGATAGTACCAGTAAAGTTTAAAAACACCGTAAAATTTCATATTTTTTGCGCTTTTAGATTTTCAGTTATTCACTTTTTTAAAAAAGCCAAATCTGGTAAAGTTTTGAAATCTTTAAACAGTGGTAGATCAAAAACTATTTGACCAAGAGAGTTCAAATTAGTGCAGTCTTTTGTTTTCGATGGACCTTAATTTGATATACAACATGATTATGGTATTTAACTCTTTTTTAAAATTGGAGTTTCTAAAATAATTACAAACTAAAAGAGAAATTGTTTTTAGAGAATAGCATAGTCATATCAAATTAAGACCCATTAAAAGAAAAAAAAATGACACCAAATTGAGATCTCTAGGTCAAATACTTTTTTTTTTTGCCAAATTTCGCTTTTAAGAAAGTCAATAACTGAAAACTAAGAGCCCAAAAAATCTAATATTTACAGTTTTTGTCAGCTTCACTGGTACTACTATTGTACCAAAAATTATCATTTTCCATGATGTCAAGGTTCAGATCATTGGTTGATTTGACTCGGAATGACCCTTGGATGAATATTCAATTTGGCAGTATTTTAATTTCTTAAGTTTTACACCATATGAAATATTGTTTAAAAACAAACTAATTATTCTTTGTAATCAAAGTTAGAGGTAAGTTACGGTACAGGAAAATTAAGCGTTCTGCATTTTCAGGTTGCAGCCTATTACCATCTTTAAGTTTAAAATCTAAGTTAAGTTTAAAATTTAAGTTATACCATCTTTAAGTTTAAAATACATAAAAACATGTAAAAGAATAATTTCTGATTTTACAATATTTGAAATAAACATGCATGCATGACAACAAATGCAATCTCGGACCACGTTTTCATTTAATCTCCGCTTAGATAGTATTAAATGCGAGCATGGATGCACATACCACGATGCATGCACTTTTCCCGTTTGCTTTTAAAGCAATATGTGCATACATACAACAAAGCTAGGAAGATATATAAAATAAAATAAAAGTTAAAGCTAAATATAATTAAATAAGTTATATAAATTAAGCAACATGTTAACCTAACACTAACCTAACACGGGAAAATAAAGTTCAAGATACAAACCTTTCTGTGCTACAAACCATGGCGGGAAACGTAAAGAATGATTACTGCACTCAGTGTTGCCAGATGCACAAAGCTTATGGCTTCGTCCCCTGAGGTAGAAATGAGTCCGTTCTGGAAGCTTCCAGAACTGCGTGACATCACGGCGGGGTTAGAACTTGGGAGGGTGAAGATAAACAAGAAGGGATACATGAAAATGCCTTGGGGAAAAGGGTTCGAGAACAAAGCTGAAAGAGGATTTGAGCAAGGGGGAGCGTTAATGGTTATTTTTACGTATGAAAAATGGTAATTTTAATGTAATATAAACGGTATTTATAACGTATGATAAACGGTATTTATAATGTATTTTAAACGGTAATACATAAAAATGCCTTTGGGAAAAGGGTTCGAGAACAAAGCTGAAAGAGGATTTGAGCGAGAGGGGAGCGTTAATGGTTATTTTTACGTATGATAAATTGGTATTTTTAACGTAATAAAAACGGTTATTTTAATGTAAAATAAACAGTAATACATACGTATTTAAAACGGTATTTCTACATACGGTATGTTCATACACAGTAATTCATACGTATGATATACGGTATTTTTATATACCGTTTACTCATAACGGTATTATAACCGATGTATTACCGTTTATCGTATAACACATACGAAAATATAACGTATAAACGGTTTATCAACGGTTATAATACCGTATGTGTGTTACCTGGGATAGAACAAAATGTAACATAATCATGCTTAAAAGGGATTATTTATGGCTCAATGATAATGAAACTTAATACTTTCAATGATTGTTGTGAAAAATACAATTTTTGTGTTTGTGACATCAAGACCCCGGGGAAGGGGTACATTGTCAAGTAGGGTAGCAATCAAGATATTTTTTTCAAGCCCTTTAGTGAAGTGTAACGCACTATAATTGTAATCACTTGGAGTTTCCAATTGGGCAACATCTTTTGCTTCAAATCATCTGGCAACCTTGGTATGCATTTCTCAAAAGGTGCAATTAAGCTTTTAAATAATCCTTCTGAAAATAGAGTTGTCCTCAAAGTCAGGGATCATCATGATGTATGCTAATATACAGGGTGTTCCAAAAAGATTGAAATGCGCTTTAATTCCTTACCTGTTGGAGACAAGTGGGCAATGTAAATTGCAAAAATGTTGAAAATAAGGTACAAAATAAGACTACTTTAATGAAATAGTCCTCCCATTAATTTTCAAAAAATTAACCTTTTTAAATTTTTATACGGCCCCCTTAGACAAATTGGGTCAATCAGAAAATTTTTATTTTTAATGTAACAAGATCATTGAAAAAACCACATGTCTGTATCTTTAAAATTGAGCGAGTTATATTTAATTGAACATTGTGAATGGGGACCATATATCAAATTAGAAATGTAAGTTTGTGACATATCACAAAAAGGATAAAATTGGGTGATAATACATAGGATACCCAATCTTGTAGTTTCCTTTAACTCTAATTTAGCCGTTTCAAATGTTTATAGTAAAATAATTTAAAAAATAGAAGAAGAATGAAATGCAGACGATTTATTTTTTTATTTATGTATTTATTCCCATTATTATTTCTATTCAATACAACTAAACTTTTTTTAATGTTATACCAAAATAAAGAAAATTAGAAATTATTCAGTGAATCGTCAGCATGTTTAGTTCTGAATTGACAAATTAAGAATACGTAACTGATTGTGCATTATGGTATTTTTAACAAATAACGAGCTTTTCGAATTGACATATTTTTGATCTAAACAATTTCCATCGTCAATTTATTGCTATTTTCACTGATGAAACAGCCTTTCACATGGTACTGAAAAGTGGCATAAGTCAGATTTTTTCCTTTATCATAATTCAGTTGATTTTAAAGATACAGATATGTGGGTTTTTAATGATTTTGTTGCAGTAAAAATAAACATTTTCTAATTGACCCAATTTGTCTAAGGGGGTCGTATAAAAATTTAAAAAGTGTAACTTTTTGAAAATTAATGGGAGGACTATTTCATTAACACAGTCTTATTTCCTACCTTACTTTCAACATTTTTGCAATTTACGTTGTCCACTGATCTCCAACAGGTTGTTGTTGTTGTCGTGTCCCTAACATTACATTTAAGGAAGAATGAGTGCACTGCTTCTGTTTAGTCTAATGACCCGGGGCACCCGAAGGTAGAAGTCTGACTTCTGCCCCAAATAAGACATTACAACATCCATGCCTGGAGGCGGGACTCGAACCCGCAATCTGGCAGCCGAGCCATCACGAGGAAACGCCTGCCTCTTTGACCGCTCGGCCACCACATCGGCATCTCCAACAGGTAAGGAATTAAAGCGGGTTTCAATCTTTCTGGGACACCCTGTATTGCCTCATTAATATGTATCCTTGACCTGTGATTTTTGTCAATAATAGCGGTTGTTTTGTGAAATGACTTTCGTCAACGTTTTGAGAACAATGTCACTTATTCTGTGAAATGAGTAGAACATTTAAGTACTGTTTGATTGTATACTGTTCCTGTTTACTTTGTGAATAAAAGTAAGTTATCCAGAAACTTGGGCTAGTTCTTGTATCATTCGTATACTCCCACGATTCTAGAGGATACATTTCATAGCATTATGGTAAACATCTGATGTTTTGGAGCTTTCGGGTCCATTCAGCTGTACTGAGATACATTCACTGTAATAGAATACATTCACTGTAATAGATTAACTGCATTTATATGTAGATCTGTCATCATTGAAGTTAAAATGATCTTGCATGTACTATACTGCATAATTCAGTCTGTGTAATGCATGTATTGTCCACTATTTTGTTCTAAATAAACTTCCCATTTAGTACCCCAGTTTAGCTTGATATCTGATAATCCCTCAAATTGGATAATTCGGCACTGCTGAAGTCCTATATTATCAAAAGTTCGCTGTTTATTTTATTTGTAATTGTGCTAAAATATATAGCATGGAACTTTATTTGTTAATTTGGATTTCCACTTTTCCGTCTCCTCAAATTATTTTATCACGCTTCGCTACGGATCCTAGAGTTATGGAGTTGATTCTATTCTTTTCATTGTAAAACATTGAGTGTAAAACAAGCATTTTATTAATACATTTGAGCACACATAATCTTTTATTTTCCATTTAGCAAAAAAGGCCAGATTCTTTCTTTTCAAATTGTATCAAAATCTAATCAGCAAAGTATCCCACAGCTGAAGTCCTATATTATCAAAATTTTATTTTATTTGTAACTGTGCTAAAATATATAGTATGGAACTTTATTTGTTGATTTGGATCTCCACTTTTTCCCGTCTCCTCAAATTATTTTATCACACTTCGCTACGGGTCCTAGAGTTATGGAGTTGATTCTATTCATCATATTATATTGTTTATTCTTTTCATCGTAAAACATTAAGTGTAAAACAAGCATTTAATTAATACATTTAAGCATAGTCTTTTATTTTCCATTTAGCAAAAAAGGCCAGATTCTTTCTTTTCAAATTGTATCAAAATCTAATCAACAAAGTATCCCACAGCTGAAGTCCTATATTATCAAAATTTTATTTTATTTGTAACTGTGCTAAAATATATAGTATGGAACTTTATTTGTTGATTTGGATCTCCACTTTTCCGTCTCCTCAAATTATTTTGTCACGTTTCGCTACGGATCCTAGAGTTATGGAATTGATTCTATTCTTTTCATCGTAAAACATTAAGTGTAAAACAAGCATTTAATTAATACATTTGAGCACACATAATCTTTTATTTTCCATTTAGCAAAAAAGGCCAGATTCTTTCTTTTAAAATTGTATCAAAATCTAATCAGCAAAGTATCCCACAGCTGAAGTCCTATATTATCAAAATTTTATTGTATTTGTGACTGTATACAGCATGGAGCTTTATTTGTTAATTTGGTTCTCCACTTTCCGTCTCCTCAAATTATTTTGTCATGTTTTGCTACGGATCCTAGAGTTATGGAATTGATTCTATTCTTTTCATCGTAAAACATTAAGTGTAAAACAAGCATTTAATTAATACATTTGAGCACACATAATCTTTCATTTTCCATTTAGCAAAAAATGCCAGATTCTTTCTTTTCAAATTGTATCAAAATCTAATCAGCAAAGTATCCCACAGCTAAAGTCCTATATTATCAAAATTTTATTTTATTTGTAACTGTATATAGCATGGAACTTTATTTGTTAATTTGGTTCTCCACTTTTCCGTCTCCTCAAATTATTTTATCACGCTTCGCTACGGGTCCTAAAGTTATGGAGTTGATTCTATTCTTTTCATCGTAAAACATTAAGCGTAAAACAAGCATTTAAGTAATACATTTGAGCACACATAGTCTTTTATTTTCCTATTATATTTTCCTATTATATATTTAGCAAAAAAGGCCAGATTCTTTCTTTTCAAATTGTATCAAAATCTAATCAGCAAAGTATCCCATAGCTGAAGTCCTATATTATCAAAATTTTATTTTATTTGTAACTGTGCTAAAATATATAGCATGGAACTTTATTTGTTAATTTGGATCTCCACTTTTCCGTCTCCTCAAATTATTTTGTTACGCTTCGCTACGGATCCTAGAGTTTTGAATTGATTCTATTCTTTTCATCGTAAAACATTAAGTGTAAAACAAGCATTTAATTAATACATTTGAGCACACATAATCTTTTATTTTCCATTTAGCAAAAAAGGCCAGATTCTTTCTTTTCAAATTGTATCAAAATCTAATCAGCAAAGTATCCCACAGCTGAAGTCCTATATTATCAAAATTTTATTTTATTTGTAACTGTATATAGCATGGAACTTTATTTGTTAATTTGGTTCTCCACTTTTCCGTCTCCTCAAATTATTTTATCACGCTTCGCTACGGGTCCAAAATTATGGAGTTGATTCTATTCTTTTCATCGTAAAACATTAAGTGTAAAACAAGCATTTAATTAATACATTTGAGCACACATATTCTTTTATTTTCCATTTAGCAAAAAAGGCCAGATTCTTTCTTTTCAAATTGTATCAGAATCTAATCAACAAAGTATCTCACAGCTGAAGTTCTATATTATCAAAAGTTTATTTTATTTTATTTGTAACTGTGCTAAAATATATAGCATGGAACTTTATTTGTTAATTTGGTTCTCCACTTTTCCGTCTCCTCAAATTATTTTATCACACTTCGCCACGGGTCCTAAAGTTATGGAGTTGATTCTATTCTTTTCATTGTAAAATATTAAGTGTAAAACAAGCATTTAATTAATACATTTGAGCACACATAGTCTTTTATTTTCCATTTAGCAAAAAAGGCCAGATTCTTTCTTTTCATATTGTGTCAAAATCTAATTAACCCACAGCTGATTTATTTACCAAATTTTATGAAATTGGATCCATTAGCTTTTGAGTTAGAGTGGACAGACACATGCAAATGTCATACTAAAAATAGTATTTTTGGGTTCTAGAGTGCTCAAAACATGTAGATCTGTCGAAAACTTGAATAAAAATCTTTAATTTTGAATCTGATTTTAGTTTTTAATATAATGTATGTGTGTAAACATTAAATTTGTTTAAGGTATTCGAAGTATCTTTCCGAAAATATTCAAAATAGGTCTAGCTCTAGCATAGTCTTACAGCATACTTATTTCGAATTTGAAAATATTCAGGAAAACGAACCTTTCTTTATACATATGAGAAAGTAATAAATTGAAAATATTTACATGGCATCTGTTTCAAGTGGGTGAAATTGTTCAACTTAATTGAACTTGCTATTCAATTTAATTGAACTTCAACTTAATTGAGTATGCTCAAAGCAATGCACTCCTGAGGCTTTTTTTAATGCATGTAAGTTAAGTAAGTACTGAAACTTAATGTAATCAAAGAAATAAATGAACAGTGTCCACAACTCTATAACAGATATTTTAGACATCTAACATTATTCAACCCTGAGACGTTTTGTAAGAAACAGCATAGCGATATCAAATATGCACATCCCACACTGTCTCTAGTGTGGTGTTGATTCTGATCTAGAAGGATGTATGGGCATGAAGGGTAGAGAGTTCTCTTATTGTATGGGTATGAAGGATGAAGAGTTCTTTAATTTTCATGGTATGAGAATGGCACTGCTCAGGGGATGGAAAAGAACATCTATGACCTAGAAGGCTGAATATTTGCACACTTATAGTATCGACTATGGTACAGAACCTGACGGATTCAGACTTTCGATTTACTCCCTGGGGATGGAGAAAATGTTGGGATGAACAGTACTTTCAGAACCCCTCCTTCCCCCAGTGACTTAGAAGGCTGAAACTTTACACACTTAGAGTTGACCACGGGGAACAACCAAACTGAACTTTTGTTTGTTTTTTTACACTAAGCTCCATGCATTGTTAAACAAAATAAAACTTATTAAAAACAGTTGCAACTACATTTTTTAAGGAAGTTAGTTTCTCTGTTTTTAACAAGTTTTAATTCTAGTACAGTTATATAAAACTTATAAATGTGCTACTATACTGTGTTTTATATACTGCATTGTAAATGTTTCATTAGCTTGCACCGCTTAAAATTATTAAATACTAAAATGCATTACTTGGCATTACAAGAATCCTAAATAAGCACCCTTTAAGTAAAACAAAAGCGCCATTGATACGCCCTAAATAAGCACCTTCGATACGGCCAAATAGCTGTTCAAGTCTTCGGACGATCTGGGTCTTCAACGTCCTAAAAAGTGCCTAAATGGGTGCGGGTAATAAAAACGAACTACCTGTAATTTTGACCTAAAGAAACTATTCCCGTCACCAAACTTACATATTCCTGCTTTCTTCAGAAAAGTTTTGTAAATCACTCTTGCAAATAGCAGTTTGATTTATTATAATTATATGACCCTGTTAACTTTCCAACAAAAAATTAATTGTATGTATTTTATATTTTCTTTTCTGAGGAAGGTAAGTATTTTGTACTTCTCCCGACATTTGATTTTGAAAGTATTTTGTATTTTTCCTGACATTTAATTTCGAAAGTATTTTGTATTATTTAAAAAAATGTATTTCCTTCCCAGCCTTGCAAAATATCGAATTTTTTTTAAATAACAGCCTTTAAAATCATTCTTTTTAACACTTTACAACATAGTTCAAAAGTGTTTATGACTTTGTTCATTCTGTCTATCCGTTAGAACGATAACTGCCGTAAAAATGACTTTATCAAAATGAAATTTTAGTATGTTATTCAGACAGTCTGTGGGACCTATGGGAATATAAATTAATAATATCACCCAATTAGTTTTGGATTGAACCCGGGTTAAAAAAAATGAAATACATTGAACCCTATGCGGCCTTATTTTTCTAACATTTTTTAAGCTAATTTAAAATTCACAAATTGCTTCGAAAATTTTAGAAAATATTCAAATTATCCCATAAAATATATAAAAACAATTTTGGCAAAATATATTCAGTAGTTTTTTAAATAAAAATTAAAGTATTAATTACACCTTTTATATGAAGAGACCACGTGACCCACTTCAAAATAAAATATGGCATCCATCTTGTTGTCATAAGAATTGCTGAATTTCTGTAAAACAAAATTATTTAACTCTGGAGTCTGCAATATAGCTGACATGAATGAATGAAACATTCATTGATTTTACATACAGAACCAGATGATGTTTTCGATAAAATTTTAAACATGGAGTTAAATTTCTTGTACCACCATGGTTTTAAGTTTTTAAATAAAATAAATTATTATAGTGTGATGAATGAAAGAATTGGAAAAATGTTTATGAATGAAATGCTGCTTTTATATAGCGGCGATTTATATTTCGATGATGTCATTTGAATAAAGTTCCATTTGTTTTCGATGAAGTTTTCAAATATAATAAATTATTGCAGTATTGTGATAATTTTAAATATCCCTTACTTCATATTACGTTAAACAAATGGGTACTTAGAATGTTAATGATATTGTACACAAATATTTGTTCAGAAATTATTTAAAAATTGTGCTTTGTGTACAGGGATAACTAAAATGATCGATGAAAGTAAGAAAGTCAATTTTTTTTTTTTTAAACTACACTAAAAATTTACATGCACAATAATTTAAAAAAAAATTATATGTATCCTGAGATTGTTATTTAAAAACATCATATCAATTTCATACCAAATCTTTTCAGATATAGAGATGCATATCGGTAAGTTTTCCATTTTTATTTCATTTTAATAGATTTGAAAATTAATTCTTTTTACACTGCTTTTTAAAAAGCAAGTAACTTTACAAGTCTTTGATTATTTAGGTTTTTTATTTTGAGGAGGATGGTTCAGTCATGATGAGAGATCAGTCTTGTAAAAATAATTTACGAAGACTGAAAAATCGGGTCCAAAATTTGCAAATATGAAATTTCATGATATATATTTTAGCTAGGTTACATTTAAGACTTAAAGTGGTGCCGAATTACCAGTTGTTGAAATGAGGTAAGAAATAAGAAATTAATTTAAAACAAAATATTGGGCAATAAATATATTTTTTTCCAAAAGCATTAGACAAAATGGTCACTGAATAGTATGTGAAGAACATTTAAATTAATTTATATATTATAAAGTAAACTTCGATAAACAGAAATCTGCATACAAAAGCATTTAGTCTATTACAATAAATACACCTTAGTACAGCTTAATGGACCTGAACATAGCCACCGTCAGATATTTTGGGCATATACAACAAATGTGCACCCCTCCTTATTTTATAAGTTATTGATCTATTTTTACAAACGGTTGAGGCAAAAAGGGGTTCGGTTTGTGGATCAGTTCAGTTGTTAGTGCACGGGGATTGCTTGCACTTGGATCACTCAAGTTTGCTTCCCAGTTCTGCCCAAACTGTCTATGTGTTCATGCGGAGTACGGGAACGTTAAATATGTGGGCCTGTCGGTTCTTCCGAAAGATACAGTCTCTGTGGATGCTGCCCCCACTGGTTTCTGTTCTAAATTGAATGGCACTTCCCGGCCATTTAAACAGATACCTTACACCTTCGGGTAGGTCAGATGGTGTAAGTAAAAAAATGAAGCCTCCCGAGCCCCTAGTCAAAGTATTCTTTTGCCTTACTTATCAGTGCTCTGTACTAGACTTCAGTTTGAGAGGTATGCAATACTGTTTTAAGTAATGTTTCGGTAATAACTGAATTACAATTAAAATAAATTAATGACATTAACAAATTTATTGAAGTGAAACCCCGGTTTTGTAATACAAACATTATTTGCAGAAAAGCAAAATACAAGGAAAACTCCATTTTAATTGGAATATAAATATCAAGAATAATAATATAAATATAAGAAAATAAATAGACCACTTATCAAGCTTTACTTTTCCATTTGATAAAAATTTAATCAAGAACAATTCCAAATATATATTTGTATATTACATTCAAGATTGATTTGGTTTCCATAAGAATTTTTTACCTTGACCTTAATACCTAACTTGTAAATTTCTTCATTATAAACAACTATGCTACTTCTAATTTATACAAAAAAATTGAAGCAAATAATAAATAAATATCAAAGAATGTAAGGTGAAATTGAATAAATTAAAACATCAGGATATTTGAGATGAATGTCTCGTATTTTTTTAAAAATATCTATTCCATATGTCAAGTTTTTAACTCTGAAAAATATCGAAACAACCCTATAATATCAAAACATCTATAATTTCCAAGTCAAATTTCCTATTAACCGTTAAGTAAACAGCCACTTCCTTATAGCTTAGACATGTTTACCAAAGACTTGCTGTAGCTCGAGTATACATTGTGTTGAAGACCCAGACCGTCCGACTCGTCCAGAGGACTAAGAGCAGCTATTTGGACGGCCGGGAAGGAGTATACATTGTGTGCATATTTTCTTTTTAGTTCCATTTCCAATAGAATATCTTCCGATGTGGGCGAGATTCGTCGCGCCTGAAAATCCCGCTTGACGCTTAGCTTTACGAGACAAAGTAAAAATACTTTGTTTATTTACAGAGAATGTTTTATCCATTTACTTTAGTTTAGATAATATATAATTAAAATAAAAGTAAGTTGATCTCAATATTTGGATAGACGCTATCTCTCTTGTCAGCCATAAAACCAAAATACGTAAAATATTTCTACAAAATTAACTCTATAAAAACTTAAAACAAAATTGTAACGTGTTACTTATATAAACGTGCAAGGTTAGCGAATTTATTTTTAAATGAAATGATAAAATCAGTGGTGTGCAGCGATATATTGCTTTAGGCAAGCGCAACAGTTAATTCTGGTAAATAAAAACAATAGAAAAAATATATTACAGTCAACCCTCCTATATCGTGATATAAAAAAAAAAAATACTCAGGCCCGGTTTAAGGCGTGGGCAATTGCCCACGGCGGCCGAATTAGGGGCGGCCATTTGGAAGTGAAATTATGTGTAGTAAAAATGACTTTTGTGGTATTAAAAAAAAAATTGAAATTGAACCAATTTTGTGCCACTTTAATGTAAATGAATTAATGTACTCTTTTAGATAGTATTAAAAGAATAAAAAAAATCGTTTTTCTCCCAAAATTATATCTTTTTTGAAGCAATGTATAGTTCTGCTTGAAAGTACTAAGCTCAAACACTTAGGAGATTACTAGATTTTATACAACTTGCAGCTGGGTGCAGCCTGCATTCCCTGAGGCTGACGACCTTGTTCCCCCAAACACTGGAAAAAATCCAAGGGGCGATTCTCAGAATTTGTTCCTGCTTCCAAATTCAAATTGTAAACACATGGATGCGGTCTCTATGATCGCACTTCTAAAAGGACGGGGGGGAGAAGATTAGTTCAGATGGTCATTATTTTGGTCATCTACCATTTTACCTCATTTCGGCATTGAACCTAGCAGGAGGCCATTGCAGTTGAAGATAACACAGTGACTAGAAGTAAAAAGCTACTTCTTGGTATTCAGAGTGTTGTGCTATGATGCTGCTGTGCAAGATTCATAAATTCATCTTCGTGAAATATGGCTTCTTTTAAGTATTCCAGTAACTTTTTTTTTCAATTATTTAAAATATTTTCGTAAAATTTCTTAATTGACTGTCTTTTGTTGATTTTTAATGTGTTTTAACAAATAAAATAAATTTGATGCTGAATTTAGTCTATGGCATTAGCCCCAGAATAATACTGATAAGAGAATAATTTTTTCACGTTTTTATCCAAAATAATATCTATAGGCCCCATGGCTGTTCTATGAAAAATCTTCAGACGCAATCGCAAATAATTAAGCAATGGTTGTTGTTGTTGAGACCCAGACCGTCCGACCTACCAGAAAGATGTAAGGTAACAGTTTAGACAGCCGGGAAGTGCCACCCAATTTAGACCGGAACCCAGTGGGGGAGGCATCCACAGGGACCGTACCCTCCTTCCCCTACCACCAACCTCTCGGAAGGACTTACGGACCCACATGTTTAACGTGATCGTACTCCGCGTGAACACGGCGGCAGTTTTGGCAGTGGCTGGAATCGAACCCGGGCCTACCGAGTGCAACTCCAGCGCGCTAACCAATGGGCTACCGCGCCCCAATTAAGCAATGGTGTAAAATGATCTTAATTTTGTAATTTTTTTTTTTTAGTTTCATTGTAAAATGAAAGAAAAAAGATGGTATAAAAGGTTTTTGCGAAGCAAAATATTCCTTTATGAATATTTGCATAAAAGTGGAAAAGTTGTTTCTAAATTGTTAGAGCTGTTTTATAAATTAATAAATTTATTCTATAGACCCAGTCTGCGAATTTGACAGATTCTTTTGCTCATGCATACAAATTTCTGTCTAGATATACGTTCAATAATCTGTAAATATTATTTTAATTTTGCATAATTACACTTTTAGTTATAATTATAGTGTAATACACTTTTAGGTAAAATGTTAAGTATACAATCTTAAAATTTGTAATATACAGAGGCTGTTCGCACATTTTTTAGACGATTTTGGTAAGCGGTAATAAAAAATCGTTTGCTGCAAAAGAAATAATTCCAATTGTACTATGTTTTTAAAAGTCAAAATTATCGTCTGCGGCTTGAAAGTTTTGTTTTTATTCAAAAATGGCGTTTTTAACAAAACAGTGGTTCGAAGGCTACATTTATGCTCTTTCCGAAGAGAAATATGCATACTCTTTTATCCAAAAACAATGTGAGAGTCATGGTTTTGTGATATCTAAAGCGTCGATAGGTAATATCGTCAACAGGAAAGGAAAAAAACGTCAAATTGGAGCCTCAAGTGGGACAAAAATTCCAAACAAGTATCCAAGGAAAAAACGGACATCTTCGACTATTGCAAAGGTACGTTGTTTAATGTTAATAGAAAATCCCCCTAGTCAAAGGACAGTTGCAAAATCATTAAAATGCTCGGTGTCCACTGTAAACAAAATGATAAACGTTGATTTAAATCTTAAGAAAGCGAAAAAACGCAATGTGCATCGTCTTCTTCCAAATCATATCGCTGAACGCAGGACACGCTGCAGAATTCTATATGAGAAACATTTATCCAAAGAAAAATGGAAAACAATTGTCACAATAGATGAATCATGGGTGTATTTAAATGATTGCAACAAAAAAAGAGCCATTTATTATCATAAAAGGGGAGAAAAAAATTGAAGTACATGGTTCAAAGAATCGAAAGAAAGTTTTTCTAAGGGATTCATGATTGTTGCTGGTTTTTCTTATAATGGCAAGTTAAAAATAAAGAGAGTGGGAAAAAATGGCAAGATTAACTCCAAATACTATCAGGAACATATTTTATCGCCAATTTTTCTAAATGAAATACCATCGCTTTACCCACAGTGCCATCAATCTGTGAGACTCCATCAGGACAAAGCTAGCAGTCACACATCAAAATCCACTGTAAATTTCCTAAAAGAAATGGAACAAAAAACTGGTATCAAGGCCATACCCTTCACTGATATCCCTACTAAATCTCCCGATGTATCACCTATGGATTTTTGTGCTTTCGGACTTTTAAAATCTGCATTATCCAAACGTCGTCCCAAAACTCTTACAGGACTCTGGAAAGCTGTTCAGGAGGAATGGGATAAAATACCTCTTCTGACACTTCAAAAGGCATTATTATCCTGGAAATTGCAGTATCGAAACATAGTTCAGAATAAGGGATGTCAAATAGAACATTTAAAACACAAGAATTTTATGTAATTTAGTTTAGTGAATACAATATACATCGTCTAAAAAATGTGTGAACAGCCTCTGTACATTATGATATTGTGATTTTTTTTATTTCTACTCAAACAATTCATTACCCCTATCCCCATGTTTTAGTCAACTTAAAACATTCGTGTTATTATTATTCTTATATAAAGTTTTATTGCATGATATGCGGTATTGCTTTGTCCATTTTTTTTTTCAAAACCCAGAATAAAATGAAATATTGACCCTCCTCTTTTCCAACGAATGGAAATTCATTATTACCCCACTCGAAATTCACATTTTTTAATCTCCCCCCCCCCCCCCCTGTTTTTGAATTTATTTGAAAGCATTTGGGTATTTCCCTGTGTTTCTGTTGGGCCAATGTATCTAAATTCTTTCCATATGTTTTCGTTTATTATCTTTTACAAAATTACTAAAAAAATATTGAGTTTTTTACCGCCTTGTCCTCAATAATTGCTCCCCCCCCCCTCTTAGTTTTGTGGTGCATTTTATCTTTTGGCAGAAAAATAGAATATTTTTTTATTTTTACTCCCCTCCCCCTTTCCTTCCTAATTGCTATCCTCCTTTTCTATTCTAAGTATTTTTCGTGACTTTGGATTAGGTTTTGTATCTTCTAATATTTATTTATTTATTTCCATTCACTTGTCCCAAACATTTGAAGCATTCCATTTCTGTCGTCTTCACCCCCAGTGAATCTCTAATAAAAAAGAAGAATCTGTCTGTTTGTCTGTCCACAGTACCGCGCGATATCTACCGCACTGAATTTTTTCACACAGTCGCATCGCCTGAACTAATGCATCTCGAAGGCCTTTTTAAAAATTTAAATTAGATTTTTTAAGAAATTTTTATATTCTAAAATCAGTTAATATCTAGCTACCGTAGCAGCTATATTCGCGATTTAACAGTTACAAAACCTCCAGTCATCGATATGATCTAACAGCTACCCATACGATTTAACAGCTACCGTAACGATCTAATGCCACGTTCATCTCCTACAAGTTATTAATCTTTCATTCATTTATTTTTTGCACTACGGAGAGCCTGTATTTTCTTTTTACTTTGCGGATAGCGTACTGGTAATTTGTCGTCGGTTTGAGATTTAAAGAAAATTGAGTAGTGTTATCTGTAAATGTATTATTTAAGTAGCGGGGGTTTATTTACGTCCGAGTCAACGCTGAGTAATTCGTTCCATTGATAAAAACAACTGTTAAATTCGTCAAGGCGTAAAACTTTCTTGTAATTTGGCTAGTATTCCATTATTCTGTATCTATGTCCCTACAGAATTTGAATCAGATTTTAGAGGGGCTACAATGGACAATAACAAACAGCTTCGAAATAGGATTTCAGGTTTTTATCTGCGAAATCAGAAACGCAATAAATTAAAATGTTTTTGTGTTTTTAATCTAATATTTAAATATTAGCTATTTAAATAAATTACTGATAATAACCTGTAAAATTCTGAATTGTTCTGTTATATTATATATTTGCTTTTTAGGGATTGAAATGCTTTTCCTTTATCTCCCCCCTTTCCTAATTTGTTCATGAGATCATTTGTTTGATTTGTTTATAATGTATCACTGTAAAATGTACAAATAATTCATAAGATTTATGTAATTACAAATTCAAATTTTATTAGAAAAAATAATGGTGAGGGCAACTTTCATGGCACTACATGCAGTGCAGTAAGTTGCTTCTGACTCCTGATAAATTCAGAAAAATATAATGGGCGGTGGCTCAAATCCAATGGAGCTGAAATTGCTTTACGTGAATATACTGGTAAGATAAAGCGCCAGTAAAGTTCAATAAGTTTATTCGATTTCTTCAGATTTATTTGTTTCGTTTACAGGCTTGCAAAGCAATATAAATTACTAGCTAACTATTTATAGATAGCTAGTTCTTTTAGTTTTCGACCCGATTTCATCTGAAAACTCCAACCATGGACTCCACTTTAATATATTCGATTATTTTACTAACTTGATTTGCGGTATAAAAAGTAAACTTATTGACGAGATTTTATATTCTAGCTCATCTATAAACTTGCGGCACATAAATACGTACTTGAGTACGTATATTTCCACCTATTCTGTTCAAACCTCGTCAATCATTAAACATCTTTAGAATCCCCATGTTCACCTAACTTCCTAATTATTTTTAAAACAAAACAAAATATCTTGTGCTTGTATACCAATATTTCACAAAAGAGTAAGTAACCAAAATGAGTTGCAACAATCGTGGCTTTTCAATTATTACAGCTTTTCCACCCATTGGAAAACTTGAATTTTGAAGTATAGTGGTTATAATTTCGATATGTTAAAATATCGAAATTATAACCACTATACTTCAAACTTCAAACATCAGAAAAGTGACCTAAAATCCAATTATATACACTTGTAGGGATTTCAAAGAGCTTCAAATTCATGCTTATTGTTCAAGTCTAGATCTTTTAATTTTTGAGATGTAACAAATTTGAAAATTAGAAAATTTCCAGTCTTCTTCAATGTGGCAAGGCGATTGCTTACTCGAGAACTATAAAAGCTTTTCGTAATAACAAATATAGATTTTTATGCTAAATTTCCTAGTACGTATTTTTGTCGTTTACTATTTATATCTATATTTTATAGTTGAAAATGAAAACAAGAATTAAAAAAACCCACTCGCTCGGACAGATACTTTTTTGTTTTCTAGAAAAATGTTCTAAATATACGCACAGACATCCCTTTAAAAATAATTGATTCGGGTTAAAGGATGCCCAAAACGTATATTAATCTGTCGAAAATTCCAGTTTTCGACCCCATCAATATTTTTCCTATATATTATTTGCGTGCAGGGAAATTACAAATAAAGTCGAAAATTCAGTTATGTATTATAAATTATTGCTGTATTATATATGTATATGTATGTAGAAATAAATGTAAAGCATTACATTTTCTAAACCGCTAATTAGAGCTATAAACTTAGATGAGAATAACATTTGATAGGTCATTGAAATTAAATAATTTTCGTAAGGTGATGGTGATCCTGTTTCTAAGGGGGATTAGTCCCCTCCTGCTCTTGCCTATCTAAAATGCTTTGCTCTTAATAGCTTTCTCGTATAATTATGAAAAATGTCCAGATCTTATTCACACACTTATGCAGAAGTCATCAGTACTGAGAGAGACGCGGGATTCGTCTCTAAACATGACTCTAATCGGACACTGTCTAGACCAACCGAGTTAAATACCAATCCAGGCGGCCCTGCCTATGTTGAGGGGTAAGTGGTAGACGCGTTAATGGACGTCGACTCTTAATCCCACCTTCACCCACTCGTCTTCGAATGATATACTATATTGAGACAGGATGCATGGGGATGCCAAATGCTTTCGATTGGCTAATAGCGACGCCATTGGAGTAGACGGGGCTCCTTTCCTGACTGCACGATCCTCTCGAGCAGTTAGTTGCCTGTCTGGGGCGTTCTGAGACTCTGCTGCGGTTACATAGGTCTTCTCTGATCCATTGTTTTCATCACCGAGCAACTATGAAATCGCTCCGACCAAGATGGCGACTGATACGTCTGTTGGACCAACCAGTTCCCTTGGGTCAATGATGCAACTTCTCTCAAAATCAGACAATTGTTCGTAGTGCTGTCGAGTGCGTCTCAAAGGCATCTTTGTACACAATTTTCAGTAATAAAGCAGAAAATCCAGTTCCAGTTGTCCGTAAGAAGCTCGGTTGTTTTAAATGCTGCACGATACGTCGTTCTCATGCGCGTTGCATTTGCCCTATAACGTCATTGACTTTGGCAGTTTGATCATTTGCATAACTCTTAAAACGAAATTTGCATGCTCAGTTTCGTGGCTGTAGCTCAATTTATATATAACTCTATTCTATCATTGAATTTTCATATTATATATATATATATATATATGTGAGTGTGTGTGTATGTGTGAAGGGCGGCCCCAAACAATTTTGCCCACACAGGAAAATAGCCATGAACCGGCCCTGGTCTCATAATGTGGAGCAAAAGCCCTGTCATAAGGCAATATTCATAAAATGCGGTAGTCTTATACAGCAGTTTCTCTATACCACTCAGTTTAAGCAGTCTCCCTATAGCATGATGTTTTCTATTACACTTTTATGGTTCAAAATTAATGGGGAATCCCCCTGCTTTTTCATCACCATATTTCAGTTGTCAGGGAAATCCCCTGTAAAAGAAATTAATGCGGTCACCTCAGATGCATTTGTAGACGAAAATATGGGTAAAGAATGGCTTTCAAATTTCAATTTAAGTGATGTGAAAAGGGGACTGGGTTTAGGTAAGCAATTAGAAAATTACTTTATTGAAAATAATCCTTCATCAGCGCGAAGTGCAAAGTTTAAAAGAGAATTACAAAATTGCTTAGCTCCTTTCAGAGAGATTTTGGTAAAGTTAAGAATTAAAACTACATTTGAAAAAGAAAATGAAGATATGCAAAGGGAAGAGGACATGAAAAGAATTAGACCACTAACTGATATTTAACAGCGGTGATGAATATTAATACGATTTTTGTTGGAAAAAGTTATTAAGTTTATATTTCACATTGTTTTTTTAATTTTCTAAAAAAAATAATTATTAATATAAAATAATTCGAATGGCATAAAATAATTCGAAATATGTTAACATATATTTATTGCCTTTTAATATATGTTTACATATTTTAAACTTATATTTCATAACCATATTCATCATAACATGGTACTCTAAAAATACAGTTTTACATACCGTAGAATGAATCAGTCTGATTTATATGTTCTGAGTTCCTCTTAATGCAGTTTTCGTATAACATGGTACGAATTGTTCTGTATTTTACTAATTCTGAGTTTCTTATAACGCGGTAAGCAGTTTCCATATAACATGGTACGAATAAATCTGATGTGCACTAATCTGAGTTTCATAATATAACGCGGTATGAATTAACACTAGAACGATGGAAGTGGTCATTTTGACCGCAAAATAGCTAATCCCCGCCCATTGAAATTTTATGACTTTTCTTATTTATTTGAAAAAAATGTGTCGAAGAAACATCCTAAATGCTGTAACTATGATGTTTTGGTTTTGAATTAATGGTATGTTGTATTTTTTCTATGGCGGTCAAATTGACCGCTGCTCGTAGTTCTAGTGTTAATCACATTATAGGAGGGTTGACTGTACTGTTGAACCCATTTGTACATAAATTCCTATCTTCTACTTTTTTTGCAAACGCATTAATGACATTTTCGTGGAAATTAAGAGTTCTTATTTCTCAAATTTGAAGAAAACTTTTTAAGATACAATAAAAATTTATATCTTTGCTATTATTAATTAAGAGTAATTTGAGCTTGGTGACCAATGATCTATCGTCAATCACCGTTTCACAAATTCTGCTGAAATATTATAGTAAAAGATTTTTTTTTTTTTTTTTTAATTGATGTTAGGTAAGCAATGCTGTATTGCTTCTATGGACTGCATACCACTGGACAAAATCTAACTAAAACTGATAATATTTGGGAAACTACGATTATGACAAGTGACCACCAGTCATGACCATAGGCTCTGACTCGGGGGCACAGGGGCACGAGCCCCCTCTGAACTTTTCCAGAGGCCCCCTCTGGGAAATTTTAAGATTTTTTTCTAACTTCATATTTTACTAAACACCAGAAAATGAAATTTTTTTAAACATAAAAATAATTGAATGAAAATCCTATCAACGTAAATGTCACATTTCAGGTCAGTCTTGTTCACACCTTCCTTATTCTCTAACTTACTCTCTAACTTACCCTTTGCTTATCTTGTTTAATCTTTCGATTAAAACTATGGCTTTTCCCAATGTCTGGAAATAGGGTCAAGTTATTCCGGTACATAAAAAGAACAAGCATGATATTTCGAACTACAGGCCTATTACCATTCTTTCCCCTTTTTCAAAAGTTTTTGAATGTGTTATGCATGAAAGGATCTTTTCTCAATGGATTTCTCCGTACTTTCAATGGATTTCTCCGTACCAGCATGGGTTTATGCCAAGACGATCAACTGCAACTAATTTAGCTTGTCTTACCAGTGATATTGTTGATGCTATTAAAACAAAGAAACAACTTGATGTTATTTATACTGACTTTAGTAAAGCTTTTGATCACATCGATCTGGGGTTATTAAACCGTAAACTGATTACTAGCGGTTTTAGTATTGATTTGTCGACTTGGTTATACTCTTATATTTCAGATAGACTGTATTCTGTAAAGTACTGTGGTGTAAACTATACAGTAATTCCTCTGGTGTTCCTCAGGGTTCTAATCTGGGCCCACTCGTTTTTAATTTTTATTAATGAAATTCGCCGGATTTTTAAAACGGCTAATTGTCTTATGTTTGCAGACGATTTGAAGCTTTATATGAAAATCGACTCATTAACTGATGGTGAACTGATGCAGAGAGATCTAGATGAACTGTATAACTGCTCTGTTATAAATAAACTCCATTTAAATATTTCTAAATGCTATGTTATGAGCATTGCTGGGATCCATAATATTCTTAATTACAATTATATTTTAAATAATTCATCTCTATCTCGATGTACTCATATTATTGATTTAGGTGTGACTTTCGATGATACTTTTAACTTTCAGAGACATATCGATAATATCAGTGGTGTAGTCGTAAAAAAAAGGTGGGGGGACGCTCTTTTTTTGAAGAAATTTAGCCAATACTGTATAATTTCTGTGATTGACATAGGGCTGGGAGGTATCGCGATACAAGTATCACCCATATAAAATGCCTTGAGTAACGACCCTCTAAATGTATCGTGGATTTTGTATTGAGATACTTTTTCAATTGAATCCAGTTTTTTTTTTTCTTCTTTTTTTACTTTCCAACTCGAGATCTTAATATGTTGATAAAATCAAAATAATAATAATTATTCTAATTTTATTTAGTTATTTATTAAAAACCAAAAATTGTGCTCCAAAGCATATGATTCTCAGCTCAAGAAAGAAAAATCAATTAAGATTCTTGCATTTTGAAATGAAATTATCTCAAAGAACCTTTCAACTATTACAAGCTGCAGAGGGGTTATATAAGTATATATAAATTAAAAAAAAAAAGAGCGTCCCCTTACAAAATAAAAAGTGGGGGTACGCTTGACATCAGGAGCAAAGGTGGGGGATCTGCGTCCGCCCGCGTCCCCCCTCGACTACACCCCTGGATAATATTATTAAAAGAGCCTACCAACGACTTGGTTTCACCTTAAGACGATCTCGTGTTTTTGCCAGTTCTGATACGATTATTTGTATTTATAATACCCTTGTTAAACCAAGCAGCAAAAGGCTAACCTGAGGCAGCATCAGCAAATAGGCTTGGCCATAAATTAGGCGATCTTAGTTACTTATTTAGCGAAATATTTCTAATGGTAGGCCACAGTCGCCCAATTGGCAAAAATGACGCCAAAAGAATGAATATATAATTAACAAGGAAAACTTGAGCAACGCGCAAATAAGACAAAATGTTTGAAGGATATGCCGAATCCCCTTCGTCAGTGCAGGAGAACCAATCTTATGTTTTACTTCTTGTTTTGCATAGGCTGGACTCTTCTCTTTTCTGATTGGCTCTCTTAGGTGAGCTCTTAATCCGGGTCCAGGAACTCCTTTGTTCCGGATCTATAAACGCCTCTGTTTCATCTATTTGCGTCCTTTTGATTTCGCGTTTGCACTGACGAGTGACGAGGCGATCCGGCGTATCCTCGAAACATCTTTTCCTAATCTTTATCGCAACTTATTAATAATTAACATATTTTAATATAATGGAGTCTACTGCTTTCCGGATGATAACAGTATTTCTAATTGTGCTAAATATTCTTCATCGTACAAATGTCGCATTGAAGTACTTGCGTTGTGTGGGGAGAGATGGATATTTGTCACAGATGCAGCGTGTCCTATTTACGTTGCCATGCCAACCTGTCTGGGAAGAAGGTTTCTTCCTTTATTTGCAGAGATACAGAAGAGAAATTAACTACAGCCTAGAGTCTGGTAAGAATGCTTTTGAAAATTGCCTCCAATATGCCACTGAATTTCCTGCCTCTGTCAAAGAGGCAGTTTGCTTTTCCCAAAAATGGAAGGACTACAACAAGAATGGGGATTGTATATGTATCGCTATGAAATTTTATGTCTGGATATAGATGCAGAAAATATCCCCACAGACTCCAATTCATGGTCTCTTTATTTATTAGCTAACTCATTACATTGAGTTTAATGCCACCCAAAAACGCGCGTATTTATTTGAAAGGGCGTTTTAAATCTAATTTTGGTTTTGATTCATTTTCAGAGACGGGGTGACGCGAACAAAATCGGGAAGAGCTTGAGAAGGCTCCTAGAGTCATTCCTTTCATCGTTTAAAACAAGCATTTAATAAATGCATTTAAGCATATACGTGGTCTTTCATTTTAGATTTTTGCGGGGTATTTCGCAAAAAAAGGCGAGTTGTTTTATCCCGAATCGTACCCAAATCGAATCAGCACCAGGGTCACTCACAAGTGACTTACCTATCACTTTTTAAGAAATTCGGTCGATTAATTGTTGATTTGGAGTTGATAGATATATTTATGCACAACTATATTCACTCTAACTCAAAGACTAACTGATTCCATTCCATAAAATTTTATAGGTGTCGCTGCAGATTTTGGTAGGATTCGGGGGGATTTAACTTTATTTACAAAATGGCCGCAAAAATCGTTAAAATCTGAAATGAAAAACTGCTCAAATGTATCCATTCAATGCCTGATTTATACGCCATTTTTAATCGTGAAAAGAATAAGAGGCACTCCACTACTCTCGAGATATTTTGGGTCTTTCTTTTTGCATACTTGCTACACCGCTTTTGAAAATACTTCTCGTTACAAGATGTCAGGAACATTGAATGCAAAAATGAAAAATGCCCATTGAGTGCCATTTCAAATAATTCAAGTAATGATGTAATGCGTGTTATTTTGTGCAAAATGAATTTGAGTCTGTAAGGAAAGTAAAGTAGTGCTGCTTATTTTTACGCACGCATTTGTACAATTATAAATCTGTTTCGCTTCTCGGCTAACTGTAATCTGCAACTTAGTCCCTATTTGGCTATGCGTATCTACTTGTGCGATGCCTGTGATGAAGCGCTGACTGTATTTTGCGTTCTTAATGGACAATTCCGATTTTTTTTCTTTGAAAGCTCTTAAAACCAATTGATATTTATAGAGGATTTTTTTCTGATTTCAAGTATCCAAGCGAAAATCTCTTAAAATAATTATTTATTTAAATATCAAGAAATGAAAAAGAGCAAACTCTACTCAAACACAAAACGGTCCGTGATTGGCTGTGACGTCACATGGTCTGTTCGACTCGTGATGCAACATTCTATCGCGTTTTGCCTTGAGATACTTGCAGGGTAGTAGGGGTTTAATTTTGTGTACAATTGAAATTTTACTTTTGTACTGGGTCTGTTTGAGATTATTTTATCATTTGCTGATTATTTTATTTTATTGAAAATATGGAACCTGGTTTTGGTCCTAGTTTTTCAAGGGAAGTCAGACAATTTGTCTAAGATCGATTTTACTGTGATAGCGCTCTATTTCAGAAACAATAAATAATTTGTGGCATCTGAAACTCGACGTGTTTGAAGGTTTATTATTATTATTATTATTAATATTAATATTATGTGAATTACATCTACGTTTAGGGTATTTGTGGTGGAAATCGGAGCATTACGAAAAATGCAAACACTTTGGACGCCAATTTCTCCGAATCTAATAGATAAAAATGTACATATTTTTTTCTTGTTCTGTTGGTCCAGATTATGAATATATAAAATAATTTTAATACTTTGGAACTTTTTTAGAAAACACTTAAAGCAACTATCTGAGCGAGTGCCTTTTTAATTTTTCTTACTTTCACTCAAACTTCAAAAGATAGATATAAATAGTAAGCGGCAAAAATATTTATTAGCAAATTTAGTTTCTGAATCTAATTTTTGAAAAGAAAAAAAAAACTAATTTATTGAACCTTACTGACTTAGTTTTCAAGTAATCGTCTTGTCAAGTTGAAGAAGATTAAAAATTTTTCGTTTTACAAGTTTGTAATGCTTACAAAAACTAAAAGTGCTAGCTATGAACAATAAGCAATAATTTACAGTTCTTTTAAAGTCTTGCAAGTGTATATAATTGGGTTTTGGATCGAGTGGTTATAATTTCTATAGTTTAACTTTTAACCTGGATCTTCCGATAGCTGAGAAAACTGCAATATTTAAAATATCACGATTGTTGCAGCTCAGTGTCTTTACTTACTCCTTTGTGAAATATGGGTGCCCAAGAGCAAGATATTTTATTTTGTTTAAAGGAATTGGAAGGTTAAATAAACTTGGGGGTTCTAAAGATGTTTAATGAATGGTGAGATTTGAACATAATACATGAAAATATGCATAATCAAGTACGTAATTATGTGCCGCCAGACAAGTTTATAAATTAATTTGAATGTAAAATTTCGTCAGATATATTGTTAAGTTTAATATATATACCGCAATGCAAGTTAATAAAAACATTTCTTATTTTGAGAAAATTGCATATCTAGAGTCGGAGTATCCAGTTGAAATCAGGACGAAAAGTAAAAGTGTTAGCTAGCTAACTATAAACAGTTAGTAGGTAATTTGTATCACTTTGAAAGCCTATAAATGAAACAAATGAGTCTGAGAAAAAAAAAAGCGAACAAATTGAATCTTACTGAAGTTTTATTTTACAAAATATTATATTATTTACGCAAAACCATTTCGGCTCCATCGGACTGGTTTTTTTTTTTTTTTTTTAGAATGTGCTCTGTAATTTTTTGAGTGCAAATAGTTTTCTATAATTAAGTTTGTTATACAGTAAATTTAAACTGAAAGTTTAGATTGAGCTGTGTATTTTTTTAGGAGGGAATTGAAAATAATATTTATGTTTATATGTATATATATTTTTATGCATATATTTTTTCTTATATTTATATGACTTGTGAGGATTCTAAATATAATATCTAATAATTCATTTTTAAATTAAAAGCAGTTTTAAATTGTTTCTTATAATATAATATTATAAAGAGTAAATCATTTATGATTCTGAGCAGGTGAAACAATCTTAAATTAATTTCTACTCCTCTTGCGCAATGTTTCAAATTTGTGATTTATTTTTTTAGATAAAATCTATCTTATAAATTTTCAAATGCACATGCACTTAATAAAAATACTATATTGCAACAGCTCACTGCAGTATGCTGGTATAAAACGAGTTTATGCACTGAATTTTCTGTATTCTCTGAATTAACTGCGAACAGCACACACTAAATCGGGTACAAAGTCAATACTTCACTTTGAATCTGGCTTTAAATTCATCCGTAATAGCAAAACTGAAAATGGAGTGCCATAGTGGACATCCATAAGGATTTTCAAAGTTTATTAAATCATAAAGAAATAACTTCTCATAAAAAGGCTTTGAAAATTGGATTATACTACAATCAAGATTGGTATCACGTCTGCATAAAATAGATAAAATCAAGGACAAAGCGTTTTAAAAAATTATTATTTTTATTATTTAAAAATTATTTTTTTTTAGAGAAATCCCTTGCCCAATTCTTAAAACCGTATTTTAGTAATCATGGTTTTTCCATCAGCTCTACTGAAAATTTCATCAATTTACTTTTAAAACTAAATTTAATCCTAATAGTACCCTCCATAGGTTTGATGTCGTTTCCCTTTTCCGTAATCCCCGTTAACATTGCTATTGATATTATTGCCAAAAAACTTCATAGTCACCAATATAAAATCCCCACTATCGACGTAATCACTTCTGCTTTGAATATTCTTGCGGAAACAAATTACTTTGCTTTCCGTGACGCTGTTTTCTTACAAATTTCTGGCGCCCCTATGGGTAGCCCTTTATCTGGTATTTCGGCCGAGGTCGTTTTGTAGGAGCTCGAGAATGAGATTTTGCCTTCTTTAACAATTAAGCCTATTCTTTGGTACCGTTACGTGGATGATGTTTTTATTATCTGGGATCGTGATATAAATGATCTCCTTCAACTTTTGGATAAAGTTAATGATTTCTACCCTTCGATTAATTTTGCTGTTGAGCATGAATCTAACTGTTCGTTGCCGTTCCTTGATCTTCTGGTCTCCCGTTCTGATTTTGGATTTCATACTTCCGCTTTCCGTAAATCCACATTTACTAACTCCTGTACCCCCGCTAATTCTTTCCATCCTGTATCCTCTAAAAAAGTTTATTTTAACGCGTATTTTAATCGCGCATTTAATGTTTGCTCTTCTATCCCCGCTTTAACTGATGAAATTAATTTTATTTTTAAACTTGGCCATGAGGCTGCTTATTCTTTTGAATTTATTCATAAGATTTTTGTCCACGTTCGTCTTAAATTCACTCAAGTTGGTACTAAACTTGTTGCTATTAAAGATCGTTTAGTCCATAAATCTAGTGTTCCTTACCATCCTAGAATTTTCCTTCCTTTTATTAATTTCTGCCATGAATTTGGTTTCAAACCCGCTGACTCTAACATTACCACTTTATTTAATCGTATTCGATCCGATAAACTTGGAAATTTTAATGACTTTAAAAGCTTTGCTGGGGTGTATGTCATTCCCCTGTTATCCCCTGCTGGTGACTATAAAATTTTACATTGGTAGTACAAAACGTACTGTTGGCATCCGTTTAGCAGAACATGCTCGCGATGTCAAATCTGATAAACTTTCTACGGCTCTTGCTCAATATGTAGCTAATGATAAATTTCTTCCCATTTTTGAAAAAACTTTCCTTTGGTTCGTTGTAACAATCCACGTAGTATTCTTCTTTATGAATCCCTGTTTATTTATATTTACCGTGAATCAATTTGTAATTTTGATCCTGTTCAAATTTTAAGTTATGCTTGGCTACTCATTCTCGACTCTATGCAATTCAAATCTCTTAAAAGTTATTTGTGACGTCATTCTCAGGAATATCATGCTTGACGTTTTTCTAAAATTTGTATTAGTTCTTTTCTTGTAATATTTTAAAATTCGTTAGCGTTTAAACTTATTTTGTAATTTCAGTGTATATTTCTTGTATTATTTTAGTAAGTTCATTTACCATTTTATATTTTATGGAAATGTGTTTTAAAATGGTCTCTCTATATATAAACATTCCAAGCTTTTACTACTCATGCCGCCACTGATGAAGGGCGTATATACGTCCGAAAGCGCTCTGGCAGTTTTTAACAATATTTTGTACGTCTTTTAGGATGTTAAATAAAAGACCTTTCGTTTTTTAAAAACGCTTTGTCCTTGGTTTTATCTATTGGATTTATAATCCAATAGATAAAACCAGTCACTGATTTATTATCATAACATACGTAATGAACCCTCTTTAATGACAGTGGTGAATTTTGTTTACAATCTGGTTTCCTGGGCATTACACTATTTTTTACGAAAAGCATCATTTTTTGGCACAGATATAAATATTTTATCTGATGATGTAAAACACATTAGAGCAAAACAATACTTATAGCTATTCGGCACTTTGGGACGGAAAAAACAATTATAATTATCAGAACTCTCCGAATGTAACCAAACTTATGCACCAATTCTTCGAGCAGCGGACGAACCTTGTGACGTCACGTTCCGAGCATGCCAAAATGGATCGTTGTCCCGCCACAGTCAGAAAGGCGAATTTTGACTGCTAATGAAACATGAAATACAGCTCGGAGAATAAAAATTTTATACTTTGTCCGTTTTTCAACATTTCGAATCGAATGAAAAAATAAAAGAAGAGGCCAGAATTGCCCATTGTGCAAATAAAAACATTTCTATTCAACCGCGGACGTACCGCCAGTGATTATTTTACGTCGTCCATTCGCATGGAAGGGCTCTTAGATATAGTCGCCTTAGACCATACCATTCCGTAAATGTATTAGCAGACTAAGTAAAAGTGGGCCTTCTTCGATGCTCCCGAATTGTTCCTTTTCTCAGAGCTCATAATGCGAAGTGCCTCTTGAAAATACAACCCAGGTATAGGTTGGGTGTTATCAGAATTTCAAAACAAGCAGCAAAGGGCAACCGATAAGCCAGAAGACAACCAACCGTCTCTGCACGTAGAAAGACGTTTCCATCCATTTTCAGCGCTGGTGTCGCGATATAATAAATTGGATTTCGCACAAAAATAAACATTTTAAATAGGAGGTAAGTATTCTAAATTTATTTTCCTTATCGGACTGGATCTTTTTACTTTCCCTGCAACACATAGTATATGTATGTATGTATGCTCTCGGATTGGGATAGATTAGCATGTGGGTATCTCTGATGACGAATCGGCCATTTTTTCAATGATTCCGTCTGTCTCTGTGGACACGATATCTCTGGGATCGAGCAAAATGGGTAATCACACATCTATCCATTTTTTGAGAGAGGTCTGACTCTTTCTGGAACATTTTTTTTCGCAAACTATTATAAGAAATAACATTCTTAAATACATATTCCTTTTATGTGACCATTTTTTATTTAAAAACGAAACACACGCCGTTTGCGAGATATTGCTTATTTATTACGCTTTATTTCGAGATATATATTTTTTTATCTAAAAAAGAAATGAAACGGAGGGTTCCCAAGAAAGTCCCCAATAAGGTTCACGAAGGTACCCGTGGGAGTAGGGTACATAAAAAAAAAATAAAGCAAAAGGAACGTCCGAGAAGGCGTAATGTCAATAAGCATCAGAAATGGAAGAGAATTGGCAGAGGAGTGATTGTCAATATTCTAAAAGCGCGAGTCGGAGCACCCAATGGGCTGGAAAAACTCGTGTATAATCATTCGGCCCTGCTGAATCCAAATCTGAAATCCTTTTTCCAATCGAACCCTTGGATGTCCGTAAATAGTTCTGTTGCGTCCGCATTTCTTTATTAATGGACGCATGGAATATGAAACGCCACGATTCATCCCCTGCAAAAGAAGAAGGAATTAATTTTTTTTCTTTTGGAATTGCGCTTCGTTTATCTCTAAAAAGCTATTCTCTTGTGATTCGAAGACGCGCAGACGATCGCGAAAGCCCCGAAATCAACAAATCGCCCTCTTCTGCGTGAATCTATAGAAACAAGAAAGATCAATCATGCATAAAGCATTGATTATGAAACACTTTCCAACTTCAATGCAATTTTTATTTAAATATCTCTAAAATGCGATGCATTCCTCGGTAATATTTTTAAAATTATCACAAAACTACATTAATTTATTATACTTGAAAACTTAAAACTTCATCGAAAAAAATGAACTTCATTCAAATGACGGCATTGAAATATAAATTACCTGGTTTAAACATCTCTAAAATGCGATACATTCCTCGGTAATATTTTTAAAATTATCATAATACTACAATAATTAACACTTTACAACAAAGTTGAAAAGTGTTTATGACTTTGTTCATTCTGTCTGTCTGTCTGTCCGTTAGCACGATAACTGCCGTAAAAATGACTTTATCAAAATGAAACTTTAGTATGTTGTTCAGATGGTCTATGGGACCTATGGGAATAAAAATGAATAATATCACTCAATTAGTTTTGGATTGAACCGGGGTTGAAAAAATGAAATACATTGAACCCTATGGGACCTAACTTTTCAAACATTTTTTAAGCGGATTTAAAATTCAAAAATTGCTTCGAAAATTTTAGGAAATATTCAAATTATCCATAAAATATACAAAAAAAATTGGGCAAAATATATTCAGTAGTTTTTTAAATAATAATTAAAATAATAATTACACCTTTTATATGAAGCGATCACTTGACCATTATATGAAGAGATCACGTGACCCACTTCAAAATAAAATATGGCATCCATCTTGTGTCAAAATCGTGATTTTTAAAGTTCTTTTTAATTCATATTTAGTGTTGTATCCATCCTAAAACAGCTTTATTTTTGCTTAAATTCTGTGCATCTGCATACTGAAACAACGCAATTACATTATATTTGAGTTTAAATGATCATCCAACTTTGATTATTTCTACAACGAAGCCTACTTTTCACTTATGAAAAATTTAAACAGCAGAATATGTAGAATGAGTTGTATAAGAATTGCTGCATTTCTGTAACGCAAAATTATTTAGCTCATGGAGTCGGCAATATAGCTGATATGAATGAAATATTAATTGATTTTAAACAGAGAACCAGACTATTTTTTCGATGAAGTTTTGAGCATAGAGTTAAATGACGTGTACCTCCATGGTCTTAAGTTTTTAAGGAAAATAAATTATTATAGTATTGTGAGATGAATGAGATGACTGGAAAAAATTGTTTATGAATGAAATGCTGCTTTTATAGAGAGAGCCAGGCGTGTTATATTTCGATGACGTCATTTGAATAAATTTCAGTTGTTTTCGATGAAGTTTTCAAATATAATAAATAATTGTAGTATTATGATAATTTTAAAAATATTTCCGAGGAATGTATCGCATTTTAGAGATGTTTAAACCAGGCAATTTATATTTCAATGCTATCATTTGAATGAAGTTCATTTTTTTTTGTTTTCAGTTTTAAGTTTTCAAATATAATAAATTAATATAGTATTGTGATAATTTTTAACACTTTACAACAAAGTTGAAAAGTGTTTATGACTTTGTTCATTCTGTCTGTCTGTCTGTCTGTCCGTTAGCACGATAACTGCCGTAAAAATGACTTAATCAAAATGAAATTTTAGTATGTTGTTCAGACGGTCTATAGGACCTATGGGAATATAAATGAATAATATCACCCAATTAGTTTTGGATTGAACCCGGGTTGAAAAATTGGAATACATTGAGCCCTATGGGACCTAATTTTTCAAGCATTTTTTAAGCGGATTTAAAATTCACAAATTGCTTCGAAAATTTTAGGCCATATTCAAATTGTTCCATAAAATATATAAAAAAATTTTCAGCGAAATATATTCAGTTGTTTTTTAAATAAAAATTAAAATAATAATAACACCTCTTATATGAAGCGATCACGTGTCCGTGATATGAAACGATCACATGACCCACTTCAAAATGATATATGGTATCCATCTTGTGTCAAAATCGTGATTTTTAAAGTTCTTTTTAATTCATATTTAGTGTTGTATCCATCCTAAAACAGCTTTATTTTTGCTTAAATTCTGTGCATCTGCATACTGAAACAACGCAATGACAATATATTTGAGTTTAAATGATCATCCAACTTTGATTATTTCTACAACGAAGCCTACTTTTCACTTATGAAAAATGTAAACAGCAGAATATGTAGAATGAGTTGTATAAGAATCGCTGCATTTCTTTAACACAAAATCATTTAATCCATGGAGTCTGCTTAACTGATGTGAATGAAATATTCATTGATTTTAGAAAGAGGCGGACGATATTTTTCGATGAAGTTTTACGCATAGTTTACTTACTTGTAGCTCAATGGTCTTAATTTTTAAATAAAATAAATTATTATAGTATTGTGATGAATGACATGAATGGGGGAATTATTTATGAATGAAATGTTGCTTTTATAGAGAGAGCCAGGCGTGTTATTTTTTTATGACGTCATTTGAATGAATTTCAGTTGTTTTCGATGAAGTTTTCAAATATAATAAATTATCGTAGTATTATGATAATTCTAAAATTATTACCGAGGAATGTATCACATTTTAGAGATGTTTAAACCAGGCAATTTATACTTTAATGCCGTCATTTGAATGAAGTTAATTTTTTTCGATGAAGATTTAAGGTTTCAAATATAATAAATTAATGTAGTATTGTGATAAGTTTTAAAATATTACCGAGGAATGTATTGCATTTTAGACATGTTTAAATAAAATTGCATTGAAGTTGGAAAGTGTTTCATAATCAATGCTTTAAGCATGATTGATCTTTCTTGTTAAAATATTACCGAGGAATGTATCGCATTTTAGTGATGTTTAAATAAAATTGCATTGAAGTTGCAAAGTGTTTCATAATCTATGCTTTATGCATGATTGGCCTTTCTTGTTTATTATATTTTCTTGTAGAAATAATCAAAGTTGGATAATCATTTAAACTCAAATATATTGTAATTGCGTTGTTTTAGTACGTAGATGCACAGAATTTAAGCAAAAATAAAGCGGTTTTAAGACGGATACAACACTAAATATGAATAAAAAAGAACTTTAAAAATCATGCTTTTGACACAAGACGGATGCCATATTTTATTTTGAAGTGGGTCACGTGATCTCTTCATATAATGGTCACGAGATCGCTTCATATAAAGGGTGTAATTATTATTTTAATTTTTATTTAAAAAACTACTAAATATATTTTTCTGAAATTTTTTTTAAATATTTTATGGGATAATTTGAATATTTCCTAAAACTTTCAAAGCAATTTGTGAATTTTAAATCCGCTTAAAAAATGTTTGAAAAATTAGGTCCCATAGGGTTCCATGTATTTCATTTTTTTAACCCGGGTTCAATACAAAACTTATTGGGTGATATTATTCATTTATATTCCCATAGGTCCCACAGACTATCTGAACAACATACTAAAATTTCGTTTTGATAAAGTCATTTTTACGGCAGTTATCGTGCTAACGGAAAGACAGACAGACAGACAGAGTGAACAAAGTCATAAACACTTTTCAACTTTGTTGTAAAGTGTTAATAAAATGAAAAATCTGTCTGTATGTTTGTCTCAGCATCACGGGAGAACGGCTGAATCGAATTGAATGAAATTTTGTGTGTAGCCTTGAAATAGCCCCACTTTAAATTGAGTCCTTGTTTTGAGTTTCTAAGACTAGGGGTTGTCTAGATAAAAAACGAACGATTGAACCTTCCATAGCGATAGCATTATGCAGACGATATTTTTCCACCAATTTTTTTGAAGAAAATGATATCATGTTGCTTAGCAACGGATTTAAATTCAATGTGTTTATGCGGCAGACGATTTTTATTAAATATTTTCCAATTTAAATAATAAAGATATGTATATAAAATACATTTAATTGATATTGCATTTTTGAGTGGGTTATATCGGGGCCGGCGGGATTTCTTCTTCTTATCGTGCCTAGATGCAGGTTTTGTGACGTCACAACTTACATCCCATCTACGGCGTTTACACTTTGCTCCAGTTCTTAATCAGCGTCGATTATGGAATCGATATTTTAGAATGATAGAAGTTGGTTGAAGTAAAAATGATTTAATTAAATAAATATAACGAAAACAAATTATATATGTAAAGAAGGAATATAAATAAGATTGTAAAGTAAAAAAATACTGAATATTTCCGTCCGTAGTTACGAGTTTTTTTCCCCTTTTCTTCTAAAAGATTCAATGGCAAGTTTTAACCTTTTGAATTTTATTTTTTCATAAAATTCATTTACTTGAAAAATCTGGCTTTTGTTCTTAAGTAACCTAATGCACAGAAACACATTATGACCTCTTATACATATATAATAATGCTTTTGGGCAGAGTTAATTCAATTTCTAATTACATAGTTCTCCTAAAACATTTTTATAATAAGGTCTTTCAAAAGTTTTAACTGTCAGATTTACATAACATATATCCTAATATACATACATACTTAATAATAATATTTAATATCTATTAATAATTATTTAATACTATTAATTAATATAATATTAATACTTATTTAATACTACTATACAATAATTAATATACATACATATTTAATAGTAATATACATACATACTTAATAATATATATATACTTAATAATACACACTTAATAGTAATATACATACTTAATAATAATACATACTTAATAGTAATATACATACATACTTAATAATATATATATACTTAAAAATAATATGCATCCATACTTAATAATAATACAGACATTAGATTTATATTTTAAGCATCAATAAGTGATCACGCCCATTATGAACGACTATTTTGGAAGTTACATTTGTAATTGACAGCAGGGTTGTGATATAAAAATATTTATTTTTCGTTATTGTGCACTTTCAGATTAAATTGAAATCCCTGCTTTGGTAAAATAAAATGCAGAGATTAGCGTGAATGACAGGAAAAGACAGTAGTCTCAAATAGTAATAATTTTAAAAAGAATAAAAAATCGCTTTCGGGTGATACGCTTTTTTACAACAGAAATAGTTTAATAAATTTGAATAAATCGGTTAAATATTAAATATAATACTGTATTACAATGACAAACAATTTTATCAAACTTATTTTAATAGCTTAAATCTTACCTGTTTTTTTTTTTTTTCAACGAAAATAATTTTAGACGTTACTTATTGACAGACGATTTTCACCTGTGATGTGAAGTTTTGAAAATTCTACTTTTAACACTAAGGTTGCTGAGTGTTGTCATCTGCAAGTTTTCGGTGCCAATATGAATTTGTGTATTTCACATTTTTATATTTAATACACATGTGCATAAAATAAATAAAACCATTGGTTTCCAGTCTCTTTGGAGGTCAGATGATTGAAAGAATAAAGTTAGATTATTCATTAATTGATAGTACTGTAGCAATAACATTCTCAATTTTAATCTTACCTTTTGCTACGACAATATGACAATTGCCCATAGACAATTTACAAATGACTCACTAATAAAAAATAATTTTTGACTCACTAATAAAAAATCAAAACACGTACACAAAAAGAACAAGATTAAAGAAAAAATTTTATTTACATGAAATTTTCTGCACATTTACTTTTTAATTACTTACACCAAAACATTTGGGTGTGTATAATCCATAAATTTGGGGGGGAGGGGGGGGGGGTACCAAAAATTGAAATTGTTTGCTGAAATTGTTTCTCTGAATTTACATTCATTTGTACTACCCTTTTTTGGATATCACCTTGCACTATAAAAGTCGCCATACTAAGCTTTTATAATTAGTTAGAAAATTTATTTTACAATTTTATTTTTGTGGTTCATATAACTAGAAAGGGTTATCTTATCCTTAAAGGGCATTTTAATTATTTGGTAAAGTCATTTAACATTGTAAGACCCTAATAATAAAATTGCAATTAACAGGCTGAATTTTAATTTTTATGAAAATTGTCCCTCTTGACTTTAGTTTTAAAAAATGTCAAGCTACATGATGTGACACTTTTGTTGCGACCTTTACCAAACACCCTATATATATATATATATATACTGAAGAGCCATTACATTACATGCATGTTATTTCAATGGAAGAGGTACATATTTTGACATATTTAACTTTATAACTTTCGATATATTTTACTTATAAAAAACATTTTCCAGGAAATAAAAGAGCTTCAGAGACTTGACATGATAACTAATAATTAAAAATTATCAAGCATTTTATCAATTAAAGATTTGCTGTTAAAAAAGAGCGTAAAAATTGAAGGTTGAAAGAAAAGTTTCGCAGAAACTTATTTAGAATAACAAATTTTCTCTTATATGAATGGAGAATTATTAAGAAATATCTATTAATACCCATAGGAGCAAATTCATTATACTCTAAATCAGATTTTGAGACATTTTTCCTCCAACCTTATACTTTTATGCCATTATTCGATACTGAATGTTTAAGTGATGTCGTGTTCGAAAATATTCAGTTATTTGTAATTATATTAAGCATTCGAAACTTTTTTCCCATGAATGATTTTTTATGAGTAAAATACGTTGAAAGTTACAGAGCAAAATATGTACCTCTTCGATTTAATTTACATGCAAGTGGTCATAATGTAATGGCCGTTCGGTGTATATAAATATATGAAAAATCATTAAGAAATACCTATCCATTGGGTTGTTGTTGTTGAGACCCAGACCGTCCGACCTACCAGAAAGGTGTAAGGTAACTGTTTGGACGGCCGGGAAGGGTGTTGCTTGAGTGTCAAAAGCCTAGACCACCCGACTCATCCGAGGACAAAGAGCAACTTAACGGATGGCCAAGTGTGTGCATAAAAGCTGTGCATAAAAGCAGATCCCAGTGATTGTTGCCTGGGTGTTGGCGTACAGCAGTGAAAAATAAAGGAGGTCAGGAGTGGAGGAATTAGATAATTTTTTTTTTTAAAGTTAATATGTCGAAAAGAAGATTTTTTTTTTTTTTTTTTTACCGAAAATCCGAGCAACCGCGAAAAAAGAGACAAAACAAAGGAAACCAAATACAAAAATGAAAATAACATGGAATCAAAAATGACATATGAACATAAAGCAATAATTATATGGATATATACAAGTAGCAACGTATAGTTAAAATATTAGAACAATTTGAACGGTATTGTACATAAAACATAAAAGTGATAGAATGTACAAGTATATATCCAAAAAGGCAAACGAATAATATTGATATGATATTACAAAACAGACAAACAGATAATACTGACATAAATATGAAGGACAATTATATACAAAGATGAGAGCACCTGGAACAGTGACACAGTAAGGACTTCAGTGACCGAGTGAAAGTTAAAAGCAGTAGGCATTTCAAGCTTGTTAGAGAACCTGGTTGGAGATCTCTCTTGCCAGTAAAACACAGTTCTTCAATTTGTTCAGTAAGATTTTGTTGGTTCTAACACCAGAGAACCAAGTCGCACGAAGGTTATCAGGGGGGCGGACCAAGTGAAATTTTGAAGTAAGGGGACAGGTGAAGACGTAATGGTCGACGTCGCCATAAGCGTTACAGGGACAATTTGAAGAGCGTTTATGTTTAAAAAAGTGTAAATAATCTAAAAAGGGACCATGACCAGTTAAAAAGTATATTAAATATTTATTATGAATTTGGAAGTTAGGATTTACTTTAGGTAAATAGCTTAAGATTCTGGCAGGGTCATGAGTACGGGGGGAGATGTAGTCGTTAAGGAGGGATTGCCAATTCGAAAGTAGGAAAGATTTACAATTATTAATTAAAAAGGAGTAAGGAAAAGGGATAAAAAGTGGGGTACCGGAGGTTGTAGCATTTTTGGCCAGTTCGTCTGCGACTTCGTTACCGTGGATGTTAGAATGGCCTCTAACCCAGGTTAAATTGATGAGAGATTTATGTGGATGGGCATTTCCTTTAATTTTGGATAGAAGAGTTGTTTTATTTTTAATAGATTTGAATGCAGAGATAGAAGATTGGCTATCAGAAAATATATTGACTTTGATATTGTTCTTGCCTGCCCATAGGATTGCCTGGTTTATGGCCTCTAGTTCAGCCTGAAAAACTGTGTTTCCAGGTTTGAGTTTGAAAGAGAGTGATTCGATCAGTCGATCATTTTTAAAAATACATATCGCGAATCCTACATCATCATCAATTTTTGAGCCATCTGTAAAAATATTGTATTGAGAGAACGAAGAAGGGTTACAGGGGGGGAAGTTTATAACCCTGAGGTGGGGCGGTGTGCCAGAAAGAGAGCAAAAGGAGTCGAAATGGTCAGGGGGTGGAATAGAGGGGTCAGGAAAGAAATTTAGTTTGTGTTTCCAAAAGTTGTACTTAATAAAGAGGGTTTTAATGACTAAGTGTACAGGTGGGATACCGGTGATTGAAAATAGAGAAATACTTGAAGTTGTCCGGAAGCCCGTAGAAATTTTCAGTAGAAAAGTCCTTTGTAAAGAGGTTAATTTAGAAATTTGGTCCCGAGTAAGATGACCCCCCCAAACACCCGACCCGTAGACAATTATTTTCTCTATTACAGTTAAATACCAAATCTTTAAGAGATTTTTGCTTACCCCCCAATTGTTCCTGGAAATTTTACCAAATGTTGAGGACAACTTGAAGCATTTCTCTTTTAAATGGAAGATGTGGGCACTCCATTTCAGGTTGTTATCGATGATGATGCCTAGATAGTTAAGGTTTTTGGAGATTTTTAGAGTCTTGTTTTGAAGTTTGATGCAGCGATTGTATTTTCTTTTGGATCTAAATCTGTTGATGATGATGCACTTTGATTTTTCGTGTGAGATTGAAAGCTTTAAAGTAGTAAGTGTGTCCGAAATGAGATTAAGAATTAAATTTGTGTTTTGAGTGGTATTTATGATATCACTGCCAGAGGCGACCACGGCTAGATCATCTGCAAAGGCCTGCAGGTAGAAAAGATCGTTGTTAAGGTTTAAAACACTGTTGAAGTAGATATTCCACAGGATCGGGGAAATTACCGAGCCCTGTGGAGCACCACAAGAAAGTAATTTTGAAACGGATAAATTGTTTACTGTAAAATTAACTGTTCGAGAGGACAAGTAAGAAAAAATAAAGGCACGAAAGGGGGGAGGGAGGTTAATTTTTTCTAGAGTAAGGGGAAGTACATTCCAGTTTAAACTGTCAAAGGCCCCGCAGATGTCAACCGTGGTAAGGGAGACATGATGGACTGATCGAAGAGATTCAATATGTTTAACAAGCTTGAAAGCAGCATCTTCACAACTGTGAAGCTCCCGAAACCCAAATTGTAAGGGATGAAGAGCTCTCTCCGAATTTAACCAGAAATTTAGTTTATTAATGAAGATTTTCTCGATAATTTTACCAAAAGTAGGGAGTAAACAAATGGGGCGATATGAAGTACAAAAAGCTGGATCTTTTCCGGGTTTATTTAAGAAGATAACTTTTGAAACTTTTAGTGGATCGGGAAAGTAGCCAAAATAAAAGATTTTGTTGATGATTTTAGAGATTAGGGAAGGAAAGGACTTGAAGATATTTTTCCAGATGCTGAAATCTAAATTGTCAACACCTGGGGCTTTACCATTGGGGAGAGATTTAAAGACGAGAAGGAGCTCAACATCCGAGACCGAGCCCAACCCGCCAGGAGGAAGTGAAAAAGAGGGAAAGGAAGAAAAATCGGGATCAGTTTTGAAGCAGTGGTCCATCAAGCGTTCAATTTTTTCAGAGTAGCTGAGGTTTATATCGTCGGAGAACTGTAGATTAATATCATTAAAGTGTTTGTTCTTTTGGAATGTGTATTTAAATAGAGATCCAAATTTAGAGGAACAGTTTGAACAGTGATCTTTCCAGGCAGCGGACTTGGCTCGATTAATCATAACTTTGTACTTAGCTCTATTGAGTTTGTATTTAATTGAAGCTTTGGAAATTAAATCAGGGGATGCCGAAGACTTCTCGAGGGATTTTACTCTTTTGTAGAGAGCATTGACAAAGTTACGAAATTTGGAGAGTTCTGGGCTCCACCAACGGAAATTAAAATTTTTAGACGATTTTTTCTTTTTAATGAATTTAAAAGCACAGTCTTGTGTAGATTTAATAAATGATTTTAAAAAGGAGTCCAGAGAGGGGATATCTATTGCGGAGTCGATTTGAGAGGTAAGAGATTTAATGAGGGATTTAAAATTGTAAAGGAATCTGCCAATGCTGTAATTAGTCTTGAAGAAAAAAGAGTCGTTAGAGGTGGGGTTTATATTAATTGAAAATTTGATGTATTTGTGGTCACTGAGGGAGTCGTTAGAGAGGACTTCCCAGTTCTGAAGTTTGTCGAAAAAGCCAAAAGAGGATAGAGTCAAGTCCGGAAAGCCTTTGCCTGAATGGGAAATAAAAGTAGGACCCTGCTTCGGATCGTTGATAACAGTCAAGTCATTTTCAAAACAAAAATCGATCATGTTGAGGCCCCGTCGGTCAGTAAAGTTATAGCCCCACATCTGGGTCCTGGAATTAAAATCACCAAGGATTATAAAATTTGAAGATTGGATACGCAGGTTCGTAAATTCTGCGAGTAGCTCATCTATATTATCATGGGGGGGGGAAGTAAGTGGAAGCCAAATTGAGGGAAGTATTATTAGGGAGCATGATTTCAATTAAAACAAAAGAGAGGGATTGCAATTTTAAATGAACTGTTAAATTTGAATTAAAAATGACAATAGCAGCTTTTTTAGAGGTTGAATTAAATTGAGAAAGGCCAAAGGGGGGTTTGAGGACGATGTCTTGGGATAGATAAGGTTCCTGTAAACAGGCAATATCTATTTTATTTTCCAGCGCAAATTGGAATAAGTTATTGTGCGCTGCTAAGGAATGGTTGACGTTAATTTGGACTATATTGAGAACCATAGCAAGTAGTGCAGTTCCAGGACACAGCGTGGGGCGGGCTAAAGGTTAAAACATAAACAGAAAAATACAGAATATAAGAGTACATAATATATACAATGGCATAAAAATATGAGAATGGGTATAAAACATTTTTACCGATAGGTGTGGTGAGATACCATAGCAGAAAGAAAAGATTATTATTTTTTATCTTTCTGTAGTTTTTTAATTTGGTTTAATGCCCGAAGATAAGAGTTGCAAGCAGCATGATCACGGGCGCTGTGATTACAATCCCATTTAAGGGTAGGGTTTATATCCATTGCAGTACAACAGTTTACGCATTTTGGTGAGAGTGCCTTGCAATTACGGTGGGTGTGGTCACTGGCAGTGCAGCGACTGCAATTGCCTGCTGGAAAAGTACAATAGTTAGCAGTGTGACCATAGTCCTGGCATTTGTAGCAAATTTTCAATGATATATATTTCTTCACCAAAAAGTATGTGAAGTGGTAAAAAAGTTTTTTCACATCAAGTAGTTTGTTGGCGTGTTGAATCTCCAATAAGAGGATCCAATTAAGGTTCCCCCTCCGGTTCCGGAAGTTACGGATGAAGTTCACATCGGTAGTTTTAATGGATGGAAAGTTATCACAGATGAGAGATTTGATCTCTTCCTCTTTGAAGACGGGTGGTACATTAAAGATGATTAGAGGCTGTTTTCTAGGTGGTTCATTTTTGATATTAAATTTGTCACTTAGAGCAGAATTCTGAAGGGTTGGAAGAAGGTTTTCCCCAAGGTTGTTGCTGCAGGTGATCTTTAAGGTTCCGTTAGGAAGGGCAGCAATATTCTTTATGTTGACCTCTTTTGGACAAGGGAAGGATAGAAGATCTTCACGAAGTTGAGCATTATTTTTTAACCGGTCTTTACCTTGGAGAAGAACAGATGAATAGCTAGGTCTAGAGGAGGATGAGGTTGGAGATTTGGGTAGAAGATTTGGTAGAGTTTCTGTAAGTTGATCTTTTACAGTGTTGTTGATTTCAGCCAGTTGCTCTTTAACAGTAGTATTAATCAAATTTGGTAGGTTGTCATTCAAGTTTTGAGCAAAGATTTGTAAATTTTGAGTTATTGCATTTTTCATTGATTCAATGTCTTCGGTAAGAGAGCTTCTAATATCAGCCAGAGTAGCTTCTGAGGAGGAAGTAGTAGGTAAGGTAGAACTTTTGTGCTGATTTTCAAACAGAACCGATGCCGCCCTCAAGTCTGAGAATTTTCGGTCTAGATAGTAGGCATGGTTTTGAGTAAGTCTCACATTGCGGTGGATATAATTTTGAAGTTGTTCGACTCTTAGAAGGACTTTAGAGAGGTACTGATTGCAATAGTCAGTATCCTCGATGGTTTCAATTGTTTCAACAGTATTAGTGGCGGATCGAATCACTTCTGAGCCATCAGCAGAAAGGGTTGGAGAAGATATTGTGGATGATCTCTGATGGAGAGGAGGTGGATAAACAGGAGGCGGAGAAACAGAAGAAGGAGCCGAGGAAGTGTTAGACGATTTCTGAGAGAAAGAGTTGGGAGTAACAACGGTTGAAGAAGATATTGCAAATGTTTTTTGAGAAGGAGGAGGTAGGTCAGATGAAGCAGAAGTCGGAACGGTGGTGGAAGATCTTTGAGAAGATGGACTGTAATTAGATGCTGCAGGACTAGCTTTTTTTGAAGACACAAAATAGGAATTTTGAGTTCGGGAACCAGAGGGAGAAGTCCGGGAACAGCTGGCCAAACCGTAGGAAGGTCTAGGACCAGTAGGCTTGGCATTGGTGGCCTCAGAATAAGAAGGTCTTAAGGTGGCGGAAAATTTGCTGTCCTTAATGTCAACAAGTTTTAGTATTGGTTGGTTAAGGAGACATGTATTAAAGTTGCTAGAGATTGAAGAAGATACAATGTTTGTATTACTAGCTGAAGTAGTGGAAGATGAAACAGTTGCAGAAGCTGAAACTTCAGATACACCGGCAGAAGTACAAGCGGGGGTGGGGGTGGTACAAGGGGGGGCAGCAGAAGAAGTGATAGGAAGGGGGGGGAAATCAGTGTCAGACATAAAGAGTGAATTAGGGGTAGACATTATTATATAGAGATATCAATCAAAAAAAAAAAATATTATATATATATACAGTAAGTATTATAATATGAAAATATATCAAAAGCATATTGTGGTAGTAATTCAATATCAGATTACAAGTAGGAATTATGTATAGAAAACTAGATGTTTCTGAGATAAAATGAAAAATTTTAAATGCAAAACCAGGGGTGGTGAGCAGAGGCGAGCATGTAATATACCATTGGAAGGGTTATCAAAATGTAGTACATAGAGTCTGGGTCACAAAAATGTTACACAGAAAGTGGCTACGACGCTTAGTTTTTGAGCTAGGCCGTTTAAAGTTTAAGTTGAGAATTTAAAAAATTTTTGAAATTTAAAAACACAAAATAACCTAGGGACATGACCCCTTGAAATGATCAGCAGAACGAAAGGATTTCAAAAATGCAAAAAAGTCACATGTATACATCTTAAAAATTGAGAAATTAACAAAAAACTAAAATAAAAAGGGCCAGGAACGAAACAAGGGAGGGAATGAAATTTCGAATAAAAAAAAAAAAAAATACAAGCCGAAAAGGAAGAAGAGGACAACAGATCGAACAGGGAAAGACACTGGGAAAATCCACTATATGAAAAAGGGGGAAAACGTAGATCAGAAGACATTGTACAGGAAGGGGAAGCATTCATTTTATAAAAAGGGATGATTCGCATGTTCAGATACATAAAACATGAAAACAAAGTTTACAAATTTGCATTTTAAACATTTAAAAACTGTTCCAGGTGGTCAAAAAATACTCAATTAACATAATACACACTTCAAAGATACTAAATGTATAAATTAAATATAGAAATTGATAGAAATTAACTTGTTTTACAGATGTACAAAAGCTTCAAATCTGGAACTTTTGGAAGAATCCCCATTACAATGGCGTGTTGAAAACGAAGCATAACGATAGAACATTTTAAAAATATATAAACTGGTATCTCACCACACAGAGGTCGTAGAAGGAAATCAATGGTACCCATAGAAAGCTGGCAAGACGGGGCACAATAATCTACAACACAAACACAGATAAGACGAAGGATCACGCGCCCAAGGCGCAAGAAAGCGAGAGCGGGAAAACATGCGTGCACTCCAAACGAAAAAAACACGTCCGTCGACCCCTATCCATTGGGTAGAGGAGATTTCACATTAAAAATTGTTATAAGTTGAAAGTTTTCGTTTATAGTTTTTTGATGTTCTTTTATCATTTCGGACCTTCGTATAATTATTTAAAAAAATATTTGCAATTACGGAGAGACATCTTTTACCCAAAATACTATGCTCTGTTCCACAACTACATGTTACATTTGGAATCAAATTTAATAAATCAAGTTTCTCTACAACAAGTTGAATTATGAGATTTTTTTGTCTTCCATTTCTTAAAAATTCTTCCTCATACTTTATGCTTATTAGTTTTTGAAAAATTTGATAAGTATGTATAACGATATTTACTGTAAATTCTTGGGGCCATTTAAGTGCACCTCTGTCCATGAGTCTCAAATATTGTAAAACTTCTTCCCTCTCAGGATTTTCATGTTCCAGTGTTTTGTTTTTAGTTAAAATGGAATAACACAATTTACAATTAAGTTTTTTACTCACACTGTGTGCTACATATCCAGCAATAAAAATTAAAACTGACATAGTAGAATCAGTTATTTCCATGTCATCAAAAGTATTGAAAATCTCATAGAAGGTTTCGGGAACCTCATAGTCTTGGATTTCGGCGTCCAAATTGAGACGGTCAAGGTATTTTATCTTGAACTCTCCCATATTGTGGGAGTATAAGTCAATGAGATTTAAAACTTTAAGTTTTTTAATTTCCCCCACTCATCTGACGATATTGCCCAAACCGAGCCTCAAGACTATCGGTCTGAAACTTTCCCAGTAATATATATTTACACCCAAAAGTGGTAAAAATATATTCAATCAATTGAAGTAGTGATTCAACAGTAAAACTGAGAGCAAAATGAGTTTCCTTAGTTAACATCCCACCTTTTTTTTCTTTAATTCCTAATGCATTTTTTTCATTCGCTTTTGATTTGTGAATATAATCCCATGCATTTAGCCATGAAACAAACTGTTTTAAAAAAAAAACTTTTTCATCTGAAACACCATTAATGGGATCACAAAATTCATCATGACTGTATTTACCCTTTTGTGGATGTTTCACGTTCACAATTTTCCACCATTTCCAAATATAATCAATGAACACTTTTGTACCCTTCGTTTCAATATCACCAGTGTCAGTGATTTCTAAAGCCACACTATTTGTTCCATGAAACAAGCACAATGCATGAGTAACATTTTGTCGTTCTGTAGAAGTAGGAAAGAGTACCTTTTGGGACAATTTAGGGGCTACTTTGACAATTTTACTTTTGTCACTTTCATAAATTTGTTTTAAAGGAGTTATACTTGCAGTATAGACTTCAATGTTATCATTAGGATTTGGGTAATAAAATGTTTGATTAGGTTGATTTAACCAATTATTTCTAACCGATTTGATTAAATGAACAGTATCAAATAAGAAAAAAGTTTTCGTGTAGGATCTTGAGGATTGTTTATACTATGCTTCAATTCACCATTACACATTGGAGTAAACATGTTGCGGTTTACTCTATTGTTGTCTGATATCAAACATAAAACAGAATAGCCACATTCTGACAAAATCTGTAAAACTCTTAACGTGTAACTATGGAGGGTTTGTGCTGTGAGATTTTTGACAGGAATTAAGGAGACAATGTCCTTGTTTTTAGAAAAAACAGATACAAGCATAAAAGCTTGTATTGTGGTGGCTTCTGAATTGGAATTGGCTGATATGCCAGCAAGATAACCAGCTTTATAGCTTACTGATGGAGTGACATAGATCTCATCTAAAAGAACATTAATAATTTTTTCAGAGTCATCTATTAAGCTCGCTTTTTGTTTTAAATATCTCACATGGGCATTTACAGTGTTGGTACTGGTACAACTAACTAAGTTTGATAATTTCTTAAGGTAGCACGGATTAGGCAAAATTAGGACACCACTATTTCTTAATTCAGAATAAGATGACGGATAGCAAAAATACAATTTGGAAGCCCAAATAAGAACATCTGAACTATAGCGCAATTGTTTTACAGATATTAAAGTTATCTGTTCTTTCAAGAATTTCAGTTTTAATCGTAAATGTTTCTCATCATCATTTTCTTCAATTTCATCATAGCACTTCTGCAGAAGATAAGCGGCAGTTAACAATTTCTGATCAAAAGATATATCATTTATTTCATAGGATACTAAGAGGTTCATTAAACAATCAAATTTCGTCCATTTATCGCATTTGTAATCTGGGCCTAAAATCCACTCCAATGACTTAATCTCTATTGGGTTTCCTAAATGCCACACTTTGACAGTTAAATCTTTAAATACTTTTATGGACACTGTAATTTTAGGACAGTCACAGTCATCGATCCGATAATACAACACATAATCATCACGAATAATATTAATCCAATTAGGATGTTGCGCAGCGCCACATTTTTTTGTAAATTGTTCAAAAGATGAAATAACATCATTGGCACACCATTGCAAAAACTTCTCTTCATCTTTTGCTATCATTTCCTGACGACGTTGAGATGGTGATTTTCGTTCTGAAGCCAGTTGCACAGTTAAGTATGATGGTTGGTCTGGAAATATAGTTGGGTATGCATCCTTTGTTAGCGTAAAGTTTTTTCTTGGAAACACAATCACTGTGCCATCGTCTCGGGTAAATTTGTCTTCACGTATTACAAACTTCTCATCAAAGTGATGAACACAAACAACAGCTGTTGCACTGGGTTCAAAATCAGAGCGATTTATACTTTTTATCCATAAAGTACGCCTAGCTTCCTCTTTAGGAAAAAGGAATGATGGGATATAAGACGTGCCTCTATAGTTAGATCTACACATGGGAACACTGCATTTCCGACCCATCCTAAAAATAAAATGAATAAAATACTTAAGATGTTGAAACAAACAAAACATGAGTGTTAGAAAGAAAATAGTGGTAACACTATCACCATGTACAGGTTTTGATTACCCACTAGACAGATTTCAGGGGGGTGCGATCGATCGACGAGCTTGACACATTAAATCTACTTTTCTTTCAAGCAAGTAATTTTATAATTAAAAAAAAAGTTTCTTTGTTTTTCCCAAGAAATAATAAATACTTTTTGCTTTGTTTCCAAAGTATGAAAACTAGAAATAATAGACTTTTCACTTCTTTATAAAAATATGTGTATCTATAACTATCACTGAGAACCGCACTGAGAATACAAACAAACTATCAATTAATGAAGCAGGTAGCACTAATCAAGGGCAGGAGCAGGCGTACATGAGCCCCATACAGAACCAATTTTTCTCAAGACATGTCGGAGATGGGCTGTTATTCATTATGTGAAAACTCCCATTCTCAATAGTGAAGAAACAGATTAATGCCTCCCACAGCGTTTAAATAATTTTAAAAACTTTACCATCTGATAAAACAACTCTTTCAGAAGTCATTTAGTATGGTTAACTCCAAAAAATGTTTTTTGGTGGTTGGGCTTTTGTACCGCTCACCGTCTCATATATATATATACAGTGCTGTAGTAGTAAAAAAAACAGAGGTATACCATGGGTGCATGCAGAATTTTTTCCAGGGGAAGGCGAAACATGTACTTACTACTTACACTTTCCAGGGGGAGGGAGGGGGCCAAAAAAACATGTACAGACGCACATACATGTATATATATAGGAAATTCATAACCCAGGGGTTGATCGTCCCCTTGCGCTCCCCCCTCCGGGTGCCTATGGGGTATATTCAAAGGACCGGGGGAAATGTTCGAATCAATCGAAATTCAAATTATCGAGAAAAAAAAAGCCTAATAATTTTATATTACAGGAAAGGAATTGTGGAACTTTGGAGAAACCTCGACTTAAGCAGAAATTCGTGTTCACAAGGTTCAAGTTATTGGGAGTTTGGTAAATCCGGAGATCAGGCATACCTCTATCATTTTCATTGAAATATTTTACAAACTGCTTGACGATAAATTGGGTGGCACTGCCCGGCCGTCCATACAGTTACCTTACACCTTTCTGGTAGGTCGGACGGTCTGGGTCTCAACAACAACAAACTGCTTGACGAGAGAAATCCGTTTCTGTGTCTTTTTTTGTAGTGCATACTCTTGATCTATTGTCAACTGAAGAGCGATGGTTGGCCAACCAAGAATTTACAAATTTTTCTGGTTGTAAGTGTTCTATAGGTGGTCCATTTGCATTAATAAACATTAGATTGGAGACGTTTGAAATCAATAAAGATGATCTCAAATCTGTTACTATGTTGTTCATTAAACAAAGCGTTTTGCAAAGCATGTACATAGTTTTTAAGAAAAAGCAGAGGGTATACGGAATTTGCTTGAAAAATCAGAGGGTATACGGCATACACCGCTGTATACCCTCCACTACAACCCTGTATATATATATATATATATTACAACATATTTTTTAAGTTGAGAAGAAAAGTAGAAAGTACATTTTTGTTATAAGAGAGTTTATTTGGATGCAATAGGTGTAAATTTATAATCACTATAAATTAGTAAACAATAAATGTATATTAAAATTTTAATCATAATTTTTTTTAAATCATTGATATATATATTTTTTTCTCTCTCTTATTGGCTTTAAACAATGCAATGTAGATTCTGTTAATTTGATTCTACTAACTGTAGGCCTATATTATATTATCTAGACTTATATTAATCAGATAATGATTTCAGGAACAACACTGAATATTTTAAATATATACTTATTTAAATACTATTACAATGTAGGCCCCCCTATGACTTTTATATTTTATGAATATATTGAAAGAATATAAAGTTATGATGCCTCTAAAATAATTGGTTTGTTATATTTGGGATATATATGCCACACTATCTTCTTTCCAACCCATCTACATTACGTCTACATCTAAATAACGTTTATTTCACAAAAGCCAATAAAAACGCTAAATTCACAAGTATTTACTATTGGACGATATTTGACTCAGCAAATTTTCATCGCCCCAAACTTTTTTATATATTTCGGCACATATTAACTGATTATGTATTTTCATTTGAAGCAGACATTTTACACATTTAACATCTAAGCGATTTCCATCAACTTCTTACGTAGCAAAAATACTCGTTCAACGGACGAATTTGAAGTTGGATTTGAAAAAATTACGCTACCTAAACTCTTGACATCCATGAATCTAGTTATAAATCACTTCTAATCATGTTCTAGATATTAAAAATACACTTAAAAGAAAACCAAACCCCTTTCGGTGATACGTTCGTTAGACCTATACTGCATGTGCCTCACTCTAAGTATCTTGAAAAAAGTGGACAAATTGATTACATTTTCCCTTAAATTTTAGAAATTAACAACACCATGCATTATTATTATTACCTAGATAATAAAAATAATAACGATATAGCTTACCTTATTAGGATATATCCGTTTCTTCGTCAATATTAACAGTATCTCACTTTCAACCACATACTGAAGTTGCAAATTATGGGATGTACTTTATGACGTCACGAGCAACAGCAGCGCCGCAGGCATAGGCCCGATAAGAAACAGAACTAATCCCGCCGGCCCCGGTTATATCCATTACAGTCTTCAGGTTTAAACATTATTTTTTTTTATAATTTCGGGGATTATTGATATTTTCAATTTATTATGTCATTGTTTTGTTTTTGCAAAAATTGCTGAAACTCATATATGGTACGTAGTACGAGTAATCTTCTACAAATGCACGTGTATATCTTCTAATCTACGAGAATTAAGTAGTACAGGTTTTGGCACATATATATTGGAATCCATTACGGCCTTTAGGTTTAAAGATTACGGAATTATTAATATTTTCAATTTATTGTGTCATCTGTTTTATTTTGGCAAATATTTTAGAAACTCATAACTTGTAGTACGTGTCATCTTCTACTAATACACGGGTATATACAAGGTGAGACCGAAAAGTAAGGTGACTCACCCCTCCTATCGAAAATGAGAACAGCCTGACGAATTGACACATGCGCATTACAATCTTCGGTATGCAACGTGAAAGTTCAGGGTCATTTGCAAAGTTTCTTGTTTTGTGTTTGTTCGTGTAGTCGCTTAAACGTAAAATGTGTTAGTGCATTGCGTAATGGAGCAGAAAACGAATATGAAATTCTGTTTTAAAATGGGTAAAACTGCTACGGAAACCTTGGAAATGCTTCGAAGTGTGTATGGCGAAGAAACTTTATCTCACAAGACAGTATTTAAGTGGTTCAAACTTTTCCGTGAAGGTCGTGAAAGCGTGGAGGATGAGCATCGCAGTGGAAGACCGGTGACGAGCAGAACGACGGCAAATGTTGAAAGAGTTAGGCAGTTATTGCTGAAAGATCGCCGTTTGTCCGTCCGAATAATGGCGAACGAATTGAATCTTCCTCGTGAAATTGTCCGAACAATATTGACGCAGGATTTGGGTAAACGGAAACTTTGTGCGACGTTTGCCCCTCATTACTTAAGCGATGAACAAAAACAGCAGCGAGTGGACTCCTGTGGCGACTTCATCAATGCAGCGGATAAAGATGACACAAGTCCATCGTCACAGGAGATGAAACGCGGTGTTTCGCGTATGATCCACACACGAAACGCCGAAGCATGGAGTGGCGCGGTCCCTCATCGCCGAAATCGAGAAAGTTTCGTTTCGAAAAATCAAAGGTTAAGACAATGTTGATTACCTTTTTCGACGCACAGGGAATTATCCATAAAGAATTCGTACCGGAAGGTCAAACAGTTAATGGTGAATTTTATTGCCATGTTATGACGCGCCTCCTGGCTCGCATTCGTCGTGTTCGGCCCCATCTCGCTGCATCAGGCAAGTGGTTTCTCTTGCATGATAATGCACGCCCTCATACTGCAATGTGTGTTAGACGGTTCCTCGCGCAGCAACAGGTTACGGAGTTATTACACCCTCCTTATTCCCCTGATCTAGCGCCAGCAGATTTTTTCCTCTTTCCACGACTAAAATTTCCGCTGAAGGGAAACCGATTTTCAAGCATCTCAGACATTTAAGCTTCTGTTACCAAGGAGCTTAAGACAGTCTCAAATGAGGACTTTTTCAAAAGTTTCAAGAACTTGTGTGAACGGTGTCAGAAGTGTATTGTAGACGGCGGGAACTACTTTGAAGGACAGTGATCTATTTATCTGCAAATATATAATACAGTGATTATTATCACATCAGTCACCTTACTTTTCGGTCTCACCTTGTATTTTAATATTCGAGAATATAAGTAGTACGGGTCCCATACAATTTTGGCGCTTATGTTTTGCCTATATTGGTTGAACTTCATATTTTTTATAAATTTTCTAATATAGGGGCCAGCATGTTTTATTCTTCAGATCTGCCCTTGAAGATCATTTTGTATTTTTTATAGCATTAAATTAAATATTTTAATAGAATATTTTAATTAGCAGTGTCATTTCGTATGCTATAGACACATGATCGTGAATTTGAAGTTTCTTTATATTATATACTCCGTACGAAGAGCGGGCATGCTGCTAGTCAATATATAAAATGCATAATAATCGTGTTCTTTCGATGGGAATGGCACAGAAAGAGGATGGACAGAATCATTGTAAAGAGGTTTCTTTTTATTTTCCACGCAGCGCACAAGTAAAGGGTGGGGTGAGGTCAAAACTGCATTTACTGACACGTTAAGGGCCATCCCAATGCATTTACTGACACGTTAAGGGCCATCCCAATGCATTTATTGACACGTTAAGGGCCATCTCGTCCAACAAAAGCTTGCACGATTTCGACCGCATCCTGCTGCTACTGTTTTACTATTACTAGAGAAGGTACTGTTTTTTGTAAGAAATATGCTATTAGTTGTGCCTAAGCCCATATTGCAACATTTCTTATGTTTGTAATGGCAACACCTTTTCTTGTGTCGCCAGAATGGCAACGGCCGTGTGTTGTTTATGTAGCCGCGCGTTTGTTTTTTGTATGTTAAGTGATGTATTTCTTTTCGTTTAAATATAGTTCTGTCTAATATAATCGTAATGTTTACTATTTATCATAACATCCACCATCTCTGCTAAAACTAACAGGTTATGGTTGCCCAGGTTGTTTATCTGCGAAACGGTAAGAAGACGTACTTTCGTTTTCGCGAATGCTGAGAATTTTTTTGTTCTATGGTAAATTGCAATAAGTAGACGCACTTAGAAGTTATTAAATAGTACGGATTATAATCAGAACTTTAAAATAAAGAAGCATGGCTGCAATGAATGAAGAATTCAGAATCCCTAAATTATCGAGTGATCATTACCATTCTTGGCAGGGTCCTCACTAAGACTTATCATTGGGGGGGGGGAGAGCCGATAAAATTGCCAAGTCAAGTAATGATTTTTACCAACTTAAGTAAAGTCTAGGGCGTTTTTTTTTTGCACCGGTAACGCATTTTATATCGATATTTCATTCATCGATATATCGGTATGATTAATGTATCCATAATGTCTCTCAATACTCAAATATCTTAAAGGGTTTTTTTTGCATAATACTATATCATAAAATTGCCAAAAGAGAAAAAAAAATTACCGTACCCCAAATTTGATCCTCAGATTTGACAGATAATCAGAAAAACTATTTGATCAAATTAGGGCCTCATCAACCAATTTTGGCATCCTTTCCAAGTGATGGTAAAGACAGATTCAATCCCCATTGGTATAAAGAATTTCAGTACTTAGAATACAGTACAATTAAAGATTGTGCATACTGCTTTGTGTACTTTCTATTTCCTCATGTAGTAGGTCAAGAGAAGAGTGAAGATGCATGGTCGAAGATTGGAGTAAGAAATTGGGGTGGAAATGAGAAGCAAAAGCTGGGAAAGTTACAAACTCACTTTTCAACTATTGCACACAGATCAGCACTCCACAACTATTGTAACTTTTTAATAAAGGAGTGTGCTTCTTGATCAAACTAAGAGATTAGCTCTGATATAAAATGAAAGAGTACAGTTTCAAAACAAAGAAGTAGTGAGAATCTTGCTCGACACATGCAGGACCCTAGGACGTCAAGGGATAGCATTTCAAGGATCAGGACCAAATGATGGTAATTTTGTACAAATAATTTCGCTGATCTCAAGATATAACCACATCTTGAAAACGTGGTTTGATGAAAGAGAATTATGGCGGTACCACGTGAGTTACATGAGTCCTGAGTCACAAAATGAGCTCGTTGCTGAAGAAATAGAAAAAAAAATTGTTAGGGAGATTAAGAGCTGTGATTTTTTCTCAGTGATGGCTGATACCACACCTGACAGTCAACAAAAGGATATGCTTTCGATTGTTGTCTGTACTGTCGATGAAAACTGCAAACCAAGAGAACGCTTGCGAGACGTTTCTGAATGTGCTGCAAAAACAGGTATTGGAATGGCAAAACAAATTTATGAAACTTTAAGAAATAAAGAAATTGACACATCCTCATTGGCTTTTCAGTCATATGATTTTGCAAGTTTAATGGAGCACAAAAGAAACTCTCAGAAATCATAGGGCATCATATACCATACATTCCATGCCAAGATCACAGGACGAACACAGCCGTAGAACACAGCTGCAGTATCAGCATTATTATTAGAGACTTACTCGACACACTTGAAGCATTGTATGTTTTCTTCAATTCAAGTACTAAACGTTCCAGACAATTGAGGAACAAGATCAAAGAAGTGGAGAATGCCCTTCTTTTGAGAAATATGTCTAGGACTAGGTGGTTGGCCAGATCAGAGACTATAAAAGCTGTAACGCTTGAACCTATCCTATCTGTATTAGAAGAAATTTCTACACAACAGGAAATAAACTGTGCTACAAAAGCAAAAGCGCATGGGTTATGCAAAAACATGAAATCATTTGATTTCATTGTTATCTTGTTTTTTATGAAAAACATTATGTATAAAATGAAGAATTTGACAGAAACTTTGAAAAGCCCTGATCTGAATTTGATTGATTGTATTACAGTTGTCGAAAACACAGTAATAATTTTGAGGAGATTAATATTAACACCACAGAAATGGACAACTTGATCACAAGTGAGGAAACATTTGTTGGAAACATTAAAGTTGATCCTGAACATGACTTTCAACTGCACCATAGAAGACGAATGAGGCCGAGAAAGATTGAAGAGTATGCTCAAAATGAAGTAAACATAGACCTAAAACAATTCTATAGAAAAGAGTTCAAGGCTGTCCTTGATACACTATGTAGAGGCCTTAAAGACAACGTGATTGCCATGAAGACAACTATTTCTCCACTACATTCAATTTTCAACTTTCCCTTGAACAAGGATAATCTGACAATCGAAGCAATTGAAGAGGTTGTCATGATATTATCTCCAGCTACTAGGTCTGATATGCATGCTCTACAAAGTGAGTTAGAAGGAGGGACATACATACATTCAAGGAGGGACATACATATACTATCAATGGAAACATTGAGAGAACGTTATGGTTCAATTCAAAAATGCATTAAAGCTGGCTTTCAAAATGTGCCAATTGACTATAACAGCCGGTTATGGAGTCAGCATAAATGAAAGAGCCTTCATTTAGCTAAATATTGTGAAAGGTTCCTTGAGAACAACAATTACAAACATGAGGCTTAACAGCTTCATGCTTTTGAAGTGCGAAGCAGACTTGGGAAACGAAATCAACTTGGAAAATGCTGTGGAAAGGTGGTCTTACCTGAAGCAAAGACAAATACGTGTCTATGTAAAATAAGTGAAACACAGTAAAACCTTTTATTTTATCCATATTCCATTTATATGGATCTCTGGAGTGTATATCATGATATAATATCATCCATCATTTTATCTAAAATGTACCAAGTCTGCCAACTTGGATCTTGATTTTGCCAACTGTACAGAGATTTCTCAACATTCGGGGGGGAGACTCCCCCCCTGTCCCCCCCCTTAGCGAGGGCCCTGATTCTTGGGCTATTCGTGCCAGAGCAGTTTTGGTTCAGGAGGGATGCTGGGAGGCCATAGATCCTGGTTTTGGATCCGAAATGACGACTGACTAAAAGAAAATGAATAATCGAGCATTGACTTTTCTGTTTCTTGTTGTTGATGATACGTATTTAGATGATATTGAGATGTGCACTACCGCAAGAGAAGCATGGAATGCGCTTGAGGAAATTAATGCGAAATGCGGTTTGTTGTATATTCTACATTTAATGCGGGATTTCTTCAACATAAAAATGAAAAATAATGAAGAGATGAAAGATTATCTTGGACGTTTAATGGATATTCATCGAAAATTAGCCAGCAGTGGTTACGCTTTTAATGATAAAGAAGTCGCATTGGTGATGTTACTGAGTGTCGTGAGACCGTATAGTCAGAAGAGCAGCTATGTCCACACCAATAGCGACACCGTGGCTCTATGCGATCCTATTGAGCCGGCTTCTGTCTGGGACGTCCTGGGCTTCTGTGACGATTGCATACGTCTTCTCGGATCCACTAAGCCACTACCCCATTGCTCCGACCGAGATGGCGACTGATCGGACCCACCTGTTTCCCTTAGGGAATCCAGTTCCAGTGGCCCATGAGTGAGAACACCTGTCGTTCTAAATGCTGTGTCGTCGTCATGCGCTTTACGCGAGCCCCCCATAGCATTATTGGCAGTATGCCAAGCACCATAGTATGCATTATTGACAGTTTCATCAAAACGACATTTGCCTGCTGAGTTTCGCGGCTGTAGCGCAATTTTTTATAGGTGCATATATATATATATATACACACACACACACACATATACATATATATATATATATTTTTATGCAACACTATATTTGAAAAAGACATACATTAATACGCGGACACATTTTGATGGTGTAAGTACTTCAAATAAAACATTTGACTTTCCCTGCAATACATGGTAATGTATATAGAAAGGATTGGAATCATGTCGAAGATCGCGACTCGAGGTTTCCACGGATATCTACACGTTTTGAGACCTCTAGAGTACGAAAAAACTATTTTTAGCGTGACGTCTGTGTGTGTGTGCGTGTGTCTGTCTTATCGGTCCACTCTAACTCAACTAATTGACCGAATTTCATAAAATTTTATAGGTAAGTTACGTGTAGGTTACCTTGGTGCTGATTCGATTTTAATACGATTCGAGATAAAACAACCTGCATTTTTTTTTTCGTGAAATGGCCCGCAAAAATTGTCTGTATCCACTCTAGCTAAAAATGGATGGATCCAACTTCACAAAATTGGGTAGATACTTTACTTGTGGGATACCCTGGTGCTGATTCGACTTTGGTATGATTCGAAAAACAGGAACCTGCCTATTTTTACGAAATGACCTTCAAAATTCGTCCAAATCTAAAATGAAAGACTACGTATGTTCAGATGTGCCTGTCCATTCAATGCTTGTATTACGTGTCATTTTTGACCTTAAAAGAAATAAGACCCACCCCATTACTCTAGGACTAGGCGTTCTCGAGATATTTATTTATTTATTTTCGCATCTTCGCTACACAGATTTTGAAAATATGCCCAGTCACCCAATAAAAACGAAAATTGAATTCAAAGTGTGAATTGAGTGTTATTTTAAACTACCCGCCTTCGGCGACCAGCCTGTTCGCTACCCTTGAAAGTTCTGACCGTGGCAAACACGCTGGCGCGACCTACCAGAAAGGTGTAAGGTAACTATTTGGACGGCTAGGAAGTGCCACCCAATTTAGACCAGAACCCAGTGGGCAAGGCATCCGCAGGGATCGTACCCTCTTTCCCCTACCACCAACCTCTTGGAAGGACTTACGGACCCACATGTTTAACGTAATCGTACTCCGCGTGAACACGGCGACAATTTTGGCAGTGGCGGGAATCGAACCCGGGCCTACCGAGTGCAATTTCCGCGCGCTAACCACTCGGCTACCGCGCCCTCCGCGACAATCTCCATAACTTTCTTTTTATTCACCCAATTTAGACCGGAACCCAGTGGGGGTGGCATCCACAGGGACTCGTACCCTACTTCCCCTACCACCAACTTCTCGGAAGGACTTACGGACCCACATGTTTAACGTGATCGTACTCCACTTGAACACGACGGCAGTTTTGGCAGTGGCGGGAATCGAACCCGGGCTTACCGAGTGCAATTCCCGCGCGCTAATTTAAATTTTATAATGACCATATGCTAAACTCTTAATTCCACCATCCTCATTCCATCTTTCCATCATTTAGAATATCCATAAAATTAAAATATCCATCGTTCCATCATTTAAAATATCCATAAATTAAAATATCCATTTTAAAATTATTTTTAACCATTTTTAATTATTTTTATCCATTATATTTTAATATATATCTATCCATATATATGGATATATATATATATATATATATATATATATATATATATATATATATATATCCATATCCATATTATTTTTATCCATTTTTAACACTTTACAACAAAGTTGAAAAGTGTTTATGACTTTGTTCATTCTGTCTGTCTGTCTGTCTGTCTGTCTGTCCGTTAGCACGATAACTGCCGTAAAAATGAGTTTATCAAAATGAAATTTTAGTATGTTGTTCAGACGGTCTGTAGGACCTATGGGAATATAAATAAATAATATCACCCAATTAGTTTTTTATTGAACCCGGGTTGAAAAAATGAAATACATTGAACCCTATGGGACCTAATTTTTCAAACATTTTTTAAGTAAATTTAAAATTCACGAATTGCTTCGAAATTTTTAGGAAATATTCATATTATCCCATAGAATATATAAAAAAAAATTCAGTAAAATATGTTAAGTAGTTTTTTAATTAAAAAAATTATTTAATATAGGGAAAAAAACAAATTCAATTAAATTCTGACTTTGGGATATCTTCCAGAAAGAAAAGAGAGAGATATTATATAATAAATATCTCTCCATTTGTTTAAACGTTTTGCATATGGGAGTGGCTTCATATTTTAAGATAAATTTGGTAGATAACAATTTTTCATTTTTTTTAAATTTTATATAACTCTTCATGATAAATTTAATTGATGGCATTTTAAATGCACTTTCCTACGTCCTAGAGAGTTAAAATTTGGTACACAGCTTAAATTTGTTGAACATTTTATTCGACAAAAATTTGATGGATCTTTAAATATAGATTATACATTTTTTTCGAAATGGCCTGAAAATAATCCCCGTTCACTTCTATAAATCATTGGTGTAATATTGTTAAAAATTCTGATGTGGACAGCACATGTCTTTCTCTGCAGACTCATATTCGTTCTCTTTATTTATTCAATGATAATTTGAGTTTATCTGCACAACATAAGTATTTTAAATGACATTGAATTTACACGTTAAACTTAAATTTGGTTCTCATTTGATAGCTGGACTTATTGTCAAAGGTGGCGTAGCGAAAACGCGAAAAAACTAGAATATCTCAAGAACGGCTAGTCCTAGAGTAATGGGGTTAGTCTTATTCTTTTTGTTGTCAAAAATCACATATAAAGTAGGAATTTAATTGATATAATTGAGCACACGTAGTCTTTTATTTTTATATATAACGATTTTTGCTGGCCATTTCGCAAAAATAGCCCGTTCCTTTTTCCCGAATCGTAGTAGAATAACCTACAAATGATTTATATACAAAATTTTGTTAAATTTGGTATATAAATCACTTGTAGGTTATTGAAATATTATACTCTAAATTTTGTTAAATTTGGTTCATTAGTTTTTAGCTAGAGTGGATAAAGGCAATTTCTGCGGCCATTTCGCAAAGAAGGCAGATTCTTTTATTACGAATCGTACTATAATCTAATGAACATCAGGATTTCCCACAAAAAACATACCTACCAAATTGTATGAAATTCGGTCCATTAGTTTTTCAATTAGAGTGGATGTAATATCCACACAGACACAGAGAAACATACACAGATACACCCTTACACACACAGACGTCTTCCTAAAAGTAGTTTTTTCGTGTTCTAGAAGTCCCAAAACGTGTAGATACTTTGAAAATTCGAGTTCCGATCCTCGGCACGATTCCAATACTTTGAGTACATACACATACACATATATATTATCTGTGTATTATCTGTGTATCTAAATTCCGTGCCTATGCAATTACAATAGTTGTGATTTTAAATGATCCCTAAACTTTTATTATTTCTTCAAGGAAGCCTAATTTTAACATATGCAGAATGCAAATATCTCAAGCGATTGTAAGATGAATTACATAAGAATTGCTGAATTTTTTTCACACAAAATTATTTAGCTCTGGAGTCTGGAATACAAGTTATATGAATGAAATATTCATTGATTTTGCATAAAGAATCAGATGATTTATATTTCGATACAGTTTTAAATATTTAAGTATAATAAATTACTGTAGTTCTGTGATAATGTAAAAGATATTACCACTGAATGAATCACATTTTAGAAATTTTTAAATGAAATTACATTTCAGTTGGAAAGTGTTTCATAATCAATGCTTATGCATGATTGATCTTTCTTGTTAAATTATTTTTATGATTTTAATGAATTATTTTTAACTCTCTTGTTGTCTAAATCAAAACCTTACAAACTGCAGACGATAAACTTTAAATATAACGTAATTTTCTAACCGGCCAAAAACCTTTGCCATAGAAACGCCGAGCGCACATGTGGGGAAAATTCGGAACTTTGGCGAGTTCTCCGAGAAATTTAAAATCATTACTTCTTTAAAATGCCGATTCTGCGGCCATTTATAATTATTTTTTGACTAGAATGGGCTTGTAAGAAAGCCAGATCTTTGAGCTTTCTAAAAAAGCATTCTTTCTTTCGGGTAAAAAACTACTGCCGAGGGGGGAATGCCGTTGAAGAACTTAGCGGATTGCCGAGTAATATAAAATCATGACGTCTTTAAAATTGCGATCCTGCGGGCAATTTTCATTATTTCTTGACCAGATTGGACTTGTAAGAAAGCCAGATCTTTGAGCTTTCGAAAAATGTAAATTATTAGTCGAAATACTTGGAACTTTTTCGGATGCGAGGATTTAAAAACGAAAGTTCGTTTTTTTAGCCGAAAGTGACTTTTGTTTTAAAATCTTTAAAAAATATTAGAAATTGAAATTGAGATTTGAAATTGATATATTTTTACTCGCAATTGTCTACTCTTTCAGGTGGTATGATTTGTTTTTTTCTACGACGTCTGGATGGTTGAAAAAAAGGAATAAAAAAACGGTCGAAATCGCATAAAACATTAAATAACAAAAAAAAATAATTCAAATTTTAATAATTGGTTTTTACGTGTCACCCCCCCCCCCCTCTTCGGGTCGCCAAATTTCGTAGCTCTCCGATGCGCGGTCGCTGAGCCTATAGTGTATAAGACACACACACACACAGGCAGACAGTTCCGGCCTTCCAAATAGTTGCTCAAGTCTTCGGATGAGTCGGACGGTCTGGGTCTTCAACACAGACAAACAGACATTGCCTTTTATTATTTAAGACAGTGGTATGTGTTATTGGGTGCCATTCAACTCAGCTTAATGGAATATTAATGAAATGAAGAGAACGTCTGCAGGGAAAGTCATGTGCTGCCCACATCAGATTTTTATAATAGATATAGAATTCTACTATCTGTTCCCGATGCAGCCAAGTGTGTCTTATCTTATCTTAAGCTTTGCGAGCTAAGGCAAACATTTTCTTCCGAATGTTTTAGAGAGATCTTTTCATTTCGGAATGACACCACTTTTATCTTCCGCTTGCCGCCGTGAAGATAGTATTCATTCACGCGCTGAATTTTATTTCATTTCGGTAAAAAAGAGAAGCAGTGGAAAATTCGGGAAGATGTATGTCATAATAGATGATAGTCATAGGATTCGACAGTGTTTCTTTCAGGGCTCTTTGACCGGGGAGATTTGCCTTGTACCTAAATGCTGTGTCATATAAATAAAATATAAAATGGGGGCGGTATGCCCGAAACAAACACTGGATTCGAGCCCGGTTCTAGTTATTGATGATCGATCGTAAAAACATCACAGGCACTTCCAATCTTCACAAACAACATTGGGCAATTATTTTGGGATTGTTTTCCATGAAATTGGAACAAGTTGCATTTAAATGTGTTAAGAGGATACATTTTACTCTTTCATGGGATTGGAAATATATTGGAACTAGTTGGAGATTCTTCCTTTCTCTGCAGTACTTTCTCATGTGTGTGGGAAGCATTGGAATGGCGTAAAAAATCGCAACTCGGATTTTTTTTTTTTTTTTAATTCAATTAACGTGGCAACAACAGATCGAAATCCAGTTACAGTAGCCACACAAGCCTCCATGCCTTATTCGGGATTCGAGCCCGAGCCCTCTAGACAGCAGCCGAACACTCTATCCACTACACCACCTGGGCGGTGATTTTTGACGGATCGTCACTTTTTGGAACCTCTAAAATATGAAAAAATTATTTTGAGTTTAATCTCTGTGATGCCTACCTTTTCTTCTTCTACTTTTTTTTTTTTTTTTTTTTGACAAATGGTTCGCAAAAATCGTGGTTCATTTAATCGTCTTAATCGCCTGTCTGTGCAATGCATGCATCCACTCTCGCTCAAAAACAAATGGACGCAATTTCATAAAATTTGATAGGTAAGTCCCTTGTAGTGGTGCTAATTGGATTTGGGTCCAATTCAGCATAAAAGAACCTGCCTTTTTCTCTTTTGCCAAATGCCCCCGATCGGTCCTTTGTTTTAGATCGCCCAAATCTAAAACCGATTATTTCTCACCTGAGACGATTGTCTTACCAGTTCGCTATTAAAAACAAGTTCCTAATCTTTTCTCGAGCTTCTGGCGAAAAGTGGGTTCCCCCCAGAACTTTCCCTTAGACGAGCGACCACAGAACCTGTCAATGGCCGGAGCTAAGGGATTCACAAAAGAAAATGTTCAAAAGTATTTTTCTATCCTGCCGACGTGGTGGTCAAGGCGAGCGTTTCCACAGCAATCGCTCGGCCGCCGCGTTGTGGGTTCGAGTCCCACGTAAGGCATGGATGTTTGTGTTGTGGGCGCAGTGTGTTCCGCCCCCGTCTGGGGCAACGTCCTAGGATGGTTAAATGGTTCACGTTCTGGCCGCTGACAAAAGGCGAATGATGATAAGTCAAGTGCCTGGCTATTTGATAAAAAAAAAATTCTATCCTGAAGACTGGACTTGAAAAAATAAACTTTGACCTCTCAAACATATTCAATGTAGACAAAACAGAGATAACTACGGTACAGCACAAGGCTACCAGAGTGGTTACCTACAAGGGAAAAAAGCAAGTTCACAAACTTTCATCTGCGGAACGTGGGGCTACAACCACAGTGATAACCTGTATGTCAGCTGCAAGCCAGTATATTCCTTAGAGGAGAGATACGAAGATTTCTTTTACATGATCAAGTTTATAATTACATTCTGCTAAAAAGCGCAATTATGTTATTTTAGCTTCAGTTCTCAAAAATATTTTTGTAATAAATATTAGTTCACATATCTATAAATTCACTACATTAAAGACTTTTTTAAAAATCGGAATATTTTGATTTATTTTTATCTTTACGCTCCATGTATGTTCACAAATGCCCTTCCAATGGGGCACTTGTGCACAGTTGAAGCTATTTTTTAAATCGATCATAAAGTAAAGAAATCTTTAATTAAAAAATCTGATAGAAATTCATCCAAATAAGAAAAAGGTTTAATTTGCGGACAATTTTTGTAGAAATAACGATCACACTTTTAGGAAAAATGAAGAAAGAAAAGAAGAGAATCACATGTGCCATCTCTGCCATAGGTAATCCAGATTAAAGAAAATGTTATTTAAAACATTTCTACCTTTTAAATAAAAAGTTTATTAGAAGGCTAATTTTCTATTCCAAGCAAACCGAAAACTAAACGAGGAAGTACAAAATCCTTTCCTATTCTAATATCATCAAGCATCATATGTTTTGTTTTCGCGGGATTCTTAAAATGCGCACCGAAAAGTTATTTTCTTAAGCACTAAGCAAGCATTTCTTGTTATTTTAGAGATGCAAAACGCACCGAGTAATAGATAGAGCAGCCAAATGTGGCAGCTCTTCTGCCGGTAGCCACGTGATTAACTGCAGAACACGTTCTTGAAGAAAATCCAATGGGCTAAATCACTCTACTTCTTATTCCTGCTCTATGGTATATTCGCCCTTTACTAATATTTTCACAGAACTGCGTGACGGAGCTCCTCCAGGGTCGATAGGGGGCGGCTCGGATTCAAGTTGGGTCACCGATCCATTGTTTCTCACGTGGTTTGAACATTTGATTTCCACTGTCAAGTCCTCGAAAGAGAAGCCAATAGTGCTCATCCTTGATGGTCACTATTCTCACACTAGAAATCTAGAGCTTATTGACCGGACAAGAGAGGCAGGAGTATCTATAGTTTGACTTCCTCATCACGCAACAGTAGTGTCGAATTGGGACTTGAACATCCGCAGGGGGTGCAGCACCCCCTGCCGATGAGTGAGGTTATCTGCTGAGGAGATGAACCTTTGAACGATGACATAATGAGGAGAAATATTCGGACACTGATAATGTGGCCGAGGGATTTGAACTTTGGACGATGTTGCAATGAGGGGAAATGTTTGAATAGTTAATCTGATCGTAGGGAAATTTGGCCGAGGAAGTAACCTCATGAGGCAACCTTGAGCTCGCATCTGAAAGAATATTGAAAATACGACGAGAGTGGCGCCATCTATCGGGATTTTTTTAAAGTTCTGAATTTAAAAGAATATATTTTCGCTTGGACCGAGCTGGATTCGATCTCGGAGCTGTGGGATTCATCCGTTTGATCCCGATGTCTTTCAAGAGCATGACTTCATAGCTAGACAACTTGAAGAGCCAGAGGTGCCTGTCAATGGAGGGAATGATGGCAACCAGAATGCTCCAGCTTCACCTCAATTGGTCAGTCCAAGAGATACCAAGGAAGTTCCAGTAATCCAGCCTTCCACATCTTCTAGAACCGGAACATCATTCTTGGTAACATAAAGTTCACATAAGACGCCTCTAAAAGCCACCAAGAAAAAGAAACAAATTGCGAAAGAGCTTCCGAAGAAACAATCCCAATCAAAGGCCACGAAAAGTCTCATCATTGAAGATAAAGATCAGCGTGGAACATCATCGATGAAACCTCCCAAAAAGAAAACAAAGAAATATGACTCAAGTTTAAGCAACTTTGAGGATGAAGCACAAGTTCCATTGGTGTCCACCGATGGCGAGGAGAGTTTAAGCCGTGAAGATGCGTTATTTGTGGAAAGCGTTATTCCCAAGACAAGCAAGGAGAAAAATGGGTAGTGTTCGAAATGCTTCCAGTGGTGCCTTTGGTGAAGATGGGCTCATCTTCACCAAAGGTCAAAAATTTTGTTTGCGGTTTTTGTCTGGATGGGCAAATAGATGTAACTTATGTATAAACGTGTTTGCATCTCAATAAATTTATTATGAGAGATTTTAACACTTTCAATCAAATTACCCATAAAAGTAAATAAATAGATAATAACTAGAAAGGGGTGGGGGCGGTATTTGAACACCTTTTATTTTAAAAATCAAAATTTACGTTATTTTGATTTTTTTTTTTTGGGGGGGGGGTAAGAAAGTTTTATTTAGTAGAATCACACCAGCAGCACTATTAGGTATGGAGTTGAGTTGCTTCAATCAGTTGTATTATTTTTAACTTTAAGCAAATATTCAGAATTGAAGATTTGGCTTAGGAGGATGGTATTTGGGCACTTTACCTTATGCTAAAATGTGTCCATTCAATATTTGTTTTATACGTCATTTTTGATGATGGAAAGAATAAGACTAATCCCATTACTATAGTACTAGCTGATCTCTAGATATTTAAGAGGTTTTTTTCGCTACGTTGCCCTTGAAAATACGCCTCGTTATTAAATGAAAACAAAAATTGAACTAAAATTGAGTGTCGTTTCAAACAAGGACGCTCGTCTCAAATGAATGAAGAAAAATTGAAATGGAGTCTGCAGAGAAAGTCATGTGCTATCCACATCAGATTTTTTACATGGCTCCTTCTGAGTAGATCCGATTTGCAGATTGTTTGACTAAAATGTCTCGACCTATAGGTCGGATATATATATATTCTGCAAAACGGTTTTTTTTTAGATAAAAGTCAGATGGACTAAAATCATTTTTATCGGGTAGGTACATAAAATATCTTTGAGATAATTCCAACTCTCCGTTTGGTCTGGATTATTAAAGTTTATTGTCAAAGGCCGATGCCTTTCTAAAACACAAACTGCAACGTGCCTACGCTATAACATGCTTAAAGAATTATAAAGGGATGCCAGTAATGGCATTGTCCTCCAAATACATATTTGCTTCACATTTGTTTCACTTAATAAATAAAGAATTCTACAAAACACTCACAGATATTTTCGAAGGAAGTTTTGTTTTCTTTTCAAATATCCATAATCTCGCGTTTGAACGTTTCTGTATCTTTCAAAGTGCTTTCTGTCGTTCCAGGTTAGAATGGTGATCTCTTGACAAATCTCACCTCGCTCATCCTCATGCTCATCGTCGTCGTCTGCGCATGCCTGGTGTATGCATGTGCGTCCCAGCGTTATGCGGAGAGGAACGTTCTACCGGCGGACACCTTCCCTTCAGCGGACTCCGGGGACGAGTACGGTGAGGGGTACGGCTTTGAAGACGAGGAGGAGTCGAAGGTGTACAAGTGGAACGTGGAGGAGTATCCTCACCCCAAGAACAATTCCCGGTTCTGCAATCGCCTAAAACCATCCCACGTGTGTGATCCGGATATGATACTGACAAAGGAACACGGTGCGTTTCAATCATTTCTCATACTGTAGTATACGACCCCACCGAACCCCTGCCCCATCTTGCTTAAGAAAGGAAGGTGTGCTCATCTGTCTGTGCAGTCTGTAGTGGGGAATCTAATCACAATTGGGCACACAGGTACTTGAGGACCCGCGCAGGTGCACCTCGGCGTTATTCTTTTTAAATTTCCAATTCATTTTTTAATAATTTTATAGGCTCGAATTTCTTTTGCGACACGCCGTTTTATTGAGTTTCTCAGTAAAACGCGTGGAGAAAAATGATTCATTCGAGGCACAGTGGTAGAATCACAAACAAGCGTCTTGGTCGCGAAGCCGGGACTTCAAGACGGATGGCGCTTCCTCTTTATGAGGGCGCGTGTTTCACGGGCTGTTGTGATTCTGGTGTTCATAAGATCGGGTTACAGGGAATGCTCTCATAAATTGCTTCTTTGAAATTCTCATTACATGCAGTGGTACTCGTTGTAATGTGTCTTACATTACAACGAGCAGTCCAGGGACTCGCTCAATTGTCCAAAATGTTCGCTGTCATTATTTTGCGGAAAAACTATACATAATTTGGGGAGTGCCTAGTGACGGGGATGATACTTCTTCCCAGAGGGCTCTGAAATAAAATAATACAGAATTGACTGAACTCGAATGCCTCATACCAGAATCCCCATTTAAATAGCTTCTTCTTCTTTTGCAAAATTGGCGAGAAAACGGTTTGAAGAACTGTATTGTTGGTGCACATGATCGCAATCGTAGCATATTATTCTAAAGGTCTTAAAGAAGTCTTTCTATTGATGACTCTCCATTGTTTGACACCCCCGTGGTGCTAATGACGTCGCACCCGTAAAAATTAAACTCATGATTGAAACTGTTAAATTTCGGGATCATTGAATAGATAACCCATTTTTGCATAATTATGTTAATTTTTGTGTCAGGTAAAGGAAATATAAAATTTGGAATCCATTTTATATTTCCTTTACCTAATGGTTTTCTCTTGAATTTCAAAAATGTCTGTTTAGTGCTCTATTTTTGGATAAGCAAACCGGCCAAAAAGTTTCATGAAAACCCGTTCATCACAAGCAGACAGGCATCTCTTTTGAAGTAATCGAAATACATATTGGCCTCAACATCAAAAATGGTAATGCAAGTAATACTTCCTCCCCACTGCATAGTAAGAGGGAAAAGGATTCCTCTGGAATGACGGGCGCGCTCTCAGGATGCGAGAATAATTCCAAATGTCTGGATGACTGTCGCCTTTATCATAAAGCACTACTAATGAGTGTAAACAGGAACAATATACGGCGATAACTCTCTTGCAAGATAATCGCCGTCTTACAAGATAAAATGTCAGAGAGAAGGAGTCAAATATCATTAAAATTCCAATTCTACTATATTGTCGACCAAAAGTTTAAAGCCGTCTTCATTCACTTACTTCCACCACTTCTGAAAAGGAACGCAACGCGTGGAAATAAAAGGTCTAACGCGACAAGCTGTAATAAAACATGTTCATCCATATATTCAATACATTTAATGTAAAATTTGTCTCTTATGGCTCATTCAGATGGCTGATATGATATGCATTGGTTCACTTTGATTAATCTGAATACTCTTGAATGCTGATGAATATCAGATGTACTACATAGATTGTAGTATATATATTCTCTGCCAACTTCGAATCCTCGACTTGCAGTGAAATCTATTCTAAGCCCATATTCTAGTTATCCTCTGCGTAGATTTAGATGAATTATGATAGGATGTCAGTTTTTTACTTCGCACTTTATCATAAACAATTCGACGTTCTTCGACATTTTCGGGTCGGTCGCTTGTTCTTACATCTCTTCAGGAGTTCTCGGCGTAGAATGAGAAAGCAAAATCTTCGGAACCTCGCGTCTAGATACCACGAGGATCAAGGTCCATTGGCCCGTTTAGCCAATGGTCCCATACTGGTTTTATCAGTCTATCTCGTCTTTCTGGGAAAACTTGATTTACATTTGTTGTTCAAACAAGGTCTGATCCAATATGGTTCGTGACACCCAACAGCAGTCAGATACAGTAAAGTAGCCATTCGATGCTCAACTCATTCACAAAATAGCGGTTATAATTTTCGAAACACTGACGTATCTCACAGTTCAACCTAACTCGTATCACGATCACTACTCTCTAACTCCTTTCATAGACTCTGCATCAAATCTTAGAGAAGGAGCTTGCATCTCCCAGAATATTCATTATTTCTAGTGCATTCCAAAAGTCATCGAGTTGGCGATGCATCGCTAAATCTACCAACCCCACCCCGAATTTCCAAATATGGCAACCCTCTATTCATGTGATAGGAATGGCTGAACAGGAATGGCTTCTTGAACAGATGCAAAGGTATTATTTGCAACTCTTTGCACGTCCGTTGACGATATTGAGTCGCCTCCCATTTAGAGACCCTTTCCGAGGAGACATTGCGGCACGGCTCAAGTACCCCATTCTGGGTTCTCAAGACCCTTTTCAGGAACTGTTCCCGCCATTTTACTGCTTCGCCTCTGCATCTACCATAGTCACTTACAAATAAAGTCTTTCCTACGAAATAAACTTTTCCCGCTCTTCTCGCTTTCGCACTTTACTTCTTCGCCTCTCCTAATTGAATCTGTTTCGCAATCTTGTGTGTCCGTTCAATTAAGTGGGCTATCATTTTGACTTTCCCTGCAACACATGGTAATGTATGGGGAAAGGATTGGAATCCTGTCGAGAATCGCGACTCGACTTTTCCCAGGATCGACACGTTCCGAGACCTCTAGAATACGAGAAAACTATTTTTAGCGTGACGTCTGTGTGTGTGTGTGTCTGTGCAATGTATGTATCCACTCTAACTCAAAAGCGAATGAACCGAATTTCATAAAATTGCGCAGGTGTGACCTTGGTGCTGATTAGTTTTTGGTACAATTCGGGAAAGAAGAACCCGCCTTTTTTGCGAAATGGCCAGCAAAAATCTCATGTATTCACTCTAGCTGAAATACAAATGGACCCAATTTCACAAAATTGGGTAGATAAATCCCATGTGGGATACTCTGGTGCTGATTAGATTTTCATACGATTCGGAAAAGAGCAACCTGTCTTTTTTTACAAAATGGCCCGCAAAAATCGCCAATATCTAAAAGAAGACTACGTATGTTCAAATGTATCGAGTGCTTTTTTATACGTAATTTTTGACGAGAAAAAGAATAAGAACAACTCTATTACTCTAAGACTAACCGTTCTCAAGATATTTGAGATTTTTAGCATTTTTTTATGCCGCCTTTGGGAAAATGTCCAATTACAAAATAAAATTAGAAATGCAAATTGAGTGTCATTTTGTGCAATTAAACTCAATTTAATGAGTTCTTAAAGAAATAAAGAAAAAATGAATTCGAGTCTGGTCTGCAGGGACTCTTTTTTTCACTGTTCGAGGATCAGCGTGGATATGTAACTTTAACTCTTTTCTGTCACAATGAGTGGAATGCGGCATCCATTGCAAATAGTGTTCGTCTTCATGTGTACAACTATCCCTTTTTTTTACTGTTGTTGAAAAAATTTACGATGGTTGGGGTCGTGTCCATTAGAGTCAGGTTTTAAAGCAGATATGATAGCCTCTGCAATTTGAATGATTAAATCTGAAGAATTGACGATCCCATCTCTGGAGGAAGTTATTGTCAGCACCCATTCCTTAGGCTATAAAATGCTGTCTGAACAAGAAGTATCACGAATATTTTCTCGTCCAAAACGACATTTACAGGCAGCCATTGTTATTTGGAGTCAATGAATCGAGTTTATTCCACAGAGGGCGTGGTCATCGTTTAGTTGTAAGGAGTGCAAGCTAAATCGCATTGGGAGATACATCAGAACAGTATTTGTCGAATTTCATTTTGTCGGGAAGTCGTACTTCTGACACAATAAAAAGGAGGACTACCTATAATATCAATTAAAATTCTTCGCAATTGCTCTTCTCATTCAGATTTCTCAATCTCCGAGGTCTATATGCATAATAGAATATCTAATTAGGTCTATATGCATAATAGGATATCTAATTATGCCACACACAATAGCAATAGGGGTTAACTTTTGTCGATTACTTATCAGTAGGTGTGTTCTAAACAAAAGATCGTTTAATTAAATTGAGTCATGCCAGGCAATGAAGACTGAATGAGTTGAGCCCAAGAAATTTTATTTTGTTATAATAGACATATCAATCAAAATAAACTTATACATTCATAATTCATATTAATTCAGTTAATTTTATTGCTCTTAGATTGGGTTCGAAAGTTCTAATCATGTATTACTATCAATAATGAAAAATTGAGAATCCCAAATATTAGCCTCGACGTAGTGCGTGTTATTTGAACAACCATAAAACAATCAAATCATCCATCACCCTATGTCGAATGAATGGGTGTCGTGATATCTAATTATGCCACACACTTTATATCTACATTAAGTCATACTTATTGCTGCTATCCTAATTCAAATTAATTTTGCGTTAATTGCCTACAGCTCCATTTTAAAGTTTTTATATCATTTACTTAATCCATACTTGTTTTTGATTCAAATTTATAAATGAAACTACAGTCGAGCCACTCATTTACGGTCACTTTCCGGACAGAAAAATTGGTCCGCAAACGAGGGGTGACCGTAAAAGAGGGGATCGTTCTAAATTAGATCAAATATTACGCATTAATCGTTTTAAATTCCTCATATTGAAACATACTTATTTTTGAGAACATAAAGCAATTTTAAGGTAACGGACAAACCTGTAGCCTAAATTTGATTTCGGGAGGGGGAGGGGGGGAGGTTGAACATTGTTTTTGGTACTATGCCTAATTAGATCTTTACCTTGTACCTTTTCAGTGTTACATTTTTCTTTCATCGGGGGTTAACTGCCCCCCCCCCCAACTGCGATCTTGGTGACGAACGTGCACATTTCTTTCATAAAAACAATTAAATGCACAACATGTAAGCTCATATGCAGAAAACGTACAGCAGTATACATTGAATTTATTAACCTTCGGGGAAAGAACTGATCCATTGATGTTTGGTCGGTTTTAGCCACCAGTCTCTCTCCTTCGAAGTGCATTTTAAGTTGGAAGACTGAATTGAATGCCTCTCCATCATTATGCTTACAGGGAAATGTCTTTAAACACTTCAAAAACTCGAGAGTCATTTCTAACGCCGACTCCTTGCTCCTCACAGTCGACTTCTTCTTCCTCACTTTCTTCCTCTTCAGATGATTCTGTTGCAAATTCCCTGACGATATCGGATATTTCTCTGTTGTTTTCTTCTATCATCACATCTGCATCCATAGCAGCATATTCTTCAGACGATACGCCCACGAATGACGATTATACGTCCACGAACCACCCTTTGTGGTCTTAGTCGAGTTTTTCCCTTGAAGTGGATCCCACACCTTTGTGACTGAGGGTGGGGAAGTTCCCGTTACTCCTCATCTCCCTTTTGAATTGCTTGCTCTTAATGTCCATTGTTGTAGGCGCAAGTGTTTTTCTTACTCAGGCGAGTCTTCTAGGAATTTATCTTTGGTATAGAAAATTCAAATTTTGATCGTGACTGTAATGAACTCGACTCTCATTTCCAATGCTCATTGCCTTGAGCCCGTTCGGTGGTTCGTTTTTCTAAGCTTATGCAAACCATTCTTATAATCACAAGACATCCTATTTATTACATATAACAATTTACACATATATATACACATCCTCACAGATTCAAATTGATACATCACGATTCTCGGGACTCCGCGAGTTCCATCTTCCGTTTGGATCCGAGTCCAGAAAGCAAGTCTTTCTTCTTCCAACCGCCATCCCCCTTCCCTCCAATGTCCGCAGTATCAAATTGCGTGGCCAGCTGCCAAACTCTCGGAGAAGTAAGATGGCGGGCCGAGAATAACCTTTCCCAGTCTTCTTGGCATGGACAGAGAGGGGTTCGTAACAGTGGCCGTACAAAGGTTTGAGTCCAAGGGAATGAATCATTAAAATAGTGTCCGCGTCCGTATCGGAGGGTGACCGCCAATCAGGGGTTCAAAGTGCATATTGTGAATGAGTGTCCTGCCGGAGAATTTATAACGGACCGTGACCGTCTCAGGTGTGACTGTATGTGCTATGAGCTTGCTTGCGGAGGAATCTGAACGTTGTATGAAGTATGTGTTCTTGGGGAGGGTGTTTTTTCCGTGTGTGCCCTCAGTGCGTTGTATTTAAAAATTGGAGCTAAAATGCTTTAAAATTTATGTAAATTATTTAAATGTATATATATATATATATATATATGTATGCACATATATATGTAAATATATATATACATATACATATATATATACATATATGTAAATGTTATTTTTTCTATGACAAATTTATTGTAACCTTATAAGATACCTTATAAGATAGCTAAGGAGTTACCATCTATTCTTTTAATAAAGGGCCAGTCATCCAGAAATTCCAACTGTATCTCCTATACTAATTTCCTTTTCAGCCGACTACTTGGACACCTCCATCCTCAAGCTGTACCGCGAGACTCCGTGCATCTGTGATTCCTGCAGCAGCGACGACGGCGGAATCGTTGTCGGGATAGCTCTACTGAGGCACACGTATCAAGACTACAAGTGAGTACGACTTATGTCAAATCCTATCAAATATTATTTTAGAATCTTAAAATGGAGTGACAATTTATTCCGCAAAATACTTGTGCATTGTAGGCATGTCTTTTATGCAGATATTTTAAGAAGCACACTTTTAAAATATATAATGACGTTTTTAACACTTTACAACATAGTTGAAAAGTGTTTATAACTTTGTTCATTCTGTCTGTCTGTCTGTCTGTCCGTTAGCACGATAACTGCCGTAAAAATGACTTTATAAAAATGAAATTTTAGTATGTTGTTCAAACGGTCTGTGGGACCTATGGAAATGTAAATAAATCATATTACCCAATTACTTTTTTATTGATCCCGGGTTAAAAAAATGAAATACATGGAACCCTATGGGACCTAATTTTTCAAATATTTTTTAAGCACATTTAAAATTCACAAATTGCTTCGAAATTTTTAGAAAATATTCACATTATCCCATAAAATATATAAAAAAAATTTCAGTAAAATATATTAGGTAATTTTTTAATTAAAAATTATTTAATATAGGGAGAAAAACGAATTCAATTAAATTCTGACTTTTGCGATATCCTCCAGAAAGAAAAAATAGATATATTATATAATAAATATCTTTCCGAGAGTTTAATTATTTTGTATATGAGAGAGGCTTCACATTTTAAAATAAATTTGGTAGATAACCATTTTTCAAATTTTTTTTAAATTTTATATAACTTTTCAGGATATACTTATTTGATGACGTTTTTAATGCACTTTGCTGTGTCCTAGAGAGTTAAAATTTGGTACACAGCTTAAATTTGTAGAACATTTTATTCTACAGCAACTTAGTGGATCTTTAAATATAGATCCTACATTTTTTTCGAAATGGCCTGCAAATAATCCCCGTTCACTTCTATAAATCATTGTTGTAATATTGTTAAAATTTCTGATATGGGCAGAAGACATGTCTTTCCCTGCAGGCTCATATTCACGTTCTCTTTATTTCTTCGATAATAATTTGAGTTTATCTGCACAAAATAACAGCCACAAGTACTTTAAATGACATTCAATTTGCACGTTAAACTTGAATTTGGTTCTCGGTTGATAGATGGACTTATTGTCAAAAGTGGCTTAGCGAAAACGCAAAAAAACTAAAATATCTCAAGAACGGCTAGTCCTAGAGTAATGGGATTAGTCTTATTCTTTTTGTTGTCAAAAATCACGTATAAAATAGGAATTTTATTGATATAATTGAGCGCACGTAGTCTTTTATTTTCATATTAAACGATTTTTGCGGGCCATTTCGCAAAAACAGCTCGTTTCTTTTTCCCGAATCGTACTAGAATAACCTGCAAGTGATTTATATACCAAATTTTGTAAATTTGGTATATAAATCACATGTAGGTTATTGAAATATTATACACCAAATTGTGTTAAATTTGGTCCATTAGTTTTTAGCTACAGTAGATAAAGGTAATTTCTGCCGGCCATTTCGCAAAGAAGGCAGACTCTTTTATTACGAATCGTACTATAATCAAATGAGCATCAGGGTTTCCCACAAAAAACATACCTACCAAATTTTATTAAATTCGGTCCATTAGTTTTTTAGTTAGAGTGGATGCAATATCCTCACAGACACACAGAAACACACACAGATGCACCCTTACACCCACAGACGTCTTCCTAAAAATAGTTTTTTCGTGTTCTGGACATAGGCGCCGGCTACGGGGGGGCAGAGGGGCACGAGCCCCCACTGAAATTTCCCACAGGGGGGCTTTGCCCCCTCTGGGAAATTTCAAGATTTTTTTCTAACTTCGTATTTTACTAAATGCCAAAAAATGAAATTTTTTAAACATAAAAATAATTGAAAGAAAATCCTATCAACGTAAATGTCACATTTCAGTTCAATCTCGTTCACATCTTCCTTACCATAGCTCTCTAAACCATCTCGCACGCAAACCAAGCTCATCTTTACTCCCAGGAAACATGTTGACGCTCATGACAAAAACTCCTGGTTAACAGAACTTTTTCGACTGACCACCTAATTCAAAGACAAACGGAATATTCACAGCCATGGGATTGGCATTTCCAAAAAATAGCTGTCTCCCTCCAGTAATAACTATAAAGGATTACCACTAAGTAGAGATGACTTATTTGGTCTACCTAAAGAGATCTTATCTGTAATGACTCCTCGATTCTATATACCAGTGCTGTCTTTACAGGTGGCATCCATTCCGTTTGAAGCTACAAACCCCGCGGGTAGTATCCATTCCGTTTGAAGTTGCAAACCCTTTCGGGTAGCTTTATTCCTGGTGAGCACCGTACGTTTAGCACAGCACCGTAGTCAGGCAAGGGCTAGAGGAAACTAAGCCCCCCCCCCCCCACACACACACACACACTCTAGGTATACTCAGCCCACCCCCCTGATAAAATATTAAAGTTTTAGTTGCGATAAGAAATGTCAACCAACATGTCATCCAAATTTTGCATAAAAATATAATTTATGAGATTTTTTTATAAATGGCTTTGTTTTAAAGATTTTTTAATTTAGCTGAATGTGTGGTTATAGTGATGATCCATTTATTTACATATTTAATTTAAAAGTATTTAAATATAGACAATAGTATTTGGATATTTTTGCATCATTGCTGGGTTAATTGTTTTAATTTATTGTGTCAAAATCAACGGATAGGTAGTTAAGAGTTGATATTAGGCGTTAACGTGTATTAACTTTCAGATTTTTTTTTATTTATTAACAGCTTTGCTACTAGTTAATTCTTATATTAAAATCCATTGTAATTATTATATATTATAATATTGATGCATAGTAACTATATGGATTTTCCTAATCAACTCTTAGCTTACAAATATAAATAGGCCTAAAAAGATTAAAAATATTTATCATACAATAAATAAAACTGCTGATATCTTTCTTTCGACCCAGCCCATCCGACCTACCCGAAGGTGTAAGATATCTGTTTAGACCGCCGAGGCAATGCCATGTAATTTAGACTGGAATTCAGTGGGGGCGACATCCACAGGGACCGACCCTCCTTCCTTTGTTGCCAACCGCTCGGAAGGACTTTCAAACCCACAACTTTAACGTGCTCGTACACGGGAACACGTACAGTTTATGCAAAGCCGGAAATCGATCTCGGGTCCTCCGTGTACAATCCCCGTGACTCAACCACTCGGTTATCTCACTCTAAAATTGCTGCTTGTAAGACAATAACTCACAAAACTTCCTTGAGGAAAGCATATATATGTCAGTTGGGTGACTACAGTTGCTTCGATGGCATTATAATCCCCCTTTTCAGACCAAAATAACAGTATGCGCGCTTAACAACCACTACTGCAGTTCGTTGGGCAGTTCGGTCTTGGCGGTTATTAAGGGCGCATACTGTTTTTTTTTGTCTGAAGAAGGGACTTAAAATGACCTCGAACCAATTGTAGTCACCTAACTGAGATATGCTTGCTTTCTTCAAGGCTGCTTTGTAAGTTGTTATATCTTTATCGACTTTGTGAATCTTTTATATAACTTTATCGGATTGTGCCCCCCCCCCCCCCCCCCCTGAGATTTTGAAAACTCGGCGCCTATGGTTCTGGAAGTCCCAAAACGTGTAGATCCTTCAAAAACTCGAGTTCCGATCTTCGGCACGATTCCAATACTTTGAATATATACACACGCACACACATATATTATCTGTGTATCTGTGTATTATCTGTGTATCTAAATTCCGTGCCTATGCAATTACAATAGTTGTGATTTTAAATGATCCCTAAACTTTTATTATTTCTTCAACGAAGCCTAATTTTAACTTATGCAGAATACAAATATCTCAAGCGATTGTAAGGTGAGTTACATAAGAATTGCTGAATTTTTTTCACACAAAATTATTTAGCTCTGGAGTCTGGAATACAAGTTATATGAATGAAATATTCATTGATTTTGCATGGAGAATCAGATGATTTATATTTCGATACAGTTTTAAATATTTAAGTATAATAAATTACTGTAGTACTGTGATAATGTAAAATATATCACCACTGAATGTATCACATTTTAGAGATTTTTAAATGAAATTGCATTTCAGTTGGAAAGTGTTTCATAATCAATGCTTATGCATGATCGATCTTTCTTGTTATTTTAATCTACAGAGTGATTATAATTAAAGTTGCGATTTTAAAACGCTGTAAAGTAAGAACTACTGGTCAGAATGACCTGAAATTTGACCTGAGTATACGTGAAGCAATGGAATTTTGTTTGGCGAAAAAAAAAATTACTTCAAAAATGAACCAAAAAATTAGCCGCTAGGTCGCGCGTGGAAGCACACCTCTAATCTAGAGGTATGCTAATTAAGACTGGGCATGTGCACCGCACATTACAGTTGTGATAAAAACGAGGAGCACATGCAATTCTCATTGAGTGCCATCATGACTCTGTCACTGAAGGATCGTGCTTTGCTCGTAAAACTTTTCTACCACAACGGTGACTGTGCGTTAACTGCTTGCTCTCAGGAGGTTCGACAAACTTAGCTGACTTAAAAGCACGCATTACGCAGCACATCTACAGCATAAACTCTGATACACTCCGATCTGTTGTGGATTTTGCTGTTTTGCGCTTCCAACTCGCAGCCGAGTACGGTGGACAGCATATTGAACATTTCTTGCGTATTAGGTGTTTGTTTCATGTTTTCATGACGTTTCAATCTATTATTAAATTAAGTGATGTTGATTAATTGTCGTTTTCTTTAGTTGACTATTGGTTTCTTTCGGCTAACAACATCCCGTGTTTGGAAAATACAGCGCCGTCTATCGGTACATTTTTGAAGTATTTTTTTTCCCTCACCAAACAAAATTCCATTGCTTCACGTATACTCATGTCAAATTTCAGGTCATTCGGACCACTGGTTCTTACTTTACAGCGTTTTAAAATCGCAACTTTAATTATAATCACCCTGTGGATTAAGAACTCAGCCGCAAACATTTTATTTTGTATCAGCATCATCAAAACGATAGGTCGACTCTTACAGTGCAAAATACTTGAAAAAGACTTCTAGATTGTTTTGAATCTTATTCCAAGCAATAAGATGTTTCGAATAAGATGCCGGATAGCTTGAAAACTCGCTATGTGCTGCATTTTTGCTAACCTCTGCGGAAGTGGGCGCATTCGAAATGGTTTGGCGAGTTTCGTTTCGGATATCGATTGCGTTGTATTAAAACAAGTTAAATAATGCAGAGATCAAATATTTTTGAGTTTCGTTTTACAATGAATATTAAAACATTTTATGAGGGTAAAATTCAACCTTTTGAGCGAGTTCTCACCTCTGTAATTAATGACAGTGAAATTTGGCAAAATGACCATGCCATTTTTATATAGTAACCACCACAGATATCCAGATCATATCCAGATGACATCCCACTGATCCGTCTACACATAAAAGGACACATCCAATGGATGTGCATCATAGGCGCCGAGTTTTCAAAATCTGAGGGGGGGGGGGGGGCACAATCCGATAAACTTATACAAAAGATTCACAAGGTCGATAAAGATATAATAATTTACAAGACCTTCTTGAAGAAAGCAAGCATATGTCAGTTAGGTGACTACAATTATTTCGAGGGCATTATAAGCCCCTACTTCAGGCCAAAAGCGCATGCGCCCTTAACAACCGCCAAAAACGAACTGCCCAACGAACGGCAATAGTGGTTGTTAAGCGCAAACTAATATTTTGGCCTGAAAAAGGGGGCTTATAATGCCATCAAAATAACTGTAGTCACCTAACTGACATGCACTCCCTAAAGAAAGTTTGGTAAGTTATGGGCTTAGCAGTTTTGGAGTGGGATAACCGAGGGGTTAAGTCATGAGGATTCTACTCGGAGGATCCGAGTTTGATCTCCAGTTTTACCTAAACTGTCCCAGTGTACGAACACGTTAAATTTGTGGGTTTGAAAGTCTTTCCGAGCGGTTGGTAGCAAAAGAAGGAGGGTCAGCCCCTGTGGATGTCGCCCCCACTGGGTTCCAGTCTAAATTAGATGGCGATCTAAACAAATATCTTTCACCTTCGGGAGGTCGGACGGGCTGGGTCGAAAGAAAGAAATCCGTAGTTTTATTTATTGTACGATAAATATTTTTAATCTTTTTAGGCCTGCGTCACTCTAGTTTACCACTTATAAAACTTGAGCTCTTGGACTCCTGAACTCACTCCTTTCTTGACGTACGAGATGCCATCGTCTACGCATTGCATTTCCTCCCTTCGAGGAGCAATTAGGGGTTGAAAGTGAAGAGGGGGGGGGGGAGGTTACACGCCTAGTGCCTTTTAGCGTTGCCACCCATACAGGTAATGTTTGTAGTCCCCCTAGCTAGAATCCGTCACTTTATGCTCTTTAGCATATTGTTGATTACCCACACCAGACCCAGATATGATCGGTGGGATCTCTATAGAGATTTCTCAAGGAGTGGGGCTATTGCATTTAATTTTTTCCTTAATGTGTATGATGGACCTAAAGGGGCGATCATGCTCCGTTTTCCCTGGACCAATCTGGGAGCAAGTATCCGGGCCCCACTGAAGGTAAAAAATGATAAAGTTGCAAAACAATAAAATCAAAAACTGGAGTTCTCTAACGAAACCCTAAGATTTCGTCATATTTAAATTTATAAGAATCTGGATGTCCATGCCATCATGTGAGTAAAATATACAAAAACAAGTTTAAGAAAATAAAAACGTGGGCGTGGAGCACAAGCATAACAAGCGATATTTTTACCAAACTGGGATTTTCCCATTAAATAACACCTGACTGTATACAGCAATTTCTGGAAAAGTACCATTTTCGTTAAAATTATAGCATTGTCATGTTTCACCAATCCCTTTTAATTAAAGCTCTAATATAGTTATATTATTTAATTTGAAAACACCTATCAGTATAATTTCATAGAATGTGATACTCGAGCCATTATAACATATATACTTACCAGTGTTGCGCTGCAAATTAAAATCTGCATGTTTAATAATGCTGGTCTTTCAGCAGTTTGGAGATTTCTCACTCAAAAAAAAATTTTTGCTGTTTTAATTTAAATTTATCCATGAGAAATAAGTATGTTTTTATATAATTGCAAATCTAAATATAATCTTTACGAATAGCACAAAAATATTGGGATTTTTTATTTTCATCACAAACCAAATTGAAACCTTTATTACAAGAACCAAAACATCGCACTGCCGTCAGCATCACAAACATCACTCATCTGAGACCACACCAGTTGAACATATGCCAAGCATTCCTACAAATCGCAACCATTTTTCCACAAGGTTCCTACGAATCCCATATTTTCTAATTTCTCATGTTTTATAATTCTAGATCAATGAATTGGTGCTGTTGGCTGCCAAACGTCCGGCGTTCACCAGGAATAAAGCTCCCGGAGGGGAAGGGGGTGTTTGCAGCTTCAAAAGTAATGAATGCCACCTGTGAAAACGGCACTGGTACATAGAATCGAGGAGTCATTACAGATAAGATCTCTTTGGATAGACCAAATAAGTCATCTCTACTTCGTGGTTATCATTTATAGTTATTACTGGAGGAGCTATTTTTTGGAAATGCCAATCCCATGGCTGTGAATATTCCGTTTGTCTTTGAATTAGGTGGTCAGTCGAAAAAGTTCTGTTAACCAGGTGTTTTTGTTATTAGCGTCAACATGTTTCCTGAGGGTAAAGAGGAGCTTGGTTTGTGTACGAGATAGTTTACGGCGATATGGTAAGGAAGATGGGAATTGAGCAGGATTTTCTTTGAATTATTTTTATGTTTAAAAAGTTTCATTTTTTGGTATTTGGCGAAATATGAAGTTAAAAAAAATCTTGACATTCCCCACAGGGGGCAAAGCCCCCCTCTGGAAAAGTTCAGCGGGGGCTCATGCCCCATTGCCCCCCGTAGTCGGCGCCTATGATGTGCATACGTAACGTAATCTGGATCATCTATTTATGTCTATTTTGCGTCCGAAAATTGCATGCTCTGGATGATGAACAGAGTATTGGTCTATTTTTTCATCCACGATGTATGTAATGTGGACTAGATCGTCCATATTGCTAACGTTTACACCCACCTGGACGAGAACCTGTGGTGGTGGTGTGGGGGGGGGGGTGTCCCAGATTCCCCGATGAGCAGCATTGCGTCACTCACATCGCTACGAAAGACTTGCCGGCTATGTCCTCGGCTCTGGAAAATTCCTTTGGAGCTGACGGCATTGCGCGGGATCAGAAATCGAAAGGTTCCGAGTTTGAACCTATCCCCCCCTCCCCCCCCCCCCCTAAGGCCCATCCTATGATTCTCGTCCAATTTACTTCCCTAAATTACATGTTCCGGATGAACCAGATTTGACTCCCTGCACATCCATAGACGACGTAAGATGGGCAAAATACTTATCCGTGTTACATCCATCGTGGACGAAAAATGAATCAATCCTGTGTTCAACAAAATGAAACCCCCCCCCCCCCCCAAAAAAAAAACACTGTACTTTACGTGATAAAGCCTAGACCGTCCGACTCGTCCTGGGACATGAGCAGCAATTTGGACGTGATGTGTTGTTGTTGTTGAGACCCAGACCGCCCGACATACCAGAAAGGTGTAGGGTAACTGTTTGGACGGTCGGGAAGTGCCACCCAATTTAGACCGGAACCCAGTGGGGGAGGCATCCACAGGGACCGTACCCTCCTTCCCCTACCACCCACCTCTCGGAAGGACTTACGGAGCCACATGTTTAACGTGATCGTACTCCGCATGAACACGGCGGCAGTTGTGGCCGAATTTATGAGTCGGTGAACCTTCCGCGACTTCTGGAAGTACACCACTCTATATATCCACGAGTTAAATTGTATTTAAAGAAGCATTTTTTTTTTTAATTTATAAAGTTTATAAATTGAATTATATATATCCTCCACTTTTGTGAAAGGAAATAATAGACAAGGATGATTTTATGTATTGTCTGTAACACTCAATATATTTTATCTATTTTTCAAGTTCGTACTGACGACCCTGCCATTGGTGTCTTAAACGATTTCGACTTTTTGCCACTATGAAGTTTAAAACTCTTCTATTTAGTCCCATGTTTATGACAATGGTGGTTCTCCTTGAACCAAGTATGAGGCAAAACAGCTTTGGACAACTACCAGACACATTATCCGAATATATAAATGAAAACTATCCGAAGAAAGATCCAATGGGTTGTTGTTGTTGAAACCCAGACCGTCCGACCTACCAGAAAGGTGTAAGGTAACTGTTTGGACGGTCGGGAAGTGCCACCCAATTTAGACCGGAACCCAGTGGGGGAGGCATCCACAGGGACCGTACCCTCCTTCCCCTACCACCCACCTCTCGGAAGGACTTACGGAGCCACATGTTTAACGTGATCGTACTCCGCATGAACACGGCGGCAGTTGTGGCAGCGCTCAAACCACTGAACTACCGCGCCCGAAATGTGCCAACAGCACGCGGTGTTCCCAGGTGGTCATCCACCCAAGTACTAACCGCACCCGATGCTGCCTGACTTCGGTGATCTAACGAGAACCGGTGTTATCAGCACGGTAAGGCCGTTGGCCTGGACGTGATGTGTTGAAAGCCCAGACCACACGACCAACCCGAAGGCTTCTGGCAGCTTATTGTGTGGCCGGTGGATGTGATGTGTGTCGTCATTTTGTTTTTCAAGTTGAATCGGTTTGTATTCTGAAATTTACAGAACGACTGTTAATGTCATGTCGAATCACATACTTGATTTTGATAAATTTATACTTGTTAAATACACAAAATACTGCTACTGAAATGTATTGTAACTTTCAGATATTTTAAATATTTTATGTGGTAGCAATTGATGTGGGAGCAATACAAACTCATATTTTCAACTATGTTAGAAACGTCTGCAGTGAAGGAATTTGAATAATAACCAAGAAACTGCTATTGCAGTCCTTCTAAAAATGAAAGTCAGGCTGATGAGAAGAAAATCACTAAGTATATAGTATTGACATTTTATATAAAGTACGCCAAAAGTAGTTATTCCTTCTAACTAGCCCTAATTCTTATACCGAAATTTTAGAAAATAAAAATAACTTGAATTTACTTAGTTTAGGAATATAGAAAACGAATCAGAAAAGATAATGTTATATTCTTATTTTGTCTCACAAAAGATGTCATATTGTGGATAAGGAAGTAGACGTAATATGGATGATCCAGCATACGTCTATTGCACATCCATTTTACATCCATAGGTGGTATCTGGATATTCATCAGATGTCAACCACTGGATTGTGGATCTGTTTCGGGTGATCTCGATTCCATCTATTGGATGGAATCTATATGGAACCCGGATGTAATATGGGCACCGCCTCATCTAGTGACCCGTTTTCTCAGTTCTAAAAGTGGAAACTTTAACGAGCTTTCACAGTATATACACATATATTTAATTTACAGCATAATCACCCAGAAATACACAGATCAATAAGGAGTCTCTGATTCGGTATCAGGTTCTGATAGTCCTTTCACGTTTTAAATCAATGTTTCTTTTTCAGTTTTATCGATACACTGAGATCATGAATGGGAATGGCAGTTGGGGTGCTGAATTGCAACTTCTCGGCTGCTCGCTGTGCCTAGAAATGTTTAGGAGCTTATTTGAATGATGTCTCTATTCTTGTACATCTCGGATTACACCCTTGATTTTATGTTGCTTCAGTAGCCAGCCAGGATGGAAGGAGAAAATCGATTTGGCTTATGCAAACTATAGCGTATAGCGAGGTTGGAAAACTCAAATGCTTTTCAAATACACACTGAAAAGGCCATGCAAAATAATCAGAAATCATTCACACATTTTACAGAAATGTTTTTACTTGAAACGAAAAAAATACTGTAAAATCCTACATAATCCTCTTGACTTTTTTTTTATTGAACGAGTCATGTGCATTCAAAATTAAATGTATTTGGAAACAATTTGAACACTATGGGTGAACAAAAATGGTTAGATTATTCAAAAATTAGTTTTATTTTTGTAGCATTGACAGTATATCCAAATTTTTATGAAACAAAGTATTTCCGCTGGAGATATCCTCTATCAGATGCGCAAACTATAAATAGCTTTTGGGGGAAATTTCATTGGCACATATACTTTTCTGCTTCATTTTTGTCTGGTTTGGGGTTGTACCAGCTTTTTGTTTGTTAATAAAAACCTCCAGAAACTATGAAGAAAAGAAAGGAAGCGGGCCTTCCACTTTGTCGCCCTAGTAACTTCTGTGTTCATAGTCAACCCATTGCCTTTTCAGGAACCTCAGTCTTCTGTATTTTCTTTTCTGTGAAAGGCACATTTGATATTTTATGCCAATGTTTATTTTAAAAGTATTTGTGCATTTTAATTCAAATATGTGACACGAACACGTGATCTTTCTCCTGCGTCACATTTTTGTCCTTCAATGCTCTTTGTTTGAATTGTTTTAAACCTTTTGGACCTGAGCATGCATTTCTCCCGCAGCGTGCATCCCGTGAAGGTGATCCGCCAGTTCGCCGAGGCGCTGCGGTCCAGATGGAGGCTGGGGAAATGCGACAACGACATCTTGATTGTCGTCGCCACCACCGACCGTTTGGTAAAAGCTTTGCTATAATATTTCTTTACACCCATCACGCCAAGGACGTATCCAGACATTTTTTTTCGGGGGCAAAGTATAGTGAGCTTTCAATCCCCCCAAAAAGTTAAAAAATAAACAAACTATACTTGACTGAAACTTCACTGATTTGATACTGGATCACAACTGAACGAGAAAACACGAGAGCGCAGGCAAGGACGTATCCAGACGGACCCCCCCCCCCCTCTATGAATACATCATTGCATCACGCTGAAAGACGTAGTGTTTTTATGCTGAGAATACTTTTGGGGCCAGTTTAAAACTTTGCAATGTCGAGGACCTCCGATTCAATTTATTTTTAGGTCCTTCTTTTACCATAAACAAATGCTGGGGTCTCTCAATGTGCCTTTTTAACAACAAAACTTTTATAGGAAGTGGGGGTGGAATTTACTTTTGCCTAGGGGCTAAGGGTTAACTTCCAAACCATTTTGGGAAATGTCGCCTTACATCATTTAAATATCATATCATTGAACAATTTTGTAAACAGTTTCTTAACACGGGGAAGTAAATGTGTGCTTATGAGGAAATGTTGAATGATTTGGGCATACATTCCACCTACAGCAGCATCGAAGTATCTGTATATACTAATTGCCAAGTGTCCGTCTGTCTGTCTGTCACGCTTTTTTCAGGCACTTCCCGAATAGATAGAGACTTGCAATTTGGTGCACGGCTCGGTCGTTCGATAAAAACCCCTGGAAAAATCGAATTTCCGAAAACGTTCTATAGAGGGGTGCCCCACACCAAAACGTTCGAAAAGTGAAAAGTTGAGAAAGTATACTTTGCGATGAGATAGAGACTTCAAATTTGGTGTATAGGTAAATCATTCCAAAGGAAGAAAGTGTGCAATTTCAGATTTCCAGTATTTTCTACTTAAGGGGGTGCTGCACACCAAAACGTTCGAATAGTGAAATGATCGGAAAGCATGCTTTGCGATGAGACAGAGACTTCAAATTCGGTGTATGGGGAAATCGTTCGAAAGGAAGAAAGTGTGCAATTTCAGATTTCCATTTTTTTTTACTTAAGGGGGTGCCGCACACTAAAACGTTCGAAAAGTGAAATAATAGGAATGCATGCTTTGCAATGAGATAGAGACTTCAAATTCGGTGTATGGGTAAATTGTTCGAAAAGAAGAAAATGTACAATTTCAGATTTCCAATATTTTCTTCTTAAGGGGGTGTCGCACACCAAAACGTTCGATTTACCGAATAAATGAGAAAAAGCGCCTTTAGAATTTGATAGAGGCATAAAATTTGGTATATGGGCTAATAATTTGACGAAAACTCCCAAGACGAATACAGTTTTTCAAAAATGTTCGTTTAAGGGTGTGCTCCAGAGTAAAACGTTCGAAAAGTTAATTGATAAAAAATCCATGCATTGGAATAAGATAGAGATATTAAATTTGGTGTAAGGGTAGATAGTTTGAAAGGAAGAAAGTTACAATTTCAGTTTACCAATATTTTCTACTTTAGGAGGTGCCGCACACCAAAATGTTCGATTTTCGGAATAAAGGAGAAACGCTCCTTTTAAAACGTGATAGAGGCTTTATATTTGGTATATGGGCGAATCATATCATAGAAATCACAAAAAGAATAGAGTCTTTCAAAAATGTATGGCAAAGGGGGTGGGTACTCCACACAAAAGCATTCGAAAGATGAAATACTAGAAAAGCATGCTTCAGGATGAGATAGAGACTTCAAATTTTGGTGTACGGGTAAAAAGTTGAAAAGGAAGAAAGTGTGCAATTTCAGTCTTCCAACATTTGCTATTGTAGGGGGTGCCTCTCACTAAAATGTTCGATTTGCTGAACAAATGAAAAACTCCTCCTATACAATGTGATAGAAGCTTGAAATTTAGTATATGGGCTAACCATTTGACAAAAAAAACCAAACATGAATACAGTTTGACAAAAATGTTCATTAACGGGATGCTACACAGAAAAACGTTCGATAGGTGAAGTGATAGAAAAAACATGCTTTTCGATAGAATAGAGACTTCAAATTTGGTGTACGGGTAGATAGTTTGAAAGGAAGAAAGCGTGAAATTTCAGATTTCCAATATTTGCTACATTAAGGGGTGCCGCACACTAATATGTTCGATTTTTCGAATAAATTGAGGCAAGCTTCTTTTTAAATGTGATAGAGGCTTGATATTCGGTATAAGAGCCAATCATCTGATACAAAACCCAAGACAAAAAGAGTTTTTCAAAAATGTTCATTTATGGGTGTGCTTCACAGAAAAAAGTTCCAAAGGAGAAATACTAATATAGGGGTGCCTCGGGATGAGATAGACTTTAATGTGGTGTACCGGTAAATAATTCGAAAGGAAGAAATGCGGAAATTTAGTTTCAAAATATTTTCTTCTTTAGGGGGTTCTGCACACCAACATATTCGATTTGTCGAATAAATGTGAAACACGAATTATTAAAAAATTTACATTATTCGGGGTTGCTTATTGCGAGACCGTTGATTTTCAACGGGTATTCGGCTAGTTAATACTAATAATACTAACTAGTTGTGTTGAATTGCCTCCGCACGAGTGTGTGAAACAAAAATGTGTGTGTGTATACAGGGGTGTCGAAAGTCATTTTTCACTGTGGGTGCAAGATTCCTAATATATATAATACCCAATATAAATCCCCAATATATAATACCCAATATAAATCCTCAATATATATAATACAATAAAATACAATCCCCAAAAATTAAAAATTGAAGGAAGGCGCATAGTGTCGCACTATCAGAGACTTGAAATACAAGATTTAAAGTGAATAACGATTATAGAGGTGGATTATTAATTGCGTTTACAGGGTTGCAGAAAGGTCAAGGGGGATTGCGACCCCTTTTTCCTGGTTAGAAGCTAGCTTTGACTTCATGAAAACGCTCCCAGAGACACTGCATGCCCGAAACAGCAATCGAACGTGTCCGTGGGGATAAAATGACCGAATCCCAGACAACAGATAAAAAGGATCAAAAGAAAAGATCAATAAAAAGGAAAATTTTACAAACCAACATGGTGAGAATCGAGGAAAATGTTGCATAAAGCTAATAGACGTCGGACAGGAATCCATACGTAGAAATGTCACGTCGAAGATACAGAAGCAGCAGATTATCCTAGGTAAGAGTATTCCAGGATGTCGGACATAATTTTTATTTTCTGCAAATAATATCGCAATAGTTTGATAAAGCGGAAGGGATGTGATTGTTCCTGAGTTCCTTTGAGTAAATGCAGCTAGCATTTATTAAATTGTGTAATAGGAGAGTTTAATAGTCTGTATCTGTTCAAGTGGTTTACGATTAAATTACGTTGTACGCTTAAACTCAGGTTGGTGTTCCAATGGGTCAAATAATTGATCTTGCAATCACATTGATGGCTCTTGTCAAATAATTTATAACATAGCTTTTGTTCCAGATCATAATAGATAGTAATGTCTAAGAAATCGACTGTCCCCACATCCGTTCACTCCGATTCGATTAGTTCAAGACTCGACGGGTAGAATGTAAAATCAAACATGGTATATTGATTATCCACACCAATCATGACGTCATCAACGAAACGAAAGAATGGAATTTCACTGATTAAATGAGTGCCTTTCTCCTAATGATGTAAGTAAAAATCCGCAAGTAACGAGGAACATCCCCCTCCCATCGGGATGCCCTTGATTTGCCGAAAAAATGCAATTCCATCATACAGGATCAAATATAGCAATCTTGAGGCTTTTGTATTTGTTGGTTTCCAAATGTTTTTGTAAATATGATGTAAAATAAATTTCCATTAAAATATCATAATCTTGTAAATTGATATTGTTAAAAAGAGCCTTAAAATTAAACGTTCTAAAATAAAATTTTTCAGAATATTTCTATCATCGCTTTTACATGAAACATACAAATGGGATATTTATTTTTGTAACAGTTACTTTTTTGCAACGTTCCTTTCAATTTTCAAAAAAAAAAAAAAATTCTCAAAATTAAGGACTTTTTATGTGTCTGTTCGTTTCGCAAATCAATAGGCTTCTGACGTTTTCCGATTGAAATAATTGTACCCCATTTCATTAGATGTTCGAAAGATATCGCATCTGCAGAAAGACATCATTGAAAAAATGGTTGAGTCGTATTCAGGGATGCTCAAAAGACGTCGATCCACCCACATATGAGAGTGCCAATATTTCCCCTCTTTGCATGGTAGGAAAATTAAAAATAAATTGACGAATGAGTAACATTTTAAAAACTACGTCATTCTTCTGTGCGAGTCAGCCCTAGCGCAAATTGTATGTACTACGTAAATCTTCGTTCTCTTCAGTCCGGTAACGTAAACACCAAAAAAAGTAGCAACCGGTTTCAAAGGTAAAGCTTTTTCTTCAGGATATTAACCGCACCAGCAAAGAATATGTTGTTGTTGTTGACAAATGGCCATTAGGCAGCAAGCTCGCCATATTTCTCTATTGATGAACTAAAAGTCCCTAGTATTGGCCACTCGTTTAAACCAGCAAAGAATATAAGAATAGAAAGAAATATAAGAATTCGTCAGTTTTAAGAAAGAAATATAAGAATTCGTCGCCTTTGCTGGTGCAGCTGCTGTGGCCCTCTAACCTGCAGAAGGATGCTGCTTTTTGCTTCCGAAACCTATCGATGCTTTCAATCATCTCTTTGCTGGTATTAACGAATGAACAAAGTGTTTTGATTGCATTTTTATTTTCCATTATAAAGGCGTTAGACGGTCTTGTACTCTGTTTGGAATGTTGCAGTAAACAGGGGTAACCCACATACATCCCATCCAAAGTCTCATATTTCTATATAATTAAATTAAAATAATTAAATTAAAATAAATATAGCAATTTTCATGATATTTCGGGGATAAGTCTTTATGAAACATTTATTTTACATAAACTTTAATCCATGTTCCAATCAAGAGTTCTTAAAATTTTCATTTTTTACGAAATTATCTCCAGTTTAGAAAATGGTATTGCCCAATGTGAAAAGCTTCATAACTCCAGTTTTACATATTTTATGCGCAAAATTCAATTACACTTTTTCATGTGCTATAGAAATGGAAAGGTTTATCAGCATTATTATTACTTTCCTTATATACATATAATGTATAAGGAAAATATTGTGGCGGGGTCGAACATTCGAATTCGAGTTTTCGACGGGAGAGTAGGAACCGTTTTTGAAAAATTCATCAAAAAAAGTTAAAACTTTCAATTATAGTTACGTAAATAAAAAATCATTACTTATGTAAATTTTCATTAGAAAACGATTGTCACAAACTTTAGAACGCTGTCATGAACCGTTCTCGAGATACTGTACATTTTTCAAATAAATTTATCATGAATCATATAAAATTCATAAAAAGTATTAACTATTGTGAAATGTGTTCACTTTTCATACGTAATATTATGCGATAAATTTATCATCATTATTCTCGTAGATCTAGCTCATTTCATTCACGAGATAAGACACTTTGGGTAATAGCATTCTAATTTGCCGCTATGAGTCATTTATCTGCTTTATGAAAAACCTATTTCTGCATCCACAATGTTTGACGAAACTTTGGCGACGAATATGGCTGAATATTGCGAGTTTTTTAAATGTTGCGAAATTGACGAAAATATCGCCATATTGATAAAAATGTCACCAAATTGATAAAAATGACGCTACATCAATGAAAATGAAAACTAATTGATGAAAATTCAATACTTTCGAAAGAATATAAGAATCTACTATAAGAGAAGGTAATTCGGGTAATAGTTTTGTATTTAGATGTCATTACTCGTTTATCTACTATAAGAATAACCTATTCATGTTCCGGACAGCGTCATTCCGGAACTACAGCGGCCCAAAGGACGGCCAATTTTTTGCACGAAGTCTAATTTTCGAAATAAACTCACTAAAAATCATCTATTCAACACAAAAATCTACTTCTTTTAGGAATAAAAGAAATACTTATTTTCTATTGGATGTATATTTTTCATACGAATCTCAATACAAAATACCCGTCAGCTGCTTTTACTATGAATTCTACCATTCATCATTGAAAAATATGCTAAAAAAATTAATTTCCTTATCTAAATTAGGCGACATAATATTGTGATTGATTCCAAGTATGTTCAAAAACTCAAAATAATTCGGATCTTTCAAATCTCCCGTCCAAACATCATTCGCAAAACAGCTACTGAAGCTGGCGGCGTTGTAATAATAGTACGCTCAGAATCTGAAGAATCACTTGCATTTTCATATTCATCTTCAGAAATGCCACAGTTCCACGAATCCTTACTATTTGCATCACTTCATTACTGCCCCGTTCGTTTATCGTACTGTGAGATTAGAACAGAGGCGTTTTGCACTGCGGGTGCATGATTTCGAGTATTATATATATTAGAAAATGTAATGGTTACAGCACGATTCATTTTATTCAATAAAAAATAATTATTCATGCAATAATTATTCATGCATTCAAGCAACAATACAAATTGCTCTCAATGGATACGATACGACCCCATCCCCAATTATCTTATGCGACTGAGCAAAAAATAAATTAATTAACACATTGAAATATTTAAACGCGAAAGCTTTTATAGGAGAGAGAGATTTAAGCACATGCGCAGATGCTGAAACGAAGGGGAAAAGTGTATTGCATTGAAAATTAGGTTCGCTCACTTTAAATATAACAGGAAATAAAATTACGGATGAAGTCAAAAATTTTTTGTTAGAATGCAAAGATATATATACAGAACTTTTTGCCAAGCTTTAAAATTGTGCTAATTTCAGATATGACGAAATAAAAATTAGATTCCAATAAATGAAACTGCTGCTTGTAAGATAAAAGCTTGCAAAACTTCTTTGAATAAAGCAGGCATGTGTCAGTAAGGTGACTGCAATTGTTTCGAGGGAATTGTAAATCCTCTTCATCAGGCCGAAACGAAACAGTTAGAAAAGTATGCACCTATAAAGATGAGAGTTGCAAAGAGATAAGCAATGAGCAAGTCAAAAGAGCTAGGACACAGACAGCAAAAAGATTCGCAGAACGGATGGTATCGAAACTTTAAAAATATCCATAAACATATCCGTGCATCACGGGACGATGAAGGGTTCTTCTCCCGCCTAGGAAGGCATGGGGAGTTGGCACTGAGAATGAAAACTTAAGTATTGAAATGAGGTTTAAAAAACAGAAAAGAAATATAAAAACCGCTAAGTTATTTATAAAAAATTACACAGTTTAGAGAGAGGAAAAATAGTCAAACCCTTGAAATGGAAAAAAGGTAGAAAATGACAGGGAATGAGGGGTCATTAAGAAAATAAGAAAAGGAAGTAACCAGTTTCGCGAGTTAAATTCATCACTCAAACTACTAAATCATTTAAAGTGATTCAGACTAGGTTAAAAAAGGATATAACACAGAAAATAAAAAAAAGACGGTTTCAGATGCGCTATATGAGTTAACTTTATCAATCAACTATATAAAAATATCAATCCATTAGTCTACTCAAAAATTTCCGTGAATGAGACCGGAATTAAGAAGGATATAACAAAATGGATAAAGGGAATCTAAATGAGCCAACTTTTAAAATCAAAGACAAGTATACAAACAACTTTAAAGATTGGATGAGATTTTATTAGATGAGATGAACGTTATTGGATGAGATTGGAATTAAGAATAAACTAATTAAAAAAATGACCCAAAAGCAAAACCAAATAAAAACAGAAAAATGTTTCTGAAGCTATATGAGCTGTAAAGGGAGATTTTTTCCATCGTAAGGAGGGGTAGAGAAAGAACTGCCGATTGATCATTAATGAGATTATCCGAGTCCAAGTAAATAAAAGAGACTTCCGTTCAGAAGAGAAGTTCAGTGCGGAATGCGCGACGATTGTTACCTTAGAAAATTGAAATGAATGATTTTCAGACTGTTGGGAAATAGATGTCTCTTGATTAACGATCATTCTAAAATGCTTTTTGATATATTTCTTGAGAGCCTCTTTGACAAGACTATTCGACCCCCTCCCCCCTTGCCAGGCTAACAAAGGGGGCCAAATACTTTTGTTTGATGATTCTACTTATGTTAAAAAGGTGGAAAATTTATTAAATGAATGACCTTGTAATGAAGTAAAAAGTATCCAACTGGCATAGAATTCAGTTATCGGCTTTATTTATTGATTCCTTCAGTTATCAGCTCATATAGCTTCCGAAACAGTTTTTTGTTTGTCTTTTGGTCATTTATTGAATGAGTTCCTTCTTAATTCCAGTCTCATTCAACAGTGCTTTCTATACTCTCTTTTGACTTTAAAAGCTACTTTTCTTTCAATTTTGTTATATCCTTCTAATCCTTTGTTATATCCTTAATTCCAGTCTCATTCACGAATATTTTTGAGTGATAATCGATTGATATTTTTAGTGGATGAAGTTAACTCATATAGCTTCTGAAACGTTTTTTTTCCTTATTTTCCGTGTTATATTCTTTTCTGACCCATTCTCAACCACTGTTAATAATCTAGTAATTTGATTGATGAATTTAACTCTCGAAACTGATAACTTCTTTTTGTTATTTTAATGACTGCCTCATTCCCCTGTAATTTTCTATCTTTTTCCCTTTACAAGGCTTTGATCCCTTTAAATCCCTTTCTCTAAACTTTTTTCATTTCTTACCGATAATTTAAGGTTTGCTGTATTTCTTCTCCGATTTTAAAACTTCATTTCAGTGCTTCATTCTCAGTCTTCCTAGATGGGAGGGGGGCCGGCCCTTTACCGTCCCGTAATGGTATGTTCGTATGGATGTGTTTATGGGTGTTTTTAAAGTGCGAATTTTTTCGCTCTATGTGTTCTAGCTCTTTTGAATGGCTCATTGCTTGCTTATTCTCAATGTATTTGCAAGGTTCTCTCTCAGCTTTTGTCGAGAGCGAATGCTGTTCTGTTTCGGCCTAATGAAGGGGACTTATAACAATTAGAGTCACCTTACTGACATATGCCTGCTTTATTTAAAGAAGCTTTTCAAAATTAGATTGCCTAAAAAATGCAAATTCCGATGAATTTAAAAAAATAAATAAATATGAAGGAATTGGGTTCTTTTCAAACATTTTTGGAAAGAACGTTTTTCAATATTTCTATTGTTTTTTCATAATTTTGTCAAGACAAAAACAATGATAATATTTTTGGTCGTTAAAGAACACTAAAGAAGATTTGTGTAGAAATGGAGAATAACGCTCACATTCGTGCAGAAACATAAAGTAACTAAAAACGAATTATATTTAAAACGAATATATTTAAAACGAATTATATTTAAACGAATTATATTTATTTAATTCGAATTAAAAAAGAAATTTATATATTTATAAAAATATATTTATTATGTAAGATAATTGAAAGATCTAATAATTACCTTTCCTATGATGTATTATTTGTATCAACTTTAAAAGAACTGTTAATCTTTATTGCATGTTTAAAGACAGAAAAGTGAATTTTCAAACTTCGACAGAGTTTTCACTAAATGTAAATATCCAATGTGAAAGAATAATAATAATGAATACTAAAAGAATAATTGTCTGTGATATTGCTGACGTTTAGTTTATGTCCCAAACACAAATACTCGATTTTTAGCGATTTGAACGTTGACTTATATTCAGGGATGTTCCAAACATGTAGATCCACCCAAATTTGAGGACAATACTACTCCCCCCTTCACATTACCATGAATGGCAGGGAGAGTAAAATTGAATTGAAAAATATTTGTCCTTCTGTGCAATTGGATCCTAGCACAAATGGTGTGTAATGCGTAAATAATATAATGTTTAATAAAAAGAAATACACGATTTAGTGAGCTTGTAAAACGGAATAAAATTAAATAAAGAGTTGACTGCTCACCCAGAAAGCGATGTAAAATAGTACTATTAAGTGAACGAGACTACAGTTATGAAGAAATTAGAAGAAATATTGGGGGAAACTTAACCAAAGGTGGTATTTCTAAATTTTGGAAGGGGCATAGGGAGACTCAGTCAATAAAAAACTAGACTGGTAAAGGCAGCAAAAGGTGCACAACTGCAAGTGATGATAGAAGAATTAAGAGATTGTGCCTAGGTGACAGAAGAAAACCGTTTCGGTGTATACGAGGTGAAATGGCGCAGTGCAATGGTTGAGTGAAAGGACTGTTCGGCGCAGACTGGATGAATTTAGACTAAATGCTAGAATTCCACGAAAAAAGCCATTTTTATCTCTCAAACAAATTTTTATCTCTTAAACCTCAAAAATGCACTTTTTCCGAATGGTTTCTACAATTTTGGCCATTACTGTAACTTCAACTAGCAAAAATTGACATTAAAAGATGTTGAACTCTTAAAATTTATACTACTATAGGAACCCATGCTCTGATATCCCGACTTTAAGAAAAATTTAATAATCAATTCTCTTCAGCCCGGTTTCTGACATAAACACTATTAAAAGTTGGTAAAACTTAATAAACAGTTTCAAAGGCAAAAATAATCTCTTCGTCAGGGTACACAGATAGCAACTGCACCAGCAAAAGTAAGAATGTGTCCATCTGTGTGATAAACTTCTAAACTGATAGACGCGTTCTTGCCTTTGCTGGTGCGGTTGCTCTATCCGTATATCTTGAAGAAGGATTCTTCTTTTTGCTTCTGAAGCCGATGGATGCTTTTAATCAACATTATATGCTGTTATTAACGAAGTACTTTTATTGAAGATTAATTTTCCATTATAAAGGCTATTAGACGGTCTTGCCCTCAATGTCTGAAATGTTATAGTAAACAGAGGTAGGCGTGCGTCTCCCCCATCTCTCACGCAAGGACACCCCCATCCAAAGTCCCATATTTCTAAATAATGAAATTAAAGTAGATATAGTCATTTTTATGACATTTTAGTGATCATGCTTTGTGAATAATTGATTTTACATAAAGTATACAAAAACTTAATCCATATACCAATCTATGGTACTGTATTTATTGCGATATTAGCTCCAGTTTAGAGAATGGTGTTTTACCTAACATTATTTGCTTATTCTTGCCCTATATAAAAGCTTCATAACTCCTGTTTTAGATAGTTTATGCCCAAAAATTCATTTACACTTTTTAATGTATGACGGAAAAGTTTAACAATGGGATTATTACTTTCCTTACATACATAGTATATGTATAAGGAAAGTATTGTGACGGGGTTTAAAATTTCGAATTCGAGTTTTCGATGGAAGAGCACGTTTCAAGCATCCCTGAATACGAATCAGACGTTTTTGAGGTGATGTGTGTGTGTGTGTGTGATAGAGTCTGTGGAGACGAATAAAGCGATGTTAACAAAATTTTTTACAAAAATCACATTCAGTAAATATTGTAAGCCTATTGTTTTTACACATAATCGAATGTTCAGAAGCCACCTAAATTTTGAAAAAATCATAAAATGAAAACATTTAATAAAGTTACTTAAATAATCATTTCTTATGTAATTTTCCCTCAGAAAACGATTGACATAAATTTTAGAACGCTAGCATGAACTGTCCTCGAGATATTAGGTCAGGCTTTAGGATTTTGGCAGCTAAATAATGAAGTTAATTCCCTTCCCATTCATTTTTCGATTAATATTTGTAAGCTGCATTGAAATAAAAAAAAGCTGATAAAACGCCTTTTTAATGAATTTTTGGTCTAAATGCTTGTCAAAAGAATGGATCTTTTGTTTTTATGGGGTGGGGGTTGGGATTTTATTTTTTAACTTTAAACAAAAAAAAAAAATGTTCAATACCTTAAGCACGAAAGAAACACATTAACTCCATACTCGTAAATGATGGCAGTCGACTTTAAATAATATAAAATCTGACGTGTCCAACACATGACATTGCAGATTAACAAATTTCGTTATTTTTTGAAAACAATAACACAAATTAGACCGCTGAAGATCAAGAGAATTTTGGCTGACACCTAGAAAATTCGGCGTAAATTTCGGACAATTAACTTCATTATTTAGATCTATGTAGCCCTCCTTGTGAAGAAATAAAAGTTTAAAATATATTGAGAAAGGCTCTATAAAAAATTTTGGCCACGTATTTCCAGTTAAAAATACTTACAAACCGATGGAAAGTGGAATACGAAGGGGTAGTTACCTCATGACTGTGAAAACAATGCAGCGATTATTCATTTTTTTTTCGCATATATTGAGCGCAGAACGGGCAAAGGAATTTTGAATTCTATTGTAATATTTCACGAATTTTGAATTTCATTGTAATAATTCTCCACGCGCATTCGCTCTTCCAATATTTGCACTCTAAGAGCCTCCACACGCATGCGCTGTCTGAACTATCAAGGGTATATGCTCTATTCAAATTATCACAGGGCATGCTGTTAGAACTACTACGCACATGCGCTGTTAGACTCGCAACCAACTTGCGATGTAATATGTTTAACGTGCATCCGCTGTTAGCTTTCACGGGCATGCTCAGTAAGAAATACCGCGCGCATGCTCTGTAAGACCCTCCACGCGCATTAGACGTTCATTTGCACTGGAAGAACCTTCGGGGTTTCTACTGCTTGCTTGATTGTGTGCGCTAAACCTGACATGCGGTATTAATGCCCGGCACAATCCCCGACATTTGTTGTTGTTGTTTTCTAGGCAAAACGTTAACGTTGCATAAAGTAACATTTATTTATAGTAAATTTTACAGATCTATATACATCATAATAATCGCAGGCACATCTTTGCAGAGAGACTCTGCTGCAGGCGGATAAGTCCTGATGGGTCACCATTGTAGGGATTGATGTTGCTAGTCTCGAGCCAGGTCCGACTCGGAACCTGGTGCTTATAAGACCGACATTATAAGGTTAGAGCAAAAGCTAGCTTCAGTCCCGAACTTATAATTCGGATACGGGTTCCTAGCATCTTCGATCGATGTCTTTTGGCAGAAGCAGAGTCAGCTGCTGCCACAAACCTCCACTCATGCGTTGTTAGAGCCGTTTACACGCATGCTCTGAGCTGCAACTTACGTGTGCTGTAAGAATTTTGAGCTACAACGCGCATTCGCTAAAAGACCCTCCAAGTGTATGCACTGTTCAATCACATGCTTATGCTGTTAGAACTCCTACGCGCTGTTCAATTTTCAACGCACATTCTCTGTAAAAACTTCCATGCACTTCCAAAATATACTCATGCGTATACGCTATAAGAGCCTCTACGTACAAGCCTTGTTAGAGGAACCATCACGCGTATGTTCTGTAAGGCTACTCCACGCGCATGCGCTGTAAAATAAATCCTCGCGCATAAGCTGTAAGATCGCTCCTCGCGCATGCGCTGTAAGATCGCTCTTCGCGCATGCTCTGTTAGAGCTGCCACGCGCAAGCGCTGTGAAACTATCATGCGCATATGGTGTAAGAACCATCCACGCGCATGCGCTGTAAGTTTAAATGAGCATGCAATGAATTCTCTCCCAGCGCTCCATGTCTTCTCACCCTATTCAATCCGCAACGCGCACGAAATGTAACGAATCTTCACGCGCATGCGCTGTAACGAATCTCCACGCGCATGCGCTGTAACGAATCTCCACGCGCATGCGCTGTAACGAATCTACACGCGCATGCGCTGTAAAATCGCTTCACCTGCATGTTCTGTACGAGCACTTCTCGCGCATGCGCTGTAACGAATCTACACGCGCATGCGCTATAAAATCGCTCTTTGCTCCACGTGCACGTTCTGTAAGAGCACTTCTCGCGCATGCGCTGTAAAATCTCTACTCACGCATGCCCTGTTAGAACTGCCACGCTCATGCGCTGTAAAAATAACTATTCGCGTATATCGTAAGAACCAGCCACACGCATGCGCTGTAAGTTTTAATGAGCATGCCATGAATTTTCTCCCTGCGCTTCAAGCCTTCCCACTCTGCTCAATACTCAACCGTATGCTGTGTAAGGATCTCCACGCGTATGCGTGTAAGATTGTTGCTCGTGCATGCCCTGTTAGAACTGCCACGCTCATGCGCTGTAAAAATAACTATTCGCGTATATCGTAAGAACCATCCACACGCATGCGCTGTAAGTTTTAATGAGTATGTGATGAATTCTCTCCCAGCGCTCCAAGTCTTCTCACCCTATTCAATCCGCAACGCGCATGCGCTGTAACGAATCTCCACGCGCATGCGCTGTAACGAATCTACACGCGCATGCGCTGTAAGTTTTAATGAGTATGTGATGAATTCTCTCCCAGCGCTCCAAGTCTTCTCACCCTATTCAATCCGCAACGCGCATGCGCTGTAACGAATCTCCACGCGCATGCGCTGTAACGAATCTCCACGCGCATGCGCTGTAACGAATCTACACGCGCATGCGCTGTAAAATCGCTTCACCTGCATGTTCTGTACGAGCACTTCTCGCGCATGCGCTGTAACGAATCTACACGCGCATGCGCTATAAAATCGCTCTTTGCTCCAAGTGCACGTTCTGTAAGAGCACTTCTCGCGCATGCGCTGTAAAATCTCTACTCACGCATGCCCTGTTAGAACTGCCACGCTCATGCGCTGTAAAAATAACTATTCGCGTATATCGTAAGAACCATCCACACGCATGCGCTGTAAGTTTTAATGAGTATGTGATGAATTCTCTCCCAGCGCTCCAAGTCTTCCCTGTTCAATCCTGAACGCGGATGAGCCCCCACTCGCATGCGCTGCAAGAATCTCCACGCGAATGCATTGAAAGCGTCCCCATGCGCTATTTGTATTATGTTTTCAATTAAACAAGAATCACCGAAAGTATAATACTATTAATTTCAATCATCAAGAGTGATTTCTTTCGAAGTTTTTTCACGTCACGAAATGATTACAGATAAAAAGAGAGGTGTTACTTCACTTGTATTGAAACCTGGCCACCTCTTGATGGGACGTCGGCATAAAAACGCAATCTTGTATTAAAGAACCTTGCATACTTATATCTGCGAGTGATAAGTTTACAATAAAAAGTTATGATTTATGCACATATTTCGGTTTCTGCTTAAGATCTGTAGTGGTAGGCGATTCGATGCAATGGGTCCATTATTACAGATGTCTTTACTTTATTTGGTTTGTCTTTATTTCATTTATTGTGGCTGGAAAAGAGCGTGCCTCGAGTTGGGCAATTCTGCTTTAAAAGCATATTTCTGTACGCATCATTGGACGCATAATATAGAAAAAAAAATCGATGCTGAAAGTACATACATAAAATGCAAGATATTAAAAGTACCCATTAAATAGAACATAATTTTAATTATACTGAAAAGTAGAAATAATTTTGAAAAGATAAGAAATTTAGATTCATTCTACTTACAGCAAAGAACAACGGTTCTTTGTGGTTTAGATTTTTTTTCTTCCCTAAAGGAAATGCGAATAACATGAAGATGAAGAGTTCTACCTGAGAGACGGCTAAGAAAATAAATGTTAATTGATTTCCAAGTTTTTGCCATTTCTGATAGTCATGACCGCTCAAATTGGTGACAAGTTGGGAGACCTCCATAGAGCACGAACACACGGGCGTGTGTGTGTGTGTGTGTGGAAGGGGGGGGGGACTATTAGCGTAGGAAGAGACTGTGTGGAAATAAAGGGATCAACCGTTAACGAGTGGAACGCCAAGCAGAAATAGCCAATCAGAGACAAGTGTTTGACATCTTTTCGTTAGCACCCCACGCAGAATGAGAGTGACAGTGTTAGTCCTGGATATTTAGTACGGTGGAAGATCCGAAAACTCGATCTATTCTTTAGAATATCTGCGATGGGCGCGATGCTCTCATAAGGGAGGATAAGATGGCATCCCCCCGGATATTCATATAGATACTAAGGTACTTAAGGATATTCAAGGTCACATATACGGACATCAAGCCAGTCAATGTTGTATGCCTTATTCTTGAGTTCGCTCCAAGTTCTACGGGCGCCCTTGACCCCGCAGTTCTTTTGAGACATTGGTGATGGCCCCCCTAGACGTAGTGTTTACACTTCGAAGCATGATATAGAAAAAAAATCGATGCTAAAAGTACATACATAAAATGTATGGGACGGCTGGAAGAGGACTCCTACCTACAATAAACAGAATTGTATTGTTTGGTACACGGATGGCTCGAAGCTAGGCACCAGTACTGGCGCTGGTGTGTGCTGTCCGGATGATGGCACAAACTGTCTTATCCTCTCGGCAGCTAGGCTACTGTCTTTCAGGCTGAAGTTTTTGCCATTCTCATGTATTGTAGAATTTGCTATGACAGAAATTACAGGAGCAACCAAATACTTATCTGTTCTGATAGTCAAGCTGCTCTTATGGCCTTAGGAAAGTCCACTATGACGTCTTCCCTTGTCTGAGAGCGCTATACTACACTTTGTAAAACTGCTTGCAACAACGAAGTCATTCTTTACTGGGTGCCTGGACATTCGGGAATTCCAGGAAATGAATTGGCTAGAAAAGGCTCAAGTACTCCTTTTGTTGGTCTTGAGTCGGCTTTGGGTGTTCCCAACGAACTTACTAGAAGAATTGTCTATGACATCTTCAGAAAGCTTCAGTGCAAGAACTGGCGTAATACTAAGGGCCAAAGGCAGGCGAAAATGCTTTACTGCAACTGTCCTAATATACGTCAAAAGAAATTATTCAAGCTCAGTAGAACTGGCATCAGAAGGGCTGTTGGGCTCCTTACTGGGCGCTGCACCCTTAAAAGAGACTTAAATATTGTCGGTGTCACTAAGGATTCGCTTTGCAGAGGCTGCAATTATAGAGAAGAAACTGCCGCTCACATTCTTTATGAATGTGAGGTTTTCTCCGCCCATAGGTTCGAACACATGGGACGATATGTGATAGAACCCTGGGAGCTGTATGACATTCCTGTCAAGTGCCTGCTTATTTTTGCTTCGGCTACTGGTCTCTTTACTTAGAGACCTTCATTTCTTTTGGGGTAGTACAATAGACCTCTGGTCGATAATCTAGGCTCTCCTGGAGCCACCCGCCATCATGTCATTCATTCATTCATCTAAAAATTCACACCTATTTCTAAACTGCGGGTTTGGATTGCTCATTCATGCTATTTTTATTTCAATATTTTTCTGGGAGAAAATCTCATTTCAATACTTTTTAAAGAAGATTAACAACAACAACAAACCTTAATTACATTCAAATTTCTGTGGGTGCATTGCACCGACAGAAAGAAATCTGTGGGTGCATATTGCATCCATACACCCATGGGTTCCGACACCACTGGATTAGAATCTAAACTAAATTATTTACAATCATATGTACACGCATAAAGCCCGACAGAGGGCGCAGATATATACAAGATACATCATCATTTCGTAATGACGGCTTACACGGCCCAAACAATTTCAGAATTTTGCAGTTGTAAAGTTCAATAATTGTTTTCTTAATGTTCGATTACGAAATGTCCTTACTGATGAAGATCCCTTTTCACCGGTTTCAGAATCCTTCTGGTGGACGTCTGTTTTGGCGAGGTGAGATACGCTGAGCATATGGTTTGAGTGTGAACTATTTTTGGTGGGATTTTTCCTTTGACATCAGCGATCTCGTAACACACAGCCCCGACTTGACATACAATGCGAAAAGGTCCTTTAAACTTTGAAGTAAGTTTATGGTCTTGAACTTGCGGTCAGTCGTAAAGTACTAGATCGTCGCTGTTGAATGTCTTGTCGAGTCATCTGTGGTCAAATCGACGTTTGTTTCCTTGGTGAGTTTCTTCAATATTCAGTAATGCATTTTCGCGAAGATAAGGGAGGTCTTCTAGTTGTTCTAATCGAGTTGATTCGTTCATAAAGGTTCCAAAATGTAATTATTTTGATAGACGAGGGTTTATAACCATGTAACAAAAAGAATGGTGAATATTTGCTTGAACTTTGTCGAACAGTATTTATCACAAGTAAGGTATTTTGAAGAAGTGAGTTCCATTTGATTGGATTATGGTATGCGAATTTCGTCAAAACACTTAGGAGGGTGGCATTCACGCGTTTTACTGTAGAATTTGACTGTGGAGTGGGTCGATGTTCGATGCCATATTTTTTTAGAAAGTTTTGTGTATGGCGAGCAATATATGCAGGATTTTGGTCTGAGATGTATTGCATAGGAGGTCCGAAACACATGATAATGTCTTCTTCGAGAGATTCTGTTACTGTGTGAACAGTTAGAGACGAGGTAGCTCTGGCGATGAGTAGCATGATCGATTTGTACAGTTATGTTCCCTGATGCTGTTTGGAGAAGAGCAACAATAGGATCACTAGAAACAACTTCAAATGGTGTTGACGGGAGAGGACGATCACCTTAGAGTCCGCTTGTACGCCTGTTTGTCCGTTGACAAATATCACAACTTCTTACGTACTGTTTAGTTTCTTGTCACATTTTCGGCCACCAATATTGTAAATGTAAATGCTGTCTTTCTGAAATCAAAATCGTTATGCACACCTTTTCAATATCTACATCAACGATATTCCAAGCATACCACAAGTCAAGCTGGCCATCTTTGCAGATAACACAACGTTAATTGCACGTAGTTGTTCACCTCTCAATTCTATCAACTCACTGCAAAGCTACATTCAACATAGACATAGGATTCACTGGCTCGTTATCCAGAGAATCCAAATGAATGCCTCCAAAAATGCAGTGTGTATCTTTGAACCTAACTACCTTGAATTTAATCATAACTTTACTCTTAAAATTTTATCGAACCCATACCTTCTTCCCACTCCGCTAAGTATTTGGGCGTTACCTTGGACGCCCATATGACTTACGGAGACCATATAGAAACTAAAATTAAATCCGCTAATAAAACCTATCATGCCCTTCTCGGTAGAAAATCCCACCTTTCCCATTATAATAAATTAATTATTTATAAACAAATTATAGTACCGGATTTATGTACGCCTGCTCAGTATGGGGGGCGGGGCCAAAATCCACATAGAGAGACTGCAAGTATTTCAAAATATCCAGAACGAAATCATACATCGCGATCTTCAAGTCTCCGGAAATGTGCGGAACATCACGTAAAATTTTTACAAAAAATTTTGCGTGATGTTCCGCACATCTTGCAAAATTTTTACAAAAAAATTTTCCAAGAAGATTTTTACTCCAGCAGACCCTGTATGAGAGATGTGGACTAAACTTACGGCCCGACCGCGTTCTCCTATCTTAGGAAACGCAGGCCCAGGCATTTTCTCTGACTCCCAGAGTAGAAAGTGGAAAAAAAGGCGCCCGTTTCTTTTTGAAACTTCTTTTTCTGTAATTTATCTTTGTTACTATTTCACAGCCGACCCTCAGATTGGAGTTTAAAGGCAGCCTTCGGCTGACCTGGGCACTCCGTAAATGGTTTATCCTGAAACCTGGAAGAAAAGATGTTATCTCATCCCTCAGACAGGAGTCTCTTAGTAACTCGAATAACAAACGGTAGATGGCGCATCACACTTTGGGGATTACCCGCACCTCCTCTTGTCATTCCCGGCCCAGCTACTGACCAATTAGATTGCTTTCTAGATTTTTCCAATTAGATTTGTTACTTTATGCCGCGTCCTTCGGGTCTGTCGCGTGGTCTGGGTTTCCAACATCCAACTTTATGCCGCGTTTCAACGCTAGACAAGTACCAGTACTTATTCATTTAATCCACGTTTTCATTAATTGTAATTTAATATTTAAACTTTAAATATATTGTAATTTCGATTTCGTTTCGACTATGTTTATTTTGATTGCATTCGAGAACATAAAGTTGCTCTCTTTCTGATTTTCTTGTAACCTTCTCTCGCGGTTTCTGCCCCTAGCCTCCCATCTTTCCCACTAGCGGGATTCAGCCATCCAGGATAATCTTTGACTGCATCCAACATCAAGCAACCAGCACCTCTCTACAACGAGCCGAGGGCCTAATATGTGCTAAACATATTGCTACTTTCGAAGTGACTCCACCTCGAAAGAAATCGTTCCCGTCCCATCTATATATTATAAAGAGCAGTGTCCGGGAGTTAACATCAGATACTGAAAAAGAAGCTGGATATTAGATTCATTTTTACAACAATGGATATAATACCTGCTTTTGTGATTCTTATAGCAGAAGATATGCCATGAATAATAAACCGGTTTTTAAATGACTTACGGGCCTCGCTAGTAAATAATGAAACTCATAAAACTGGATTGAACATACCGTAATTTATTAGATGACAACGCAGAAAATCCTCCGAATACTCACGACACAGACCCATGTCGGAATTCCATAACCTAGGGAATTCAGCAAACACGTAAAATCAGCTCTATTTAATTCGGTACTCATTTAGAACTTTTAGGAAGCTCTTCCCATTGGATACTGTCATTCAAAATTCTATAGTGTGAAACATAGTGTCACGATCATCTGGGCTTTATCCAAAATCGGAACGAAGCGAGCAAGCCGCATTTTGGCGTTCAGCTGCCAAAATTTTCATCCCTTTTGGCAGCTGTAATGTATCGCGTGCAATCTATTCTATGGAATCGTACATGTCTTCCGGAAGATTTTCCAGGCCTCGCGTCCCGCAGATTAGGTTTTGCATCATTCAAAATGGCCCCAAACAAAACCAGGTCCGATTTTATTTCCCTCTTTTCCAAAAACTTTCCACAGCATTCCGAACGTGGATGCATTTTGATTCCATTGACACGACGCGTATTTACGAATCCAATCTAAAGCAGACATTTTTTCACCGCCGCGTTCGGAACGGTAACATACAGAAAATAGTGTACCTCTCGGAAGGGACGTCTTTCAGGATCTATCCGCGATCTCTAACTTGCAAAATTTCTAGAATGAATACTTTTTTAAAATAATTTACAGAGAATGGTTCGCTTTCTATCCACAGTCGTACACGGACGTCGGCGAAGCAGCGTCCAGCTACCTCTCCGTCCACGAGGCCCATCGCATATTCGTCGCCAACAGGGCGCAGTTCACAGCCGGGAACTTCTTCGAGGGCCTTCGGGACATCCTTGAAGGTTACTACGACGGCACACGGGTCATGAAGAATCCTCTGGCGCGGAAGAAAGAAGAACTGAACTTCGGCGCGATATCGGGAGCCATCATAGGGAGCATCTTGCTGCTGGGCATTCTTCTATTCGTGGGATTCGTCCTCTACAGAAAATACAGACTCAACAAGGACGATCGAGTAAGAATTTATAATGAAAAATTCCTATTCTTTATCTTCTGAATGTGTAGCAAAATTATTTTCAATTTAAAATATTGGTGTATTGCTAAAATTTGCCAGTTTTAGAAATGTTCTCACATCATATACAATTTCCCATTCAATGTCGACGTCGCTTAGCATGTTCATTTGAATGATACTGTTGACTCAGAACTGCATGACAACGCCCGTCCAGATACTGCTATTAGAACGATCGAGCGCATTAAAGAAATCAGATTTAATCGGCTGGCATCGCCCTGTTATAGCTTTGATTTCACACCGAACTGCTCTCATTGATTCAGTCAAAATGTTGAATGGCAAGATATTGACTGCGGTGTATAATTAGCTGCTCGCCGACTATCCTCATTTTTACTTTCCCTGTAATACATGGTAATGTATAGGGAAAGAATTGGAATCGTGCCGAAAATCGCAACGCCAGTTTTCGCAGGATCGACACGTTTCTGGACCTACAGAACACGAAAAACTATATTGAGCGTCTATATTTATTGTCTGTGTGTGTGTCTGTCTGTGTGTCCGTCTGCGCAATGTATGTATCCACTGTAACCCAAAAACTAATGAAATAAAATTTAGTAGGTAAGTCCCTTGTGGGTAACCCTGCTGCTGATTAGAATTTGGTACAATTCGGGATAAAAGAACCTGCCTTCTTTTATTAAATGGCCCGCAAAAATTGTCTGTATCTACGCTAATTGAAAAACTAGACCCAATTTCACAAAATTGGGTAGATAAGTCACTTGTAAAGTATCCTGGTGCTAATTAGATATTGGTACGATTCAGAAAAAGTAACCTGCCTTTCCTTCCAAATCGCCTGCAAATATCGTCGAAATCTAAAATAAAAGATTACGTATGTTTAAATATATGAATTAAATGCTTGTTTGATACGTTATTTTTGGCGAGGAAAAGAATCAGACCCAACCCATTATTCTAGGATTGGCTGTTCTCGAGATATTTTTTTTTTGTATTTTCGCTCCGCCACCTTTGAAAATAAGTCCAGTTACCCAATAGAAACGAAAAATAAATAAAAGTGCCCATTCAGTGCCATTTCATCTCAGTGGAATGAATGATTGAAACGATAAAGAGAACGTGAATAGGAGTCTGCAGAGAAAGTCATGTGCCGCCCACATCCGATTTCTTCAGGATGGAACGAAGTTCACTATGCGATGACTGTTAAACACATTGGGAAGATATTTATAAAAATGTTAGTTACCCTCGGGAGATGTGTATATATATTAATATTCTGAGGATTGTTTAAATGCCTCGCTGTTTAATCGTCTGTCAGTATGAACCGTTCTATTGTTGCAGGACGGACAGAGTCCGAATAATGGCAAAGGCGAAGGAATTTGCTCCAGCTGGTCGAAGAAAGACATCAAGGTCCTTTTCGGTTCCGAGAAGTCTAAGAATCAGCCCCCTTTGAAAAGTGAGTACCAGCCCTGCCAGACAGCCGAGCCGCATACGCCTGAGGACGGTGAGGAGGTGATCGATTTCACTCTAGCGACGCCGGACGACGTTTCTTTCGCCGACGAAACGCAGCAGACCAACGTGACCGCGGACTCGGAAGTTTTGGATCAAGACTTGACCACGGCTGCTGAGGGAATAGTAAAGACCTTCCCGGCCAAAAGTGAAACGAGTATCGCTATAACGAACATGTAATGGGGAATCATCCGTTGCTCATTTGGTGACTGCATACTGTAAAATTCAGTGTATGTTTGTAAAATTAAGTCTAGAACATGATCTTTTTAGTTGTGCACGCAGAAATAGCCATTCGTCAGACATATTGTAGGGTTACCACTTAATAGATTGATATGAGAGAAAACATTCCCATAAAACACTCCACGAGTGTATATCAAATGCATGACGTTACACACAAACAACTATTCATTGCAAAGGAAGTAAACATGAATGGCGAGCAGCCATGGCGATATTTTACATTGTAAAATGTTTGTTACTGAAAAAACAGGTGTTCAGAGAAAATGAATATTTTTGGGAAATAAAAATATATATCTTAGAAAATATATCGCGTTAGCAGATAATCATGCTTATAGACGTAACAATATTCATGACTTATTGAATGGTATTAAACTTTGAAAGCATGGGATGGTTTCTCATTAAAAGCAATTTTGGTTCACTAGTACCAGATGGCGTGCATAGAGCGAGCGAATGTCCAACCAGAAAACTTTTCTCGTGGTAATGGGAAGCCATGATTCTTCCCTTTATCAGTTTGCAGAGTGCACAGTACTTTCATGAACCTTCAAAGTGCTTGCGTCGTCTTTCAAATATCTCCTCCGTTTCCGTGGTTGTTGAAGGACACGCGTTAGTGCGATCGAGTTCTGCCTACTAATAGTTCCTCTCTACTAGTAGAGAAGTACTTTTTGCATGATAGAAGACTGTCTACTTAGTATCTGGCCCTCAGTTGTTACAAAACGTAAATCTGTCTAACGAAACCCGTCTGAAGAAGTAGGTTGCCACCCAGTAGAAAATGCGGTCGTGGTGAAAAGCGAATAATAGAATCCTCTACCACACTGGAATTCTGTTCTACTCCCCCCACTTCAGTAGCTTGCGGTGACATGAAACAAAAGAAGCAAGCTTCAGTTAAAAGGTAATGCACAAAGTACCTGGCACAGTAGCAATATATCAACAGCTAGGGGAATAAAAAATATCTTTGTGCATGCTCTAATTTAAGCAAAAATTCTTCACCTGGTCATCTCAGTGCAAAAACAATTTTAGACCAATGACACACGAATGGGAAAATGCTGGACGATTCCACCATAAACTCAAGCCAAGTCAAGACGATTTCTTACGGGGTGCCTGCGTCTATGACACGCAACCCCACATCTATTGTGATAGCAAGTCCAAGTAATATGCACTCTTCTCCTTGGAGGGTGCTCAGGTGAAGTTGCTTGCTTCGAACATAGATGAAGTATAGATGCTGTATTGGATGGCTGATCTGACGAGTAGGTAGGAAAGGGAAGGGGGAATGACTAAGGTTACAATCAGAAATGATTGGACAGGAATGATTAAGTTTTAGAAAAATATGCAATTTAAAGCTAGGTTACTAAAATATAATAAAAACAGTTTAAATTTAAGATTTACAGAATTTTAAAGGTTAGCAATTTTCCCCAAAAAGTGCCGCAAGAAAGCACAAGTCTATTTTTCTCACGAAAAATTTACAATTCAGATCACAGAATGAAGGTTTAATCTGCAAGACGATGCACAGAAGTTTAAAGTTCGAAATCAGTTATGCACTGTCCAAAAATAAATACAATAATCGAGAATAATTCTTACGAACGTGGACGGGAGTAATGTACACATGCAAACGCGACTGGCAAATGCTAGCCATTCAATTGGCCTGTGGCAGGGCCGTGAAAGAAGAGTCGAAAAAGCGCTAAGTCCTTGAATGGGAGTGGCGCCCTCTATCTTCAGTCAGCGAAGGGAGGTGAAAAACTAGGAAACACGGACTAGGAATCGACGCTTTTACCAGTTGGTCTCGTTAGAGCCAAATAGAATGTGTCGCTTCCTAAGATAGGAAGGCGCGATTGGATCGTAGATCCGATCAACGTCTCTCATACAAGGTCTACTGAAGTTTTTCTTGTAAAAATTTTGAATGAGAAGCCCAATACACTCTGAAATGCCAGAGATTTTCAAGTCGTGATGGATTACTTCATTCTGGACATATCTAGGAGCATTAACAATGCAACGCAAGACTTTATTTCGGAAAACTTGCAATCTCTCAATCTGTCTTTTTGCAGCCAGCCCCCAGATGGGCAGGCATACAAAAAGCCAGGTACGATGATCTGTTTATAAATAATAAGCTTATTTTCAAGGGAAAGGCGGGATTTCCTACCGAGAAGAGGGACAAGGGTTCTATAAGTCTTATTTGCAGAAGTGATTTTAGAACAAATGTGTTCTCCGTAAGTCATGTGGGCGTCCAAATACTTAACAGAGTAGGAGAAGGGAATGGGTTCATTAAAGATTTTTAGTTCAGATCTCGGTAGATCAGTTAAAGATCTCGGTAGTTCAGTTTGAAGATGCGCACTGCACTTTTGGTCGCGTTAATTTTAATTCTCCAGGTAACGAGCCAGTGTTCAAGGCTATTCTTTATGTAACTTTGAAGTGTATTGATTGAGTTTTGTGGTGAGCAGCTGCGAGCTGTGTCATCAGCAAAGAGGGCCAGCTTGACTTGTGGTATGCTTGGAATATCGTTGATGAAGATATTGAAGAGCAGAGAACTGAGATCCTCCTTGAGGAACCCCGGCCCTGATTGGACGAATAGAAGAGAGAATTTTATCAACCCGTACACGGAAGTATCTATTAGTGAGATACGAGTTGATGATGACCCAAATTTAAGTCGAAATGTCAAGTCGCACCAACTTGGAAATAAGCCCAGGCAGATAAGTTTTATCAAATGCCTTTCCCACGTCGAAAAATACTATGCTAGTATAATGTCTGTTGATAGCGTTTTGATGGATAGTTTCAACAACACGCATAAGTTGGGACTGAGTTGAATGCTCAGTTCGAAATCCGTGCTGGTCAGGTATCAAAATATTTTTCGAACGGCAGAAACTATCCAAACGTCTAAGCAACACCAATTCATAGATTTTCGAGAAATTGGAAAGCAGGCATATTGGTCTGAAGTTCTCGGCAAGCGAGAGATTTTGATTCGGTTTTGGAATAGGGAGGACGACAGCAGTTTTACAACTTTGGGGGAAAAAGCGACGATCCATCATGTGATTCAAGAGCATGATAATCCAGCAGAGATACAAGTCCGGGAGATTTTTAATGATACGATTACTAATGTGATCAAGACCGGGGGATTTCTTGACTTTTAATCCATCAACGATATGTAGAATTTCAGCCAGAGAGATTCTCTCTAAGTCGTTTGGTGCTTGAACGTGTAATGCATTGTGATTGGTCTGTTGTAGTTCGTATTCAGTGTCTGTGTGTGGCTGAAGTTGTGGTCAATGTGTGGTAAAAATTGGAGTTCCAAGCTATTTGCGAACAAATTAGCTTTTTCCTCCGCAGTCTGGGCGAGTTCATTTGGGCCGTTAAGGGGCGGAATTGCTGTCTTGGTGGATCTCATGTTCTTAGCTGCTCGCCAGAGACTGTGATTTGTAGGTGTAAGTCCCTCAAGGTGTGTTTTCCAGCGTTGCTGGGTGTGTGTTTTAATCATAGCCTTGATCTCGTTATGAAGTTTACGAAAGCTGGCGCTGTAATCAGGGAATCTAGTGCGGTGCAATCCTTTCGTAACCGATTCCACTGCTTAATTTTGTCCCTAATATCATCAGGTAGAGTGTCATAATTAGGTCGAGATTTTTTTGTTTCGAGGTTGAAGCAACTGCCTCTAGCAGTACATGATTCATATCAATGACACATTTTTCTATGTCATCAGTGCTGGTAATTTTGAGGGGGGGGGGGCTTTCGAATTTTGAAGGATGTACCTAAAGTCATCTCAATTTGTATGGAGCTCCTCCGGATGGTGTAAGTTAAATTATTGAAGTTGAGGGTCAGTACCACAGGAAGGTGATCAGAAGTCAGATTTACGTCTGTTCTAATCGTATAGTTAAAAGGAATGTTTCGAAAAATAGCCAGGTCGATAGTACTTGTGTTTCTACTTCCTGTGGTGAAGTGGGTCGGAGTCGGAGGAGCTATGATCCTGAGGTTGGCGCACTGGGCCAATCGTATTAGCGCAAGTTCATTGCAGTTCGAAGCTGTGTCCCAGTTGCAATGGCGAGAATTTAGGTCACCAGCTATGATCATGTTACTGCTGAGTCTAAAAAGTGCTTCAACATCGTTAGCATGGGAACGATGAGAATTTGATGAAGGGATATACACTGAAGCAAGTGCAATAGGGACAAAATTTGGAAAAGTGACCTTAACGAGCGTGACTTCAAGCTTCTCAAAAGCCGGGGCGCTCATACGGTGATAGGGAATATTATTTTTGATGTAAAGTGCAGTGCCGACAGAACTTATCCTGTAATTCGAAGCAGGGCCATGGGACGGTCAGAAAAGTAAGCAAAGTAATTACAAATTGCAGGGGAGGCTGGCAAGACCAGATGGGTTTCTCTGATCATGAAGGCGTCGAAATTATTATTTATAACGTGCCTCGTCAAACTTGGAATGCACATCATTGAAATTCCAGAAACCGACTTTGAGGGACTGCAAGTTACGGGAAGTGGGCCGAGAAAAAGAAGCCAGAACGAAAGGGCGGGGGGGGGGTTTACCCTAGGAGAGTGTCGTAGCGCTGATAGATATGAAATATCATACCTATCTCAGTTTCAGCAGTACGGAGGTCAGGCAGCGCTTGGCTAAAGGTTTGCATAAGAATATCTTTGTTATGAGTATGCCTCATCGCCATGATAGACGATAGAAATGAGGCATAGTCGATTTGCTTCTCCTCTTGGGGAGGAGGTGTCTCGCTAGGTCCAGGGGGAGTGGCCAAGTCTTGGCTCAATTTTGGATTGGGCGCCATGGGAATCCCTTTTAAGTTTGCCCGAAACATCTAATCCATGGCTGGCTTGTTCGGCCTTACGTCTTAGATTTACAATTTCAGGGGGGGGGGGCTAAGGTTTTCTGGATATGTCCAGCTGCCACAGAAGCGTAGATTGGGCTATCCTGCGTGTTTGATCTCCGGAATGGACGTCATTGGTTCCCAGGTCTATATGCTGGGGGGGGGGGTGCCTAAGTTTTGAGTATTATGATACTGGGGATCCCTACGTTTACTGGTGACAGACGAGTTGCAATGATTCCTGAGACAACTGCGCCCATTTGCTGCATGCTTCCCTCCGCAGTTGCAGCATCAGACAGAATGAGCCGTTTTTGCGGGGCCCTGCACAACGCACGCATCTCAGCGGCACGCTTACTTCAATGAAAAAATCCAGAGCACGAATGGCACTGCGAAGCGTAGCCTCTTCTGCCTGTGTAGGCTCCAGTCTCACTTCTGTCCCCATTAAACGATTTATTTCAAAAATTTCCTCTGGCTGAGTCCCAGGTGCTAACTGGAGGTAATAAAGAGGGAGAGGTTGCTTACTTCCTCTCCGGGTCAATCTTACATTGCTAACGACTTTAAAGCCCATAGCATCAACACCGGAAGTTAGAGTATCAATATCCGTAGCCACCGCATGTCCTCGAATAACAACCCTGACTGGTCTGTCTTCTTTTAGAGAGAAGGATTTAAATTGAACCCCGGACTTCTTAAGGAAGTCTGTGCATTTTCTAAATTCTTCGCCATGATCCATATACATCTTAAACAATCTTCCTTCTAATTTAGGGCTTATGTTCTTAGCAATCTGCTTAAGACTGAATAATAGGGAGGGCCAGTCAGGCTGAGCGGCGCTGATAAGAATCGGTGGCGTGGCGGGGGGGGGGGGCACAGTTGCCGAATGAACGTCCATTCCAGAGCCAGTACTCTCCGGCTGCAAGTTGTTTGGGATTCAAACTGTTTTTTAATCCTAATAGCCTCTCTGTAGGCTTCAGTAGATATATTATTCCTGCTATGATTATTTTGGGTCCTAACTTGGGTCCACTGCCCATCGTCTGAATCAGACAGAGAATCCTCGTCATGGCGACGTCTTTCGCTTAAGGGATTTGCATTTAAATTAACAGAGTTTGAATTTGAGTTAGAATTAGTTAAATCTTCGTTTATTAGTTGCATATTTTGAACTTTATCAATGACATCTTCGGTAGCCGGGTCCACGTTCATATTAGTAAGTTTATGATTAGAGATTAGTTTATCCTTAACACTATCAATTGCGGCTTTAGGAGCCTCGGGTTCAGCAGGGTGGCTGAGGGAGGAAAATAATTCTAAATGCCTACATTGCAGGTTTCAGCCATCCGCAGTAGATCCAATACAAGTCCTTTTCTCTTCATCAGCATCTGGGCGTAGTCAGCTTTATCCTCGGGAGTCTTGCCTGCCTTCGCTGAGGCTCCGAGTCCAAGCTCCGAATCACGGAACAGAATGACCACCATAAACGCAGAAGGGGAGATGAAAGGACCCTCTAATGTGTCACATGCTCCAATGTATCACTCCATGCCACACGAAGTGTGTTCCGTCCTTTCAGTTTAGCAGATGTGGTATTTGAAGAATTCTATTTTTTTGAATTTGAGATTTCTCTTGGATTATTTAGACGTGCTATTATTTTACCATTGTAAGTAGAGTGCTCGAAAATGTCTCCGATAGCAGGAAAATTTTGGGAGATGGTTCTTTAAATTTATCTCTAAAGGTACTTTTGTACTTTTCTTTCTTTTTCGTGATTGAAAAAGTGGTACTAGATGTATTTTTAGAAAGAGAGAGTGTAGAAGGCCCAGACCACACGACCAACAGAAAGAGAGAGTGTGTAGAAAGTTATTGCTGCAATTTCAAAATCACCATGATAACTATCAAAGTCAGGCATAACAAGTATCTGAAGTGCGGATCACCACTCGTCTTTCTCATACTTTCACATTCAATAGTTTTTAGTTCTATTTATATCACACTTGTTATCAGAATGAAAAATAAAAATAGTCCCATTTTGCATTTACATGCATATTCTTTCAAAGTGTTGGGAATGTGCTCAGGCTGTCTTGAAACATTCCTATCCATAAAAATCGGGTATTGATAAATTTTTGGAGACATAATAATTTTCTATGTAGCAATATGAGGAATAAAAATTTCTCTCTGATCAATTTATGATCCTGAATTCTTACTGTCTTAAATTCATTGTTGCAAAATCCCCAAATAAAATTTAAAATGGATTCTGAACGAGTCGTTTTCATCCGAGTTTGCTTTCCACAATTCAGTGCTGGCAATATCAGCGCATAGAATTAGGCATTTTATGTCTGTTTTTATTCACTAGAAGTTAAAATGAGCCACCTTCTTCCGATGAGATGTATATGTGCGACAGTCGCAGTATCCAGCTGTGTCCCTTCCCCTTGCGTTCTAGAGGGAGTTACCTCCAGTCTAGAGTCACCTCCAGCACGCAGCGTGGTCTATATGGCCGAACATCGCCGACATGTGCCATGATAAATTAAATCAGTTTGGGATTATTGCATAAGTTGAAATTAAAAGGGGGCAAAACAATGTATAAATTTTAATAACAATTGCTTTAATGAATGTATGATATTTAATTAATGATGTATTGATATTTAATGTCAGTCGACGCTACTGACCGACTGAAACATACTCGCTACTCTACCTTAGCAAATAATAAAATAAAATCGTTTACACTGGGCTAGCCATTCTGATAGCCCTAATACATTCTTCTTATCTAAACTAGACTTTATAGAAAGTGCACTTAAAGTATACATTATGGACCGGTCATTTTTAAATAACCCGTATGGTCAATATACGCAATTTTATTTACAAGTTAATTGGAACACATTTTGTGCCAGTCATTGACTTTTCTTTTTGTCAGAGTTCAGTAAACAGAAGTGAAAGTGATCCATCACCCTATGTACTTCTTCTCTTTTCTTAACAAGTATTTAGTTACTTTTAAAAGTTCTTTTTCTGGTGAAGATATCTAATTTAGTTTCTGACATAAATTTTCTTTATAAGCCGCGTTATTCCCTTTAATAACTTTCAATTCCAGATCAAAAACCCATTTCATTTTCGAAACTTTTATGTCATTGCTCTGTTTTATCTTTCTACACTGTTGTACTTAGATCATTTTCTTTTGCAATGTACTGCTGCTCAAAACTCTGCGTAGCTGCTACAGTGCGCGAAAAAAGTATAAGGACAACGTATAATTGAATGAAAAGATACTTTATTTTCACTTTATCAAAATGAATTTTTGATATTTCTGATCTCTAATATGAAATTATACAATAACATTTATAACACATAAAACAACAAATATGAACCTTACAAAAGTTGACCTTTTAAAGATTAACACTAAAGAAAATATAGAAAAAAGTATAAGGACACGTTCTGCATTACTTAATATTTCTCTTAATAATCAAGGAAACAACCCTTTTTTCAAAGACTTGAATAAGCCGAGAGGTCATCGATGCTGAAAGTTCTTTCAAAGTGTCTCTGGAAATGTTATTCCAAGCTTGTTTGATGGCTAACACAAGATCCTGTTTACACTGATACTGTGTGCCATTTTTATAAACTTCTAGGGCTAGAAGGCCCCATAAATTTTCTATTGGATTGAGATCGGGACTGCGCGCCGGCGAATCAAGTAAACTTACTGAATCAGCTTCAAACCAGAGTTTTGCATTCTTAGAAATGTGTATGGAAGCGTTATCCTGTTGGAAAATAGTCTCCTCAAGTATTTAGTGGGGCCTCAGGTAACAAATGTTCGCCTAACATATCAACATATTTGTCAGAGTTCATTTTGTAGTTGATAAAGGCAATAGACATGGTTCCGTTTGCTGCAAAAGCGCCCCAAATCATTACTGTGCCCCCACCGTATTGACGTTTGGAAAAAAATTCTTTGGTTTTGCGCAGATTATACCAAAAATAGCGAAAACCATCTGGCCCATTAAGATTGAATTTATTTTCGTCCGAAAAGATTACATCAATCCATTTTAGGCCGAGAGAAATGCATTTTTTTTAAAAATTCCTGTCTTCGTTCCTTATGTTTCTTATTAAGAAGCGGACGTGACATTAACTTTCCATACCAAATATTCGGATGTTTATTCAAAACATTTGAATGTTCTTGTGGAACATGGTAAGTCCAAATTTTTTCTAACTTCATTTGCAGTTTCTTTTTTCTCGCAAGCTCTTCTGTTAGAACTTCTGGTCTTCCAGCTCGTTTTTTCATCCCATACATTCCAGGTTCTTTTAGAAAATTATAAACAGTTTTAGATCATTTAATTTTTTTCGAAATTTCATGCCCACTCAATCTACATACTTTAAAAGCAAGAATTTCCATTTTTTCAAGGTCAAACAGATGAGTTCCTTCTGGTATCGCACAAAAATCGTGAAGAAATGAGGCAAGTGTGAATTTTGTTTAGAAACCCAGTCTTTATATTTAAAATGGTCATTTTCTGCTTTCAAATATGCAAATTTTACTATAATTTTAGATGAAACAACAGTTGTCCTTATACTTTTTTCCAAGTTCACATGGGTTTAAAATTTATAAAGTAAATTTATACATATTTATTTTTGGAAAATTAACTAATTTACATGAAAAAGAAAATTTTATCAATATTTTTACTTAAGAAATTTGCATACATTTCCGTCTAAAAAATTTCTAGATTTGGCGAATTTTCGCTTGTCCTTATACTTTTTTCGCGCACTGTATTTCACTACGTTGCTTCATGCGTCATTCCAAGAGTGCGTCAGTACTGTGATCGAGTTAAATGCAACATGGATTATCAACAGTTGTAAACAGCACATCCTTTACGAATCAACCCTATTCAAGGTAAACATTTAGCATCCTAAAATCTAGCAAATGACAATAACATCCATATATTTGTTATATGTGTATTGTTATATCTCCGAAAAATGAAAGACTAACATTCTCCGATGAAAACATTTTTTGTTGTATTTTCAGATTAGTATAGAGAAAAATAGAATCTAGTATTGAATCGAGCCATCTATTTTCTTACCTACGATGCATTGAAACTGGAAACGCTTTAAAAAGGCTTGAAACGCTTTAAAGCTTTCAATTTTACGGTATAGGGCACTTTAAATTTTACAATAATGTATTTTTAAGAATACTGCGTGTTACTTTAAATGCTTGTGACTTAAAATTTTACGGTATAGTACTTTAAATTTGACTGCATATTACTTAAAATTTTACGGCAAAGTACTTTAAATTTTATAATAATGTATCTTTAGGAATATACTGCATGTTACTTTAAATGGATTTTTCTATCTACGCATTTAAAGAGTTTATTTTCGTAATGTATCCTTAATGTATTTGAAAAAAATGAACGTATATCTCTGCATTTCATCTTTGCGTTTCAGAAAATGTACTTTTTTAAGAAGAGAGGCTGGATTTTATAGGACCCCATCTGATGCTTGCTGTCCAAATGTAGCGCAGCACGTTTTCAAATTTAGAAATGGGTCGTTCGGAAATGGGTCGCGGATTAATGCAGATAAAGAAAGTTTTTAATTTTTTTTTATCCTTCCCTGACACGAAATTCTTTTCTACTCGCTTTATGCAAACAAAAGCACGCTGTGCAAACAAATCTTTTACATCGTGTAAAAGGACTTCATATATTTAATATTCGTTAAATTTAGGAAAAGAAACGGAAATCCTAACACATCTCGGAAATGACGATTGCCCTGGTTCTGGGGCTGCGACTCATCCTCTTTGGATTAGAACCATCGAGCTCAGTATAACTCTATATTTTACAAACATACCTTTTGGGAGACTCATTTTGCAACTGGTTTTGATATTTAAAAAGTGTCATTTTTTTTTCTTTTAGTATTTCAGTTCTTTCGTGACACGACATTTTTTTATACTCGCTTTATATGCAAGCAAATCTTGTAGATCGTGTAAAAGGACTTCATATATTTAATATTGTTACATTTCTGAAAAGAAAAGAAGACCCTAAAAAATCTCGGAAATGACGATTGCCCTAGTTATGAGGCTGTGTCCAATCATTTTGTGTTTACTAATTTACTTTTATGTTGACTAATTTGTGGAATGGTTACTAATTTATGTTTACTAATTTGTGGAAATACTAAGATTGGGAAGTGTTTTACCTGACCGATAAGCAACCCAATATTTGTCTGTTGAGGGGTTGGCCAGTGATATATATAACTGAGAAGATAGTGTATTTATTTATTGAGCGTGATATAAGAATGGTGGGATGCTATATCAATATTGCCAAAGGAAAAAATGTGTCAAGAAATTGAATGTTTATTTATGTCACTTCTATGTTCTGTCACTTCTATTGTTCCTTAAAATGATGTTCATGTGCAAATACAATTCTTTTATGGATATATTTTGAGACGCATAGGATCAAGGATAGTGTGATAGCCAAAAATTATTTTTTACTTTTGAGTGCATTCTAATGAAACCGCGTCACTTAAAAAATTTGTTATTGTTATAATATTTTATTTCGTTATTTCGTATGAAACATCTTCGAGCAAATGATGATGACACGGAAATAGTGTCACGATTCCGTTAACGGGGAAAATTGTCACTTTCTGGACGGGTTAATAATCTCATGAACTTTCCAGAGAGGACCTATCATTCAGGGTTGATCACGTGATACGAGACACATTATCTGTCGAACTCGATACAAAAGTCGATATATCATAGTAGAAAAGTGTAAAAATAGATTAAAAATATGAAAGCCGGTAGCCTGCACACACCAACCTTTTCCCATTCGAAATATGGAATGTTTCATAGCGTATAACTCACTATTTTCTTCCCTTTCTTAATTCTAAATTTCGTGATTCATTACTTTTACTATGAGATTCTATTTTGTCAAATCAATATTTTAGACCCAAAAACCCAAGTAGGACACGTTTATCGCATAGCTGGTTTCCTATTTATGTTGGATTCGTCTTATACATGCTTATACGTCAATACGTCTTATACGTCAATATTTGCAAGGAAATGGAATATTAAATCCTGTAAGATTTATCAAAGAAATCTTATGAGCGACAGTACTTCATTATTGATAAATGAACAGACTCAACGTCAATGGCTGCGCAAATAAGTTGTAGAATGTTTACAATCGTTTCAAAAACACGTGATCTGTTTTCTTTATCAGTGTACTGATGAAGAAAACACATGATATGTTTTCGAAACGTTTTCATCATTCTAAATCTTATCATTCTAAAATTCATTTGCCAGCTAGGGTCTATTTATGTATTGCTTTTCTGTATTGACGTCACTAACAGGCCACTCAATCCAATTCACATTCTATTTATTATGTACACAAAAATATGTTATCTGAAAAGATGTCGATTTATAAAAACCGTATTCCAATAACACACAATACAATCTCTCGAATACAACGCACAAATATGCGCAGATGCTTTTTCATCTACACTTTCTGCTTTTTCTCTTTCATCGTTAACAGACGAGCATGATCCTGGAGGTAGATCCATCCAGCTCGCTCTACTGCGTCTTCGTCTCTTGGATGCGGAAGATAATTCTGCGAGAAGTGAACCAGCTGTGCGTGTTGTCGAACCTGAAAATATCTGAAACGAAAGTCTGGAATGTAATATCTCCACATATCATAATCAATTGACATCTATCTCACTTCACACGGACGCTTTGGACGGAAGACGGGGACCGATTTTCTGTGTCGTGCCCACAGCGTGGACGATATTTGAAACAGTTTGCGGGACCACCTGGATAAAGTCCACTTGACGACACAATTTGATACTTTTTTTTAAAATATTGTCGAGATGATGATCATGAATGATTCACTGAGTCTGAAAATTAAAATTGAGATTTTTTTGGTAATCCCTGTGAGAATTATTAATACGATATTCTTGATTCAAAATATTGCGAGTACAGATAGTAGTTAGAGTCAAAATATTGCGATATAGTACAGATAGATAGGCATAGTGAGGGGGGAGATCTAGGAGGAATCTATAGTATTCATGCATGGCCCCGTGTGTGTTGGGATACAGGCGAGAGAGAATGCCAGCCACCCTAATATGTTTTAACTCTATGAGCTAATGGTGTGGGAATATTTGACAGACGAAATCAAGATGTGCGGAGGGGGAAATCGAGGTGAAAATCTAAATCCTAGAGATCTTTCGCGCATGGCCGGCCTGCATTCTATTTTCACATATACCAATCATTCATTTATTAAGGGGGATACTGTTCGTCTAGATTTAGGAAGAATCTTTCTTTACATTTTCGATTTGAAAAGAATCTCTCGATCCAGATTTCAGAAAGAATCTCAATTTCAAAATGAACTCTTTGACTTCTCGACTTACATATCCCGGGCCAGGGTGCGTTGCACGAGTTGTCGACGGGCGTCGTGTGAATCTGTAACCTGAGCGAGGGGCTGGCGAATTCGACATTACTCTCGGGATTACTTTCGTCCAGGGATTCGTCACACTCCGGGAGATCAATCTTCCTGAAAAGAGAACTTACAATTAGATACACTATATGATCAAAAAGATCGGGACACTTTGGATGTTAAAATGCTTTTCAAATTTCTAAACAAATACTTGGCGAAGAGTTCTGTAACTTGGGCGATGTGAAGAACATGCTTGAACGCACACTTTCCAGTAAAGTTTCGGTGACGTGTGATGTATTTGTTTAGAAATTTGAAAAACATTCTAATATCCAACGTGTCCGGATACTTTTGATCATATAGTGATCATATAATTGGGAATCTTTAAGACATATATAGTATCATAAAGACGTGTATAGAGAAGGTTCAAAAAGTATTTTCCGTGAAATTTTGCACACACAGTATGGATTATCGGACATATCGGGATTTTCGATGGTGTGCAGATAATGGAAGCACTTCTTCTTATAAGGCTTTGAGGGCTGACTCTTAGGATAGTATGGACCACTGGGGCGCTGGAGGGAGAAAGGATCCCAATGGAAATGGGAGTACACTTAAGTATACTTTTGGTTAGGGGGCTTTTAAGTTTTGTAAATTATTTTTTAAATGGCAGAAAAAATCACTAAAAGTGAAAAGGGTCCACCTTTCATTTTGAAGTTCTAAACCACTTCAATGCTGTTTAGAACTTAACGAAACATTTGGGAAATAAACCACGAATGTTATCTCAGAAATTCAGCTTACTTGGAAGGTACATGCAATTAAGTTTAGAAACATTTCCTCTATAAACGGTTTTCCAAATGTATTTTATAAAAGTAATCTACATTGAAATTAAATTTTTGTAATCAGATCGTTACTTTAATTAAAAGAAGGACTTTTATTGTCATTAAACTTTCTTATCGTCATCCATACATGTTATAACCCTAAACAATTTCCTTTTTGAAAATAGTATTTTTTAAATGCAAATATGTGTATTATGTTCAAAAAGACACTGCTAAAGCTTTTGATAAAACTATTCCCGGGCTTATTTCCAAGTCGGTGCAATTTGACATTTCTATTCAACTTTTGACCATCATCAACTCGTATCTCAGTAACCCTTTTTATCCCGCGTACGAGTTGATAAAACTCTCTCTCCAATCTGATCTTTCAAGGCCTTGAATTCCTCAATGAGGGTCCCCTCCTCTTCAATATGTTCATTAACGATATTCCAAGATTCCACAAGTCAAGTTGGCCATCTTCGCAGATGACACGGCGCTTATCACTAGAAGCTGTTCACCACGCAATTCCATTTACTCCTTACAAAGCTACATAAAACATAGGCTCCTTGAGCACTGACTCGTGACCTGGAGAAGTAAAATCAACGCCTCCAAAAGTTCGGCGTATATTTTTAAACCCCACCACCGAGAATTTAATCGCAACTTCAATCTTAAAATTTTCAATGAATCCATTCCCTTAAACACTTGAGTGTCACTCTCGATGTCTTACATCAAAAATAAGCTGAAAACAGCCAATAAATCGTATAAAGTCCTGCTTCCCCTTCTCGATAGAAATTCCCACCCCTCCCTCGATAATAAGTTAATTATTTATAAACAAATCATCGTACCGACATTTTTGTACGCCTGCCCAGTATGGGGGGTGGCGGCAAAACCCCATATTGAAAGGCTAAGTTTTCCAAAATAAAGTTCTGCGTTGTATATTTAATGCTTCTGGATATGTCCAGAATGAAGTAATACGTCACAACCTTAAAGTCTGTGGCATTTCAGAGCATATTTGGCATTTACACAAAATTTCTACAAGAAAAACTCCAGTAGACTCTGTTTGAGAGACGTAGACCGAAGTTACAATCCGATCACGCCTTTTTACCTCAAGAAGCGCCGTCCTCAACATCTTCTGTTTGGTTCCCATGGAACTAAATGGGAAAAAATGGCGATATCTCGTTCCTCAAACAAGAGTTTCCTGGTTTTTCATCCCCGTTTGATGACGGTAGATGGCGCTTTTTCAGCTCTGCCCCGTCTTTCTCGGCCCAGCTACAGGCCAATAGGATTGCTAGCTTTTGCTCGCGATACCTGTGATCATCCATTTAAAAATCTTTACCACGTTAATTATCATTTATTTTTATTAATTTATTTTAATTTTACTTTATTTTCATTCATGCAAGCTTAAATAATTTAGCTTAAATTCTGCTTATCATGTTTCAATCTTAATTGCTAGTTAACTTCCTCAATTTAAGCATTCTGATTGGCTGCCTGTTTTTACGCTCCCTTCGTTTGCAAGGCAGACCCTACATCAAATACATCAACAAAAGTAACTTCTTCAAGAGCGGCTATACTTCATTGCTCGTGACAACATCAAGACTTTATTCCGTCTTGGCTCGGCTTGACTTGGCTGATCCTATCTCAAAGTTCTTGTCATTCAGATGGGATCCATTAGTAGCCTTTTGAAAAGACGAACGGCCGGTACAAACTATTTTTACTAATCATCCAATTTCGTTAGTTTAGAATAACTAGTATTACTCGCTATAGTGACTCGTTTGAGAAACTGGCTCATTCTACAATAAAAGGCAGCACTCAATGACTGCCACAACACGAAAGGAACTTGAAAATACCTCCAATATCTAACTTTGTTTTCAGTGAGCAACATAAAACTTCAGAATACTGCTCCTTATATATTCAAAAAATTCAATAAGGAATATCAAGTAATTAAAACATTTGAAACGCCATGAACCAGAAGAAAGAAGATTGCCTCACCCTGGATCGTCCCCGAAATGTCTGTACAGCAGCTTCAGGCCGATGCTGCCGTTTTCCCCGCGGATCTCCACATGAATCCTGGACGGCGCCTTCCGGATCACCAGGGGATAGTTGTACACGGATCGGGCCGACACCCAGAGGCTCGTGACACCGGGATCGGAGGGCTGGAGGGGCGTCCGGTTTCGAAGGAAGTATTCTTCGGGTATTTTCCCGCCAAAACGGACCTACAAATGTTTGGAGGAACGCATGAAGTGACACCATTTTTAACACTTTACAACACAGTTGAAGTGTTTATGACTTTGTTCATTATTCTGTCTGTCTGTCCGTTAGCACGATCACTGTCGTAAAAATGACTTTATCAAAATGAAATTTTAGTATGTTATTCAGACGGTCTCTGGAATCTATGGGAATATAAATTAATAATGTCACCTAATTAGTTTTGGATGGAACCCGCGTTCAAAAAATGAAAATATTGAACCTTATGGGACCTCATTTTTCAAACATTTTTTAAGCGGATTTAAAATCCGCAAATTGGTTCGAAAGTTTTGGGAAATATTCGAATGATCCCATAAAATACATAAAAAAAATTTCAGCAAAATATATTCAGTAGTTTTTTTAATAAAAATTAAAATAATAATTACACTCTTTATATGAAGAGATCAAGTGATCCACTTCAAAATAAAATATGGCATCCATCTTGCATCAAAATCGTCATTTTTAAAGTTCTTTTTAATTCATAGTGCTGTATCCGTCCTAAAACCGTTTCATTTTTGCTTAAATTCTGTGCATCTACATATTGAAACAACGCAATTACAATATAGTTGAGTTTAAATAATCATTCAACTTTGATTATTTCTACAACGAAGCCTAATTTTTTCTTATGGAGAATGTAAACACCAAAAGATGTAGAATGAGTTGATGCATTTTTTTAACGCAAAATTATTTAGCTCATGGAGTCTGCAATATAGCTGATATGAATGGAACATTCAATGACACAGAGAAGCAAACGATTTTTTCCGATGAAGTTTTAAACATAGAGTTAAATGACTTGTACCTCCATGGTTTTAAGTTTTTAAATAAAATAAATTATTTTAGTATTGTGATCAATGAAATGAATGAAAAAACGTTTATAAATGAAATGCTGCTTTTATAGAGAGAGCCAGGCGTGTTATATTTCGACGACGTCATTTGAATAAATTTCATTTGTTTTCGATGCAATTTTCAAATATAATAAATTATTGTAGTATTATGATCATTTTGAAAATATGACCGAGGAATGTATCACATTTTAAAGATGTTTGCATTGAAGTTGGAAAGTGTTTCATAATCCATGCTTTATACATGATTGATCGTATAAAACCTAAAGTATTGCGTATATGAACCGCCATTTTTCCTTTTTTATACCATGACACATAGCATAGAGAAATTATTGAGATTGAAATGCCGATCTCTGCTTTAGGATCTCCTGAACACGTTTTGACTATTTTCGGAGTGATTTCTATGTCTTGTCTACACGATAGCTGTCACGCATAGAAATTAATTTTCGGGAAACTTTATATCCGGCGCTGTTATCGAAAAATGTCGAACGAGATCGAATGTGTTGACATTCAAACAGAAACTTCGAAATTTTATATTTTTTAGACATAGCAGGGAACAAAATGTGACAGAAGGAGTTATGGACAGCTCAGGGATCGCGAGACTGGATAGTTTCAATGACTGTTGTGAAAAATAGCCGCGATACAATTTTTGTGTCCTCCCCATGGAAGTCCATTGTCAAGCAGTCATCCAAGTACAGTTTTACCTTTCGACCGACGATATTGATTTTTCAGATTTTTCTTGCAATATTTGGAGGGGTATGGATTCTGCTCTAATTCTGGTTATTGAAATTCGAGTTCGTGTTGCGTATGGATCTTCTTTTCCATGTGAAGAGCGCTAAAATGTGCAAAACCGGGGGATGGATGCTGCCATCTACGCAATGGAAGCTCATTTATTATATATTTAAAACACGAGCAATGAATATAGAGTCTATCCTCCATCTTCTACCCAATGTCTTCTTGTACAATCCGTCTCAAAAGAATAAAATGAACGAGAGAAATCGGATGACTTCCCTTATATAAATTATATCCTATTATCAATGAATTGACCAGATATACAGTCAAAAATAACGTATAAGATCCACGGCGCTGTGTTTCTATCGTTGAATTGCACCTTCGGCGATTTTCCGGATGACAACCTGTAAAACTATTTCAAAATACTCAATTACCTTATACTTCGCGCAACTCTAAATAAACAGACATCCATATGGATAGCATCCTCAATAGGCGATAGAGTCCATATATTAAAATACCTTAATAATGACGTCATCCATAAGGCGCCATTTTCATTCATTTAACGTCATTTTTGGAATGTTGACGATATTTTTGTCAATCTAGGGTGAAATGTCGCCACGTTGGCAATACTTTGCCAAATGATTCGCTAAGTTTGCCAAATGCATCATCCAGTGTTACAGACAAACGGAAAGAAGAGTTTTTCTTATAGACTAGAAGGTATGCCCGTCATAGGACGGAAATCAGAATTTGCGAGACATGACTTACCATGGGGTGTTATTTTTATCATTTGGGTGATTATTCTCGTTAATTTGGCAACATTTAAAAAAGTCGCCAAGTTCACGACATTCCGCCAAAATCTCGCCAAGCGTTATGGATGAAGAAATAAGTTATTCTTGTAGCAGATAAATGACTATTGGCGTCCAAATCCAAAAGCATACCTAAAGTATCTTTTCTCATGAATTCTTCTCTCATTATGTTACTTATGAAAAGTGAACATATTTTACAATAGGGAATATTTTTCTTTATTTTATATGATTTTTTTTTAAATATGCAATATCTCAAGGCCGTTTCATGCTAGCGTTCTAAAATTTATGTCAGTCGTTTTAAAATCACACAAGAAATGACTATTTTCGTAACTTTATTAAAGGTTTTAATTTTTTCAAAATTTCACTGGAAAATTTAGGAGGGTTCTGAACATTCGTTTATGTATAAAAACTATAAGCTTCCAGTATTCATGGATTGTAATTTTTGTACCAAATTTTGTTCGAATCGGTCCATTCGTTCGTCAGTTATCGTCTCCATAGATTCACTGACATACACACACACACAGACATCACCTCAAAAATGTTCAATTCGTGATCAGGGATGTTTGAAAAGTGCTCTCTCGTCGAAAACTCGAATTCGGATGTTAGACCCCCGTCACAATACTTTCCTTATATGTAAAGAAAGTAAAAAATATGAAATAAAATTGAACACTAAATAATCAAAATGTAATCGAAATGAAATAAAATAAACCCATTTTATTCTGTATAACACTAAAAATGTGTTAAAAATGACACGTTTAAAAAAGTTGGATGAAAAAACAGTCTCAAAAGTTTAAGCACTTTATGCAAAATTTCACAAACGCCTGATGATGACGTTGCAATGATGTTTCTCCTGAGAGGTAGGAAAACGAAGTGGTAGGAACTTGTGAATCAAAATGCCGAAGTCTTTGGAGTTTACGAGAGTGGAGATTGGATTTTAAAGTTAAAATCTGAAGGTAAGACTGTTCGTGAAATTGCTATTACTTGAAATCCATCAAAGCGTGGTCTATATCAAGCACTTGCCAGGGACTACCATCTCGATAGAAAACCAAGACGTGGACGGCCTCGTGTAACGCGTGTGCAGACAGATCGACGGATTCAGAGATGGGTGTCAACACAAAACATGTCCTCACGTCAACAAAAAAATAACCTCGGCGCAAAGATCTCAAAGGACACAATGCATAGACGTATCAGGGAACGCAGCAACATTGTTCTGAAGAAAATGGCTCGCAAACTATGTTTAAAACCGCGTCATAAGGAGGACAGAATAGAGTGGGTTCGAAAGCACATGTCTTATGGAGACAGGTGGATCTCAGTAATATTCAAAGACGAGAAAAAATGCAATTTCGATGACCCTGATGTCTGGAACTCTTATTGGCACTGATGTTTGGAACTCTTATTGGCACGACCTCAGGAAAGACGAAAGGACCCTGTTCAGCAGACAACAGGGCGGTCAATCTGTGATGGTTTGGGAGGGCATTTGGTTTAAATGGTCCGACCTCCTTTGCCATTATTACAGGAAGACAAAATTCAATGAAGCATCAAGAAACACTTCAGCAACATTTGCTTCCATTCGGTGAGCTTCTTAGTGGGTGTGAATGGGAATTTCAGTACTCCAATACCTCCATACACAGCTTCAGTTCTACCAAACAATGGCTTTCAGAACCGAGTTTTGGAGAGCCATCTTTGAGCCCAGACTTGAACCGTATTTCGAATGTCTGGAGTATCTTAACCCAGCCAATTGACAACAATGGAAGGCACTCTGACTCTCTTAAGAAACTTGTATTGGGAATAATTGAGGAAGCATGGTATTCCCTGCAGTCAGAAATATTTCAAAAATTGATTTTGTACGTTTGTTTGAAGTGATAGGAAATCATGGAAATATTTTCCATAAGTAACTTCATTATGTATGTTTTATACTAGAATTTTTTTGTACTGTGCTTAAACTTTTGAAGCAGTCTATAACCACCTATTTTTACTTTCCTTATATACATATAATGTATGAGGAAAGTATTGCGATTGGGTCGAAAATTCGAATTTGAGTTTTCGACGGGAGAGCACGTTTCAAGTCTCCCTGATCACGAATCGAACATTTTTGCGGTGATGTCTGTCTGTGTGTGTGTGTGTGTGTGTCAGTGTGAGTCTGTAGAGACACTATTTCACGAACAAATGTAGCGATTCGAATGAAATTTAGTACAAAAATTACAATCCGTAAGCTATTATTTTTAAACACAATCTTTTGCATTTGAACGCAATCTGCTATGAGAATAACTTATTTCTCCATCCGTAACGCTTGGCGAGATTTTGGCAAGCGTTACGGATTTAGAAATCGCCAAGCTGACGAGTTTGGCGGAATCTCACCAACTTGGTGACTTTTTTAAATGCTGCCAAATTAACAAAAATCTCGCCAAATGGATAAAAATGATGCTAAATCAATGAAAATGACGACTCATTGACGAAATGTCAATATCGTGGAAAGAATATAAGTATCCACTATAAGAATAACATATTTTCTTTTACTGTAAAAGTAGTAAATTCATTGCATTGTATAAGGAAAGTCATGTGCTGGCCACAACAGATTTTTTTATTTTGTGTCAAAGTCATGATAAAAAAAATTATTTATACATTTTGATATGGATTATATAAAAGGATTTGCAGTATCTAATGAGCGAATAATGTCCCTTTGTTTCATTTTGTATTGCTTTCCAGTAATCCCCATTTTCCAGTTATGCTTAAATTTATGAGACGGACTTTAGTTCGCTCCCGACTTTGTCGAATGTCAGAATATTTCATGTTCAGGGTTTAGATTTCTACTGTGCACGCAGCGACAGATTCATTTAATTCTTTATAATGAAAAAAGATGCTTGTGTAACGAAATGTCTAATCTTCGGACGGCCTCGAAATTCGGTACAGGATTAGCTAAATTCTTCGTTGAGTTTTTTTTTAATTAGTTCGTTTTTCAGTTATTGTATGCTGACGCCTGATTTGCGATATCGAAAATATTATCACGGAGCCGTACATCAAGGGAACGTTCTTTTTAACCGAATCCTTAGAACAGTTTCTTTTTTATTTTTTATTTCTTAATGCATCTATATGTACATGTTTTATTTATTTTTAAAAAATTCATTTCCCCGCATTCGAAAAAAGATTAGCAATATTCTATGGTTTGGCAAAATTAGGGGTGTGTTCCATGGCAATATGTAACATCGTAAGTTGTGGAGGGATTACAACCTCTAAAGATGGTCCCTGTACTTCTTTTGCAACAAATATAGGTTTCCCCAGAAGGACACCTGCAAGGAAGCCTGAACAACGCTTTTCCAACTTCATAGTCAGGGACTTCTCAATTTCAGAGGGGCCCACAGCGGGGCGCTTTGGGGACAGCTGACCCCTTGACCGTTTCTGGCCGCACGTGCGCCCGGGTACGTGGGAATTTTGGGCCAGATGTCACACATTAATTCTGGGGTGCTAACCAACCCTCTGTGATGACAGCGCCCAATAGCTGGATGTAACCCTTTAATATCCAATGAAAATACCAGGGGCTACAGTGGGGGAGCCAATGACGACCTGGGGCGTAGTTGTGCAGGAGGTGACATTTTTCGGATGTTCGAGAGAGTCAGATTTTGAGAAAAGAAGCGTGAATTGATTTTCTGATTTTGGAGAGCAGACTCTCCTAAAAACGACTGCAGAGATGCTTCCTAGCCCGAGGACACTACACCCGACGACGTTCAACGAAGTGTCGAAGGCACGCAATGTTGTCCTTGACGTTCAGTTTGGTGACGCTGTGTTACTGCTCTCTCTCACTCGAAATCGTACTAGCTTTACACTTGAGTGAATGAATCGGTGTGTCAATTGTTTTAATTGTGTTTTGATAGATGCATACAGTTATTTCTAGTGTGATTTTAACTATAATCTTAATGAAGGAATTTAATGACATTTCCCAAATATGGATGATTATGAGAAACGTGCGTATGGCACGGAGCAACTATTGTTGTAATGAGAGTAGACGTGAATGTCAATACGAGTATGAGATGGAGAATCATTTGGATTTAGTGAGAGTGTTAATTAAATATGTTATTATTATTTTTTATTTCTTTTGTAAATAAATGTGCTATTGTTTTTAAGTTTGGTTCGCTGTCCTCATTTCTAATTAATATCTTGTTGATTGATTATATGTATTTTATTCGACACGGCCAATGTCGGAGATCACTTTAATGGAGGATAATAAGAATGATTTTTGCATTCTGACCGGACGTGTGGTAGAAATCCACGCATCAGGGTGCATCTGAAATCTTTGCATTGGAACGAATTTCTCATTTTTTGCAAGTTCAAAGATTCTCAAGAACGGTTCGTCCTAAAGCCATGGGGGTCGCTGTGGTGTCAGAATTCACATGAAGAACAAGTACTTACTTAATATTCAGCAATTCTAATCAGTTTCGTGATTTTTGTAGGCTATTTCGCAAAAAGGGGTTGGCTTCCCCCCCCCCCCCCCCCCCCCATCCGAATCATGCCAAAATCGAATCAGTATCAGAATAACCCTCAAGAAAGTGGTTAGTAAAGTTTAAGAAATTTCATAAAATGCGTTTTTCACTACTGTGCAAAACGTCTTTAGTTCCCCCAAATTAAAAAAGCGTCTCGAGAATGGTTCATGTTAGAGGAATGGGATGAGTCTTATTCTGTTCGTCAAAATTGACGCATAAAACAGGCTTTTAATGGGTACAGTCATGCTATGTTATTTTAGATATTGCCGATTTTTGCGAGCCATTGCGCAAAAAAAAAGACAGATCTATAATCGCACCACATCTAACCCACAAGCAACGTATCTACCCAATTTTGTGAAATTAGTTTCTCATCTAAAGCGGACACATCCCAGGCTATTTCGCCAAAAAAAGGCAGGCTCTTTTATCCCCCAATGTAATCAGCACTAGGGTCACCCGCAAGCAACTCACCTATAACGTTTTATGAAATTGGGTCCATTTGTTTTTGAGTCAGAGTGCGCTACATATATACATTGCGCAGGTATACATACACGCGCACAGACGTCACGCAAAAAATATTTTTTTCGCGTTCTAGGGTGTTCGAAACGAGTCAACCCTTCGAAAATTCGTGTTGCGATCCCAACGCTTTCTTTATACATTAACAAAATTGGGTAGATACGTTACTTGTTGGTTATCGTGGTGCTGGTTAGATTTGGTACGATTCGGAAAAAAAAATATATCTGCCATTTTTGTTTTGCACAATGGTTCGCAAAAATCGTCAAGATCTGAAATAACATAGTATAACGGTACCCATTAAAAGCCTATTTTATGCGAAAAGAATAAGACTCATCCCATTCTCGAGATTAGCACGGATTAAGTAATGATCTGTTTGAGCCGTTTCTCGTTCCTCGGCTGCGTACCGCTCCCAAGCAGACAAGAATGCGAAATGGGGTACATGTGTAAAGAAATAATAGGGACGGCTGTGAAACAAATCGTTTTTCAATATAAACTCTAGTTTAAACTCAGGGAGGGTCAGAGATCAAAAGACCAGAATGCCGCTGCTGACAGTATTCCCAGAGGGTGGACGTTATCGCCGTTCGTGACGTCACTGGTTTAGATAGAGCTCCTCTACTACAGGCTGACTTATCAAGCATATTGAAGCCCAACATAGCTGGAAGCTCAATCCATTAGCATTAGCTCTATTCGTATTTTCACTTTAGGAAGTATTATTGAAATAATTATGGGTGCTTGTTCTGTACAGAGCTGCTCTAGTCATTCCAGAAAGGGTTTTAGGCTATTTTGCTTTCCTAGAAACGAAGAAAGAAGAAATCAATAGCTAATAAATAGTCGGCAGGATAATCGGATACCCGGTACTGGAGCATACTTGTGCCAGGTAAGTCCTACAATATTCAAATTGAAACTTCTTTTTTTACATAAAGTATTTATTTTAAACACTTATTTTATAATTTCTGTAACTGTAGTATGGATTATTAATGATTTTTAGTTGCTATAGTTTTATCCTAGTACACTTTGCTTGTAATGTAAACATCACCTTGAATGCATTATACTGTCTTCAAAACCTAGAAGTAAATAGCTTCAAATTATACATATATGTATATATTAAAGATTTATTCCTGTTACACCAATATCTTTCAAGTTTTATACACTTTGTTGTATTTTAGATCATAATGAATCGCAGAATTGGTGAATTCTAATCAACAAACTGTCGCCAAGTGGAAAACTTGCCATGTTATAGTAATTAAATTGACACTTGTGTATAAATTGAAATTGGCACTCGTGTATAAATTGAAATTGGCACTCGTGTATATTCAATTTAAAATTCTCTACATTTTGAATAAATTTTTCAAAATCGTTTTACTTTAATGAAGTTTTTTTAATAACATATTTGAAAGTTTGCTAACTACTTTGTATTAAAAGAGGAAAATACTAATAATAACCTACTAAGCTCGACTTTATTTGCATCAAATAATTTTCAAACAATAGTTGATCATTAAGTGGCTATTATGATAAACGTATTCCGATTTATTTAATATTTTAGCTTATGTTTGCATAATTACTATAACATGGCAAGTTTTCCACTTGGCGACAGTTTGTTGACAGTAGGATTCACCAATTCTGTGATTCATTATGATCTAAAAATACAAGAAAGTGTATTAAACTTGAAAGATATTGATGCAACAGCAATATACCTTTAATATATATATGTAGCTTCAAATTATATATATATATATAATTTGAAGCTATTTTCTTCTAGGTTTGGAAGAGAGTAAGTATAATGCATTCAAGGGGCTGTTTAGATTGCAAACCAAGTGTACTAAGATAAGACTATAGCAACTAAAAATCATTAATAATCCATACTACAGTTACAGAAATTATAAAATAAGTGTTTAAAATAAATAATTTATATAAAAAAAGAAGTGTCAATTAGAATATTGTAGAACTTACCTTGCATAAGTATGCTCCATTACAGGGTATCCAATTATTTATTATCCATTGTTTTCTTTTTTCTTCGTTTTTAGAAAAACGAAATAGCCCAAAACCCTTTCTAGAATGATTAGAGTAGTTCGGTGCCCCATAATTATTTTAATAATGTGAAAATACGAATAGAGCTATGCTAATGGACTGCGCTTCCAGGTACGGTGGGCTTCAATATGCTTGATGAGTCAGCTCGTATATCAGGGGCGGCTATTCAGAGGGGCCGCGCGGACCTCCTTGATCAAGTACTTCAAATTATTTTTGTTATATAAGTTAATTACAATTTTTAAGGAAATTAACTGAATATTATTTCAACTAAAATTCGAATTATTGGAAATGAGTGATGAAATTGTCACTAGATGGCAGCACTAAAACTTTGAAAGAGTCTATTATGCTCTTTTCATACTATATTAAGTTTATAGGGGAAAGTACTGCATTACAGGGAAAGACGAGGGATTTTTAATGAGGCTGCGTCCCTTTATCGTCTCTGGCTGATAGAATGAACGGTATATTAATATAACGGCAATAGAAATTAAAAGTTAAAAAAACAGACATTGCAATATTTCAATCCGATCTGAGTCGCCAAAAAGAAACGAAACTGTGAACGACTGACTCGAATTGGCTAAGTTTCGCGAATTTGGCCTCGAATTTTTCATGATAAATGTGTGTTTTCTCTGTCGCTTCTTTTTAAAATAATAAATTTGGATGTTTAAATAAATATTTGAAAATAAATTACGGTATTTATGTAATTCTGATTTATTTTATTGATTCTATTGACCTAGTTCTTTCAGTTTTGGTTCATGGCGAAATAGTTTAGTATTAGATACAGGAAATAGAAATGCAAAAAAGTTTCGATACATATTTTGTGCTTTTTACTTAATTGAATGAGTGCTGGTTATTTGTGGTATTTGGGGGTTCCTGTTCTTCGCCTTCGGTAGAAAAATGCGTTGTTTGGGGCACTCGGTTCAGTTTTGACCCACCCATCCGTATTACTGAAACTGTTTCGCTCCATAAGCACCCGGTGTGTGTGTGTGTGGGGGGGGGGGGGGTCATTTCTGATGTAGGGTGGTTCTGTCCTTCGGAAAGGGGATCGTTTCTGATTTAGGGTAGTTCTATGCTTTGTTTGTGACGAATTTCAATGCGTTTGACCCCTTAATTGTTTAAAAGCCACGAGAATTGTATTTGTGGCATACCCGTGGATATTTTTAGTGACACTTTCAGAAATGTGTTGTCTGAGGGGGGTGAGTCTCTTGACTTACTCAGCTGTCTCACTTTTTCAGCTATTTAACATTGAAAAAGATTATAAATATTTGTTAAAGAATGTTAAAAAACAATTTTCAACCAGATACTTGATTCTTTGATCTGACGTCGCTTTCCTTAAAATCCCCCCCCCCCTCTCCCTTCACCGGCCACTACTCAATCCCTCTGGTTTTGATTCTAATTTCATCGAAGACCAATATTGCTCCGATACTCCCCAGGCTTAAATTTTACTTGAGGTAGTCCTAAAATTTCTCCTCTCGCTTCCTAATTAAGCGATTTTGAATCTACTGGTGGCTATAGTCTCTGCACTATCTATACGTGTATCGCCTGGACATGCATATTTTTTTATTCAACCCCCCCCCCCCCTGAGCGTAACTTTTAGTTTAACTAGCCCCCACGGTTTTACATCTTGGTGCCTAAATTGAGCGATTTTGAATCTTCTGGTAACTACAGTCTTTATACCATTTGAATATAAAACTGTTTCGTATCAATCCCCTAGGCGCAACATTTACTTTAAGTAGTCCCCTCTAATTTCACATCTCGGTTCCTAATTGAGCGATTTTGATTCCGCTGGTGGCTATAGTCCCGGCACCATTTGTATATGTGAACTGGATATACATATTTATTGTGTCATCTCCCTGGACGTAACTTTCAGTTCGGTTAGCCCCCCCCCCCCAAATTTCTTATTTCTCATTCTAATTGAGTGATTTAGATTTTGCTGGTGGCAATCACTTAGATATACAACCTTATTATGTCAACCCCCTGGGCGTAACTTTTACTTTAAGTAGCCTCAATTTCATATTCCAGTTTTACAAAAAATGCATCGCCTTGGTTCCTGAAATATCCGTGTACGACATTTCAAGGCCGTTCGATGTTTACATTTTCCGCTACAGACCTTACACACACAAATATCTTCTGTTATTATGTAATATGAAACAAGCGTGGTGGAAGAGGGGAGAGCTTCCTCTTTTTCATATTTACATTTTTATCTATCTTAGTGACTTTTGATCCGATTTTGATGCCATTTTCATTTCTACCCTACAATGGACCCACTCGATCTGCCCACTCTAAACTTTGATCCACTTCTGTTGCACCCGCGCAACGAGCTAACTACAAATTGTTATAAAAACCGATTGCTATATATAGTGACTGCTAGCAAACAGAACTCGCTAGTATCATTTTAAAGACGAAGAGAGATAAGCATAAAGCATAAAAATTTTCTGTAAATTCCAAATTAATTCTTGTATTAAAGACAGTTCCTTTGTTTCTGCATATAAACGGCAGTAGATTCAGTTGGTTTTCGCTCTCTAATTATGTTACTGTTTGGGTTACAAGTACGATCAGGTACAAAACTATTAGCCATAAAGTGTATATGAGAAAAATTGAGTGCATTTTGGGTGTAAAAACATGTGCGCTAATCATAAAAAATGACTGCACATGTATACGACTGAGAGTATTTAATTTTTACAAATTTGATACAAATTTATTTAGAAATGTATTCAAATAATTTCCATGGTTTCAATAGGTTCTTATTCATTTCAAGGAAACTTGCACAACGTATATCAGCGCAAGTAAAATAATAATTTGGCATACGGCTGTTTCGAGGCAATGTGGGAACCAATTTATCAGTGCCGGACAACGGCGAACTCAAAGTCTAAACGACGTAGTTGGCACAGACTGAGGGATATATATACATAAATACATAGATGAGCGCCCCCCTTTACATGTCGCTCACGAGCCGCCACTGTCGTATATAGAGAAAGAAGGTATTATTAGGTTTAGAAGAAGTGTCAGTTTCTCAGAGTACTATTCAGTTCCATGGGAAAACATAAGACTGTGTCAGTCGTTGTTTTAATATAATTTGCAATTCTGTGGTAAAAGTGAAGTTTAAGTGTAAATTTGAGTATTATAGATGTATATATATTAGTATTTTTACGTATATAAAGTATAATTTTGATTAATTGTTGTATATAAATTGTGTTTTGTGAGCGCAAAAATGCCTGGTTGCTGCGCGGTTGCTTTGTGTTCAAATTATTATAAGAAGTCAATGGGATCTATCAATTTTCATAGATTTCCAAAAGATCCTACACTTCAAAAATTATGGATCGTGAAGTGCAAAAGAGAGGATAAAATAACCATTGATAACGCAACTGTCTGTTTGAGTCACTTTACTGATGAAGATTTTGAAGAAGATTTTCGGGCTAAATTTTTGAATTTGAAGCCGGTTAAACAATTAAAACAAGGAGCAAACGGCAAAAAAATCTCACATACCATTAATACCGTAGTTAAAAATAATGTTTTTATTATAGCAGTATAAAAAATACTTATTATTGACATGTTTCATTGATATGTAAAATAGGTGGTCCTCTAAGAAATCCAGAAAACAAAATTAATAAAATAAAATCGACTTCATATGCAGTATCTAAAATATATAAAAATAATTCATATCTCTGATACTAGCAATTATGGAGTTTTCTTTTTTTTTTTGGAGGGGGGGGGGATATTAGCATTTTGTAAGCTAATTTACACAGTTTAGTTTATTGCAAAATGTATGTAAAGTTAATTTTAAATGCCTTAAGCATTTTGCTTTGTTATTAATATACATAATCATAAAACTCAATTCTTTACAAATCATATTATTGACATTATATTCATATCATCTCAAGCTATGGGACATTTCGTTTTGATATCTAAAAAGCTTAGAATACAAAAATAAAATCATCAAAATTGAAATATAATGCATAAACAATTTATTTACAATAAAACTAAAAGCCAACGGCACATTTTTCAGAAGAAATAAAAAAATGGGAGCATGCTTTCTTAGAAATGCATGGCGCATATATATCAAAAGAGAAATGCGTCATTAAGAACTTGCAGTCAAAGTTAGCAAACATTTCACCTTCTATATCACTAAAAGCCATAACTTTGTTTTCACGAACCAGAACATTCATTCGCAGTAAACACTTAAATAAGACTTTCATGCAACAATTAATAGAGAGGAAAAAGCAAAGAAAAGCCTCTAAATGGTGTAAAAGCAGTATCATGGCATAAAAATGGTTGTATTGATTTATTATTTATGATCCATGTGAACATTGCTTTAAAATTTTAAAATTGTACATAGTTTATATATTCAAAACTCTATAAAGTTTAATAACATCAATTTTGCATGCTTAAAATGTCTTTGGGAAAACTGACATATCCAGTGGCTTAGCCAAGAGTCATAATATTCTACTAGCTCACAAAATGCATCGTCTTTTTGTTGGGTAAATAAAATAAATCTACTGCCATTGACCATCCATTCCACCGTCAACTCCCTTCTTTCCCCAAGGTCCAATCTACGCTTTTTAATATAATATATAGTTATGTAACTACTAGATGGATGATATTTCATAGTCATCAATATATGTTATATGTATGTGGGATTTTTTACGCAATTAGATATTTTTGAAATACATATTTATATTACATGTAGAAAGTATTATCAATGTTTAAGATAATGGATACTATATTTTTAAAAATCCTATGATTAGATATTTATTCATATCTGTATTAAAACACTTGAAATGTAATTTTTATATTGACTATACTTTTCACGATATATTTCAGCTTTTATTATAAATAATATATGTATTATAATATTTTAATGATAGCCCTATGCATGTATGAGTAGAATCATTTAATTTCATTCTTCTAAAATTTTATTACAAATGATCTTATCTCCTTTTCGAATGATAAACGCGAACTTTCTAAACTTTATACATGTATCTCTTTACACGTATGTCCCCTATTCTTGACTTGTAAGTCAGTGACGTCACGCTTCAAGTTGCTCTCCCGGTCGAAAAGCAACCCCTCTCTCTGACCTACCTTATGTTTAAGGTACCTTCGTTTAAACTCTAGTTAGTCAAACTAGAGTTTAAACCCTAGTTTGACTTTAGTTTAAACTCTAGTTTCATTTGAGTTTAAACTCCAGTTTGAGTTTATTTTGAGTTTATCTTGTTTAGCGATCGTCGTCGAGTGCCGGGGATCTTGCAACATTGCAAGACAGTCGCTGTTGTAACAAAAGTAGTTTTCCTCCAGACGTCTCATTAAATGACGTTCAATATTTATATGATTCTAGCAGTTCTATGCATTGTGAATAGCTTTCGAAAGCTTTAACTTATACTTTGCGATGGAAGGGAGACTTACAGATTGGGAGCTCCTCTTTCCTCCGAGGAAGGCCGGGAGGACGTCTGCGTCGATGTACTTCAGGAGCAGTTGAGGTGTGGACTCTGTAATACAAGAAATGATACCGTTACGACCGGAAAGGGCTCTTCTAATATTGGGGTCACGGTCATCGTGGACTGTTTTCAAGTCGTGGGATGCATCTCGTCTGAAGGACGATTCTCACACGTTTAAATACTGTCTAACAACAAAACTATAACGCTGTTTGAATTCTATTTTAGAGTGGCATGTTTCAAAACGATTCTAAAGGCTCAACTGGACACATGTCGGCTGGCTGATATAACCCTTTCCCGACTTTCGTAGGCGCATTTCTCGCAGAATCGAGACCGCCCCAATTCGGAAAAGAAGCTCAGAACGCAGGCTCTTTCGGCAGTTCTTGAGATGGGGGTCTGCAATTACCTGGATGGGGCGCTTAAGATCAATGGCGGTTAAGATAAGCATTTAAGATAAATTATATTGTAAGACGTATGACTAGATAAAAAAATCGGATGTGGGCAGCATATGACTTTCCTTATATAATGCAATGAATTGACTACTTTTACAGTAAAAAAAGAATAGATTATTCTTATAGTAAATATTTATATTCTTTCCAAGATATTGAATTTTCGTCAATGAGTCGTCATTTTCATGGATTGAGCGTCATTTTTATCCATTGGGCGAAATTTTCGTTAATTTAGAAACAATAAAAAAAATCGCCAAGTTGGCGACATTCCGTTAAATTCGTCACCAAAATCTCGCCAAGGGTTATGGACGGAGAAATAAGTTATTCTTACAGCAGATAAAAGACTATTGGCATTCAAATACAAAAGTACTACTCAAAGTATCTTTTCTCGTGAATGGAACGAGTTAGATCCACTAGAATGATGTCACCCAATTTATTGCATGATATTATATATGAAAAGTGAACACGTTTCTTAGCAGTTAATATATTTTTTAATTTACGAGATTTTTTGATAAATTTATTTGAAAAATATGCAATATCTCGAGAACGGTTGATGCTAGCGTTCTAAAGTTTATGTCAATCGTTTTCTAAGGAAAAATTACATAAGAAATGTCTATTTGCGTAACTTTATTAAAGGTTTAGATTTTTTGATGATTTTTTCAAAATTTCACTCGAAAATTTAGGGAGGTTCTGAACATTCGATTGTGTTTTAAAACAATAGGCTTCCAGTATTCATGGATTGTGAGTTTTGTACCAAATTTTGTTCGAATCGTTCTATTTGTTCATGAGATATCGTCACCACAGATTCACTGACCCCCCCCCCCCCCCCCTCTCCCCAAACACAGACATCACCTCAAAAATGGTTGATTCGTGATCAGGAATGCTTGAAACGTGCTCTCCCGTCGAAAACTCGAATTCGAATTTTACATTATGTATATAAGGAACATTATGTATATAAGGAAAGTAAAAAGGGGGCTGCCATTTTAAATGTCTCAGAAGGATACTTTCGCGAAGTTTTATTGGGCGGGTGGCAGAATTCGAGTTTCCGTTTCCATTTTGCGACGACTCCTATATTTTCGAAACACTATTTTTTTCTGAATGGCAACATCTGCTTGTAATCGTCATATAGTAACGCAAGAGTTAGCCATTATGTGATCGCGTCAATGTAAAAATCGTTATTTACCTCTCGGAGCCATCTTGATTTTCTTGATGAGACTCAGGTTCATCGCCGGCTTGAAGACGCTGAACACTTTGTGGAAGAAGCCCGGAGCTGGAGAAGAGATCGAAATCCGAGATGATGTGATATTGGATTGGAATTCATTATCTTAATGTATTTAATTCTTAAAAACCTTTATTCCGCGTCGATTCGTTTGAAACAATTGTTTTTGTAAAAACTAATAAATCTAAGCTAGCTGCACCCGCGCAGAGTATCTAGGCGGCTGTCAGATGTCTAACGATAGGACTCGGAGAATGACTCTTCTTTAGCCGAGAACACTTTCTTCCGCAGCTTCTTTTCTCATTCATAAGCAGTTCTATTACGACAAACGGCAGCCATTTTGGCTTTAATTATAGAAAACCCCTCCGGTCTTCATGTTTGTGCCTCATCCAATTTATATCAGCACGCAGGGAACGGTGTTTCATGGATCAAACACCCCCAAATCCTCTTCGCGTGTTTGAAATAAGGAATGACTTCTTAAACTGTCTTATGCAACATTATATTACCTCCTTGTTGACTCCTATATTACTTCACGTGTAAACAGTTTTTTCTTTTTTATTGTATGGGATAGGCTTGTTGCCATTGGGCAAATGATAATGTCGGGCACACTGGACATTATGTTGTTTGATTTTAACATTTTCTCTTCACTGCAGTGAAGCGACACTTACCCGTTGCGCAGTCACCGCACACGGGATGCACAAAACAAGGATTTTGAACTTTTTTTTTTCTGGTATTTGCTTTAAAAGTATGAATTATGACATTTCGATACGTCCCGCGTTGTAAAAATTCTTCGAATTACTTTGAAAACGTCACGGCGTCGTACGGCCTTGAATTCGGGGCCGTACGTTCTAAGTACACAGGTATTGCAGGACATACGTGTGCCTCAGTGTTATTTAAAAAAAACTTAAATTAGCTTTTAGTTATGAACTTTTCAAGTTTGAGATCACGAATTTACGCCATTTTGTCTAATTTAAATCGCCGAGGATTCGTAGACGATCGAACAGTTTGTCTGGGGGATGGGGGAATTGTATTTTGGAGGTTTGCTAAATCTGCTAATTCAAAAAATGTTATTTTATTATTGTTATTTGGTATTATATTATCATTATGAGTATTTTGCATAAATTGAATGAAATCATTCATTTATTTATGTCGCGAGAATGATTTTAGTTCAAAACAGACGATTTGGAAATAGTGCTGCTATTTAATTTGCGGGTGCTTATTTATTGGAAATTTGGGAAACGTACGCGGCGTTACCCCGCGGGCATCCACGCCACGCAGCACATTTTTAATATTATTTTTGTTACTAGAGAATTTTTATATACATGAAACTAGAAAATGCGTTGCCCGGGACTTAGTATGCAAACTTTGATAAATACTACACCCGAACTAGCAGCGCATGCCTGAAAAGCAATAATGTTTTAACAATCCTTTCGTTTGTTACAAAAATGAAATAAAGCACACGTCATGGCTACGTTACGACAGCTCATTTTAAATGCAGGGCAACGGTGTTAAAACTTTGAATATAAACATCGATTATCAACTGTTTGAATATATGTGATGCTGCCATCTATCTCGAAGAGCAGTTTTTTTTTAGTGTTTCCATTTATTACGAAGAGCAGATTTTTTGTTTTAGTGCTGCTATCTATTGCGAAGAGTAGTTCCATTTCAGTGCTGCCATCTATTGGGACTCTGTAGTGTTGCCATCTATTGCGAAGAGCAGCTCCTGTTAGTGCTGCCCTTGGATGGTAAATCCATCAATCACTGTAGTGTAGGTAATTGCTTCTGAGCATAAATATATCGATTAACGTATTCGATTTGTAACAATAATTGAAAAACTCTATTCAATAGTTTATATGGAAAACTGTACTTGCGAGTCATCCCCTTTACATCGTATGAATGTTCACTCATTTTCACTTCTAAATATAGGTGCCGAGTTTTCAAAATCTCGGGGCACAATCCGATAAAGTTATACAAAAAAAATCACAAAGTCGATAAAGATATAATAACTTATAAGATCTCTTTGAAGAAAGCAAGCATATGTCAGTTAGGTGACTACAATTGTATGCTCCTACTTCAGGTCAAAAAAACAATACGTGCCCTTAACAACCGCCAAGAACGAACTTCCCAACGAACGGCAGTAGTGGTTTTTACGAGCGCATACTGTTATCTTGGCCTGAAAAATGGAACTTATAATGCCATCAAAGCAACTGGAGTCACCTAACTGACATAGATATGCTTTCTTAAAGGACGTTATTGTCTGACAAGCAGCAGTTTTGGAGTGGAAAAACCGAGTCACGGGGATTGTATTCGGTGGACCCGAATTCTATTTACGGCTTTGCATAAACTGTTCCCATGTACGTTAAATTTGTGGGTTTGTAAGTCCTTTCGACAGGTTGGTAGAAGGGGAACGAGGGTCGGTTCCTGTGGATGTCGCCCTCACTGAGTTCCAGTGTAAATTATATGGCATTGCTCCAGTGGTCTAAAGAGATATCTTACACTTTCGGGTAGGTTCCCGGCCACACAAACAGCTACCACAAGCCTTCGGGTTGGTCGTGTGGCCCGGGTTTTCCACCTTCGGGTGGATCGGACGGGCTGGGTCGAAAGAAAGAAATCATCAGTTTTATTTATTGTACGATAAATACTTTTAATCTTTTTAGGCCTGCGTCACTCTAGTTTACTACTTATAAAACTTGAGCTCTTCGACTCCTGATCTCACCCTCTTCTTGACGTACCAAATGCCATCGTCTACGCATTGCATTTTCTCGTTTCGAGCAGCAATTCATGATTGAAAGTTGGCACCGCTTGTATTCCCCCGTCGCAAGAATTCGTCAAATTATGCTCTCAATAGTGTTGATTACCCACACCAGACCCAGAGGCTGCCTAAAACACCCAACTATTGTGGGGATTGTCATTACTAAATGAAAAAGCTTTGTTTTTAGTCACAAAGTTAAAATGATTAATAAATTTCCACTAAGTGATTTTCCTATCTAAAGTCCGACAGAAAATTTGCTTGAATTTTAAATGAGTTTTCCGATTTTTTAAACAGGCATGTATGTATCTTCGCATTTTTTCTGAATTCTCGATTTACAGTCTAAAATGTTGTTCAGGTTAAATAGGCAGGTATCAAGAGTTTTTGAAATGGAGTGTTAGCGTAAGAGTAATAATGTTGCAAAAGTTACTGTCACAAAACAGAAAAGTTAAATTTAAAAATTTATATTCATAACTATTTCACTGTGTTTTATGTTGCTTATATTTTAAATCTAAATGCTAAATCTGGATATATATATATATATATATATATATATATATATATATATATATATATATATATATATATATATATATATATATATATATATATATATATATATATAATTGAAGATTTTTATGATTACTTGTAATATGTATATACCCGAGAAATACCAAAGAAAATTGCTTGTAAACTGAAGGTAAAGGTAAAAATTTTTTTTGCAAATCAGAAGCCAAGTGTAGCACGATGAGCTAGGCAAGAAGTTTATAAATTGAATAAATGGAATCTAGTGAATATAAAAGGAATAAAATGAATATGAAAAGCATTTCTGAAACCATGTACGTTATCAAGGGCCATACATGTTTCATTAATGCTGATTCTACGTTTCTGTGTACACAACTGTGAAACGCATTACAGAAATAATGTACATGGCCCGACGTAGAAGAAAAGACAAAGTGGATCAAATACACAAAAAAATCAAACGTGAATATAAAATATTCTGTTACACCAGCTTGTGGCTAATTATTGAAATGAGGATGCAAAGTATTATAAAGTAATATCAAAAGAATATAATGAAAATATATCTACCCCTAGTACTGTGGTACTTCTGGAAAAGCATGTGTATTACCAATCATCTCAGAACAGGTTACAGTGAATTTTTAGCTACTGACTAAGCAGTTTTCGCAAAGCAGGTTAAAGCGAATTATACGAATTGTTTAACTGTTAGAAGAAGACATGGAGATTATGAATTATTTAGAAATGCTAGAGTATGATCTGTCAATATGTTGCTGTAATTGTTGCAAGTTTTTGAATTTAAATTTAAAATGTGTTTTAATAAAAGAAAAAATAAGATTGGGCGGGTAGTTATTTTTGATAACGGTGTTGATGAATTTATAAAGATGTTCTTTGTAGTAACAAGGAATGCTTAACATTTTGATTCTTAATAACTGGTTATTAATAATATTTCTATATACAGATTTGGAAAGATTGGAAGAGAAATGCTGAAGTTTATTTACTTTGAAGTTATAAGTTTCTGTTTTGTCATAGATTTTAAATTTTATTGTATTTGCATTTTTAATTGTTAAACTAACGTCTAGAAAATTGATCCAGTTGGATGTATATACATTTTCAATGAGTTGTAGATTAGGTGGATAGAAATCAAAATTTAATTCATTGGGCTCATTAGTAATTCCAATAATAATAAGATCATCAATATATCTGTACATTACATGACTATTGAAAGGGCTCTGATTTTCGTAAAAATGTAGATAAAGGTTGGCCAGTATGGTGGATGGTACATATATATATATATATATATATATATATATATATGTATATATATATGTATGTATGTTAATAAAATATGTATTTTAAGTGTCAGCAGTTTCTCCCATTATAGTGAATAATATGCAATTACTTTTCTCCTAATTTATAGTTATAAAATATTATTTGAATTTCTAAGGTTTATAAGTTTTGTGTTTTGATATATTTTAAATATTATATAAATATTAATATAGTTGTTTATTATGTTAATATAACTTTAACATAAATGTTTACAGAAGAGAAAGAAAAAAATATTTGTTCTCAGTGTAGATCATTTTTTATTTTCGAATCACAGTTTGAAGTGGATTCTAATTTACTTGTTGGTTTCGAGATATATTTTTCATATTAGTCTTATTTATTACTGTAGAAATTCATCTGTGTCAGTTCACGAGAGATACGTTCCCTCCGTTACTGCGGTTGAGTTGTCAATGTCTGGGCCTCTTATTCTAGATGGCCTTGGATATGGTCGGTGAGATCTCTATAGAGATTTCACGGTGGATCGGAGACATTGCATTTCATTTTTTTTCTTTATGTATATGATGGGCCTAAAGGGACGATCTCGGAGCTAGTGTCCAGCCCTGCTCCACACCCACTGAGGGCAAACGATGACAACAATAACATCAGAAACCGAGTTATGATATGTAACGAAACATAAAGATTTCATCACATATAAATGTATATGAATCTGAATGTCCATGCCATCATGTGAGTAAGATATGTAAAAGCAAGTTTCATTAAGAAAACATGAACGCATAAATGGAGCACCAACATGACTTATTTTAAGATTCCATGACTATTTTTGCCAAACTGGGATTTTTCCATCCAATAACACCTAACTGTATACAGCAATTTCTGCAAAAATCCCATTTTTGTTAAAATTATAACCTCTTTAATTGAAAGATCCAATATAGTTATACTATTTAATTCAAAAACACCTATCATTATTATCACCTATATATACTATATACTATACTATACACTATCACCTATTCATAGAATGCGATGCGCAGAGCCATTCTAACATACAGCCTTAAGTCCTTACCAGAGTTGCGCTTAAATCAAAATCTGTATGTTTAATATAATATGCAGGTCTTTTATCAGTTTGAAGATTTCTCACGCATAAATAAATTTTTGCTGTTTTAATTGAAATTTATCTAGGAGAAATAAGTATGTTTATATTTAATTACAAATCGAAATATAATCTTTACGAATAGCACAAAAATATTCCGCTCTTTTCTTATCACAAACAAAATGAAACTTTTATTAAAAGAACCCAAACATCATTCATCTGAGACCCACCCCACCAGTTAAACATATACCAAGTCCTCCTACAAAAGTTGAACATATACCAAGTCTTCCTACAAAAGTTGAACATATACCAAGTCCTCCTACAAAAGTTGAACATATACCAAGTCCTTCTATAAAAGTTAAACATATACCAAGTCTTCCTACAAAACGCAACCATTTTTCCACAAGGTTCCTACGAATCCGTAATTTTTTATTTTCTCTTAATTTAGAATTCTAGCTTTTTGATGAGTCTCAAATGACTTAGGGCTGTTGGCTGCCAAACGTCTAGCGTTCACCAGGAATAAAGCTACCCTCGGGGTTTGCAGTTTCAAACTGAAGGAATGCCACCTGTAAAGACAGTCCTCGTATATAGAATCGAGGAATCATTACAGATAAGATCTATTTAAGTAGACCCAATAAGTTATCTCTACTTCGTGGTTATCATTTATAGTTATTACTGGAGGGAGGCAGCAATTTTTCGAAAATGCTGTAAATATTCTGTTTCTCTTTGAATTAGGTGGTCAGTCGAAAAAGTACTGGTAACCAGCTGTTTTTGTCATTAACGTTTCCTGGGAGATAGTTTACGGCGCTATGGTAAGGAAGCTGTGAACAAGATTGAACTGAAATGTTACATTTACGTTAAGAGGATTTTCTTTTAATTATTTTGTTTAAAAAATTTCATTTTCTGGTATTTAGTAAAATATGAAGTTAGAAAAAAAATCTTCTCAGAGGGGGCAAAGTCTCCTCTGGAAAAGTTCAGAAAAAAAAAGTTGTAGAAAATTCTGGAAAAGAAGAAGGACTCGTGCCCCTCGTAGTCGGCGCCTATGCGTCTAAATACGATTTCGAGAAGGGGAAAATGTCGCTCAGAATGCTTTTAATTCAATTCCTTACTTTTTGTACATAATGACTCTGCAGTTCAGCAACACTTGTCGCCTCTTCATATTGTTCATTTCTTTGTTTGCGCACATCTACAGCGATTACAAACGCATGAGATCCAAACTGTCATGAGGAGCTTCTCTACTGGACTGTTCTTTACACACTAATATGTGTAATATTTTGTTCTTTACACACTAATACGTGTAATACTTTGTTCCTTACACACTAGTACGTTGTTGTTGTTGAGACCCAGACCGTCCGACCTACCAGAGAGGTGTAAGGTAACTGTTTGGACGCCCGGGAAGTGCCACCCAATTTAGACCGGAACCGAGTGGGGGAGGCATCCACAGGGACCGCACCCTCCTTCCCCTACCACCAACCTCTCGGAAGGACTTACGGACTCACATGTTTAACGTGATCGTACTCCGTATGAACACGACGGCAATTGTGGCAGCGTGCAAATCCAGCGCGCAAACCACTGGGCTACCGCACCCGAAATGTGCCAACAGCACGCGGTGTTCCCTGGTGGTCACCCACCCAAGTACTAACCGCGCCCGTTGCTACTCGACTTCGGTGATCTAACGAGAACCGGTGTTATCAGCACGGTAGGGCCGTTGGCCTACACACTAATACGTGTAATACTTTGTTCTTTACACACTAATACGTGTAATACTTTGTTCATTACACACTAATACGTGTAATACTTTGTTCTTTACACACTAATACGTGTAATATTTTGCTGGTTGTCATAAAAGTATGCCTACCACAAGCCTTGTGTATGCATAGAAGCATTCGATTCATTTACTTCACAATTCAACTTTTTTAGAATTTACTTAAACCACAAATTAGCAAATGCACTCATAAAACATTTTATCATTCAAGCAGTATATTTGATAAAAAAGAAAAGGCTTACCATTTATGATAAAAATATTTCCCCATACTTCTGAATAATGATCTTGCATCATCTGAACCAGATCCAAGGCTGTTTCTATCACTAAAACGAGAACAATACATTGAGTGTTAGTCTTATGTTATTAGGTCATGGTTAATTCCTTGCAATATCTTATTTTTATACCGAATCTACAATTTAATAATATCAAGTAATTATCTCGATCAAATGCAACGAGGTGAGAACCTGAGTATGCGCTTTCGATTTCTGAAGAAAAAAAATAGTTCAAACATCGACCGCTAGGTGTGAAATCTGTCCTCCTAACTTGCATATTGCGAAGTATATCTTACAACCTCCGCTTCTAAAAGGATCTACGGCTAACGAAGGACCCCATCTTACCGTTAGGTGTTAAACTCTTCCAACAGTAATGCTTCTGGCTCACTCGAAGCATTTCGACAGTTAAAAGGTTTACGTAAAAGCTCCCGTCACCATTTGGAACCAGGGGATAGGGGGTGAAGCAAAAATGAAAATTATTAATGAAGTTAAAAATCGTCATGACCGCCGCTATTCGGCATTAGATCGCGAAAATCCGGACGGGATCCAGCCCAAAATGTGCAACAGGAACAGAAATGACGATAATAAAGTAAATATTTCATCATGTCGTGCAAGCAAGTTTTTTTCACCCATTTCAATTGCTGAACATCATTTCTTTGAAATATAATGAGTTCAATGGGTTCCTGTGGCGGATTACGATCATTGCGACGCCGTCTGTGTGTTCGTCAGTCAATTAATCAGCGAGGTGCCGAATTGCAACGGAACTCTTGGCGATATGGGTCGATACGCTATGCAAGAAGCAGGAACTTTCTTTTCTTCAGAAATAGAAATGGAGTCGGCACCTCGTGTTTTGTTTGAAGCCCCCCGTATTTTATGAAATATAGAATAAGTGCTTGTCAACTGATTCATAAACTAGCTTTGGACTACAGTTTTGCATTTTTAAAACTTTTTCACATTCAGGGATTATTATTAATTTTGAATCCAAACCGAGTTTAATTATAATAATACAAAACAAGAAAGATCAATCACGCATTAAGCATTGATTGCTCCGACTCCAATACAATGCCATTTCAACGTCTCTGAAACGGGACGCGTTGATATTACACTCATTTATCACACTTGAAAAGCGAAAACTTGACAATTCTAGTTAGAATTCAAAACGTTATTCAAATCTTATTAAATACAGAAATCTCAATGCAAAATCGATAAGTTTGGCATTCATATCACTTACTACCGTTCTTCGCACGGAAAGAAGGTATAACAACTTCAATTATGTGCAAATTCCTATAATATTTTAAATGGCATTGTTGTGCTGAACATTTTTGTTAAAATATTTAATTTAATTATCCTAAAAATGATGTATAAGAATATTTGCTCTCACTCTGCAAAATTATCTTCGCAGGCAGATCTGAAGGAAAAACATCCTGGTCCCGTTTGTAAACAAATTTAACAAAAACTGTTATTTAATTATCACAAAGCGACAGGGATTATCAAGGAAATTGAACTTCATTTTGCGAAATATTGAATTTTCATCATTTTCATTAATTTAATGTCATTTTATAAATTCGGCAGCACTTTCATTCATTTGACAGTTGGATTCAGGGACAAACGCTTCCGAAACATCATTACAGTGACCGCCGCTTATAAGAAACACGTTCGTTTCGCTCGTTTTGTTTCTTATAAGCAGTTGTTTCTTAAATCCGGAAATTTTTTAAATATCGTTCTTCCATTGTAAATACTAACTATTGAACACAGTTTTACAGAATTTAAAAGATAAATGTATATAAGTAAAATATTAGTACGTACATAATACATTTGTAAATTAAGTTTTGCATTCAAAAATATTTCTCATTTTACAAATTAAGCCTTACAACTTAAATTATTATCTATATGCATATAGTATGCAGTTAAATAAGAATAAAAAGTAAAACTCATAGGTCGTTCATTTATATATAAGAGCATAGTACATTTTCATACATACCGTAATCTATTACTGAAGAATAGCAAAAAACTTATCCAGTATTGTTTGTGCTAACGAGTCTGTGATTAGTTTGCGTACATCCATTTCTAAATCATAAAACAGTCCATAAACTTTTTCTGATGCCCCTCTGTGTTCAAGAGTTTTTCTAATTATAGTTAGGGCTTCTCGCGACTGTTTGGCTGTAGGAAAATTTTCTTCTTGTGGAACGTCGTCTTCATTTTCTTCTTCATTGCAAACATTCTGAATTTCCGCACTATGTCATCATCATTGTTTTCTTCAGATGTTTGTAAATTTTCGTCGATGTGAATCCATTCTTCGAAAGGTGCTTCAAATTCTTCTTCATCTTCTGCTGGTATGGCAACATTATTTTTCAAAAATCCTGCTTTACGGAAGCAATTAAAAATGCATATGTCAGAAACTTTTTTCCATGCGCCTGCGATCATATGGATAGCATCAAGCAAGGTTGTTTTCTTGCTTATTGACTACACGGAGGTGGAGAATCATACTTTTTAAGTAAACTTTGCTTTTCAAGCAAAGTAAGGGTTTGCGACATGCTTCACTAGCAAAACATAAAATGACTAACTAAAGCTGTACGAATCTTATTTGAGTGCATAAGCAAAGATGCCTTTCCTTATCAGTACGTTTCCTTAACTGCCAAAAGATTAAAGCTCGTTTCTTACTGGTTTGGGGTTGTACTCCCCAAGTCTTTCTGCGGAGAAATCCTCTGTCATCCTTTGTTACATAGCAAACTCCCACCCCCTCCCCGTACGCCCAGAGACAAGAGATAACAACTCGTCCTTCAGTTAACCTTAAACAAATCGATTTTTTTTTTTTTACACCAGCGTCGCAAGGAAATCAACAAATTTTCTGTAGAAAACTGTTTCTTATAAGCGGAATCGTGTTTCTTATAAGCGACACAATTTTAATGTTAAAACGAAGTTTGTATTTGTTTCTGTCGTTTTGAGTCTTATAAACGGCTGTTTCTTATAACCACTGAATCTTATAACCGGCGGTCACTGTACAATACTATCCCCTTTCAAAACAAAATAATTTTTATTAACTTGGCATTATTTTTAACAATTTGGCGAATTTCTTATCAATTTGGCAACAGTTTTATCAATTTGGTAACATTTTTAGCAATTTGACAACATTTTCATCCATTTCGCAACATTAAAAAAAATTCACCAAGTTGGCAGTATCCTGCCAAATCCCTCGCCAAGCGTTACAAAGATGGACGGACGGAACTATTTATATTTTCGTAGATTAGAGATTTTACCCATGTTTTAGAAGATATACCCTTAATACTTAAATTTTCGTACATTAGAAGATTAAAACCATGTATTAGATTTATTTACCCGCACTGCAATATATGGATTTGAAAATATTTTCCCAAAACAAAACCGATTGTGTAAAAATTTTGAAATATCAATAATCTGTATACTCGTTAAACTTAAAGGCCGTAATAGACAGAATCCAATCAAAAATGCAATTCCGATAAAATTTATTTCTATATATTTCTTTATTATTTAAATCGAAAAAGATTTACTGCTGCAATAACTCATTCAGTTTAATTCCGTTTCTAAGCAACATATTTTTTTTTTTCAAATATGAATTCACTGGGTTCAGTTCCATCGCTTAGCAACATTGCATGTTTTTGTTTTCTACAAATAATTTTGCGAAACAAATATCGTTTGCATAATGCTATCTGTCTCAATGAAAAGTTTAATAGAGTGTTTTTAACACTTTACAACATAGTTGAAACGTGTTTATGCCTTTGTTCATTCTGTCTGTCCGTTAGAACGATAACTGCCGTAAAAATGACTTTATCGAAATGAAATTTTAGTATGTTGTTCAGAGGGTCTGTGGGACCTACGGGAATATAAATGAATAATATCACCCAACTAGTTTTGGACTGAACCCGGGTTGAAAAAATGGAATACATTGAACCCCATGGGACCTCATTTTCCAAACATTTTTTAAGCGAATTTAAAATTCACAAATTGTTTCGAAAATTTTAGGAAATATTCAAATTATCCTATAACAAAAAAGATCAATCATGCCTGAAAGCGGATGCTCACGTAAGTTACGATCCGTGAAATACATCCAAGCAAAACGAACAGACACATTAGTCTGGCTCTAAACATAAGAGTCATTTTATCTTAATAAATTAACAAGAACGATCAATCATGCATAAGCATTGATTATGAAACACTTTCCAACTGAAATGCAATTTCATTTAAAAATTTCTAAAATGTGATACATTCAGTGGTGATATCTTTTACATTATCACAGTACTACAGTAATTTATTATACATAAATATTTAAAACTGTATCGAAATACAAATCATCTGATTCTCTATGCAAAATCAATGAATATTTCATTCATATAACTTGTATTCCAGCTCCAGAGCTAAATAATTTTGTGTGAAAAAAATTCAGCAATTTTTATGTAACTCACCCTACAATCGCATGAGATATTTGCATTCTGCATAAGTTAAAATTACACTTTGTTGAAGAAATGATAAAAGTTTAGGGATCATTTAAAATCACAACTATTGTAATTGCATAGGCACTGAATTTAGATTCACAGATAATACACAGATACACAGATAATATATGTGTGTGTGTGTGTGTGTATGTATTCAAAGTATTGGAATCGTGTCGAAGATCGGAACTCGAATTTTCGAAGGATCTACACGTTTTGGGACTTTTAGAACACGAAAAAACAATTTTTAGGAAGACGCCTGTGTGTGTAAGGGTGTATCTGTGTATGTTTCTGTGTGTCTGTGAGGATATTGCATCCACTCCAATTGAAAAACTAATGGACCGAATTTCATAAAATTTGGTAGGTATGTTTTTTATGGGAAATCCTGATGTTCATTAGATTATAGTACGATTCGTAATAAAAGAATCTGCCTTCTTTGCGAAATGGCCGGCAGAAATTGCCTTTATCCACTCTAGCTAAAAACTAATGGAACAAATTAAAAAAAATTTGGTGTATAATATTTCAATAACCTACAAGTGATTTATATACCAAATTTAACAAAATTTGGTATATAAATCCTTTGTGGCTTATTCTAGTACGATTCGGGAAAAAGGAACGGGCAATTTTTGCGAAATGGCCCGCAAAAATCGTTAAATATAAAAATAAGACTACGTGTGCTCAATTATATCAATTAAATTCCTATTTTATACGTGATTCTTGACAACAAAAAGAAAAATCTGATGTGGGCAACACATGACTTTCCTTATATAATGTAATGAATTTACTACTTTTACATAAAAAAAAATAGGTTTTTCTTATAGTAGATACTAATATTCTTTCCAAGATATTGAATTTTCGACAATTAGTCGTCATTTTCATTGATTCAGCGTCAGTTTTATCCATTTGGCGAGATTTTCGTTAATTTGGCAACATTTCAAAAAGTCGCCAAGTTGGCGACATTCCGCCAAATTCGTCGCCAAAATCTCGCCAAGCGTTATGGACGAAGAAATAAGTTATTCTTACAGCAGATAAATAACTATTGGTGTTCAAATACAAAAGTATTACTTAAAGTATCTTTTTTCATGAATGGAACGAGAATGGAATCCACGAAAATGATGTCACCCAATTTATCGCATGGTATTACATATGAAAAGTGAACATGTTTCTCAATAGGAAATATTTTTTTTTATTTTATATGACTTTTTGATAATTTTTTTGAAAAATGTACAATATATCGAGAACGGTTCGAGTTAGCGTTCTAAAATTTATGTCAATCGTTTTCTAATGAAAAATTACATAAGAAATGTCTATTTGCGCAACTTTATTAGCGGTTTAGATTTTTTGACGATTTTTTCAAAATTTCATTCGAAAATTTAGGGGGGTTCATTCGATTGCGCATAAAAACAATAGGCTTCCAGTGTTTACGGATTGTGATATTTGTACCAAATTTTGATCGAATCGGTCTATTCGTTCGTCAGTTATCGTCTCCACAGACTCACTGACACATACACACACACACACACACACACACACAGACATCACTTCAAAAATGTTTGATTCGTGATCAGGGATGCTTGAAACGTGCTCCCCCGTCGAAAACTCGAATTCGAATTTTCGACCCCGTCACAATACTTTCCTTATACATTATGTATATAAGGAAAGTAATAAGACTAATCCCATTACTCTAGGACTAGTCGTTCTTGAGATATTCTAGCTTTTCCGCGTATTCGCTACGCCACCTTTGACAATAAGTCCAGCTATCAAATGAGAACCAAATTTAAGTTTAACGTGCAAATTGAATGTCATTTAAAATACTTATGGCTGTTATTTTGTGCAGATAAACTCAAATTATTATTGAAGAAATAAAGAGAACGTGAATATGAGCCTGCAGGGAAAGACATGTGATGCCCACATCAGAATTTTTAACAATATTACAACAATGATTTATAGAAGTGAACAGGAATTATTGGCAGGCCATTTCGAAAAAAATGTATGATCTATATTTAGAGGTCCACCAAATTTTTGTAGAATAAAATGTTCAGCAAATTTAAGTTGTGTACCAAATTTTAACTCTCTAGGACGTGGAAAAGTGCATTAAAAATGCCATCAAATAAGTATATCATGAAGAGTTATATAAAATTAAAAAAAAATTGAAAAATTGTTATCTACCAAATTTATTTTTAAATGTGAAGCCTCTCTCATATACAAAATAACTAAACTTTTGGAAAGATATTTATTATATAATATATCTCTTTTTTTCTTTCTGGTAGCTATCCCCAAAGTCAGAATTTAATTGAATTTGTTTAGATTAAATAATTTTTAATTAAAAAACTACCTAACATATTTTACTGAAATTTTTTATATATGTTTTATGGAATAATGTGAATATTTTCTAAAAATATCGAAGCAATTTGTGAATTTTAAATTTGCTTAAAAAATGTTTGAAAATGTAAGTCCCATAGGGTTCAATGTATTTCATTTTTTCAATCCGGTTTCAATAAAAAACTAATTGGGTGATATTATTTATTTATATTCCCATAGGTCCCACAGACCGTCTGAACAACATACTAAAATTTCATTTTGATTAAGTTATTTTTACGGTAGTTATCGTGCAGACAGACAGACAGACAGACAGAATGAACAAAGTCATAAACACTTTTCAACTATGTTGTAAAGTGTTAAAAATATGAAAAAAGCTTTAGCAAAATATATTCGGTAGTTTTTAACACTTTACAACAAAGTTGAAAAGTTCATGGCTGATATAAATGAAATATTCTTTGATTTTGCAATTTTTTCGATGAAGTTTTAAGCATAGAGTTTAATTACTTGTAGCTCCATGGTCTTAATTTTTAAATATAATAAATTATTATAGTATTGTGATGAATGAAATGAATGGGAGAAAGTCATGAATGAAATGCTGTTTTTATAGAGAGAGCCAGGCGTGTTATTTTTTCTATGACGTCATTTGAATGAATTTCAATTGTTTTCGATGAAGTTTTCAAATATAATAAATTATCGTAGTATTATGATAGTTTTAGAAATATTACCGTGGAATGTATCGCATTTTAGAGATATTTAAACCAGGCAATTTATATGTCAATGCCGTCATTTGAATGAAGTGCATTTTTTTCAATGAAGGTTTAAGTTTTCAAATATAATAAATTAATGTAGTATTGTGATAAGTTTTAAAATATTACTAAGGAATGTATTGCATTTTTGACTTTTTTAAATGCAATTGCATTGAAGTTGGAAAGTGTTTCATAATCAATGCTTTAAGCATGATTGATCTTTCTTGTTTTAAATAAAAGTTGAAATAATAATGACACCCATATTATATGAAGAAATCACGTGACCCACTTCAAAATGAAATATGGCATCCATCTTGTGTCAAAATCGTGATTTTTAGAGTTCTTTTTAATTTATATTTAGTGTTGTACTCGTCCTAAAATCGCTTTATTTTTGCTTAATTTTTGTGCATATTCTGAAACAACGTAATTATAATATATTTGAGTTTAAATGATCAATGCCATCCATCTTGTGTCAAAATCGTGATTTTTAAAGTTTTTTAAATTTACATTTAGTGTTGTCTGCGTCCCAAAATCGCTTTATTTCTGCTTAATTTCTGTGTATCTAAATTCTGAAACAACGTAATTACAATATATTTGAGTTTAAATGATTATCAAACTTTGATTATTACTACAACGAATCCTGATTTTTACTTATGGAGAATGTAAACACATTAAGATATAGAATGGGTTGTATAAGAATTGCTGCATTTCTTTAGCGCAAAATTATTTATCTCTGGAGTCTACAATATAACTGATATGAATGAAGCATTCATTGATTTTACATAGAAAAACAGACGATTTTAAAGCAGTCTTCTTTGATGAAATTTAAGCATAGAGTTTAATTAGTTTTACCTTCATGGTTTTAAGTTTTTAACTAAAATAAATTATTGTAGTATTATGATGAATGAAAGGAATGGAATAAAAGTGTATAAATGAAATATTTACGGCTTTTACATGGAGAACCAGGCGATTTATGTTTCAATGACGTCATTTGAATAAAGTTCATTTTTTTCGATGAAGTTTTAAATATTCAAATATAATAAATTATTGTAGTATTTTGATAATTTTAAAAATATTACCGCTGGATGTATCGCATTTTAGAGATGTTTAAATGGCATTGCATTGCAGTTGGAAAGTGTCTCATAATCAATACTTTATGCATGATTGATCTTTCTTGTTTATTAAGATCGCAATAACCCCTGGTCTTAAAACCTCGAAACATTTTGAATGGGGCTATTCCAAGTCTGCCCTGAAAATTTCATCCATCATCCGTTTTCCCATTATCCGTTCTTCCCTGATGATGAGACAAACACACAAATAAATACACAGGCAGATTTTCAGTTTCATTTATATAGATATTCCAGACTCCAGAGTTAAATAATTTTGTGTGAAAAAGGATTCAGCAATTTCTATACAACTCACCTAACAATCGCCTGATTTGTTTACATTCTACATACGTTAAAATTAGGCTTCATTGTAGAAATAATCAAAGTTCAATGATCAGTTAAAATCAAAGCACAGAATTTAGAGACACAGATAATATGCAAAAATAAAGCTGTTTTAGGACAGATGCAACACAAAACATATATATATACGTTCCTTAAAAATTTCGATTTTGACACGGCGAGAAAAAATGGATGACTTATTTTATTTTGCAATGATTCACTTGATCTCGTCCTATAACATGGGCCGAAAACCCAGGCCTTCCGACTCATCCGAAGATATAGGACAGCAAAAATGGGCGACCGGGAAACAAGGCACACCTATACCACGCGAGGCACACCCCAGCCACAACCGCCCCCCATCCCAGCAACCCCCCAGCCAAACGTTTATTTTAGATCTAAAAATTTCCATATGATACATACAGTGAAGCAAAGCATCAGAGAGTTAACAGCAGAAGATAGATACAATACATCGATTTAAAAGAGTATAAGTATGAAGAATTAACATGATATGAGATATTACATTTTTATTTTCATTTTTTACTTGAGTAATATTATAATTAATTAATTAATTTAGAAGTTTCACCAAGGTTGCATTCATATGTAAAACAAAATGAGATTTGTGAACATGGTCACAAAATGCAATTAAAATAGAAATTCACTAAAAACAAACAATAAACAACAAAACAATACAAGAACACAAACAACGTAAATGTAAAAACAAAACAAAAACACAAACAGCGAAGGTATTAAAAGCGAGAATACAAACTGTGTGTGAGAGCAAGCACTATAAACTTTTTATGAGCGTAATTGCTGCTGAAAGAATTGGCTGCGTTATCATTACCTATGTACTCTTCTTTTCTCATGTATACAGAGTTGAGTATCTGAAGTACCCGTGAAAGAGTGATGACAGGGTTTCCGACATTGTGGCATTAATGATTATTGAATGATAACAGAGTTTCAATTACACGAAATATTACTTCTGAAATCATAATGCTACCTATTTACACAATATTCCTTATTTACACATAACATATGAAGTATTTAACAAACAGGGATGGCAGGATTTCTCATGTATTCAGCTGAATCCATAACCCGGACTCGCAAATTGTCTTGTAAGAAAGAGATATTGTATATCAAAATTCTACATTCCTATATATACAGAATTACTTATGCACACATTATATTTCTCAAGTGACCAACAGACAATATATACACAAGCTTTAGGTGTACATATCGGGTTCTGTTATCAGGGATAACCATATATACAACAACTCATGTGCATAACAGATGCAAAATATCTCGCATAACAGATTCTGATTGTCTCACACACAGGGCATAAAATGACAACACAACCCAGGGGCAGTGCAGATTTCATTGATCACCATCAGTTAAAAGCAGAAAGCACTCACAGGACGTCTACCGTACACGATTAGATAGCAACGCGAATACAGTTCTTCAGTTTATTAATAAGAATATTGTTTGTTCTGGCAGACCTCAGAAAACCAAATCGCACGATGGGCGGGAAGGGGTCCTATAACATGGGTTGTTGTTGTTGAGACCCAGACCGTCCGACCTACCAGAATGGTGTAAGGTAACTGTATGGACGACCGGGAAGTGCCACCCAATTTAGACCGGAACCCAGTGGGGGAGACATCCACAGGGACCGTACCCTCCTTCCCCTACCACCAACCTCTCGGAAGGACTTACGGACCTACATGTTTAACATGATCGTACTCCGCATGAACACGGCGGCATTTGTGGTAGCGTGCAAATCTAGCGCGCAAACCACGGGGATACCGCACCCGAGATGGCCAACAGCACGCGGTGTTCCGAGGTGGTCACCCACCAAGTACTAACCGCGCCCGATGCTGCTTGACTTCGGTGATCTAACGAGAACCGGTGTTATCAGCACGGTACGGCCGTTGGCCCTCCTATAACATGGGTGTCATTATTGTTTCAATTTTCGTTTTAAAAACTACTTCACATGTTTTGATGAATTTTTTTTTCCTTTACATATTTTACCTGATAATTCTCCGCTTAAAAAATGTTTGAACTAAGTTCCTTTAGGGTTCAATGTATTTCATTTCTTCAACCCGGGTTCAATCCAAAACTAACTGGATGATATTATTCCTATATGTCCCACAAACTGTTTCAGCAACATACTAAAATTTCAGTTTGATCAAGTCATTTTTACGGACAGACTTAATGAGCAAAGGCATAAAGGCTTCACAACTGTGTTGGAATGTGTTAAAAAGGCTTTACAACTGTGTTGGAATGGCTGTGGCTTTACAACTATGTTGTAAGGTGTTAAAAAGGACAGTCAACATCTAAATATTTTCAATTAATAATATTTAAAATTTTCAGACTATAGACTTTGCAGCGAAACTACTTTTGAATTTTCATTCCGTTAAACGTGACGTCAAATGAAAACAGCTCATTATTAAATACTAGCAGCGATTACCCGGCGTTGCACGGGATTTACGACACAAAACTCTGATAAAAATGACACCGGAACATATAGGGCGGTGAATCTTATACATTGTTTTTTCATTGTGAAAGAAGTAAATTCATGTAAAAAAAAAAAAAAAAATCATTGCATCATACAAGTCCCGGCACACCCTTCGCAGCGTCTCGGAATGTGATTATTAGGTGTCCACCATTGATGTACAGTCAAAATGTACAGTTTGAAATATATACACTTTGAAAGGAAAACTAAAATGACTCTTAAATGCTAGGCAACAATACAAATGTTAACAAATTAAATGACATTATTCTAATTTGTTAGGTTTTACCGCAATGCTTGCATGTAAACCACATTTTTAAATTTTACTCCCGGAGCTAAAACATACCAATTTTGTGAAGTTCCTACTCTTGAGCATGCCACATACAATTGGCCATGAGAGAAGCAAGAACTTTCTAAATTCACGTCTGCAAACTTAAGGATTTGTCCTTGATCTTTGTTGATAGTCATGGCAAATGCCAGTCTAACTGGGAACTGGACTCGTTTGAAGCTAAATGGTAGGTTGGTTGGTATCAACGGTATACGAAGTATGAATACGTCCTCTGCGTTTGCTTGTCCCGTGAATACCGTGACTTCTATGACATTTGGTAAGATATTTTTGACACAGAGCCGTGTTCCATTGCATAGTTTTAGCGTGTCCAGATGCCGCAGAAGCATTATGGGTGATCCTTTCTTTAACTTCAAGATATGAGAAGGCATTCCAGGTGGTTCAAGATAGTTCAGAAATTCCAGCGGGTAATGAATGGCATCATGGGTGTCCACTGCAGAGTCAAATGACTTGTCATGATATAAAATGCTGATAATTAAATAACCATTAATCCTCACAAAATGTTGCTAATTAAATAACCATTTTGATTTCTTAATACTTTTCGTTGTTGAGTAAGCCTGTGAAAACTAAACCGTGGTAATACAATTTCCATTTAAATTCATATTTCAAACCTGCGATTTTTAAAAGTGACTAATACGTTCAATAAACTCCCACAAAACTCAAAGATTTAATTGACTTTCACGTTTTAAACCAACGATGTCTAACCATTTTCGTTGGGAATCATGGAGTTAGAGAATAGAACTCCTAGAGAAATGTTTCGTTTTCCATTAATATCTCGACAACCCCTAGTCTTAGAAATTCGAAACTTAGACTAAATTTAAGTAGAGATATTTCAAAGCTACCCACATGATTTCATTAAATTCGGTGCAGTTGTTCTTCCGTGATGATGAGACAGACGAAAGTTTTGTTTTTCACTAATACCTCGAGAACGCCTGGTTGAGACCCAGACCGTCCGACCTACCAGGAAGGTGTAAGGTAACTGTTTGGACGGCCGAAGAGAGAACGCCTGGTTGTAAAAACTCGAAGTATAGACTAAATTTTAAGTGAGGTTATTTTAAGACTACCCACTAAATTTCATCAAATTCGATTCAGCCGTTCTCCCGTGATGTTGGATCGTACATACATACATACATACATACATACATACATACATACATACATACATACTTTTCTTCTTTATATATATAGATTGAAGCAAAATTTACCTAAAATAAGTAAAGTATTTTATGAATATAATTTCCACGTTTTTTAAAGTACAAACAATAAATAAAATTTTCATGAGTTTCATGTGCGTTCATTTCAGACATCAACTTTTTCTATTGTTTAGGGAGCTTTTAATAAAGCCTTCACTCTAATATATCACTATATTACCGTTAATCACTATATCACCGTTAATCACTAAAAACTTTATGCTTTTAATTTTTTATGCCACCTAAAAGGCGCACTCGTATTTAAAGTGGAACACATATTTTTCTAAAGAGTATATATGTAGATTCGATTTTTATGCAATCTGTAACTTCAATTATTCTTGATTGCGACATTTAGTTTGTAAATAGGATTTTAAAGGGAAAATTTATGGAATGAAATGATTTTTAATATTTAAAGAAACAAATTATTTTAAAAATGTAAATAAAATAATTTGGCATAAAATGAGTGCTGTAGTGTCTAGATTAAAAGTACTTTAAATCTGAATATTTTTGAACTAAAGATTGAAGCATTTTTGAGTATCATTTTTCTTCACTTATCAAATAGAATTAAAACTTGGAGCTGGAACTGCAGTCTAGGAAAAATTTAGTTTTAACGCATTAGAATATATAAATGAGTCCTATATAAAGTTGAAAATAGATGACACATTCAAAATAGCGTTATTGCACATATGCCCAGGAATGATATTTATATGGCATGTTGTTCTAAATATTTTTACCTGATTTTTTTACCTGAAATAAATGGCTTTAATGTTCAATTTAACCTTTAATAGAAATTCGACCGGGAATGCATTTTTATTAATCCATTCGGAAAGCAGATTTTGCTCGAATTTCATAAGCAAAAGAACATCAAAGCAATACGTAATACGTAATTAGTTCAGTAAGTCAAAGGCTATAATTTATAGGGTTGCACCGAATACCATTTTTTGCCGAATACCGAATACCGAATATTCGGTTAAAATTCTAACCGAATATTCGGCCGAATACCGAATATTCGGTTAAATTTTTTAAAGGTAATATTTCTATTTTATGCCAATTTAAAATAGGAAATGTTTCTATTTTGTGTCTTTTATAAATACATTTACATTTAACATCTTAAATTTATTTGCATTTACATTAAGTATAATTATTAATTTAAAATAAATAAAAAATAAAATAAATCATTCCAAAAGCAAGTTAATATAGTAAAATAGTAAATGGCTACCTAATTTGGTTTATGTTTATCTGCATAAATTGATAATTGATAGTTAATTTCTAATATGTGATAATCATATGGCTTCATATTATGTTATAGAGAATCTTGCATTTACCTTACATACAAACCCAAGTTGCTTAAAATATCATTACAAATTAGAATTACAATTTATTCAAGTGAATTTTTGCTATCTTAGTCTCTTCTGTACTGTAATTGATAAATAATTTTATCAAAATTGAAACTGAGCAGTCAAATTCAAACATTGCCAAATCATTTTTCTTTTTAAAGTGCAAGGGATACTTTGCCAGAATGTCCAGCCATTCTTTTTTAAGTTGTTGTCACACCTGGTCTTGCGAACTACAACAGAGTAGATACTGATAGATAACTAAACAGTTACAGACAGGTGTACCCACCCTGTGACAAAAGACTCAACAAAGTAATCTTCTCTTCAGAAATCATGAAAGAAATTAGAAGGTTTGACTACAATGGGGCCACACACAGAGAAATTCTTTGGTTATATTATTTGACACATTTTAATGGATACAAAGGAACACCTATGGCACCCTCAGTATCTTATCTATCTCTATCGAAATTAAAATACTGCAAAATTGAATATTCATCCAAGTGTTTGTTTTATATATTAATCACCTTCACCTTTTTTTAATATTGGTGAAATGATAATTGATTTTTTTTTAGCTGCATATTTTATAAAAAATTAACCATTATATTTTTGAACACGTAATATTAAGAGTTTTATTTTCTGGTTACTGTTTCATATTTAAATGAGTTAGTGAGGTTAAGTTGTGATAAGATTTAAGAAAAATTGAGAAAAAAAATTTAATATCAGAGTGTTTTCTTTTACATTAAAATTATTTTAAATGTGATAATATTGGTAAGTAAAAATTTGAATTAATTTTGTACTATGATACTATAACTTTCATTCATTGTATAAAAAATGTGCTTTACCAATTGTCGAATATTTTAATTTTGTTTTACTATTCGGTTAGGCCGAATATTAAAGTATTCGGCCGAACCGAATATTCGGTTTAACTGCCGAATAGGCAGTATACCGAATACCAACCGAATATTCGGTGCAACACTAATAATTTACAATTGTTTCACTAACCAAGTGTCCCGGCCGTCCAAACAGTTACCTTACACCTTTCTGGTAGGTCGGACGGTCTGGGTCTCAACAACAACTAACCAAGTGTGAACACCTTTATAGAGTCAAACCTGGAATAAGCTAAAATATCTTCCCATATCGGAAATGTGGCATTTTCTCCTCTTTGAAACCCCCTTTAAAATAGCTTGTTAAACGTTGGGAGGCACAAAGAAGGCGAAACTCATCCACCTATTTAAACCAACTATTTTCCATATAACTTTCTATTCAATTCTATCACGATTTGGCGTTTCAGAACTGCTGTTTCAGTGAAGTTGAAATGCTGCAAACATTTAAAATCATCTTCAAGAAATCGTGTTGGATTATTTTAAAAATTCATCTCATTAAATCATGTTTCTTTATGAATTTGTTTAATGAATTTTGCGCCAATTCGCGCTACACGAAATAAGCATGCAGAGTAAAGGCGCTCAAAAGTGACGCGCACACACCCTTTGTCGGAAATGTCTTGCATTAGTTATTTTGGATGGGTTGACTGGACTGAAATAGCATTCCGGATTGTACGTTCCGGTAAAAATATGCCAAATGACAACATACAAACTATACATACGCTACTCACACCCATACACGTGTATATGTATTGTTACGTCAGAAACGAGGATGTACTGTCAGGATACAAGACCCAATTTCTGGATAACGTTCCTTTGTTTACAAACAGAAACTCTCTACAGCTCGACGACTGTTTCACAAAATCACTCAACAAGTGCGTGTGAGGTCCAACCAAACTGTTATTAATTTGTATAATGCAAATTATTCTTTAAATGCTCCACTCATTTCACAAAACAGCCGATGCTATTCTGAACATCACAATTCCATGTACCACGTCCATTCAGTGCATCACGTCCACTGCTCTCCAACCGAGCGACAGCTCCTTTTATAGACGCCCTGTAGTTACTTCCAGTAGAGATCTCGTTATTTCAAGAAGGTTCTCGAAAAGTTGCCGAATGAGCGATACATCACCCAATCTGGAAACCCCTCTCCCAATTCCAGCATACTCACGTCATAGGAACGGCTGCCTGAAAAGGTGTTTTGAAAATAGGCATTTTACACGTTCGTAAATGCCTGCGTCCAAAAGAGTGGGAATGGCGAACACTTACGGTTTTTGCGCATCACTTGAGATAGGGAGAACTTCTCCATGTCCAGAACATATGTGATTTCATGCACGTTTCTTGCGGTCTAAAAAAGAAAGAAAATGGTTTAGTTTAGAATTTGGGTAAAAAGGGAAATAATCTTCAATAAAAGCCACAAAATTCATCCAAAAAGGAAAAAGCTTCAGACGGCATTGACTCTCTGTTGTACGTGTTGCTTTTCGAAATAATGTCTCCGAATGCATTCGTTACCAAAGGCTCAAGGAACTTGTTGAAATAAATATTGTCATTCTAACCAAACTTGATAAGGACACGTTAAAATGGCTGATTTCTTTTCTAATTTGCCTCCAAAGTGTAAATCTATTCATCTCTAAACCCGGCGTTTCCACACCATTGCGATAGAAATATAAAGTGAAATGAAAGTGTTAGGTTTTGCATGACTATTACATTGGAAACATTTTTTGAGAATGAACAGCTGTTAGGCCGTGCTTTGCTAATGTTTGTTCGACTCGGACCGTTCGACCTACCCGATGGTGTAAGGTATCTGTTTGGACATTGCCACCCAATTTAGGCAGGAACCAGCGAGGCAGCATCTACAGGAACCGTACACTCCACCCCCTACCACCCACCTCTCGAAAGGACTTACGGACCCACCCATTTAACATGTCCGCACTGCGCGCAAACACGCAGACAGCTCGGGCAGATCGTCCGAGTGCCTTAACCACTGGGCTGTTCCACCCCGGTTTGAATGCCTCCCCATCTTCTTCTTAAATAATAAAAGGTAATGTCTGTGTGTGTGTGTGCGTCTGTCTGTCTGTCTTATACACTATACGTTTCGCGACCGCGCGTCGGAGAGCTACGAAATTTGGCAATCGGAGACCCGGGGGGGAGGGAAGGGGACACGTGAAAACCGATTTTCAAAATTCTAATTATTTTTTTATTTATTTAATGTTTTATGCGATTTCGACCTTTTTTTGCCCTTTTTGCCCTTTTTTCTCCACGATCCAGACGTCGTAGAAAAAAACAACTCACACTATCGGAAAGAGCAGACAATTGCGAGTAAAAATATATCAATTTCAAATCTCCATTTCGATTTCTAATATTTTTTAAAGATTTTAAAACAAAAGTCACTTTTGGCTCAAGAAAACGATTTTTGGTTTTTAAATTCTCGCATCGTGAAAAGTACTCATAATTTCGACTAATAATTTACATTTTCAGAAAGGTCAAACATCTGGCATTCTTACAAGTCTAATCTGGTCCAGAAATAATGAAAATTGCCTTCAGAATCGCAATTTTAAAGACGTCATGATTTTAAATTTCTCGCCGTTCCGCTCGGCGTTCCGTTCGTTTCTCCCTCGCTGAAGCAGGGAAGGTGGTGGGTGGGGACGTCAAGGTGGAGGTGACGTCACGGTTCTAAATAGAGCGCCTTTGCTCTATATAAATTATTATATTTATATTTTAAATGATGGGACGATCTGGATTTTTTAAATGTATATTTTAACTTTTGGATATTTTAAATGGATATTTTAATTTTATGGATATTTTAAATGATGGAACAATGAAACAATGGAATGAGGATGATGGAATTAAGCATATGGTCATTTTAAATTGCAAATTAGCGCGCGGGAAGTTAGCGGTAGGCCCGGGTTCGATTCCCGCCACTGCCAAAACTGCCGCCGTGTTTACGTGGAATACGATCACGTTAAATATGTGGGTCCGTAAGTCCTTCCGAGAGGTTGGTGGTAGGGGAAGGAGGATACGGCCCCTGTGGATGCCTCCCCCACTGGGTTCCCGTCTAAATTGGGTGAATATGTAGAAAGTTATGGAGATTGTCGCGGAGGGCGCGGCAGCCCAGTGGTTAGCGCGCGGGAATTGCACTCAGTAGGCCCGGGTTCGATTCCCGCCACTGCCAAAACTTACGCCACGTTCACGCAGAGTACGATCACGTTAAACATGTGGGTTCGTGAGTCCTTCCGAGAGGTTGGTGGTAGGGGAAGGAGGGTACGGTCTAAATTGGGTGAATAAAAAGAAAGTTATGGAGATTGTCGCGGAGGGCGAAGTAGCCCAGTGGTTAGCGCGCGGGAATTGCACGCGGTAGGCCCGGGTTCGATTTCCGCCACTGACATGGAGTACGATCACGTTAAACATATGGGTCCGTATGTTTTTCCGAGAGGTTGGTGGTAGGGGAAGGAGGGTACGTTCCCTGTGGATGCCTCCCCCACTGGGTTCCGGTCTAAATTGGGTGGCACATCCTGGCCGTCCAACCAGTTACCAGGCCCGGGTTCGATTCCCAAAATTGCCGCCGTGTTTACGCGGAGTACGAGCACGTTAAACATGTGGGTCCGTGAGTCCTTCCGAGAAGTTGGTGGTAGGGGAAGGAGGGTACGGTCTAAATTGGATGAATAAAAAGAAAGTTATGGAGATTGTCGCGTAGGGCAAAGTAGCCCAATGGTTAGCGCGCGGAAATTGCACTCGGTAGGCCCGGGTTCGATTCCCAAAATTGCCGTCGTGTTTACGCGGAGTACGATCACGTTAAACATGTGGGTCTGTAAGTCCTTCCGAGAGGTTGGTGGTAGGGGAAGAAGGGTACGGTCCCTGTGGATGCTTCTCCCACTTGGTTCCGGTCTAAATTGGGTGAATAAAAAGAAAGTTATGAAGAATATCGCGGAGGGTGAAGTACCCCAGTGGTTAGTGCGCGGGATTTGCACTTGGTAGGCCCGGGTTCGATTCCCAAAATTGCCGAATAAAAATAAAGTTATGGAGATTGTCGCGGATGGCACGGTAGCCCAGTGGTTAGCGCGCGGGAATTTCACTCGGTAGGCCCGGGTTCGATTCCCGCCATTGCCAAAACTGCAGCCGTGTTCACGCGGAGTACGATCACGTTAAACGTGTGGGACTGCAAGTCCTTCCGAGAGGTTTGTGGTAGGGGAAGGAGGGTACGGTCTCTTTGGATGCCTCCCCCATTGGGTTCCGGTCTAAATTGTGTGGCACTTCCTGGCCTTCCAAGCAGTTACCTTACACCTTTCTGGTAGGTCGCGCCAACGAGTTTGCCACGGTCAGAATTTTCAAGGGTAGCGAACAGGCTGGTCGCCAAAGGCGGCTAGTAAATAATAAAAGGCAATGTCTGTGTGTGTGTGTGTGTGTGTGTGTGCGTCTGTCTGTCTGTCTTATACACTATACGTTTCGCGACCGCGCGTCGGAGAGCTACGAAATTTGGCAATCGGACACCCGGGGGGGAGGGAAGGGGACACGTGAAAACCGATTTTCAAAATTCTAATTATTTTTTTATTTATTTAATGTTTTATGCGATTTCGACCTTTTTTTGCCCTTTTTGCCCTTTTTTCTCCACGATCCAGACGTCGTAGAAAAAAACAACTCACACCATCGGAAAGAGCAGACAATTGCGAGTAAAAATATATCAATTTCAAATCTCCATTTCGATTTCTAATATTTTTTAAAGATTTTAAAACAAAAGTCACTTTTGGCTCAAGAAAACGATTTTTGGTTTTTAAATTCTCGCATCGTGAAAAGTACTCATAATTTCGACTAATAATTTACATTTTCAGAAAGGTCAAACATCTGGCATTCTTATAATCTGGTCCAGAAATAATGAAAATTGCCTTCAGAATCGCAATTTTAAAGACGTCATGATTTTAAATTTCTCGCCGTTCCGCTCGGCGTTCCGTTCGTTTCTCCCTCGCTGAAGCAGGGAAGGTGGTGGGTGGGGACGTCAAGGTGGAGGTGACGTCACGGTTCTAAATAGAGCGCCTTTGCTCTATATAAATTATTATATTTATATTTTAAATGATGGGACGATCTGGATTTTTTAAATGTATATTTTAACTTTTGGATATTTTAAATGGATATTTTAATTTTATGGATATTTTAAATGATGGAACAATGAAACAATGGAATGAGGATGATGGATTAAGCATATGGTCATTTTAAATTGCAAATTAGCGCGCGGGAAGTTAGCGGTAGGCCCGGGTTCGATTCCCGCCACTGCCAAAACTGCCGCCGTGTTTACGCGGAATACGATCACGTTAAATATGTGGGTCCGTAAGTCCTTCCGAGAGGTTGGTGGTAGGGGGAAGGAGGATACGGCCCCTGTGGATGCCTCCCCCACTGGGTTCCCGTCTAAATTGGGTGAATATGTAGAAAGTTATGGAGATTGTCGCGGAGGGCGCGGCAGCCCAGTGGTTAGCGCGCGGGAATTGCACTCAGTAGGCCCGGGTTCGATTCCCGCCACTGCCAAAACTTACGCCACGTTCACGCAGAGTACGATCACGTTAAACATGTGGGTTCGTGAGTCCTTCCGAGAGGTTGGTGGTAGGGGAAGGAGGGTACGGTCTAAATTGGGTGAATAAAAAGAAAGTTATGGAGATTGTCGCGGAGGGCGAAGTAGCCCAGTGGTTAGCGCGCGGGAATTGCACGCGGTAGGCCCGGGTTCGATTTCCGCCACTGACATGGAGTACGATCACGTTAAACATATGGGTCCGTATGTTTTTCCGAGAGGTTGGTGGTAGGGGAAGGAGGGTACGGTCTCTTTGGATGCCTCCCCCATTGGGTTCCGGTCTAAATTGTGTGGCACTTCCTGGCCTTCGAAGCAGTTACCTTACACCTTTCTGGTAGGTCGCGCCAACGAGTTTGCCACGGTCAGAATTTTCAAGGGTAGCGAACAGGCTGGTCGCCAAAGGCGGCTAGTAATACATAAACCGAAGAAGGTCGTCGTGAGTACAGAATCCCCTTCTTTCGGACGGCGAATGCATTCGGGCCGCAGGAGGAATTGGATGAACTCACCCTCTCGTTCTCTCTCTTCAGCGTCGCCAGGTCCAGCTCCAGCAAGTGAGTGCAGTAGACGGCGATCTCGTACCCCGACAGAGACATCTCGTACCCCGACAGAGACATCTCGTACCCCGACAGGAGGAATTGGATGAACTCACCCTCTCGTTCTCTCTCTTCAGCGTCGCCAGGTCCAGCTCCAGCAAGTGAGTGCAGTAGACGGCGATCTCGTACCCCGACAGAGACATCTCGTACCCCGACAGAGACATCTCGTACCCCGACAGGAGGAATTGGATGAACTCACCCTCTCGTTCTCTCTCTTCAGCGTCGCCAGGTCCAGCTCCAGCAAGTGAGTGCAGTAGACGGCGATCTCGTACCCCGACAGAGACATCTCGTACCCCGACAGAGACATCTCGTACCCCGACAGGAGGAATTGGATGAACTCACCCTCTCGTTCTCTCTCTTCAGCGTCGCCAGGTCCAGCTCCAGCAAGTGAGTGCAGTAGACGGCGATCTCGTACCCCGACAGAGACATCTCGTACCCCGACAGAGACATCTCGTACCCCGACAGGAGGAATTGGATGAACTCACCCTCTCGTTCTCTCTCTTCAGCGTCGCCAGGTCCAGCTCCAGCAAGTGAGTGCAGTAGACGGCGATCTCGTACCCCGACAGAGACATCAGAAATCCTGCAATGGGAAACATCAGTGCTAAGCGACAGGACGTTTGAGGATGGATGGAGAAAGGACTGGGATCGTTTTCGAACCTCGAGGAACGATTTTTAGCTTCACGTGTGCGTGTGCAATCTATATGTTATATCCACTTTAACTCGAAAACGAATGGACCCAGTTTCATAAAATTTTCTGAATAAGTCACTTGTGAACGATCTGAACTTGTGAACGATTAGATGTGGGAACGATTCAGGAAAAAACAATTTTTCCGAAATGGTCAGCTGAAATAAAAGATTTGGAGATGAAAAGAAAGCCGCCTCATTCACCTAGGACTAGCCTTTCTCGAGTTTAGCATTTTTACTACAAATTCAATACATATGCGTATTTAAATACACCCGTTGCCCAATGAAAACAGAAATGGAATGAAATTGAGTGTCATTTCAAAGAAGGATTCAACTCAATGGAATGAATGCATTTGAGTGTATAGGAAAAGTTATTAGACTCTTTTTCGTTTCATTTTAATATTTACACCATACCATCCAATAGAAGAAGCATTATTGTTGAAAATTTTTGGTTTTGATAGTGTGACTGTTCCCACTTGATGTGTAAAGTAAATTCTATTGACTGCAAGGCGAGTTCTATGGATTGGCATTCTTTTCTAGAATCAGTCTGACCAAGGCCCTCATTCGATGTTGAACATTTCCGACCCTTTTCCTGGAAAACATCGCAAAATAGATTCAAGCGTAAATTTCTATCAAAACCTTCTTCTCTATCTGTCTTAGCTTTCTCGTTTCTTAAAAAAAAATATATATGCGTGAACTTTAAAAGAAAATCTGAGATGTCGAAAAAGAGGGCACATACATATCAAAGACAAACTCGGTAAAATAAAGAAACAGAAAAATAAATGTAATAAATGTACAAGTGATTTCCTTAACACATTTTGGGAAATGACGTAGTAGAATTTTGGAGTTAGAGCGGTTACACTGCACAGACACGCGCCTAGACACGTCACTTTGAAAATGGTGTATTCATATTCTAGAGTATAACAAACGTGTAATATATATGTGGAAGACTGGATTTTCAATTTTCGACCCAATTCTAATACATTCCTTCTACGCATTGTAGGAAAAGTAAAAAGGGAATACTGTTCACATCACCCACAGTACAGATGAATAGCACACGTGTCTTTATATCGTTCGTTTTAGAACAGTGGGCTATTAAAGCAAAACTTCCGTTCGAATAACCCCATATAACTATTCCAATTTTTTTAAATGCAATTTATCCATAGCACCCTTTGAGAAATCTCGTCAGAGGCGGTATTTCGTTTCACTTGGTAGGCGAGATCAAGAAAAGCATTCTTTACAGATTCCTATTTCTCGCAGCGTAATTGACCTTTGTTTGGAGTCTAAACATTCAGTTTCCTCTTTATTTAGATTGTCAGCTTTGTCTTTAAGGCGTACATGAGAGGACGTAAGCGGAACTAGAAGTGTTTGTCCTTTTTTTACATATCAGATTTGTAGATGTGCCAAGGTCGTTCCGTTTATTTCCAAACCGCTGCTCCCTCTGTCCGTCGGTCTCTCTCCCCAACATTTTGGATGGGGTGACCGAAATCGGACCCATTGCGAAATTAAAGCAAAGTGACGTTGCCTGAAAGCGGATGCTCACGTAAGTTACGATCCGTGAAATACATCCAAGCAAAACGAACAGACACATTAGTCTGGCTCTAAACATAAGAGTCATTGTATTTTAATAAATTAACAAGAAAGATCAATCATGCATAAGCATTGATTATGAAACACTTTCCAACTGAAATGCAATTTCATTTAAAAATTTCTAAATTGTGATACATTCAGTGGTGATATCTTTTACATTATCACAGTACTACAGTAATTTATTATACTTAAATATTTGAAACTGTATCGAAATACAAATCATCTGATTCTCTATGCAAAATTAATGAATATTTCATTCATATAACTTGTATTCCAGACTCCAGAGCTAAATAATTTTGTGTAAAACTAAAAAAAAAATTCAGCAATTCTTATGTAACTCACCTTACAATCGCTTGCGATATTTGCATTCTGCATAAGTTAAAATTAGGCTTCGTTGGAGAAATAATAAAAATTTAGGGATCATTTGAAATCACAACTATTGTAATTGCGCAAGCATGGAATTTAGATACACAGATACACAGATAATATATGTGTGTGTGTATATATTCAAAGTATTGGAATCGTGCCGAAGATCGGAACTCGAATTTTCGAAGGATCTACACGTTTTGGGACTTCTAGAATAAGAAAAAATTATTTTTAGGAAGATGTCTGTGTGTGTAAGGGTGTAGCTGTGTGTGTTTCTGTGTGTCTGTGAGGATATTGCATTCTCTCTAACTGAAAAACTGATGGGCCGAATTTCATAAAATTTGGTAGGTATGTTTTTTTGTGGGAAACCCTGATGTTCATTAGATTATAGTACGATTCGTATGCATGCCTTCGTATGCATTCGTAAGAATATGCCTTCTTTGCGAAATGGCCGGCAGAAATTGCCTTTATCCACTCTAGCTAAAAACTAATGGAACAAATTTAACAAAATTTGGTGTATAATATTTCAATAACCTACAAGTGATTTATATTCCAAATTTAGCAAAATTTGGTATATAAATCATTTGTAGGTTATTCTAGTATGATTCGGGAAAAAAGAACGGGCTATTTTTGCGAAATGGCCCGCAAAAATCGTTAAATATAAAAATAAGACTACGTGGGCTCAATTATATCAATTAAATTTCTATTTTATACATGATTTTTGACAACAAAAAGAATACGACTAACCCCATTACTCTAGGATCAGGCGTTTTTGAGATATTCTAGTTTTTTCGCGTTTTCGCTACGTCGCCTTTGACAATAAGTCCAGCTATCAAATGAGAACCAAATTCAAGTTTAACGTGCAAATTCAATGTCATTTAAAATATTTATGGCTGTTATTTTGTGCAGATAAACTGAAATTATTATTGAAGAAATAAAGAGAACGTGAATATGAGTCTGCAGGGAAAGACATGTGCTGCCCAAATCAGAATTTTTAACAATATTACAACAATGATTTATAGAAGTGAACAGGAATTATTGGCAGGCCATTTCGAAAAAAATGTATGATCTATATTTAGAGGTCCACCAAATTTTTGTAGAATAAAATGTTCAGCAAATTTAAGTTGTGTACCAAATTTTAACTCTCTAGGACGTGGAAAAGTGCATTAAAAATGCCATCAAATAAGTATATCATGAAGAGTTATATAAAATTAAAAAAAAATTGAAAAATTGTTATCTACCAAATTTATTTTTAAATGTGAAGCCTCTCTCATATACAAAATAACTAAACTTTTGGAAAGATATTTATTATATAATATATCTCTTTTTTTCTTTCTGGTAGCTATCCCCAAAGTCAGAATTTAATTGAATTTGTTTAGATTAAATAATTTTTAATTAAAAAACTACCTAACATATTTTACTGAATTTCTTTTTTTTATTTTATGAGATAATGTGAATATTCCCTAAAAATTTCGAAGCAATTTGTGAATTTTAAATTTGCTTAAAAAATGTTTGAAAAATTGGGTCCCATAGGGTTCAATGTATTTCATTTTTTCAACCCGGATTCAATAAAAAACTAATTGGGTGATATTATGTATTTATATTCCCATAGGTCCCACAGACCGTCTGAAAAGCATACTAAAATTTCATTTTGATAAAGTCATTTTTACGGCAGTTATCGTGCTAACGGACAGACAGACAGACAAACAGACAGACAGAATGAATGAACAAAGTCATAAACACTTTTCAACTATGTTGTAAAGTGTTAAAAACCAGCATTACATATTAAACATCATTGAGAAATAATGCAGAATGACACTGAGTGTTGAGCAGAATTAGATTTGATACAAATGTTGCGGAGTGAAGAGGGCTCATCATAGAAATCTTCGGAGCATCCGAAAATCACGACCCGTTTGTCATAGCTGTTGGCCGAGAGAATCATGCCGAACAATAAAGTCTGGAGTATATGTATATGCTCCATCAAGTTCATTGGCTGTGGCGTCTTCTCGGAAACTATGAATTTTGAGCACTAAGCCCCACCAGTGACACTTTAATGTTTCTCATGACATATTTATCTCCGCAAATTGCTATTCTTTGGGCGCTAGGCCCTCACGATGACACATTCCTCCGTGCAGAGTCTCTGAGATTTTTCGTTGCTGTGGGATCGAGTGCGGGTCATTGGCATGCAGATTCCCAGGATATTTTCCTAGCAGAACCTTACAAGATTCTTTTTTTAGGGGGGTGGGGGATGTTATAAAGATGATTACTATCATTTGTTTTATTCTGGTGTCACGTCAAGGAATAAATAAATATTAATCCTATCATTTGTTAAGACGTATAAATGTCACTACAACATTTTACAAATAATAATATACCGGTTAAAAGACAATACTGTAAGACTGACCTCAGCACATGGCCTTTCCTGAAAACGTTTTAACTTTTCGATGCGAATAGTTTTCGATGCTATTCGCGGTCGGATTTTCTGTGACGGAAAATCGGGTGTCTCATTTCCTCGAATTTAATAAATAACAAGAAAGATCAATCATGCATAAAGCATTCATTATAAAACACTTACCAAATTCAATGCAATTTTATTTAAACATCTCTAAAATGCCATACATTCAGTAGTAATATTTTTAAAATGATCACAATACTACCTTAATTTATTACATTTGAAAACTTAAAACTTCGCCGAAAAAAATGAACTGGATTCAAATGTCGTCATTGAAATAGAAATCGCCTGGCTCTCTATGCAAAAGCTGTAAATATTTCATTCATATCATTCATACCATTATTCCATTCCTTTCTTTAATCACAATACTACAATAAATTTATTTTATTTAAAAACTGAAAACCACGGAGGTAAAAGTAACTAAACTCTATGCTTCACTTCATCGAAAAAGTCCTAGCACTTTCCTTATATAAGGAAAGTATTGTGTCGGGGTCAAAAATTCGAATTCGAGTTTTCGATGGGAGAGCACGTTTCAAGCGTCCCTGATCACGAATCAAACATTTTTGAGGTGATGTCTGTGTGTGAAAGTATGTGTGTGTGTGTGTGTGTGTGTCAGTGAGTCTGTGGAAACGATATCTCACGAACGAATGGAGCTATTCGAATGAAATTTGGTACAAAAATCACAATCCGTGAATACTAAAGGCCTATTGTTTTTAAACGTAATCGAATGTTGAGAACCCCTCTAAATTTTCGAGTGAAATTTTGAAGAAATCATCAAAAATAGAAAAGTTTTAATGCAGTTGCGAAAATAGATATTTCTTATGTAATTTTTCTTTAGAAAACGATTGACATAAACTTTAGAACGCTAGCACGAACCGTTCTTGAGATATTGCGCATTTTTCAAATAAATTTATCAAAAAATCCCATAAATTAAAAGAAATGTTAACTGTTGAGAAACATGTTCACTTTCCATATGTAATATCATGCGGTAAATTGGGTTACATCATTCTCATAGATCTAGCTCGTTCCATTCATGACAAAATATACTTTGAGTAATACTTTTGTATTTGAATGCCAATAGTCATTTATCTGCTATAAGAATAACTTATTTCTCCGTCCATAACGCTTGGCGAGATTTTGGCGACAAATTTGGTGAACGGCAAATGGATAAAAATAACCCTAAATCAATGAAAATGGCGACTCATTGTCGAAAATTCAATATCTTGAAAATAATATAAGTATCTACTATAAGAAAACCTATTTTTTACTGTAAAAATAGTAAATTCATTGTATTATATAAGGAAAGTCATGTGTTGCCCCCATCAGATTTTTTTTTGTTTGAAGTGGGTCACGTAATCTCTTCATATAATATGGGTGTCATTATTATTTTAATTTTTAATTAAAAATCTACCGGATATATTTTGAAATTTTTTTCATATCTTTTATGGGATAAATTGAATATTTCCTAAAACTTTCGAAGCAATTTGTGAATTTTAAATTCGCTTAAAAAATGTTTAAAAATGAGGTCCCATAGGGTTCAATGTATTTCAATTTTTCTACCCGGATTTAATCCAAAACTAATTGGTTTATATTATTTATTTATATTTCCATAAGTCTCACCGCGTGAACAACATACTAAAATTTCATTTTGATAAAGTCGTTTTTACGGCAGTTATCTTGCCAGCGGACAGACAGACAAACAGTATCATAAACACTTTTCAACTATGTTGGAAAATGTTAAAAAGAAGCTCGTATAGTTTTTGAGTCATCTTGAGATTGAGAAAGATTGAAAATGTTGTACGGCTTATAACCCATTCACTAAAAGAATTAGCTTTGAACAATAAGCAAGAATGTGTATAGAATTGGATTTTGGAACGATCTCTATTTTTTTGGAAAGGACTTAAAAAAATATCTGTGGGAATGATTTTTTCTGCCTTTCTCTTGCTTCTGAAGATCGAACCGTGCGATTATTCCAAATCCTAGACCTTTCCAATGGGCCTTCTCCGATTCTGAGACAGAACAGGTATAGGCGTAGGGCAATAATCTCACCCGATGGCCCGTCTTACTACAGAGCCAACTGAATGGCATGCTTTGAACCTGGCTTAGCCAGAACGTTCAGAGAACTTTAGAGAACAATACATGTAATAATAACGCGTTTTGAAAGACCTTCGTTTGCGACTGCCCATTTTAAACAGTTTCCTCTGTACTTGTGAGAATGATTTACTTGTATGTGGCCGAGAAAATAGCCGATAATAGAACTTACCGTCGTTGTCTCCTTCTCCGAAGCGGGTGTACCGTACGGGCAGGGCCCCCACAAAGGGGGGGTCAGTTGGGGCTATAGTACCGGGGCCCGGCAGCTCTTAGGGGCCCGTAAAAATTCACTGAAATAAAATATTTATTACAGAATTTTTATGTATATATATATGAATAGGTGACTAAAAAGAAAGTAAAAAAAATAGTAATGAAATATCTGATTTTATTCAGCTGCTTCTTCTTCCATGTGTGTAAGGTTCAGTCTCATTTCTAAAATAGTCAAAAAGACTCGATACAATGAAGACGCCTTAGTTCAATAAAAGTCGTCTGGATATGAAAAGAGATAGTTTCAATGGCATTGTGTAATGGCAGCAAACAAGGCAATAAAAACTGGGTGAAAGTAGGTCTAATGGAATTCTTTTTTTTTCTTTAGCTGGAGCAATTTTCTAACCCAACCCATTCTTCCTTGATCATTCATTCATGTTTACAGCTTATATCAATCACACAGTTGACTACTAAGTTGACCCTTGTCAACAGGTGTCTTTCAGTTTGAGAACGCAGGCGATTTTCCCTCCTCGTAAACCAATTAACGCAACGGGGAACCCATAGTGTCGGACATCCGGCTGATGCCTGAATGACGGTCTTTTTTTACATTTTCGCGATGTTTTGGATGTCTCCAAAGGGATCGAAGCGTCATGGAGATCCCCAATAGATAATACGTCTGTTGCAAGATTTCCCACTTAAGAAAGTCCACGTCTCTGAGGCAGGCGAACAATAGTGCCAAAGTTTTGTTTTTAAAAGTGCTTAGTCCGGGAAAAGGGAGGATGGGGGGGGGGGGCTTTTGGTAATGTAAATGGATCTTTGGGATCAGAATAGGGAACCACCTACATCTATTGAGACAAATCGGAACGAATCAATAGGAAAGCCTGGGATTTTGTTGCCCAATCAAATATGGAGTGCGGGAAAAAAACGCAATTGAAATGATGGAGTCTAAAGAACCCCAAAATCAGTTATAAGTTGTTGATAGCTAACTCTAACTTGATATTTTCCCGTTTTATAAACTTTTCTCTCGAGTGAAGTTATTTAATTTAATATAATTGGAAGTCTGTATAGAGTTGTTTTAAAACATGTCGTTTTCATACAAGCATAAATCAGGCTCTAAGAAAAGAAAAATAGCAGCTGAAAAGGAGCGAAAAAGTGCAGAAAATCGCCAGGAAATAACAATTTTTTTTTAAACCATCTGAAGAAAGTGAGAAAAATGAACAAATTTCTACAAATACGGATTTAATAGCAGTAATAAATCCAGATACATTTCCGATAAATACGGAGGATTCTAATGATACACTTGTGCAAGAAAATGCGTCTAAACATTTTAATGTTATCTGTACCTTTGAGCAAAGAGATTTATTAGCGGACAATTATGAAAATCTGAAAGATCCTGGATTATGGCCAAAACATTTTAGTGATCATTGCCGCCAAAAAATTGTTGAAATTGGACCTTGTGACGTGGAGAAAATGGTAAAAATTGTGAAAGACTTCCCTAAAGATTTAAATGGCAAAAAGTTCTCGGAATTTCTTCTCTACTCTAAATCTTCCAACAACAGAGAAAAGCATTTTCGCGACTGGTTGATTTATAGCTCCTCACAGAAAACATTGCATTGCTTTTCCTGCTTACTATTTGGTGAAAATTTAATTGATCAGACTAAAAATCGAAGTGATTTGGGTAAAAGAGAAGGCTTTTCTCCAATGAAAGTTCCTTGGAACAAATTATACGGTAGATTGCCAGTACATGAAAATAGTGCACTTCATCGCACCTGCTACTGTAAATGGAAAGACTTAGAGCAATCTTTGAGAGGTTGCGGAATTGATAGCAGCTTACAAAATCAAATAAAAAATGAAGCTGAAAAATGGAAAGCTCTATTAAAGAGGTTACTTCATATCACTCTCTACCTTGCTTCTAGGGGCTTACCTTTACAAGGAGATAGTACCAAAATAGGTGACAACAACAATGGAAACTTCCTGGGAATGTTAGAGTTTCTGAGCCATTATGACGACGTGACAAGAGAACATCTTGCAAAAATCAAGCGAAGTCAGGAAGAAGGAGAAACATCAAAGGGAAGGGCTCATTATTTATCGTGGATGAGTCAAAATGAATTTATTGCTTTATGTGGCGATAAATTGCTGGAATGTATTTTAAAAGAAAGGGAAGAAGCTATATATTATAGCATAATTGCTGATGCTACTCGAGATGTATCGCATCAAGAACAAAATGTTTTAATTTTGAGGTACATCTCAAAAAACGTAGAAAGCGGAAAATTTGAAATAAAGGAAAGATTTTTAGAATTTTTGAACTTTAACGAAAAATCGGGAGAAGTTATTGCTGAAGAACTTTTGGCTGCATTAGAAAAATATAACATATCCTTGGAAGACTGTCGAGGTCAAGGCTACGATAATGGTTCAAATATGAGTGGCAAAACGAAAGGAGTGCAAGCACGCATACTTGAAAAAAACAATCTTGCACTTTATTCACCATGCAGTGCCCACTCTCTCAATCTTGTTGGTGTAAATGCCGCAAGATTGAATCATCAAATAATGACATTTTTTGGTTGTATCCAAACCTTGTACAATTTCTTCAGCAGCAGTCCAAAAAAGTGGGAAATTTTAATAGAAGAAATTGGAGTTTCCCTCCAATCTCAATCGGACACACGATGGAGCTCTCGGGTTAACGCCATTAAACCAATTGTGCAGCATTTGCCAGGTATTTTAAAATCTCTCGATCGTATTCTGTTGGAAACCCCTTTAACACTACCAGACAAAATGTACTCTGAGGGAATGTCTCTTAAAAAGTATTTTTCTACCTTCGAATGTATACTGATGGCTAATTTTTGGTTTAAATTTTTATCATGCATTAATGAGAGAAATGTTATTATTCAAGCAAGAGGCATATCTCTTGATATGGAAATAAACTTATTGGAAGACCTCATTAAAGAACTACAGACTATAAGAAATGAGTGGCCACGTATTTTATCAGAAGCCCATTTGGTTGCAAAATGTATGGGCATCTCATCAGATTTCCCTGAAAAAGACAAAAGAGTTACCAAAAGGAAAAAATTTCATGATGAAACTTCAGAAACAACTGAGAAGAGAGAAACAGCTGAAGAATGTTTCAGAAGAGATGTCATTTTCTATACCATAGATTTTATAATAAATGATATTAGAAGCCGTTTAGAAGCTCATAAAAATATATGTAACCTGTTCTCTCCAATTTTAAAATATATGAAATTGTCCACTATAGAGCTCGAGCAGAAAACCAAAGAACTTGTTTCACAATATTCAAAAGACTTGTCCTCATATCTATATGATGAATTATTGCACCTAAAAAAAATACATCATTCAATATTTAAACAGGAAGTTGAAATTTCTCCTATTTTATTATTGAATGCACTACATGAAAAAAAATTGCAAACAATATTTATGAATATCTGCATTGCTCTACGTTTATTTGGGACCCTTCCAGTGACTGTTGCTGAGGCAGAAAGATCATTTAGTAAGCTTGGAAATCAACTAAAAACTTGGCAGAGATCATCAAGCAGTCAACAACGTCTTAACTCTCTAGGACGTCTTGCAATAGAGCATGAACTTGCTTCCCACATCGATTTCAGTAGTGTTATAAACGATTTTGCTCTCAAGAAGGCACGAAAAGCAAGTTTTTTTAATTAAGTAAAATTTAGAAATAATTATCTCGCATGCAACAATGCAACTATCTCATATATTTTTATTATCAGTGCACCTTAAAACCTGCCAAATATTTTTTTCACTGAAATATTATAATAAAGAGGTAGTATTTATCTCAATGCATCACATAAGGTATGTTCAAATTCAAAATAATTCTTATATTTTACAAATATTATTTTTAGTTATATTCTTAAAAAAGTTTATCTTAGAATAAATTTTATTTATTTAATCAAATTTCCATACTGCTTTTTAGATTTTATTCTTTAAAATAACTACAGTTAAATTCATACAAAACTTTGCGCGAAATATTGTATTATTAAATGAATATAAATGCTTATGTCTTTATAATGTATTTTAAAATTATTCTGTGTATGTATTAATGTATTTTAAAATTTTAAAATTATATGTTGTATTTTGCTTCATTCAGAATTGATATATTTTAGAAGCAATTGTACATGAATGAGCTTAGAACAAACACATTGCAATATAATATTAAATTAACCTCATGATTTGATTCTCGCACTGTAATGATAAAATAAATTAAAAAAAAAAGAATAGGTTATAAAATAATAAATTTGTCTATGGATTCCCCCTCCCTCTTGTTTTAAAAGCTTTAGCATCTGTGAGAGTATTTAGGCAATTTATGTATTCACTGTAATTCAAAAGGCATTCATTGGATTTCTGTGATATTTTGGGTTATACATTCGTTACTCTGGTGCTAATTAGATTTTAATTTTTGATGCAAAAAAAAGGCTCCCAAAAGTATATAAAAGTGTTTTTTTTTTATCTATTAAAGTAATAAAAACCTATATTAAAGTATGGTTTACTAGATTTTAAGGACAATCAAAACAATAATAGTGTCACTTATGACAAGGCCCCAAACTGAAAAGGTTATATTTAAGTAATTTAATTATCCTTTTTAGTTAAGTACGTATAGTTGTAATCGTATTAAAAAAATCATCTCACCTATGCTCCTACTATACTCGTACAATCGTTTCTAACATACAATTGTTTTTGTACTTTCCTTACAATACATTGTAATTTATAGAGAAAGCATTGGAATCGTGTCGAAAATCGCAACCCGAGTTTTCGAAACATCAATCGTTTTTTAGCACTCTAGAACACACACACAATAAAAAGCATTTTTTACGTGAATTTTCTCTCTCTCTGTGTTGAAGACCCTGACCGTCCGACTCATTCTAGGACGTGAGCAACTATTTGGACGGCCTCTCTGTGTGTCCGTTCATGAAATGAATGTAACCACTCTAACTCAAAAATTAATTGGCCAAATTTCACAAAATTTGGTAGATAAGTTACTTCTAGTGGGTGATACTGGTGCTGATTAGAAATTGGTATGATTATGAAAAAAAGAACCTGCCTTTTATTTACGAAATGGCTCATAAAAATCGTCAAAATCTAAAATAATGCTCAAATACATCAATTAAATGCTTGTTTTATATATAATTTTTAATGATGGAAAGAACAATATCAACTGCATAACTGTAGAACCAACCGTTCTCATTCGCATTTTTCTAACGTCGCCTTTAAAATTACGCACAGTCGTTAAACGAACACAAAAATTGAATTAAAATTGCACATTCAGTGCAATTTAAATAATTATCAGTGTTATTTTATACAATTGAACTCAATTTAGTGAATTACGAAAGAAATAAAAAGAAAATGAATTTTAGTCTGTGGGAAACGTCATATAGTTTACATTAAATTTTTAACTTTGGCACTATAAGTAATAAATTGGCATAGAAAAAGAGCTATCTTATCGTATAAAAGATGAAACAAAATAAGAAAATCAGAATCAAAGTAATTTAAAAATATTTTATCTTATACAATTTTGTAACACTAATGTAACGTATTAAATCAAAAACTATTTCATTTAGTTACAAAAAGGAAAAAAAAATAGTTTTTAGAAATACTTATAGATTAAAATCTCTTTGGATAATTTATGTATAATAATTGGAGGATAGAAACTTTTTTTTGTGAACTTAAATAACAGTTTATTTTAAAAGCAGAAACCTTTACATCTAGGGAATTTCAACGAGTAAATATGAATGAAGCACAAAAACAACATGTATCCTATTATCATCAAAATAGTTGACTGCTTGATAAGAGCACGAAATATTTCATACATATTTTACTTTATTTTTACTTTCTTTATATACATACAATGTATAAGGAAAGTATTGTGACGGGGTCGAAAATTTGAGTTCGAGTTTTCGACGGGAGAACAGATTTCAAGCATCCCTGAACACGAATCGAACATTTTTGAGGAGACGGTTGTGTGTGTGTGTATCAGTGAGTCTGTGGAGACGATAACTGACTTACGAATGGAGCGATTCAAACAAAATTTGGTACAAAAATTATAATGCAGGAATACTGAAAGCTTATTGTTTTTATACGCAATCGAATGTTCAGAACTCCTCCCTAAATTTTCGAAATTTTGAAAAATTATTAAAAAATTAAAACCTTTAATAAAGTTACGTAAATAATCATTTCTTATGTAATTTTTCATTAGAAAACGATTAACATAAATTTTAGAACGCTAACATGAACCGTTCTCAAGATATTGCACATTTTTCAAAAAAATTATCAAAAAATCATATAAAATAAAAAAAAAATATTACCTATTGTGAAATATGTTCACTTTTCGTAAGTAATATCATGCGATAAATTCGGTGAGGGTGAACTCCTAATTTACTTAGGGGCCCGCGGCTCCGCTTGGTACCCGGACCCGAAATCGGATGTGGGGGGCCTGCGTACGGGTGAACCGTTCTTGGCTATTCCGATGTACGACGAATACTCGTATCTGCTGATCACCTGAAACGAGGGAAGGCGCAGTTAGATATCCCTTGGACGTGTTGGCATTCTTCAAATGGCTGTCCAGAAATCGGCAACAAGCTATCCAGAAATCGGCAACAAGCTATCCAGAAATCGGCAACAACGCAAGATAGGCAAGATTTCACATTTGGCACTTTTCTTTATCCGGGCACAAGATGAATTAAATGTCTGTTTATTTTTTGTCATTTTTCCCCTCCGCCTGAAATATTCCAGTTCATGAAATGTCCCTTCTCTGACGTAAGCCTATAATGTAGAAACTGAAAGTCAACTTCAGTCCAAAAACTTTCCCTTTTGGACTAAAATAAGCCCTAAAAAGGAAAATTAAACGGTCGGCCTCGCATGTGGTCTGTTTGCTAGAGAACAGTTGCTGCACGTGCTACGGGTGACTTCCGCGTAGGTTCGAATAGCCACAGATCAACTGTTTCACAATTAAACCATATTTGGCTATTGATTGATAGCGCCGGGCTAAAGGAAAAGTTCCTAACGCTTACATCTAGTGCCTGCTTAAAAGGCCAGAAACAATACACATCCATTTGAATTTCAGAGAGGATAGAACCACCGTATTCTTGATACAGCTTTTATTGAGATTCCTTCGTTCCTACTCATTCTCTACAACTTTCTAATTGACTTTTTCGCCCATCCCGTTTTGTTGTCGAGTTCGTTCTGCATTTAATTCGATAGGGATGACTGTAGCTAAGCCTAACGTGTACATGGACCCAGCGTGCTATCGGAATGCTTAATTCCTGTATCATAGACCAGGAATCGCCTTTACTCTAAAACTCATCCTTGATAAAATGGCACTTTTATTTCCATTTTAAACGCATTATTATGTATAGAATACAATATCTTGTTTTGACAAATAAATGAAAATGAAATTAAAACATCGTTATCTCGCGTTTTAATATTAAATAAAAAATGATTTAGAATATTAAATTGTATTCAAGTTCATTTCTGCTTCTGTTATTTGCAGCTTATGTTAGTCATACATTAATTTAAGCCATGGAAATCGCCAATATTGTTAGATAAGCAGTATGTATTTCTATGGCGAAAAGCCGAAAATATTTATTTCAACTGTCAATTTCGCAAAAATAAATGTTTAACGTAATACAAATTATAACTGAAACAATAAAGAATATTCCTACGTATTCAAAATTATTTTGCCTTTCAATTTATGTTTATCTCTACAGGGTGTCCCAAAAAAATTGAAACGCGCTTTAATTCTTTACCTGTTGGAGATAAGTGGGCAATGGAAATTGCAAAAATGTTGAAATAAGACTACGTTCATGAAATAGTCCTCCCATTCATTTTCAAAAAGTGACACTTTTTAAATTTTTATACCACCCCCCTTAGACAAATTATTACCCCTTAAACAAATTGGGTCAATCAGAAATTTTTTTAATTTTAATGCAACAAAATCATTAAAAAATCGGCATTTATAAAATCAACTGAATTATGATTAAGGAATAAATCTGACTTATGCCACTTTTCCGTACCATGTGAAAGACTGTTTCATCAGTGAAAATAGGGATCATAAACAAATGGACGATGGAAAATGGTTTAGATCAAAAATACGTTAATATGTGTCAAAATTTTTTTTACCACAAATGCATCTAAATAAAGCATTACATAGACAGAGATCATATAAAGCAGTGGTACTCACTACGTAGTTGGGTATTCTGTGCATTATCATCCAGTTTTATCTTTTTTGTGATATGTCACACATTTACATTTCTAATTTGATACAGGGTCCCCATTCACAATGTTCAATTTTCATTTCACTATAACTTGCTCCATTTTAAAGATACAGATATGCGGGTTTTTTAATGATCTTGTTGTAAAAATAAAAATAAAAATTTTCTGATTGACCCAATGTGTCTAAGGATGTCATATAAAAATTTAAAAAGTGTAACTTTTTGAAAATCAATGGGAGGACTATTTCATTAACGTAGTCTTATTTCAACATTTTTGTAATTTCCATTGCCCACTTATCTCCAACAGGTAAAGAATTAAAGCGCGTTTCAATCTTTTTGAGATACCCTGTATATTATGTACCCTATTTTATACCTATGAGAAAATGCTGATTGATTATATTCATAAGTAGGGAACTCTTAATTTAAAAGTAATCAAAAATACATCATATACGTGTTCTAAATATTACATCTTTCTATTGTGTCAACTAGCAATAGTGACTACTTTACTAACACTAGCGACACCTGGATATATGATTCTCAAATCATTATGGAATTTTTAAGCGTTTCTTCCATAGAAGTTTTATCTCCTTTTTTTTTAAGTTCATGATTTAAACTTATTTGAAATATCGCCTGGTAATTAATATAGTTCATTTGAATCGTCTGTTTTTAAAGAATTTTATAACAAAATATTTTTATTCATTAGCTTATTAATTTGTATGGCAACACTATATATTTAAAAACGAATTTTTATTTTTAACAGAATAAAATTGGGAATGCTCTATTTTGGAAGCAAAATGAACGTAGATTTTATTGGATGCAGTGGTTATAAATGTTCTGAACACGTAGCGACTTTCATGTTTAATCAGAGAATGTTCATCTAATCATGTAAGTAAATAAACCTTTTGAATTTAATAATAAGAATGCTACAAAATATTTACCTCTGGTCTCGTGTAGTTTTCAGCTATCGAATCAATGTCGTACACCTTCCTCATTCGCATAGTCTGAAATAAATTAAAATCTAGTTGAAAGCAATAAACTCAATAGCAGATAATAATAGCAGAGGAAAACCGATTACAGGTTCGGAATTGTACCGACTTTTCATTAAAGTGAAGTTTCGTTATCTGGCCATCAGAAATTCGCAATAAAATACAAGTATTTGGCATTTTAGGATGGAATTTTTTAAAACTAGAAATTCGGGTAATTTCGCAAACGGTAAATTTAAGTTTTAACACTTGTAGTTTATAGAATGCAGCTTAATATTGTGGATAAAAAAAAATTCTTGATATGGACATATGGAATCCATTTTTTATATTATCGAAATGAATTGCATCCTACTTATTGAGTATCATACTTATTGTCTATCTTTTGATAGATTTTGCAAATTTGTTATAGATGAATATTCAATGTTTTAAAGTTATTTATATTCTGAACACTTTATGTGATTTGATTAGGTGCTTTAAGTTATCTGAATGCATTTAAGTTAAATTCAATTTCGAATGCAGTTTTCAAAATTGAGTCAAGATAGAGAAACGCCATTTTGCACTGTTTGATACTGACTGATCGTATGTATTTTAATACATTTTGTTAATCAATTTAAAAGAAAAATTCTTCATCTGTCAGAACTTTTAGAGCAACTTCGATGTAAGTTCTGTAGAGTCCAGTTCGCCGATAAGAGAGTGCAATTTCATCACAGTAGCTCAACGGTTGAGCTTCGGCTGGCCAATTCGCAGATCTAGGGTTCGATTCCCGGTTGGGACAGCTTTATAATTCTATCCTAATCTCATTTTCTCGTCACTAGAAGTTTAAAGGGGAAGGGTTATCCTCTCTAAATTGATCCTTGAGATTTTGAGTACTTTCAGAAACAATCAATTTTTGTAAGAATAAATATTTTGTTTTTGTAAATTGCAATAATTAAATAATGATAGAATACTATTATTATTATTTAAAAATTCCCATATCCTGTACAATACCTTTCCTATATAAGAAACTTTAGATGAATGCGTCTATTGATGTGAGATCGACAGATGTATATCACATTCAGAGTGAAGAATCTTTTTAGTGTAAGTTGATAATAGTTGTAAATAGGCATAAAGAATTTCAATACTCTAATGTTTTTACGACTACATATAGTATGCAATTACAAAGATGTCATATTTTTCAAAATAGATTACTTACCCCTCTGAATTTCATTTCCGCCTTTTTCAAATTGTAATTTTGAGCTGAAAAATATTCGAATAATATATATTTTTAGCAGCGATACGATCATTACATAAGAAATATACATAATATATGTGTAATAATGAATCTAAAATGCGATCCACGAACTTGGCACTGGCTGTGTTGTGTTTCTTCCCGATAGGAATCGAACCCGTCGCTCTTTCAATTCGACAAAAATGGTTTACTGACTGATACTAGGTGGCGCCACTCTATTGATAGATCGTTTAGCCATTTTAGTTTGGCTGGCATAGACTTACGATTCAGGAAGAATTGCAAAGACTCAGGAAGAATTGCAAAGAATTTTGAAAGTTTTTAAAAAGTAAGAATTATCAGACATTGCATTTTGTATTGTAAAAGAAATGTGTATGAGCCAAAACTATGATTTATTTTTTGCATTTGGAATTGTAAATGGGAATTAAGCATCCCAAGATGAAGGCGTCCTTTGCATGTGTAAAGACAGAAAAAAGCGAGATAAAATTTTCTCCCTGTAGGATTTATGTCCGTCAATAGATGAGTCATTTACGCCTGCAGAGTGTGTTTTGCTTATGAAACGGGTGCATTGCTGGTGTTATTTCGAACGGGAGTGTTACATAACTGTATTGAATCCATTTTGAAATTTATTGGATACTAGAAGCATACCCGTTCTTCGTACGGAGTATATAATACAAAGAAACATAAAATTCACAATTCCTATAGTATATTAAATGACATTTTTAATCAAAATATCCTGTTAAAATATTTAATTTCATGCTCCTAAAAAGAAGCTTAAGAATCTCTGTTCTCGCTATAGAAAATTATCTTCATGGACAGATCTAAAGAATAAAACATCCTGGCCCCTTTTGCAAGCAAATTTACAGAAAATATGGAATTGAATCAATATATGCAAAAGAAAAGCGTTAAAATTGTATGGGACCCGTACTACTTATATACGTGAATATTAGAAGATATAACCTGCATTAGTAGATTATATGTATAAATTGAAATATCAATAAATCCGTAATCTTTAAACCTGAAAGCAGTAATTGATTCCAATATATGCCAAAATGAAAATGCTAAAATTATATGGGATAATATACCCGTTCTACTTATAATGTCGTAGATTAGAAGACATGGCCGAGTGTTAGTAGAAGATTACCCGTATTAGAATATAAGTCACAAAAATCCTTGCCAAAATAAAACAGATGACGTAATATATTGAAAATATCAATAATCTCCGTAATCTTCATACCAGAAGGAAGTCCGTACTTGACCCCAATATATACCAATATATGTCAAAATATATGTCAATATACTTGTACTACTTATGTAGATTAGGAGATATACCCTTGCATTTCTAGAAGATTACTCGTACAACGCATAATATATGAGTTTCAACAATTTTTGCCTCAATAAAACAATGTCATAATAACTTGAAAATATTGATAATCTCTGAATCAATAATCCCCGAAAATATCAATAATAATAATGTTTAAACCTGAAGACCGTAATTGATATTATTCAGTCAAAAATGCAATGGCAATGAAATTTATTTTATATGCATATCTTCATTATTCAAATCGAAAAAGATTTAATAAAAATCGTCTGCCGCATAAACACATTGGATTTAAATCCTTTGCTAAGCGACATAATATTATTTCCCTTAAATAAATTGGTGAAAAATATATCGTCTAAATAATACTATATGGAAGGTTTGGCGACATTTTGAAAAATCGCCAAATTTATCGCCTACAGAGACTGTAGAACTGACAGTCCCACTTGGCGACAAATTGACGAAACATCATCACAATACTATCCCCAACAAAACACAATTCATTTAATTTGTTTAGCGCAATTTTGTCAATTTCAAGATATTTTTATGGATTTACAAACATATTTATCAATTTGGCGACATTTAAAAAAATCGCTAAATGTGTTACTAAGTAGGACAGTTCGACTGACAGACAAATGCTAACGAAACATCATTTCAGTACTCTCTTCAAACAAAACAAAATAAATTTCATTGGTTTGCGTCGTTTTTAACAATTTGGAGATATTTCCGTCAATTTGGCAACGTTTAAGAAAAGTTGCCAAGTTAGCGATATCCCGCTATATTCGTAGCTCTGAATTTGCAGATCTAAATAAAACATCCTGATCCCGCTTGTATATACTAAATGAAAACACTAAACTTGTATTAGAAGATATATCCGTTCTACTCTTTTCTGTTTCAACAATCGGTTAAATGAATTTATTGGCTAAACACAATATATGAATTTATTAGCTAAACACAATATATAAGTTTAAAAACTGTTTGCCGAAATGAGTGAAAGTGATGTACGCAGTCCGCAATTAATATAATCAAACCGTTCATTTATAAGATATACTTTAATATCCATTTATTTATTATTCAAATCGAAAAAATAATAATAAACATTAACAAACACATTTCATTTAATTGCGTTGCCGAGCAACATGATAAGATAGAATCTTTCTCATAAAATGTTAATAATAATATAACTATTTTGATTTCTTAATACTTTTCATTGTTGAGTGAAAAATAAACCATGGTGATAGATTTTCCATTTAAATTCATGCTTCAAATAATTCATGCTTTCAGAAAGTTACTCATTAGCGTAAAAAGTCTCCCACCCAACTCAGAGCTAAAGTTTTAATTCACTTTCACGTTTTAACAAAAGATTTTCAACCTTTTTGTTTGGAGGAACCAGGGAGTGAGAGAGTAGAACTCCTAGGAAAAAGTTTCGTTTTTCATTAATATCTCGACAACCCCTGGTCTTAGAAACTCGAAACTTGGATTCAATTTAAGTAGAGCTATTTCAAGGCTATTCACGAAATGTTATCCAATTTACTTCAGCCGTTCTCCCATGATGATGGGACAAACGAACAGACAGACAGATTTTCAATTTTATTTATATAGATTTAAAAATGAGTTGGATTATTTATTTTCCAGATCCGAACGAAGTAAAACTTAAATGTAAATCAATTATTAACCTTGAATCCTTTATGTGCCATGGTTTTTCAAAATGGCGTTATGAATTTTGAAAAACTCTCAGCTATCACAATGAATTATCAAAATAATATCCAAATAACCATTCGTCTGATAACCATCCATCAGCAGAGTAGCGTCACATTTTTGACTGGGGAGGCTGAAAATTTGGCATTTATATTGGAATTCGCATAAGTTTTATTTTAATAACTTTTATTTATAGGTGAATAAAATAAAATAATTTTACATAAAAATGCAAAACGTGGATGAAATGCACGAAATTTTAAAATAGGTCACCTATGTAAGATGAATACATGAAAGATATAACATTTTAAATGTTTCTTTATTTCTAAATTAAATGAACATTTACAGTCATTTTATTAAACATGATGCCATGGTCGCCTATAGGGGAAGTCACGGCATTAATATAACAAAGGCGAGCATCAAGCCAGTCGATGTTGTACGTCATGTGCTCCCCTGGAAAACATTTTGCCTTTGCCGTGTTTTACCTATATGTGAAGTATATTAGAATATTATTAGCAAGTGATAAAAAAAATATCACTTTTGTAAATATACACATCTAGAACCAACGAATGAAAGCAATTCAAAGGAGTGCACTGAAAATGGGTGAAAAATATATCTGGATATATCTGGCTTGGTTGAAAATCCCTGTAGTTAACAATGTCCTTAAACAATTTTGTGTATAATTTTTTTACAAATGCTATACTTTGAAAACTTAAAAATATCTTAACCACAATATGCTAAAAATTATTTAGAAAATTATCAATGGTTTAACGCAGATTCTCGTGCAATGTGATTTTTAAAGGGAAATCGGATTTATTCTTTCTAAAACTCCCAAATACGCAAACGGATGCTTCGCCATAGTGCTGCTGCGACGAAGTCTACTTCACAAACTACTTAAGTTTAACGGTAGTCATTATGAGTGTGTTTCTTCGTCTTGATATTGTTTAAATTTAGGTGAATGTCACGTTAGTCGTGGAAAATGTCTCATACATTACATGTGACTTTTTCCTGCGAAGATTCATTAATAGAACCCTGTTTGACCTAAAATGGCTGATCCATTAGCCTTGCTCAAAACATTTTTATTCATGAAACGGCACGTCCCATATACAATTATTGTCTTAAGTTACGCTGTTTATAAACGGTTGAAAATGGGAAGCTAGCCTTTCTGGAAGCCAGCTTATCAGCCAGGGCAGAGTTTAACAGGTGGGCGGTCCTATTACCATGATTCTTTCAGAGCACCGTAAAAGCTAGATGATTTCAGCCTCTAGATATGCGTTTTAATGGGAAAAATACTTTGAATTTTAAGTAAGTAAAGAGCAACCGTTTTCTAAAAAAAGACATATATATATATATATATATATATATATATATATATATTCGCAAAGTTATTTAAAAAATATAATAAATAAAAATATTGTTAAATTAGATTTTAAGCAGGGAAGGCTCCGTTTCTGAGCGTCAATGGACGCTACACCACTGATATACATTCCTTCTAGACACAGCCAATCTCGACCTCCGATGGTTACAGTATCATTTCTGGGAAGAAGAAGCTTAATAGGGTGGTCCGGCTGATGGAAGGGTACATTATGAAATATTGGATAGGAGAAAGTCTCTGTTTCAACTCAACTCGAAGAAGCGAGGTGGAAACATTCTCACCCCTGAGGCACTTGATAAGCCACACATCAGAATAGTCTTGAGGAAGCACATCGACGACGTTTCGTCTGAACTGCAACAAAATAAGAAATGACGCTCGAAAACTACATAACAAAGTTATCTAGGGTTAAGAAATATTACAGAAATGTGCGGGTATACTCACGTATAAGTAACGGCCACAATGCGTCGGAATTTTGATTCACCCAAGAGTCTTAGAAATGGCCATTGTGCTTTTGACCTCGTAGACCCCGAGAACCCACACCATCTGTGAGGACGCTCATATAAAAACATTCATTCAGTTTTTCTATTAAAAAGTGGCATTTCTTCGGACATTTTAGGATGAGCTCGTCACTCATCTTGTAGAAATTCTTAACAAGTTAATTGTGTAAAATAGTGCCATTCATGCATCAGAGTCATCACACAAACACAATCATTGTGAAGCCATTTCTTGCAAGCAATACACTGGACCTCGCTCGTGATAAGCGTGAAAATGTACCGGAAACATTAACGAACGTTTTTGTATAGGAACACAAAATAGTCCCGAGATAATACAAGAAAGATCAATCATGCTTAAAGCATTGATTATGAAATACTTTCTAACTGTAATGCAATTTTATTTAAACAAGTCTAAAATGCAATACATTCTTCGGTAATATTTTAAAACTTATCACAATACTACATTAATTTATTATATTTGAAAACTTCATCGAAAAAAATGAACTTCATTCAAATGACGGCATTGAAATATAAAGTGCCTGGTTTAAACATCTCTAAAATGTTATACATTCCTCGGTAATAATTTTAGCATTATCACAATACTACGATAATTTATTATATTTGAAAACTTCATCGAAAACAACTGAAATTCATTCAAATGACGTCACAGAAAAAATAACACGTCTGGCTCTCTCTATAAAAGCAGCATTTCATTAATAAATAATTTCCCATTCATGTCATTCATCACAATGCTATAATAATTTATTTTATTTAAAACTTAAGACCATGGAGCTGCAAGTAATTAAACTCTATGCGTAAAACTTCATCGAAAAAAAAATCGTCTTTGTAAAATCAATGAATATTTCATTCATATCAGCCACGCAGACTTCATGGGCTACATTATTTTGTGTTAAAGAAATACAGCAATTCTAATACAACTCATTCTACATATTTTGCTGTTTACATTTTACATAGGTGAAAAATAATAGGCTAGTATCAGAAAACGTATAAAAGGGGAAGGCCGTGTATGTTTCTGATACTTAAAAAAGGTGATTAACCAAGCAGCAAATATCAAAGCCTTTATCTTAAATTAACTCTGGTTATCACTCATAATAATATTATAGTATAGTGGTAAATTTAATATTAAGCTCCTTCATTCTCCAATGCTGAAATAAAAGTTAAATTAAAAATTCCAACAAGAACATAGGCAACAAAGAAGAGAATTAAATTGGCCAAAAATTTCGTTTATTATTTGTTTATGTAAATATATATATATGTAATAAAATAATCCAACAAATATAGTATACAAATGGTTGTCAAATGCATAATTTAAATCATACCAATATCATTCACTATTAATATATTGAAGCAACAATTACTATTAACATTCCTTTTTGCATTTTCAAATTTTAACATTATTTATGTTCTTTCTCGTTCTGCGGAGAATTAATTCTACATTAAGTTACATGATACAAGTTCTATTATGGTTCATTAAGGTCGTAATTTTTAAGATCAAAGTTCAAATACAGCAGTTTCTGATGTCACCAAATGACTGGGGATCATCCATGATTAATAATAATAGCTCGTCTTTGTCAAATTATCAGCCTTCAGTGGCTGTCCAGATGTTATAAAATAAGAAGAGTTTGACTTACATATATTTGAAGCAGTAGCAGGAAACATTCCCCATTTTGGTGGTCCAATGGCAGGATTTTCATAAGTAATAATAATGATGCTTTATGTTGACATGTCTATATCGATTGAGATCAATTGAAGCAAGGCAGGCACTCATCATAGGAGACAACGTATTCAATTAGTTGGGTATTGGTGATCAGTCATCCGAAGACGAAGCTTAATGAAACAGTCGTTGAAGGCGAGGCTTAATTGTTCAGTCAACATGACTATTAAATTCGAGGAGCAAATTGTATGTGTAATTCTTTAAAAATTGGACACATAGTCCGAATGCTGACTATGTCTATAGGTCTCCATGGACCAAAATTAGGAGACAACCTTCATGGTTGAAGAGCAGGGCCAGAGTCTCTTATGAAAATCTGCTCAAAAAAAAGCAAGAGGACCTCAGCGGTCCGGCCCGCAGGCCGGCCGCGTCCAAGAGCGGATTCCTTTTCATTCTTATTTTTTTATTTTACACTTGCCGTCATATTCTCAGTGGCGCTGTACTATATTCGCGTATGATTGGCCACTCTTGTACATACAATACGTTGCTATTGGATGGTGGCCTTGTCCATGCTAAAAGGTGGGGTGCCATGTTGCATACCCCTTTTCGTAGAATTTTTGCCCATCTGTGAAGTTTGCTGAAGTCTTTATTTTAGAGGGTGTAACTTTAGTCAGTAAATTCTTACTGTTGACAGGAATTATAGCTTCTTCTGAAAACTGCCCATGTCTATCCTGACGGGGCGTACATACAAGTTTTATATTACCAGTGGGAAAAGGTTCTCAGCAAGAAAGGAATTTTTGACCGTTGTGGTCCTGCTATGTAAAATCTGCACGTGTTCTCTAAAAAAGGAGGGGGGGGGGGGCAAGTATGCTTCCTGGGACCAAACTCCTACGTTGCAGCTGTGAGATTGTTTTTCTGCAGATGTGCAAAGAGCGTGAGAAAGTACTTTTTTTTTAAAAATGGCTATTTTTGCCTAGCAACTGCCTTTATCTATATTCCAAAAGGTTTCAAAGCTAAAGTACGTTTTAAATAAATAAAAGTTCTAATTCCCATTTCAATTTAAAAGCATTATTAAAATTAGCGTGTAAGTCACATTTATAAAAAAATGTCATGTTTCTCATGACATATCCTCCGTAGAGCAGAGAAAGAACATTTGACATCCGTCCTTCAAGTATTTATGAAATTTCAATTCAATCTAAATTTATATATTTTAACATCCTTGACATCACATCATTAATAATAGTAAAATAACAACCATATTCATCACATAAATTATATACATATTCTTTTCGTGTAATCATTCTTATATTCTCAATAATAATCAATTGTTCATCAAAAGGCATAAAATTTAGTAAAATTCATATATATATACACTTAAATGTTTGCGCATTGGTTCAATATGTAAACAAAAACATGAAATTTTCAAATGTAAACAAACGATCAAAATCTCTTTTAAAATATTCAATGTTCAATAATATGTGCAATTTATATCCAATTTTGTTGATATATATATGTAAAATTATAATTTTGTTCATAATGACGAATTTACTTCATTCACATTAAAAACATATCACCGTAAAGCTAGGATGTGCTACTCAAATTATGTGCAAAGTGTCAAAACAAGCGAATCCTTTGCGAAATACAAAATCTTCTAACAAATCTCCTTGTCAACAAGCGCCAGAAGCCGTAGCGTCTATGTTGCCATGCCAACGCACTCCCTTTGCCCATCGGTGAATGGCCAAGGCGGTTGTCAATCAAACTCATTTTCTCACTCGAACTGTCTGCTTCGGAAATGAACGAAGATTACGGATTAGCGTAAATCTGAGAAGGGAAAAAGTTTGACGAGACTTTCAAATTTCCGGTCGGTCCTGCGAATGCATATTCGCGGCGAAAACCAACTCTGACTATCGGTGAACGTGTGCTTTTTCATGACGAAGAATAGAAGCTCTATGTATCAAATTAGTTTTGCTAATTTTTTTTTTGAAGGTCTTGCTAACAATCAGTTTGAGTTGCAAGCGGGAAAAATTTTGTAAACTCGATTTTACTTTAAGCTAGAATTTAATTTTTCGAAGTTTTTAAGTAATTTTACCTCTGTTTCGAAACATCCTATAATTATCAGGTTTTTCTGATAAGATTATTTGCTTAAGTAATTCACAGTATACAGTTTCTATTTACCTGGCCTTCAAATTCTTTTATTCTGTTATTGCACTTGCGTCTGCTAAAATTTTTTTTTTTTTTTTTTTTTTTTTTTTTTTTTGCCACATCCTTATGGTCAATACGTGATTTAAATATCAAGTTATGCACACAAATTTGTTCTTTCATATGTAATAGCATAAATTCTCAAAATATTAATATACAATGTTGTTTACCCAAAATTTTATACTCAAAATCTATATATATAGTAAAATAGCAAAATAATATATTGCACAATTCTCGTATGGTATCAAAATATATGTTCCAAAAAATATATATACAAATATCTGTTCCAATTTGCACAAAATTGTACGTTCAAATGTTACACAAAATATACACTCTCTCAATTTGTAAATTCAATATCTTTCTTTATCAAATGTGTGTATTCATCCCAATTTTCTCTCACATTTTATTTTATCATCGATAGCTATCGTTATCTTTCTATACATAATTGTTCCTCGTAATTGATTCCTTCATTTTTATCACTTTCGTTCATATGAGCTCATTTTGTTCCGAATTATTCCAATTTTCAATGTAATTGTTTTCTTTCTTCAATACATAACTTTTAGTTTCTTATTCCCTTTATTCTCTCACTTTCATCAATTTCTCCAAAAAAATTTCAAAATGTTTGTGTATTACAATAAAAAGTGTATGTTTAAGTTCTGCGATGATTATACTTTTGAGTTTCGTCTCTGACCTCCTCCCATGTAAAAAAAACATTCAGCAACAGATTCCTTACCACAATGCATCAATTAGCACTTAACTATTAGAGAGAAGAGAATCAAGCGAATGCTTGGTGATCACTCAAGCATGTCTTACTTGATAATTAGATTTTCCTAATTGCCTACAGGCACACAAAATTTATCTAAAAAAATATTTCTAAATAAAAGTTCCCAGTGAATTAAGTGCACGAATGTATACAGTGTTGAAATTCTAATCTCAAAAGGGTTTACGGCAAAATTGTAGTTGTACAGCCAAAAAATATTATTCAATTTTAGTGATGTATTTTATTTGTAAAGTGAAGCCTTGAATTTTAAAGAAAATTTTCATGTAATTCTAATTTATGATTATCCTTTAAGTACATAATTTTACTCACATTCCAATATTGACTACTAAAGTTAGATTTATTTAAGCAAAATACTATGGCAAAAGAAAATAAATTTCTTATGATTGCAATTCATGCCAGCATGAAGTACAAAGTTCTCCATTCTATGTCGTCACATATAGAAGATGGTTGCCAAATGTTTTGAGCTTTAATTGTCCACTTCAGTGTTTTCCTTCAGATGTGTTTTAATCTTAGGCACTACGAATAATTTGTCAAAATGTACTTTTATAGTTTTCTCTTCATTTTCAATAATTGCATTTTTATTTCTTATGATTCTTTTTATCGTGTATGGACCTGAAAATTTTGGTTTTAAAGGTGCTGCAGGTATAAAATTTTTTAAATACACAGTGTCACCAAGTTTTAGTTCATATGATCTTGCAGCTTTAAAATATTTCTTTTGCGTTGAATTGGCTTCTGCCTGATTTTTGTAAACTTTTTGAATTATCTCTTGATGTGCTTTCTTAGCTTCCTCTACAAATTGCTTTAAGGTTAAATTAGTGAATTTAGTATCCATATGCATATCAAAAGGTGTTCTCACTTCACGGTTGAAAAAAATTTGTGCTGGAGTATATCCTGTGATAATGTGTTTTGAATTATTATATTCATTTTTGAAAACTAGAATTTGCTTGTCCCAGTTGACTGACTCATTAGCTAAGCATGCGATTGAATTCTTGAGTAAAAAGTGGCATTTTTCTAATAATCCATTGCTCATTGGTCGATATAAACTGCTGCGATGGTGGGAAATGTTCATATCCTTCAGGAAGTCTGTAAATTCCTTAGCGGTAAATTGAGACCCGTTATCTGAGATCAAAATTTTAGGCGCTCCAAATCTACTAATATACTGAGACAGTACATTGATAATGCTCTGTGCAGTAATTGATCTTACTGGTATTGCTTCCAGATACCTGCTTAGGTGGTCGACGATGGTCACAATGTAATGGTGTTGACCAGATGATCTAACTAGCTTTCCAACCAGGTCTATAGCTATTTGCTCTCCTACTTGTATATTTTTGTTCTGTAATTGAATTTCTTGTCTTTTGATTTGTTTAGCTTTAAATTTAAGGCATCTCTCACAATTTAAGCAAAAATTCTTAGTGTCTGAGAACATTCCACTCCAGAAGTAAAGTCTTTTGATTTTGTTGTAAGTCTTGCTTATGCCAAAGTGGGCAACATGAGCAGCTTGTATAGTAATTCTTTGTAAGCTTCTTGGAATTACAATTTTTATTGCATTAGGTGCTTTGCTTTTGGCTTTAAGTTTGAATTTTAATAGATTATCATTTGAGTCAATTTTATAATTCTCATATCTTGAGTTCAAATCATTATCTTCCAATATTTTTCTTATTTTGCTTAATTTCTTATCCTTTAATTGTTCTTTTAATATATTTTCATGGTTTAATTTATTTTCAGTTTCAAATATATGATTAATTAGTTCATTTACTGTGTTTTGTTGAAATATTTCTCTGGACATATAATCAGCAGGGTTATCTTTTCCTTGGATGTACTTTACTTTAAATTTGAAGGATTGCAGAAAAAGTAACCATCTGCTCTCTATATCATTAGCTTTTTCCAATGGTAAATGATAAGATAATGCCTTTGCATCACTTTGGATTTCAAATTCTGCACCAACCAAGTAATCCTGGAAATGTTTCACTCCCTCATAAATTGCAAGCAGTTCTCTTTTTATACTAGGATATCTCGATTCTGTATCTCTGAGTTTTCTCGAGAAAAATTTTACAGGGTGCATTTGTCCATTATATTCCTGAGATAGAATGGCAGATACGGCCTGTAATGAGGCATCACAAATTAGAACAAAAGGTTTTTTGAAGTTGGCATTCTTGACTATAGGCTCTTTTAAAATAATGTTTTGTAGCTTTTCTAGTGCTTCCTGGCATTCTTGAGACCAAATAAATTTTTGACTTTTTTTTGTTAAATTAATTAGAGGTTGCACAATACCTGCATAATTATCAATCAGTGATCTAAAATAGTTAGTCATGCCTAAAAGAGTTTTGACTTGTTTGGCTGACTTTGGTACAGGAAAATTTTGAATCTTTTGAATATTTTTGTCAGAAGGTGAATATCCTCTAGTATTAATTTTGAATCCTAAGTATTCTATCTCTGACTTGAAAAGCTGCACTTTCTTTGGATCGAGAGTCAAGTTGTAAGATATCAACCTGTCGAACACTAATTGTAGGGTTTCGAGTACTTGTTGAAAAGTATCGCCTGCAACAATTATGTCGTCCAAGAAATATCTTACTCCTTTATCTCTAATATCACCCAGGCATTTATGTATTAATTTTGCAAAGTAGCTAGTGCTGTTAGCAGTCCCGAAAGGAAGTCTTGTAGGTGAAAAATTACCCCACTCGGTTGTGAAGCTGAGGAGGTTTTTGTCAACATCTCTTAATTTGATTTGGAAAAAGGCACTTTTAAGGTCCAGAACACAGTATAACTTCTTGCCTGATACTTCTTGCAGTATATCATGTATTTGGTCTACTGCAAAGTGATATTTTACTAGGTAACTATTTAGTAATCTGTAATCTATGGTCATTCTAAGCTTTTGATTCTCTGGTTTGTCTGATTTACTTGAATCTTTCTTTCTGATAAATAAGGCGGGAAATGCTACATTGCTGGTAGTCTCCTCAATTATGCCATTCTTAAGTAAATTTTGGATTTCTTTGTATGCTATGCTCTTTAGTAAATGTGGTACTTTATATGGCTTACATTGAATTGGATATTGATTTAGGACATGAAATTCAGGTACCACTTTTTCTGTACAGCCTAAAGTGTCATAATTTTTTGAAAAGGCGGCTGAGTTTTGTTTCAGCATTCTCTGTACAATTGCTTTTTGCTTCTTGTCTAAATGATCTAAATTGAAGTCCTCTGTAGAAAATTGCTCCTCTCTTAATTTTAAAATTTGTTCATGGGTTAAAGCATTGACTGTTTCAATATTTGTCTTCATTTCATTATTTTGTGCATTATTGACAATTTCAAAATTTTTTGAAATGTTAGCTAATTTTGTTTCTTTACTAACAGTCACTGGTTTATTTGAGTTGTTAGTTATAAAAATAAATAGTTTGTTGTCATTATTGCTCTTAATTATACCTCTCTCTACTTCAATTTCTAAATAATTCACATAAGGTTCTATTAAAAATTCAGTGTTTGCTTTGATAGATTTCTTGCTTTTGACTTCGACGATTTCTGTTGTAAAAGGTTCAAATTTTGTTTTGCTCACCAAAGTAATCGAATTATCTGCCTTCTGTTTGCTTTTAATCTGTTTTCTTGAATTCTGTTGTTTATTTGCATTTTGAATTTGACTGTTACTATTTACATTTTCTCTATTCTCCAATTCTGTATTAGATTCTGCATTCTGGTTATTTGCAATATTTTGATTTTGACTATGTTTACAATATCTGATGTTGTCATCTACTTGGATCTTATTTACATTATTAATTTCTTCTGCTATTCCCAATTGAAATTCACAGTTTGGCATTATTAATTTATTGCTGGACATATCTAATATAATTTTGTTTATTTTCAAAAAGTCAAATCCTAAAATCATATCATATGTGGTGTACCAAGAGTCATTTGTGATAAAAAAAGTGTTTTTGAAATATTTCTTATTAATTTTAAATCCTAATTCTATGGCATGTCTGAATGGAATTTTTGATCCGTTAATTGCATGTATAGATACACATTTAGAAAGATATTTGATTTTCATTCCTGATTCTTTGATTCTTTCAAAAAGGTTATTACTTATCAAACAGATTGTAGATCCTGAATCTATCATTGCATTTGCTTTAAAGTTATTAATTGAAATTTGCAGTAGAGGTAATTTGTTTACTTGCAGTAATGTTTCATTAGTTGCACATGAAGCTATTGTTTCTTCGATGTCACTCTGTGTCTGTGTATCTCTGTCCACATTAGCATTTTGAGTTTGTGTGTGTTTATTAACATTGCATTTTTCAGTTTGTACTGATTTATTTATTTTAGTACTTCGAATTTGAGTAGATTTGTCACATTTTGTTTTAAAATTATGTTTGTTGTATCTTACATTTTGAATCTTTTTATTTCTCTGCATGTTATGATATCTTACACCCATTTCACTGGAAGACGAACGGGACGTTGAGTTAAAGTGCTCATTTATCGCCTTCCCCTGAGAAAATCCTGTTGCTGATTGCTTTGTCTAAAAAAATGTTGTTGATTATTATAATTATGTGCTCCTCTCCTTGAATTTTGCTGATAATTTGAATTAGATGTAAAATTTTGTTGTTGATAATTTTGGTTTCTATCATTACTCCTTTTATAATAATTCCTCTGATTGCTATTATTCCCTCTATAGTAATTGTTTCCTCTATAATTGTTGTTTCCTCTGTATGGGTGACTTCTAAAGGTATTCTGACTGCCCCTCTGTTGACTGTTTTGCTCTCTTATCATATTTTTATAATGATGGCAATCAATGGTAATGTGATTCTGATTACACAATAAGCAAACCATGTTTTTATTTTCTGCATTACTGTTACCTTCTCCTAAATTCTCTTTTGTTGTGCTTTGATTTTGATTGATTGTTTTCAGAGCGTTAACCTCTGCTATCAGATTATGAATTAAAAAATTTGTGGAGTCTTGCTGCTCTCTGATTTCATTTATATGTGGCCTTTCTGAAGTATTTATATTATTTAATTTTTGCTCTTCCTCTAATACTTTCTCAATTGTTCTTGCAATATTTAATGCTTCTAAAAATGTGGAGGGTCCTCTTTTTTTTGTTTCTATTTTGATATCATTTCTTAGTGCGTCCAAAAATTTTGTCATTTTAAGGTTATCTATGAATTTTGATATTTCTGAATCATTTTTGTTTAGTGATTTAGTGTACTTTGCAGTGGCATTCTCAACTGCTTCAGCTATTTCGTTGATAGATTGCCTAGGTCCCTGAGATATTGCTTGAAATTCCTGCTGCAAATCTGCAAAATTTTGTGTCTTTTTGAATTTTAGAGTCAATTTATTTTTAAATTCCTCATAATTACTAGTACTGGCTATTTCTTGATTATTGATAATAAATTGCAGTGCTTTGCCTGCTATTAAGGTTTTGATTATGATTAATTTGTTGCTGCTGTCCCATTGGGCAATTTGAGCAATCTCTTCAAACTGTTTGCAGAAGAATTCTATAATATCAGAAAACGTATAAAAGGGGAAGGCCGTGTATGTTTCTGATACTTAAAAAAGGTGATTAACCAAGCAGCAAATATCAAAGCCTTTATCTTAAATTAACTCTGGTTATCACTCATAATAATATTATAGTATAGTGGTAAATTTAATATTAAGCTCCTTCATTCTCCAATGCTGAAATAAAAGTTAAATTAAAAATTCCAACAAGAACATAGGCAACAAAGAAGAGAATTAAATTGGCCAAAAATTTCGTTTATTATTTGTTTATGTAAATATATATATATGTAATAAAATAATCCAACAAATATAGTATACAAATGGTTGTCAAATGCATAATTTAAATCATACCAATATCATTCACTATTAATATATTGAAGCAACAATTACTATTAACATTCCTTTTTGCATTTTCAAATTTTAACATTATTTATGTTCTTTCTCGTTCTGCGGAGAATTAATTCTACATTAAGTTACATGATACAAGTTCTATTATGGTTCATTAAGGTCGTAATTTTTAAGATCAAAGTTCAAATACAGCAGTTTCTGATGTCACCAAATGACTGGGGATCATCCATGATTAATAATAATAGCTCGTCTTTGTCAAATTATCAGCCTTCAGTGGCTGTCCAGATGTTATAAAATAAGAAGAGTTTGACTTACATATATTTGAAGCAGTAGCAGGAAACATTCCCCATTTTGGTGGTCCAATGGCAGGATTTTCATAAGTAATAATAATGATGCTTTATGTTGACATGTCTATATCGATTGAGATCAATTGAAGCAAGGCAGGCACTCATCATAGGAGACAACGTATTCAATTAGTTGGGTATTGGTGATCAGTCATCCGAAGACGAAGCTTAATGAAACAGTCGTTGAAGGCGAGGCTTAATTGTTCAGTCAACATGACTATTAAATTCGAGGAGCAAATTGTATGTGTAATTCTTTAAAAATTGGACACATAGTCCGAATGCTGACTATGTCTATAGGTCTCCATGGACCAAAATTAGGAGACAACCTTCATGGTTGAAGAGCAGGGCCAGAGTCTCTTATGAAAATCTGCTCAAAAAAAAGCAAGAGGACCTCAGCGGTCCGGCCCGCAGGCCGGCCGCGTCCAAGAGCGGATTCCTTTTCATTCTTATTTTTTTATTTTACACTTGCCGTCATATTCTCAGTGGCGCTGTACTATATTCGCGTATGATTGGCCACTCTTGTACATACAATACGTTGCTATTGGATGGTGGCCTTGTCCATGCTAAAAGGTGGGGTGCCATGTTGCATACCCCTTTTCGTAGAATTTTTGCCCATCTGTGAAGTTTGCTGAAGTCTTTATTTTAGAGGGTGTAACTTTAGTCAGTAAATTCTTACTGTTGACAGGAATTATAGCTTCTTCTGAAAACTGCCCATGTCTATCCTGACGGGGCGTACATACAAGTTTTATATTACCAGTGGGAAAAGGTTCTCAGCAAGAAAGGAATTTTTGACCGTTGTGGTCCTGCTATGTAAAATCTGCACGTGTTCTCTAAAAAAGGAGGGGGGGGGGGGGCAAGTATGCTTCCTGGGACCAAACTCCTACGTTGCAGCTGTGAGATTGTTTTTCTGCAGATGTGCAAAGAGCGTGAGAAAGTACTTTTTTTTTTAAAATGGCTATTTTTGCCTAGCAACTGCCTTTATCTATATTCCAAAAGGTTTCAAAGCTAAAGTACGTTTTAAATAAATAAAAGTTCTAATTCCCATTTCAATTTAAAAGCATTATTAAAATTAGCGTGTAAGTCACATTTATAAAAAAATGTCATGTTTCTCATGACAGCTAGTTGTAGAAATAATCAAATTTGGAAGAGTATTTAAACTCAAATATATTGTCATTGCGTTGTTTCAGTATGTAGATGCACAGAATTTATGCAAAAATAAAGTGGTTTTAGGACGGATACAACACTCAATATGAATTAAAAAGAACTTTAAAAATCACGATTTTGAGACAAGATGGATGCCATATATCATTTTGAAGTGGGTTACGTGATCTTTTCATATCATGGTCACGTGATCGCTTCATATACGAGGTGTTATTATTATTTTGATTTTTATTTTAAAAACTACTTAATATATTTCGCTGAATTTTTTTTTTATATATTTTACGGAACAATTTGAATATTACTTAAAAATTTCGAAGCAATTTGTGAATTTTAAATTCGCTTAAAAAATGTTTGAAAAATTAGGTCCCATAGGGCTCAATGTATTTCATTTTTTCAACCCGGGTTCAATCCAAACTAATTGGGTGATATTATTCATTTATATTCCCATAGGTCCTGCTGACCATCTGAACAACATACTAAAATTTCATTTCAATCATGTCATTTTTACGGCAGTTATCCTGCTAACGGACAGACAGACAGACAGAATGAACAAAGTCATAAACACTTTTCAACTTTGTTGTAAAGTGTTAAAAATATTGCATAAGTATTCGTGTCAATAAATCAACCCATCTTATACCAACGAGAAGAGGCTTTTCCGTTCTCAATTAAGTGGCATTATGAAAAGGTCCGCTTACCGCCGGAAGTCCGAAGACTTTGTCATTTATCGGATGATCGACAACACCTTTGACCTACCAGCATCTCGCCTGATACGAAACGCACATGTATGCAGGATGACGTCCAACCGTGTCCTACGCTGTCATGTTCAAAAAATATGTAATGTCTAATCCTTTTCGAAGTTTGAGCTCGAATTTAAAACATTTTATTTGGTTCTAGATGTATCGATTGCGAAGTCGGATATAGTTTGCCGCGTGGCCCCTTTCGTGTATCACTCCGAAAGTAGTCAAAATGTATGTTAAAACATATATTGGCATCCAAATCTTGAATTCGAGCATTTTCGCGAAAACAGTACTTTTTGTATACTGTATTACATAGTATGAGATGCGCTAACAAGCTGAAATCATTCTTTTATGTGTTTTTTTCTTCCAGTTAAGAATAAAGCTGGGCAGAAACTAAGGTATCGGACACTACTTGAAATGGCATCAAATACATAACAATTTGAATGCAAACAAACAACTTCACATTTACAACGAATGACTGCCCCAGTCAGTGAATTAATGTTTTTAATACTATCGTTTTCATAGTCATTCCAATCAGTTTTATCGCCCAAATTAATATACAGGGTGTCCCAAAAAGATTGTAATTCTTCACCTGTTGGGAAATGTAAATTGCAAAAATGTTGAAATAAGACTACGTTAATGAAATAGTCCTTCCATTCATTTTCAAAAAGTGACACTTTTTAATTTTTATGCGACCCCCTTAGACAAATTGGGTCAATCAGAAATTTTTTATTTTTAATTCAACAAGATCATTAAAAACAAGAAAGATCAATCATGCATAAAACATTGATTATGAAACACTTTCCAACTTCAATGCAATTTTATATAAACATCTCTAAAATGCGATACATCATTCCTCGGTAATAGTTTTAAAATTATCACAATACTACATTAATTTATTATATTTGAAAACTTAAAACTTCATCGAAAAAAATGGACTTCATACAAATGACGATCAAATGAAATATAAATTGCCTGGTTTAATCATCTCTAAAATGCGATGCATTCCTCGATAATATTTTTAAAATTATCATAATACTACAATAATTTATTATATTTGAAAACTTCATCGAAAACAAATTAACTTTACTCCAGTGACGTCATCGAAATATGAGTCGCCTGGCTCTCTCTATAAAAGCAGCATTTCATTCATAAACTTTTTTCCATTCATTTCATTCATCACAATACTATAATAATTTATTTTATTTAAAACTTAAAACCATGGAGGTACAAGTAATTTTACTTTATGCTTAAAACGTCATCAAAAAAATCGTCCGGTTCTCTGTATAAAATCAATGATTGTTTCATTCATAACAACTATATTGCAGACTCCATGAGCTAAATAATTTTGCGTTAAAGAAATGCAGCAATTCTTATACAACTCATTCTACATATTTTGGGGTTTACGTCCTCCATAAGTGAAAATTAGGCTTCGTTGTAGTAATAATCAAAGTTGGATGATCATTTAAACTCAAATATATTGTAATTGCTTTGTTTCAGTATGTAGATGCACAGAATTTAAGCACAAATAAAGCGGTTTTAGAACGGATACAATACTAAATATGAATTAAAAAGACCTTTAAAAATCAGAATTTTGACGAGATGGATGATGCCATATTATTTTGAAGTGGATCACGTGAACTCTTCATATAATGGTCACGTGACCTCTTCATATAATGGTCACGTGATCTTTTCATATAAAGGGTGTCATTATTATTTTAATTTTTATTTACAAAACTACTGAATATATTTTGCTAAAATTTTTTTTTATATATTTTATGAGATACTTTGAATATTTCCTAAAACTATTGAAGCAATTTGTGAATTTCAAAGTTACTTAAAAAAGTTTGAAAAATTAGGTACCACAGGGTTCAATGTATTGCATTTTTTCAACGCTGGTTCAATCCAAAACTAATTAGGTGATATTATTCATTTATATTCACATAAGTCCAACTGGCAGTCTGAACAACATACTAAAATTTCATTTTGATAAAGTCATTTTTATGGCAGTTATCTGGCTAATTATTATAGTATTGTGATGAATGAAAGGAATGGAAAAAGCTGATTAATGAAATGCTGCTTTTATGGATAGAGCCAGATATTTCGATGACGTCATTTGAATAAAGTTCATTTGGGTTCGATGAAGTTTTTAAATGTAATAAATGATTGTAGTATTATGATAATTTTTAAAATATTACCGAGGAATGTATCGCATTTTAGAGATGTTTAAACCAAGCAATTTATATTTCAATGCCGTCATTTGAATGAAGTTCATTTTTTTCGATGAAGTTTTAAGTTTTCAAGTATAATAAATTAATGTAATATTGTGATAATTTAAAAAATAGTACCGGGGAATGTATCGCATGTTTGAGATGTTTAAATAAGCATTGAAGTTGGAAAGTGTTTCATAATCAATGCTTTATGCATGATTGATCTTTCTTGTTTTTTAATGATCTTGTTGCATTAAAAATAAAACATTTCTGATTGATCAAACTGGTCTAAGGGGGTCGTATAAAATAGACACAGACGTCACGCAACTCGGGTTCGATTCCCACCATTGCCGAAAACTGCCGCCGTGTTCACGCTGAGTATTATCCCGTTAAACATGTGGGTCCGTAAGTCCTTCTGAGAGGTTGGTGGTAGGAGGAGGGTACTGTCCCACTGGGTTCCGGTCTCAATTGAGGGACACTTCCCAGCCGTCTAAACAGATACTTTATACCTTTCTGTTAGGTCGGGCGGTCTGGGCCGAAGAAGAAGACGTCACACTAAAAGTTCTTTTTTGTTCGTATTGTAGAGGTCTCAAAAGTTGTCGAAAACTCGAGTTGCGAGTACTTTCCTATATATTATTACTTTCCCTGTGCTGCAGGGAAAGTAACCTATTTGGAGAACGATGTCCCAGCTTAGCGTTTCATTCTTTCATCTCTTGCACAGAGTAAAAATAATAATAGCTACGGATAACCGTGCTTCTTGGAAATATCGAAAAACAGTATTCTTTAGACTTGGATGATCATTGCATGGAACCCGTTCATTTCAGCGACTACTGAAGCGACAGTAGTCTCTTCTATATAGAAAAGAGTTGTGTTTGTGTGCATTAGAAGCAAACATTTTTTGACTACGAGCGAGGCCATTGCAGCATCGTAAAATCCTGGTGAAGGCTCAATCTTCTGTCCATTTAAAGCTGCGCTTTGATTGGGTTTGCCAAAGTTTTCTCGCTGCCATATCGGCTATTCGTAGCTGAAGATCCGTAGGAGCGTGATTCTAGACTTAATTTTTCTTAAATACGGATGAAGCTCAATTTTACGTCAACGGGAATCATTTAATGATCTCAGAAGCAAATCATTCGAAATCATGGATCCTTGTCACAAAATTCTTGCGTAACATGTCGAGTTGCCTTGTTTTGTTTGTTTCAAAACTTCCTCTTTCCCTCGAATGAGACTTTATAAAAATTTACAAACCGACTTTTGAGACGCTCACTTTCCTAGTGCGATTGCATTTCCTTTTACCTGTTTCATTGGCTTCACGAGGTACAGGAACGCGCCAAGTGATGAACAAGAATGCCGAGACTAGATTGATTCACTTCACGCCAAAAGATCTTGGCCGTAATTATCTTTTCATATCTGTCATGGGGCTTAGAGATGAAAGAAAAAATTCAAATCAGTCGAATACAAGTAGAGAAAAATTCTGTTGAAAACTGATTTTTTGAATGGAGTTATTTTTACTTTCCCTGCAATACATGGTAATGTGTAGGGAAAGGATTGGAATCATGCCGAAATCGCCGATCGACATGTTTCGGATCCTCCAGAATACGAAAAAACTATTTTAACGTGACGTCTGTGTGTGTGTGTGTTCACTCTGACTCAGAAACTAATGAACCCAATTTCATAAAATTGGATAGATAAGTCACTTGTGCTCATTTGTGTTGGGCGCGATTCGAGATAAAAGAAGCCTTCTTTTTGCGAAACGGTCCCCAAAAATCGTCAAAGTTAGCGACGACTCTAAATATCTCGACAAGCTTTACAGACGGAGAAATGGTTTATTCTTATAGTCTACGCTTATATTCTTTTCAAGATATTGATCTTTCATACATTAGCTGTCCTTTTCATTGATTTAGCATCATTTTTATCAATTGGACGACATTTTCTTTAATTTGGCAACATTTAAAAAGTCGCCAAGTTGGTGACATTCCGTCAAAACCTCGCCAGGCGTTATGGACAAAAAATAAGTTATTCTTATAGTAGATAAATGATTATTGGCGTTCAAATACAAAATTATTACCCATAGTATTTTTCTCATGAATGGAACGAGCTAGATTCACGAGAATGTCACCCAACCTATTGCATGATATTACTTATGAAAAGTGAACATATTTTACAATAGTTAATATATTTTTTTATTTTATATGATATTTTGATAATTTTAAAAAAAATATACAATAACTCGAGAACGGTTTATGCTAGCGTTCTAAAATTTATGTTAATCGCTTTCTAATGAAAAATTACAATTATATAAAAAATGACTATTTACATAACTTTGGAAAAGGTTTTGATTTTTTGATGATTTTTTCAAAATTTCACTTGAAAATTTAGGGAGAGGGGCAGGGGTTCTGAACATTCGATGGCGTATAAAAATAATAGGCTTCCAGTCTTCACGGATTGTAATTTTTGTACCAAATTTCACCAGAATCACTCCATTCGTTCGTGAGATCTCTTCTCCACAGTCTCTCTCACACACACACACATCATCTTAAAAACGTTTGATTCGTGTTCAGAGATGCTTGGAACGTGCTCCCCCGTCGAACATTCGAATTCGAATGTTCGATCCCGTCACAATACTTTCCTTATATATTATACTATGTATTTAAGGAAAGTAAAATTATTTTTGTAAATCATAAATTTACACAATCAAAAAAATATTGCTGAACCCTTTCTGAATCATGTATAATTTACTGTTAATGACAGGTAAAAATGACTTATTAAATACAGCATAACCTTCACATGCTTTTTTTCTTTAACGATGGATAAGACCTTTTGATGCTCACAAACAGCAGTTTTATCTATTGTGAGATAAATGTATTTAAGAAAAGAAATCTGATGTGGGCAGCACATGACTCATATTCACGTTCTCTTCATTCCTTCAATAATTCATTATATTGAGTTTAATGGCACACAATAACACCCATAATTATTTTAAATTACACTGCATTGAATTCAGTTTGGGTTCTCATTTGGTAACTGGACTTATTTTCAAAGGTGGCGTAGCTCACAAATAACTTAAATAATGAAACAACTTAAATAACTCAAGTCCTAGTATGATGGGGTTGATCTAATAATTTTCTTCGTTAAAAATTACGTATAAAACAAGTATTTAATTGGTATATTTAAGCATACGTAGTTTTTTATTTTAGATTTGGACGATTTTTGCGGGCCATTTCGCAAAAACAGGCAGGTTCTTTTATTCCAAATTGTACCAAAAACTAATCAGCATCAAAGTCACACACAGGTGACTTATCTACTCAATTTTATGAAATTGGGTCCATTAGTTTTTGAGTTAGAGTGGATACATACATTGCACAGACAGACAGACAGACACACACACACACAGACGTCCCGTAAAAATAGTTTTTAGTATTCTAGAGGTCCCAAAACGTATTGAGCCATCGAAAGCTCGAATCGCGATTTTCGGCATGATTCCAATACTTTCCCTATACATTACCATGTATTACAGAGAGGGTAATTAAAAACTACTTATAATTAAAAACTAAATAATTAAATATTATATTAACATCGTTTAACAAATGCCTGGTGACTCGGGTTGAAAAAAAATTCTGATGTGGGCAGCACATGACTTTCCATATATAATACTTTTTTACAGTACTACTACTTTTGCAGTAAATACTACTAGTACTGTAAAAGTAGTTTTTACTGTAAAAGTAGTAATACTACTTTTACAGCACAAAAAAATTGGTTTTTCTTATAGTAGATACTTATATTCTTTCCAAGATATTGAATTTTCGACAATGAGTCGTCATTTTCATAGATTTAGCGTCATTTTTATCCAGATGGCGAGATTTTCGTTAACTTGGCAACTTTTCAAAAAGTCGCCAAGTTGGCGACTTTCCGCCAAATTCGTCGCCAAATTCTCGCCATGCGTTATGGACGGAGAAATAGGTTATTCTTATAGCAGATAAATGACTATAGACGTTCAAATACAAAACTATTACTCAAAGTATCTTTTCTCATGAATGGAACGAGCTAGATCCACGAGAATGATGTCACCCAATTTATCGCATGATATTACATATGAAAGTGAACATGTTTCTCAACAGTTAATATTTTTTTTAATTTATCGGATTTTTTGATAAATTTATTTGAAAAATGTGCAATATCTCGAGAACGGTTCATGCAAGCGTTCTAAAGTTTATGTCAATCGTTGTCTAAGGAAACATTACATAAGAAATGCCTATTTGCATAACTTTATTAATGGGCTTAATTTTTTATTTTTTTCAAAATTTTACTCGAAAATTTAGAACTGAATTTTATAGCAGATTTTTAGAACAAAATCTAAATATTCGATTATGTTTAAAAGCAATAGGCTTCCAGTATTCACGGATTGTAATTTTTGTTCCAAATTTCATTTGAATCCCTCCATTCTTTCGTGCGATATCGTTTCCACAGACTCACACACTTGCTTTCACACACGCACACACTCATACACACACACACACGCAGACTCACTGACACACACACACACACACACACACACATACTTTCACACACACACACACACACAGATACACCACCTAAAAATATTCGATTCGTGATCAGGGATGCTTAAAACGTGCTCGCCCGTCGAAATCTCGAATTCGAATTTTCGACCCCGTCACAATACTTTCCTTATACATGCTCCTGATAATTGGAAGTACGTAAATTAGTCCAGCATGAGCCCCGAATCTACCGGAATGACTACTGCTCTATTACGGAAACAATAATAACTACGTTATTATTGTTTCCGTAATGAATAATAATAATAATTAAAAGAAAAATAAATTGTTTAGTTTATTAAAATATATTATTCAATATAAAAAAATATTAAACCCTTTTTACTTTCCTTATATACAGAGTATAGTATATAAGGAAAGTATTGTGAAGAGGTCGAAGATTCAAGTTTTCGACGGGAGAGCATGTTTTAAGCATCCCTAATCACGAATCGAGCATTTTTGAGGTGATGTCCGTGTGTGTGTGTGTGTCACTGAGTTTGTAGAGACGATATCTGACGAACGAATGGAGAGATTCGAATGAAATTCAGTACAAAAATTACAATCCGTAAATACTGGAAACCTATTTGTTTTAAACACAATCGAATGTTTAGAACTCCTTAAAATTTTGAGTGAAATTTTGAAAAAATCATCAAAAAATCAAAACTTTTATAAAGTTATGCAAATAGACATTTCTTATGTAATTTTTCCTTAGAAAACGATTGACATAAATTTTAGAATGCTAGCATGAACCGTTCTCGAGATATTGCACATTTTTTAAATAAAACTATAAAAAAATCCCAAAAATTAAAAAAAAAATTTTAACTGTTGAGAAACGTTCACTTTTCAAACGTAATATCATGCGGCGATCGATTGGGTGACATCATTCTCTTGGATCTAGCTCGTTCCATTTCCGACATGAGAAATGACTTTGAATAATACTTTTGTATTTGAACGCCAATAGTCATTTATCTGCTATGAGAACGACTTATTTCTCCGTCCATAACGCTTGGCGAGATTTTGGCGGAATGTCGCCAACTTGGCGACTTTTTAAAATATTGCCAACTGAACTAAAATCTCGCCCAATGGATCAAAATGACGCTCAGTCCTTGAAAATGACGACTCATTGACGAAAATTCAATATCTTAGAAAGAATATAAGCATCTACTATAAGAATAATCTATTTTTATTTTCCCTGCAATGCATGGTAATGTATAGGGAAAGTATTGTAATCATGTCGAAAATCGCAACTCGAGTTTTCGACGGATCTGCACGTTTCGAGACCTCTAGAATACGAAAAAACTATTTTTAGCGTGACGTCTGTGTGTGTGTCTGTGTGTCTGTCTGTCTGTGCAGATTTTGTATCCACTCTAACTAAAAAACTAATGGACCGAATTTCACAAAATTTGGTAGGTAAGTCACTTGTGAGCGAGTCTGGTGCTGATTAGTTTTGGGTGCGATTTGGGATAAAAGAACCCGCCTTTTATTTGCAAAATGGCCCGCAAAAGCTTGTATCCACTCTAACTGAAAAACTAATGGACCAAATTCAACAAAATTCGGTACATGAGTCACTTATGGATCACCTTGGTGCTGATTAGATTTTGGTACGATTTGGAAAAAAATAACCCTCCTTTTTTTGCAAAATGGCCAGCAAAAATCGTCAAATTCTAAACTAAAGAACTAGGTATACTCAAATATATCCATTAAATGCGCGTTTAATACGTAATTTTTAACGACGAAAAGAATAGGACCAAACCCATTACACTAGGACTAGCCGTTCTCGAGATATTTTAGTTTTTCGTATTTTTTCTACACCACCTTTGAAAATAATTTCGGTTACCGAATGAGAACGAAAATTGAATTAAAAGTGAAATAAATTTAATTAAAATAAAGAGAACGTGGATATAAGTCTGCAGGGAAAATCATGTGCTGCCCACATCAGATTTTTTTACTGTAAAAGCAGTCAATTCATTGTATTATACAAGGAAAGTCAGACTTTTAAAATTTAATTCGTGTATAAAATTTTAAAAATTGTTTAATAAATAAAAATTGTTTATAAGTGAATGGTTGAGTACCATGAGATAAGAGACCATTTGGTGGACATTGAGTTAAACATTTATTTGGTGCTGTAGAAGTATCTCCCTTCAGCCGAATCACAAAAATATTCCGTACTCATCCTATTTTCATAAATTGGACGGAATTAATTGCTGAAAGAAAAGGCCTCTCAAAATAGTAGCTGCTATTTTATCAGAATGAGGAGTCACTTGTACCCTTCTCGTTCTTGTCTCACTTTCCTCCTCCAAATTGGAAAACTAAATAATCAAAGATTTCTGCCCTACTTTGCAGAAAGCAGTTCAAATGAATTTGAGAGAAGAAAGCGGAGGGCAGAAAATCTTCCGACCTACCGAGAGACGTTGCAATTAGAGAATTGCAGTTTCTCAAGATTGGCTGCGGATGGACCCTTCATGGGAACTCAGTGTCGCATTCTGAAAGATGAAGAAGGTTAATAAAGAAAGGTCGGGTTTTTCATTTAGGGTTCTCTCTTTCTCAGGATTGACTTTGGGTAAAGTTTATAGGTAGGGACTGATTGAGCTTCCAGTATGAAGGGGGTTAACCTAAAATGTGTGTTTTTCCTAAAGTACGCAAAAGAGAATGAACATGTTTAATACTTCCTTCCACAATCAAGTTTTCACACGCTTTTTCAACACATGTTTTGTTGCATCTTTCTTAAACCCTTAATTCGCTTCATGTTTTTACTTTCCCTGCAATACATGCTAATGGACAGGGAAAGGATTGGAATCATACCGAAAATCACAACTCGACTTTTCGACGGATCGACACGTTTCGAGACCTCTAGAATACGAAAAAACAATGTTTAGTGTGGCGTGTGTCTGCTTGTCTGTGCAGATTTTTGTATCCACTCTAACTAAAAAACGAATGGATCGATTTCATAAAATTGGGTATATAAGTCACTTGGGTCAGACCCTGGTGCTCATGAGTGGTTGGTAGGGTTCGTAAAAACAGAACCCGCCTTTTTTTGCGAAATGGCCCGTAAAAATGTCACGTATCTACTCTAACTAAAATACTAATGGACCCAATTTCACAAAATTGGGTAGATAAGTTACGTGTGGGATACTCTGGTGCTGAATAAATTTTGGTACGATTCGGAAAAGAACAACCTGCCTTTTTTTACGAAATGGCCCGTTAAAATCGCCAAAATCTGAAAAAAAAGTCTAAGTAGTGTATGCTCAAATGTATCCATTAAATTCTTATTTTATACGCAATTTTTGACGAGGAAAATAATAGAACACACTCCATTATACTTTATGACTCACCGTTCTCAAGATATTTGAGATTTCTTGCATTTTTGTTACGCCGATTTCGGAAAAATGTTCAATTACCCAATAAAAACAAAAAATGAATTAGAAATGCAAATTTAGTGTGATTTTGTGCCATTAAACTCAATTTAATGAATTATTAAATAAATGAAGAGAATATGAATATGAGTCGGCAGGGAAAGTCATGTCCTGCCCACATCCGATTTTTTCCTTTCCCTGCAATACATGATACTGTATCGGGAAAGAATCACAGCTCGAGTTTTCACAGGACCGACATGTTTGGGGACCTCTAGAACATGAAACAACGCATGGATCCACTCTCACTCAAAAGCTAATGGACCCAATTTCATAAAATTGTATAGCTAAGTCAATTGTGGATGACCTTGGTGCTGATTCGATTTGGGTACGATTCGGGAAATAGAAGCTGCCTTTATTTACGAAATGGCCTTTATTTACGAAATGGCCTTTATTAAAAATTGTATGTATCCACTCTAGCTCAAAAACGATTTTGAAACCCAATTAAGTAGATAAGTCGCTTGGGGGTGACTTTGGTGCTGATTAGATTTTGGTATGATTCTGAAAAAAAAAAGCCTGTCTTTTTTGTGTAAAATGACCCACAAAAATTGTCGAAATCTGAAATAAAAGACTACGTGGGCTCAAATCATGTATTAAAGGATTGTTGAAAAGAATATGACCCACTGCATTTCTCTAGGTCTAGCTGTTCTCGAGATATATGTATTTCTTTTCCGTTAATATTTGCGGTCCTTTTAAATTCTATACAAGACTGCCAAAATATAACGTGTCGTGGATGTGTGAATGTCTTGTTCATTTCTCATTTCAGATTTGTATTACAATGCTTGTTGCAGATATACAACAAGCATTGTAATATGCGTCCATTCTATTGAGAAGATCGAATTTTCTCCATGCCAAATAAAAGTTTACCTGTTTCAGCGCCTCCTGTTGGGTTTCGTTGAGGTTCTCGACGGATGGATTCGCGATCCGAGGCAACTGGCCCGCTCCGTTCCTGGAATTGAAAATAAGCTTACATTGCCGACCTCTTTTCTAAAATGCTACAAACAAATGGCCATTTTAAAGCAACAATTATTTGATACCGTGAAAACAAAATCCTCATATACCTTAAAAATGTCCAATTTAACACTTTCCAACGTAGTTAAAAAGTCTGTCCTTTCGCGTCACTTTATCAAAATGAAGTGCGAGTATGTTTTTGAGACCTATGGGAATGCATCCTATCACCCCAGTTTCGAAGGGAACCTGGGTCGATAAAATGAAATACATTGAACCTTATGGGATCTCATTTCTCAAACATTTTTAAGTGAAGTTGAGATTCGTAAGTAGCTTTGAAATTTTTAGGAAATATTCAAATGATCCCATAAAATGTGGCAAAAAAATTTCAGCAAAATAGGTTAGGTACTCTTTAAAATGAGAATAGAAGTAATAACGACACCTATGATGTAGGACGAGATCACGTGACTTATTGCAAAATAAAATAGGGCATCCAATTTCAACCCGTGTGCAAAGATCGTGATAAAATTCATATTGCATTCGTCTTTACGCAATAGCACTATTTTGCATTTTCGCTGAACTTTCACCATTCCTACAGCGAAGCCTCATTTTAACTTTTACGATTTGCTGGGAGTTGTATTCCGAGCTGCAAAATTATTTAGCTTCCGAGTCTGGAAAAGAAGTCAAATGAATGAAATATTCATTGATTTCGCATAGAGAGGCAGACGATTTATATTTCGATTAAGTTCATTTTGTTTAACTAGCATAGTTTTTTTCGCTCAAGTTTCAAGTTTTCAAGTATAATAATTACTGTTGCGCTATATAATAACTACTGCCATTTAAAAATATCATCTCCGAATGGATCCCGTTTCAGTTGACTTGTAAAGTGCTTCCTAACCGATGCTTATGCATGGAAGATCTTTCTTGTTAATCTCATTTGGATACTAAATGCGCGAGTGATACGAATAAGTACTTTTAACTGGGATTCAATGCATATCATTGTTTATCAGTCACGACAGCCGTTCTCGAGATATTGACCATTTTACTTTTCCATATCTTTCTAACAAAACGAAAACGAAATTGTTCTAACTGGTAACAAGGGAAAGCTTAATGATTAAAGTTTTAATGTATTTTCCCGTAATATCCGAATGGGGCATTTATTCCAGCTTTTCGACGTTAAACAGCTGTATTAATAAATACTAACCAATATCAGATCTTAATATCTTTGTTTAAGATGTTGAGATGAAATTCTTTTGTGACACTGGGTGATCTGCTTTGTTTAGGAATTTCAAATGATCCGATAATGGGTCTGAAATCCGGTACAATAAGTTTTGCTATATAATAAGTTTTGCTATATAATAAGTTTTAATAGTTGCCAATTTCATTCTATATGAAAATGGTATATGAAAACTTTCGAAGAGGAAAACTTCAACAACTTTGTCATTTAATCACTTCAACACTTTTGTTTGGAATGAGTTATGAAAAAACGTTTCTTTATGGGTGATTTGTTTAACCCGATGAATGGAATTCTAATTTGAATGGATATTCCCCACGTCACCGTTTTTGATATTACTTTCATTCCGAACTCACATTGAAACAAAGAGCGCAGAACTCGATTTCATGCACCAAAGGAAGATACAGAATTTTAAAACTTTCATTCATATTAAATAATAACTAAATGACAGGTAATCCATAGACTCATCAAAGAAGAGTCAGAAAATTGCGTCTTGCACTTACCTCTTATCAAAACTTCAACGAAATTACAAATAGCGTTTGTTCTTCGATCGACTCTAAATCATCGTTCGGATGAAAAAGACGATTTTCCGGACCACTCATTCTCGGGGATAAACGTGCATCAACATTTTGCAAAATAGTATCATTAAGATTTTTATCATAAGGGTTTTCTTACAAGTTAAAATCGAAAGCAGAATTACTAGGACGTGCGTTACTGCGATGAATCGAAATATCGGATCATCGAAGTCCTTAAAATGGACGATCATTGTGAACAAACATCCTGAGTGCAAATCTCCTTTCGCTTTTCAGTTTTAATTTTTTAATCTTCCTCTTTTAATTTTATATTTTAATGTGTTATATTATTGTATATTTAATTTAATTTTAATTTATTTTATTTTAATGTGTATCATTTTATTTTATTAAATTTCATTTTAATTTATTTTGGTAACATCCTACACGCGCTTGTATAATGAATAATTATCACTCTGCAAACAATGAAAAAAGATGCGAAATTCCAATATTTGGGTTTTCTGTTCCGTTTTTCACTTGTCTGGGCTGACATTGATTGAGAAGAAGCACTCTATGTCTAATGAGGTTTTAATAGCTACGAATTTCAAATCGCAAAGAATGATGGAAATAAAGCATTCTTCGCCACTCTCAGGGTTATTATTGCTACCGCGGACACCTGCTTTGTCCAGTCTTGTATGCATAAAAGGTGCGAACCTGCGTGGCTCCTTGGAGGATTTGGATTTGGAGTGACTCCAATTCATTTAACTTGTAAAACACTCGATGACTTACCTCTCTGACGAGTTGTTCATGATCAGATTTCAGAAACGGCGCCGATCCGAGTGAGGTGGCCCGTGTCCACTTTTCGCTTCTTAAAAAGCTTCAAAATTTTGAGGCCATCAGGCGGAAGATCAGGAATCTTTTCGCGAGGCCCTTTGGTACATAGGAACATTTTCCTTCCTCAATCCGAACACTACTGTTAAGATCGCAACAACCTCTATTATGTCACAGTAAAAACTTTAAAAATAATTCATTATGCACAATAAAGAGAAACGGATCCATAACATGATGAGCGTGACATGTTTGGGGTGTCACGTGTCCTGCTGATTCTATCATGTCCATAGAATAATAGTTTTGTATTTAATATATATCATTTATTTCTAGCTAGCTTTTAAACCTATTAAAATATGGAAGGAGTGTTTGTCTGAGTTTGGGTGGCATCCCTTTTACTTTTCTTGGGAAAACAGAACCAAAATCGATTACCTTGGGTCTGCGAAGGCTTGCCTCCTTACTATTCACCCCTGGAAGATTCTGTTTTGTGGACGATGCTGTAAGGGGGAAAAGATTGACACTTGTGGGTTACTGGAGGGTTTGAAAAGAGTTCAAGAACTTCCATTTTCTCAGACATTTTTTCAAGGACTTGTCCAAAAATTTCATTTCAGGGGTTCAAATTATAGTGAACTTTCCATCCAAAAGAAAAGTTTGAAAAAAAAAACTAACTAAACTAGACTAAAACGTGACTAAATTGATATTGGATCACAATTGAACAAGAAAACACGAGAGCACAGGCAAGGACGTATCCAGAAATTTCATTTTTTTTTGGGGGGGGGGACTCCCTCTATGAATACGTCATTGCCTAAGATGTTAATCGAAAATCCGGCCCTGCACTATAGTCTATACTAAAAGTGTGCCATCTAGGTCTCCTTTACGTTTCAAAATGTGGGTCAATATTTGAAATTCCATTTTTTGTGTTTTCGTAAACTGCTGGTAAAGTTCTGTTATATTAAGTTCTGTTATATATTCTGTGTATTAAATTGGGAACCTCGGTGATATCTGAAAATAATATTTATACGTGCAAAGACCGTTTTATTCTACCGAAGCCTCTTAGATTCGAAAATCTCAGAAGCATTCCATCGGTTTCCGATGACGCCCCCTTTACGCCCATTGAGTTGAGAGGAACGGTGTGGATAATGTCTAGCCGGAAGTATACACAGAAGAAGTATAGACTTTGAAGTCTGCATCGAATTGGCAGTTTTATATAACTTTCTCCTTCATTTAAATGGAGCGAAAATTAAACTGTTTCGTAAACATTTTTACATATTTATTTATGTTTGAATTATATTGATTTGTCAAAAAAGAACTTTAAGAATGTTTGTTTGAAAGTTTTGATAGGATTCATAATTCTGCTGTTGTTGTTTTCTCTTGTTTTTGATTTTTTTTTCTTTATGGGATCATTGTAATGGGCCTTGTTCCTTTCTGTATCACTGTGAAATAAATAAATAAACATAGACAATAGAGTGGGAGTGATTTGTATATAAAAAATAATTCGGATGCTAATAAAAAGCAGCATATTTATTTTAGTTGATTTTTCTAACAAAGAAGGTCTCCTGACCGATCTCCACCGATTTTAAATAGTATTGGTCCACCGACTGTGAATAGTATTGGTCTGTCACAACACATGGTGCAAGTACCAGCGGGCCTATAGCAATAGAAACAACACAATAAATTATTGAAAATTGATTCTGGGTTACCAGAATCCATACATTATCCCGATTTGGCGATTATTCATTCTGTTTTGACAATCGTGAAAGCTGAAAACCTCTGAAGATGTAATACTATAAAAATTCGGTTAATGCCGAGATTCTGGCCATACGAGCGTCGCACTTGTAAGTGAGACACCACTGGAAGAGTTTGAGTTCATCGCGTTCGATTGATCAGACAGCACAGAGGTTTGAGTGGTGTTCTCCACATATAACGTTAATGCGAAGCAAGATCTTTAGAAAGTCCCGCTTTACCCCCTCTTGGGCACTTCTTCCAGCAGGAGGAAAGCCCTCGTGCAGTTTTTAACAAAATCTATCGCAATACTAAACAGTGAACACTAACAAGACAGTACGTACTAATACAACTCATCAGCTTTTGAAGTCTCACTTTTTATAAACTTGTCATCAATTAATCTGTAGGACAAATCCAATCTGGTGCCAATACGACCTAAATGAATGTAACGTTTATTATTTTATGGAATAAATGTATTGCAGAGGTGAGGAATAGTAAAAAAAGGTTCGAAACAGAAATACGTGCAACACCAACTACATTTTGCAAATCTTTGGGAAGAACTATTGGTCAAAGAGCAATGAAAAGAATCTGATGTATGAAAAACAAAATCAACCGGATTTTGAAAATGCCCTGGGGGTGAATCTGTGTATCCACAGGAATACCAAGAATATTTCCACATATCAATGAAACGTGGAGAAGAAAACGGATTGTGTGTAATCGCTTGCAATTTAAAAATAGTGTCTCTTTTGTATAAATGAACATTGATTTGCTTAATCATAACCACATCTGAAAATTTTCTCACCAAGTTCTTCCATAATCGAAACCCGTACTTATCTAGGGGTTGAATGAGAGCTGTAGTTTTAGGAGGAATGTTAATAATATAATTTTTGAAATTTTTAAAAATAATTATAATTAAACATATATTTAAATACAAACTGAAAATAAAAGAAAAAACATTTTTGCATTAAGAAAAATTCATGAATTTTAAAATAATACTCCTGAAATTATATGATCTTTTATAATTATTGTATTAACAATATAATGTAAATTAAAATAAAAATGATATTACATATGGACAGAGTGATTCTATAGTATTGTGAATTTTGCATACATGACACATTTGATGTATCGTATCTTTGCAAAGAAAATGATTTAAATGAATGTATTTTAAAGATAATGATTCAGATTGTGTTGATTTCAATATTAATATGTACTTAAATTTAAAATATATATATATAAATTCCAGTACGTTATTGAAATCAACACAATCTGAAAATTTGACATCTATTGTAAAAATATATTCTCCTAGCTCAATATTTTTGTTTATAAAGATGCATAAAACTTTGTAAATGTCATGTCTGCAACATGCACTGTACTGTAGAGTTGTCCAATGTGTAATAAATATGTATATAAACACGTACTAAATACGTGTAGAAACACAATATAAACACGTAATAAATACGTGTAGAAACACAATAGAAACACGTAATAAATACGTGTAGAAACACAATATAAATGTATGGGAATACATTATAAATGCGTATGGGTACACGTTATAAACATGTATGTATATATACGTAATATACACGTATGTGATGCGTAATAAACACGTATGTGGATACGTAATAATAACGTATGTGGATATACGTAATATTAACGTATGTGAATATACGTAATATTAACGTATAAGGATACTTAATAATAACGTATAAGGATACATAATAATAACCTTTTTTATAACAGTTGGTATACCGTATTCTAACGTACCGTTTTTGCATAATAATTACGTATGGCCTGGCCTGACACGTAAAGATTACGTATTGCTTGATACGTAAGAAATACGTATTTGGGCTACCTGGGTAGCTTGTAGGGCTTTCACTATTTTGCATTTTCCCATTTTAAAAAATCTGCCAAGTATTGCATTCTTTGGTAAGAATAGATTGCGTGGGCCAAAGCAGTGGTTAGTTTGTAGGGGTGTCGATAATTCCTATTTTAAAATATCTACCCTATATTTCTTCATTCTTTGATAAGAATAGACAACAGTGGTCAGCTCACGGAGCTTTATAAAATTAATAAGTAATTAAAAGTAAGTAACTAAGAAAGAATATCTACTTTTAACTGTGGCATCATCTTGTTAACCTTGAATTGATGACGTCATCTGAGATTAGATCTTAGATCAAATCTCATTTTTAACACTTTACAACATAGTTGAAAAGTGTTTATGGCTTTGTTCATTCTGTCTGTCTGTCTGTCTGTCCGTGTTAGCACGATAACTGCCGTAAAAATGATTTTATCAAAATGAAATTTCACTATGTTGTTCAGACGGTCTTTGAGACCTATGGGAATATATATTAATAATATCTCCTAATTAGTTTTGGAATGAACCCGGGTTCAAAAAATGAAATACATTAAACCTAATTTTCAAACATTTTTTAAGCGGATTTAAAATTCACAAATGGCTTCAAAAGTCCTAGGCCATATTCAAAGTTACCCATAAAATATATAAAAAAAAATTTAAGCAAAATATATTCCGTAGTTTTTAAAATAAAAATTAAGATAATAATTACACCCTTTATATGAAGAGACCACCTGACCATTATATGAAGAGATCACGTGAACCACTTCATAATAAAATATGTCATCCATCTTGTGGCAAAATCGTTATTTTTAAAGTTCTTTTTAATTCATATTGAGTGTTGTATCTGTCCTAAAACCGCTTTATTTTAGCAATTACAATATAGTTGAGTTTAAATGATCATCCAACTTTGATTATTTCTACAACGAAGCCTACATTTCACTTATGGAAAATGTAAATACCAAAAGATGTAGAACGAGTTGTATAAGAATTGCTGCATTTCTTTAACGCAAAACTATTTAGCTCATGGAGTTTGCAATATAGCTAATATGAGTGAAACTTTCATTGACACAGAGACGCAAACGATTTTTTTCGATGAAGTTTTAAGCATAGAGTTAAATTACTTGTACCACCATAGTTAAGTTTTTAAATAAAATAAATTAGTATAGTATTGTTTGTGATGAATGAAATGAATAGAAAAAAATTATGAATGAAATGCTGCTTTTTTAGAGAGAGCCAGGCGATTTATATTTCGATGACGTCATTTGAATAAAGTTCATTTGTTTTCGATGAAGTTTTCAAATATAATAAATTAATGTAGTATTGTGATAATTTTAAAAATATTACCGAGGAATGTATTGCATTTGAGAAATGTTTGTATAAAATTACATTGAAGTTGGAAAGTGTTTCCTAATCAATGCTTTATGCATGCTTGATTTCTCTTGTTTCATTCTAATTTGGATGAATATCGAGTTAGAACGTGATTGGATGTGCTCCTTTACTGCGTGTTCAATGAATTTCGTGTTCAATCTCCTTTACTGCGTGTTCTCTTCTGAAACGTAACCCATTTTCTTACACTTTTGTTATACCACCCGAGGTGAAAATATATGCTTTACATTCCCCATTCGTTGGTGACAAAAATGGCGCGTGCCACCCTCTTTTAATATACAGGGTGTCCAGTGCTATCGGTGGCCAAAGGCTATTTCCTCAACCATTAGTCACAGAGATATATTTCTAATTGCAAAAATGTTTTAAATTTTAAAATCTATTATCTTAGAAACAGTTTAAATAAATAAATGCTTTTCTGAAAGAAATTCGAAATATAAATTTTTATACGATCCCCTGGTCCTACCAGTTATATTTAGGAAAATCACCCTCATACAATTTCATGCAAAACAAGAAAAAAAAAACATCATTCCTTTACTACCAAAATTCATTGACTTATAGCTGCTTAAATTTGGAGTCCTTTTTATGCTGAGAAATGAGGGTTATGCATAAAATAATTGGAGAGACAAATATATCGCAGAAATTTCATTATTTTTTGCAGCAATGTACATTACACTAAACAATATTAAAGTTATAATTATTTGTAAGCCATAAAAGAATATCAAACATATTCGATAAAAAGCTTTGCTTCGTTCTCGACATTATGACAGCAAATGCATTCAAAACATAATACTTTGAATACGGAATTTCAATAGTTATACGGTCCCTTAAAGGGTGCTTAAAACAGGACATTTTTATGCGCGGAAAAGGGGGCTTAAGTCATTAATTTAATGCTTCATAACTCGCTGAATTTTGGTCTTAAAAGGATGAGTTCTTTTATTTTACATAAAACTGATGAGAATGATTTCCCTAAATATAACTGGTAGGACCGGGGAACCGTATAAAAATTTATATTTCTTATTTTTTTCCGAAATGCATTTATTGATTTAAACTGTTTCTAAGATAATAGATTTTAAAATTTAAAGCATTTTTGGAATTGGAAGTGTATCTCTGTGACTAACGGTTGAGGAAATAACCACTGGCCACCGATAATTTCATTGGATATTATTCCACGATAGCTCCTTTTGATGCGTGCCCATTTTTTCTGCCATTTGAATATCTGACACGTGTTTATATTTCACCGATCGAGTCCGTTAATCGAATAATAATTGCGCTGCTCCCTTTGTTGGTGTGCGCATTGCATGATTGCACCTTCTGCAAACTTCTAATCATGAAAGAATGACTCTGTGTCCGCACGTCCGTCTCTGTAATGCTTGACGAAAATTTTGGCGGGATATCGCTAACTTGGCGAAATATGCAAAATGTTGAAAATGTATTGCAATGAATTTAAATGTTGCCAAATCGATGATAATGTCGCCAAATTGATAAAAATGACGCCAAATCAATGAAATTAATTTTGTTACTTTCCTTATATACATAATGTATAAATAAAGTACTGTGATGGGGTCGAAAATTCGAATTCGAGTTTTCGACGGGAGAGCACGTTTCAAGCATCCCTGATCACGAATCAAACATTTTTGAAGTGATGTCTGTGTGTGTGTGTCAGTGAGTCTGTGGAGACGATAACTGCCGAACGAATGGACCGATTCCAACCAAATTTGGTACAAAAATCACAGTCTGTAAACACTAGAAGCCTATTGTTTTTATACGCAAACGAATGTTCAGAACCCCCCCCCTAAATTTTCGAATGAAATTTTGAAAAAATCGTCAAAAAATCAAAACCACTTGTAAAGTTACGAAAATAGACATTTCTTATGTAATTTTGCATTAGAAAACGATTGACATAAATTTTAGAACGCTAACACGAACCGTTCTCGAGATATTGCACATTTTTCAAAAAAATTATCAAAAAGTCATATAAAATAGAAAAAAAATATTTCCTATTGAGAAACATGTTCACTTTTCATATGCAATATCATGCGATAAATTGCGTGACATCATTCTCGTGGATCTAGCTCGATCCATTCATGAAAAAAGATACTTTGAGTAATACTTTTGTATTTGAACGCCAATAGTCATTTATCTGCTATAAGAATAACTTATTTCTTCGTCCATTACGCTTGGCGAGATTTTGGCGACGAATTTGGCGGAATGTCGCCGACTTTTTGAAATGCTGCCAATTTAACGAAAATCTCGCCAAATGGATAAAAATGACGCTCAATCAATGAAAATGACGACTCATTGTCGAAAATTCAATATCTTGAAAATAATATTAGTATCTACTATAAGAGAAACCTATTTTTTTTACTGTAAAAGTACATTCATTACATTATATAAGGAAAGTCATGTGTTGCCCACATCAGATTTTTTTGAAGTGGGATAGTATTGTGATGATATTTCGGTCTTCAAAGTTCATCTGCCTCATGTGGCGACACATTTAACGAGTTTTATTAATGTCGCCAAATTTAACAAAATAGTGTCAAATTAACGAAAATGTCGGCAAATCGATACAAACGTCGCCAAATTGATAAAAATAATGCCAAATCAATGAAAATAATTATGTTTTGGAAGAAGATAGTATTGCGAAGATGTTTCAGTTGCGTTTGCCTGTCAATCTAAATGTTCCACTTAGCGGCAAATTTCTCGACCTTTTAAGAATGTCGTAAAGTTATCAAAATAGCGCCCAATCAATAATAATGTCGGCAAATTGATAAAAATGTCTCCAAATTGATTAAAATGACGCCCAATCAATAATAAATATCTCCAATTTCCCATTTTGTTATAACGATAATTTTAACCCTTTCTCTTAATTAGCTGCAATAATCCCCGTAATATTTTACTTTGAGTCCCTTTTCATTTATATTTACCTCTATTGTAGTCCCTCAGTGACTCTGTTTGCAGTCCCTCAGTGGCGCCGCATTCTCGACTCACTGCGTGTTTCATTTTCTGAATATATAGTCCATTTTTTTTAAATTTTTTACGACACGTTTATTGCTTGCCCTGTATTTTGTGATCTTCTATTTTTTATGTGTATTTTGTAATTTAAATGTAGTGCATTGAAGAAGATCGTTGCGCAAATCTTACCTCATGGTTGTGTAACAGCTCATGTTCATCGCGCTTTAAACAATTTACATTCCCGCTGATGAAGAACGTATTGATGTCCGAAAGCGCTTTGGATTTGCAATTTTCAGGACGCCACAATTGGTATGACTTTCTTAAATGGTGTACGCCATAACGACTTCTTATATTTACCAAATTGAGTTGCCATTATTTCGTTTTTAAGAAATTATTTGTGTTTTGAAAGGGGATGGTATCGCGTTTGTTTGTCAAGTAGCGTTTGTCTGTAAGTCCAGCCTGTCTGTTGATTTTGTCTGTCAAGTCCAACCGTCTCACATCGCGACAAATTGGGTGATGTTTAAAAATGTCGCCAAAAACGATAAAAATGACGCGAAACCAATGAAATAATTTTGTGTTTTTATAGGGAGTAATATTGAACGGATTTTCTGTAGCGTTTGTCTGTTAGTCTAACCGTCGCACTTGGTGACAATTTTGGTGACCTTTTCATTGTCTCCAAATTAACGAAAATATCGCCAAATAGTTGAAAATAACACCAAATGAATAAAATTAAATGCGGTTTGAAGGGGATAGTTTTGTTTGTTCCACATGGCAATAAATTTTGTGACTTTTGTAAATGTCGCCAAATGGATAAAATGACACAAACTAAATGAAAATGGCGTTTAACTCATGAAAATTCAATCTTTTGCAATATAAGTTCAATTTCCTTGATAATTCCTGTTACTTAGTGGGAATTAAATAATATTTTTTGTAAATTTATTTATAAACGAGACCAGGATGTTTTATTCTTACCTGTGAAGATCATTTTGTATAGTGGAAGCAGATATTCTTATATATCTTTTTAAGAGAAGTAAATTTAATATTTTAATAGAATGTTTTGAATAATAGTGTTATTTAAAATATTATGGGAATTTGCGCATGATTGTGAATTTTAAATTTCTGTATATTATACATTTCAAGAAGAACGGGTATGCTGGTAGCATCTAAAAGTGTTATAAGTTGAAGGCCAGGATCACGTGATCTTATGACGGTAATCCTGGTGACGTATTTGGCGAAATATCGCGAACTGAGTGACTTTTGCCGAGGTCGCGAATTTTGTAGATTGTTTAGGAACTTGACGGTTATATGCAAACTTGACGGTTATATTACAAAATGTGCCAAAAAGAAGTGAGCCAGCTGCTGTCATCCTATTTCTACAATACATCTATAAATTCCAGATCAATGTAAAGACAAAATTTGAACTGCAGAATTATTTTTTCCAATTCTATATGGAAAAATCTGACGTAGGCAGCACATGACTTTCCTTATATAGTGCAATGAATTGACTTCTTTAGCGGTGAAAAAGTGATAAAACAAATCCACGGCACAGTGTTTGTAATTTTAAATTGTACATTTGGCGCTTTTCTGAATGACAGCATGTAAAACTATTTCGTACCCAATTAACTTATATTTTATGCAACTCAATATTGATATTAATATTGATAATTAACAATTATCAATATTGATATCATCCTCAATAAGCAATATAGTCCGTATATTTAAATATTTTAATAATAAATTCACCAATTAGGCTTTATTTTCATTAACTTGGCATAATTATTGCAATTTTGACGGTATTTTTGTCAATGTGGGGCTAAATATCGCCAAGTTGACGATATTTAGAAGAGCATTTCTTATATAATAAAAGGTATGCCCATCATATGACGAAATTAAAAATTTGCAAAACATTGCATCCCATTTGGCGTCATTTGCCAACATTTAAAAAAGCCGCTAAGTTGGCGATATGCCGTCAAAATGAGTCGCCAGAATTCCGCTAAAAGTTACAGACTGAAAAATAGGTTATTCTTATATTCTTTCCAAAATAATGAATTTCCATCCATTAATTGTCATTTTCATCGTTTTAGAATCATTCTTATCAATTTGGCGATATTTAAAAACTCCGCCAAGTTGGCGATATTCCGCCAGATTCGTTGCCAAAATTTCGTCAAGCATTATGGTCAGAGAAATAGGTTATTCTTAAAGTAGATAAACGACTCATGGTGTCCAAATACAAAACTATTACCCAAAGTATCTTCTCTTATAGTAGATAGATTCTTATAATATTTTCAAGATATTGAATTTTCATCAATTAGTTTTCATTTTCAATGATTTAGCGTCATTTTTATCAATTTGGGGACAGTTTTATCAATTTGGCGATATTTTCGTTAATTTAGCAACATTTAAAAAACTCGCAAAGTTGGCTATATTCAGCCAAATTTGTCGCCAAAGTTTCGCCAGACACAGGATACAGAAATAGGTTATTCTTATAGTAGATAAACGACTCATGGCGTAAAATTAGAATGTTAACCCAAAGTGTCTTCTCTCGTGAATGGAATAAGCCAGATCTACGAGAATATTAATAATAAATTTATCGCATAATATTTCATATGAAAAGTGAGCAAATTTCACAATAGTTAATGCTTTTTATGAATTTTAAGTGATTTTTGTACAAATTTATTTGAAAATTGTGCAATATTTCGAGACCGGTAACGCCAGCGTTCACATAAATAGTTTGCGAATGAAAGATGATTATTCACGTAACTTTATTCGACGTTTTAATTTTTTCATGTTTCTGTTTCAGAATTTAGGTGGGTTCTGAACATTTCATTGCGTATAGGGGTTTCCGGTATTCACTGACTGTGATTTTTGAAGCCAATTTTGTTCGAACATCTTTATTCGTTCGTGAGATATCGTCTCCACAGACTAGCTGACACGCACACACAGACATCACCTGAAAATCATTTCATTCGTGTTCAGGGATGCTTGAAACGTGCTCTCCCGGAAACTCGAATTCGAATATTAAACCCCATCACAATACATTTCTTGGGCGCGGTAGCCCATTGGTTAGCGCGCTGGAGTTGCACTCGGTAGGCCGGGTTCGATTCCAGCCACTGACAAAACTACCGCCGTGTTCATGCGGAGTACGATCACGTTAAACATGTGGGTCCGAAAGTCCTTCCGAGAGGTTGGTGGTAGGGGAAGGAGGGTACGGTCCCTGTGGATGCCTCCCCCACTGGGTTCCGGTCTAAATTGGGTGGCACTTCCCGACCTTCCAAACAGTTACCTTACACCTTTCTGGTAGGTCGGACGGTCCGGGTTTCAACAACAACAACAATACATTTCTTATACATTATATTATGTATATAAGGAAAGTCAAAATATTTTTGTAAGCGAAGTGAAATATTTTGAGCCATACCAATATCTAGTTACTTTCATTATATACGTAGTAGAATGTATAAGGAAAGTATTGTGACGGGGTCAAAAATTCGAATTCGAGTTTTCGACGGGATAACACGTTTCAAGCATACCTAATCACGAATCGAACATTTTTGAGGTGATATCTCTGTGTGTGTGTGAAAGTGTGTAAGTGTGTGTGTGTGTGTAAGTGTGTGTGTGTGTGTGTGTGTAAGTGTGTGTGTGTGTAAGTGTGTGTGTGTGTGTGAAAGTGTGTGTGTGTGTGTGAAAGTGTGTGTGTGTGTGTGCAAATGTGTGTGTGTGTGTGTGGACGATATCTCACGAACGACTGAAGCAATTCGAACGGAATTTGGTACAGAAATTGTAATCCGTGAATACTGAAGCCTATCGTTTTTAACCACAATCGTATGTTCAGAACTCCCCAAAAATTTCAAGTGAAATTTTGAAAAATCATCAAAAAATCAAAACCTTCAATAAAGTTACGCAAATCATCATTTCTTATGTACCGTTTCTTTAGAAAACGATTGACGCAAATTTTAGAACGCTAGCAAGAACCATTTCCGAGATATTGCAAATTTTCCAAATAAATTTTTAAAAAAATCACATAAAAAAATCTGAACTATATTGAAATATGTTTATTTTTCATATGTAATATAATACGATAAATTTGTTGACATATTCTCGTGGATCTAGCACGTTCAATTCATGAGAAAATATACTTTGCAATAGTTTTGTATTTGGACCCCAATAGTTATTTATAGACTATAAAAATAGCTTATTTCTTCGTCCATGACGCTTGGCGATAAATTTGACGGAATGTCGCCACTTGGAGACTTTTTAAATGTTGCCAAATTAACTAAAATTTCGCCAAATTAATAAAAATATCGTTAAATCAATGAACATGGCGACGCATTGGCGAAACATGGTGAACATGGCAAAAATTCAATATATTCAGCGGGATTTTGCCAACTTGGCGACTTTTCTAATATTGCAAAATTAACGAAAGTGCCGCAAAATGGATAAAAATATCGCCCAATTGATTAAAATGACACTAAATGGGAGGTAATGTTTTGCAAATTTTTAATTCTGCCATATGACGGGCATAGCTTCTAGTAGACTCCTATTAGAAAGCTCTTTTTCCCATCTGTCTGTAACACTAGGCGATGCATTTAGCGAACTTGATGAATAATCTAATGACATATCGCTATCTTATCAACATTTAGCCCCCAGATATCATCCAAAGAGTGAAAACGACGTGAAATTAATAAAAATATCCCCTAATTTATTATTTAGATATTTTAATATACAGACTACAATATTGCTTATTGAGGATGAAAATAATATTGGTCACTATTAATTTCGAGTTGCGCGAAATTTAAGTGAATTGGGTTAATTTGAATGCCGTGTGCCATTTCGACAATAAGAGTAGACTGCCGCCTGAGCTAGATTGGGGCAAAGTTCTCCAGCATTTTTTCGCTGGGAAGGAAGTCGATTCGTTGCATTATTGTATACTAGCCGCCTTTGGCTTTTTTTGCCGTATACTAGCAGCCTCTTCGCAACCCTTGAAAATGCTGATCGTGGCAAATTCCAACTCTGGCAAACTCGTTGGCGCGACCTACCAGAAATGTGTAAGGTAACTGGTTGGACGGCCAGGATGTGCCACCCAATTTAGACCGGAACCCAGTGGGGGAGGCATCCACAGGGACCGTACCCTCCTTCCCCTACCACCAACCTCTCGGAAGGACTTTCGGACCCACATGTTTAACGTGATCGTACTCCGCATGAACACGGCGGCAGTTTTGGCAGTGGCTGGAATCGAACCCGGGCCTACCGAGTGCAACTTCAGCGCGCTAACCAATGGGCTACCGCGCCCCTCTACAGTTAGTTGTATTTTTTTCAACTTCCATTTTGACGTTGTTATCACTGACGTTGTTTAACGTGATCGTACTCCGTGTCAGTGGCGGAAATCGAACCCGGGCCTATTGAGTGCAATTCTCGCGTGCTAATTTAAATTTTATAATGACCATATGATAAGCGCTTAATTCCATCATCCTCGTTCCATTATTTAAAATATCCATTTAAAATATCTATAAATTAAAATATCCATACCAGAAAGGTGTAAGGTAACTGTTTGGATGGCCAGGAAATGCCACCCAATTCAGACAGGAACTCAGTGGGGGAGGCATCCACAGAGACCGTACCCTCCTTCCCCTACCACCAACCTCTCTGAAGGACTTACGATCCCACATGTTTAACGTGATCGTACTCCGCGTGAACACGGTTGCAGTTTTGGCAGTGGCGGGAATCGAACCCGAGCCTACCGAGTGAAATTCCCGCGCGCTAACCACTGGGCTGCCGCGCCCTCCGCGACAATCTCCATAACTTTCCATATAGTCGCCCAATTTAGACGGGAACCCAGTGGGGGAGGGATCCACAGGGGCCGTATCCTCCTTCCCCTACCACCAACCTCTCGGAAGAACTTACGGACCCACATATTTAGCGTGATCGTATTCCACGTAAACACGGCGGCAGTTTTGGCAGTGGCGGGAATCGAACCCGGGCCTACCGCTAACTTCCCGCGCGCTAATTTGCAATTTAAAATGACCATATGCTTAATTCCATCATCCTCATTCCATTGTTTCATTGTTCCATCAATTAAAATATCCATAAAATTAAAATATCCATTTAAAATATCCAAAAGTTAAAATATACATTTAAAAAATCCATATCGTTCCATCATTTAAAATATAAATATAATAATTTATATGGAGTAGAGGAGCTCTATTCAGAACCGTGACGTCACCTCCACCTTGACGTCCCCATCCACCACCTTCCCTCCTTCTGCGGGGGAGAAACGCCGGTTAAGAAGCGGCACGCCAAGCGGAACGCCGAGAAATTGAAATTCGGAAACTTTTAAAATCCCGATCCTGTGGGCAATACGGAATATTTCCTGACCAGATTGGACTTGTAAGAATGCCAGATGTTTGACCTTTCTAAAAATGCAAATTATTAGTCGAAATTATGAGTACTTTTTACTATGCGAGAATTTAAAAACCAAAAATCGTTTTCTTGAGCAAAAAGTGACTTTTGTTTTAAAATCTTTAAAAAATATTAGAAATCGAAATTCAGATTTGAAATTGATATATTTTTACTCGCAATTGTCAGCTCTTTCCGATGGTGTGATTTGTTTTTTCCTACGATGTCCGGATCGTGGAAAAAAAAGGGCAAAAATGGCAAAAAACGGTCGAAATCGCATAAAACATTAAATAACAAAAAAAATAATTAAAATTTTAAAAATCGGTTTTCACGTGTCCCCTTCCCAACCCCCGGGTCTCCGATTGCCAAATTTCGTAGCTCTCCGACGCGCGGTCGCTGAACGTATAGTGTATAAGACAGACACACAGACAGACATTGCCTTTTATTATATAGACTAGCCGCCTTTGGCGACCAGCCTGTTCGCTACCCTTGAAAATTCTGACCGTGGCAAACTCGTTGGCGCGACCTACCAGAAAGGTGTAAGGTAACTGCTTGGAAGGCCAGGAAGTGCCACACAATTTAGACCGGAACCCAATGGGGGAGGCATCCAAAGAGACCGTACCCTCCTTCCCCTACCACAAACCTCTCGGAAGGACTTGCAGTCCCACACGTTTAACGTGATCGTACTCCGCGTGAACACGGCTGCAGTTTTGGCAATGGCGGGAATCGAACCCGGGCCTATCGAGTGAAATTCCCGCGCGCTAACCACTGGGCTACCGTGCCATCCGCGACAATCTCCATAACTTTATTTTTATTCGGCAATTTTGGGAATCGAACCCGGGCCTACCAAGTGCAAATCCCGCGCACTAACCACTGGGGTACTTCACCCTCCGCGATATTCTTCATAACTTTCTTTTTATTCACCCAATTTAGACCGGAACCAAGTGGGAGAAGCATCCACAGGGACCGTACCCTTCTTCCCCTACCACCAACCTCTCGGAAGGACTTACAGACCCACATGTTTAACGTGATCGTACTCCGCGTAAACACGGCGGCAATTTTGGGAATCGAACCCGGGCCTACCGAGTGCAATTTCCGCGCGCTAACCATTGGGCTACTTTGCCCTACGCGACAATCTCCATAACTTTCTTTTTATTCATCCAATTTAGACCGTACCCTCCTTCCCCTACCACCAACTTCTCGGAAGGACTCACGGACCCACATGTTTAACGTGCTCGTACTCCGCGTAAACACGGCGGCAATTTTGGGAATCGAACCCGGGCCTGGTAACTGGTTGGACGGCCAGGATGTGCCACCCAATTTAGACCGGAACCCAGTGGGGGAGGCATCCACAGGGAACGTACCCTCCTTCCCCTACCACCAACCTCTCGGAAAAACATACGGACCCATATGTTTAACGTGATCGTACTCCATGTCAGTGGCGGAAATCGAACCCGGGCCTACCGCGTGCAATTCCCGCGCGCTAACCACTGGGCTACTTCGCCCTCCGCGACAATCTCCATAACTTTCTTTTTATTCACCCAATTTAGACCGTACCCTCCTTCCCCTACCACCAACCTTTCGGAAGGACTCACGAACCCACATGTTTAACGTGATCGTACTCTGCGTGAACGTGGCGTAAGTACTTTTCACGATGCGAGAATTTAAAAACAAAAAATTGATTTTTTGAGCCAAAAGTGAGTTTTGTTTTAAAATCTTTAAAAAATATTAGAAAGCGAAATTCAGATTTGAAATTGATATATTTTTACTCGAAATTCTCTGCTCTTTCCGATGGTGTGATTTATTTTTTTCTACGATGTCTGGATCGTGGAGAAAAAAGGGCAAAAAGGGCAAAAAACGGTCGAAATCGCATAAAACATTAAATAAATAAAAAAATAATTAAAATTTTGAAAATCGGTTTTCATGTGTCCCCTTCCCTCCCCCCCGGGTCTCCGATTGCCAAATTTCGTAGCTCTCCGACGCGCGGTCGCGAAACGTATAGTGTATAAGACAGACAGACAGACAGACAGACACACACACACACACACAGACATTGCCTTTTATTATTTAAGAAGGAATGTAGTGGGAGTCAGTAAAGAGCCGTGCTGTCCCAACTGTTGACATACTGGGACGGAATCGAAGCTTTGTTCAGTGATGCACAAGGTTTGAGTGTTGCGCAAATATGTGATAAGTCCAAGCTATTTGCCGCGTTATGGAGGCTTCGAAGTACGACTCCTATTGTGTTCAGCCATTGAGGAAGATTCGACTCCGGCCTTGATCATTCGGGAGGTAACCAGGTCCGTGGAAGGTTACCAGACTCGTTTATAGTCTGTCCGTGGTCACGTGACCGGGATTGCTACTCCTTTCGATTCGGATTGGGGAGGATCGACTGTATTGCTTTCATTTAGGTCCTCTTGATTATTTCTTTTTTAATCTTTGTTTCTTCCCATACATACATTTGAGTTTCATCGCCGACACGTCGAATAAATACCTATATGAAACTACATGGAATTATGAATTTTAAAGCCATTTTCTGGATGCATTAAGATATCGCCAAAATTTCAGAAAAAGGAAATGCGGGTCATTTTACTCGTTTTGTTATCAACAATGGCATAAAATGCTTATTTATTACCACATTTATATATTTTTATTCTTTTATTTATTTTTATTTTTGCTGTACATTTCGAAATAAAGGGCCGTTTCACTTTTCCCAAACATTCATCGGCGCCAGAGTAACCCATTTCAAGCAATTGGGTGTTACAAACAGACGTGCACTTGAAAGGAGCGAATTCGTCTTCTCAAAACGTAACATTCGAATTCCAATTTTTGAACCTTCACTAACTCTTATTAATCTCACGCGAGCTCTCTTTTACACTTTATAACAAAGTTGAAAAGTGTTTATGACTTTGTTCATTCTGTCTGTCTCTCCGTTAGCATGATAACTGCCGTAAAAATGACTTTATCAAAATGCAATTTTAGAATATTGTTCAGACGATTTGTGGGACCCATGGGAATATAAATGAATAATATCACCCAATTAGTTTTGAATTGAACCCGGGTAGAAAGAATGAAATACATTGAACCCTATGGGACCTAATTTTTCAAACATTTTTTAAACGGATTTAAAATTCACAAATTGCTTCGAAAGTTTTAGGAAATATTCAAATTATCCCATAATATATATAAAAAAAATTTCAGCAAAATATATTCAGTAGTTTTTTAAATAAAATTTAAAATAAAAATTACACCTTTTATATGAAGCGATCACGTGACCATTATATGAAGAGATCACGTGACCCACTTTAAAATAAAATATGACATCCATCTAGTATCAAAATCGTGAGTCTTAAAGGTCTTTTTAATTCATATTTAGTGTTGTATGCGTCCTAAAACCGCTTTATTTTTGCTTCAATTCTGTGCATTTACATACTGAAACAACGCAATTACTATATATTTCAGTTTAAATGATCATCCAACTTTGATTATTTCTACAACGTAGCTTAATTTTCACTTATAGAGAATGTAAATACCAAAAGATGTAGAATGAGTTGCATAAGAATTGCTGCATTTCTTTAACGCCAAATTTATTTAGCTCATGGAGTCTGCAATATAGCTGATATGAATGAAATATTCATTGATTTTACACAAAGAAAAACGATTTTTTCGATGAAGTTTTAATCATACAGTTTAATAACTTGTACCTCCATGGTCTTAAGTTTTTAAATAAAATAAATTATTATTGTTGTAGTATTGTGATGATTGAAATGAATGGAAAAAATTTATGAATGAAATGCTGCTTTTATAGAGAGAGTCAGGCGTGTTATATTTCGATGACGTCATTTGAATAAAGTTAATTTGTTTTCGATGACGTTTTCAAATATAATAAATTATTGTAGTATCATGATAATTTTAAAGATATTACCGAGGAATGTATCACATTTTAGAGATGTTTAAACCAGGCAATTTATATTTCAATGCCATCACTTAAATGAAGTTCATTTTTCTCGATGAAATTTTAAGTTTTCAAATACAATAAATTAATATAATACTGTGATAATTTCAAAAACATTACCGAGGAATCTATCGCATTTTAGAGATGTTTGCATTGAAATTGGAAAGTAATCAACGCTTTATGCATGATTGATCTTTCTTGTTTTTTATTGAGGTTGGTTGCTCTGTTTGTTCAAATCTTGAAACGAATTAATTCTACCGAGCCGATGTTCTTGAAATGTCACGCATGTACGTATTTGCGATGAAAACATAACATTTAATCAAATTTGAGTGGATCCACTCTCCGAATTTTCACCCCCCCCCCCTTGAGTCATGCTCAGTAAATAATTATATAGTTTTAACTTTTTCTCTTGTATGAATATATATATATATATATATATATATAAAATATATATAAGTGAAGCCGCATATTGAACATTTTTTTTAAATTATTTTTCAACAATGGTATCTATCTAATAATCTATCTATCTATTATTATCTATATATACTAATTGCCAAGTGTCCGTCTGTCTGTCTGTCTGTCACGCTTTTTTTAGGCACTTCCCCAATAGATAGAGACTTGCAATTTGGTACACGGCTCGGTCGTTCGATAAAACCCCCTGGAAAAATCGAATTTTTCGAAAATGTTCTATAGAGGGGGTGCCCCACACCATAACGTTCGAAAAGTGAAATGACGGGAAAGCATGCTTTGCGATGAGATAGAGACTTCAAATTTGGTATATGGGTAAATCACTCGAAAGGAAGAAAGTGTGCAATTTCAGATTTCCAATATTTTCTACTTAAGGGGGGGGGGGGGGTGCAGCACACCAAAACGTTCGAAAAGTGAAATGATAGGAGAGCATGCTTTGCGATGAGATAGAGACTTCAAGTTTGGTGTATGGGTAATCTATCTATCATAAATTTACATATAAATCTGTCTACATGATTCCTGGTCCCATAATTAACACACCCCAGTCTATTATTATACATTATCTGCATTATGTGCAAATGTACAGTAACAAATCTGGTATACATTCGTATAATTAATTAATATCTACCAGAAAAGTCTTAATAGATAAAATATGTCATATTCCAGGTGACAATGATCATTGTTAACATTTAGAAATGTAGAAATTTTCTGATTAGAAGGGAAAATTCCAATTGAAGTTTATTACTTGGATTATTAGTCATTTGAATCCGAAACTGTCCAAACTTCTAATCTATTATTATTATTATCTGTATATACTAATTGCCAAGTGTCCGTCTGTCTGTCTGTCACGCTTTTTTCAGGCACTTCCCGAATAGATAGAGACTTGCAATTTGGTGCACGGCTCGGTCGTTCGATAAAAACCCCTGGAAAAATCGAATTTTCCGAAAACGTTCTATAGAGGGGGTGCCCCACACTAAAACGTTCGAAAAGTGAAAAGTTGAGAAAGCATACTTTGCGATGAGATAGAGACTTCAAATTTGGTGTATAGGTAAATCATTCCAAAGGAAGAAAGTGTGCAATTTCAGATTTCCATTTTTTTTACTTAAGGGGGTGCCGCACACTAAAACGTTCGAAAAGTGAAATGATAGGAATGCATGCTTTGCAATGAGATAGAGACTTCAAATTCGGTGTATGGGTAAATTGTTCGAAAAGAAGAAAATGTACAATTTCAGATTTCCAATATTTTCTTCTTAAGGGGGTGTCGCACACCAAAACGTTCGATTTACCGAATAAATGAGAAAAAGCGCCTTTAGAATTTGATAGAGGCATAAAATTTGGTATATGGGCTAATAATTTGACGAAAACTCCCAAGACGAATACAGTTTTTCAAAAATGTTCGTTTAAGGGTGTGCTCCAGAGTAAAACGTTCGAAAAGTTAATTGATAAAAAATCCATGCATTGGAATAAGATAGAGATATTAAATTTGGTGTAAGGGTAGATAGTTTGAAAGGAAGAAAGTTACAATTTCAGTTTACCAATATTTTCTACTTTAGGAGGTGCCGCACACCAAAATGTTCGATTTTCGGAATAAAGGAGAAACGCTCCTTTTAAAACGTGATAGAGGCTTTATATTTGGTATATGGGCGAATCATATCATAGAAATCACAAAAAGAATAGAGTTTTTCAAAAATGTATGGCAAAGGGGGTGGGTACTCCACACAAAAGCATTCGAAAGATGAAATACTAGAAAAGCATGCTTCAGGATGAGATAGAGACTTCAAATTTTGGTGTACGGGTAAAAAGTTGGAAAGGAAGAAAGTGTGCAATTTCAGTCTTCCAACATTTGCTATTGTAGGGGGTGCCTCTCACTAAAATGTTCGATTTGCCGAACAAATGAAAAACTCCTCCTATACAATGTGATAGAAGCTTGAAATTTAGTATATGGGCTAACCATTTGACAAAAAAAACCAAACATGAATACAGTTTGACAAAAATGTTCATTAACGGGATGCTACACAGAAAAACGTTCGATAGGTGAAGTGATAGAAAAAACATGCTTTTCGATAGAATAGAGACTTCAAATTTGGTGTACGGGTAGATAGTTTGAAAGGAAGAAAGCGTGAAATTTCAGATTTCCAATATTTGCTACATTAAGGGGTGCCGCACACTAATATGTTCGATTTTTCGAATAAATGAGGCAAGCTTCTTTTTAAATGTGATAGAGGCTTGATATTCGGTATATGAGCCAATCATCTGATAAAAAACCCAAGACAAAGACAGTTTTTCAAAAATGTTCATTTATGGGTGTGCTTCACAGAAAAAAGTTCCAAAGGAGAAATACTAATATAGGGGTGCATCGGGATGAGATAGACTTTAATGTGGTGTACCGGTAAATAATTCGAAAGGAAGAAATGCGGAAATTTAGTTTCAAAATATTTTCTTCTTAGGGGGTTCTGCACACCAACATATTCGATTTGTCGAATAAATGTGAAACGCGAATTATTAAAAAATTTACATTATTCGGGGTTGCTTATTGCGAGACCGTTGATTTTCAACGGGTATTCGGCTAGTATATACTAATTGCCAAGTGTCCGTCTGTCAGTCCGTCTGTCTGTCTGTCTGTCACGCCTTTTTTAGGCACTTCCCGAATAGATAGAGACTTGCAATTTGGTACACGGCTCGGTCGTTCGATAAAACCCCCTGGAAAAATCGAATTTTTCGAAAACGTTCTATAGAGGGGGTGCCCCACACCAAAACGTTCGAAAAGTGAAATGACGGGAAAGCATGCTTTGCGATGAGATAGAGACTTCAAATTTGGTATATGGGTAAATCACTCGAAAAGAAGAAAGTGTGCAATTTCAGATTTCCAATATTTTATCCTTAAGGGGGGGGCGGGTGCAGCACACCAAAACGTTCGAAAAGTGATATGATAGGAGAGCATGCTTTGCGATGAGATAGAGACTTCAAATTCGGTGTATGGGTAAACCGTTTGAAAAAAAGAAAGTGTGGAATTTCAGATTTCCAATATTTTCTACTTAAGGGGGTGCCGCACACCAAAACGTTCGATTTGCCGAATAAATGAGAAAATACGCCTTTAAAATTTGATAGAGGCTTAACATTTGGTATATGGGCTAATAATTTGACGGAAACGCCCAAGACGAACACAGTTTTTCAAAAATGTTCGTTTAAGGGGGTGCTCCAGAGTAAAACGTTCGAAAATTGAATTCATAAAAAACCAAGCTTCGGAATGAGATTGAAATATCAAATTTGGTGTAAGGGTAGATAGTTTGAAAGGAAGAAAGTGTGAAATTTCAGATTTCCAATATTTGTTACTTTCAGGGGTGCGCACACTAATATGTTCGATTTTTCGAATGAAGGAGAAATGCTCCTTTTAAAACGTGATAGAGGCTTGATATTTGGTATATGGGCGAATCATTTGATGGAAATCACAAAAAGAATAAAGTTTTTCAAAAATGTGTATTTAAGGGGGTAGACACTCCGCACTAAAATATTCGAAAGGTGAAATGCATAGAAAAGCATGCTTCGCTATGAGATAGACTTCAAATTTGGTGCTCTTCCTTTTAAATGTGATAGAGGGACCAATAATCTGATAAAAAGCACAAGACAAACAGAGGAAGAAATCCGCAAATTTAGTTTCCCAATATTTTCTTCTTTAGGGGGTTCTGCACACTAAAATATTCGATTTGCCGAATATATGTGAAGCAAGAATTGTTCAAAAATTTACATTATTCAGGGGTTGCTTATTGCGAGACAGTTGATTTTCAACGGGTATTCGGCTAGTATATACTAATTGCCAAGTGTCCGTCTGTCCGTCTGTCTGTCTGTCTGTCTGTCACGCTTTTTTCAGGCACTTCCCGAATAGATAGAGACTTGCAATTGGGTACACGGCTCGGTCGTTCGATGAAACCGCCTGGAAAAATCGAATTTTTCGAAAACGTTCTATAGAGGGGGTGCCCCACACCAAAACGTTCGAAAAGTGAAATGATGGGAAAGCATACTTTGCGATGAGATAGAGACTTCAAATTTGGTGTATGGATAATTCATTCGAAAGGAAGAAAGTGTGCAATTTCAGATTTCCAATGTTTTCTATTTAAGGGAGTGCCGCACACTAAAACGTTCGAAAAGTGAAATGATGGGAAAGCATGCTTTGCGATGAGATAGAGACTTCAAATTTGATGTATGGGTAAATCGTTCGAAAGGAAGAAAGTGTGCAATTTCAGATTACCAATATTTTCTATATTTAAGAGGATGCCGCACACCAAAATATTCGATATAGCGAATAAATGAGAAACGGCTCCTTTAAAATTTGATAGAGGCTTGAAATTAGGTATATAGACTAATCATTTGATGAAAACACCCAAGACGAATATAGTTTTTCAAAAACGTTCGTTTAAGGGGGTGCTCTATACAGGAAATCGTTCGAAAGGTGATTTGATAAGAAAACATACTGCGGGATGAGATAGACTTCAAATTTGGTGTATGGGTAAATCGTTCGAGAGGAAGAAAGTGTGCAATTTCAGTTTCCCAATATTTTTTACTTAAGGGGGTGCCGCACACCAAAATGTTCGAAAAGGGAAATGATGGGAAAGCATGCTTTGCGATCAGATAGAGACTTCAAATTTAGTGTATGGGTAAATCGTTTGAAAGGAAGAAAGTGTACAATTTCAGTTTTCCAATATTTTATACTATAGGGGGTGTTGCACACAAAAACGTTCGATTTTCGAAATGAAGTATCCCTTTTAGAACGTGATAGAGGCTTGATATTTGGTATATGGGCGAAACATTTCATAGAAAACCCAAGAAGAATGGAATTTTTCAAAAATATATATTTAAGGGGGGTGGGTACTCCACAGAAAAACATTCGAAGGGTGAAATGATAGAAAAAGTATACTTCGCGACGAGTTAGAGACTTCATATTTGGTATACGGATAGATAGTTTGAAAGGAAGAAAGTGTGCAATTTCAATTTTCAGACATTTGCTATTGGGTGCCGCACACCAAAATGTTCGATTTCACAAACAACTGAAAAACGCTTCCTTTAGAGTATGATAGAAGCTTGAAATTTAGTATATGGGCTAATCATTTGATAAAAAAAACAAGAAGATTTTTACGGTTTTTCAAAAATGATCATTTAAGGGGGTGCAACACAGAAAAACGTAAAAACGTTCGAAATATGAAGTGATAGAAAAACATGCTCCACAATAGGATCGAGACATCAAATTTGGTGTACTGGTAGATTTTTTGAAAGGAAGAGAGTGTGCAAATTTCAGATTTCCAATATTTGCTACTTTAGGGGCTGCCGAGCTCCAATATGATCGATTTTCGGAATAAATGAGACACACTTGCTTTTAAATGTGATAGAGGCTTGATATTTGGTATATGGGCCAATAATCTGATAAAAAACACAACACGAACAGAATTTTTCAAAAATGTTCATTTATGGGGGTGCTTCAAAGAAAAACGTTCGAAAAGGGAGATGATAAAATAGTATGCTTCGGAATGAGTTAGAGACTTTAATTTGGTGTACTGGTAGGTAATTCAAAAGGACGACGTGCGCAATTTAAATTTTCCAATATTTTCTTCTTTAGGGGGTTCTGCACACTAAAATATTCGATTTGCCGAATATATGTGAAGCAAGAATTGTTCAAAAATTTACATTATTCAGGGGTTGCTTATTGCGAGACCGTTGATTTTCAACGGGTATTCGGCTAGTATATACTAATTGCCAAGTGTCCGTCTGTCCGTCTGTCTGTCTGTCTGTCACGCTTTTTTCAGGCACTTCCCGAATAGATAGAGACTTGCAATTGGGTACACGGCTCGGTCGTTCGATGAAACCTCCTGGAAAAATCGAATTTTTCGAAAACGTTCTATAGAGGGGGTGCCCCACACCAAAACGTTCGAAAAGTGAAATGATGGGAAAGCATACTTTGCGAAGAGATAGAGACTTCAAATTTGGTGTATGGATAATTCATTCGAAAGGAAGAAAGTGTGCAATTTCAGATTTCCAATATTTTCTACTTAAGGGAGTGCCGCACACTAAAACGTTCGAAAAGTGAAATGATGGGAAAGCATGCTTTGCGATGAGATAGAGACTTCAAATTTGATGTATGGGTAAATCGTTCGAAAGGAAGAAAGTGTGCAATTTCAGATTACCAATATTTTCTATATTTAAGAGGATGCCGCACACCAAAATATTCGATATAGCGAATAAATGAGAAACGGCTCCTTTAAAATTTGATAGAGGCTTGAAATTAGGTATATAGACTAATCATTTGATGAAAACACCCAAGACGAATATAGTTTTTCAAAAACGTTCGTTTAAGGGGGTGCTCTATACAGGAAAGCGTTCGAAAGGTGATTTGATAAGAAAACATACTGCGGGATGAGATAGACTTCAAATTTGGTGTATGGGTAAATCGTTCGAGAGGAAGAAAGTGTGCAATTTCAGATTCCCAATATTTTTTACTTAAGGGGGTGCCGCACACCAAAATGTTCGAAAAGGGAAATGATGGGAAAGCATGCTTTGCGATCAGATAGAGACTTCAAATTTAGTGTATGGGTAAATCGTTTGAAAGGAAGAAAGTGTACAATTTCAGTTTTCCAATATTTTATACTATAGGGGGTGTTGCACACAAAAACGTTCGATTTTCGAAATGAAGTATCCCTTTTAGAACGTGATAGAGGCTTGATATTTGGTATATGGGCGAAACATTTCATAGAAAACCCAAGAAGAATGGAATTTTTCAAAAATATATATTTAAGGGGGGGTGGGTACTCCACAGAAAAACATTCGAAGGGTGAAATGATAGAAAAAGTATACTTCGCGACGAGTTAGAGACTTCATATTTGGTATACGGATAGATAGTTTGAAAGGAAGAAAGTGTGCAATTTCAATTTTCAGATATTTGCTATTGTAGGGGGTGTCGCACACCAAAATGTTCGATTTCACAAACAACTGAAAAACGCTTCCTTTAGAGTATGATAGAAGCTTGAAATTTAGTATATGGGCTAATCATTTGATAAAAAAAACAAGAAGATTTTTACGGTTTTTCAAAAATGATCATTTAAGGGGGTGCAACACAGAAAAACGTAAAAACGTTCGAAATATGAAGTGATAGAAAAACATGCTCCACAATAGGATCGAGACATCAAATTTGGTGTACTGGTAGATTTTTTGAAAGGAAGAGAGTGTGCAAATTTCAGATTTCCAATATTTGCTACTTTAGGGGGTGCCGAGCTCCAATATGTTCGATTTTCGGAATAAATGAGACACACTTGCTTTTAAATGTGATAGAGGCTTGATATTTGGTATATGGGCCAATAATCTGATAAAAAACACAACACGAACAGAATTTTTCAAAAATGTTCATTTATGGGGGTGCTTCAAAGAAAAACGTTCGAAAAGGGAGATGATAAAATAGTATGCTTCGGAATGAGTTAGAGACTTTAATTTGGTGTACTGGTAGGTAATTCAAAAGGACGACATGCGCAATTTAAATTTTCCAATATTTTCTTCTTTAGGGGGTTCTGCACACTAAAATATTCGATTTGCCGAATATATGTGAAGCAAGAATTGTTCAAAAATTTACATTATTCAGGGGTTGCTTATTGCGAGACAGTTGATTTTCATCGGGTATTCGGCTAGTATAATACTAATTGCCAAGTATCCGTCTGTCTGTCTGTCTCTCACGTTTTTTTAGGCACTTCCCGAATGGATAGGGACTTGCAATTTGGTACACGGCTCTGTCGTTCAATAAAATCCCCTCGAATAATCAAATTTTTCGAAAACGTTCTCTAGAGGGGGTGCTCCACACCAAAACGTTCGAAAAGTGAAACGATAGGAAAGCATACTTTGCGATGAGATAGAAACTTCAAATTGGGTGTATGGGTAAACCGTTCGAAGGGAAGAAAGTGTGCAATTTCAGATTTCCAAAATTTTTTATTTAAGGGGCTGCTGCACACCAAAATGTTCGATTTACCGAATAAATGACAAAAGGCTCCTTTAAAATTTGATAGGCTTGAAATTTGGTATATGGGCTCATCATTTGATGAAAATACCCAAGACGAATATAGTTTTTCAAAAATGTTCGTTTAAGAGGGTGTTCCAGAGTAAAACATTGGAAAAGTGAATTGATAAAAAACCATGCTTCGGAGTGGGATAGAGATATCAAATTTGGTGTAAGGGTAGATAGTTTGAAAGGAAGAACAATTTCAGTTTACCAATATTTTCTACTTTAGAGAGGTGCCGCACACCAAAATGTTCGATTTTCGGAATAAAGGAGAAACATCCCTTTAAAAAGGAGATAGAGGCTTGATATTTGGTATATGGGCGAATAATCTGATAGAAATCACAAAAAGAATAGTTTTTCAAAAATGTATATTTAAGGAGGGTGAGTGGTACTCCACACACAAAAAAAGGCATTCGAAAGGTGAAATGCTAGAAAAACATGCTTCGCGATGAGATAGAGACTTCAAATTTGGTGTACGGGTAAAAAGTTGGAAAGGAAGAAAGTGTGCCATTTCAGTTTTTCAATATTTTTTACTTTAGGGTGTGCCGTCTCTAAAATGTTCGGTTTGACGAATAAATTAGAAATACCTCCTTTAAGATATGATAGAAGTTTTATATTTGGTATATGGGCCCATCATTTAATTACAGAATCAAAAAGTAAAGAGTTTTTATAAATGTTCATGTAAGGGGGAAGCCATCTACAGGAAAACGTTCGAAAGGGGAAATGAAACACTTCGGGATGAGATAGAGACTTTAATTTAATTTGGTGTACGGGTAGATAGTTCGAAAGGAAGAAGTGAGCCATTTAAGTTTTCCAATATTTTCTTTTGTAGGGCATACCAAAATATTAAATAAATGTGGAACGCGAATTATTCAAAAATTTACATTATTCAGGAGCTGCTTATTGCGAGACCGTTGATTTTCGGCTAGTATATACATAAAAGTGAGGAAGCATATTAAACACCTTTTAACTATCTTGCAACAATGAGATTATGCAAAGTGAAGAAAATGTTTCGCCAAAAAATAGCGGTTCTATTTTTCGAGGATCTGCCCAATTAATAGATTAAAAGACTCCACTGGACTTGGTTGTGTACCCAATTTAAATCTTTAGGGAGCAGGGAATTATTCTGAAAATGCCATTCAAGAAGTTGAAGAGACATTCAATTGATGTAAATTTTTCTTTGACAATTTGGATTGAACTATCCGCCATTCTTGTATGTCTCGAATTTGTCATTTCTGTGTTATCACTTCCATTGTCCCTGTAATGTTCTGTCCATTCTTCCACGGTCTCAGATCGGACTCAGAATGTTGTGACAGCTGAAAACATGTAAAAGTTTTCCTATAAAATTTTATTTCCTCCTTCAACGTCTTTGTTCGCTGAAATTCAGCTCTCGCGGAATATTTTCATGCATCCAATTTTCACTTCGTGACGTTATTGTTACGAATGAAGATCGAATGTTTTAAAAAAAATTGTTTTCTCGGCTCCGACGCGTCCATGTGCAACGGATGCATCCGTTGACGTCCGTTGCGTCAAGAAGGCATGGGAGGAAAGGAGAAAGTGAAACTAAATGAGGGAGAGACAAGTTTCTTTACGGCATTCCCCACACACAAAGTGTCAATATAGAAAATAAATTTGAATCACACACGAAACGGAACCCACTTAGGGGGGTATCCAAAACGTGTCCTTTTTCTAAATGGATTTTATTCAAAATTGTCGAAACTATTCAATCTTCTTATATCCCTTCGACTTGAGTTCAGGCATGCTCAATATGTGTCAATCCATCGAAAACTCGAATGCCAATTTTTGGCTCCGTCACGATGCTTTTCCCCATATATTATAATGACACCCGTCAAAAGTGAAATTGCAACACCATGAAGGAATCAAGGAGCTATATGCAAATCACAGTTCGGGTAGAAGAGACATTCCTATGCAAAGCATTAAAAGAACGAATAATTTCATGCAAAAGAAACCTGTTTATTCAACAAAGAATGTAGTCCCCACGGGCAGCTAGATGCGGTCTGTAGACCACCAAACGGCGAGGCATACTATCGATGAGGCTATGGATGGTTGGCTGACGTTTGCGGCATGTACCGGTGGCCCCCGGTGCGCCTCACGTCCGATGAGAGCCACACGTCTTCGATGGGAGAGAGATCCGGCGAGGCTGGTGGCCAGAAAGGATATGAATTCCGTCCAGGCTGTTGAGAGTTCGCCATGCTGTGTACGGTGCTGGGACACAGTGGCTGAGGCGGCCTGCACCAGTAGCCGAACCACAGGCATTACAACTTGTGTGACGTACCGGTCCGCTTTCAGATTACCTGTAAGATGCACTAGAGCTGTCATCTGATCGAATATGATAACGCTCCAAACCGGGATGACCGGCGTGGGGCGGTGATATGGGCTGGCAAATGGCGTTCCTCGGGAAGCGAGATTCATCCGTAAACAATACCCGATGCCATTTATTGGTCCAGTTGCGATGACGCCGGCACTACGGCCAGACGTACATCCGTTTGTCAAGCGTTTAATGGCACTCCAATGGCTGGCCGCCGTGCGAGTAGCTGTACTTCATGTAAACTGTTGCGAATGGTTTGGGTGCAAGCAGATGCAACCTCCAATTCTGGCAGGCTATTTCGTATGTCACTTGCCGTTGCGAACGGGTTTCGACCAGCCGTTCGGTGAATCTGCTGGTCTGTGCGCTCTGTCGCGCGCCTATTCGATCCACTCCTTCTTCAGCGTGTTCTCTGATGTTTCTGCGTCCACCGTGTTACACATTGCTGAATGGTACTAAGTTTTGCCCAATACACGTGGTAATTGCGCTCATCGACAAACCCACATCACGCAGCCCAGGATATGGTCTCGTTTTTAGCCGTTAACTGCTGGTATACAGCTCTCTGAAGTCTTCGAGACATCGCTTCTTCACTTTTTCAAAAGTTCGACTGCTGCAAATCGTCGCTGCTAGCATTTTCGGAGCGAGCCGTCTGCTGGTCTTTATCACCCGAAACTGAATGTCACTTGACCCGATACGTACGAAAACTTCATCATTTGCATATGACTCTCTCTTCTACAAGCACTGTGATTTGCATATGGCTATGTTCATTTCTTCATGGTGTTGCAATTTCACAGTTGACGAGTGTTACGGAGAATCAAAGTAACACAAAGTGTGTACGACTCTACACTTTTTGTGTTTCCGCTTTGTGAATGACCTTATTTAAAAAGCACATTGTATTTAAATGGCCTTTCACGTCACTCCAAGCCTCGTCTTCACCCTGAGTCTTCGAAACAATCGAGAATATTTGGATTTTCTACACTCAACCTACTGACGCGTGTCGTCCATCACTATCTATTTCGCGTTTATCGAAACATTTTCTCCGAATGCTCCACAGTGGCCTCCGCTTTCAAGAAAACTCTGACTCAACATGCAACTGAGATCCCACAACCGGTTATAGGATTATATAAGAATCAAAACAAACACAAACTCTGGTTTGACGCTTTAAGAAACCACGATCGCCGCTTTGGAGAATCGGTATTCTGCCTTAATATCTCTGCTATATCTGCTTATTTCTTCATGTTAATCCTAAGTCGAAGCCAAAATGGCATCTTAAAAGGGTTAGGCATCATTTTCAAATGCGTCAAATTGCTCTTCTAGAAAAATTGTACTCGCCCATAAATAATAGTAATCCTAATGGATTGACAGGCAGCACTGTGTGAAAACGAAATGAATGGCTTGAGTTGTCTGACTGATGGTGTCCCTACGATAAGACGGAAAATTCGAACTGGATCATTATCCCTTAAGTTTATACGTTTTAACATACAAAATGGATATTTTAAGACACTTTCACAATTTTTAACACTTTACAACATAGTTGAAAAGTGTTTATGACTTTGTTTATACTGTCTGTCTGTCTGTCTGTCCGTTAGCACGATAACTGTCGTAAAAATGACTTTAATAAAATGAAATTTTAGTATGTTTTTCAGACGGTCTGTGGGACCTATGGGGATATAAATAAATAATATCACCCAATTAGTTTTTTATTGAACCCGGGTTGAAAAAATGAAAAACATTGAACCCTATGGAACCTAATTTTTCAAACAATTCTTAAGCAAATTTAAAATTCACAAATTGAAATTTTTAGGAAATATTCACATTATCCCATAAAATATATAAAAAAAATTCAGTAAAATATATTAAGTACTTTTTTAATTAAAAATTATTTAATATATGGAAAAAACAAATTCAATTAAATTCTGACTTTCGGGATATCCTCCAGAAAGAAAAAAGAGATATATTATATAATAAATATCTTTCCAAATCATTTTGTATATGCGAGAGGCTACACATTTTGAAATAAAATTGGTAGATAACAATTTTTCAAATTTTTTTTTAATTTTATATAACTCTTCATGATATACTTATTTGGTGGCATTTTTAATGCACTTTCCTACGTCTTAGAGAGTTAAAATTAGGTACACAGCTTAAATTTGTTGAACATTTTATTCTACAAAAATTTGGTGGATCTTTAAATATAGATCATACATTTTTTTCGAAATGGCCTGCAAATAATCCCCGTTCACTTCTATAATTCATTGTTGTAATATTGTTAAAATTTCTGATGTGGGCAGCACATGTATTTCCCTGCATACTCATATTCACGTTCTCTTTATTTCTTCGATAATAATATGAGTTTATCTGCACAAAATAACAGCCATAAGTATTTTAAATGACATTGAATTTGCACGTTAAACTTAAATTTGGTTCTCATTTGATAGCTGGACTTATTGTCAAAGGTGGCGTAGCGAAAACGCGAAAAAACTAGAATATCTCAAGAACGGCTAGTCCTAGAGTAATGGGGTTAGTCTTATTCTTTTTGTTGTCAAAAATCACTTATAAAATAGCAATTTAATTGATATAATTGAGCACACGTAGTCTTTTATTTTTATATTTAACGATTTTTGCGGGCCATTTCGCAAAAATAGCCCGTTCCTTTTTCCCGAATCGTACAAGAATAACCTACAAATGATTTATATACCAAATTTTATTAAATTTGGTATATAAATCACTTGTAGGTTATTGAAATATTATACACCAAATTTTGTTAAATTTATTCCAGTAGTTTTTAGCTAGAGTGAATAAAGGCAATTTCTGCCGGCCATTTCCCAAAGAAGGCAGATTCTTTTATTACGAATCATACTATAATCTAATGAACAACAGGATTTCCCACAAAAAGCTTTTAACGCTTTCCAACATAGTTGAAAATTGTTTATTTTTAGCTAGAGTGAATAAAGGCAATTTCTGCCGGCCATTTCCCAAAGAAGGCGGATTCTTTTATTAGGAATCATACTATAATCTAATGAACAACAGGATTTCCCACAAAAAGCTTTTAACGCTTTCCAACATAGTTGAAAATTGTTTATTTTTAGCTAGAGTGAATAAAGGCAATTTCTGCCGGCCATTTCCCAAAGAAGGCAGATTCTTTTATTACGAATCATACTATAATCTAATGAACAACAGGATTTCCCACAAAAAGCTTTTAACGCTTTCCAACATAGTTGAAAATTGTTTATTTTTAGCTAGAGGGAATAAAGGCAATTTCTGCCGGCCATTTCCCAAAGAAGGCGGATTCTTTTATTACGAATCATACTATAATCTAATGAACAACAGGATTTCCCACAAAAAGCTTTTAACGCTTTCCAACATAGTTGAAAATTGTTTATGACTTTGTTAATTTTGTCTGTCTGTCCGTTTGCACAATAACTGCCGTAAAAATGACTTTATCAAAATGAAATTCTAGTATGTTGTTGAGACGGTCTATGAAATACATTGAACCCTATAGGACCTAATTTTTCAAACATTTTTAAAGCAAAGTTAAATTTCACAAATTGTTTCGGAAATTTTGGAAAATATTTAAATTATCCCATAAAATATATAAAATAAGAAAGATCAATCATGCATAAAGTATTGATTATGAAACACTTTCCAACTTCAATGCAATTTTATTTAAACATCTCTAAAATACGATACATTCCTCGATAATATTTTTAAAATTGTCACAATACTATATTAATTTAATATACTTGAAAACATAAAACGTCATCGAAAAAAATGAACTTCATTTAAATGACGGCATCGAAATATAAATTGCCTGGTTTAAACATCTCTAAAATGCGATACATTCCTCGGTAATATTTTTAAAATTATCATAATATTGCAAAATTTTATTATTTTTGAAAACTCCATAGAAAGCAAATGAAATTTATTCAAATGATGTCATCGAAATATAACACGCTTGGCTCTCTGTATAAAAGCAGCATTTCATTCATAAAAAATTTCCATTCATTTCATTCATCACAATACTATAATAATTTATTTTATTAAAAAATTTAAAACCATGGATGTACAAGTAATTTAACTCTATGCTTGAAACTTCATCGAAAAATCGTTTGCTTCTCTGCGTAAATTCAATGAATGTTTCATTCATATCGGCTATATTGCAGACTCCATGAGTTAAATAACTTTGCATTAAAGAAATGATGCAATTCTTATGCAAATCATTCTACATCTTTTGGTATTTACATTTTCCATAAGTAGAAGAAGACCCAGACCGTCCGACTCGTCCAGGGGACTAAGGCATTTTCCATAAGTGAAAAGTAGGCTTCGTTGTAGAAATAATCAAAGTTGGATGATCTTTTAAACTCAACTATATTGTAATTGCGTTGTTTCAATATGTAGATGTACAGAATTTAAGCAAAAATAAAGCGGTTTTAGGACGGATGCAACACTAAATGTGAATTAAAAAGAACTTTAAAAATCGCGATTTTGACACAAGATGGATGCCATATTTTATTTTGAAGTGGGTCACGTGATCTGTTTATATAACGGTCACGTGATCTCTCCATATAAAGGGTGTAATTATTATTTTAATTTTAATTTAAAAAACTACTAAATATATTTTGCTGAATTTTTTTTTATATATTCTATAGTATAATTTGAATATTTCATAAAACTTTCGAAGCAAATTGTGAATTTTAAATCCGCTTAAAAAATGTTTGAAAAATTAGGTCCCATAGGGTTCAATGTATTTCATTTCTTCAACCCGGATTCAATCCAAAACTAATTGGGTGATATTCTTCATTTATATTCCCAAGGGTCCCACAGACGGTCTGAACTAAAATTTCATACTAAAATTTCATTTTGATAAAGTCATTTTTACGGCAGTTATCGTGCTAACGGACAGACAGACAGACAGACAGACAGAATGTAGACAGACAGACAGAATGAACAAAGTCATAAACACTTTTCAACTTTGTTGTAAAATGTTAAAAAATTTCAGTAAAATGGGTTCGGTAGTTTTTAAATAAAAATTAAAATAATAATGACACCCATATAATATGAAGAGATATGAATGACCCACTTCAAAATAAAATAGGACATCCATCTTTTTTCTCAGAGTAAAAATCGTGATGTTTAAAGTTCTTTTAAATTTAGATTGAGTGTTGCATCCGTCCTAAAACCTCTTTATTTTTTATTATCTGCTGTGCATCTATATTCTGCACCAACGCAATTACAATATTTTCGTTGTAGAAATAATCGAGTTTGAATGATCATACAACTTTGATTATTTCTACAACGAAGCCCAATTTTAACGAATGCAGAATGTGAATAAAGCAAGCTGTAAGATGAGTTGTATAAGTATTGCTGAATTTTTTTAACACGAAATTATTCAGCTCTGAAGAATACAGGTAATATTAATGAAATATTCATTAATTTTACATATAGAAGCAGGCGATTTTAAAGCATTGCTTTTTTAGATGAAGTTTTAAACATGGAGTTAGAAAGTACTTTTACCTCCATGGTTCTAAGTTTCCAAGTGAAATAAATTATGGTAGTATTGTGATAATTTATGAAAATGTAGACAAGTGATTGTAAGATGAGTTGTATAAGAATTGCTGAATAATAAATCATTAATACTATAATAATAACTCATTAATAATAAATAATAACTCAATTATAACAAATCACGCAAAATTATTTTACTCATTAACTTATTAATAATTTTGAGTGTGGAATAAAAGTGTATGAATGAAATATTCACAGCTTTTACATAGAGAGCCCGACGATTTCTATTTCGATGACGTCATTTGAAAAAAGTTGTTTCTTCGTTGAAGTTTTAAATTTTCAAATAAAAATAAATGATTGTACAATACGAGCGTCAACATCAATGAAACAGAATGAATGAAACAATGTGATGCTGCAGTTTAATAAGGTGTGTGTGAACCTCGTGTAGCAACGCATGCTGCACAACGATTTCCCACACTTTGGATGAGTTGTGTTCTCAAAGAGTTCCAAGCCTCACAGAGAACAGTTTTCAATCTCGGAGCGGAGCTTGGTGGGTAGAGGAGGGCTGCAAGATGTCTCCCAGACATATCCCACACATGCTTTATTGGATTCAGACCAGGAGAGTTGGCAGGTCACTGTATATGCTGGATATCTTGAGTTTTCAGGAAGTCGTCGACCAAGGCCGCACGGTGAGGAGGTGCGTTATAATCCATGAATATGAAAACAGGACCAACAGCACCTCGAAACAATCGAACGGTAGGCTCAAGGACTTCGTCTCTGTATCTTTGACCGGTAACCGACCCCGTGTCAAAGATGTGGAGGTCTGTGCGGCCGTTCATCATGATGCCTGCGCAGCCCATGACTCCCCCAAACGGAAAACGATGTCTTTCCGTGATGTTTCCCGGGTGAAAACGCGTTCCACGTTCTCTCCAGATAGTGGTACCACGAGAATCAATTTGCAGACTAAACATAGACTCGTCACTGAACATGACGCTGCCTCACTGTTGTCCTCTCCACTGCCGATGTTCCAAACTCCACTGTAAACGCGCGCATTTCTATGCAGACGCCAGGGGATGCACACTGCTGGTCGTCTCGCATAGAGGCCAACGTGTCTGAGTCTCCTGTAAACAGTTTGTCTAGAAACATTGACTCCTGTGGCGGCTGTCAAGGCTGAACATAGTTGTCTGGCAGAACTGTTCCTCGGACGTCGCGCAGTTATCAGTCTTGAGGAGCGGTTGACCGACCTGGATCTGGTCGTCGAGTAACATCTCCAGTGGTTTGGAACCTCTGCCACAGTCTAGAGATCACACACTAGGGCACATTCCGAATTCGAGACGCGTTGGTTTGAGATCGAGCGGATTCCAGCATTCCAATAATTCGTCCCTTCAAAAACATGTGCACTTCAACAACGCTCCGTACCACAGCCATTGCAAAATTCTGTCTTAACTGGCCATGCCGCTCGAGGCCGTTTTATCCTCGTTCCGATTTGCGCATGTCGACATCGACTGAACTGTTTTGCAATGATTTGCCTTCGTCCCAAGATTCTCCACAACTGATTGTGAATCATTGTATCCATAGTAACTCCGAATTTTTCGCATTTTACGAATTATGCTTAACTTTTGGACGTAAGTGTATGTCAATATTTTGAAAACAGGTTTGTTACTTTCCCTGTAATGCATAGGGATGCACAGAGAAAGGGATGGAATCGTGCGTCGAAAATCGCAATTCGAGTTTGCATAGGATAGACACGTTTGGGGACCTCTAGAACACGAAAATACTATTTTTAGAGTGACGTTTGTGTGTGTATGTGTGTATCTACTCTGACTAAAAACTAATGGATCCAATTTCATAACATTTTATTGATAAGTCCCTGGTGTTGATTAGATTTCGGTACCATTCGGGGGAAAAGAACTCGCCCTTTTTTCCAAAGTGGTCCGCAGAAATCGCCCAAATCTAAAAGAAAAGATTCCAGGCTATCCATTAAACAAACATTCAATGGGTCCATTAAATACTCTTGTGGTTCTTGAATTGAAAATCAGTATATTTAGAAAATCACAATATTTAGATTTTAAGAGGTAATATTTATTGTGTTCGTATAGTCTAGTACATCGCAAGTATTCACAATAACCCACTAAATTTACCTCACAAATGCGAGCCCACTTACCGTAGTGAAAGAAAAAAAATCTGATGTGGGCAACACATGACTTTCCTTATATAATGCAATGAATTGACTACTTTTACAGTAAAACAAAAATAGATTATTTTTATAGTAGTTATTTATATTCTTTCTCAGATATGGAATTTGCGTCAATGAGTCGTTATTTTCCATGTCGTCATCATCAATGAGTCGTCATTGATTTAACGTCATTTTTATCCATTTGGCGAGTTTTTCGTTAATTTAGCAGCATCTGAAAAAGTCGCCAAGTTGGCAACATTCCACCAAATTCGTCGCCAAAATCTCGCCAAGCGTTATGGACGAAGAAATAAGTTATTTTTACAGCAGATAAATGACTATTGGCGTTCAAATACAAAAGTATGACTCGAAAGTATCTTTTTTATGAATGGAACGGGCTAGATCTACGAGAATGATGTCACCCAATTTATCGCATGGTATTACATATGAAAAGAGAACATGTGTCTCAATAGGAAATATTTTGTTTTTATTTTATATGATTTTTTGATAATTTTTTTGAAAAATGTGCAATATCTCGAGAACGATTCATGTTAGCGTTTCAAAATTTATGTCAATCGTTTTCTAATGAAAAATTACATAAGAAACTAGCGGTTTTGATTTTTTGACGATTTTTTCAAAATTTCACTCGAAAATTTAGGGAGTTTTGAACATTCGATTGCGTATAAAAACAATAGGCTTCCAGTGTTTACGGATTGTGATTTTTGCACCAAATTTCGTTCGAATAGGTCCATTCGTTCATCAGTTATCGTCTCCACAGACTCACTGAAACACACACAGACATCACTTCAAAAATGTCTGATTCGTGATCAGGGATGCTTGAAACGTGCTCTCCCGTCGAAAACTCGAATTCGAATTTTCGACCTCGTCACATTACTTTCCTTATACATTATGTATATAAGGAAAGTAATAACGCATGGATCATTCATCACAAAGTTTATCTTTTAAATTATATTTATGCATGTACACTCAATTATTAACATACATTGTCACAAAACCCCTTAATAGTTAATTATTTTACGATATTCGTTGATTTAAATTCTTTTAGAAAAGGCTTAGGAGGTAATGCGAGACCGTGGTTGCACCTGAATATCGAAGTGGTTCACGTTCGACCTTTGCAATGTTATATAACTTGTTGGAGCATACCTTTTATATTGTAGTTACACATGCTTTGGTTTGGGAATACGGTAAACATCTTATTATTACTTTCCTTATATACACAATGTATAAGCAAAGTATTGCGACGGGGTCGAAAATTCGAATTCGCGTTTTCGGAAGGAGAGCACGTTTCAAGCATCCCTGATCGCGAATCAAACATTTTTGAGGTTATATCTGTGTGTGTGTGTGTCGGTGAATTTGTGGAGACGATATCTCACGAACGAATGGAGTGATTCAAATGAAATTTGGTACAAAAATCACAATCCGTGAATACTGGAAGTCTATTGTTTTTAAACGCAATCGAATGTTCAAAACACCCCTAAATTTTCTTGTGAAATTTTGAAAAAATCATCAAAAGTCAAAACCTTTAATAAAGTTACGCATATAGACATTTCTTATGTAATTTTTCCTTAGAAAACGATTGACATAAACTTTAGAACGCTAGCACGATCCGTTCTCGAGTTATTGCACATTTTTAAATAAATTTATCAAAACCTCCCATAAATTAAAAAAATATATTAACTCTTGAGAAACATGTTCACTTTTTATATGTAATATCATGCGATAAATTGGGTAACATCATTCTCGTGAATCTAGCTCGTTCCATTCAAGAGAAAATATACTTTGAGTAATACTTTTGTATTTGTACGCCAATAATTATTTATCTGCTATAAGGATAAATAATATGGATCCTCAAAAACAATATAGTCTATATGTCAAAATATTTTAATAATTAATTCATCCATTAGAGGCGTCATTTTCCACAAGATTAGGCGTCATTCCCACTAGATTATTCGCCAAGTTTGCCAAATGTATCGCCAAGCGTTACAGATAGACGGAGAGAAGAGCATTCCTTATATACTAGAAGTTAGGCCTGCAATACGACGAAAGTCAAAATTTGCAACCCTGAAAATTCTTTCGCGTAACGTTACGGATGGATGGACGGAGAAATGGGGAATTCTTATAATCGATTCTTATGTTCTTTCCAAGATATTGGATTTTCATCAATGACTTGTCATTTTCATTAATTTGGCGTTATGTTTATCAATTTGGCGACATTTTTATCAATTTGAACGCCCTGAAAAATCTTTCGCGTAACGTTACAAATGGATGGACAGAGAAATGGGGTATTCTTATAATCGATTCTTATGTTCTTTCCAAGATATTGAATTTTCATCAATGACGCGTCATTTTCATTAATTTAGCGTTATTTTCACCAATTTGGCGACATTTTCATCAATTTGGACGCCCTGAAAAATCTTTCGCGTAACGTTACGGATGGATGAACAGAGAAATGGGGTATTCTTATAATTGATTCTTATGTTTTTTCCAAGATATTGAATTTTCATCAATGACTTGTCATTTTCATTAATTTAGCGTTATTTTTACCCATTTGGCGGCATTTTCATCAATTTGGCAACATTTTATAAAAGTCGCCAAGTTGTCTTTAAAATTTTGCCCAGCGTGGTGGATTAGAAATTGGTTATTCTTATAGTAGGTAAGTGACTATTGGCGTCCAAATAAAAAACTAGTATCCGAAGTATCTTCTCTCATGAATGGAACGTGCTAGATCCAAGTGAATGATGTTATCAAATTTATCGCATAATATTACACATGAAAAATAAAAATATTCTACAATAGTTAATTCTTTTTACTTTCGCTGCGAAGCATGGTAATATATATATAGGGAAAGTATTGGAATCATACCGAAAATCGCAACTCGAGTTTTCGACGATCTACACGTTTCGGGACCTCTAGAATACGATAAAACTATTTTTAGCGTGACGTCTGTGTGTCTGTCTGTGCAGATTTTGTATCCACTTTAACTAAAAAACTAATCGACAGAATTTCATACAATTTGGTAGGTAAGTCTCTTGTATCTGGTGCTGATTAGTTTTGGGTATGATTCGGGATAAAAGTACCCGCCTTTTTTTGCGAAATGGCCCGCTAAAATTGCTTGTATCCACTCTAGCTGAAATACTAATGGACTGAGTTTCACAAAATTCGGTACATAAGTCGCTTGTGGGTTAACCTGGTGCTGATTAGATTTTGGTACGATTCGGAACAAAATAACCTGTCTTTTTTTGCAAAATGGCCTGCAAAAATCGTCAAAATCTGAAATAAAAAGCTACGTATGCTCAAATATATCAATTAAATGCTTGTTTTATACGTAAATTTTAACAGTGTAAAGAATAAGACAAATTCCATTACACTAGGTCTAGCCGTTCTCGAGATATTTTAGTTTTTTCGTAAATTTTCTACGCCACCTTTGAAAAAAAATCCAGTTGCCAAATGAGATCGACAATTGAATTAAAAGTGAATTAAATTTAATTGAAACAAAGATGACGTGGATATAAGTCTGCAGGGAAAGTCATGTGCTGCCCACATTAAATTTTTTAATTTTATGTGATTTTTTGCAAAATTTATTTGAAAAAGTGTAATATCTCGAGAACGGTTCCTACTAGTGTTCTAATTTTATGTCAATAGTTTTATAATGAAAAATTGCATAAGAAATGATTTTTTATGTAAATTTATTGAAAACTTTAATTTTTTAACGATTGTTTCAAAATTTCATTCGAAATTTTAAGAGCGTTCTGAACATTCGATTGCGTTTAAAAACAATAGGTTTCAAGTATTCATAGATTATAATTTTGTATTCAATTTCGTTTAAATCTCTCAATTCGTTCGTGAGATACTCACGGACGCACACACACACACACACAGACATCACTTCAAAGACGTTCAAGGATGCTTGAAAATTACTCTACCGTCGAAAACTCGAAAATCAAAATTTCGGTCCCGTCACAATATTTTCCTTATACATGATGATTATTCTTTATAACTTTCCTTATACATTTCCCTATACATGAGGAAAGTATAAAAAGAAACTTATACTATGAATTTTCAGGTTGGTCAATATGATTTGAACCCATGGCTAACAAGATTCAAAAATTGTTTCCTAAAAATGAGAATAGCAGTCGCATAGCTATAGTAAAGAAATTAACGAGTATTAAGAGTAATGGGGAAAATTCCAAGTTATAATTTAAGTTTTTAGAATTTTAATTATTGCAATGAAAAAGTTTAAAGTTTCCTTATACATTATACTGTGTATATGAGGAAAGTAAAAAAAGACACTTATAGTCTGAATTTTCAGGTTTCTCAATATGATTTAAACCCATGGCTAACAAGATTCAAAAATTGTTTCATAAAAATGAGAATAGCAGTCGCATAGCTATAGTAAAGAAATTAACGAGTATTAAGAGTAATGGGGAAAATTCCAAGTTATAATTTAAGTTTTTAGAATTTTAATTATTGCAATGAAAAAGTTTAAAGTTTCCTTATACATTATACTGTGTATATGAGGAAAGTAAAAAAAGACACTTATAGTCTGAATTTTCAGGTTTCTCAATATGATTTAAACTTATGGCTAACAAGATTCAAAAATTGTTTCCTAAAAATGAGAATAGCAGTCGCATAGCTATAGTAAAGAAATTAACGAGTATTAAGAGTAATGGGGAAAATTCCAAGTTATAATTTAAGTTTTTAGAATTTTAATTATTGCAATGAAAAAGTTTAAAGTTTCCTTATACATTATACTGTGTATATGAGGAAAGTAAAAAAAGACACTTATAGTCTGAATTTTCAGGTTTCTCAATATGATTTGAACCCATGGCTAACAAGATTCAAAAATTGTTTCCTAAAAATGAGAATAGAAGTCGCATAGTTATAGTAAAGAAATTAACGAGTATTAAGAGTAAGGGGGAAAATTCCAAGTTATAATTTAAGTTTTTAGAATTTTAATTATTGCAATGAAAAAGTTTAAAGTTTCCTTATACATTATACTGTGTATATGAGGAAAGTAAAAAAAGACACTTATAGTCTGAATTTTCAGGTTTCTCAATATGATTTAAACCCATGGCTAACAAGATTCAAAAATTGTTTCATAAAAATGAGAATAGCAGTCGCATAGCTATAGTAAAGAAATTAACGAGTATTAAGAGTAATGGGGAAAATTCCAAGTTATAATTTAAGTTTTTAGAATTTTAATTATTGCAATGAAAAAGTTCAAAGTTTCCTTATACATTATACCGTGTATATGAGGAAAGTAAAAAAAGACACTTATAGTCTGAATTTTCAGGTTTCTCAATATGATTTGAACCCATGGCTAACAAGATGCAAAAATTGTTTCCTAAAAATGAGAATGGAAGTCGCATAGGTATAGTAAAGAAATTAACGAGTATTAAGAGCAAGGGGGAAAATTCCAAGTTATAATTTAAGTTTTTAGAATTTTAATTATTGCAATGAAAAAGTTTAAAGTTTCCTTATACATTATACTGTGTATATAAGGAAAGTAAAAAAAGACACTTATAGTCTGAATCTTCAGGTTTCTCAATATGATTTGAACCCATGGCTAACAAGATTCAAAAATTGTTTCCTAAAAATGAGAATAGAAGTCGCATAGCTATAGTAAAGAAATTAACGAGTATTAAGAGCAAGGGGGAAAATTCCCAGTTATAATTTAAATTTTCAAAATTTTAAATATTGCAATGTAAATGTTTATAATTTCAATTTTATTCACTGTTGGAATTAAATAATACCAGCTTCGTAAATTTGCTACGTTCAGATGAAGGTGCAGTTTTGAAAGGGTATTTTGTGTACCATAGTTTTTCAGCCTAATTTGAGTATATGTTTCTACAACTTATTTAAGTACTTGAATTTTTTTTGACTAGCTGAATCACATTTTTTTCTAAATTACTGTATTAAATATAATCTAAATGGTGCATGAAAAAACACATCCAATGCTATACACTGGTATCTGGCTATGTATCTGGTGACACACTTTCAGTGGTCTGGCAGCATTGAGGAAGTTGTTCCAGTTATCGTTAGAGCTCAATATGATTTGAGTTGCGTCATACGGAAAATATTTAAGGAAATTCTTCCTACGTAACAGTAAACTGTGAGGAATTGTTTTCAACTTTGAAGAAACAAGAATCTAAGAACCTCATTCTTATCTTCAATTCTCTGATTCACGTGTAAACGTCTCCATTAAAATTATATTTCTCTCACTCATATAGGTAAATAAGATGACAAGAAATATATTTTAGAAATAAAAGTCGTAAGCCAATAGCTTTATAAAGTCAGGCACGCTTATCTAGCAATCGAATGAAAGGAGACAGACGAACAAAAAGCCCATTACAAAGTTGTCTAATGAGTTGAAGTCGAAACCTGTATACGGAAAGACTATCAGTCAAATCTAAATAATAAACCTTTCCCAAAATAATTTGATTTCACAAAAATGATTTAAGCGATATGCGAATCAGAGCTGACTAAGCCATCGAGGGTGCATAAAATAAGAAACATTCTTTACCACCCCATTTAAAAATGAGGAGGTTGGGGGGGCTTTCAAGCCAGAAAGTTATTTCATTAATGGGTTCGATGAATTATCAGAAATGGATTTTAAAATGAAAATGGCTTTTAAAATGAAATGAATAAAAGATTATGAAATGCCCAAGTTTGGTTGCTTTAATCTAGCCCCTCCATTAAAGGCAGTTGAGTGATCGGATTCATTATTCTAATTCTATTTAAGTCTTAAGATGCACAGCCCACATCTACATGTAACAAAGAGATTGAGAAAACATCCTTGGATGGTGCAATAATAGATAAATGCACCGATGCAATGGGACAATAATACAATCTATAAGGCAGCACTGGGATAGCATAGTTACAACGAATTTAAAACACAATTTATATATACGTAAATCTGGAGCTTTACGAGCGTATGACATCAGATGCTGAATGTGAGACCATTACGTTCCCTACATAATGCAATGGCTTAAACAGTGAAAAACTGCGGTGTATAACTATGGAACTTTACGAGCGGGTGGCACCAGATGCTGAAAGTGAGGCTATAACGTTCCCTTCATAATGCAATGACTTAAACAGCAAAAAACTGCGATGTATAACCATGGAGCTTCACGGGCGCTTGACACCAAATACCGATACTGACCGTCATGTTATTTTATTCCTTATCATTCTATGCATTTTTATTTGAGATACCAATCGTTAACGTTAAGATGTTTAAGACTGATAAGGAGTATTTCAAGCTTTTTCCAACAAAAGTAGAAAACTTTCTTGCGTGTTTGTTTGTTTATTACTTATAGAGCAGAATGTTCGTGTCTCTCACGAAGCAAAAGTAATTAATCTATTTGTCTGATTGATTATGCAAATGGCTCTGATTCAACCTTGCTGCCCCAACACGGATCTCTGTAATGGTACGACATTGCAAGCTTTCAACTCCGCAAAAATTTATAGATTTTCCTTGGGAAATTTCTTGCAAATGGTATAATTAGAATCAATTATTGTCAATAAAACTCTTTCCAGAGAAACTCCTCTTTATGCGTCGACTCTGAATCTGCTTCGGACCGTGAAAATAGCCCATTATCGCTATCATCACTTGACTGATCCCGAGAATGGGTAGGATCAAGGACGAGTGTCATATGATGACCATCCAATTATGTCACGCGTCGTCCATTATAGAACAATCGAATGTTTGTTGAATGTGTCCATCCTCCGCAAGAGGAAAACATGTTGCAAAAATACGATCACGAGTTGGATTCTAATGGGAGTCAATAAAACTTAAATTTGTCGATGGGCGGAGATTACGATATAAATTTGAAACTTGTTTCGCGCGGTGCAATATTGTTCATTTTTGGCCTGTGCAGTCAACAAATGGCACCGCAAATGGCAAAGTCTCTGATGAAAGAGTTTAGGGCTAGTTTCAGTACGTATGTTTTTGTTTACTCCTTTCAATTGTTTTTTACAGTTGCGTTGAAAATTGAAACATGAGTTGGAACATTGACAAGAAAACCAGAATTTAGATTTATTATCGAAACCCCTTCCGGCTGAAAACGACTCGAACGGAATTTTAAGCGAATCTTGATACATCTAAAACCTCCCAACTATGAATCCGACTAATCGGCAATATTTCTTGTCTGATTCAAAGTACATTACAAGGAAATGAGGCTAATGGGGCATCACCATTCTAGACTCGTCTGTCAGAGCATCCAATGCAACACCGAGGGCTAAAAAAGACTCACTCATTCAACCGTGGTGAATCCGTTTTGTAAGTGAACTCCTGGATCTGGAGAAATAGTCTCTCAAAGTTTGAACTTTTTGTCTATTTCTGTGTTTATATGCACGGAAGTATGTTAAAATGAACACCGAAGAAGTTGAGACAGACATCCAGACAACCAACCATCGGTCGTGACGAATTCAATAAGATATTTTAAAACGGTTTGATTGGATATTGGATGAAAAGTGGATAGCAAAATCAAATCGAGCCGTTTTAGTAAAAAGCACTAATAAGTAAAAAATAATGCACAACATTTTTGGTCATATGATAATTAAAACAAGAAAGTGCATTGATTATGAAACACTTTCCAACTGGAAATGTAATTTTATTTAAGCGTCTCTAAATTGTGATACATTCAGCGCTGATATTTTTTTAGCGAATTTATAATTCATAGATTGATTCGAAAGTTTTAGGAAATATTCAAAATATCCCATAAAATATATAAAAAAAATTCAGCAATAATTACATCTTTATATGAATAATAATTCCACCTTTTAGTATATGAAGCGATCACTTGACCATTATATGAAGAGATCACGTGACCCACTTCAAAATAAAATATGGCATCCATTTTGTGTCAAAATCGTGATTTTTAAAGTTCTTTTTAATTCATATTGAGTGTTGTATCCGTCCTAAAACCGCTTTGTTTTTGCTTCAATTCTGTGCATCTACATACTGAAACAACGCAATTACAATATATTTGAATATAAATAATCATCCAACTTTTTGATTATTTCTACAACGAAGCCTAATTTTCACTTATGGAGAATGTAAACAGCAAAATATGTAGAACGAGTTGTATAAGAATTGCTGCATTTCTTTAACGCAAAATTATTTATCTCATGCAGTTTGCAATATTGCTGATATGAATGAAATATTCATTGATTTTACAGAGTGAAGGACGATTTTTTCGATGAAGTTTTAAGCATAGAGTTTAATTATTTGTACGTCCATGGTCTTAAGTTTTTAAATAAAATAAATTACTATAGTATTGTGATGAATGAAATGGATGAAAAAATTTTTATGAATGAAATGCTGCTTTTATAGAGAGAGCCAGGCGTGTTATATTTCGATGACGTCAGTTGAATAAACTTCAGTAGTTTCAAATATAATAAATTATTGTAGTATTACGATCATTTTAAAAATATTGCCGAGGAATGTATCCCATTTTAGATATGTTTAAATCAGGCAATTTATATTTCAATGCCGTCATTTGAATGAAGTTCATTTTTTTCGATGACGTTTTAAGTTTTCAAATATAATAAATGAATGTAGTATTGTGATTAAGTTTTAAAATATTACCGATGAATGTATCGCATTTTAGAGATGTTTAAATGGCATTGCATTGAAGTTGGAAAGTGTTTCCTAATCAACGCTTTACGCATGATTGATCTTTCTCGTTAATTTATTCCTAGAATTGAAGTAAAATAATAATTTAAGCCTGGGATAATCATGAATTTATAATGTACTCCATTTCTAATTGCGAGCTTAACATGTACAACTCTTTCGACCCTCGAATCGGGAGTCGCAGCTGAATTTCAAGGAACAAATAATTCTGTTCCCATCGACTGCTGGGAACTCTCACTCGTTTTCGGCAACTGACAACGATTTTTACCAGGACCCATGGGTGATTTAAACGCTGAACAGATATATATAAAAATATACGTATAAATTTGGTTTTAATAGCTCCCAGACGGTGTCCCTAAATTTCTAAGTTGGGATCGCTTTACTGAAGCAGCTTGTTGGAAAGCTTCGAGAGGCGATCCCTGCTTCTCGCACAGAATCGGGGACCGTTCCGTAGCGGAACTCATAGACCCGCAGACGTCGTGGGCCGCAGTCAGGGATGTCGATTCGGTCTACTGGAGGCTCCCCTGGCGGTAAAGATTGCGAGACCCAAAACAAGAAAATTGTTCCGAAAGACTTCACTGTTGGATTTTTAATGAGGTGCTTAAACCAGCCATATGTGGCTCATAATGAAACTGGACGTTTCAAGAAAAATCACAAATGTATTAAAAAAATTGAACAGCATCTAAGTTGCCGGAGTGCTTGTGTATGAATGTGTGCCTTGATACCTTTGCAGCAAATTCATCCATTATTTTGGCAGTACCTATTTCGTCCCAAATTTCTTCTTCTATGGCTGAATAAGATGGCCGTGTGGTTCGACCTGTCTTCTCCCGTCGCACGCTTTAAATGGTTCTTAACGTGTTTTAAAACTACAAAAGGATCTTTCACCCGATGCATTGGATATAGGTATTGTTAAGAATAGTTTCAAAATAAAAGTTCTCTCGCAGCTGGATCAATTTCTGATGCGCTTTGGATGGTATCTTTGTTTTCTTGTAGAAACAGTAACGACCGATCTGGTTCATTTTCGAGATTCTGTCATTTTCGTGAAGATCTTTCAGTTTCCTTTAATCGTGTTATCTCTTGCTTCGGTTGCTAATCAAAAATCGCTCGAAAAAAATTCTATGGCAGCTTCATGCGTCCGAGTTCTTCGAGAGGGTTCTGCCTTGGTGCCGTCGCATGCCACATAAAATGAATGGAGAATGGTTTTTTCCCTTCTTGCCTACATTTTTCTCTTCTGTGGCACGAGTTTGTCCATCTTCATCAAATGGCCTATTGCCCTAACAACTCGGTTTCTTCTTTTCCAAATTCTTCTCTGAAACGTTCGAGAAAATTCTCTAGGGACCTTAGAATACATGCTATTAATAGTTGATTGAAGTGTAGTATTTATTCTCTGCAGAACGGTGTTCCAAATCACTGTCATAGGGGCGACTTCACATTAGTCCATATCTTTTTTCAGTTGCCTCGACTATTGTGGTCTTTCCTTCTTTTCTATTGTAGTCTTTTCTTCAGATTTCAGCTAAAGCTTTTTTTAAACCAAGCTTCTGATAATAATATTTTTTTTAAAACCAAGCTTCTTGATGATACTGTAGCCATCTACTTTTGCTAACCCTCTTGTATCTGCAACTATCTTTACTGAGACGGCATGTTCACACTTTTCCAGCATTTTGCACAAAATTTGCCAGCAATGTGTCTTCGCAGAAAAAAATGTGAATAAATTCTGTCCAAACATAAAATATTAAATCGCAGCGCTACAACTTTCTGCAGCCAAATTTTCGATTCCATTTAAAGATGACCCTGCACAAGGTACATAAACCGCACTTGGACTGTGTTCTTCAATTCGTGCCTGAATAGTTTCCTGACATATTGCAAGTATTGTTAAATGATTGTCCTCGACACTTTTTAATATTCACTCCTAACTTTACTAAAATCATCAATATTTGTTCTAAATAAGAAGACGTATGTTCTTCTATGGGGATCAATTCCACAAAACTTTCTTTGATATCATCATTGGGTAAAACGTATCTTATGACAAATGTCAGTTGATCAACATACACCGGGTGTAGAGCCAACGATGATACTGTAAATGTCTATAAATTCGTTACCAATGTGGTGAGACAAATAAATACCTAACGTTTCCTCTCTTTCTATCCTCCTGTAGGTGCAACTTCAAGAAACCGTCATATTCACTCAGATATTCCAAGCAGTTTCCTTTTCTTGTAGAATCCTGGCCGTTTTCGTGACTTCTAAATGCTAGCCCTAAACGAGTTATTAAAATAATTTATAATAATGTTCAATAATGTTCTTCATTTTCTCTCCTCTACAAAAACCGAGTATTAGTTCTATTAAATTTTGATGATCTTTTATACAAAGTACATAGGCTAACATATGCTCTTTTGATACTTCGTGGTAGGATAAAGTTGCCATAATTGATTTCCAATCTTGAAAACCAGTTTTAATTTGGACTTTGATGTCTTATACAGTTTGCAAGGGTACCAGTAAAGAGTTCTGTTCATTTCTAAACATACTAGTCAATTTCACTCTTCCTTGATTCCATTAGTTTTTATCCTATAAAAATGATCATAGGAAAGTCCTCTGTAATACACAATCATCTTTATCTTTATACTCTGATTTCATATCCTTAAATCATTCAAGGGGGCTCAAGAGCTCACTGAAAACACAGTTTTATGATTTACTAATTACATTCCATATAAATTATTAACAAATAATTGCATATTTATATTTGTAAGCGAAAAGTTGATTATTAATATCCATATAGCTATTATACATTTGTTGCGTCTTGGCGTGCTTAGTAGCCATATTGACGCTCGCCAATTTGGCGAGCGCCAGTGAAAAATTAGTTAGTCTGCTCAGAACCTTCGCCGAGGTAACTGTCGTATCGTCGGCTTCTTATTAGTATTATCTACAATATGGTCTGTAGTTTAGTTGCCATGGAGCAAGAATATTATGTAGTAGGTGTAGAATGTATAATAGTGTAAATAAATATAGTTTAGTTTTTTACTTGTGTGCTTCTATACATTACGAATAGATAAAATTACAGTCCATTACATATCGTAAGAACAACATCCATATTAATGTTTAATAATTACAATTGGTTTGAATATAAGTATTAACTACCAGTAAAGGTGTTAATCGAAGAAAAATTCTAAAAGTTAGTGCTTAATATTAGCTCTTAACTACTTATCAGGTAATCTGGACTCTATAATGTATAACAGTAAACCCGCAATAATACAAAAGTCTCCAATATATTATTGTCATCATTTTAAAAAAAAATTAACTATTTTTAATCAAATATGTAAATAAATGGATCCAAAATTTCAGGTCAGTTTAAAAATATTTAAAACGGAGTAATTTATAAAAAAAAATATTGAGAAGAAACTTTTTATATAAAATTTAGATGACATTTTAGATGCAATTTCATATCACTACTAAAAATGTAATGTTTGTATCCACGGTGGGATTGAGTATATATCTGTCCCATGTCTAGATATGGCCCTGGTGTGTGGATTTCAACTATGTTTGACCATTAATAAGGTTAGGAGGCATATAGCAGTAGTGAGAATGCCATCCTCGCCGCGACAATTTAAGCTGATGACAATTTAGTCAAGATTCAGTACACGGAACTTTTATATAAATTGACCGCAAATAAGTTTCGCTTCTCAAAATCGAATTCATTTCTTCAGATAAATTCCGGTTCCCCTCTGGAACCAGAGCTGGGGACCTAGTATATGTGCAGGCACCAGAGGATGGTCGTTGCGTGCAAATCCAGAAGGCAGTCTGCATCCGCCTCGATGATACACCCCACAGATGAAATGAATAGGACGTCACTTTCGTTTCATTCCTGTCGTATTTCTTTCAAGATTTACTCTAAGACGTTTCACAGCATAAATACGAAAATTATTTTTGAAAGGATGGCGCTATCTCAAACAAATGATAACTGGATGTTAAAAATCCAGTTTGGAATTCAGTAAGTGCCCATTTTCAATTTCTTAAAATCTCATGTGGGCATCCTTACACAATGACTTCTTTGACGGCGAAAAAAATGATGTTTTTGACGTTGAATTGAACACTTGGCATTTTTCTGGATGACAGCATGTAAGACTATAATGTATGGCAACTGATATTTCTCGCAAATCGAACTGGGTCATTATCAATATGGATATGAGCAATCCAGTCCATATATTTTATTCATTAATTTGGCTTCATTTTCAATTGGGCGTCATTTTGGCTGCATTTCCGCCATCTTATCATTAAAAAGATTTTGCCTGATTAGTAGTCGCCAGGCTTTACAGACAGAAGGACTTTCCTTATACATAAATAAATGACTGTTTGCGAATGGCAGGGAGTCAAAATACGAAACTATTTCACAAAGTTGTGAAATAAGGCCAACGGCCGTACCGTGCTGAAAAACACCGGTTCTCGTTAGATCACCGAAGTCAAGCAGCATCGGGCGAGGTTAGTACTTGGTGGGTGACCACCTCGGAACACCGCGTGCTGTTGGCCATCTCGGGTGCGGTATCCCCGTGGTTTGCGCGCTAGATTTGCACGCTGCCACAAATGCCGCCGTGTTCATGCGGAGTACGATCACGTTAAACATGTGGGTCCGTAAGTCCTTCCGAGAGGTTGGTGGTAGGGGAAGGAGGGTACGGTCCCTGTGGATGCCTCCCCCACTGGGTTCCGGTCTAAATTGGGTGGCACTTCCCGGCCGTCCATACAGTTACCTTACACCTTTCTGGTAGGTCAGACGGTCTGGGTCTCAACAACAACAAAGTTGTGAATGCAATCAACTATATTCAGGAGAATGATGTTAACAAAGTGGCCGGACAATTTTGCATATGGAAATCGAACCTATTTCACAATAGTTAATAAATATACTTTTTTTTATAATTTTTTTATAAATTTATTTGGAAAACGTGTAACGTTATGAGTGTAACATTATTGTAGGTTCTGATTTTAAGTGATTTTTTTTTCGAGATTTCATTCGTGAATTCATACGGGTCTTTCGAACCTTCGATTACACGGAAACCAATAGGGTTTCAGTATTTACTAATTCTAAAAATCGTACTAAATTTCATTCGAGACGCTCCATTCGTTCATGAGATATTACATCCACAGACTCACGAACACGCACTAACATGCACACACAGACACACTAGCATGCACACACGAACTTGCATGCACACTGACATACATACACGTACACTGGCATCACTTCCTAAACCGTTCGATTCGAGTTCAAGGATGTTTGAAACGTGTCCATCGAAAACTCGAATTTGAATTTTCGACCCCATCACAATACTTTTTCTATACAATGTATATAGTAAGTAAAAGCCTTTCTTAGATCCTATTTGATTTCTTATATCCTATTTCATTGGCACTGAGGTGAACTCACTAGCCTGTATTTTGCTTATTTACAATTTTCCGTCAAAAAGAGCTTACAAGGAAGGTCTCTTGACCGACTCCCACCGATTTTAATGAAAAAATTACTGTGAATAGTATTGGTCTGTCACAACACATTGTGTAAGTACCAGCGGCCCTATAAAAATAGAAACGACACAATAAAATATTAAAAAAAAAAGTTTTCATCGCCAAATGTAACCCTACTCTAGAAGTCGGCGCCAACGTTGGCGTGCAGTATACGTCATATTCCCCGAATAAAGTACGGAAACAGTGCATCGGCCCGTTTGCTTTGTCCTTCGATTCGCTTACTGTTCGGTAGTATTGCATATTTCGTATTTTCAGCGACATTTTTTATAGTTTATTTTCTCTTTACTGTTTGTTTGAATGCAAGCTTGTTGCATGATTTTTTTTACACTATCAAAGGCTGATAGAACAGTGTGTTTAAACTATTTGAATATTTTTTACATTTGCAATTTCGCATTGTTGTTTATTTTTTATTTTTTTCGTAATTTTGAACTCCGTTAATTCGAAATGACTAGCATCAACGTATGTAACGTAATATGGATGCTTCGTCTGGAATATACTCAAAATGATTTTCAAATAACTCCTTTCACCCAAGAAGAAAGAGAACTGAAAAACAGAATCAGTGAAGTCACACATGAATATGTTACTTCGATGCAAAGGGCGGGGATTGAGGAAGAATCCTCTGATTACGAGCTTGACGACGAAAGCGATCCTGATTATATTAGTTCTGATGCTAATTTGGGTTCTGATGAAGGTGATGTACAGATACCGAAGATAAGTTTTGAATATAAGGAAGCTGCAATGAAATATTGGCGAAATACAAGTAAACGATCATGTCGCCCTCTACGATCTGTACAATATCGCTTTTAATTAGTAAAAAACCTGCGCCAGTTAAAAAATTGGGAAAAACAAATTGGAAATTTGGGTGGTCGCGGACACAAATTAAAAGCCATTCAAGATTTTGTATATGAACAATTCCAGGAAACAAGACAAAAATGCATTGTTGTACATGATTGTGATGTACAACATTGGGCACGTTCTAAAGCCATTGATTTAGGAATGAAATTCTCGGCATCGCGAAAATGGCTAACCACATTTAAGAAAAAGTACCGCATTGTCAGCAGGAAAATAACAAAAATTATGTGGTCTCGGGAAGCAGTCGAACAGATAGATATAAAAAAAACTCTGCACAAGCTTTCGTAAACGATGTCTTTTGTCAAACATTCACATTTTAGTGATGATCAGGTTTCCAACGCCGACCAATCGGGCTTCAATAAGAATATATATTCTGGCGAACACTCGCGTTTTCAGGAGAAAAACAAATTAAAAATGTTGTCCAATCTATACATTCCACAACCCATTCCTACACAATAATATCCATAATTAGTAAAAGTGGCAATCTGTTATCTCCACTACTCATTGTATACCCTGAACCAACGGGGAAAGATTGGTATCAATGTGGAAAGGAGCATGCTTCAAGCAAGCAATATTTATACAATTGCAACCAAATCAGGTAAAATGGGATCGCAAGAGTTGCGTACGTGAGTTGCGTGGTTGACGGAATTTTTTTTTCAAAATCACTCTACAGGAAACAGTACTTTTGGTAGATTCTTGGTCTGCATTTAGAAACCAATATTTAATTAATAATTGTATTCCATCTGATAAAGGTATGCATTTACTTAACATTCCTCTTAAAACTACAGCTCTCATTCAACCCCTAGATAAGCACGGGTTTCGATTATGGAAGAACTTCGTGAGAAAATTTTCAGATGTGGTTATGTTTAAGCAAATCACGTTCATTTACACAAAAGAGACACTATTTTTAAATTGCAAGCGATTACGCACAATCCGTTTTCTTCTCCACGTTTCATTGATATGTGGAAATATTCTTGGTATTCCTGTGGATACACAGATTCACCCCCAGGGCATTTTCAAAATCCGGTTGATTTTGTTTTTCATACATCAGATTCTTTTCATTGCTCTTTGACCAATAGTTCTTCCCAAAGGTTTGCAAAATGTAGTTGGTGTTGCACGTATTTCTGTTTCGAACATTTTTTTACTATTCCTCACCTCTGCAATACATTTATTCCATAAAATAATAAACGTTACATTCATTTAGGTCGTAGTGGCACCAGATTGGATTTGTCCTACAGATTAATTGATGACAAGTTTATAAAAAGTGAGACTTCAAAAGCTGATGAGTTGTATTAGTACGTACTGTCTTGTTAGTGTTCACTGTTTAGTATTACGATTGATTTTGTTAAAAACTGCACGAGGGCTTTCCTCCTGCTGGGAGAAGTGCCCAAGTGGGGGTAAAGCGGGACTTTCTAAAGATCTTGCTTCGCATTAACGTTAAATGTGGAGAACACCACTCAAACCTCTGTGCTGTCTGATCAATCGAACACGAGAACTCAAAATCCTCCAGTGGTGTCTTACAAGTGCGGCGCTCGTATGCCCAGGATCTCGGCATTAACCGAATTTTTATAGTGTATTACATCTTCAGAGGATTTCAGCTTTCACGATTGTCAAAACAGTAATCATAATGAATAATTGCCAAATCGGGATAACATATAGATTCTGGTAACCCAGAACCAATTTTCAATAATTTATTGTGTCGTTTCTATTGCTATAGGGCCGCTGGTATTTACATAATGTGTTGTGACAGACCAATACTATTCACAGTAATTTTTTTATTAAAATCGGTGGGGAACGGTCAGGAGACCCTTTCTTGTTAGTCTTAAAGTAGCTTGTATATTTTAAAGATAATTTAAAGTGGGAGATTATAAGAACATATACAGTAGAAGAAACCAGAAAATAATAATTATAAATAATTTTTCAATTTATCAATTATCAAAATTTTCTTGAATAAGCAAACCATTAAAAACGGAACATCTTTTCACTTTTGCGAAACAGATTTGTTGATCAGGTTTGTTTGCCTGGAGATAGAAAGAAAGATAAATATTTTTGAGTGAAAAAATAATTTTGCGCTTCCATAATCATTGTTTATGTATTTTAATTTAATTTTTTTAAAGAAAATTAAATTTTAATTTAATCTTTTCGCCCTGTAAGCGACTTTTTCTTGTGCGTCGGGTTGAAGTATTTCGAGCTCCGGCTTGGGAGCCAAATTCCTCGAATCAATAGTTCTGTTCGAAAGTACGTCTCTTGTTATAACGATTAATGAAGTTCAATTTATCGCGAGAATAAACGCGGCATATTATTTATGGTGCCGTGACCAGGATTCGATCCTGGGTTATAGCTGACACAACGCAATGCACTAACCACTATAAGATCACGACCTAATTACTAAAAGCTAAATAAATACACTTTTTAAATTGAATGAATGGAGTTGAACGTAATTAAAACGTAATTAATTGAAATTCCTAAAATCTGATGTTAATCTTGTAAATCTCAAGTTTTTGGTAATGTTTTTGTTTATTAAGTCTAAAAATAGCTGGAAGGCTGAGAAAAGAAAATTGTGTCTACAAATTTTCCTAAGTCTCACTAACTTTGACTGGTAGAAAAAAAAAAATATCTGGTACCGTTTGTGCTAGACAATAAGAATGACCGATTATGAAATAAAATTGTAAAAGAAAAATTTGACTGAATTAAATGTAATCATTTCTTCATTGAATATAATCATGTCATGTTTAACACTTTACAACAAAGTTGAAAAGTGTTTATGACTTTGTTCATTCTGTCTGTCTGTCCGTTAGCACGATAATTGCCGTAAAAATGACTTAATCAAAATGAAATTTTATATGTTGTTCAGATGGTCTGTAGGACCTATGGGAATATACATGAATAAATACCACCCAATTAGTTTTGGATTGAACCCGGGTTGAAAAAATGAAATACATTGAGTCCTATGGGACCTCATTTTTCAAACATTTTTTAAGCGGATTTAAAATTCACAAATTGCTTCGAAAATTTTAGGTAATATTCAAATTGTTCCATAAAATATATAAAAAAAAATTCAGCGTAATATATTCAGTAGTTTTTTAAATAAAAATTAAAATAATAATTACACTTCTTATATGAAGCGATCACGTGACTATGATATGAAAAGATCACCTGACCCACTTCAAAATGATATATGGCATCCATCTTGTCTCAAAATCGTGATTTTTTAAGTTCTTGTTAATTCATATTAAGTGTTGTATCCGTCCTAAAACCACTTTATTTTTGCTTAAATTCTGTGCATCTACATACTGAAACAACGCAATTACAATATAGTTGACTTTAAATGACCATCCAAATTTGATTAATTCTACAACGAAGCCTATTTTTCACTTATGTAAAATGTAAACAGCAAAATATGTAGAATGAGTTGTATTAGAATTGTTGTATTTCTTTTACACAAAATTATTTAGCCCATGGAGTCTGAATAGCTGATATGAATGAAATATTCATTGATTTTACAAAGAGAAAGGCGAGTTTTTTCGATAAAATTTTAAGCATAGAGTTTAATTACTTGTAACTCCATGTCTTAATTTTTAAATAAAATAAATTATTATAGTATTGTGATGAATGAAATGAATGGGAAAATGTTATGAATGAAATGTTGTTTTTATAGAGAGATCCAGGCGTGTTATTTTTTCTATGACGTCATTTGAATGAATTTCAGTTGTTTTCGGTGAAGTTTTCAAATGTAATAAATTATCGTAATATTATGATAGTTTTAAAAATATTATCGAGGAATGTATCGCATTTTAGAGATGTTTAAACCAGGCAATTTATATTTCAATGCCGTCATTTGAATGGAGTTCATTTCTTTCGATGAAGGTTTAAGTTTTCAAATATAATAATCTAATGTAGTATTGTGATAAGTTTTAAAATATTACCGATGAATGTATCGCATTTTAGAGATGTTTAAATGGCATTGCATTGAAGTTGGAAAGTGTTTCCTAATCAACGCTTTACGCATGATTGATCTTTCTCGTTAATTTATTCCTAGAATTGAAGTAAAATAATAATTTAAGCCTGGGATAATCATGAATTTATAATGTACTCCATTTCTAATTGCGAGCTTAACATGTACAACTCTTTCGACCCTCGAATCGGGAGTCGCAGCTGAATTTCAAGGAACAAATAATTCTGTTCCCATCGACTGCTGGGAACTCTCACTCGTTTTCGGCAACTGACAACGATTTTTACCAGGACCCATGGGTGATTTAAACGCTGAACAGATATATATAAAAATATACGTATAAATTTGGTTTTAATAGCTCCCATTTTAGAGATGTTTAAATAAAATTGCATTGAAGTTGGAAAGTGTTTCATAATCAATGTTTTATGCATGATTGATCTTTCTTGTTTTGAATAGCATCGGTCCCAAAATGGTGTGATAGATAAATACTTTCGAGTGTATTTTACTAAAACATTTAGAAGAAAATATTTTTTATAATATTTTTTTATAGATTAGAGCTGAAATATCCCATGAAGTTAGAGAGAACGAGTCCCTTTTCATCCAGTGCATGACCCGAGGTTGAAAACATGAGATGAAATGTTTGAGGTATTAAACGTGATATGTGTCACTTAGAATATGTATTTTATAATAGAAAATAATAGGTCCCTTTTAAGAGAAAAGTGATACCATTAAACAAAATGTTCGTGCTCAACATAAGACAGCTTGACCTTACCTTATTCTAATAAAATGGAATCTTAAAAACCAGGCAGTGACCCCTCTTTAATGGCAACGAGGTGTGAGAAAAATGTTCGTGCTCAACATAAGACAGCTTGACCTTACCTTATTCTAATAAAATGGAATCTTAAAAACCAGGCAGTGACCCCTCTTTAATGGCAACGAGGTGTGAGAAAAATGTTCGTGCTCAACATAAGACAGCTTGACCGTACCTTATTCTAATAAAATGGAATCTTAAAAACCAGGCAGTGACCCCTCTTTAATGGCAACGAGGTGTGAGAAAAATGTTCGTGCTCAACATAAGACAGCTTGACCGTACCTTATTCTAATAAAATGGAATCTTAAAAACCAGGCAGTGACCCCTCTTTAATGGCAACGAGGTGTGAGAAAAATGTTCGTGCTCAACATAAGACAGCTTGACCGTACCTTATTCTAATAAAATGGAATCTTAAAAACCAGGCAGTGACCCCTCTTTAATGGAAACGAGGTGTGAGAAAAATGTTCGTGCTCAACATAAGACAGCTTGACCGTACCTTATTCTAATAAAATGGAATCTTAAAAACCAGGCAGTGACCCCTCTTTAAGGGCAACGAGGTGTGAGAAAAATGTTCGTGCTCAACATAAGACAGCTTGACCTTACCTTATTCTAATAAAATGGAATCTTAAAAACCAGGCAGTGACCCCTCTTTAATGGCAACGAGGTGTGAGAAAAATGTTCGTGCTCAACATAAGACAGCTTGACCGTACCTTATTCTAATAAAATGGAATCTTAAAAACCAGGCAGTGACCCCTCTTTAATGGCAACGAGGTGTGAGAAAAATGTTCGTGCTCAACATAAGACAGCTTGACCGTACCTTATTCTAATAAAATGGAATCTTAAAAACCAGGCAGTGACCCCTCTTTAATGGCAACGAGGTGTGAGAAAAATGTTCGTGCTCAACATAAGACAGCTTGACCTTACCTTATTCTAATAAAATGGAATCTTAAAAACCAGGCAGTGACCCCTCTTTAATGGCAACGAGGTGTGAGAAAAATGTTCGTGCTCAACATAAGACAGCTTGACCGTACCTTATTCTAATAAAATGGAATCTTAAAAACCAGGCAGTGACCCCTCTTTAATGGCAACGAGGTGTGAGAAAAATGTTCGTGCTCAACATAAGACAGCTTGACCGTACCTTATTCTAATAAAATGGAATCTTAAAAACCAGGCAGTGACCCCTCTTTAATGGCAACGAGGTGTGAGAAAAATGTTCGTGCTCAACATAAGACATCTTGACCTTACCTTATTCTAATAAAATGGAATCTTAAAAACCAGGCAGTGACCCCTCTTTAATGGCAACGAGGTGTGAGAAAAATGTTCGTGCTCAACATAAGACAGCTTGACCGTACCTTATTCTAATAAAATGGAATCTTAAAAACCAGGCAGTGATCCCTCTTTAATGGCAACGAGGTGTGAGAAAAATGTTCGTGCTCAACATAAGACAGCTTGACCGTACCTTATTCTAATAAAATGGAATCTTAAAAACCAGGCAGTGACCCCTCTTTAATGGCAACGAGGTGTGAGAAAAATGTTCGTGCTCAACATAAGACAGCTTGACCGTACCTTATTCTAATAAAATGGAATCTTAAAAACCAGGCAGTGACCCCTCTTTAATGGCAACGAGGTGTGAGAAAAATGTTCGTGCTCAACATAAGACAGCTTGACCGTACCTTATTCTAATAAAATGGAATCTTAAAAACCAGGCAGTGACCCCTCTTTAATGGCAACGAGGTGTGAGAAAAATGTTCGTGCTCAACATAAGACAGCTTGACCTTACCTTATTCTAATAAAATGGAATCTTAAAAACCAGGCAGTGACCCCTCTTTAATGGCAACGAGGTGTGAGAAAAATGTTCGTGCTCAACATAAGACAGCTTGACCTTACCTTATTCTAATAAAATGGAATCTTAAAAACCAGGCAGTGACCCCTCTTTAATGGCAACGAGGTGTGAGAAAAATGTTCGTGCTCAACATAAGACAGCTTGACCGTACCTTATTCTAATAAAATGGAATCTTAAAAACCAGGCAGTGACCCCTCTTTAATGGCAACGAGGTGTGAGAAAAATGTTCGTGCTCAACATAAGACAGCTTGACCGTACCTTATTCTAATAAAATGGAATCTTAAAAACCAGGCAGTGACCCCTCTTTAATGGCAACGAGGTGTGAGAAAAATGTTCGTGCTCAACATAAGACAGCTTGACCGTACCTTATTCTAATAAAATGGAATCTTAAAAACCAGGCAGTGACCCCTCTTTAATGGCAACGAGGTGTGAGAAAAATGTTCGTGCTCAACATAAGACAGCTTGACCTTACCTTATTCTAATAAAATGGAATCTTAAAAACCAGGCAGTGACCCCTCTTTAATGGCAACGAGGTGTGAGAAAAATGTTCGTGCTCAACATAAGACAGCTTGACCGTACCTTATTCTAATAAAATGGAATCTTAAAAACCAGGCAGTGACCCCTCTTTAATGGCAACGAGGTGTGAGAAAAATGTTCGTGCTCAACATAAGACAGCTTGACCGTACCTTATTCTAATAAAATGGAATCTTAAAAACCAGGCAGTGACCCCTCTTTAATGGCAACGAGGTGTGAGAAAAATGTTCGTGCTCAACATAAGACAGCTTGACCGTACCTTATTCTAATAAAATGGAATCTTAAAAACCAGGCAGTGACCCCTCTTTAATGGCAACGAGGTGTGAGAAAAATGTTCGTGCTCAACATAAGACAGCTTGACCTTACCTTATTCTAATAAAATGGAATCTTAAAAACCAGGCAGTGACCCCTCTTTAATGGCAACGAGGTGTGAGAAAAATGTTCGTGCTCAACATAAGACAGCTTGACCGTACCTTATTCTAAAAAATGGAATCTTAAAAACCAGGCAGTGACCCCTCTTTAATGGCAACGAGGTGTGAGAAAAATGTTCGTGCTCAACATAAGACAGCTTGACCGTACCTTATTCTAATAAAATGGAATCTTAAAAACCAAGCAGTGACCCCTCTTTAATGGCAACGAGGTGTGAGAAAAATGTTCGTGCTCAACATAAGACAGCTTGACCTTACCTTATTCTAATAAAATGGAATCTTAAAAACCAGGCAGTGACCCCTCTTTAATGGCAACGAGGTGTGAGAAAAATGTTCTTGCTCAACATAAGACAGCTTGACCGTACCTTATTCTAATAAAATGGAATCTTAAAAACCAGGCAGTGACCCCTCTTTAATGGCAACGAGGTGTGAGAAAAATGTTCGTGCTCAACATAAGACAGCTTGACCGTACCTTATTCTAATAAAATGGAATCTTAAAAACCAGGCAGTGACCCCTCTTTAATGGCAACGAGGTGTGAGAAAAATGTTCGTGCTCAACATAAGACAGCTTGACCGTACCTTATTCTAATAAAATGGAATCTTAAAAACCAGGCAGTGACCCCTCTTTAATGGCAACGAGGTGTGAGAAAAATGTTCGTGCTCAACATAAGACAGCTTGACCGTACCTTATTCTAATAAAATGGAATCTTAAAAACCAGGCAGTGACCCCTCTTTAATGGCAACGAGGTGTGAGAAAAATGTTCGTGCTCAACATAAGACAGCTTGACCTTACCTTATTCTAATAAAATGGAATCTTAAAAACCAGGCAGTGACCCCTCTTTAATGGCAACGAGGTGTGAGAAAAATGTTCGTGCTCAACATAAGACAGCTTGACCGTACCTTATTCTAATAAAATGGAATCTTAAAAACCAGGCAGTGACCCCTCTTTAATGGCAACGAGGTGTGAGAAAAATGTTCGTGCTCAACATAAGACAGCTTGACCGTACCTTATTCTAATAAAATGGAATCTTAAAAACCAGGCAGTGACCCCTCTTTAATGGCAACGAGGTGTGAGAAAAATGTTCGTGCTCAACATAAGACAGCTTGACCGTACCTTATTCTAATAAAATGGAATCTTAAAAACCAGGCAGTGACCCCTCTTTAATGGCAACGAGGTGTGAGAAAAATGTTCGTGCTCAACATAAGACAGCTTGACCGTACCTTATTCTAATAAAATGGAATCTTAAAAACCAGGCAGTGACCCCTCTTTAATGGCAACGAGGTGTGAGAAAAATGTTCGTGCTCAACATAAGACAGCTTGACCGTACCTTATTCTAATAAAATGGAATCTTAAAAACCAGGCAGTGACCCCTCTTTAATGGCAACGAGGTGTGAGAAAAATGTTCGTGCTCAACATAAGACAGCTTGACCTTACCTTATTCTAATAAAATGGAATCTTAAAAACCAGGCAGTGACCCCTCTTTAATGGCAACGAGGTGTGAGAAAAATGTTCGTGCTCAACATAAGACAGCTTGACCGTACCTTATTCTAATAAAATGGAATCTTAAAAACCAGGCAGTGACCCCTCTTTAATGGCAACGAGGTGTGAGAAAAATGTTCGTGCTCAACATAAGACAGCTTGACCTTACCTTATTCTAATAAAATGGAATCTTAAAAACCAGGCAGTGACCCCTCTTTAATGGCAACGAGGTGTGAGAAAAATGTTCGTGCTCAACATAAGACAGCTTGACCGTACCTTATTCTAATAAAATGGAATCTTAAAAACCAGGCAGTGACCCCTCTTTAATGGCAACGAGGTGTGAGAAAAATGTTCGTGCTCAACATAAGACAGCTTGACCGTACCTTATTCTAATAAAATGGAATCTTAAAAACCAGGCAGTGACCCCTCTTTAATGGCAACGAGGTGTGAGAAAAATGTTCGTGCTCAACATAAGACAGCTTGACCGTACCTTATTCTAATAAAATGGAATCTTAAAAACCAGGCAGTGACCCCTCTTTAATGGCAACGAGGTGTGAGAAAAATGTTCGTGCTCAACATAAGACAGCTTGACCGTACCTTATTCTAATAAAATGGAATCTTAAAAACCAGGCAGTGACCCCTCTTTAATGGCAACGAGGTGTGAGAAAAATGTTCGAGCTCAACATAAGACAGCTTGACCGTACCTTATTCTAATAAAATGGAATCTTAAAAACCAGGCAGTGACCCCTCTTTAATGGCAACGAGGTGTGAGAAAAATGTTCGTGCTCAACATAAGACAGCTTGACCGTACCTTATTCTAATAAAATGGAATCTTAAAAACCAGGCAGTGACCCCTCTTTAATGGCAACGAGGTGTGAGAAAAATGTTCGTGCTCAACATAAGACAGCTTGACCGTACCTTATTCTAATAAAATGGAATCTTAAAAACCAGGCAGTGACCCCTCTTTAATGGCAACGAGGTGTGAGAAAAATGTTCGTGCTCAACATAAGACAGCTTGACCGTACCTTATTCTAATAAAATGGAATCTTAAAAACCAGGCAGTGACCCCTCTTTAATGGCAACGAGGTGTGAGAAAAATGTTCGTGCTCAACATAAGACAGCTTGACCGTACCTTATTCTAATAAAATGGAATCTTAAAAACCAGGCAGTGACCCCTCTTTAATGGCAACGAGGTGTGAGAAAAATGTTCGTGCTCAACATAAGACAGCTTGACCGTACCTTATTCTATTAAAATGGAATCTTAAAAACCAGGCAGTGACCCCTCTTTAATGGCAACGAGGTGTGAGAAAAATGTTCGTGCTCAACATAAGACAGCTTGACCATACCTTATTCTAATAAAATGGAATCTTAAAAACCAGGCAGTGACCCCTCTTTAATGGCAACGAGGTGTGAGAAAAATGTTCGTGCTCAACATAAGACAGCTTGACCGTACCTTATTCTAATAAAATGGAATCTTAAAAACCAGGCAGTGACCCCTCTTTAATGGCAACGAGGTGTGAGAAAAATGTTCGTGCTCAACATAAGACAGCTTGACCGTACCTTATTCTAATAAAATGGAATCTTAAAAACCAGGCAGTGACCCCTCTTTAATGGCAACGAGGTGTGAGAAAAATGTTCGTGCTCAACATAAGACAGCTTGACCGTACCTTATTCTAATAAAATGGAATCCTAAAAACCAGGCAGTGACCCCTCTTTAATGGCAACGAGGTGTGAGAAAAATGTTCGTGCTCAACATAAGACAGCTTGACCGTACCTTATTCTAATAAAATGGAATCTTAAAAACCAGGCAGTGACCCCTCTTTAATGGCAACGAGGTGTGAGAAAAATGTTCGTGCTCAACATAAGACAGCTTGACCGTACCTTATTCTAATAAAATGGAATCTTAAAAACCAGGCAGTGACCCCTCTTTAATGGCAACGAGGTGTGAGAAAAATGTTCGTGCTCAACATAAGACAGCTTGACCGTACCTTATTCTAATAAAATGGAATCTTAAAAACCAGGCAGTGACCCCTCTTTAATGGCAACGAGGTGTGAGAAAAATGTTCGTGCTCAACATAAGACAGCTTGACCGTACCTTATTCTAATAAAATGGAATCTTAAAAACCAGGCAGTGACCCCTCTTTAATGGCAACGAGGTGTGAGAAAAATGTTCGTGCTCAACATAAGACAGCTTGACCGTACCTTATTCTAATAAAATGGAATCTTAAAAACCAGGCAGTGACCCCTCTTTAATGGCAACGAGGTGTGAGAAAAATGTTCGTGCTCAACATAAGACAGCTTGACCGTACCTTATTCTAATAAAATGGAATCTTAAAAACCAGGCAGTGACCCCTCTTTAATGGCAACGAGGTGTGAGAAAAATGTTCGTGCTCAACATAAGACAGCTTGACCTTACCTTATTCTAATAAAATGGAATCTTAAAAACCAGGCAGTGACCCCTCTTTAATGGCAACGAGGTGTGAGAAAAATGTTCGTGCTCAACATAAGACAGCTTGACCGTACCTTATTCTAATAAAATGGAATCTTAAAAACCAGGCAGTGACCCCTCTTTAATGGCAACGAGGTGTGAGAAAAATGTTCGTGCTCAACATAAGACAGCTTGACCGTACCTTATTCTAATAAAATGGAATCTTAAAAACCAGGCAGTGACCCCTCTTTAATGGCAACGAGGTGTGAGAAAAATGTTCGTGCTCAACATACGACAGCTTGACCGTACCTTATTCTAATAAAATGGAATCTTAAAAACCAGGCAGTGACCCCTCTTTAATGGCAACGAGGTGTGAGAAAAATGTTCGTGCTCAACATAAGACAGCTTGACCGTACCTTATTCTAATAAAATGGAATCTTAAAAACCAGGCAGTGACCCCTCTTTAATGGCAACGAGGTGTGAGAAAAATGTTCGTGCTCAACATAAGACAGCTTGACCGTACCTTATTCTAATAAAATGGAATCTTAAAAACCAGGCAGTGACCCCTCTTTAATGGCAACGAGGTGTGAGAAAAATGTTCGTGCTCAACATAAGACAGCTTGACCGTACCTTATTCTAATAAAATGGAATCTTAAAAACCAGGCAGTGACCCCTCTTTAATGGCAACGAGGTGTGAGAAAAATGTTCGTGCTCAACATACGACAGCTTGACCGTACCTTATTCTAATAAAATGGAATCTTAAAAACCAGGCAGTGACCCCTCTTTAATGGCAACGAGGTGTGAGAAAAATGTTCGTGCTCAACATAAGACAGCTTGACCGTACCTTATTCTAATAAAATGGAATCTTAAAAACCAGGCAGTGACCCCTCTTTAATGGCAACGAGGTGTGAGAAAAATGTTCGTGCTCAACATAAGACAGCTTGACCGTACCTTATTCTAATAAAATGGAATCTTAAAAACCAGGCAGTGACCCCTCTTTAATGGCAACGAGGTGTGAGAAAAATGTTCGTGCTCAACATAAGACAGCTTGACCGTACCTTATTCTAATAAAATGGAATCTTAAAAACCAGGCAGTGACCCCTCTTTAATGGCAACGAGGTGTGAGAAAAATGTTCGTGCTCAACATAAGACAGCTTGACCGTACCTTATTCTAATAAAATGGAATCTTAAAAACCAGGCAGTGACCCCTCTTTAATGGCAACGAGGTGTGAGAAAAATGTTCGTGCTCAACATAAGACAGCTTGACCGTACCTTATTCTAATAAAATGGAATCTTAAAAACCAGGCAGTGACCCCTCTTTAATGGCAACGAGGTGTGAGAAAAATGTTCGTGCTCAACATAAGACAGCTTGACCGTACCTTATTCTAATAAAATGGAATCTTAAAAACCAGGCAGTGACCCCTCTTTAATGGCAACGAGGTGTGAGAAAAATGTTCGTGCTCAACATAAGACAGCTTGACCGTACCTTATTCTATTAAAATGGAATCTTAAAAACCAGGCAGTGACCCCTCTTTAATGGCAACGAGGTGTGAGAAAAATGTTCGTGCTCAACATAAGACAGCTTGACCGTACCTTATTCTAATAAAATGGAATCTTAAAAACCAGGCAGTGACCCCTCTTTAATGGCAACGAGGTGTGAGAAAAATGTTCGTGCTCAACATAAGACAGCTTGACCGTACCTTATTCTAATAAAATGGAATCTTAAAAACCAGGCAGTGACCCCTCTTTAATGGCAACGAGGTGTGAGAAAAATGTTCGTGCTCAACATAAGACAGCTTGACCGTACCTTATTCTAATAAAATGGAATCTTAAAAACCAGGCAGTGACCCCTCTTTAATGGCAACGAGGTGTGAGAAAAATGTTCGTGCTCAACATAAGACAGCTTGACCGTACCTTATTCTAATAAAATGGAATCTTAAAAACCAGGCAGTGACCCCTCTTTAATGGCAACGAGGTGTGAGAAAAATGTTCGTGCTCAACATAAGACAGCTTGACCGTACCTTATTCTAATAAAATGGAATCTTAAAAACCAGGCAGTGACCCCTCTTTAATGGCAACGAGGTGTGAGAAAAATGTTCGTGCTCAACATAAGACAGCTTGACCGTACCTTATTCTAATAAAATGGAATCTTAAAAACCAGGCAGTGACCCCTCTTTAATGGCAACGAGGTGTGAGAAAAATGTTCGTGCTCAACATAAGACAGCTTGACCGTACCTTATTCTAATAAAATGGAATCTTAAAAACCAGGCAGTAACCCCTCTTTAATGGCAACGAGGTGTGAGAAAAATGTTCGTGCTCAACATAAGACAGCTTGACCGTACATTATTCTAATAAAATGGAATCTTAAAAACCAGGCAGTGACCCCTCTTTAATGGCAACGAGGTGTGAGAAAAATGTTCGTGCTCAACATAAGACAGCTTGACCGTACCTTATTCTAATAAAATGGAATCTTAAAAACCAGGCAGTGACCCCTCTTTAATGGCAACGAGGTGTGAGAAAAATGTTCGTGCTCAACATAAGACAGCTTGACCGTACCTTATTCTAATAAAATGGAATCTTAAAAACCAGGCAGTGACCCCTCTTTAATGGCAACGAGGTGTGAGAAAAATGTTCGTGCTCAACATAAGACAGCTTGACCTTACCTTATTCTAATAAAATGGAATCTTAAAAACCAGGCAGTGACCCCTCTTTAATGGCAACGAGGTGTGAGAAAAATGTTCGTGCTCAACATAAGACAGCTTGACCTTACCTTATTCTAATAAAATGGAATCTTAAAAACCAGGCAGTGACCCCTCTTTAATGGCAACGAGGTGTGAGAAAAATGTTCGTGCTCAACATAAGACAGCTTGACCTTACCTTATTCTAATAAAATGGAATCTTAAAAACCAGGCAGTGACCCCTCTTTAATGGCAACGAGGTGTGAGAAAAATGTTCGTGCTCAACATAAGACAGCTTGACCGTACCTTATTCTAATAAAATGGAATCTTAAAAACCAGGCAGTGACCCCTCTTTAATGGCAACGAGGTGTGAGAAAAATGTTCGTGCTCAACATAAGACAGCTTGACCTTACCTTATTCTAATAAAATGGAATCTTAAAAACCAGGCAGTGACCCCTCTTTAATGGCAACGAGGTGTGAGATAAATGTTCGTGCTCAACATAAGACAGCTTGACCTTACCTTATTCTAATAAAATGGAATCTTAAAAACCAGGCAGTGACCCCTCTTTAATGGCAACGAGGTGTGAGAAAAATGTTCGTGCTCAACATAAGACAGCTTGACCTTACCTTATTCTAATAAAATGGAATCTTAAAAACCAGGCAGTGACCCCTCTTTAATGGCAACGAGGTGTGAGAAAAATGTTCGTGCTCAACATAAGACAGCTTGACCTTACCTTATTCTAATAAAATGGAATCTTAAAAACCAGGCAGTGACCCCTCTTTAATGGCAACGAGGTGTGAGAAAAATGTTCGTGCTCAACATAAGACAGCTTGACCGTACCTTATTCTAATAAAATGGAATCTTAAAAACCAGGCAGTGACCCCTCTTTAATGGCAACGAGGTGTGAGAAAAATGTTCGTGCTCAACATAAGACAGCTTGACCTTACCTTATTCTAATAAAATGGAATCTTAAAAACCAGGCAGTGACCCCTCTTTAATGGCAACGAGGTGTGAGAAAAATGTTCGTGCTCAACATAAGACAGCTTGACCGTACCTTATTCTAATAAAATGGAATCTTAAAAACCAGGCAGTGACCCCTCTTTAATGGCAACGAGGTGTGAGAAAAATGTTCGTGCTCAACATAAGACAGCTTGACCGTACCTTATTCTAATAAAATGGAATCTTAAAAACCAGGCAGTGACCCCTCTTTAATGGCAACGAGGTGTGAGAAAAATGTTCGTGCTCAACATAAGACAGCTTGACCGTACCTTATTCTAATAAAATGGAATCTTAAAAACCAGGCAGTGACCCCTCTTTAATGGCAACGAGGTGTGAGAAAAATGTTCGTGCTCAACATAAGACAGCTTGACCTTACCTTATTCTAATAAAATGGAATCTTAAAAACCAGGCAGTGACCCCTCTTTAATGGCAACGAGGTGTGAGAAAAATGTTCGTGCTCAACATAAGACAGCTTGACCTTACCTTATTCTAATAAAATGGAATCTTAAAAACCAGGCAGTGACCCCTCTTTAATGGCAACGAGGTGTGAGAAAAATGTTCGTGCTCAACATAAGACAGCTTGACCTTACCTTATTCTAATAAAATGGAATCTTAAAAACCAGGCAGTGACCCCTCTTTAATGGCAACGAGGTGTGAGAAAAATGTTCGTGCTCAACATAAGACAGCTTGACCGTACCTTATTCTAATAAAATGGAATCTTAAAAACCAGGCAGTGACCCCTCTTTAATGGCAACGAGGTGTGAGAAAAATGTTCGTGCTCAACATAAGACAGCTTGACCTTACCTTATTCTAATAAAATGGAATCTTAAAAACCAGGCAGTGACCCCTCTTTAATGGCAACGAGGTGTGAGATAAATGTTCGTGCTCAACATAAGACAGCTTGACCTTACCTTATTCTAATAAAATGGAATCTTAAAAACCAGGCAGTGACCCCTCTTTAATGGCAACGAGGTGTGAGAAAAATGTTCGTGCTCAACATAAGACAGCTTGACCTTACCTTATTCTAATAAAATGGAATCTTAAAAACCAGGCAGTGACCCCTCTTTAATGGCAACGAGGTGTGAGAAAAATGTTCGTGCTCAACATAAGACAGCTTGACCTTACCTTATTCTAATAAAATGGAATCTTAAAAACCAGGCAGTGACCCCTCTTTAATGGCAACGAGGTGTGAGAAAAATGTTCGTGCTCAACATAAGACAGCTTGACCGTACCTTATTCTAATAAAATGGAATCTTAAAAACCAGGCAGTGACCCCTCTTTAATGGCAACGAGGTGTGAGAAAAATGTTCGTGCTCAACATAAGACAGCTTGACCTTACCTTATTCTAATAAAATGGAATCTTAAAAACCAGGCAGTGACCCCTCTTTAATGGCAACGAGGTGTGAGAAAAATGTTCGTGCTCAACATAAGACAGCTTGACCGTACCTTATTCTAATAAAATGGAATCTTAAAAACCAGGCAGTGACCCCTCTTTAATGGCAACGAGGTGTGAGAAAAATGTTCGTGCTCAACATAAGACAGCTTGACCGTACCTTATTCTAATAAAATGGAATCTTAAAAACCAGGCAGTGACCCCTCTTTAATGGCAACGAGGTGTGAGAAAAATGTTCGTGCTCAACATAAGACAGCTTGACCGTACCTTATTCTAATAAAATGGAATCTTAAAAACCAGGCAGTGACCCCTCTTTAATGGCAACGAGGTGTGAGAAAAATGTTCGTGCTCAACATAAGACAGCTTGACCTTACCTTATTCTAATAAAATGGAATCTTAAAAACCAGGCAGTGACCCCTCTTTAATGGCAACGATGTGTGAGAAAAATGTTCGTGCTCAACATAAGACAGCTTGACCTTACCTTATTCTAATAAAATGGAATCTTAAAAACCAGGCAGTGACCCCTCTTTAATGGCAACGAGGTGTGAGAAAAATGTTCGTGCTCAACATAAGACAGCTTGACCTTACCTTATTCTAATAAAATGGAATCTTAAAAACCAGGCAGTGACCCTTCTTTAATGGCAACGAGGTGTGAGAAAAATGTTCGTGCTCAACATAAGACAGCTTGACCTTACCTTATTCTAATAAAATGGAATCTTAAAAACCAGGCAGTGACCCCTCTTTAATGGCAACGAGGTGTGAGAAAAATGTTCGTGCTCAACATAAGACAGCTTGACCGTACCTTATTCTAATAAAATGGAATCTTAAAAACCAGGCAGTGACCCCTCTTTAATGGCAACGAGGTGTGAGAAAAATGTTCGTGCTCAACATAAGACAGCTTGACCTTACCTTATTCTAATAAAATGGAATCTTAAAAACCAGGCAGTGACCCCTCTTTAATGGCAACGAGGTGTGAGAAAAATGTTCGTGCTCAAAATAAGACAGCTTGACCTTACCTTATTCTAATAAAATGGAATCTTAAAAACCAGGCAGTGACCCCTCTTTAATGGCAACGAGGTGTGAGAAAAATGTTCGTGCTCAACATAAGACAGCTTGACCTTACCTTATTCTAATAAAATGGAATCTTAAAAACCAGGCAGTGACCCCTCTTTAATGGCAACGAGGTGTGAGAAAAATGTTCGTGCTCAACATAAGACAGCTTGACCGTACCTTATTCTAATAAAATGGAATCTTAAAAACCAGGCAGTGACCCCTCTTTAATGGCAACGAGGTGTGAGAAAAATGTTCGTGCTCAACATAAGACAGCTTGACCTTACCTTATTCTAATAAAATGGAATCTTAAAAACCAGGCAGTGACCCCTCTTTAATGGCAACGAGGTGTGAGAAAAATGTTCGTGCTCAACATAAGACAGCTTGACCTTACCTTATTCTAATAAAATGGAATCTTAAAAACCAGGCAGTGACCCCTCTTTAATGGCAACGAGGTGTGAGAAAAATGTTCGTGCTCAACATAAGACAGCTTGACCGTACCTTATTCTAATAAAATGGAATCTTAAAAACCAGGCAGTGACCCCTCTTTAATGGCAACGAGGTGTGAGAAAAATGTTCGTGCTCAACATAAGACAGCTTGACCGTACCTTATTCTAATAAAATGGAATCTTAAAAACCAGGCAGTGACCCCTCTTTAATGGCAACGAGGTGTGAGAAAAATGTTCGTGCTCAACATAAGACAGCTTGACCTTACCTTATTCTAATAAAATGGAATCTTAAAAACCAGGCAGTGACCCCTCTTTAATGGCAACGAGGTGTGAGAAAAATGTTCGTGCTCAACATAAGACAGCTTGACCGTACCTTATTCTAATAAAATGGAATCTTAAAAACCAGGCAGTGACCCCTCTTTAATGGCAACGAGGTGTGGGAAAAATGTTCGTGCTCAACATAAGACAGCTTGACCGTACCTTATTCTAATAAAATGGAATCTTAAAAACCAGGCAGTGACCCCTCTTTAATGGCAACGAGGTGTGAGAAAAATGTTCGTGCTCAACATAAGACAGCTTGACCTTACCTTATTCTAATAAAATGGAATCTTAAAAACCAGGCAGTGACCCCTCTTTAATGGCAACGAGGTGTGAGAAAAATGTTCGTGCTCAACATAAGACAGCTTGACCTTACCTTATTCTAATAAAATGGAATCTTAAAAACCAGGCAGTGACCCCTCTTTAATGGCAACGAGGTGTGAGAAAAATGTTCGTGCTCAACATAAGACAGCTTGACCGTACCTTATTCTAATAAAATGGAATCTTAAAAACCAGGCAGTGACCCCTCTTTAATGGCAACGAGGTGTGAGAAAAATGTTCGTGCTCAACATAAGACAGCTTGACCTTACCTTATTCTAATAAAATGGAATCTTAAAAACCAGGCAGTGACCCCTCTTTAATGGCAACGAGGTGTGAGAAAAATGTTCGTGCTCAAGATAAGACAGCTTGACCTTACCTTATTCTAATAAAATGGAATCTTAAAAACCAGGCAGTGACCCCTCTTTAATGGCAACGAGGTGTGAGAAAAATGTTCGTGCTCAACATAAGACAGCTTGACCGTACCTTATTCTAATAAAATGGAATCTTAAAAACCAGGCAGTGACCCCTCTTTAATGGCAACGAGGTGTGAGAAAAATGTTCGTGCTCAACATAAGACAGCTTGACCGTACCTTATTCTAATAAAATTTAATCTTAAAAACCAGGCAGTGACCCCTCTTTAATGGCAACGAGGTGTGAGAAAAATGTTCGTGCTCAACATAAGACAGCTTGACCTTACCTTATTCTAATAAAATGGAATCTTAAAAACCAGGCAGTGACCCCTCTTTAATGGCAACGAGGTGTGAGAAAAATGTTCGTGCTCAACATAAGACAGCTTGACCGTACCTTATTCTAATAAAATGGAATCTTAAAAACCAGGCAGTGACCCCTCTTTAATGGCAACGAGGTGTGGGGAGAGGAATATTATTTGCAAAACAGAAAATGAATACATACAGTAAGAAAATAAATACATGTCAATCACTTGGAAATTTCCTAACTCAAGGAAAAATGTCGATACCTAGGACTCAGCCTTCCGTAATTCGTTTCTGCTCTTGCCGATCGAAAACCAGAGAGAAGGCGATACTCATTTAATACCAGCTTTCTTAGGTCTGTGAATAAGTTATACTTTTCGGGATGGTTCACTTCCATTAATAATAATGGGCATGAAAAACCGGTCTGGAAGGAGCTCCAAAGAAGTCCACTCCAACGATAAGCGTTTGCCACGTCGTCGTCCCAGTAGCTCAACGGTAGAGCGTCAGCAGGCTGCTTCTGAGATCCAGAGTTCGATTCTCGGTGGGAGCAGCGAGGATCTTAACAAAAGTTTCGAATGAAATCCGGTAGGATCTAAAAGTTAATTGATTTAAAATTGGAAGGCTTTAAATTTTCGAATGAATATTTGAAAATTTGTAGCGAACACTCATTTTATACATAATGTATCATTAAAATATTTCCAGGAATTATTACGTATTGAAAATCAGATATAAATTAAATACTTGAAAATCATAGTATCGTTGTTAAATACTAAAATGTAAAAGCTGAAAATATCGAAAATCTAACAGGTCATCATTCCGGAAGATTAAATCAAAGTGCACTCAACATATCCAAACACTTCTTACTGATAATATAGGGTCATTTAATATAGGGCCCTTATTGTGAAGTTGGGTTCTCAATTTCTGAAGTGTCAACTTTCCGATTCAGCTGAATAGATAGAGGGAGGGGTCTTACCCTTGAGATGATTTCCTATCGTTTCTCGTCACCGTCCAATTGTGACTGGCGATTCTGGCACAACAGTTTTAATACAAACCATCAAAGCTCGCGCGCTTCGTGCACCGAGGCCACACATGTAAAACAGGAACCGGTGGACAGCGAATCCTAATGTTCACACCCCTCCTATTCAGTATTACTATTTCTTCTACGCCTCCCTATCCAAACATGCATAATTTACCATTCCCCGTAGCAATGAATGGACGCTGTCCCACAACCACTAACAAACCAATATGCCTCACGTATTTCAATATAGGATCATCTCATTCCAACCTATATAAATATCTATATATTCTACCTATAAACATGAATTGCATTGTTTAATGGAACCTGGATTTGAAGGTAAAGGAAGAACGATTATGAACTTTTAAATTGGGGTGACATTTTAATGGGTGGTTAATACTGAATGTCTCACTCCATGAGCTGACTCTCTGTCTCATGAGCACGCCCTGTTGTGGCAGCCCGAGTAGCAAAACAGGGCCCATTCTGAGAGGCTATTTTTCCATATCCAAGGGTTCACTTGAGAAACGGATTCAGCAGGGTCGAATCAATTTTTCACATCTGTCGTACTGACACTGATGCGCCTTCAGAGTGATTATGGTCTTGGCGAATGCATCCGTATCCGAAATGGAGACTCTAGATCTTCCCTTGCCCCAATCGTCGGGAATGGCTTTCGTCCAATTGTGCGGGCACAGTAAGAGCACAACAGGTCATGACCTGTATCGCGCCTCGGAGAAACTAAAGTGGTCGGCGTGTATACGTGCGCAGAAGGAGGGCCAACTCTCCAAGAGCTGAAGCGTATCACGATGAATCGAAATCCATTTCTCAAATTGCTTCCTGGATCTGGCTGTCGAGGTTTAAAGTGTTTGGCTTCCATCTCAGGCTGGAGGCGTTGCCAGATGCGGAGTCGTGAGACTAAAATAAAAAGTGCATGTCGCGGGAACTGTCCACTACATGGAGATAAAGCCTCCGCGATTCGGACGAATGGTGAATTTAAAATTTCAGAAATTTATCTTTAAATTCGTATTTTAAACAATGCTTAGAGATCGATTTGTTGGAGTCGACTTGTGGTATTTGACTCTGAGATAGAAAGTGCGAGGTATGAATCCGGATGCATTCGAAACGTGGAGGTCTTTGGTTGAAAAGTGCATTGATTGCGGGTATCATCAAAGAAATTGAATTCTTTTCGTGCTGTGGCTGCTCGGAGCGAGGTCGAATGTCGTCTTTCAACAGAGTAAGTAGATAGCACTTGCATAAAGCAGTCTGTCCCGCGGATAAAGTGCTCTTCGGAATTTCTCACGGGTCTGTGTAACTGCTCAATTGCTGTTGTGATCTGAGACTGTGTCATTTTTCTCTTTTTATCAGGGCGGAAGAAGGTCGTGGACCCCACCCCGAAAAGCATCTCCATCAATGAAGCGGATGAGGAAGAAGTTGCGAAGCTCCTCGAGGTAATTCTCAAATTCATTTCACTCATTTCATATCATTTCACTCATTTCATATCATTTCATTCATTTCATATCATTTCACTCATTTCATATCATTTCACTCATTTCACTCATTTCATATCATGGCAATGGCCCATGACTTTCGTTTGGGCCATTTGGTCGCGGGTTCGGAATAAAAGCGAGTGGAGCGCTTCGCAACACCGAGAGGCATTCCAGAACGGCAAAGCGTTCGACTCAATTCGACATCGTTCGACTTTCGTTCCGTAGACCGGTTGCGCCTGTCAGCACCCGGTGCCGCACACTTTCAGTCCTGCCACTTTGAATTGTTTTATGACTATCGAGGTTTGCTGTTGGAGCAGGAACCGGGTTTTTCGTGCTCGCTTCACGGAGGCTCTCATCTGCAATGCGAGCTCGAGCTTGATTTTAGAGGAATCTCATGTGCGCAGCGCGGGACTTTCCCTACGCACTCCAATTCAGTTTCGATTTGTTTCTTAAATCGTTCGCTCAATGGTTCTGAATGGAGCACAATCATTATTTGAAATGACATTGAATGGCCATTTCAAGTTCAGTTAGTGTATTCTCAAAAGCAGCGTAGCAAAAATGTGAAAAATGCAAAATATCTGGAGAACGGCTAGTTCTGGAGTAATAGGGTGGGTCTTATCATTTTTAGGGTCAAAAATGCCACATAAAACAAGCATTGAATGGATACATTGGAGCTGATGTGTCGATTTATTCCCCCGAAAGACATTTTTCCGAATCGTCAGTCACTAGGGCAACTCATCAGCACAAAGTCATTGATCTACCCAATCTCGCGAATTCGTTTTCAAACTAGAGTACTATTTTCGTAAAGAAAGACAGGTTCTTTTACCGTGAATACCCACAAGTGACTCATCTATAACATTTTATGAAATTGACTCCATTCGGTTTGGAGTTAGCGGCGTGGAACAGACACGCATTCTGCTACCATTAGCCTTAGGGTTGGTCATGTGGTCTTCAACGCATGCGTCACGCTCAAATGTAAGGCTCCTCTATATACGAGCTGACTCATCAAGCATATTGAAGCCCACCCTAGCTGGAAGCGCAGTCCATTAGCATTACCTCTATGCATATTTTCACTTTAAGAAGTATAATTGAAATAATTATTAGTGGTTGTTCTGCACCGAACTGCTCTAATCATTCTAGAAAGGGTTTTAGACTATTTCGCTTTCCTAGAAACGAAGAAAGAAGAAAACAATGGCTAATAAATAATTGGACACCAGGTAATGGAATATACTTGTGCGAGCTAAGTTCTACAATTTTCTAATTGAAACTTCTTTTTTTATATAAAGTATTCATTTTAAACACTTATTTTATAATTTCTGTAACTGTAGTATGGAACCCTATGGGCTTCAATATGCTTGATAAGTCAGCCTGTAGTAGAGGAGCTCTACTCAAATGAATGTTCTCAAAATGGGTCGATCGGTCGGAAAATGGAGTTGGGATTTTTGATGCGATTCCAGTACTTTCCCTATACATCGGCGTGCATTGTAGGAAAAGCAAAAATACCTCTCTCTGGGAGAGTACAATGGATCGTGACAGCCTGTATGTTATGAGGAACACGAATCTCCGTGAAAGCGCCTTCGCACACACAGCTCGGATCCAGACAAATGGAAGGCCACGAGGTTCCATTGTGATGCGCAAATTTCGTCAGACAGCTTGGACGAGCATTGTTTGCACAAGGAAAGAAAATAATTGCATTTTAATCTCGGATAATGGAGATGAAGAGTTTAAGTGATTATTAACTTGCTTTTCCATCCACTTCAGGACGAAGCCGAAAATGGGTACTTAACATTGTTTCCGAGAGTCTCTCGATGAGGAATACAATGGCATACTTCCCCCCCCCCTTTACATACCAGAATGCACGAGGAAAGTGTTGGAAAGGGCTTGGAAATTGAAATTCGAGATTTCAACAGATTTGGCCATCGTTTACAACCTGACGCCAGTCTCTTCTGTGATGGATCTCTCTGTGTTAAAAAGAAGCTGGCGCATTTCTCGAGATTCTTTGCGTCGTAGAGCAAAAACTATTGCACATAAAAGTATGAAATGAAGTTCACTTGTAGAAAAAGCTTTGGGGAATACACTGAAATAAACCGGTTTTTATATATAAGAAATATTGAATGTCAAAGTCAAAGACAAAATATTTCAGCTACGAGTTCGCGTTCTGGATAGACTAACAGCAGCAAGACTACGAATTTGGAGGACAGAGCCCCTTTTTTAATTTCGATGTAGTTTTTCAGATATTTTACTTTTAACGCATTTCTTAAGTGAAATTTAATTTTTCGTATCGGCAAGTACAGCGATTTCTCTGTCTCGTACCCAAAATCTATAGCATTTAAAAATATGAAATTGGGTCCATTTATAGAGAAGTAATTGGGTAACACGATGAAATAGACTGTTTATCGATTTAAACTTCAGTTTGGCATGAAATAGCTCAGGATCAAGGAATTCAGATTTTGGATTCCCTGGGCTAAGAAAAATACCTGCTTTTACCTCCTGCGGAAAATAGGTAGGGATAGAAAGATATTTTTTAAAGTATGACTTTTAGGAGGGATAGCTCTCGAAGCGAGAGCAACGAGCAGGAAACGAAGGGGACAACCCTCCCCCCCCCCCCCTCGTCTAGATTAAAAACTACCAGTCCTGCCACAAAACGTGTTCATATCACTTTAGTCACTATTGGGTGCAAATAGTTAAAATACTCAAAATGTTGGAAATGCGAAAGGACAGAAAAAAAAATTCTGATGTGGACAACGCATGATTCTCCCTGCACACTTTCTCGTTATTTCATTCATCCGATAGAGTTGAACTGAAAATGATTCTGGAAGGGTACATTTGGTTTCATTTTCGTTTTCATCGGGTAATGAGGCATATTTTCAAGGTAGTATTGGGGTTCAATAGTAAAAATGCGAAAAAAACTAAACTATCTCGAGAACGGTGAGTCTTGGGACGGATCTTATTCTTTTCATTACCAAAACTGACGTTTAAAACAAGCATTGAATGCATACGCAGTCTTTTATTTTAGATTTTAACGATTTTTACGGCCATTTCGTAAAAACGACGAAATTTTCTTTTTTCCGAACCAAAATCGAATCAGGGAGTCACTTATCTACCTCATTTTGTGAAAGTTGGATACATGCGATTTTAGAAGGCCATTTCACATTAAAAAAGGCAGGTTCTTTTATCTCGAATAGTAGCAAAATCTAATCAACACACCCATAAAATGCTGGTCCATTCGTTTTTGAGTTCGAGTGGATGCACACATTGCGCAGAAAGAGACACATAAACGCAGACGTTACGCTGAAAATAGTTTTTCGTCTTCTAGAAGTTCCAAAACCGTGTCGATCCGTTTAAAATTAAGTTGCGATTTTCCACACGATTCCAATACTTTCCCTATACATTAAAATGTAGGGAAGTTAATATAATTTTTAAATGATTATTTTATACTTAATTTTTACAATAAAATGACTTCCATTATGAATACACGCATTTCAGTGTTTAAGTAGGAAGGAAAGAATGACGAACGTTTCTGTGTGCGGGCAGATTGAAAGAAAATTGAGTGGGATTACATCCATTGATGACCGAGAAAGATGAGAACTGTACCGCAGCAGCGTTGTAGTGCCGAGGAGCACACGAGGAACAGCAGATTCAATTTTTAAAATAAGACTTTAATGCATAAAAAAGAAATATTTACAACTATGTACAAATAGGAAATTGTAATTGCATATTCATTTTAAGCATCGGCTCTCGGCCGAACTTAGGTTCGTGAGCTGTAGAAGGTATGAAGCGACTAGCGCCGTCGAATTCTAAAATCGAACGCCTCTTTCCAAAAAGGGCTCCCTCCGTTGGCAGGTCAGAGATTACCAAGGTTGTCTCGTTCGCTATTTCCCCCATTTCTGGGCGAGCTGTGACGTCACTGCTAGACCTTCCGTTCTGTTGACCAGCGGCGCTTCGTTGAAAAACGCTGGAAAACAGCACGGTTTTATTTAAAAATGCCTTGCTTTAAACATGAAATCGATCGCTTTAAACATGAAACGAGATACATGAAATCTTTCCAAAAATAATGTGCTAACACTAAAATATGACAAATGACCTCAAATTTGAATTCAAAACGAACTAAATTGCTGTAATTAACGGATGAAGAAGTCAAAAACAGCGGTTTGACAAATTATATACTAAGACAAGGATATGATTTTCCGGGTGATTTCGTATAACAAATACATTCATCATCTTTTTTACACAAAATTTACATATTTCATGTGTAAACTGATAATCTTTATTAATATTTTTACTCACAAATATATTGCATGAATATGGATTTTAATATAGTATTTTTTTAACAATTACTTTTACAACAGATTAAAGATTTTAATCGAAATATCCCGTTCAAATTCATAAAATACAGACTGTGCACTTTACTGTCTGTATTGTGTATTAAAGGTTTGAAATAGGATATAATGAGAAATATGTAAAAATAGAATTAAATAAGATTTATTTCTATAAAACACTCCATATTATCTTTATCAATTTGCAATTAAATTTCTATTTCTTTAAAAATTGGATGATTTAAAATTTTCTGCATATAAATGCTATGGTACTTATTCTGTCGAGTAAAAGTAAGCGTACCATTCCGTTCCTAATAGTTCTTATACAAAAAATATGTGAACTTTATAATTTTCTGAAAAATGTCATCGATTTGATTTTAAAATATTTAGATTGTATCATTGCATGTTCAATGCATGTAATTAATATTTTCATTTTATATGCTTAAAGAAAACCCCGTTTCTATTATATATTTAATGATATACATCTACTGTTTAATTTTGTTTATTTGAAGTCTTTGTGAATTCATTTAATTTCTTTTATGGCACAGATATTACCGTAGAATTCAGTCAATCGGCACTTTAAAATGCGACAGGAAATCGTGGAAAATAAAAGGGGGGGGGGGGTGTCATCCAGAATTTTATGATAAAAAAACAAAGGTTATTTTTATCACTTTATTAGAAGACGAATTTTTTCTTTCGAAATTTGTCGAATATTTATGGGGAAGGAGCTTCAAATTAAATAGATTCTATTCACCGTTTGCTTTAAAATAAATAGGGGTAAATGTATCATTTTAATGCGACTATAAATTTATTTTGTTTTTACAAAATTATCCATAAAATTACACTAGTTTCTTTTAACTTATGAATATCCCTTTCTTGAACAAAAACCATTTTTATTGAATCGAAACTACTCCGTCTTACTCATGATGAAGCCCTTCAATTTGACGAATCAAGATATAAATGCCTTAGCAAAAACTTTATTAACAAATTTACTAACAAAAAAATTCTTAACAAACTACATTTGACGTGACTAATAATTATTATTGCAATGATTTGATAAAATATGTGTTTTCAAATTTAAATCAATTACTGTTTTTTCTTCAGATGATTTTGAAAGTTTCCTGACCTTCTCTCAAATCCAGACAATTTTTATTTTTTCTAAAACATGTAAAATTTTTGAACGAGACAAAAGCTATGCATTGCATTGCCTGGAAATAATATTTATTCTAATTTATACTGCGTTATTCATACCTGTAAACTTTGGAATACAGTCAATATTTAAATGATGACTGATTTGTCACATTTAGATTAGAAATATATATTTATATCCTTTTCAAACCGATTCACATAACATACCTAACAACTATTGGCTCTTCCCTGATCATTCTCTATTTTTTTATACACAATCTTTTACTCATTCACTTATCCTTCAAATGTTGAATGTTATTTTCAAATGTCATAGCATTCAGTAATCTTTGTATAAACTTTCCCTATGTTAAAATTTTAATAGCTTCCACTCTCATAAAAAATTTGCTATTTCTTTTCATATGTACGGAATTTTATTTTCGTAAACTTCACATTACTATGCATGTACTGTTTTATTTGATTCTATATTTCTTGCACACAGTTACTATTAGATAAATATTTAAATAGTTTCCGATCAACGTTTCTCAATAGTTTTTCTCGCCTCTGTCAGAGAATGGGTCTAGCTAGAGCTCCTCTACTATAGGCTGACTTATCAAGCATATTGAAGCCCATAGGGTTCTATGCTACAGTTACAGAAATTATAAAATAAGTGTTTAAAATAAGTATTTTATATAAAAAAAAGAAGTTTCAATTAGAATATTGTAAAACTTAGCTCGCACAAGTATGCTCCAGTACCGGGTATCCAATTATTTATTAGCCATTGTTTTCTTCTTTCTTCGTTCTGGGAAAGTGAAATAGACCAAAACCCTTTGTAGAAGGATTAGAGTAGTTCGGTGCAGAACAATCACCCATAATTATTTCAATTATACTTCCTAAAGTGAAAATACGAATAGAGCTAATGCTAATGGATTGCGTTTCCAGCTAGGGTGGGCTTCAATATGCTTGATGAGGTCTAGCAGTGACGTCACTCGTCTTTCCTTCCCGGGACAACTTTTTCCCCAAACGAGACAACCTTATATATGAGATATTCAACGGACCTTGAGAGATCACGGGGCGGTTCCATCCGTCCGAAAAACGAAGCGCAGGCAAAAGATTCTCTTTCCCGGTGTCAGATTTCACGACTCCAGCACCACAGCTGTGGAAATCTAAACCTTCTCTTCTACATGAATTTGGTCGACACTGGGCGTGTGGATGAGAAGTGTAGATTTGCCGCTCACGGCAGTTTTCGTAAGCACAAGCAGTTTTTTGAGCTAGTAACAGTACGTTACAGCTCCCCCCCCCCTCCCCAGAAAACTTTTCTATCCAGTAAGGGAGAGTAAAGATAAAATAGCACTTCTTCTACGGCTTGTAGCTTATGAAAACATAATTATATTACACATGAGTAGAAACATCAGCATTCCAAAAGTACCATGATTATACTCTATAAAGGCTAGTGCCCAGCACCTTGCGCCAATGCCTACACAAATATCCTAATTAACATGCACACACATCAAAACCATTTAACTGATATTTACACTTAAAGAAGCAGCAAGTTTCAATACAATACCATAACTAACAAAAAAAATCATTAAGGAACATAAGTGAATAATATGATGTTACATAAAAGAATAAGAAATAAAATTATAACCTAAAATATCAAAATATGTAAGACGTTTGCCCCTTATATGACAGCTGTTCTAATTACTTCCTTTAACCAACGATAATTTATACAAGGTGGAGGATCTGTACGTGGTGGAGGATACAAGGTGCCTCCACGATTATCATGGGCGACGTATACTCCGATTCTCCAATTTGAATGATGTGTAATTCTAGCACTTTTTGAATTTCAGCCTTTAAAATTTCATTTAACCGTTGCGAAGACCTATACGGCCTAGACCTGACTGGTTTGTTACTAATGAGCTCACTATCATGCTCGACTCAATCTGCCTTACCTGGTTCATTTGAAAAGGTCTTGATATACTTAGTCAAAGGGTCTTGTAACTGATCGATTTGTTGACTATTTAATCTCTCGGTCAATTTATTTTTTCCAACTATGTCCAAAAGGTCGTTACTGTTAGGATTTGAGTCTAAATAAGGGAAATCAACATCATTGTCTATTAATTCCTCCCGATAATGTTTACAAGATAAAGTATTTACTATTTCAGGTCTGTTGTAGTGTGGTTTTAACATATCCATATGATAAATTTGAGATCTCTCTTTCTTCCCGGTTTGTTTAACTATGCAATTTGTTTCCGAGACTTCATTTTCAATTACACACGACCCAAACCATTGGACTCCCATTTCTTTACATTTTTTCCACCCATTGACCAATTCAAAAGCATAAGTTGTTACGGGATTGTCTCCCTCTTTAGAAGCAACCCAGTGTTCATAATTTAGAGTTTCAGGTGTTTTCAAGATTTTCCCCTTCATCCTAAATAACAGATCATTCCCCCCCAACATACTCAAACTTGGAGTTCGCCTCGGACTCTTCCAAAGCTATCCGATAAATCTCTTTTAGTATCTGACACGCCATCTGTATACCCGAAAATTCGCAGGGTGCAATGTCTAGCAAGGGAAGCCCCTTTGTTCCGTCCTTCGAGAAGCAATCAAGTAATTCTAGCTCTTTGGCACCGTTACAGTGTCTAGAAGGAATAGTGTGCCGACCGAGGGAAAAACAGGTTCCCTAAAAACCGCCTCCGCCAGACGGCGTTGATCTCGAATAAGCGGTCTAAAGCGGAGGAGTTAACATTGAAACTAATGGGAATTTAATGCAAATGAAATGACCGATATCTTTGAAAATAATTGATGGATTTGTGTGAAATTCGGAATAATTATTGCAAGTGGTATACACAAAAAGTCATTTGATTTTCAGAGAGATTCAGATAGGGATATATTCGTATTTTTAAGTTTTATTTAACTTTATCTGTGGTCGTTCAAACATTTGAGATCCAAAATAATCAATTTCATTCATCACAGTAACGTGAAATTCGGTATGGCGTTTTCTCTTGTGGTACATTTCAGTTCTTTCGATTTTGAAGCTTATCGGGCTAGCCCGTCCTGGGCCCGCCATAGGACTTTACTTGTTTTTGGTATAACTCGAGAACAGGTGTATATAAAAATTCGAAGTTTAACATATCCTTGTCATTTGCTGTATATTTTAACTCTTTGGATTAAAAATCTTATCGATTTAGCCCGTCCTGAGCCCAATAAGAGGAACATATCTTTTTCCGAGAATAATTCAAAATTCGGAGCATCTAGAACGTCTAAATTTAATATATCATTGTCCTTTGTGGTATATTATATTTCATCGCTTTTTGAACCTTATCGGGCTAGCCCGTCTAGGCCCGCTATATAAATTTACTCGCTTTTTGAATAACTCGATCAAACGGAGTAGCTAAAAAATGTAAATTTAGTATATCATTTCCTTTTGGATGGATTTTAATTTAGATTTTGAACCCCCTCTGTGTAGCCTGTCCTGAGCCCACCAAGAGGGATATACCGTTTTTTGAGAAAAACTTAAAATTCGGAGCATATAGAATGTTTAAATTTAATATATCATTGTCCTTTGTGGTATATTATATTTCACCGCATTTCGAACCTTATCGGGCTAGCCCGTCTTGGCCCGCCATAGACATTTACTCACTTTTCAAGAATAACTCGATCAAACGGAGTAACTAAAAAATGTAAATTTAGTATATCATTTTCTTTTGGATGGATTTTAATTTAGATTTTGAACCCCATCGGGCTAGCCCGTTTTGGGTTCGCTGAAGAATGCATTTGTTTTTTAAGAATAACTCGAGAAAAGCAATAGCTAAAATATCCAGTTTAACCAATCGTTGGCTTTTGTGGTATATTTAAGTTTTTTCGGATTTGAACTTTATCGGAGGTAGCCAGTCCTGGGCCCGACATACGAATGGACCCGTTTTTTTAGAAGAACTTAAAAATCGGGACAACTAGAAAATATAAATTTAGTACATCCTTTATCTTTTGGGGAATATTTTAATTCCTCCGATTTTGAATTTTATCGGGGTAGCCCGTCATGGGCCCGACATAAGAATGGATCCGTTTTTTTTGGAATAACTGAAAAATCGGGACAGCTAGAAAATATAAATTTAGTACATCCTTATCTCTTGGAGAATATTTTAATTCCTTCGATTTTGAACCGTATCGGGCCAACCCATTTTGGGCCCGCCTTAAAAATTCACTTTTTGGGGAGAATAACTCTATAATTGGAGAATCTAAAAGTTCCAAGTTTAGAATGTCGGTGTCATTTGCGGTGTATCTTAGCTGATTGGATTTAAAACCTTAACGGGCTAGCCCGATCTGTGTAAACCCACATTCGATCGTCGACCTCCCTTATCCTAGATCTTGACTACGCTTATATGCAAGAGAATTAAATAATGCAAAACCCGTCATTAGCAAAATGCAACTCACAAACCACAGAGGTTTTATCTAGAACTTTATCTGCACGAGGAATTAACTTTGTGCATTTAGCACTCAGTTCGTCGTTGTCAGGAGCTTTAAATAGAGAATATTTGCCTCTGAAATTTTTGTAACCTGTTTTACATTCAGGTACGAAGCAGTGTCTGTCATTCACTTTCTATTTAGAATTTGAGGGCATGCTTCATCGACTATAAAAACTATTAAATATGTTGATAGATCTATTAGAAAACTGATATAATATGGCTATAAAAATAGCCCTTTTTAATCCAAATGTAGAAACAAAAATATAGATTGTCAACATCAATTACAACGTCGAACATCAACGTCAAACATCAAATGAGTGAAAGCTTGCCGCTTATAGTTTCGAAAAATATTTCCTTCTGAGTGGGTCCATCCTGTCCAATCTTAGAACGAAAAAGAATAGTGTACATGTGACGGTTTTTAGTAAAAACAGATTCGATCTCAGATGACCAATGTGCTAATGAGATACTTCCTATTGTATCTAGAGGCCACCCTGAAGGCAGTACAAAATGTCCTTTCCTGGTGTTCTACCCATTTCCAGAGACCCCGGTGATTTGCGGATCTTTTGAGCATTGTTCGTGTAAGAGATGTGGCAATTTGAGGAAACGTATGTAAAGGAGACGCGCCTGTCGAAATAAAATAGCGGTCGATTACATGTCCACTCTCAATCGAAATTCTTATCAGCGCTATCTTTCACCGTGCAAAGGGACAGCACTTGTAGGCAGCCCCCACCTTGTTCTAACGTTCAAGCGGCAATGGTGTTTCATGTTTTTCTTCCAAATTCACAAGGCCACCGACAGGCATTTTTCCTAGTAGCCGAACATATGAGATAAAGCAAAATATCGGCTAGACATTCTAATACATTCTCTTTTTAGGTTTACATGGTAATATGTATCAAAATGTAAAACAAAAGTTTGCTTTTAAAGCATTCGTTCAAGTGATTCATATAATGTTTTTAAAAATTATTGAACATTTTCAATTTCAAGTAAACAAAATCAATACGTGCGGTCCAAATTTCTGCTAAAGAAATAAAATTATCTTCGTAAAAAGCAGAATACAACTCAAAATACTAATATTGACCAGTTTCGAAGGCATAAAACCTACATCGTCAGATCACACAGAACCGCAACCTTCACTCGTACTCCCAGGAAAAAAGGGGGTCGACGATTGAATGGAGCTTATAGTACAAAATTCATTTTTTTTAAATATGGACAAGTTTGAAAACTAACGTAATTGTTCGGCAAATGAGGTTTTATTACCACACATCCTATCTCCCATGCCTAAGCAACTAATTATAATTATATATACGCCAAAAATATTAAATTCTACCCGAATAGGAATTAATATACTAAATTTGGATTTTCTACCTGCTCCAGTTTTCGGGTTATTCTAAAAAAATGAGTATATTCCTATGGCAGGCCCAGCACGAGCTAGCTGAATGAAGTTAAAGTCGAAAAAATGAAATATATCACAAAAGACAATAACATGCTAAACTTGGAATTTTTAGCTACTCCGGTTCTCGAGTTATTCATCAAACACGATCGCATTCCTAAGACGGACTCAAGACGGGCTAGTCCGATGAGGTTCAAATTATAAATTATCATAAACCCCAAAAGAAATTGATATACTAAATTTAGATTTTTTAGCTGCTCCGATTTACGAGTTATTCTCGAAAAATGAGTACATTATCACTATGTCGGGCCCAAGATGGGCAAGTCTCATAAGGTTCAAAATCCAAAGAAATAAAATATACCCCAAAAAACAATGATATACTAAATTTAGATGTTCTAGCTGCTACAGTTTTGGAGTTATTTTTAAGAAACGAGTACATTCTTTTTGTTGGGACCGGGACGTGCTAGCCCGATCAGGTTTTAAATCCAATGAGTTTAGACGTACCGCAAATGACAACGACATTCAAAACTTGAAACTTTTTGATACTCCGGCTTTAGAGTTATTTTTTCAAAAACGAATGCATTCTTTAGCGGATCCAAGACGGGCTAGCCCGACGAGGTTCAAAATTTAAATTAAAATCCGTCCAAACGGAAATGATATACTAAATTTACATATTTGAGCTATTCCGATTGATCGAGTTATTTTTTAAAAGCGAGTCAATTTCTATGACGGGCCCTAGACGGGCTAGTCCGATACGGTTCGAAATGCGATAAAATGTAATATACCCCAAAGGACAATGACATATTAAATTTATACATTCTAGATGCTCCGAATTTTTAGTTATTCTCAAAAAACGATATATTCCTTTTGTTGGGCTCAGGACGGGCTAGCCCGATAAGATTTTTTATCTAAAGAGTTAAAATATACAGCAAATGGCAAGGATATTCTAAACTTCGAAGTTTTAGATACACCTGCTCTTGAGTTATACTGCGAAAACGGGTGAGTTTCTCGGGCCTAAGACGGGCTAACCCGGTATGGTTCAAAATTGAAAGAATTAATATACACCTCAAAAGAAAACGATATATTAAATTTAGATTTCCAACGTTCTCTGATTTTCGAGTTATTTTCTAAAACCAGGTAAAGTCCTATGGCGGACCCAGGACGGGCTAGCCCGATAAGCTTCAAAATCGAAAAAATTGAAATGTACCACAAGAGGAAACGTCAGAACGAATTTCACGTTACTGTGATAAATGAACCTGATTATTCTGGACCTCAAAGGTTTGAACGAACACCAGATCAAGTTAAATAAAACTTTAAAAATACGAATATATCGCTAGCTCAATCTCTCTGAAAATCAAATGACTTTCTCTGTATACCACTTACAGTAATCACACCAAATTTCACACAAATTCTTCATTTATTTCGAAATATATCGGTCATTCTATTTGGAATAAATTCCCATTAGTTTCAATGTTAACTCCTCCACTTTAGACCGCTTATTCGAGACCAACGCCGTCTGGCGGAGGCGGCTTTTCAGGAAAATCTCCCAGCATTGGGAGGTATAGGCGGTCGGCACACTATTAGTTCTAGACACTATTGCTCCGTCTATGGTTCCTTCATTCACGGGGGTAAAATGATGGGGTCTCCCACATCTTCAGTTAAATGAGGCGACAGAACACTTCCCCTTTCCTTATCCAGAAGATCTACTTCCGAATTTTGTTTATTTTCTTTTTCCAACTTAGTTTCTACTGCAGAAAACATTTCCGGCTGGAGTGCATTACAGCATTTTTTGTCTTTTTGTACAGCAGCGGTTCTATTTCCCAATAAATATCGATGTGAATCTAATTTCTGGGCAAAAACGGCGGCTTTTGTCTTAATACTCCCGAATTCTCCGTTTATTTCTACTGTAACAAGAGGTAAACACGTACAATTCTCATCTAATGGCTTTTTAACAAACACAACCTCTCCTGTTAACATTGCAAGTGTGTTATATTTACGACACACGAGATCTATATTTGACCCTGTATCTCTGAGTATTGTCATTTTATGTCCATTGACGTAAGCCTTACACATATAAGGGGATGACCAATCTTCCTCCGCCTTATCACTTTGAATATGATTTATGGTTAAAACCTCGGGAATTGTTCTTTTCCGTTTAGGACTTTGAGGTGTCTCAGGTGATTTAAATTCCCACACTCGAAACAACGAGTTTCCTTACGTCTATCGAAGAAGTCATTCTTTTCATTACTTTGTCTTCCCGCACGTTGTTTATCCTCCGGATAATTACGTCTCCTATCTCTCTCATTACGAAATTGCTCAATTTTCCCTTCTTCCTAAAATCCACTTTTCATGGGTTTCTTTACAACCCTCCGGACATTATCAAAATCGTCTAATTTATCAGTTTAATCAGATGCGGAAGTGAATTTCGTCCATTGGTCTAAGAAGTATGGTTCCGAGCTTCGCTGCTAACTCTACGTTTTAACTGATCGGTGATCATTAAATCTTTTAACTTCTCAAAACTAACAATTTCTAAACCCTCTAACCATTCCTCAAAATAATTTTTTGACTCAAAAACAAAATCCTTCCACGCGCTATCCGATCGCCTTTGATATTGCGTAAATTTAACTCTAAATTTCTCGGGGATTAGTTTAAACCTTTGTAATAATATTTTCTTAACAAAATTGTAATCTTCAGTTTGCTCTCTCACAATGATTTGAACAATATCGATGGGCAGAAGTGCCATCCATCAAATGCGAAACCCATTCTGACTTTTCAATACCAACTCGCTTTGCTTGCCTTTCAAACATGACAAGTACAAGTTAATGACAAGTACAAGCTAATATCAATTAAATTGGGGTCAAATTTTTGGACTAATATTTGCAAGTCTAACTGAATTTTTTTATTTCCTTTTCTGAATTCCGTATTTCTTCTACAGTTGAAACTCTCAATTTTTCTAACTCAAATTCCATTTCCGCTTTGCGATTTTCTGCGGCTGTTTTTTCACGTCTAATTTCTGCTTCTAACTCTTCTTTCTCTACAGGAGTTTTAACAATGATCTCAAGAAGGACTTTAACAAATTCTTCGTCAGAGTTATCACTTTTAGTGATTATTGCTTTTAAATGCACTACCTTTAAATCTGAAGAGACAGTTTCTCCTAACTCAGATACCAATGAGAACAAATCCTCTTTCTTAACCTTTCCCCAAAACGACATTTTCCCCCTTTCAATTTAACAAATTGATACAAAATAAACAATTTCTACGTTGTACACACTGATTTCATACAATTAGAAGTAAACAACAAATGGCAATTGTATCAACAATTCGGCAGTATTGAAACTTTCAATGCTATTTTAAACTAAAACACCTTTCTTAAAGAACTACATACTCGATTATTATACATGAATTATATTAACTTCAAATTATTAAATTTTAATCATTCAATACAACTCTACTCTTCACAAATTAATAGCAAAAGCATAGCAAAATTCTTATCCTTTAAAATTTTAAGATTTTCATATTTAAGAGATGCATGTCAAACTAAACTAAAACTGACAATATACTCAAAATTCTATAAAAATTAACTACTGTCACTGCCTTTTGTAAAATCAAGGTACTCACCCCTTTTGAAGAAGTTGACCTCCACTATCTTTTGAAAGGTAAGAATTTTTGCAATGAATCTTTGGTACAAGAGTTCACAAATACAATTAGGATCAGGGCGATCCGCACAAGAAAACTGGAACCAGATGCTCCCACTTTTTATAAGAATGGTTTTCTTATCACAACACAGAACGCGCACGCTCCCACTTTTTATAAGAATGGTTTTCTACTAATCACAACACAGAACGCGCACCGAACTAATGCACACAAGTAAGCCTTTTCCACAGGACTTTGGAGATGGGTGCTCCCAATACAGAGGAACAGATATCTTCTCTTCACAACACGGATCTGGTGATCCAACCAGGGACTGGTGTCCAAAATAAAAACAGGAACAGGTGTCCTTTCTTTGTAAGGGATCTGGCGATCCACCACAGGGACTGATATCCACTTTAAATTAGGAACAGATGTCCTATAAGGATCCTGGCGATCCACATCAGCGCAACAGATTTACGCTTTGACCAACCGATTACTATCGATGACCACTTCAGAGACGGATGCCCACTTTAGATTAGGATCCTGGCGATCCAATTTAGGACAGATGTCCACTTTAGCATAGGATCCTGGCGATCCAATTCAGGACAGATGTCCACTTTAGCCTAGGAACAGTTGTTCCACACGGATCATGGCCCGGCCACACATTTAACTGCCATCAGCCTTTGGGTTGGCTGTGTGGTCTGGGCCTTCCACACGGATCATGGTGATCCTCATCAGCGTAACCGGGCTTACGCTCTGATCAGTCGATTTCCGATTACCGCCCACTTCCACAGCTCAATCATATGGTCACCCCTGCCACCATTTTTAATACGCTGTACCGTGGTAGCGTTGTAGTGCCGAGGAGCACACGAGGAACAGCAGATTCATTTTTTAAAATAAGACTTTAATGCATAAAAAAGAAATATTTACAACTATGTACAAATAGGAAATTGTAATTGTATATGCATTTTAAGCATCGGCTCTCGGCCGAACTTAGGTTCGTGAGCTGTAGAAGGTGAAGCGTCCAGCGCCGTGGAATTCTAAAATCAAACTCCTCTTTCCAAAAAGTGTTTTCTCTGCTCCCTCCGTTGGCAGGTCAGAGATCCCGGCTCTGCGGGACGGTTCCATCCGTCCGAAAAACGAAGCGCAGGCCAAAGATTCTCTTTCCCGGTGTCAGATTTCACGACTCCAGCACCACAGCTGTGAAAATCTAAACCTTCTCTTATACATGAATTTGGTCGACACTGGGCGTGTGGACGAGAAGAGTAGATTTGCCGCTCACGGCAGTTTTCGTAAGCACAAGCAGTTTTTTGAGCTAGTAACAGTACGTTACAGAACCCAATCTTAGCGAGAAAAATGACGTTCATAAATGATAACCTGTATTATACAGGAGTGGCGTATAAAATCCATGACCCTAAATTGAGGCTTCCAAATAATATCATCAACATCCCAAACAGATATCATGGAAGTTCCTCAGTTGGGTTGAAATCGCTTTTATCTCACTCTGCCGCATAGTCTATGGTAGGACATTGAAACACTTGAAGATGTTACACGCGAGAAACAAAGAGAATAATGAAGAGAGTAATGTGAAGAAAAGTTGACGTGAACGATCTTTTTGAGAACGTTCTTTCGTATTCGCATACTTTCGTATATTTTCGTTTTCGTGTAGTTCCTTTCATTAAAGTCCTGTAAAATGTTTGCAGCTTTTACTCTATCTATATGCACTGTTTCACTTTTGCCATTAACTTCAATTATGAAGTCTTTCCGCAATCGTTTAATAAACTTGTGCGGTCCTTGATATTGTGATTCTAGGGCACCTCGTCGAAAAAAAATGTTTAAATCTTTTGACACATATATAGAGGGTTTTCCGTGTTGCAAATATTTTGTTGCAAATTGGCCACATAGTCGGGGAGTCGTATGTTTGAAGTGGGTATAATATATTCACTATAATGTGGGTATAATATATTCACTATAATGTGGGTATAATATATAATATATAATTCACAAAAAATTGTCCAGGAAGCCGTAACTTTGTGCCGTATGTTAGCCCAATTCTTCTCTGTATACTGAGCGTAATCCGAGCAATGCCCAATTTGAATTGGACCAATTTGGTTCGTATCGAGTCTTAATGCGAACTTTAGTTACCGGCTTGTCGCTTGATATCTATAACTAAATCTGCACCCAGAATTGGTTTACTTACATCAGTAATTGTGAATATCTAGCGAAATTGAGACTGAATAACTTTGAACTACACGCAGCTATACCCCATCCATTTGCAACATAGAAGGAAACTGCACCCGATTTCAACCTATGCGAAACAAATGACCTAGGGATGCAAGAAACGTCACTACCACTATCTAAAAGAAAACTTTGTTTTCAATTATTGTCCGTAATCTATAATCTGCGACTTACTACCGGTTTTTCCAAAACCGTAGCCATTTCTGCTTGTTTTACTAGTTTTTTTCTATTTTTACATAAGTACATGGCGCAACGCATTTACGGGCTTAATATCAACCCCCGCCCCCCCCGGGACCAGTGAATATTTTATAAAATTAGTTATTTATGCTATAAAATGTTATAGGGAGTTTTCTCAAGTATAAGAGATATTGATTCTCTTATTAAAACTTGTCTCTTATTATTACTTGTTAAGCTTGATTGTTTAAGAAAGTTCCGCGAGTCGGTGCCTTGGCGTGGCCGGGGGGCCAAGTCTGACTCGACATCGAAAATACCACCGTCAGTGCTTGCGTTCCTTTCACAAACTTTAGTGACGGAAATTCAAGACTGACAGAGAGTTATGCTTCAGAAGAGATAAAAGTTAGAGTGTGATATGTTAGGTCGGGATGTAATAGAGTTTCCACAGTTAAATTCCGAGGTGGTAGACACCACAATAGATTGGGACGGATATCTCACGGAGGCATTAGAATGCCAAGAGAAAATAGTACAGGCTATGATTTCGAGAAAGGTCAATATTGGACATTATATTATCACAGCAGAAAGTGAGAGAAGAACTTAAGAGTCTTATTACTATTACTGTTAAACAACAAAGACATATTGTTACTGTTAGTTACAAACTAGAGGGAACGAAGATTAAACCCACCTATGCCAGAATAACAGCTCGTGGGGAAAGTAAACAGCTAACAGAGTTAAGGCCGAGAAATCTTTCAAGCAGTAAAAGGAGAACTACACATGTTGTAACTATCCTACTAAAAACTGAGCAAAGTTCTGATGAGACAAAGCGTAGATCCTCATAAGATTAAGGTTAAGGCGTAGCTTATAGATCCTCATAAGTCTGACTCGACATCGAAAATACCACCGTCAGTGCTTGCGTTCCTTTCACAAACTTCACGTTAATATTAAGGGAGTCAGAAAAATAAGGAAAGGTGGTATTATTGTGGAAACAGTTCAGGCAGAAGAACTGGATACGTTAAAGAATTTGTTGCACAAGATGGGCTGAAGAGCAGCTATATTATAGAAAAACCAAAGAAGAAATTGCCACAAATTATTATCTACGGAGTGGAACCGGGATATAGTAAGGAAGAGATCAGGGATAAATTTCTTACCCAAAACGGTCTCGATGAGGAAGAAACAACGTCAGAACATGATTTAAAGGGAATAGAGGCGATAATTGGATTGTCGATCCAGATACCTTTAATAAACTCATAGAAAGGAAAAAAGTTAAAATTGGGCTGGAATAGGTTGGACTGCAAAGAGTATATCAGACCTAATGTCTGTTATAAGTGCTGGAAATTTGATCATATAAGTAAATATTGCCCAAATCCTGAAATTTGTCTTCACTGTGGGAACAAAGACCACTGATCTAGTAGTTATAACTTTGATAAGTCTTGTCAAAACTGCGCTGAACATAATACTAAATTTAAAACCAAGTATTGATCATAGTCGTAACGATCGAATTTGTGAAATATATAAAAAAAGAAATCGTATTTGCTTCCACTAAAATTAATTATGGCAGTTAGACAAGGCATTGGGCTGATCGAGATAAACTTAAATCATGAACGTGCTGCTGACTATGCATTAGCGCAGGAAATGGTTTCTAATCATAGAGAAATCGCTCTAATAAATGAACCTTATTATTTTGAAGAGAATATTGTGGGATTTCCTAATAGGTATGATGTTATCTATAAAAGGGGGAAACCAGGATCCGGCATTAATAAAGGCTAAAGAAGTATCATTACTCTATACTGGTTAACACCAGGGATATTGTGGCTATTATACTTAGTTTAGGGAATGGGAAATTATAGTGGTTGCGGCTTATTGCCCGCCATCTGAAGATTTACGCGGATTTATAAATATACTGATACATTGATCAGCGCTAAATCACTTCAAGGTGCCTTGAGATGTGTTGAGATCGGTCTTAGGAAAAATAACCTTTGGAACGTTGACTGTTGCATGGAAGGCGAGTCAGGAGGAAATAGTGTGCCATAAGGTAAACGGAAATATGCTGAAGTTGACAATGTGGCAGGAAAAAACCGCAGAATTTCCCGGAATACGGAGCGGTGGAAATTAAATAAATGGAACGACATAGAAAAAGCTCAATTAGCTTTTCAAAATGGAATTGACTCGGTAAAAATTGTCATTACGAGCGAAAATGAAAAAATTTCAAATGCGAACCCAGTGGCGCTAAAAGAGGAATTGGACGAATATCTGGAAACGAGGAAAGTAGTTGGTGTCGAGGCTACGAGGAATGGAAACTTGGGAATAGTTGTTAACGCATGTGATAGTGCAGTTAGCCTACTAAAGAAAGCGCAAATATGCGGACGCTTGGTGACAACTCGTATAGTGGATAAAACAATAAGCAATAAGGTAATCATCCGGGACTTCGAAACCTCTGTATCGTTGGAGGAAATAGCAGAAGAACTTAATAACCAAGGCATAGCATGGAATGTAATCGTAAGATTCACTAAGCCTAAAAGCGATGAACAAATTCCAGTGATCTTATTACGGGAAATAGGGAAGACAGTAAGAGAACATCTTAAGATTGGATATAATCGATATAGAGTGATTCCCTACATAGAAAAACCTATAATTTGCCAAATCTGTTTAAACTTTAATCATACCAAACGGAATAGTACTGATAATCCCCTAAGTGTAGTGCATGTGGTGGAAAACATGAACTGACAGCCTGTGATTCGGAAACAAAAACCTGTTTTAGGTGTGGAAAAAGTGATTTGGCAACAAGTATACAGAAGTATACACGCTGTGAAGAAGGAAAAAGAGTCTCACCAAATAATAGAAAGAGGTAAAGAACCAAACATGTAGATAAACAGGAAATTGAGAAAAAGAGGAGTATGCAACAAATTGTAAAAAGTCAATCCCCCAGGGGGGAATACGAGTGGATAAAAAAATACAATGAGTACTTAGGAAAAATCCTAGTAGACATACAGAAAACTGTAGGAAAAATACAGAACTATTATATAGAAAAAGTAGAGAAACTAACCCAGCCCAACTCAAGACTGGAAAAGAGAATCCAAATTATAGAATCTAAACTTAGACAACTAGAAGAGGGAAAAAGAGTGCAACAGAGGGAAAGAGAGACAAGAGAGAGACTTAAAGAGGCAAGACAAGTGGAAAAAGAAAAAGAAGAACAGAGGGAAAGAGAAAGTGAGACTGAGCCAAAGGGCAGCAACATAGAATTGGTTTCAGTGGAGAGCAATACAGACGCAGAATCAGATAAGGAAGCGGAGGAAAGTGACACTGATATGGACGAAGAACAAACCTTTAAGAATGAAAAAATCTATGCGAATGAATTTTGGCAGAAAATAAAAGATGAAAATAAAAAAAATTGTACAACGTTTTGAAGAGGCACAGGTCGAGCTCATAGCAAGTTTTAAGAGATAGGATAAGAGACTGAGCTTCTCTCCTTTTTATTTGGTTTTTGAGTTGTGTGTAATTTCCCATTGACTTGGAGTGTGTTTCTTCATGCGAGCTTTTGTGTGTTCTCCCTGTGATTTGGTGTGGAGCAATAGGGATAATGCCGGTCTTCCCGCAGAGAACATCCCAAAGCCATTTCTCAGTCAGTCAGTCCATTGATCAGCAGGAACTATTATAAAGCAGTGATCATTAGTGGGGACTTTAACGCAAACTCCAATATTTGGGACCACGCAATACAGATACCAGAAGACAGGATGGAATGTATAAATAAGTTCGATCTAGAAGTCGTAAATAGCCTCTCTACGTATATAAGTACATTGGGAGAAAGCTGGATCGATATTTGTATCATAAGAAATATGTTGAAATTTTAGAGACTGTTACGGTTAGTGACTATAGGTATATGGTTTTTAATATGGCAGATACCTATGATTTTCAAAGTGGAGGAAAAAATGGAAAATAGCCTACTTAAATTGGGCAGATATAAAAGTTGCGATATCTGAGTTGACTACAGAACTGAGAACCCAAACTGTGATGAGTATAACAATTTATAAAAATATGTTGAAACTATTGAAAAGGAATTGGTGGAAATCTGTGCTAAGAACAAGCGGAAACAGATAAACAGGGGAATTGAAAATGCAATTTGGTGGAGTCCAAAATTGAACACAATTAGAAGCAAGTGAGAGCTCTTCGCAGGAGATGCCTCAAAACAAGGAGCAAAGAAACAAAGAGAAATAAAATGATGCTATTATACAAAAGGGAAGCATCAAGTTATAAGAAGATGATATTGCAGGCAAAACGCGATAGTTTTAAGGACTATATTGATAATAAAACGGTGAATAATGCTTTTGGCACTCATTATGACATCGCTAAGGGAAACAAGATCAATAATTTCATCTTGAAAAATGATGGAACGTATACATATGTGGAGGCATTTGAAGCAATATTGACCAATCATTTTCCAAATATTGTAGATCAAGTGCAGCAGATTAGATGGGAACCAAGTGAAAATATTGAGCTATTTACGGTTCATGAATTAGAAGTGACAATTGGGGAAATGAAACCCAATAAAGCTCCGGGTTTAAACGGGCTTACATTAGAGTTATTCTATGAGAATAAAGAATGGATGTTGAAAATTTTCAACAGTTGTCTTAAAAGAAGCATATTTTCATCTTGTTGGAAAGAGGCTAGAGTGATCCTCATACAAAAAGATGGAAAAGACCCACAATTGACTTCATCATATAGGCCCATATGCCTACTTTCTGTATTTGAAAAATATTGGATAAAATGATGACTAGAAAAATATATTACCATCTAGAATCAAAACAACTATTGTCATAAAGTCAGTGTGGTTTTAGAAGAGGAATGAGTACATTAGATGCTCTGAATAATATGATGAAATTTAGTAATATGCAGAGGAACAGCCAAAGAATGTGTGGCATTATATCGGTGGACATAAAAAATGCTTTTAATAGCGTTAAGTAGAGTGACGTGGTTTACTTACTTAAGTATTACCAGTTCCCAGGTTGTATCATAAGACTGGTGCAGGATTTTCTTAGGGACCATAAAATATATTTTGAAGGGAAGGAGAGAGAGTGATTCTTCAGGGGAGCGAGTGACTTCATCGAATGCAATGTGGGAATACCACAAGGCTCGAGTTCTAGACCGGTGTTCTGGCTTATTATGGTTAATAGATTCCTGGAGACCCATTTTAGTATTGACATTTTTAAAATACAGGTATTTGCAGATGATATATTGGCAATGGTTAGAGTACCCAAGATTGGGGGTAACTGGTACAAAGATCATAATTGGTACTGAGATTGGTACTGAGTTGTATTGAGGATTGGGCTAAATTGTATAGTCTTAGTGTCGACATAGAAAAATATGAAAATGACTCATATTCGTGTATTTAAATCGGGAGGATTGAGAATAAAATAAGTTACGAATTTCGAGTTTCTAGGATTACTTATTGATGTGAAGCTAACTTTCATCCCACATCTAAGAGAAGTAATGGAGAAAGTTGGTAGATTTCATAATGCTTATCTAGAATGTGTAGAGTGATTTGGGCGCAACTGTTAAAAAGCGTATTTACTTGGGAGCTACGGAGAAGCTCATTGGGTACGGAGTCCCAATTTGGTAAAAAAGACCAAATTAGAATGAATACTCAGCTCCGTACTACATGGATCTCATTGCAATCACCAAATGCTATAAAACTACAGCTACAAAGAGTGTGCAAGTTCTTGCAAGATGCCCACTCCTAGATATTAATTTCCGGTCTCGTTGGGGGACGGGGGAGAGATTTGGACTTGGTTGCGGGGTCGGGCCCTTCGACCAGAGATATAGGTAGACTGCGCATTGCTATTCAGAAGAGATTGAAAACATGACCACTGCATGTATCACGTGACTTATGGTCGAACACTCCCAGACTTGACAACTTATTGATTGCCGCGCTTGGCGCTATAAAATATTTTTTTTTTCACTGGAGTAAAACTGTGCTGAATACCTCTTACGTTTCGGATGTATTTCAAAATACATATTGGTTAGGTCCTAACTGATCAAGTTCTATTAATCACAGTAACATGAAATTTGGCATGTCGTTTTCTTTTGTGATATATTTTAATTTTCTAGCTAGAAGGTCCAAATTTAGTATTTCGTTGTTTTTTACGGTGCATATTGATTTCTTAGATTTTGAACCTTAGCGGGCTAGCCCGTTCAGGGCCCGCCATAGAAATATACTCATAATTCGGGAATAACTCGAGATCCGTTGTAAAATGATAATAACAAAGCCAATCTTCACTTTGTGTATTAAACACTTTGTATATTCCCTACTTTCACTTTGTGTATTCCCTTTTTGTTGCTTCCTATTTCTATCAAAACTCTGAGTTCGAGCTGAGCGTTCTGTATTTTTCTGACATATTTTATTGAATATTATTTTATTGAATATTATTTTATTGAATATTATTTTATTGAATATTATTTTATTGAATATTATTTTATTGAATATTACTTTATTGAATATTATTTTATTGAATATGAGTGCATATTCTAGATAACTCCTGCACCTGTTTAGTCAAATCTGAAATTCGCTTTTGTGATGTGGGTACCGTGCATCCTGATTAATACGGAAGGTAAATAAATGTCCTGACTGTAATCTGAATTTCAGCTAATTCGGGCAATTCTTCCATGCTTACTGACAAAATGGCCTGCATATTACTGAGTCCACACCTCTTTCAAAAATGCATCCTCTACCTGGTAATCATTGAATTCTCGTATTTCCCTTAGAAGGGATGAAGGTGGTCTACTAGCCAGTTCTAAATCCTATAAGAAAGTTTTTACCCTTTTTGCTTGCGACGCTATAAATTCTTTAATTAACCTAGTTTCCAATGCTTCATGCGGCGCCTCCACTGCAGGTCTGTACATCCAATCTGAAGCATGCGACAAAGTTTGAAGGTCCAAGGACGCCACTAATGTGTCAAATTTTGTTTGTTCAATCTTACTACCCGAAACTCGAAAATTGGCTTCCAGTTGCGCCAAATAAAACTCCCCATTATTAGGCCAAAACACTTTAACCGGCACCCTATCACACTCTAGCATACTTTCATTCTCTGCCATACTTACACTAGTCCCCAAATTATACTATCCCACAAATACAAATAGCTCAAAATACACATATCTCCAAATTCAAATAGCTCCAAATTCAAATTGCTCCAAATTCAAATAGCTCCAAATTCAAATAGCTCCAAACACACATACTATTTTCCGAATCACTAACCGAACTGTCAGAAGATGAGTGCGAGCAGGGGAGAGCCAGAAAACGTACCTCACCGAATTGTAGGTTTCTTCGCTGAGTCGCCATGTGTTCAAACGGGGCGCCACTTGGGGAGGTTTGAAGCGCTTGTAGATGCGATACTAACTCATTCTCCACAGCGGGGGTCTAGGTAATTTACTCACAAGGATTTAGGCCCATGAAACACAATTCAGGACTTATCTTTTATTTTAATAATGGTAAACATTAAATATACAAGAAATCATAACGAGTACATGCCAACTTGGCATACAAACATGCTAGCTCAGATAGCTATGCGAAACAGACATTCTGCAGACCTGTTGATTCAGGAATCCTTAGCAGAATCTGAATCTGGACTGAAATGTGGAAAGGTCAAGCCAAGAACCAAGACGCATCATATCGGGGTACCTGGGACCGAAGTCACTTACCCCCACATCGAATATAGCAATATGTCAACTTTGTGTGGATTTAACATATAGAGCTGATTTCCTTTGGCACTCCTGTTATCCAGCTAGCAGATCAGTTTTTTTTTTATCTGGATCGGCGCATGCGCAGAACTCTGTGTTGCGAGCGCCGCCTTAGCCTCTTCCAATGAGCGATTAATAATACTATTATCTTCTAAATTGCAGGTGGATTCTATCCCTTCCATCTCCGTCAAATGTTTATATTCTGACAGATAACGAACAAACACATCCATAATACTCTTCAATTTCAGTAACATTGAGTTATATGACAACCTTCATTTTTACTTTCTCATAGTATGTAATACAGAGTCTAAAATAAAAGACAACCCAATAAGTGGTTAAAAAGTCATTGATTAAAATCGCCTTATTATGACGTACACAATCCCATAGTCAAAGCGCTTTGGCTACGGGATTGTGTGCGATTTTAATAAATGACTTTTTAACCACTTAGGGGGTTGTCTTTGACTTTAGAGTTTATTGGTTGACGTGTTTAGCATGCTGTTTATATGGAGTTTTTACGAAACTTTTCGAATTCCACTATTTTTTGTGTCATGTCCGTCTGTATGGGATCCATTTCTTGCGTGCACAATCGCTGCCACACATATGTTTTGATAACTTTATATCTGGCTTTGCTATCAGAAGATCAAGGAAATGAAATTGAAAAAATCAAAAGAAATGGATTTGAAGTTTTATATTTATTTTCAACAGGGCATCATAAGACAAAATGTGTTGCAATGACCAAGTATCAATCCTCATTGCGAAAAATAGCCGCGATCCGATTGCGTGTCCATTTTCAAGTGCGGAATCAGCCGAAATATTTTTTCAGATCCTTTAAAGTGGAGGGCAACACGCCGTGGTGTTGCACTCACGGTACCGATTTTTCAAAATAAAGAGAATTGGAAAATTGGAAAAAAACAAACAAACCACAAGCTGTTTAAAAATGGAAAATCGACCACTTCCTTTTATGTAGTTGTGTTTTGTATTTTATTGTCATGCGTCGAACGTATTCTATAACACATATGCTACCTATTCAGGTCTAAAGCTGATTTCTCTTCTGTCTACAGATGAAAGAGAACCTGGGGGACCTGTTGCCGCCGCTGTACACCGACGCCGCGCTGCTCGGCTTCCTCAGAGGTACTTTGTACGAACTTTCCTCCCGCAAAATATCATTGTCAATAAGCTTCAAATCTTAAGACTGTGTTATTAATTTGTGTTCTTTCATTGGCAGCTCGATCCTTAAATGTGAAAGAAGCGGAGAAATTGCTGAAAATGGTAAGGCACTTTGATTTTTTTTGAATAAAATGATAGGAATGTTTGAAGCCGCCACTTGTGGTAAATCCTGTTTCTCGGAATATCCTTTAAAATCACTTCAATCGAACACCTATGGAATGGCTTTGCAAACTGTATTCATTCCTAATCTTCGACGATAAGAGCAATTAACTCCCAGTAGCTCAACGGTAGAGCGTCGGCTGGCCAGAAAGGAGATTCCCGTTTGGGGCAGCAAGGTTGCGACTCTGTAAGTTAGTGTAAAGATGTCGGAGGTCTGATAATGATCCTAATACGACTCGCATGGGTACAGTGGAGTCTGGAATTTGGAGCGTCGATTTCAAATGGAGAGGATAATGACCCGACCCCGTAGGATACTAACCTGGGTCAACATCGTAGTGGTAGGAGGCTAACCTGAGCTAAAAATAGCAAGAGGTGGTCAGCCAGATTGTCAGTTGCCTATCGGTATACTCCGAAGATAAGAGCTTGCAATTGCGTCCCAGTAGCTCAACGGTAGAGCGTCGACTGGCCAGATCCAAGGTTCGATTCCCGGTTGGCATTCTTTACAACTCTTTATTAGGATCATTTTAAGTGAACGAGCGACAATGTATCGTCCATGCAGGCAACCCTTGAATATAACAAGGTCGATTGGTTCGGTGTTGTGCATTCATCCAAATAGGATGCTCTTGTTAAAAATCGCGTTATTCGATGCCTCAGATACATAAATGGACATTCATTATTTATTTAAAGAGTAAAATAAAAAAATATTTTTAGGAAAACAATTTTTATGACCTACATAACGTTTCTTTAATCATCACCTAAAGGGCGAACTCTCTTTCTTCGAATGGGGGACTGTAATGGGCAAACTCGAGCAACGCACAAAGAACAAAATAATTGAGTGCAAGAGAACTAACGAACCCAAAGTCCAAAAGTCACTGCCCATAAGTTCCTTGCGCAGACGAAGGATCTCGAAACAGCTGGACGCTGGATTATTTTGTTCCCCAGTATTCTACTAGGAGCATGAGTTTGTTGACTGAAAGGAAATAGAGCACCAATATGGGCTGTGATTGGCTGTTATAGTAGGATGTTTATTATAATCTGAAATTGCTTTTAAAAATCATTTGTTGTAAATATTTTATATTTTAATGTATTTTATATTCATTCGCAACTGCTTTTAAAAATCACGTGTTGTCAATAGTTCGCTTTTTTATGTATTTTATAATATCTTTATACTTTGCACTGGGTTCTGTTACTGAGACTTTGTAGCTTGCATTGTTTTAAATAACTAACTAACTGAAATGTATTTATTTATTTTAAATAAATAAATACATGTATGCTTATTTACGTTGTCTTATCCTTCACACAACGCACTTATTCGACTGTTAAGATCGTGTCTCTTTATTTTCTAACTCGCTATACTCAATAACTTTCGCATGAAGGTGTTAATTAAATATACGTATGCAGTGATTTAAATTCGTCCTGCTGATGCCCTGACTTGAAATGATCCCATCAGACGTGATCACATCAGACGTGTTATGAACATGAACATGATGAACATGATGAATAAAGATGAATAAAGATAATGCTTGCTGACTCGAACGATTTGAGTCCAATCATTCTTCTTCGAATTATTATAGAGGAAACTTTAAAAAACGTTCATCGAAGTACGACGGTTGGCGCCATTTTTCAAGTACGTGAAATTTTTTGAACTTCCTCAGTTCTAAATCAGTTTCGATGCTGAAGTTCGAAACGGCACTTCAAGGGCATCCATTACATTATACGTCGGTTTTAGAAATATTTTATATCCTAGTCTAAGAATGCTTCGATTCTGGTCTCGCAATGACGAGAGTTGTTGTAAATACTGTTTTAAAATTTATTTTAATAAGGATTCAAAATGTAAAAGGAGATTTAACTCAAAATTTATAAACGGCCAATAGAATGATTTCTCTTTCAGTTTAAATCACTGTGAGAATTTGATACACCGAACTTAATAGTGCGAATTTTAATAACTTTCCGAATCCCAAACTATTGTATCAGTCCCTTTAAATGAACCTCATTTAGCGTCCAGCTCTAGGCTTGCTCATACTTAATAAAAAGTCCAATTTCTCTGAAAATGGTGTTATTGATTTCATTTGAAGCGTGAGAATTTAGCCTATTTTAAAAACATCCTTCCAAACAAAAATTTAGTTTGTGCGTCTATACGCAAGAAAATAACGATTGGAATTCTTTTTTGTTTATTTTAGGATGAAAATGTCAAAAAAATTCTTCGGTTTCACGAGTTCAAGCTTTCTGAAGTAAGTATCTTTGCATTCCAATATCAGTCCGAGAGCACGCATTTCAAAAACCAACGGGGCAAGACGTATGTGTGAACAAAAGTAATCTTTGTTTGTATGAAATGATGCTAGTATGATTATACAAAAATCAAGAACTAAGGCAGGAATAGCCCAGTATTTAGAACCAGAAAATCGCATCCATCCCCAAATCATTTTGTCTATAAGTGCTATAAATGCGCCCAAGAAATGATGAGTCATGGAAAGGAGGGTGTAGGGTCCCTACTGGATTCCGGTCTGAATCGGGCTGAGTCAGACTTGTACTCTGCTGTGCCTTAGGGCCAACAGAAGCTGCAATCTCGCTGTATGTCAATGGGTTCTGTCACTTTCTGGAACAAGTGGTGGATCGTTAAGCAAAATTGAGACTTAAACAAATGTATCCTTAAGTCATTGCGAAATTTTCCCAGTCGATCCGCGGCAGACGAAAACACTCTAGAGATGAAAAATGATTCTTGTTATTTACAAGTTACCTCCTTATGAGACACATTATAGAATAAAAAGACATCCATTATATTTTCTAAATGTGGAAAAATTGAAACATTTACCTTTAAAATGCTACAACTTCAAAATTAATTAAGCTGCAAATTTACTTTTTATGTTTTGTGTACAGGCCTCGCAAATGGCTTTACGAGGTCCGTTTTTTCGTAATGAGTCCCATCAAGTCCCTCTTTACATTCTCAGGTTCCTTTTCCCTCATTTTTGTTAGGAAAATATGTATTTTCCCTTTGACAGTCGAAGCTTTTGGGAACTGATGTGTGCTGATGAATTGTGGGAGTACACGTGTTGTTTACTTTTCTGTGACCAAACTTGTAGAATTGCAAACGAGGGGTTTGGGATTAGTTTTGTTTATCAAACTATAGTCTAGTCCTAATACGAAGTTTGAGATGCGTGAGTGAAGTATGCTGTTTACGTATACAATTCACTTGGATGCACATTTAAATGTTTTAAGTGTAATGTTTCTGTATATATTTTTATAAAACATAATTATCTTAATCATTATTCTGAAAAATTACCAATTGTTTTTCTAAATATTGCTATTTAATATCAAAATATCCTTATTCCGATTGTGTATATCTCTAGCAATATTTTGCAAAATTGCCATGGAATTCCATCAGTCCGCCTTCCCCGTGAAATCGACCCCCTACCGTCAATTTGAAATTTTGACCCCCCTCCCTCCGCCCCCAAGCACCTGAAAAAATTATAAGAATTCATCATCGAATTAAATAAACTTTTTGATGAAAATACAAGTTGCTTCTTTTAGCTGAAAATTCTGAGTAAGCCTCTACTTTGTGTTTTTTTAATCACATTTGAGGGGGCGGATTGACGGAATTCTACATGTTCCTTTTAATAAAAAATTCCCAATAATTGCCTTCCCCCCTACATTTTCCAAGATGCGTTTGAGGGTGCAGATCGACATAATTTTACAGTAATACAGAGATGCCAGCCATTAGGGATTTTCCGTAATTCTTACGAATTTCTGAACAAAATTACAGATTACGGAAAAGACCTGTAAAGTTACGGAAAACATTTATTCTTTTTATCTTTTCTTTCTTTTTTCATCCTTCTCCATTCTGTAGTTATTGCACATTAAATTGACTAAAATTTGCTTATTTTCATTATTTAGTTTATTATTCATGCTGTTTTTTTTTTCAATTATTTTAACACATTCAGTACGATTGCTCAATTCAGTGAATCCTCCTAGTCCTGGGAGTCCACAAGTATCCTTTTCCATCCATCTCCATCCTCTAAATATTAATCATTAGATTGACTAAACCAGTTTAGTTTCACATTTTGGTTAATTATTAAGATTAATTTTTTAATTATTCTCCCATATTAGTGGGATTACGTAATTCAGGTTATCTTGCAAAACAAGCAAAAATACCGAACTTTAACTACTATATTTTTCCATCTGTCTCCATACTGCAATTATAGCGCATTAAATTGACCAAACTTATTTATTTTCGTATTTTGGTTTATTTTTCATATTGATTTTTTAATTATTTTAACACATTCAGTACGATTGCGCAATTCAGTGAATTCGCGTGTAGTCCTGGGAGTCCACAAGTATTCTTTATCATCCATCTCCATTCTCTAAGTTATCATTAGATGGACTAATCTAGCTTACTTTCACATTTTGGTAATTATTAAAATTATTTAAAAAAAATTTTTTATATAAATAGTGCGATTGCACAATTCAATTTGCCCAGATGAATTTAAGTTTATCCAGAATAATTTAATATAATTTGTTGATGAAAACAATATTTCTTGTTGCCCATAATAATGCTGTGACAGAATTTATTTTTTGTTAGAAAATATGGGACTGAGTTTAAGCTAAATTTGAGTTATTATTAAATTATATTATTAGTTATTATTTGAGTTACTTATTAAATTTTTTTATTACTTTAAAAAATAAAGAATATGTCCAATGTTCTTTAAGTTTCGTGTTTTGGAAAGAAATTAATGAAGTCTGAGCTGGAGCAAACCAAAAAGAGAGTAAAAAACTAAATTTAGCTTAAACTAAGCATATTCTGTTTTCTTAAGGATTTGGAAATTTTTTTCTTGTCCGGTAAAGAAGACCCTATTCATATTATGTTTGTTTAGTAATTTAATTTCAACATTTCTTGATTTGTACGCTATGCTGGTTTACGACTAACATAAACACGTTGCACGGGATTGCCGAATGAGAAAATATTAAAAAGTAATTTAATATTCTCCTTTGCAAATTTAATACATTCAATTATATAAATTCAATAACTGTAATTGTTAATGAACACAACTGCTCCAGCTTTTTCAATGATAAATTTGTTCACAGCAAATAATTCCATTTATTAAAATTCCATTCAGTAAGTTCATATCTTCCATCTTTTTAAGTACCCTTTCTTGGGTAGTAGTACTCTGTCCTTTTCTAGTAGTACTCTGTCCTTTTCTAGTAGTACTCTGTCCTTTTCTAGTAGTACTCTGTCCTTTTCTAGTAGTACTCTGTCCTTTTCTAGTAGTACTCTGTCCTTTTCTAGTAGTACTCTGTCCTTTTCTAGTAGTACTCTGTCCTTTTCTAGTAGTACTCTGTCCTTTTCTAGTAGTACTCTGTCCTTTTCTAGTAGTACTCTGTCCTTTTCTAGTAGTACTCTGTCCTTTTCTAGTAGTACTCTGTCCTTTTCTAGTAGTACTCTGTCCTTTTCTAGTAGTACTCTGTCCTTTTCTAGTAGTACTCTGTCCTTTTCTAGTAGTACTCTGTCCTTTTCTAGTAGTACTCTGTCCTTTTCTAGTAGTACTCTGTCCTTTTCTAGTAGTACTCTGTCCTTTTCTAGTAGTACTCTGTCCTTTTCTAGTAGTACTCTGTCCTTTTCTAGTAGTACTCTGTCCTTTTCTAGTAGTACTCTGTCCTTTTCTAGTAGTACTCTGTCCTTTTCTAGTAGTACTCTGTCCTTTTCTAGTAGTACTCTGTCCTTTTCTAGTAGTACTCTGTCCTTTTCTAGTAGTACTCTGTCCTTTTCTAGTAGTACTCTGTCCTTTTCTAGTAGTACTCTGTCCTTTTCTAGTAGTACTCTGTCCTTTTCTAGTAGTACTCTGTCCTTTTCTAGTAGTACTCTGTCCTTTTCTAGTAGTACTCTGTCCTTTTCTAGTAGTACTCTGTCCTTTTCTAGTAGTACTCTGTCCTTTTCTAGTAGTACTCTGTCCTTTTCTAGTAGTACTCTGTCCTTTTCTAGTAGTACTCTGTCCTTTTCTAGTAGTACTCTGTCCTTTTCTAGTAGTACTCTGTCCTTTTCTAGTAGTACTCTGTCCTTTTCTAGTAGTACTCTGTCCTTTTCTAGTAGTACTCTGTCCTTTTCTAGTAGTACTCTGTCCTTTTCTAGTAGTACTCTGTCCTTTTCTAGTAGTACTCTGTCCTTTTCTAGTAGTACTCTGTCCTTTTCTAGTAGTACTCTGTCCTTTTCTAGTAGTACTCTGTCCTTTTCTAGTAGTACTCTGTCCTTTTCTAGTAGTACTCTGTCCTTTTCTAGTAGTACTCTGTCCTTTTCTAGTAGTACTCTGTCCTTTTCTAGTAGTACTCTGTCCTTTTCTAGTAGTACTCTGTCCTTTTCTAGTAGTACTCTGTCCTTTTCTAGTAGTACTCTGTCCTTTTCTAGTAGTACTCTGTCCTTTTCTAGTAGTACTCTGTCCTTTTCTAGTAGTACTCTGTCCTTTTCTAGTAGTACTCTGTCCTTTTCTAGTAGTACTCTGTCCTTTTCTAGTAGTACTCTGTCCTTTTCTAGTAGTACTCTGTCCTTTTCTAGTAGTACTCTGTCCTTTTCTAGTAGTACTCTGTCCTTTTCTAGTAGTACTCTGTCCTTTTCTAGTAGTACTCTGTCCTTTTCTAGTAGTACTCTGTCCTTTTCTAGTAGTACTCTGTCCTTTTCTAGTAGTACTCTGTCCTTTTCTAGTAGTACTCTGTCCTTTTCTAGTAGTACTCTGTCCTTTTCTAGTAGTACTCTGTCCTTTTCTAGTAGTACTCTGTCCTTTTCTAGTAGTACTCTGTCCTTTTCTAGTAGTACTCTGTCCTTTTCTAGTAGTACTCTGTCCTTTTCTAGTAGTACTCTGTCCTTTTCTAGTAGTACTCTGTCCTTTTCTAGTAGTACTCTGTCCTTTTCTAGTAGTACTCTGTCCTTTTCTAGTAGTACTCTGTCCTTTTCTAGTAGTACTCTGTCCTTTTCTAGTAGTACTCTGTCCTTTTCTAGTAGTACTCTGTCCTTTTCTAGTAGTACTCTGTCCTTTTCTAGTAGTACTCTGTCCTTTTCTAGTAGTACTCTGTCCTTTTCTAGTAGTACTCTGTCCTTTTCTAGTAGTACTCTGTCCTTTTCTAGTAGTACTCTGTCCTTTTCTAGTAGTACTCTGTCCTTTTCTAGTAGTACTCTGTCCTTTTCTAGTAGTACTCTGTCCTTTTCTAGTAGTACTCTGTCCTTTTCTAGTAGTACTCTGTCCTTTTCTAGTAGTACTCTGTCCTTTTCTAGTAGTACTCTGTCCTTTTCTAGTAGTACTCTGTCCTTTTCTAGTAGTACTCTGTCCTTTTCTAGTAGTACTCTGTCCTTTTCTAGTAGTACTCTGTCCTTTTCTAGTAGTACTCTGTCCTTTTCTAGTAGTACTCTGTCCTTTTCTAGTAGTACTCTGTCCTTTTCTAGTAGTACTCTGTCCTTTTCTAGTAGTACTCTGTCCTTTTCTAGTAGTACTCTGTCCTTTTCTAGTAGTACTCTGTCCTTTTCTAGTAGTACTCTGTCCTTTTCTAGTAGTACTCTGTCCTTTTCTAGTAGTACTCTGTCCTTTTCTAGTAGTACTCTGTCCTTTTCTAGTAGTACTCTGTCCTTTTCTAGTAGTACTCTGTCCTTTTCTAGTAGTACTCTGTCCTTTTCTAGTAGTACTCTGTCCTTTTCTAGTAGTACTCTGTCCTTTTCTAGTAGTACTCTGTCCTTTTCTAGTAGTACTCTGTCCTTTTCTAGTAGTACTCTGTCCTTTTCTAGTAGTACTCTGTCCTTTTCTAGTAGTACTCTGTCCTTTTCTAGTAGTACTCTGTCCTTTTCTAGTAGTACTCTGTCCTTTTCTAGTAGTACTCTGTCCTTTTCTAGTAGTACTCTGTCCTTTTCTAGTAGTACTCTGTCCTTTTCTAGTAGTACTCTGTCCTTTTCTAGTAGTACTCTGTCCTTTTCTAGTAGTACTCTGTCCTTTTCTAGTAGTACTCTGTCCTTTTCTAGTAGTACTCTGTCCTTTTCTAGTAGTACTCTGTCCTTTTCTAGTAGTACTCTGTCCTTTTCTAGTAGTACTCTGTCCTTTTTTAATTCCTGGAAAAATTGTGGATGCAATCATCCGTATAATATATCATCCATTCTTTTTTTTTTTCTGATGGTCTCATTTGGGTCCTTTTTTTTCTGTTAAAAATGGTCCCATTTTTCTTAGTAACAATAAAAATGTGTTATAAATCCCTGTGTGTATCATTATAGCTTCGGCTATGAAAGTATGCATTGCTATTTTTAATAGTGTTTTCCAAAAATTGTTACAATAAATTTGTATTTATCACATAAAAATCCTGTCGAAAAGTACATATTTTTTAGATATATTAATAGTTTTCAAAATTATAATGTTGCAATTTGTAAAAAAAAAAAAAAACGCATACAGTCATAGTGCGTGTTCTAATCATTATAAATATACCAAAACATTTCTGATATTGAAAATGAAGCCTTAGCAGAATAAAATAATAAATGTGAAATTTATATCCTGAGAAAAGGTCAAACAAAGTTTTCATTTCATTCCGAGAATTATGAAATAACCCTTTCGAAAAACACTTTAGTTGAAGGTCTAAATATAGAATTTCGCGAAGTGGCGTTTAAGAACTCTCCATTTCTGCAGCTTAAGCATCTGTGTGTTATGTTGGCATTCCATTGAAACAAAAACTGTTTCTTGTGTTCCAGATCATGTCCAGGTGCAGTGTTTCCGGAATCATTGGATGCGACAAGGAGGGATCTCTGGTCCGCGTCATCAACTGCGGAAAGGCCGACATTAAAGGTGGGTATGGCCTTCATATACAGAATCCCATTAGTACAGTAAATACGCCACCTCTTCCCGAGGTCTGTTGCCGTGCAGTTACATGTGGGATGATGGTGTAGTCAAAAAATGGCAAACAAAAGCCAGAGACGCCAAAAAGAAGAAACACCCTAGAACTAATTAACGCTTGATATTTGAGGCGTGGATATTTATTGGAATGATAACGCCTTGGTTTTTCCTTTCATGCACTTCATTACGATCCCTATAATGTAGAGTATTGGAATCGTGTCGAAAATCGCACCTCGAGTTTTCGACGGATCGACACGTTTTGGGATCTCTACAACACGAAATCACTATTTTTAGTGCGTCTGTCTATAAAACGTATGTATCCACTCTAACTCAAAAACTACTTGATAATCTTTTATAGGTTGCCCTGGTGCTGATTCTATTTGGGTTCGATTCGTAATAAAAGAACTTTCTTTTGTTTGCGAAATGGTACGCAGAAATTTTATGTATCCTCCAGCTCAAAATTCAATTGATAGAATTTCACAGAATTTAGTAGAGAAGTCATTTGTCGTTTGCCCTCGTGCTGATTCGATTTTGGTACGATTTCGGGAACAAACCTGTCCCGCAAAAACCGTCTAAATCTAAAATAAAAGACTACGTATGTACTCATGAAATGTCTGTTTTCCACGTCATTTTTGACAATGAAAACAATTAAACCCACCCCGTCACTCTAGGAATAGTAGAGTTTGTTCGCACACTTGCTACGTTACTTTGAAAATGCGTCCAGTTCTTAAATGGAAGGCTCTATTCACTGTCTCTTCCAATCATGAAATTTGTGCCACTTTGCGCCATTAAACTCTATTTAATTTAAGAAATGAAGATGAAATGAATTGGAGTCTGAGGGGAAAGTATTTTTCATACTTTTATATTTATACGTATTAAACGCTTTATACGTATTAAGAGCTTGCAGTTCCGCCCCAGTAGCTTAACGGTAGAGCGTCGACTGGCCGGTGCGAAGATTCGTGGTTAGATTCCCTGTTGGGGCTGTAATAACCTTGGTACTGACAATGGTGGCGCAGCGATTCTCTGTGGACTGTAGGGAGAAAAGAAGAGTTCTAGACCAATGCGGAGCGATACTTTAACATGGCTTTGCATGCGGAATCGTGCGGAGATGCGGAGCTATCCTTTTAACATGGGGTTTCTGTTCTGACAGTCAGGCTGCTCTTATGGCTCTTGGGAAGTTCACTATGACATCTTCCCCTGTTTGGGAATGCCATAATGCACTATGTGAAATTGCTAGCAATAACAATGTCATTCTTTACTGGGTGCCTGGTCATTCGGGCATTCCTGGCAATGAGTTGGCAGATGAACTTGCTAGGAAAGGCTCAAGTACCCCTTTTGTGGGCCCTGAGCCGGCCTTGGGAATCCCCAATGACCTTGTAAGAAGAACTGTCTATGACATCTTCAGGAAGCTTCAATGCAAGAACTGGCGTAATACTAAGGGACAAAGGCAAGCGAAAATTCTCAACTGCAATTGCCCCAGTACACGTCAAAAAGAACTTTTCAAGCTCAACAGAACTGGCATCAGAAGGGCTGTTGGGCTCCTTACTGGGCACTGCACCCTCAAGAGACACCTTAACATTATGGGTATCACTAAAGATTCGCTTTGCAGAGGCTGCAATTACAGCGAAGAAACTGCTGCTCACATTCTCTGTGAATGTGAGGCTTATTCTGCTCACAGATTCGAACACATTGGTCGTCATGTGATTGAACCGTGGGAGCTGAACGACATTCCTGTCAAGTGCCTGCTTACTTTTGCATCGGCTGCTGGTCTCTTTTCTTAGAGATCTTTCTCTTTTGGGGTAGTACAATAGACCTCTGGTCGATGTGCTGGGCTCTTCTGGAGCCACCCATCTTCATTTCATTTCAACATGGGGTTTGCGTGCGGAGCTATACTTTAACATGGGATGCTTCTTCTCGGTTGTTGGGAAGTGAGGGGTGCGTTATCAGTTAGTTCGGAAGAAGATTTTGAGATATGTCTGCGATGATACATGCTACCGCAATAATTAGTATTATATGTTATTTTGTTTGTAATTTTAAAAATCTGATGCAGACAACACATGACTTTCCCTGTAGACTCATATTCACGTTCTCTTTATTTCTTCAGTAATTCATTCAATTGAGTTTAATGGCACAAATCGCGGTTAACGGCAATCGGCGTCAGTACCTTTTGCCTATTCCTGCATTGTATAAATTCCAATCGTTGATAACGTTATTTGCGTGGTTTTCCCACACATTACAACAGGACTAGTTGCCCTTTCTGGTAGGTCGGACGGTCTGGGTCTCAAACAAACAGGACTGGTTGGCACCGCCGATCGCTGATAACGCTAATCGTTGGCGCAGCTGATAACTATAACCGCTAATTGGCGATAACTCTAATCACCAATAGCGCCAATTGGCGATATTACTTTATATTACGTAGTAAACTATACATTTTGCAAGGACATGCGAGCTGAACACACTCTCTCTTAACGTATAATAAGGGAAACAGGGCTGTTTAGTAGGCTATCGATATTTTACTTGCAAAACATTTTATAACTGTTATCTTTATTTTAAGTATTATCTATGAATACCATTTTAATAAGTTCACATGTAAAACAAGGTTTATTGCAAGGGCGTGCTAGCCGAACATCCTCATTCTCAGCGTTATTGGGGGAAACAAGGCTGTTTAATAGTCTATTTATGATATTATACATGCAAAACTTATTTTATGTTTCATCTTTACTTTAAGTGTTATCATTGAATATCATTTTAATAAGACCATACGTAAAGCAAGATCTAGGCATCAACGTTAGGTACAATATATATTTTGGACTTTAATTTACTTCCACAATAAAAGTATTTCACCGAGTATTTAGATTACATGCAAGTTAAATGTTATAGCTATTAAACATTAAGCTTTTAAATTAACAGTTAGGTATAATTTACTCTTCGAATGGTAGCTTGACAACATTTGCAATGATTTTGATTGTGATTACTTAGTGATTTTGCGTGGAATAACTTTTAGCTTTCAAAACTTTTACACATCTTTTAGACATGTGTTAATACTAGATGTGTCTGCATTTATGATACCGTTCTAATATGTCTTATGTGCGAAGAAAGGTCATAAAGTGTGTTTTTATACAGTGAATAATTTAAATTCAAATAATTTTGATTTTAAGCGTACTGAAACATACGAAATTTTTTGCGGTGAAGACATATTTTATAAAATGAACTATGATTTACTTTTGATGTTTCTCATGCTATACTTGAAGGAAAGTAAAATGCATTTTACATATATTTTAAACAAATACACCCAAATTTTGATTTTATACATACCAAAACTTACACGATATTTTGCACAGCGAAGATATGCTTCACAAAATAGGTTATTTTTTACTAGGTTCCCCATTTTCTATGGAAGACTTTAATATGCGTTTTTTTTAACTATGTATTTGGGATATTTTGGAATAAATTAGTTGTTGGGCATACCAAATCTTACATGCTTTTGCACTATGAAGACATTATTTACGAAAACGGATTCTTATTTATACTAGATGTTCTCATATTAAGGTATTAAAATACATTTTCGTTTTCATTAAAGACAGGATATTTTGGAGTGTTATATTTTATGCATTTTGAGATTTATACGATATTTTTGCTTGACGGCGATTTTCTTTATAAAATGAGTTATTATTTATAGTGAATGTTTCATAATTTACTATTTGGAAGCCATTATATTGTGTTTCGCATAGTATTCAATATAATTCAGAATGGAATAATTTAGATCTTGTGCATGCTAAGATACATAAACGACACTTATGCATGGTAAGGACCGCACATACGCATACACACTGCGCATATGCGGCACTTTACATATGGTAAAGACTGCATTTATAGAATGGATTATTTATACTGTTTGTTTCCCCATTTAGTCATTAAAATACGTTTTTACATATCATTAATACGGAATAACTTAGATTTTATACAACCAATAACATTTTTTTTTTATTTTCACACGTCGAAGGCTTATTTTATTGAGCGAAGTATTCTTTATACCACATATTTCTACATTTACTACATATTATCAAATGCAATTTGAATAGTTCGATTGATGTAGGTTAACTTAAATGTATATCTTCTATTCCGACAGTTCAAAGAGATACCTTATACCTACTGGTTGATTGAACAAACTTGGATATATGCAAACTAAGACATTATTTTTACCTCTAAGATTGGCTTTATAGGATCTGGTGTAATTTATTGCGTGTAATAATGCACTTGAACCTTCTTTTCATCTATGTTTTCCCGATAAATACTCCATTGAAAGACATGCTGAAAGACGCGTTTTTAAGCTAGACATTTTATAAATTAGACTTCAATATCTCAGCACTCTGTGATTATTTTATACACAGAAACTAGTGTAACCGAAGGTGTAATGTTTACATTTAACACATTTTACAAATTACAAACTGCTTTGTATTGCGAAATAAATGAGATTATGCTATACACACACACACACATGTCCTTTTACCAAACCCTTACACGCCTCGGTTTCTTGAATACTTAGACGAGAGATTCACCTCATGGATTTTGATAAGCGCTTTAAGCAATAGTTTCTTGAACACATTAGGTTAACTTAGATGAACTTTGAAAAGTGCCGGCCGCCCAAATTGCTGCTCTCAGTCTTCGGATGAGTCGGTCGGCCTGGGCTTTCAAACTTTGAAAAGTGTTTCAAACATTATTCGTTGTTAATAACAATTTGCGTTAATTTGATTTTATGAAATATAAATTATAAGACACGTTCCATACAATTTATTCTTATTTCACCACTCATACTATACGCATTAGGTCTACGGAAGGAATTATTTTTATTTATTTATAAATATTTTCAAAGTTTGCCGAATTGTCCTAAACCACAATACAGATTTTATTGACTCACTACGTTATGTTAACAAGTCGGACTGCATACAAAATATGCTTTCTAAGGAAATACATACACATGCTTACTCGAAGGTCAAAGTCATGTTTAAGAAGTCAACATTTGCTTAACAAGATTATACTAAAGAACCACACAGTCTATACTTTAGGTTACAAGAACTATATAAGACTTTACGCTTTCACGCCCCTGAAACTTGTAAAAGTAACGAATGATTTCACATATACAGGTACTAACACATTAGATGCATTTGCCTAAGAGTCTTAGCAATAAAAAAATAAACATATACTAACACGAGAACCCAAACATAAGAAATATTAGAAAAATCACCGTATTTCTATTATAAAAGTACATTGCATAATAATACTGTGATGAACTAAAATAAAGTTTAAATTTAAGAGCGAATGTGAACAAAATCACCAATATATAACGAAATCAAAGATTTATAAACTCTGTTACATTTACAGAAATATACTGAATTTGCATATATTATTAGACATTTACGCATTAAAAAAGATAAGGTATTGTTGAGTGCAATGGCATTTTAGTTTAAATGCACACATTAAGTTTTGAAGCATCACAGAATCAGTCTTTTTTTCTCTCACAAAATCAAAAACTTCTTATACTTTTCAAACTTTTTGGGCGACATTCCTCTAAATTCGTCGCCAAAATCTCGCGTATGGACGTAGAAATGGACTAGTTATGGACGGAGAAATAACTTATTCTTACAGCGGAAAATTGACTATAGGCGTTCAAATACAAAAGTATTACTCAAAGTATATTTTCTCGTGAATGGAACGAGTTAGATCCACGAGAATGATGTCACCCAATTTATCGCATGGTATTACATATGAAAAGTGACCATGTTACTTAACAGTTAATATATTTTTTTTCAATTTATGGGACTTTTTGATAAATTTATTTGAAAAATGTGCAATATCACGAGAACGGTTCATCTAGCTTTCTAAAGTTTATGTCAATCGTTTTCTAAGTAAAGATTACATAAGAAATGTCTATTTGCGTAACTTTATTAAAAGTTTTGATTTTTTGATGATTTTTTCAAAATTTCAGTCGAAAATTTAGAGGAGGGAGGGTTAACATTCGATTGCGTTTTAAAACAATAGGCTTCCAGTATTCACGGATTATGATTTTCGTAACAAATTTCATTCGAATCGTTCCATTCGTTCGTGAGATATTGTCTCCACAGACTCACTGACTGGCACACACACACACACATACTTTCACACACACACGCGCGCGAAAGCACACACACACACAGACATCACTTCACATATGTTCGATTCGTGGTCAGGGATGCGTGAAACGTGTTCTCCCGTCGAAAACTCGAATTCGAATTTTCGACCCCTTCACAAAACGCACCTTATAAATTATGTATATAAGGAAGGTAATAATTATGGCTGGTACATTGTGAACTTAAATTCAATTTAATGAATTATTGAAGAAACAAAGAGAATGTGAATGTGAGTCTACAGGGAATGCCATGTGCTGCCCACATATTTTTTTATTTTGATTCTAGTAACGTGGGCTGACAATCTGAATTGCATTAAAATACTTGAGCATCTATTAATACTTAGAGCCTGTGTTTACTTATCGTGTTCGTTGAACTTTCAGCTGAAGAGAGATTATTTACACATTTATAAGAAATTGATTTTAACGCCATTTCCAATCATGGAGCACGCAGTGAACAAACTACGATCGATGATCCGGGTGTAAATCCAAAATAAATGAAAGTTTCAAGGAAACGCCTTCGAAAATAGAAATTTCAATTAAAATTGGTTTTACAGCTCGATTAAAATATCACGAAGTACTTAATTTGATCTTTTAAAATTATAAAAAAAACTTCAAAACAGAAAAGACAGCAATAATATATAAGTAAAAAAATCTGATGTGGGCAGCACATGATTTTTATTATATAATGCAGTGCATTTACTACTTTTACAGTAAAAAATAGGTTATTCCTATAATAGATACTTATATTATTTAAAAGATATTGAATTTTCGTCAATGAGTCGTCATTTTCATTGATTTAGCGTCATTTTTATCTATTTAGCGATATTTTCGTTAATTTGACAACATTTAAAAGCCGCGAAGTTGGCGACATTCCGCCAAATTCATCGCCAAAATCTCGCCAAGCGTTATGGACGGAGAAATAGGTTATTCTCATAGCAGATAAATGACTATTGGCGTTCAAATACAAAATCATTACTCAAAATATCTTTTCTCGTGAATGGAACAAGCTAGATCCACGAGAATGATATCATCGTTTTTAAAGGTCAAATTATATAAGAAGTGTTTATTTGAGTAAGTTTAGTAAAGGTTTTGCTTTTTCGATGATTTTTTTCTAAATTTCACTCGAAAATTTAATGGGGTTCTAAACATTCGATTGTGTTTTAAAACAAAAGGCTTCCAGTAGTCAAGGATTGTAATTCTTGTACCAAATTCCATTCTAATTGCTCCATTCGTTCGTGAAATATCGTCTCCAGAGGCACACACACACACACACACACCACACACACACACACACACAGGCGCGCGCGCGCACACACACAACAAACATCACCTCAAAATTGTTCGATTCGTCTACGGGGATGCTTGAAATGTGCTCTTCCGTCGAAACATACATTATAGTATGTGTATAAAGAAAGTAATATATATTTTAAAAAATTCCATTGATATTGAATCTGATATGTTAAAAGAAATTTTCGAGAAGGCGTGTACAATAAAAAAGGGGAAAATGTTAGTCAGAATAGTCAGTATGACGAACAAATTATAAAATCAGGCCGAATTGTTTTCTTGATAAACTTGGGTAAAGAATCAAATCGAAAACTTTTCTGATGAAGCTTGTTACTCTCTTATTATGTTGGATTGGACTGCGTATTATTGCGATCAATTGAAAATATCATTGACACGAAATTGTTTCATACACAAATGAAAGATTCTGAACAGAGAGTTACGTTTTAAAATTGATTTCGAAACACTGAAAGCAGTGGCGGGATAACCTAGTGGTTAAGGCGCGGGGATTGCACTAGTAGAATCCCAGTTCTGTCCTAACTATCCCAGTATTTACGTGGAATACGAACACGTTATATCTGTGCATACGAAAGACCGTCCGAGAGGTTGGTGGCAGATGAAGGAAGATCGTCGTAGTACACTGTAGCTGTACTTACACCTACGACTGTAAATGTATCCTACACCTACGGCTGTAGATGTCGCCCACATTGGATTCCGGTCTGAAATGTGTGACACCGTTACGTTCGGCTAAACAGGTACCTTACATCTTCGGGTAGGTTGGATGATCTGTGTCGATATAAAAAAATCTGATGTGGGCAGCACATGACTTTAGCTGCAGCCTCATTTTCTCGTTTTCAATAACTCATCAATGTTCATCATATACTCATCTTTCAATCACTCGTTCGCAATAACTCATTAAATTGAGTTTAAATGTCTAAATAACACACATAATTATTTTAAATTACACTGAATGTGCACTTTTAATTCAGTTTTCGTTTTCATTTGACAACTGGACTTATTTTCAAAGGTGCCGTGGAGACATTGCAAAAAAAAAAAAAAAAAAAAATAATAATAATAATAATTTTATATATATATATATATCGAGAACAGTTAGTCCTAGAGTAATGGTGCTGGCTTTATTCTATTTGTGGTCAAAATATATGTATAAAATAAGCATTTAATTGATATATTTGAGCATGCGTAATCTTTCATTTTTAGATTAAACGAATGTTGCAAAAGAAAGAAAAAAAAAGGACAAGTTCGTTGTTTTCGAATCGTACCAAAATTTAATCAGCACCAAGTCAACCTACAAGTGATTTACCTGCCAATTTCAGTGAAATTTGGTTTTTTAGTTAGACTAGATAATTTTTGCGGGCTATTTTACAAAAAAAAAAAAAAAAGGAAAAGCAGGTTCTTTTAACTTGAACCGTACCAAAATCAAGTCAGAACCAGTGTCGTCCGCAAGGGACACAATTTTATAACATTCAGGCAATTACATTCTCAGTTAGAGTGAATACCATTTCTTCAGAGACAGACACACATACACACAGACGTCATGCTAAAAATAGTTTTTCGTGTTCTAGAGGTTCCAGAACGTGTAGATCTGTCGAAAACTCGAGTTGCGATTTTCGGTACTATTCCAATACTTTCTGTAAACATTACAATGCATTGCAGGTTAATTCAATTTATTTTAAACTTATTGCAAAAACACACATTTTTGTTGTTTTTTAACTTTTTTGTAACTTTTTGAGAAAAAACGCTAAAAATGACACACGTTTAAAAATCTATGTTATTTCCCTTCATCATGCGAGATTCTCGCAGTTAAGTATTCGTAACCACCTTTAACATACGAATAGGGAAAGCACTCTTTTCTTAGAAGGCGGAGGGATACTGTAAGAATGATGGTCGGGGTATGCCTTTGGCATACCCATTTACATACCTCTTGGCATGCTCGTGGCATATCTTTGACATGCACCTAACATACCTTTGGCAGAGGGATATTCATTACTTATTTAATTAACCTAACTCATTTAAAAAAATGAACAAAAAATTCCATTAAGGGAGAAAATTGCCAAGTTTTAATTCCACTTTCTGCCGCTAGGGGGCGCTGATGACACTTCAACAGCCTTCTCAACTGTTGCCACCCCCAAAAAAGTTTCTCCCCCATTTAGAAAAAATCTGAAGTTTCATCCTTGATAGTTCCACTTTCCGCCGCTAGGAGGCGCTGATGGCACTGCACAGCCTTTGCAGCTCTTGCTACCCCCAAAAAAGTTTCTTCCGTACTTAGAAAAAATCTCATTTAAAAATTATTTCCCCCTAAACCCTCGTACAAGACTACGAAATCGTTGCCACCCGTAAAAAAGTTTCTCAAAAATTTCCTCCCTTTTACACCCCCCCCCCCCTCCAGATCACGGAATTCACGATACAAGCCATTGCACAGCTTTGCACAGCATTGTACTGCTTTCGCAGCAGAACTCCCATGTTTTCCCTACTGTCATTTATAAAACGCTTTCACGTGCCCGTTCTTAAGCTATTTAATATTTTTGATCTAAAATGTAAATTAAACTCACTATTACTTTATTCAAAATTATTAGAAATTCTCATTAGCCTGTCTTGAAATTTTAAAAACATTTTTTTTTTTTTTACAAGGAACTCACTATCTTCTGCGATCAGCAAAGTGGACTTGATTTATCTGTTAAATGATTCGCTTTCGTGTTTTCTGATTCAGAGGATTTGAGTTTCAACCCCGGGGCAAGTTGCCCTTCGCATGTGTGTTTTCAGATTTTGAATTAACCTGCATTGCATTGTAATGTTTACAGTATGTATTGGAATAGTACCGAAAATCGACAGATCTACACGTTCTGGAACCTCTAGAACACGAAAAACTATTTTTAGCATGACGTCTGTGTGTATGTGTGTGTCTGTCTCTGAAGGAACGGTATTCACTCTAACTGAGATAGTAATTGCCTGAATGTCATAAAATTGTGTCCCCTGCGGACGACATTGGTTCTGACTTGATTTTGGTACGGTTCAAGTTAAAAGAACCTGCTTTTCCTTTTTTTTTTTTTTTTTTTTTTTTTTTGTAAAATAGCCCGCAAAAATTATCTTGTCTAACTAAAAAACCAAATTTCACATTTCACTGAAATTGGTAGGTAAATCACTTGTAGGTTGACTTGGTGCTGATTAGATTTTGGTACGATTCGAAAACAACGAACTTGTCTTTTTTTTTCTTTCTTTTGCAAAATTCGTTTAATCTAAAAATGAAAGACTACGCTTGCTCAAATATATCAATTAAATGCTTATTTTATACATATATTTTGACCACAAATAGAATAAAGCCAGCACCATTACTCTAGGACTAACTGTTCTCGATATATATATATATATATATATATATATTATTATTATTTTTTTTTTTTTTTTTGCAATGTCTCCACGGCACCTTTGAAAATAAGTCCAGTTGTCAAATGAAAACGAAAACTGAATTAAAAGTGCACATTCAGTGTAATTTAAAATAATTATGTGTGTTATTTCGACATTTAAACTCAATTTAATGAGTTATTGCGAACGAGTGATTGAAAGATGAGTATATGATGAACATTGATGAGTTATTGAAAACGAGAAAATGAGGCTGCAGCTAAAGTCATGTGCTGCCCTCATCAGATTTTTTTATATCGACACAGATCATCCAACCTACCCGAAGATGTAAGGTTCCTGTTTAGCCGAACGTAACGGTGTCACACATTTCAGACCGGAATCCAATGTGGGCGACATCTACAGCCGTAGGTGTAGGATACATTTACAGTCGTAGGTGTAAGTACAGCTACAGTGTACTACGACGATCTTCCTTCATCTGCCACCAACCTCACCGACGGTCTTTCGTATGCACAGATATAACGTGTTCGTATTCCACGTAAATACTGGGGTAGTTAGGACAGAACTGGGATTCTACTAGTGCAATCCCCGCGCCTTAACCACTAGGTTATCCCGCCACTGCTTTCAGTGTTTCGAAATCAATTTTAAAACGTAACTCTCTGTTCAGAATCTTTCATTTGTGTGTGAAACAATTTCGTGTCAATGATATTTTCAATTGATCGCAATAATACGCAGTCCAATCCAACATAATAAGAGAGTAACAACTTCATCAGAAAAGATTTCGATTTGATTCTTTACCCAAGTTTATCAAGAAAACAATTCGGCCTGATTTTATCATTTGTTCGTCATACTGACTATTCTGACTAACATTTTCCCCTTTTTTATTGTACACGCCTTCTCGAAAATTTCTTTTAACATATCAGATTCAATATCAATGGAATTTTTTAAAATATATATTACTTTCTTTATACACATACTATAATGTATGTTTCGACGGAAGAGCACATTTCAAGCATCCCCGTAGACGAATCGAACAATTTTGAGGTGATGTTTGTGTGTGTGTGTGCGCGCGCGCGCCTGTGTGTGTGTGTGTGTGTGTGTGGTGTGTGTGTGTGTGTGTGCCTCTGGAGACGATATTTCACGAACGAATGGAGCAATTAGAATGGAATTTGGTACAAGAATTACAATCCTTGACTACTGGAAGCCTTTTGTTTTAAAACACAATCGAATGTTTAGAACCCCATTAAATTTTCGAGTGAAATTTAGAAAAAAATCATCGAAAAAGCAAAACCTTTACTAAACTTACTCAAATAAACACTTCTTATATAATTTGACCTTTAAAAACGATTGACATAAACTTTAGAACGCTCGCATGAACCGTTCTCGAGATACCGCACATTTTTCAATTTATCAAAAAATCTCATAAAATAAAAAAATATTAACTGTTGAGAAACATGTTCACTTTTCATATGTAATATCATGCGATAAATTTGGTGATATCATTCTCGTGGATCTAGCTTGTTCCATTCACGAGAAAAGATATTTTGAGTAATGATTTTGTATTTGAACGCCAATAGTCATTTATCTGCTATGAGAATAACCTATTTCTCCGTCCATAACGCTTGGCGAGATTTTGGCGATGAATTTGGCGGAATGTCGCCAACTTCGCGGCTTTTAAATGTTGTCAAATTAACGAAAATATCGCTAAATAGATAAAAATGACGCTAAATCAATGAAAATGACGACTCATTGACGAAAATTCAATATCTTTTAAATAATATAAGTATCTATTATAGGAATAACCTATTTTTTACTGTAAAAGTAGTAAATGCACTGCATTATATAATAAAAATCATGTGCTGCCCACATCAGATTTTTTTACTTATATATTATTGCTGTCTTTTCTGTTTTGAAGTTTTTTTTATAATTTTAAAAGATCAAATTAAGTACTTCGTGATATTTTAATCGAGCTGTAAAACCAATTTTAATTGAAATTTCTATTTTCGAAGGCGTTTCCTTGAAACTTTCATTTATTTTGGATTTACACCCGGATCATCGATCGTAGTTTGTTCACTGCGTGCTCCATGATTGGAAATGGCGTTAAAATCAATTTCTTATAAATGTGTAAATAATCTCTCTTCAGCTGAAAGTTCAACGAACACGATAAGTAAACACAGGCTCTAAGTATTAATAGATGCTCAAGTATTTTAATGCAATTCAGATTGTCAGCCCACGTTACTAGAATCAAAATAAAAAAATATGTGGGCAGCACATGGCATTCCCTGTAGACTCACATTCACATTCTCTTTGTTTCTTCAATAATTCATTAAATTGAATTTAAGTTCACAATGTACCAGCCATAATTATTACCTTCCTTATATACATAATTTATAAGGTGCGTTTTGTGAAGGGGTCGAAAATTCGAATTCGAGTTTTCGACGGGAGAACACGTTTCACGCATCCCTGACCACGAATCGAACATATGTGAAGTGATGTCTGTGTGTGTGTGTGCTTTCGCGCGCGTGTGTGTGTGAAAGTATGTGTGTGTGTGTGTGCCAGTCAGTGAGTCTGTGGAGACAATATCTCACGAACGAATGGAACGATTCGAATGAAATTTGTTACGAAAATCATAATCCGTGAATACTGGAAGCCTATTGTTTTAAAACGCAATCGAATGTTAACCCTCCCTCCTCTAAATTTTCGACTGAAATTTTGAAAAAATCATCAAAAAATCAAAACTTTTAATAAAGTTACGCAAATAGACATTTCTTATGTAATCTTTACTTAGAAAACGATTGACATAAACTTTAGAAAGCTAGATGAACCGTTCTCGTGATATTGCACATTTTTCAAATAAATTTATCAAAAAGTCCCATAAATTGAAAAAAAATATATTAACTGTTAAGTAACATGGTCACTTTTCATATGTAATACCATGCGATAAATTGGGTGACATCATTCTCGTGGATCTAACTCGTTCCATTCACGAGAAAATATACTTTGAGTAATACTTTTGTATTTGAACGCCTATAGTCAATTTTCCGCTGTAAGAATAAGTTATTTCTCCGTCCATAACTAGTCCATTTCTACGTCCATACGCGAGATTTTGGCGACGAATTTAGAGGAATGTCGCCCAAAAAGTTTGAAAAGTATAAGAAGTTTTTGATTTTGTGAGAGAAAAAAAGACTGATTCTGTGATGCTTCAAAACTTAATGTGTGCATTTAAACTAAAATGCCATTGCACTCAACAATACCTTATCTTTTTTAATGCGTAAATGTCTAATAATATATGCAAATTCAGTATATTTCTGTAAATGTAACAGAGTTTATAAATCTTTGATTTCGTTATATATTGGTGATTTTGTTCACATTCGCTCTTAAATTTAAACTTTATTTTAGTTCATCACAGTATTATTATGCAATGTACTTTTATAATAGAAATACGGTGATTTTTCTAATATTTCTTATGTTTGGGTTCTCGTGTTAGTATATGTTTATTTTTTTATTGCTAAGACTCTTAGGCAAATGCATCTAATGTGTTAGTACCTGTATATGTGAAATCATTCGTTACTTTTACAAGTTTCAGGGGCGTGAAAGCGTAAAGTCTTATATAGTTCTTGTAACCTAAAGTATAGACTGTGTGGTTCTTTAGTATAATCTTGTTAAGCAAATGTTGACTTCTTAAACATGACTTTGACCTTCGAGTAAGCATGTGTATGTATTTCCTTAGAAAGCATATTTTGTATGCAGTCCGACTTGTTAACATAACGTAGTGAGTCAATAAAATCTGTATTGTGGTTTAGGACAATTCGGCAAACTTTGAAAATATTTATAAATAAATAAAAATAATTCCTTCCGTAGACCTAATGCGTATAGTATGAGTGGTGAAATAAGAATAAATTGTATGGAACGTGTCTTATAATTTATATTTCATAAAATCAAATTAACGCAAATTGTTATTAACAACGAATAATGTTTGAAACACTTTTCAAAGTTTGAAAGCCCAGGCCGACCGACTCATCCGAAGACTGAGAGCAGCAATTTGGGCGGCCGGCACTTTTCAAAGTTCATCTAAGTTAACCTAATGTGTTCAAGAAACTATTGCTTAAAGCGCTTATCAAAATCCATGAGGTGAATCTCTCGTCTAAGTATTCAAGAAACCGAGGCGTGTAAGGGTTTGGTAAAAGGACATGTGTGTGTGTGTGTATAGCATAATCTCATTTATTTCGCAATACAAAGCAGTTTGTAATTTGTAAAATGTGTTAAATGTAAACATTACACCTTCGGTTACACTAGTTTCTGTGTATAAAATAATCACAGAGTGCTGAGATATTGAAGTCTAATTTATAAAATGTCTAGCTTAAAAACGCGTCTTTCAGCATGTCTTTCAATGGAGTATTTATCGGGAAAACATAGATGAAAAGAAGGTTCAAGTGCATTATTACACGCAATAAATTACACCAGATCCTATAAAGCCAATCTTAGAGGTAAAAATAATGTCTTAGTTTGCATATATCCAAGTTTGTTCAATCAACCAGTAGGTATAAGGTATCTCTTTGAACTGTCGGAATAGAAGATATACATTTAAGTTAACCTACATCAATCGAACTATTCAAATTGCATTTGATAATATGTAGTAAATGTAGAAATATGTGGTATAAAGAATACTTCGCTCAATAAAATAAGCCTTCGACGTGTGAAAATAAAAAAAAAATGTTATTGGTTGTATAAAATCTAAGTTATTCCGTATTAATGATATGTAAAAACGTATTTTAATGACTAAATGGGGAAACAAACAGTATAAATAATCCATTCTATAAATGCAGTCTTTACCATATGTAAAGTGCCGCATATGCGCAGTGTGTATGCGTATGTGCGGTCCTTACCATGCATAAGTGTCGTTTATGTATCTTAGCATGCACAAGATCTAAATTATTCCATTCTGAATTATATTGAATACTATGCGAAACACAATATAATGGCTTCCAAATAGTAAATTATGAAACATTCACTATAAATAATAACTCATTTTATAAAGAAAATCGCCGTCAAGCAAAAATATCGTATAAATCTCAAAATGCATAAAATATAACACTCCAAAATATCCTGTCTTTAATGAAAACGAAAATGTATTTTAATACCTTAATATGAGAACATCTAGTATAAATAAGAATCCGTTTTCGTAAATAATGTCTTCATAGTGCAAAAGCATGTAAGATTTGGTATGCCCAACAACTAATTTATTCCAAAATATCCCAAATACATAGTTAAAAAAAACGCATATTAAAGTCTTCCATAGAAAATGGGGAACCTAGTAAAAAATAACCTATTTTGTGAAGCATATCTTCGCTGTGCAAAATATCGTGTAAGTTTTGGTATGTATAAAATCAAAATTTGGGTGTATTTGTTTAAAATATATGTAAAATGCATTTTACTTTCCTTCAAGTATAGCATGAGAAACATCAAAAGTAAATCATAGTTCATTTTATAAAATATGTCTTCACCGCAAAAAATTTCGTATGTTTCAGTACGCTTAAAATCAAAATTATTTGAATTTAAATTATTCACTGTATAAAAACACACTTTATGACCTTTCTTCGCACATAAGACATATTAGAACGGTATCATAAATGCAGACACATCTAGTATTAACACATGTCTAAAAGATGTGTAAAAGTTTTGAAATCTAAAAGTTATTCCACGCAAAATCACTAAGTAATCACAATCAAAATCATTGCAAATGTTGTCAAGCTACCATTCGAAGAGTAAATTATACCTAACTGTTAATTTAAAAGCTTAATGTTTAATAGCTATAACATTTAACTTGCATGTAATCTAAATACTCGGTGAAATACTTTTATTGTGGAAGTAAATTAAAGTCCAAAATATATATTGTACCTAACGTTGATGCCTAGATCTTGTTTTACGTATGGTCTTATTAAAATGATATTCAATGATAACACTTAAAGTAAAGATGAAACATAAAATAAGTTTTGCATGTATAATATCATAAATAGACTATTTAACAGCCTTGTTTCCCTCAATAACGCTGAGAATGAGGATGTTCGGCTAGCACGCCCTTGCAATAAACCTTGTTTTACATGTGAACTTATTAAAATGGTATTCATAGATAATACTTAAAATAAAGATAACAGTTATAAAATGTTTTGCAAGTAAAATATCGATAGCCTACTAAACAGCCCTTTTTCCCTTATTATACGTTAAGAGAGAGTGTGTTCAGCTCGCATGTCCTTGCAAAATGTATAGTTTACTACGTAATATAAAGTATATCGCCAATTAGCGCTATTGGTGATTAGAGTTATCGCCAATTAGCGGTTATAGTTATCAGCGGCGCCAACGATTAGAGTTATCAGCGATCGGCGGTGCCAACCAGTCCTGTTTGTTTGAAACCCAGACCGTCCGACCTACCAGAAAAGGCAACTAGTCCTGTTGTAATGTGTGGGAAAACCACGCAAATAACGTTATCAACGATTGGAATTTATACATTGCAGGAATAGGCAAAAGGTACTGACGCCGATTGCCGTTAACCGCGATTTGTGCCATTACACTCAATTGAATGAATTACTGAAGAAATAAAGTGAACGTGAATATGAGTCTACAGGGAAAGTCATGTGTTGTCTGCATCAGATTTTTAAAATTACAAACAAAATAACATATAATACATATAATAACATATAATAACATATTGCGGTAGCATGTATCAAGTTAAAACAAAAAAACCTCTCACTTTTAATAAAAGAAACGCTCGCAAATTTAAAACCTTCTCCCCTAAGCACCACATCAAACACCGACACTCTATACAAGTTTCCTGTGACGCATCCCACGTTAAAAGTATAGCATCGCACGCGAACCCCATGTTAAAAGTATATCGAATCGAATTATGTTCAATATGATAAAGAAAATATACAATCAAGAAACAAATTTTATTCGAGTTATATAAAATACGGACTTTCGTCTAAAACCCTGAAAACATATGAACTTTTATAAGAAATTTAACTCATAAGACGGTATGTACACATAGCATACTAGTAATCTATTTGAGAGAAATATTCTTCAAATTCTTAAAAATGGCTAACATTAATTTTCATTCAAACCTGAATAAAATACAGCGATTTACACGTAAGCTCAAATGTCGCATATTTAATTAAAATTCATAAAAATATGTATTAACTTAACTAACACTATAAAAATATTGTAAATGCATAATTAATCTGATAACGCAAAAGACTATTTTCTAATTTTCCTTTAAATATTAATAAAATAACCCATTAATCAATTCCTCATAATCTATCATCGCAGACATATCTCAAAATCTCCTTCCGAACTAACTGATAACGCACCCCTCACTTCCCAACAACCGAGAAGACGCATCCCATGTTAAAGTATAGCTCCGCATCTCCGCACGCAAACCCCATGTTAAAAGGATAGCTCCGCATCTCCGCACGACTCCGCATACGGAGCCATGTTAAAGTACAGCTCCGCATTGGATTAGAACTCTGGTTTCCTCCCTACTGTGGACATCTCTCTCTTTTAATGAGGCAAATGCAGGTTATGGGTTGCACATCAGTCCTTCAAAGAAGAATTTATCCCTTTTATTTTTTTTCAACAGGCATCATGCATGTGATTCCTACCATACAGCAGTTCAGGCTACTCATGTGGATGATAACTGAAGACACCGCGGAGCTAGAAGAGCAGAACAAGAAGGTTCGTGTCATTTAATTCTTTCACGTTTTCACTTACAATCTAGGATATCGGGCTCAGGCACGAATACTGAAATGTCTTCGGAACACCTACATCTCTTTGGCTTCCTTTTAAAGCTAGTAACATCTGTTACTGATCTGTTACGATGCACCCTATACTAATGCACAGAGTGATTCGAATTAAACGTTAGGTTTTTATATCTTTTACGACTCGAATTTAGGCGACTCTAGCGTTTTCCACATTGTATGGCAAAGTGCTTTTATTTTTATTCAGTAATATTTAATTAAACTGATAATTTAGCATCCTTGAAATGTCGATTATGCTTTATATAATAAAGAATATTCCTACGTGTTTAATTAATTTAACATAAATTAAATTTTATATTTTATCTCAACCTATTCTGCTCTATAACCGGAAACATACATCTGCTCATAATTAAGAAACTTTAACTAGAAAATAATATTATATATATATATATATATATATATATATATATAATTATTAGAAAAATATAATAATACATATAATTAATTCAAGTAATAGTGAAATATTAACATCACCATAGAAGCAAAACCACGGCCATAATGCAGATAGTAGAAAAGAACAGCATCGGCCCAAATTCAAAGATTAATCAGAATTAAATTTATCTTCATAATTCAAGTCTGAGTATTTGATTCTAATTAACCCAAACAAATTCCTGTTTCAGATTGAGCAATAGTGCATTACTATAAATGATGACAGGCACCAAAAGATGAAAAAATAAAGATAAGAAACATTAGGAAAATTTGTATTACCATGAGGCAAGAACTCTTCTTCTTTCTCCACGTGTATATGCGATCAACCTCAATGGTATGAATTTTATCTAGAAGCACCGGAATGAACATGATAAAATACAACCTAGGACATAGAACGAACGTTCACAGCGACCCTCCCAGACCTGTCCAGTGAGTCAGAGCAGGAGACAAGACAATTACCTATATAAGTAAGACAGAATATGAACATCATGAAGACTAGATAGAAGGAGTGGACCTTCACCTCCGAGAGCAGAGGCCGGAGCACTAACTTTTGACGTCTCGGCTTGTAGGCCCCTTCCAGATCGCGATCGGAGCTTTTGCTATTGGCTTCCCTTTTAATTCTCTGTTCGATGTAAAGGAATAATAATTTGTTAGTAAAGCAAATAACATTCATGAAATTTGAAAGTATTTTCGATAATGTACATTAAAATCGGTGATTTAAAATATTAATATTGTTATACATTTCCTTTAAATAAAATATTTATAATGTCTCAAATTCACTCTGGGAGCAAAGATGAAAGGATTCCATTCAGTTAGCGTTTCAATAAAAGTTTGAAAAAGGACCCTGTATATATATTGTTTAATCAGGCATTTTATTTGAATAATTCTTCAGTCCATTCAGCTAAAGTATGCGTACTCACAGACTCCATGTTTCGAGTTTCTGGGACCAGGGATTGCCGAGATATGGATAAAAATCCCACAATTAAACCTTCCATAGAAATAGAATTATGCAGATGATATACTTTCCGCAAACTCATTAAGGAAATTACATGCTTAGCAACGCAATTAAATCAAATGTGTTTATTAGGCAGACGATTATTATTAAATTGTTTCCTATTTCAATAATAAAGTAATTGATATGAAAGAAAATTTTATAACCATTTTTATACCATTTTAGCGCTTTCATTTTAGTATATATTGATCCATTTTTATATATATTTCATAATTTGTTTTCAAACGAGGATGTTTTATTCTTCAGATCTGCTTGAAGATGATTTTGAATAGAAAACACAGAAAGGAGAATTAAATTTAGAAAATTTAAGTGAAGGGAAAATTAAATGAAATATTTTAATAGAATGTTTTGAGTAAGAATGTCATTTAGAATACTGCAGAAATTTGCACAGATTTTAAATCATGGGCAATGTCGGGTATATCTGCTATTAACAGTATACATAAAATTGTATGTTGTACATCTATCTGTCTGTTTATTATCTCAGCACGGTAGAACTCACCTATTTTCTTTTCATTAGAATAATTATAAAATTTTAAAAATAGAGATTCCAAATATTAAAACTTCACATCAAATTCTGAATTTTAGGTTTCTTGTATTACATAATCAATACGAAGAACGGACATATTGCTAGTCTATTATAAAATATCACACAAATAACAACATTATTAAAATAATTTTAAAATACTTGAAACTGAATAATTTATGACAACATATTAAGTACACTAGGCAAATGCAATGAATGACACAAGCTAACCTGATAAAATACGCATTTTAAACATTGAATGATTTTAAATACTTCGCAATTACTTAACAAAGCTTAATTTTACAAGTGCCTAGGCAGGTTTCTTAATTAATGTGACAACAATAAAATTTTAAAACAAACTAAGAAAACTCTAAAAGGTTTGTTGACGTTATAATTAGCAACAAAACAATTTAGAATCCAGTTAGCTTTAATTGAATAGCAATAATTTGAATGCCATGTATTTAAAATTCTAAGTAATTTTAAATGACATGATAATAAGCAAAACATGGTAAGCACTTACTGCTAAAGTGCATTTTCAGTATCCAATATTAGTGTAATAAGGTAATTATTAATCCAATGTAATAAGGTATGTAATCAAAGGTATGCAGGTCAAAATCCTTATTAAACCATCATGAACATATTAAGACACTCAAAAATACGATAAAGTCATTGTCAAGAAAAAAAGACCGTTGTACATCTACGAGCCCACGTACTGCACATACTTCTTTGTGTGGGCTACTAGGGGAGAATTTTGCAGAAAAGTTCAGGCGGGAAAATTTGAAGGCCAGATTTGGGCCAACAGCTCCTACGTTTCGAAGTGCGGGGGGGATAGTAGAAGCCAAACTACTGACTCCCCTCCCTCACTTCGAAACGTACGAGCTGTAGGCCCAAATCTAGCCTTCGAATTTCCCCGGCTGAACTCTTCTGGAAAGTCCTCCCCTAGTAGCCCACACGAAGAAGTATGTGTAGGACGTGGGCTCGCACTCGTGGATGTACAACGGCTTGTTTTCTAGACAATGACTTTATCGTATTTTTGAGTGTATAATATGTTAGTTTATGATTTAATAAGGAATTTGACCTGCATACTTTTGATTACATACCTTATTACATTGGATTACAAATTACCTTATTACACATTAGTGTATAATATTAATTGGATACTGCAAATGCTCTTTAGAAGTAAGTGCTTACCATTTTTTGCTTATTATCATGTCATTTAAAATTACTTAGAATTTTAAATATAAAATTATTTAAATATAGCATCATTCAAATTATTGCTATTCAATTAAAGCTAACTGGATTCTAAATTGCTTTGTTACTAATTATAACGTCAACAAACCTTTTACAGTTTTCTTAGTTTGTTTTAATTTCATTGTTGTGACGCAAACAGAAAGACCAGGTCATCTCGTCTATGGAGACACGCATCACCCAACTAGATGACTTCAAAAAAGATTTTGAATTTCTTTTCAATCTTCGAATTTTGGAGTCACTGAGTGATGAAGATCTACTGAAATACTGTCAAGCACTTGATTCTAAATTGACAGATGCTGCCGGTGAGAACCACGATCTGGACTTAGTAAATGAGCTTAGTAAATGATAGTAAATGAGCTTAGATTTTGTAAATGAGCTCAAACTTCTGGGGGAAGGGATGGGCAATGGGAAAGAAGAAACCCCGAAAAAACTAAGACTGCATTAGAGATATTGAAATTTATTTCTCAAATGAAGAATTCTTTTCCGCATGTGAGTGTTGCATACAGGATCCTGTTAACTGCTCCAGTGACTGTTGCATCAGAAGAGAGAAGTTTCTCCAAACTGAAACTTATCAAAAATTATCTTAGATCCACTATGAGGGAAGAAAGATTGAATGGCCTAGCTATTCTTTCCATTGAGAAAGATATAGCCAGAGGCCTTAAAAAAACTGACATCATAAAAAAACTTCGCAAACAGAAAGGCCAGGAAAGTAGATTTTAGTCACTGATTTATTTTGTTCTTAACGTGTATATTTTTCATTTAAAACCGTGTTGTTTTACATTTGAGTTTTGAAGTTTCCGATGAAGGATTTTCTGTAATAACGTGTATTTTCAAATCTTACTTTAAATGTGTTTGGTATAAACACGGCTAAATCAGCAAAAAATGACCGAAGTGTCTTGGTTTATTAACTTTTAGCAGTATGTTGCTGTGCCAGGCCTGGCTATGCTGTAAGATGTATAGTACTAAGACGGGATGACACACACACACAGACAGACATGGGCGGATCCATGGAAGAAAATCCCGCCCCCCCCCAAATCAGCCAAAAACATTGTAATTTGAGCGTATATATATATTTTTTCTTTTACATGAGACATCATGATAGAAAAGAGGCCCGCTCTTCTGGTTCGCCTGGGGTCCCGCACCCCCATCGGGTCGGGCCTGATGCAACATTCCACACGTCGTGTCATGCTTTGCACAACATTATCCAGCAGCTGTTGAGGCAAGTTATCCCACCCCTCCATCAGTGCACGGATGAGGGTGTTCCTGCCTGTTGGAAGATATTTTCGACCCGCAAGTCGCCTCCTCAATGCATATCCCAAACATTTGCAATGGGGTTTCGATGCGGAGAACGTGCTAGCCATACGAGGCACCCTCGCTGACTAGACATTCCTGAACAGCGAGTGTTCGATGACATGGTGCGTTGTCTTCCATGAAAACAAATTTATCACCGACAGCACCACGGAAAAGGCAAACATGAGGCAGTAGAACTTCGACAATGTATCGTTGGCCGGTCATAATCCCAGTTGCAACCACATGTAGGGGCGTTCTGCCATTGATCATGATATCGGCCCATACCATGATACTGCATGCCGGATATCGGTCCCTTCCCTGGATATTTTCTGGACGATAAGCAGTACCACTCTCACGCCAGATCAGTTGGCGTCTGCAAGCCGATGACAGACTGAACCTTCTCTCATCTGAGAATAGCAATCCAGCCCAGTCCTATTCGGTCCAATTGTGAACACCATTGCAAACGAGCGGTGCGATGCAGTCTGGACAATGGAACACGCACAACAGGCCTGCGGGCGTATAGTCCTCCTTTCCCCAAACGTCTGGCTACAATTTTTCGAGAGATCTGCTGTCCTGTTGTAGAAAGAAACTGATTTGCCACCTGCTGAGCTGTGGTGCGCCGGTCCCTATTTGCCGATAGGACAATGTACCTGTCTCCTGCAGGTATTGTACTACTAACACGACATCTCCAGTGACGCTTGCTACACATTCCAGTTGTTTTAAATGCTTACCACAGCCATGAAACAACGCTGTGGGCGATGTCGAGCACCCTGGCAACATTTGTTATTCACCCTTCTTCGATCTTTCCAATAATACGGCCACGCGTAACATCATCTAAGTGATATCGGGAAGACATACCGATATCACTTAGATGAAGTTCAAGTTTGCCAATTAAATCTTTCCCGTAAAACTTTCAGTTGTAACAACAACTGTCTACACGCGTCAAATCCTTTAAATCTTTTATCAGCGCTATCACGTGACAAACAGGCGTGGAAATGAAAAATTTGCATGCGCACACCTCTTCTTACTGTATCTCGTACTTATTCTAATTTTCCACATTTTGCTTCCTTTATTTTGTGGTTGCTATGGGTGATAGTGTCATCCGTTCTCAGCAGTTGTCCAACAGTTTATGTATATATATATACACCGGTTTCCAAAAGTTAAGACGATAAAATCAACCAAAATGGAAAAGTAAAACTTTGATTAACACAGAATTGTACATGAAGGTTGCAAATGCATTAAAGAAAACAAGAATTATGTACAAAAATGAAAAAAATATTTACTTTTCGTAAGCTATTTGATGACGTCACATTTGGGTCATTAACAAAATGATGTTTAAAGGTAAATAAACCAAACAAAACTTACATTAATATGGTATGTGACCACCCCGCAACTTCACACAAACTTTACAACGATGTTCCATACTTTCAATGAGGTGATTAACCATCGCAGATGAGAGCAATGGCCATTCCTCCAATAGGGCAGTTTCCAACTCTCTGGGACCGGCTGGAGGAGGTAAACATGCAGAAACAGCATGCCCAAGGGCTTCTCAAAGGTTTTCAATTTGATTATGGTCGGGGGAATACGCCGGCCACTTTAAAATTTGGCCAAATGCCCTTACTTTCCAGGTATTCGTCAACAATGTTAGCTCGATGGGAACGGGCATTATTGTCCATAAGGAGGAAATCAAGACCAACTGTTGCAGCGTAGAATCTCGCAATGGGATCTAGGACTTCATCCTGATACCACGCAGCCGTCACAGAACCGCCTTTAAAGATGTGCAGTTCTGTGCGAGATCCCATTGAAATTCCAGTCCACACCATGACGCTGCGACCTCTGAATGCGTGATGTTCGATGATGTTCTTGGCCTGATTGCGTATGTTCTCTCCAGATCCTTATACGCTTATCGTCTGGTTCCAGGGCAAATCTGGACTCGTTCGTGAACAGGACGTTGCACCAATCTGAGACAGTTCAATTGACATGTTGACGACACCATTTTAATCTTGCCCCTCTAGCTTGGACGGTTAGTGGAACACAAAAATATAGTACTCGGACTTACAGTCCTTTCACGTGGAGCCTTTGGCGCACAGCACTGGCAGATATCGTCTTTCCAAATGCCGCTGCAACCATGGATGTAACAGTTGTGGAGGTCGCTCGTCGATTCCTCTTGGCTACTATAGCAATATACCGATCATCAGAGGGGTAACCCTTGGATGAGCAGGCACAGGTCTCCAGACAACTGTTTGACTTGTTTGGAATTGTTTCCATAATCGAGAAATTATCGAATGATCAACGCCAAAGAAAATAGCGACATCTTTCCTGCTTCAATGCGTCCGACAGCACGACAGCTCTCACTATCTGTCATTCGTTTTTTTTAGCCATAAAAACGCGAATATCACAAAAAATAATCCTACAAAAGTTATAAACACTTCGTTTCAGAATTTAAATGCACCTCCTCAAACCTTTCAGAATGCTGGCGTCTTCAACTACTGCCTAATTAGCATATATCCAGACAGCTAATCGTGATTGGCTGTAACATATGATATTTGCATACTGTCATGTATATCAGCAGCGATTTTTAGCCACTTAAATTCAAATACAGTTTCGAAAAACAAAAATTTGCATTGTGTGCTTAACTTTTGGAAATCAGTATATATATATATATATATATATATATATATATATATAGTGTGTCCCAAAAAGGTTGAAACTCGATTTAATTCTTTACCTGCTGGAGATAAGTGGGCAATGTAAATTGTAAACATGTTGAAAGTAAGGTAGGAAATAAGACTATTTTAATAAAATAGTCTTCCTATTCATTTTCAAAAAGATACACTTTTTGAATTTTTATACGACCCCCTTAGACAAATGGGGTCAATCAGAAAATTTTTATTTTTAATGCAACAAGATCATTAAAAATAACCGCATATACTTTATGGCATACTCGTTTATTCATTTCTTCTAAGAATCACTGCTTTAGTAAATTATTCATCTTTGATTTTTGTTCATCCTGCTTTACTGATATGGTTAATCGTTCTGGCTAGTACTCACTGGACGAGTTTTAGGGAATGCCACTGTAACCGACTGTTTTACCCCCTTGATCTTTTTCGTCATACTTGCTCTGGATGCTTCTCGACCATCTTCATTCTGTTACGGTTCTACTCGCACTTACACGTGTAGTTAGGATTCCGGCCTCATGGATAATGGTAATACTTGATTTTCTTTCCCTCAATTCTTCCCCTCTAAATGCTTGTAGTCTGTTGCATCGGTATTTAGAGTAACTTGCTATTGCCAATTCTGAAACAAGCATGTGTTCAGGTTAATCAGAGTTAGATGCCCAGACTTGAAAATGAGTCTAGTCTAATTAATCTTCAAAATTAAGCCAGTGCCGTATACTTCTTTTTTGGCATTGTGGCCATAGTTTAACAATTTTGTTGATTTAATTACTTCGTTATTACTTGATCCTTTTAATATATATATATATATATAATTACGAAACATTAAAACAATAAAATCACCAAAACAGTTAAATCACGATTACCATGCCGAAGAAAAAAATGAACAGCACTGGCTTAATTTTCAGGTTAAGTAGACTAAACTCTGGCATCTAAACCTAATTAACCCAAACAAATGCTTGTTTCAGATATCTCAATAGTGTCCGGTAGAAAAAAACACATTTATGAAATATCAAAAAACATTCTATATATTTCAAGTTCTCAAATTATCACTGTAAAGTTCTCAAAACCTAAAAATCATCTGAAAACATTCTAAAATACACTGAATTCTTAAATATAAACCATTCTATGTTCCTAAAAACTTTCTGAAATAAACTGAAAGGGGGACAATTGACCAGTTTCCCTAAGTGTACAAATATGTACTCCTGTAAAATATTAAAAATGCTACTTTCCTAAAAATATAAAAAATTCATAAAGTAAAAGAAAGAACACAGATTTTAGGTTTTCAAAAATTTAACGTTTATTAAAATTTAAACTTCACTTTTATAGAATTTTCAAAACATTTTACAACTTTTAAACATCTCATTAACTAAATAAATCAAATTAAACATCTTAAATAATTTAAATAAATTGAATTTATACAAAGGCCGGTCGTTTAGTGGTTAGTACAAACGTTAGAATATTAAATTTTAAAGTTAACAATATTAAAATTATACAATTATTTGCCAAAACCAGAATTTAGAATAAAAAGAACACCAGTTATCCCCAAAAGGGAATTTCAACAAAATTTAAAGACAACCTCAGGTTCAGGTGATCTAAAATATACAGGTCAAGGGGGTCTTATTCTAGCCAACTCAATTGAACTTTAAAATAGTTTAAAACTGACAGAAACAATTAAAAATTAGAATCTAAACATATCACCAAGGGTCCAAGAAGAACGACAGAGATCGGCGTGAGGCAGAATTACCAAACGTGCTGCAGATCCAGGGAAAACCAGAAGAGGAAAATTCATGGCACAGGATCTTATTTCTGTCCAGTAGAAATCTGGAAAAACGATCGCTCCACGAATTCCGACTCCAAGGGGGATTCTCCAAATCAGCCAGACGTCCAGCAATCAAAAATCATTTCTCCAAGCTGCAGCACCGGACTTCTGACATCAGAACGAAAACCAAAAACATATGCCCGTCTATTGGGCACAGAAATGTTGGTTCCATTCCTCATGTGAAGTAGATTCGGTAAATAAACAAATTGCCGGCAAAACTTCCTCAGCAGATATCGCATAAATCGCGGAACATCTTCGATCAATATTTAGATGATAGGAAACGGAAGACAGGTATTCCAAATATCTCTAATCGATCACTGAAGACACAATAATTTCAGATGCTCTTGATTGTTTAGGTTAAACATCGCCTCCACGGCGGGAAAAACATATTGAAGACGCTACAACTTCATAACAGATCAGACGTTTAATTAGCCGGGATAAATATTTTATATGCAGCGTTAAGAGTACGCACTTAAGTCATAGCAGGAAACATGAATCGTTAGCTAAACATCGTAAATTAAAAGCGAACGGGGTTAAAAGTCGCAAAATAAAAACATTCCACAGAATGTGTGCCTAACGGCACAGGACAGTTTAATAGTTTACACCTTTAAATTCTAATCAGAAGAAAAGAGAGAGAAAAAGAGCGCGAGTTTATTTATATACTGCGAAACATCGCTGCCACAGATTGTAAACAAAATTATCAATGAACGATAAAATAATTAATGACAGAGGATTTTAATTTTACGGTCAACCAATTCGAAATTCGAACAACTCGAAATTTTAAAGAAGAGAATTGGAATTTCAAAGCAGACGAAAATTAAAAAGAAATGAAGTGAAACGATTTGGAATATACGAATTCGGCAACAATTTAAATATGAACGATTCTGAAATATTTAAAAAACTGAAAATACAATGAAACTGAAAAATTGCGATGAATTAACGAATTTTTAACCGAGAGCAATAAATTTGGAATCAAATCAAAGGGAATAAAAAGGGCAATAAATGAAATCCCAAATTAGTCAATTTAAACAAATTTAAATTGCTAAAACCGAAAAAGAACGAACTTTCGCCGTTTTTAACACAGAGCCTATTGAAAAGAACCTATTTAAACAAAGAATATCAAAAACTTAATGAATTGGAAAATGGATAACTAAAAGAGAATGACTATGTAAATAAGACCCCTAAACACGTTTAAATTATAAACAAAATTCCTAAAATTATTAAATATCCAAAAGTATAACCCAACAATAGTAAGTTTCTATAAATACCATAGCGTAAATTACAAGCATTAATAGAAGAAAAAATTGAAAAACAATTAAGAAATCAAGTATTGCCATTATGAACCATGAGGCTGTATACACGTGCTGTGAAGGCGACTGAATGAAAGAAAGTTGAGATGCATCCTGGAGAAGGAGAAGAAGAAAATAAATAGCTTTGGAAATATTCCAATTATCACGTAAAATGTGTAAAAAAAATTCATCAAAATATGTTAAGTATTTTTCAAACAAAAATTGAAATATTGACACCCATATTATGTGAAGAGATCACGCGATTTTGTTGCAAAATAAAATATGGTATCCATTTTTTTTTCGCTTAACATTTTTTTTTCGCTGAAAATCGTGATTTTTAAGGAACACTTATATTTATATTTAGTGTTGCATCCGTCCTAAAACCGATTTAATTTTGCATATTACCTGTGTATCTAAATTCTACGCCTACGTAATTACAATATTTTTTATTTTAAATGATCACTAGACTTTGATTATTTTTACTACTTTTAAGTCTAATTTTTACTTATGCATAATGTAAACAAATCAAGCGATTGTAAGATGAGTTGCATAAGAATTGCTGAATTATTTTTACGCAAAATTATTTAGCACTGGAATGAATATAAGTGATATGAATGAAATATTCATTGATTTTACATAGTGAAGCAGGCGATTTTATGGCATTGCCTTTTTCGATGACGTTTTACGTTTCCATAAATGATTGTAGTACTGTGATCATTTTAAAAATATCATCGCTGAATGTATCGCCTTTTAGAGATGTTTAAATGACATTTCATTTGAGTCGGAAAGTGTTCCATAATCAATGCTTTATACATGATTTATATTTCTTGTTTTATCTTGAAATAAACTTTTAAAATCCATTATGCCCATTTAATTATCTGAGGATGCCAACGAGAGCAATCATTTGATGTGTTGTCAGAATCCACAGTTTTGTAATCCCTTACAATGCAGTTCCTTCTGAATGTTTTATACGATATTTGGATGATGAAAATGTAGGACAGAAATGTAAATGAATTTAGTTGTATTCAGTATGGATGTATAAAGTGTTTTGTATTTACTTGAACAGTTTGGAAGGAGGAACAGCCAGTTTGTCTACATATTGAACCTGGAGCACCTCAGCATGAATCAGATAACTTATAAACCAGGTAAGCACCCGCGGAACGATGGATGAGTCTCTGCATAAACTGCATTGTTGTTGTATTAACTTTGCTGATTGTCAACAAAGTTAATATGGATTGCATTATTTGATTTAACGTCAAGATTGTTTTAAGAAATTCAATTCAATAACAGAGCATCGAATTTGAGCTTTGAGAATGGCATCTGCCTATTTCTTACTCTATCTATGTCTATTTCTCACTGCATCTATGTCTATTTCTCACTGCATCTATGTCTATTTCTCACTGTAACTCCATCCGTTCGAACAGTAGCTGAAGAAACTGAGCTCACGGAGATTCCGCTGGATGGGAAAGGGGATGCCCAGAGGTCGAATTGCAAAAGCAATCTTAAAATTGGCGTTTGAAACAACGGCATGGATTTGCGGTTTCAACTGAATATCAAGTTGGAGGGATAACTGCGTTGTTGTGGGGTCATGCCAGTGGATGGCATAATGGTACTCGATGTGCATGGAAATCTTGCGAATAGCGGATCAAAGGCTTAAAGATCGGAAGGTTTTAAGCATCACTCAACTCGAATCCAAGATTTTTGAGGGGATGTCTGTGCGTGAAATATCAATATACTATCAGTGAATATCGGAACTCTGTTTATTTTAAACGCGTTCGAAAATTCATTTTGGGGAAAATGTTTGGAGAATTGGAACTCAATAAATAATCCTTTTTCATTCGAAAACGAATGATACACATTTTAGAACTTTAAAATAAATGTATCAAACAATTCCATTGAATTAAGAAAAGCAGCCAAAAGTTTATTTGAGTCGCGAGAGAAGATTTCGAAGAATTGGAAGATTTAGACGCATTGGGCCGCCTGACTCGTCATTCATTTCAAATGGTCCATTTTCGGATTTCAAAAGAAATGCAATTCGATTAAAAGTGCTCACTTACAAAATAGATTATGTCATATTTTAATGTAGAGTATTTTTGTGTTGTTTCCAGTGTTTGACACGGGAGCGCTGGCTCTGAAACTCCTCCAAGACCACTACCACGACGCTCTCAAGACTGTCTATTTCATAAACGGTACGTTTCACAAATCATTCAACATCGAGACCGGTTTCGGCCATACACTGCAGGCAGCGAGAAAACTCTTCCAAGAATATGGACTCATTTGGAAGTGATTCCTTTTCTTGCTGCGGCCGCAGAGAATGACAAAACCGGTTCTCTTACAAGTATTTTGATTAAAAGGTGACATGTCTTCCAATCGTATCCTATACACACAGTTGCATTGCTTGCACAGTTGCATTATTGATCTTTTACTAAATCCGATTCTGTTATATTAACGCTCTGGTGAAAAATGTGCGCTGTTTGTAATCAACCGAAATTTTGTGAAGTAAAGGGATTTAATCTGGAGGATTTAATTGGAGGAAATCTGAGATGAGTTTGGAATTTTCGAAAAATTTTTAATATTAGAATGGGTTTTATTGCCTGTTTTAATTTTTAGCAGTTTTCACCTTTTTATCAAAATATTTTTTATAATATGTCTTGTTATTTAATGTTCTACATGAAAATTCTATTTTGAAAGGGTCATGATCTCAAATTGGCGCGAAGTGCATCGAATTTTGTTGTTTAAAATTCGCTATCGATTAAGTGATTGCATCCCTTGCAATTTTTTTTAAATGATTTTTGAATGTGATTTAGACCAGTACTGATATTTTGGTAACTTTTCATTATGCCGCTCTACTTAATTTGTATTTGTAAACACTGTTCAGTGTTGAGAGCTGATGAAAGCGCTAAATGTCTTTCACCTGATTGTATAGTCTGAATTTGCACAATTGTGAATATATGTCTGTTACGCAGAGTCGAGAAAGAGCAGGAGCGTCTCTGAATAAGCTTGTTGCATGCCGATTTACTGGAAATCATCCCAGGAGGAAACTGAAAACCATTTGCTGAAAGATGGAATGCCTTTCGTACTGGCATGCATTGTCTATATTTACTAGTAGAAGTCATTTCGTCATTCGCTAGATGGTGACGAAATTAATTTCCTATACCATTTGAATTATTTTTAAATCCTGGAAAATATTCCGTGGACACATGACTGACGGAATGATCATTATTAGACAGTTGTTGGCTCTTTCCCCCCATCACGGTGCGCTGAAACTTATTTCAAAGACTGCTGTGAATGGTTTCATTGAGGAATTCCCACGATCATTTGTCATCACTTAAGACATTAAGTTATGATTGACTCAACACAACTTTCTTAGGCAATTTTTAGCTCTATAAATTGGGGAGCAACACATATTTTTGTGATGTATAAAAATGTATGCGACTGTATAAAAACTTAGATTCTTTTAGATATTTATTCTATTAAATCTCTTATTTTCGACATATTTCCATTAACCTGTGAGAAATGTCGTCGTCGCTGATTTGAAACGCCTTTCGAGTCCAGTACATGACGCTCTCCAATCGTTTAAATTTTTCTGCTAACTCATTTTATTTATTTTACTTTTGTAGCTCCATCTTTCTTTTCATCCGTCTGGAAACTGTTCAAGCCTTTCATACAGGACTCCCTCAATCAGAAGATCCAGTTTCTTGACTGCGGTAAGTTTAGGGAACTTTTCTTGTACCACCGTCTGTTTAAGGGGAAGCCTTCAAAGTCGTTAGCAAAGGAAGGTCACGAAATTAGGTAAACGGGTGCATTTTGACGCTATTAATATTATTTTTAAATTTCGAATGAGTTGTTAGTTATTTTATGTTTTAGGACGATATTCGCGCAAATCGATTGATTCCTTAATGACCGAAAATAATATTTCCACCTTGACACCATCCGAAAGATCGAAAACTCACTATCTTCCGAACAAACTTTAAACTAAGTCCATATCAAAAAGAGATAATTTTTAATAAAATAGGGGGCTCGCTACCGTCATCAACCCCTACAACTTGCTTCGCCACCTATTCGTTAACGAGTACTTTAGTGCCACCTGCTACGCACTGTTAATATCCCCGTTGGGCTCCACCCCCTGTAAGCTACGCTCACTAAGTCCCGTTACTTGATTCGCCTCCCACTCGCTAGCGCTCGCTAAACCCACTTCGCGAGTACTGTAGTGACACTTACTACGCAAGCGTAATATGCAAGTTGGGGTTGGCTTAATATGGCCGTTAGGCTTCGCCATGGCTCTCTACGTTCGCTTTGCGAGTATTTTAGGGACATCTGCTACGCAGGCGTAATACGTCCGTTGGAGTTCATGCCTTATTAACTGACATTTACCAGCTCTGATGAGCTATTTCTTCGCGAGCTATTTCATCTGACCAACTCACACGACCTTCTACGTATCCGCTGATGCTTTTACCCCTTACATCGCTACACTCGCCAGCACCCGTGACTCTCTTCGCGAGTCGGTAGTCTTTGCCTTCTATTCTCTAAGGCCCGCGAGCAGTTTGTCGCTTGCTAAGCAGACGTAATACGACTGTTGGGGACTGTCCCTTACGAATTGATATTCTCTAGCTCTGGAGCTCTTCGAATCCTGCCGGCGAACACGACCGCCTACGTGTCCTGTGCTAACTGACGCTCGTAAAACTCCCAAGATTCCATCCTCCATTCTTGCTACTTATTAATCAGAGCTCGCCGCACGCGTGATGTGCCCGTTTGCGTGTCAGACTCAGACCGTCTGCCCTACCCGAAGGTGTACGGTATCTGTTTGGACAGTAGGGAAGTGCCACCCAAATTAGACCGGAACTACTGGGACGCATCCACAGAGACCGTACCCCCCATCCTTACCACCAACCTCTCCGGAGGACTTACGAGGCGTTCGACGAACAATTTCATCAAGCTTCAACTCCCAACTCGCTACGCTTGCCAACCCCAAAACTCACTTCGTGAATTGGGAGGCTTCGTCTCCTACTTCCTGGCGCTCGCTGAGCCTGCATCGCAATCTATTTCATGCCGCCTGTTATTAAGAACGATTGCTTATTGTATTACGAACAAACGGCAAAATTTCATAACTGTATGTTTTGCCGTTTGTTCGTAATACAGTGGCAAAATATCGTGTTCCGCTGTCAATATATCAGTTACGCTTTCAGTTTACAACAATGGAACATATAATTGTTGTGAAATCTAACGATTAAATTGTAATGTTTAAGACAACAATAGTTTAAAAATTTTCGCCCGGAAAGAAGAAAAAAAATGTCACTTCAGATGTACCGAGGTGCATTCTGGTGTATGGAGGTGCGATATAGATAAATAAAGATTCATAGAGTAAAATAGATCGGGGACTATTACAGCTGATCAGAAGAAAGGCATTTTCGAAAAGGAGTTTACAACAATGGAACATATAATTGTTGTGAAATCTAACGATTAAATTGTAATGTTTAAGACAACAATAGTTTCAAATTTTCCCCCGGAAAGAAGAAAAAAAATGTCACTTCAGATGTACCGAGGTGCATTCTGGTGTATGGAGGTACGATATAGATAAATAAAGATTCATAGAGTAAAATAGATCGGGGACTATTACAGCTGATCAGAAGAAAGGCATTTTCGAAAAGGAGTTTACAACAATGGAACATATAATTGTTGTGAAATCTAACGATTAAATTGTAATGTTTAAGACAACAATAGTTTCAAATTTTCGCCCGGAAAGAAGAAAAAAATTGTCACTTCAGATGTACCGAGGTGCATTCTGGTGTATGGAGGTGCGATATAGATAAATAAAGATTCATAGAGTAAAATAGATCGGGGACTATTACAGCTGATCAGAAGAAAGGCATTTTCGAAAAGGAGTTTACAACAATGGAACATATAATTGTTGTGAAATCTAACGATTAAATTGTAATGTTTAAGACAACAATAGTTTCAAATTTTCGCCCGGAAAGAAGAAAAAAAATGTCACTTCAGATGTACCGAGGTGCATTCTGGTGTATGGAGGTGCGATATAGATAAATAAAGATTCATAGAGTAAAATAGATCGGGGACTATTACAGCTGATCAGAAGAAAGGCATTTTCGAAAAGGAGTTTACAACAATGGAACATATAATTGTTGTGAAATCTAAGGATTAAATTGTAATGTTTAAGACAACAATAGTTTCAAATTTTCGCCCGGAAAGAAGAAAAAAAATGTCACTTCAGATGTACCGAGGTGCATTCTGGTGTATGGAGGTGCGATATAGATAAATAAAGATTCATAGAGTAAAATAGATCGGGGACTATTACAGTTGATCAGAAGAAAGGCATTTTCGAAAAGGAGTTTACAACAATGGAACATATAATTGTTGTGAAATCTAACGATTAAATTGTAATGTTTAAGACAACAATAGTTTCAAATTTTCGCCCGGAAAGAAGAAAAAAATTGTCACTTCAGATGTACCGAGGTGCATTCTGGTGTATGGAGGTGCGATATAGATAAATAAAGATTCATAGAGTAAAATAGATCGGGGACTATTACAGCTGATCAGAAGAAAGGCATTTTCGAAAAGGAGTTTACAACAATGGAACATATAATTGTTGTGAAATCTAACGATTAAATTGTAATGTTTAAGACAACAATAAATTCAAATTTTCGCCCGGAAAGAAGAAAAAAAATGTCACTTCAGATGTACCGAGGTGCATTCTGGTGTATGGAGGTGCGATATAGATAACTAAAGATTCATAGAGTAAAATAGATCGGGGACTATTACAGCTGATCAGAAGAAAGGCATTTTCGAAAAGGAGTTTACAACAATGGAACATATAATTGTTGTGAAATCTAACGATTAAATTGTAATGTTTAAGACAACAATAGTTTCAAATTTTCGCCCGGAAAGAAGAAAAAAAATGTCACTTCAGATGTACCGAGGTGCATTCTGGTGTATGGAGGTGCGATATAGATAAATAAAGATTCATAGAGTAAAATAGATCGGGGACTATTACAGCTGATCAGAAGAAAGGCATTTTCGAAAAGGAGTTTACAACAATGGAACATATAATTGTTGTGAAATCTAACGATTAAATTGTAATGTTTAAGACAACAATAGTTTCAAATTTTCGCCCGGAAAGAAGAAAAAAAATTTCACTTCAGATGTACCGAGGTGCATTCTGGTGTATGGAGGTGCGATATAGATAAATAAAGATTCATAGAGTAAAATAGATCGGGGACTATTACAGCTGATCAGAAGAAAGGCATTTTCGAAAAGGAGTTTACAACAATGGAACATATAATTGTTGTGAAATCTAACGATTAAATTGTAATGTTTAAGACAACAATAGTTTCAAATTTTCGCCCGGAAAGAAGAAAAAAAATGTCACTTCAGATGTACCGAGGTGCATTCTGGTGTATGGAGGTGCGATATAGATAAATAAAGATTCATAGAGTAAAATAGATCGGGGACTATTACAGCTGATCAGAAGAAAGGCATTTTCGAAAAGGAGTTTACAACAATGGAACATATAATTGTTGTGAAATCTAACGATTAAATTGTAATGTTTAAGACAACAATAGTTTCAAATTTTCGCCCGGAAAGAAGAAAAAAAATGTCACTTCAGATGTACCGAGGTGCATTCTGGTGTATGGAGGTGCGATATAGATAAATAAAGATTCATAGAGTAAAATAGATCGGGGACTATTACAGCTGATCAGAAGAAAGGCATTTTCGAAAAGGAGTTTACAACAATGGAACATATAATTGTTGTGAAATCTAACGATTAAATTGTAATGTTTAAGACAACAATAGTTTCAAATTTTTGCCCGGAAAGAAGAAAAAAAATGTCACTTCAGATGTACCGAGGTGCATTATGGTGTATGGAGGTGCGATATAGATAAATAAAGATTCATAGAGTAAAATAGATCGGGGACTATTACAGCTGATCAGAAGAAAGGCATATTCGAAAAGGAGTTTACAACAATAGAACATATAATTGTTGTGAAATCTAACGATTAAATTGTAATGTTTAAGACAACAATAGTTTAAAAATTTTCGCCCGGAAAGAAGAAAAAAAATGTCACTTCAGATGTACCGAGGTGCATTCTGGTGTATGGAGGTGCGATATAGATAAATAAAGATTCATAGAGTAAAATAGATCGGGGACTATTACAGCTGATCAGAAGAAAGGCATTTTCGAAAAGGAGTTTACAACAATGGAACATATAATTGTTGTGAAATCTAACGATTAAATTGTAATGTTTAAGACAACAATAGTTTCAAATTTTCCCCCGGAAAGAAGAAAAAAAATGTCACTTCAGATGTACCGAGGTGCATTCTGGTGTATGGAGGTACGATATAGATAAATAAAGATTCATAGAGTAAAATAGATCGGGGACTATTACAGCTGATCAGAAGAAAGGCATTTTCGAAAAGAAGTTTACAACAATGGAACATATAATTGTTGTGAAATCTAACGATTAAATTGTAATGTTTAAGACAACAATAGTTTCAAATTTTTGCCCGGAAAGAAGAAAAAAATTGTCACTTCAGATGTACCGAGGTGCATTCTGGTGTATGGAGGTGCGATATAGATAAATAAAGATTCATAGAGTAAAATAGATCGGGGACTATTACAGCTGATCAGAAGAAAGGCATTTTCGAAAAGGAGTTTACAACAATGGAACATATAATTGTTGTGAAATCTAACGATTAAATTGTAATGTTTAAGACAACAATAGTTTCAAATTTTCGCCCGGAAAGAAGAAAAAAAATGTCACTTCAGATGTACCGAGGTGCATTCTGGTGTATGGAGGTGCGATATAGATAAATAAAGATTCATAGAGTAAAATAGATCGGGGACTATTACAGTTGATCAGAAGAAAGGCATTTTCGAAAAGGAGTTTACAACAATGGAACATATAATTGTTGTGAAATCTAACGATTAAATTGTAATGTTTAAGACAACAATAGTTTCAAATTTTCGCCCGGAAAGAAGAAAAAAATTGTCACTTCAGATGTACCGAGGTGCATTCTGGTGTATGGAGGTGCGATATAGATAAATAAAGATTCATAGAGTAAAATAGATCGGGGACTATTACAGCTGATCAGAAGAAAGGCATTTTCGAAAAGGAGTTTACAACAATGGAACATATAATTGTTGTGAAATCTAAGGATTAAATTGTAATGTTTAAGACAACAATAGTTTCAAATTTTCGCCCGGAAAGAAGAAAAAAATGTCACTTCAGATGTACCGAGGTGCATTCTGGTGTATGGAGGTGCGATATAGATAAATAAAGATTCATAGAGTAAAATAGATCGGGGACTATTACAGCTGATCAGAAGAAAGGCATTTTCGAGAAGGAGTTTACAACAATGGAACATATAATTGTTGTGAAATCTAACGATTAAATTGTAATGTTTAAGACAACAATAGTTTCAAATTTTCGCCCGGAAAGAAGAAAAAAAATGTCACTTCAGATGTACCGAGGTGCATTCTGGTGTATGGAGGTGCGATATAGATAAATAAAGATTCATAGAGTAAAATAGATCGGGGACTATTACAGCTGATCAGAAGAAAGGCATTTTCAAAAAGGAGTTTACAACAATGGAACATATAATTGTTGTGAAATCTAACGATTAAATTGTAATGTTTAAGACAACAATAGTTTCAAATTTTCGCCCGGAAAGACGAAAAAAATGTCACTTCAGATGTACCGAGGTGCATTCTGGTGTATGGAGGTGCGATATAGATAACTAAAGATTCATAGAGTAAAATAGATCGGGGACTATTACAGCTGATCAGAAGAAAGGCATTTTCGAAAAGGAGATTACAACAATGGAACATATAATTGTTGTGAAATCTAACGATTAAATTGTAATGTTTAAGACAACAATAGTTTCAAATTTTCGCCCGGAAAGAAGAAAAAAAATGTCACTTCAGATGTACCGAGGTGCATTCTGGTGTATGGAGGTGCGATATAGATAAATAAAGATTCATAGAGTAAAATAGATCGGGGACTATTACAGCTGATCAGAAGAAAGGCATTTTCGAAAAGGAGTTTACAACAATGGAACATATAATTGTTGTGAAATCTAACGATTAAATTGTAATGTTTAAGACAACAATAGTTTCAAATTTTCGCCCGGAAAGAAGAAAAAAAATTTCACTTCAGATGTACCGAGGTGCATTCTGGTGTATGGAGGTGCGATATAGATAAATAAAGATTCATAGAGTAAAATAGATCGGGGACTATTACAGCTGATCAGAAGAAAGGCATTTTCGAAAAGGAGTTTACAACAATGGAACATATAATTGTTGTGAAATCTAACGATTAAATTGTAATGTTTAAGACAACAATAGTTTCAAATTTTCGCCCGGAAAGAAGAAAAAAAATGTCACTTCAGATGTACCGAGGTGCATTCTGGTGTATGGAGGTGCGATATAGATAAATAAAGATTCATAGAGTAAAATAGATCGGGGACTATTACAGCTGATCAGAAGAAAGGCATTTTCGAAAAGGAGTTTACAACAATGGAACATATAATTGTTGTGAAATCTAACGATTAAATTGTAATGTTTAAGACAACAATAGTTTCAAATTTTCGCCCGGAAAGAAGAAAAAAAATGTCACTTCAGATGTACCGAGGTGCATTCTGGTGTATGGAGGTGCGATATAGATAAATAAAGATTCATAGAGTAAAATAGATCGGGGACTATTACAGCTGATCAGAAGAAAGGCATTTTCGAAAAGGAGTTTACAACAATGGAACATATAATTGTTGTGAAATCTAACGATTAAATTGTAATGTTTAAGACAACAATAGTTTCAAATTTTCGCCCGGAAAGAAGAAAAAAAATGTCACTTCAGATGTACCGAGGTGCATTCTGGTGTATGGAGGTGCGATATAGATAAATAAAGATTCATAGATTAAAATAGATCGGGGACTATTACAGCTGATCAGAAGAAAGGCATTTTCGAAAAGGAGTTTACAACAATGGAACATATAATTGTTGTGAAATCTAACGATTAAATTGTAATGTTTAAGACAACAATAGTTTCAAATTTTCGCCCGGAAAGAAGAAAAAAAATGTCACTTCAGATGTACCGAGGTGCATTCTGGTGTATGGAGGTGCGATATAGATAAATAAAGATTCATAGAGTAAAATAGATCGGGGACTATTACAGCTGATCAGAAGAAAGGCATTTTCGAAAAGGAGTTTACAACAATGGAACATATAATTGTTGTGAAATCTAACGATTAAATTGTAATGTTTAAGACAACAATAGTTTCAAATTTTCGCCCGGAAAGAAGAAAAAAAATGTCACTTCAGATGTACCGAGGTGCATTCTGGTGTATGGAGGTGCGATATAGATAAATAAAGATTCATAGAGTAAAATAGATCGGGGACTATTACAGCTGATCAGAAGAAAGGCATTTTCGAAAAGGAGTTTACAACAATGGAACATATAATTGTTGTGAAATCTAACGATTAAATTGTAATGTTTAAGACAACAATAGTTTCAAATTTTCGCCCGGAAAGAAGAAAAAAAATTTCACTTCAGATGTACCGAGGTGCATTCTGGTGTATGGAGGTGCGATATAGATAAATAAAGATTCATAGAGTAAAATAGATCGGGGACTATTACAGCTGATCAGAAGAAAGGCATTTTCGAAAAGGAGTTTACAACAATGGAACATATAATTGTTGTGAAATCTAACGATTAAATTGTAATGTTTAAGACAACAATAGTTTCAAATTTTCGCCCGGAAAGAAGAAAAAAAATGTCACTTCAGATGTACCGAGGTGCATTCTGGTGTATGGAGGTGCGATATAGATAAATAAAGATTCATAGAGTAAAATAGATCGGGGACTATTACAGCTGATCAGAAGAAAGGCATTTTCGAAAAGGAGTTTACAACAATGGAACATATAATTGTTGTGAAATCTAACGATTAAATTGTAATGTTTAAGACAACAATAGTTTCAAATTTTCGCCCGGAAAGAAGAAATAAAATGTCACTTCAGATGTACCGAGGTGCATTCTGGTGTATGGAGGTGCGATATAGATAAATAAAGATTCATAGAGTAAAATAGATCGGGGACTATTACAGCTGATCAGAAGAAAGGCATTTTCGAAAAGGAGTTTACAACAATGGAACATATAATTGTTGTGAAATCTAACGATTAAATTGTAATGTTTAAGACAACAATAGTTTCAAATTTTCGCCCGGAAAGAAGAAAAAAAATGTCACTTCAGATGTACCGAGGTGCATTCTGGTGTATGGAGGTGCGATATAGATAAATAAAGATTCATAGATTAAAATAGATCGGGGACTATTACAGCTGATCAGAAGAAAGGCATTTTCGAAAAGGAGTTTACAACAATGGAACATATAATTGTTGTGAAATCTAACGATTAAATTGTAATGTTTAAGACAACAATAGTTTCAAATTTTCGCCCGGAAAGAAGAAAAAAAATGTCACTTCAGATGTACCGAGGTGCATTCTGGTGTATGGAGGTGCGATATAGATAAATAAAGATTCATAGAGTAAAATAGATCGGGGACTATTACAGCTGATCAGAAGAAAGGCATTTTCGAAAAGGAGTTTACAACAATGGAACATATAATTGTTGTGAAATCTAACGATTAAATTCTAATGTTTAAGACAACAATAGTTTCAAATTTTCGCCCGGAAAGAAGAAAAAAAATGTCACTTCAGATGTACCGAGGTGCATTCTGGTGTATGGAGGTGCGATATAGATAAATAAAGATTCATAGAGTAAAATAGATCGGGGACTATTACAGCTGATCAGAAGAAAGGCATTTTCGAAAAGGAGTTTACAACAATGGAACATATAATTGTTGTGAAATCTAACGATTAAATTGTAATGTTTAAGACAACAATAGTTTCAAATTTTCGCCCGGAAAGAAGAAAAAAAATGTCACTTCAGATGTACCGAGGTGCATTCTGGTGTATGGAGGTGCGATATAGATAAATAAAGATTCATAGAGTAAAATAGATCGGGGACTATTACAGCTGATCAGAAGAAAGGCATTTTCGAAAAGGAGTTTACAACAATGGAACATATAATTGTTGTGAAATCTAACGATTAAATTGTAATGTTTAAGACAACAATAGTTTCAAATTTTCGCCCGGAAAGAAGAAAAAAAATGTCACTTCAGATGTACCGAGGTGCATTCTGGTGTATGGAGGTGCGATATAGATAAATAAAGATTCATAGAGTAAAATAGATCGGGGACTATTACAGCTGATCAGAAGAAAGGCATTTTCGAAAAGGAGTTTACAACAATGGAACATATAATTGTTGTGAAATCTAACGATTAAATTGTAATGTTTAAGACAACAATAGTTTCAAATTTTCGCCCGGAAAGAAGAAAAAAAATGTCACTTCAGATGTACCGAGGTGCATTCTGGTGTATGGAGGTGCGATATAGATAAATAAAGATTCATAGAGTAAAATAGATCGGGGACTATTACAGCTGATCAGAAGAAAGGCATTTTCGAAAAGGAGTTTACAACAATGGAGCATATAATTGTTGTGAAATCTAACGATTAAATTGTAATATTTAAGACAACAATAGTTTCAAATTTTCGCCCGGAAAGAAGAAAAAAATGTCACTTCAGATGTACCGAGGTGCATTCTGGTGTATGGAGGTGCGATATAGATAAATAAAGATTCATAGAGTAAAATAGATCGGGGACTATTACAGCTGATCAGAAGAAAGGCATTTTCGAAAAGGAGTTTACAACAATGGAACATATAATTGTTGTGAAATCTAACGATTAAATTGTAATGTTTAAGACAACAATAGTTTCAAATTTTCGCCCGGAAAGAAGAAAAAAAATGTCACTTCAGATGTACCGAGGTGCATTCTGGTGTATGGAGGTGCGATATAGATAAATAAAGATTCATAGAGTAAAATAGATCGGGGACTATTACAGCTGATCAGAAGAAAGGCATTTTCGAAAAGGAGTTTACAACAATGGAACATATAATTGTTGTGAAATCTAACGATTAAATTGTAATGTTTAAGACAACAATAGTTTCAAATTTTCGCCCGGAAAGAAGAAAAAAAATGTCACTTCAGATGTACCGAGGTGCATTCTGGTGTATGGAGGTGCGATATAGATAAATAAAGATTCATAGAGTAAAATAGATCGGGGACTATTACAGCTGATCTGAAGAAAGGCATTTTCGAAAAGGAGTTTACAACTATGGAACATATAATTGTTGTGAAATCTAACGATTAAATTGTAATGTTTAAGACAACAATAGTTTCAAATTTTCGCCCGGAAAGAAGAAAAAAAATGTCACTTCAGATGTACCGAGGTGCATTCTGGTGTATGGAGGTGCGATATAGATTAACAAAGATTCATAGAGTAAAATAGATCGGGGACTATTACAGCTGATCAGAAGAAAGGCATTTTCGAAAAGGAGTTTACAACAATGGAACATATAATTGTTGTGAAATCTAACGATTAAATTGTAATGTTTAAGACAACAATAGTTTCAAATTTTCGCCCGGAAAGAAGAAAAAAAATGTCACTTCAGATGTACCGAGGTGCATTCTGGTGTATGGAGGTGCGATATAGATAAATAAAGATTCATAGAGTAAAATAGATCGGGGACTATTACAGCTGATCAGAAGAAAGGCATTTTCGAAAAGGAGTTTACAACAATGGAACATATAATTGTTGTGAAATCTAACGATTAAATTGTAATGTTTAAGACAGCAATAGTTTCAAATTTTCGCCCGGAAAGAAGAAAAAAATTGTCACTTCAGATGTACCGAGGTGCATTCTGGTGTATGGAGGTGCGATATAGATAAATAAAGATTCATAGAGTAAAATAGATCGGGGACTATTACAGCTGATCAGAAGAAAGGCATTTTCGAAAAGGAGTTTACAACAATGGAACATATAATTGTTGTGAAATCTAAGGATTAAATTGTAATATTTAAGACAACAATAGTTTCAAATTTTCGCACGGAAAGAAGAAAAAAATGTCACTTCAGATGTACCGAGGTGCATTCTGGTGTATGGAGGTGCGATATAGATAAATAAAGATTCATAGAGTAAAATAGATCGGGGACTATTACAGCTGATCAGAAGAAAGGCATTTTCGAAAAGGAGTTTACAACAATGGAACATATAATTGTTGTGAAATCTAACGATTAAATTGTAATGTTTAAGACAACAATAGTTTCAAATTTTCGCCCGGAAAGAAGAAAAAAAATGTCACTTCAGATGTACCGAGGTGCATTCTGGTGTATGGAGGTGCGATATAGATAAATAAAGATTCATAGAGTAAAATAGATCGGGGACTATTACAGCTGATCAGAAGAAAGGCATTTTCGAAAAGGAGTTTACAACAATGGAACATATAATTGTTGTGAAATCTAACGATTAAATTGTAATGTTTAAGACAACAATAGTTTCAAATTTTCGCCCGGAAAGAAGAAAAAAAATGTCACTTCAGATGTACCGAGGTGCATTCTGGTGTATGGAGGTGCGATATAGATAAATAAAGATTCATAGAGTAAAATAGATCGGGGACTATTACAGCTGATCAGAAGAAAGGCATTTTCGAAAAGGAGTTTACAACAATGGAACATATAATTGTTGTGAAATCTAACGATTAAATTGTAATGTTTAAGACAACAATAGTTTCAAATTTTCGCCCGGAAAGAAGAAAAAAAATGTCACTTCAGATGTACCGAGGTGCATTCTGGTGTATGGAGGTGCGATATAGATAAATAAAGATTCATAGAGTAAAATAGATCGGGGACTATTACAGCTGATCAGAAGAAAGGCATTTTCGAAAAGGAGTTTACAACAATGGAACATATAATTGTTGTGAAATCTAACGATTAAATTGTAATGTTTAAGACAACAATAGTTTCAAATTTTCGCCCGGAAAGAAGAAAAAAAATGTCACTTCAGATGTACCGAGGTGCATTCTGGTGTATGGAGGTGCGATATAGATAAATAAAGATTCATAGAGTAAAATAGATCGGGGACTATTACAGCTGATCAGAAGAAAGGCATTTTCGAAAAGGAGTTTACAACAATGGAACATATAATTGTTGTGAAATCTAAGGATTAAATTGTAATGTTTAAGACAACAATAGTTTCAAATTTTCGCCCGGAAAGAAGAAAAAAAATGTCACTTCAGATGTACCGAGGTGCATTCTGGTGTATGGAGGTGCGATATAGATAAATAAAGATTCATAGAGTAAAATAGATCGGGGACTATTACAGTTGATCAGAAGAAAGGCATTTTCGAAAAGGAGTTTACAACAATGGAACATATAATTGTTGTGAAATCTAACGATTAAATTGTAATGTTTAAGACAACAATAGTTTCAAATTTTCGCCCGGAAAGAAGAAAAAAATTGTCACTTCAGATGTACCGAGGTGCATTCTGGTGTATGGAGGTGCGATATAGATAAATAAAGATTCATAGAGTAAAATAGATCGGGGACTATTACAGCTGATCAGAAGAAAGGCATTTTCGAAAAGGAGTTTACAACAATGGAACATATAATTGTTGTGAAATCTAACGATTAAATTGTAATGTTTAAGACAACAATAGTTTCAAATTTTCGCCCGGAAAGAAGAAAAAAAATGTCACTTCAGATGTACCGAGGTGCATTCTGGTGTATGGAGGTGCGATATAGATAACTAAAGATTCATAGAGTAAAATAGATCGGGGACTATTACAGCTGATCAGAAGAAAGGCATTTTCGAAAAGGAGTTTACAACAATGGAACATATAATTGTTGTGAAATCTAACGATTAAATTGTAATGTTTAAGACAACAATAGTTTCAAATTTTCGCCCGGAAAGAAGAAAAAAAATGTCACTTCAGATGTACCGAGGTGCATTCTGGTGTATGGAGGTGCGATATAGATAAATAAAGATTCATAGAGTAAAATAGATCGGGGACTATTACAGCTGATCAGAAGAAAGGCATTTTCGAAAAGGAGTTTACAACAATGGAACATATAATTGTTGTGAAATCTAACGATTAAATTGTAATGTTTAAGACAACAATAGTTTCAAATTTTCGCCCGGAAAGAAGAAAAAAAATGTCACTTCAGATGTACCGAGGTGCATTCTGGTGTATGGAGGTGCGATATAGATAAATAAAGATTCATAGAGTAAAATAGATCGGGGACTATTACAGCTGATCAGAAGAAAGGCATTTTCGAAAAGGAGTTTACAACAATGGAACATATAATTGTTGTGAAATCTAACGATTAAATTGTAAAGTTTAAGACAACAATAGTTTCAAATTTTCGCCCGGAAAGAAGAAAAAAAATGTCACTTCAGATGTACCGAGGTGCATTCTGGTGTATGGAGGTGCGATATAGATAAATAAAGATTCATAGAGTAAAATAGATCGGGGACTATTACAGCTGATCAGAAGAAAGGCATTTTCGAAAAGGAGTTTACAACAATGGAACATATAATTGTTGTGAAATCTAACGATTAAATTGTAATGTTTAAGACAACAATAGTTTCAAATTTTCGCCCGGAAAGAAGAAAAAAAATGTCACTTCAGATGTACCGAGGTGCATTCTGGTGTATGGAGGTGCGATATAGATAAATAAAGATTCATAGAGTAAAATAGATCGGGGACTATTACAGCTGATCAGAAGAAAGGCATTTTCGAAAAGGAGTTTACAACAATGGAACATATAATTGTTGTGAAATCTAACGATTAAATTGTAATGTTTAAGACAACAATAGTTTAAAAATTTTCGCCCGGAAAGAAGAAAAAAAATGTCACTTCAGATGTACCGAGGTGCATTCTGGTGTATGGAGGTGCGATATAGATAAATAAAGATTCATAGAGTAAAATAGATCGGGGACTATTACAGCTGATCAGAAGAAAGGCATTTTCGAAAAGGAGTTTACAACAATGGAACATATAATTGTTGTGAAATCTAACGATTAAATTGTAATGTTTAAGACAACAATAGTTTCAAATTTTCCCCCGGAAAGAAGAAAAAAAATGTCACTTCAGATGTACCGAGGTGCATTCTGGTGTATGGAGGTACGATATAGATAAATAAAGATTCATAGAGTAAAATAGATCGGGGACTATTACAGCTGATCAGAAGAAAGGCATTTTCGAAAAGGAGTTTACAACAATGGAACATATAATTGTTGTGAAATCTAACGATTAAATTGTAATGTTTAAGACAACAATAGTTTCAAATTTTCGCCCGGAAAGAAGAAAAAAATTGTCACTTCAGATGTACCGAGGTGCATTCTGGTGTATGGAGGTGCGATATAGATAAATAAAGATTCATAGAGTAAAATAGATCGGGGACTATTACAGCTGATCAGAAGAAAGGCATTTTCGAAAAGGAGTTTACAACAATGGAACATATAATTGTTGTGAAATCTAACGATTAAATTGTAATGTTTAAGACAACAATAGTTTCAAATTTTCGCCCGGAAAGAAGAAAAAAAATGTCACTTCAGATGTACCGAGGTGCATTCTGGTGTATGGAGGTGCGATATAGATAAATAAAGATTCATAGAGTAAAATAGATCGGGGACTATTACAGTTGATCAGAAGAAAGGCATTTTCGAAAAGGAGTTTACAACAATGGAACATATAATTGTTGTGAAATCTAACGATTAAATTGTAATGTTTAAGACAACAATAGTTTCAAATTTTCGCCCGGAAAGAAGAAAAAAATTGTCACTTCAGATGTACCGAGGTGCATTCTGGTGTATGGAGGTGCGATATAGATAAATAAAGATTCATAGAGTAAAATAGATCGGGGACTATTACAGCTGATCAGAAGAAAGGCATTTTCGAAAAGGAGTTTACAACAATGGAACATATAATTATTGTGAAATCTAAGGATTAAATTGTAATGTTTAAGACAACAATAGTTTCAAATTTTCGCCCAGAAAGAAGAAAAAAATGTCACTTCAGATGTACCGAGGTGCATTCTGGTGTATGGAGGTGCGATATAGATAAATAAAGATTCATAGAGTAAAATAGATCGGGGACTATTACAGCTGATCAGAAGAAAGGCATTTTCGAAAAGGAGTTTACAACAATGGAACATATAATTGTTGTGAAATCTAACGATTAAATTGTAATGTTTAAGACAACAATAGTTTCAAATTTTCGCCCGGAAAGAAGAAAAAAAATGTCACTTCAGATGTACCGAGGTGCATTCTGGTGTATGGAGGTGCGATATAGATAAATAAAGATTCATAGAGTAAAATAGATCGGGGACTATTACAGCTGATCAGAAGAAAGGCATTTTCAAAAAGGAGTTTACAACAATGGAACATATAATTGTTGTGAAATCTAACGATTAAATTGTAATGTTTAAGACAACAATAGTTTCAAATTTTCGCCCGGAAAGAAGAAAAAAATGTCACTTCAGATGTACCGAGGTGCATTCTGGTGTATGGAGGTGCGATATAGATAACTAAAGATTCATAGAGTAAAATAGATCGGGGACTATTACAGCTGATCAGAAGAAAGGCATTTTCGAAAAGGAGTTTACAACAATGAAACATATAATTGTTGTGAAATCTAACGATTAAATTGTAATGTTTAAGACAACAATAGTTTTAAATTTTCGCCCGGAAAGAAGAAAAAAAATGTCACTTCAGATGTACCGAGGTGCATTCTGGTGTATGGAGGTGCGATATAGATAAATAAAGATTCATAGAGTAAAATAGATCGGGGACTATTACAGCTGATCAGAAGAAAGGCATTTTCGAAAAGGAGTTTACAACAATGGAACATATAATTGTTGTGAAATCTAACGATTAAATTGTAATGTTTAAGACAACAATAGTTTCAAATTTTCGCCCGGAAAGAAGAAAAAAAATTTCACTTCAGATGTACCGAGGTGCATTCTGGTGTATGGAGGTGCGATATAGATAAATAAAGATTCATAGAGTAAAATAGATCGGGGACTATTACAGCTGATCAGAAGAAAGGCATTTTCGAAAAGGAATTTACAACAATGGAACATATAATTGTTGTGAAATCTAACGATTAAATTGTAATGTTTAAGACAACAATAGTTTCAAATTTTCGCCCGGAAAGAAGAAAAAAAATGTCACTTCAGATGTACCGAGGTGCATTCTGGTGTATGGAGGTGCGATATAGATAAATAAAGATTCATAGAGTAAAATAGATCGGGGACTATTACAGCTGATCAGAAGAAAGGCATTTTCGAAAAGGAGTTTACAACAATGGAACATATAATTGTTGTGAAATCTAACGATTAAATTGTAATGTTTAAGACAACAATAGTTTCAAATTTTCGCCCGGAAAGAAGAAAAAAAATGTCACTTCAGATGTACCGAGGTGCATTCTGGTGTATGGAGGTGCGATATAGATAAATAAAGATTCATAGAGTAAAATAGATCGGGGACTATTACAGCTGATCAGAAGAAAGGCATTTTCGAAAAGGAGTTTACAACAATGGAACATATAATTGTTGTGAAATCTAACGATTAAATTGTAATGTTTAAGACAACAATAGTTTCAAATTTTCGCCCGGAAAGAAGAAAAAAAATGTCACTTCAGATGTACCGAGGTGCATTCTGGTGTATGGAGGTGCGATATAGATAAATAAAGATTCATAGAGTAAAATAGATCGGGGACTATTACAGCTGATCAGAAGAAAGGCATTTTCGAAAAGGAGTTTACAACAATGGAACATATAATTGTTGTGAAATCTAACGATTAAATTGTAATGTTTAAGACAACAATAGTTTCAAATTTTCGCCCGGAAAGAAGAAAAAAAATGTCACTTCAGATGTACCGAGGTGCATTCTGGTGTATGGAGGTGCGATATAGATAAATAAAGATTCATAGAGTAAAATAGATCGGGGACTATTACAGCTGATCAGAAGAAAGGCATTTTCGAAAAGGAGTTTACAACAATGGAACATATAATTGTTGTGAAATCTAACGATTAAATTGTAATGTTTAAGACAACAATAGTTTCAAATTTTTGCCCGGAAAGAAGAAAAAAAATGTCACTTCAGATGTACCGAGGTGCATTCTGGTGTATGGAGGTGCGATATAGATAAATAAAGATTCATAGAGTAAAATAGATCGGGGACTATTACAGCTGATCAGAAGAAAGGCATTTTCGAAAAGGAGTTTACAACAATGGAACATATAATTGTTGTGAAATCTAACGATTAAATTGTAATGTTTAAGACAACAATAGTTTCAAATTTTCGCCCGGAAAGAAGAAAAAAAATGTCACTTCAGATGTACCGAGGTGCATTCTGGTGTATGGAGGTGCGATATAGATAAATAAAGATTCATAGAGTAAAATAGATCGGGGACTATTACAGCTGATCAGAAGAAAGGCATTTTCAAAAAGGAGTTTACAACAATGGAACATATAATTGTTGTGAAATCTAACGATTAAATTGTAATGTTTAAGACAACAATAGTTTCAAATTTTCGCCCGGAAAGAAGAAAAAAATGTCACTTCAGATGTACCGAGGTGCATTCTGGTGTATGGAGGTGCGATATAGATAACTAAAGATTCATAGAGTAAAATAGATCGGGGACTATTACAGCTGATCAGAAGAAAGGCATTTTCGAAAAGGAGTTTACAACAATGAAACATATAATTGTTGTGAAATCTAACGATTAAATTGTAATGTTTAAGACAACAATAGTTTTAAATTTTCGCCCGGAAAGAAGAAAAAAAATGTCACTTCAGATGTACCGAGGTGCATTCTGGTGTATGGAGGTGCGATATAGATAAATAAAGATTCATAGAGTAAAATAGATCGGGGACTATTACAGCTGATCAGAAGAAAGGCATTTTCGAAAAGGAGTTTACAACAATGGAACATATAATTGTTGTGAAATCTAACGATTAAATTGTAATGTTTAAGACAACAATAGTTTCAAATTTTCGCCCGGAAAGAAGAAAAAAAATTTCACTTCAGATGTACCGAGGTGCATTCTGGTGTATGGAGGTGCGATATAGATAAATAAAGATTCATAGAGTAAAATAGATCGGGGACTATTACAGCTGATCAGAAGAAAGGCATTTTCGAAAAGGAGTTTACAACAATGGAACATATAATTGTTGTGAAATCTAACGATTAAATTGTAATGTTTAAGACAACAATAGTTTCAAATTTTCGCCCGGAAAGAAGAAAAAAAATGTCACTTCAGATGTACCGAGGTGCATTCTGGTGTATGGAGGTGCGATATAGATAAATAAAGATTCATAGAGTAAAATAGATCGGGGACTATTACAGCTGATCAGAAGAAAGGCATTTTCGAAAAGGAGTTTACAACAATGGAACATATAATTGTTGTGAAATCTAACGATTAAATTGTAATGTTTAAGACAACAATAGTTTCAAATTTTCGCCCGGAAAGAAGAAAAAAAATGTCACTTCAGATGTACCGAGGTGCATTCTGGTGTATGGAGGTGCGATATAGATAAATAAAGATTCATAGAGTAAAATAGATCGGGGACTATTACAGCTGATCAGAAGAAAGGCATTTTCGAAAAGGAGTTTACAACAATGGAACATATAATTGTTGTGAAATCTAACGATTAAATTGTAATGTTTAAGACAACAATAGTTTCAAATTTTCGCCCGGAAAGAAGAAAAAAAATGTCACTTCAGATGTACCGAGGTGCATTCTGGTGTATGGAGGTGCGATATAGATAAATAAAGATTCATAGAGTAAAATAGATCGGGGACTATTACAGCTGATCAGAAGAAAGGCATTTTCGAAAAGGAGTTTACAACAATGGAACATATAATTGTTGTGAAATCTAACGATTAAATTGTAATGTTTAAGACAACAATAGTTTCAAATTTTCGCCCGGAAAGAAGAAAAAAAATGTCACTTCAGATGTACCGAGGTGCATTCTGGTGTATGGAGGTGCGATATAGATAAATAAAGATTCATAGAGTAAAATAGATCGGGGACTATTACAGCTGATCAGAAGAAAGGCATTTTCGAAAAGGAGTTTACAACAATGGAACATATAATTGTTGTGAAATCTAACGATTAAATTGTAATGTTTAAGACAACAATAGTTTCAAATTTTTGCCCGGAAAGAAGAAAAAAAATGTCACTTCAGATGTACCGAGGTGCATTCTGGTGTATGGAGGTGCGATATAGATAAATAAAGATTCATAGAGTAAAATAGATCGGGGACTATTACAGCTGATCAGAAGAAAGGCATTTTCGAAAAGGAGTTTACAACAATGGAACATATAATTGTTGTGAAATCTAACGATTAAATTGTAATGTTTAAGACAACAATAGTTTCAAATTTTCGCCCGGAAAGAAGAAAAAAAATGTCACTTCAGATGTACCGAGGTGCATTCTGGTGTATGGAGGTGCGATATAGATAAATAAAGATTCATAGAGTAAAATAGATCGGGGACTATTACAGCTGATCAGAAGAAAGGCATTTTCGAAAAGGAGTTTACAACAATGGAACATATAATTGTTGTGAAATCTAACGATTAAATTGTAATATTTAAGACAACAATAGTTTCAAATTTTCGCCCGGAAAGAAGAAAAAAATGTCACTTCAGATGTACCGAGGTGCATTCTGGTGTATGGAGGTGCGATATAGATAAATAAAGATTCATAGAGTAAAATAGATCGGGGACTATTACAGCTGATCAGAAGAAAGGCATTTTCGAAAAGGAGTTTACAACAATGGAACATATAATTGTTGTGAAATCTAACGATTAAATTGTAATGTTTAAGACAACAATAGTTTCAAATTTTCGCCCGGAAAGAAGAAAAAAAATGTCACTTCAGATGTACCGAGGTGCATTCTGGTGTATGGAGGTGCGATATAGATAAATAAAGATTCATAGAGTAAAATAGATCGGGGACTATTACAGCTGATCAGAAGAAAGGCATTTTCGAAAAGGAGTTTACAACAATGGAACATATAATTGTTGTGAAATCTAACGATTAAATTGTAATGTTTAAGACAACAATAGTTTCAAATTTTCGCCCGGAAAGAAGAAAAAAAATGTCACTTCAGATGTACCGAGGTGCATTCTGGTGTATGGAGGTGCGATATAGATAAATAAAGATTCATAGAGTAAAATAGATCGGGGACTATTACAGCTGATCTGAAGAAAGGCATTTTCGAAAAGGAGTTTACAACTATGGAGCATATAATTGTTGTGAAATCTAACGATTAAATTGTAATGTTTAAGACAACAATAGTTTCAAATTTTCGCCCGGAAAGAAGAAAAAAAATGTCACTTCAGATGTACCGAGGTGCATTCTGGTGTATGGAGGTGCGATATAGATAAACAAAGATTCATAGAGTAAAATAGATCGGGGACTATTACAGCTGATCAGAAGAAAGGCATTTTCGAAAAGGAGTTTACAACAATGGAACATATAATTGTTGTGAAATCTAACGATTAAATTGTAATGTTTAAGACAACAATAGTTTCAAATTTTCGCCCGGAAAGAAGAAAAAAAATGTCACTTCAGATGTACCGAGGTGCATTCTGGTGTATGGAGGTGCGATATAGATAAATAAAGATTCATAGAGTAAAATAGATCGGGGACTATTACAGCTGATCAGAAGAAAGGCATTTTCGAAAAGGAGTTTACAACAATGGAACATATAATTGTTGTGAAATCTAACGATTAAATTGTAATGTTTAAGACAGCAATAGTTTCAAATTTTCGCCCGGAAAGAAGAAAAAAATTGTCACTTCAGATGTACCGAGGTGCATTCTGGTGTATGGAGGTGCGATATAGATAAATAAAGATTCATAGAGTAAAATAGATCGGGGACTATTACAGCTGATCAGAAGAAAGGCATTTTCGAAAAGGAGTTTACAACAATGGAACATATAATTGTTGTGAAATCTAAGGATTAAATTGTAATATTTAAGACAACAATAGTTTCAAATTTTCGCCCGGAAAGAAGAAAAAAATGTCACTTCAGATGTACCGAGGTGCATTCTGGTGTATGGAGGTGCGATATAGATAAATAAAGATTCATAGAGTAAAATAGATCGGGGACTATTACAGCTGATCAGAAGAAAGGCATTTTCGAAAAGGAGTTTACAACAATGGAACATATAATTGTTGTGAAATCTAACGATTAAATTGTAATGTTTAAGACAACAATAGTTTCAAATTTTCGCCCGGAAAGAAGAAAAAAAATGTCACTTCAGATGTACCGAGGTGCATTCTGGTGTATGGAGGTGCGATATAGATAAATAAAGATTCATAGAGTAAAATAGATCGGGGACTATTACAGCTGATCAGAAGAAAGGCATTTTCGAAAAGGAGTTTACAACAATGGAACATATAATTGTTGTGAAATCTAACGATTAAATTGTAATATTTAAGACAACAATAGTTTCAAATTTTCGCCCGGAAAGAAGAAAAAAATGTCACTTCAGATGTACCGAGGTGCATTCTGGTGTATGGAGGTGCGATATAGATAAATAAAGATTCATAGAGTAAAATAGATCGGGGACTATTACAGCTGATCAGAAGAAAGGCATTTTCGAAAAGGAGTTTACAACAATGGAACATATAATTGTTGTGAAATCTAACGATTAAATTGTAATGTTTAAGACAACAATAGTTTCAAATTTTCGCCCGGAAAGAAGAAAAAAAATGTCACTTCAGATGTACCGAGGTGCATTCTGGTGTATGGAGGTGCGATATAGATAAATAAAGATTCATAGAGTAAAATAGATCGGGGACTATTACAGCTGATCAGAAGAAAGGCATTTTCGAAAAGGAGTTTACAACAATGGAACATATAATTGTTGTGAAATCTAACGATTAAATTGTAATATTTAAGACAACAATAGTTTCAAATTTTCGCCCGGAAAGAAGAAAAAAATGTCACTTCAGATGTACCGAGGTGCATTCTGGTGTATGGAGGTGCGATATAGATAAATAAAGATTCATAGAGTAAAATAGATCGGGGACTATTACAGCTGATCAGAAGAAAGGCATTTTCGAAAAGGAGTTTACAACAATGGAACATATAATTGTTGTGAAATCTAACGATTAAATTGTAATGTTTAAGACAACAATAGTTTCAAATTTTCGCCCGGAAAGAAGAAAAAAAATGTCACTTCAGATGTACCGAGGTGCATTCTGGTGTATGGAGGTGCGATATAGATAAATAAAGATTCATAGAGTAAAATAGATCGGGGACTATTACAGCTGATCAGAAGAAAGGCATTTTCGAAAAGGAGTTTACAACAATGGAACATATAATTGTTGTGAAATCTAACGATTAAATTGTAATGTTTAAGACAACAATAGTTTCAAATTTTCGCCCGGAAAGAAGAAAAAAAATGTCACTTCAGATGTACCGAGGTGCATTCTGGTGTATGGAGGTGCGATATAGATAAATAAAGATTCATAGAGTAAAATAGATCGGGGACTATTACAGCTGATCTGAAGAAAGGCATTTTCGAAAAGGAGTTTACAACTATGGAGCATATAATTGTTGTGAAATCTAACGATTAAATTGTAATGTTTAAGACAACAATAGTTTCAAATTTTCGCCCGGAAAGAAGAAAAAAAATGTCACTTCAGATGTACCGAGGTGCATTCTGGTGTATGGAGGTGCGATATAGATAAACAAAGATTCATAGAGTAAAATAGATCGGGGACTATTACAGCTGATCAGAAGAAAGGCATTTTCGAAAAGGAGTTTACAACAATGGAACATATAATTGTTGTGAAATCTAACGATTAAATTGTAATGTTTAAGACAACAATAGTTTCAAATTTTCGCCCGGAAAGAAGAAAAAAAATGTCACTTCAGATGTACCGAGGTGCATTCTGGTGTATGGAGGTGCGATATAGATAAATAAAGATTCATAGAGTAAAATAGATCGGGGACTATTACAGCTGATCAGAAGAAAGGCATTTTCGAAAAGGAGTTTACAACAATGGAACATATAATTGTTGTGAAATCTAACGATTAAATTGTAATGTTTAAGACAGCAATAGTTTCAAATTTTCGCCCGGAAAGAAGAAAAAAATTGTCACTTCAGATGTACCGAGGTGCATTCTGGTGTATGGAGGTGCGATATAGATAAATAAAGATTCATAGAGTAAAATAGATCGGGGACTATTACAGCTGATCAGAAGAAAGGCATTTTCGAAAAGGAGTTTACAACAATGGAACATATAATTGTTGTGAAATCTAAGGATTAAATTGTAATATTTAAGACAACAATAGTTTCAAATTTTCGCCCGGAAAGAAGAAAAAAATGTCACTTCAGATGTACCGAGGTGCATTCTGGTGTATGGAGGTGCGATATAGATAAATAAAGATTCATAGAGTAAAATAGATCGGGGACTATTACAGCTGATCAGAAGAAAGGCATTTTCGAAAAGGAGTTTACAACAATGGAACATATAATTGTTGTGAAATCTAACGATTAAATTGTAATGTTTAAGACAACAATAGTTTCAAATTTTCGCCCGGAAAGAAGAAAAAAAATGTCACTTCAGATGTACCGAGGTGCATTCTGGTGTATGGAGGTGCGATATAGATAAATAAAGATTCATAGAGTAAAATAGATCGGGGACTATTACAGCTGATCAGAAGAAAGGCATTTTCGAAAAGGAGTTTACAACAATGGAACATATAATTGTTGTGAAATCTAACGATTAAATTGTAATGTTTAAGACAACAATAGTTTCAAATTTTCGCCCGGAAAGAAGAAAAAAAATGTCACTTCAGATGTACCGAGGTGCATTCTGGTGTATGGAGGTGCGATATAGATAAATAAAGATTCATAGAGTAAAATAGATCGGGGACTATTACAGCTGATCAGAAGAAAGGCATTTTCGAAAAGGAGTTTACAACAATGGAACATATAATTGTTGTGAAATCTAACGATTAAATTGTAATGTTTAAGACAACAATAGTTTCAAATTTTCGCCCGGAAAGAAGAAAAAAAATGTCACTTCAGATGTACCGAGGTGCATTCTGGTGTATGGAGGTGCGATATAGATAAATAAAGATTCATAGAGTAAAATAGATCGGGGACTATTACAGCTGATCAGAAGAAAGGCATTTTCGAAAAGGAGTTTACAACAATGGAACATATAATTGTTGTGAAATCTAACGATTAAATTGTAATGTTTAAGACAACAATAGTTTCAAATTTTCGCCCGGAAAGAAGAAAAAAAATGTCACTTCAGATGTACCGAGGTGCATTCTGGTGTATGGAGGTGCGATATAGATAAATAAAGATTCATAGAGTAAAATAGATCGGGGACTATTACAGCTGATCAGAAGAAAGGCATTTTTGAAAAGGAGTTTACAACAATGGAACATATAATTGTTGTGAAATCTAACGATTAAATTGTAATGTTTAAGACTACAATAGTTTCAAATTTTCGCCCGGAAAGAAGAAAAAAAATGTCACTTCAGATGTACCGAGGTGCATTCTGGTGTATGGAGGTGCGATATAGATAAATAAAGATTCATAGAGTAAAATAGATCGGGGACTATTACAGCTGATCAGAAGAAAGGCATTTTCGAAAAGGAGTTTACAACAATGGAACATATAATTGTTGTGAAATCTAACGATTAAATTGTAATGTTTAAGACAACAATAGTTTCAAATTTTCGCCCGGAAAGAAGAAAAAAAATGTCACTTCAGATGTACCGAGGTGCATTCTGGTGTATGGAGGTGCGATATAGATAAATAAAGATTCATAGAGTAAAATAGATCGGGGACTATTACAGCTGATCAGAAGAAAGGCATTTTCGAAAAGGAGTTTACAACAATGGAACATATAATTGTTGTGAAATCTAACGATTAAATTGTAATGTTTAAGACAACAATAGTTTCAAATTTTCGCCCGGAAAGAAGAAAAAAAATGTCACTTCAGATGTACCGAGGTGCATTCTGGTGTATGGAGGTGCGATATAGATAAATAAAGATTCATAGAGTAAAATAGATCGGGGACTATTACAGCTGATCAGAAGAAAAGCATTTTCGAAAAGGAGTTTACAACAATGGAACATATAATTGTTGTGAAATCTAACGATTAAATTGTAATGTTTAAGACAACAATAGTTTCAAATTTTCGCCCGGAAAGAAGAAAAAAAAATGTCACTTCAGATGTACCGAGGTGCATTCTGGTGTATGGAAGTGCGATATAGATAAACAAAGGTTCATAGTGTAAAATAGATCGGGGACTATTACAGCTGATCAGAAGAAAGGCATTTTCGAAAAGAAGTTGAAAGTTATCATTTATCACTTACTGGGCAAGAGCTGCCGATTGCCTACCGTTTTTAACGTCCCTAGCATCTTCAGTCTGTAGGCAATCAACAGCCGGTAGGCGGCGGCACATCATATCTACGATATGACATCATATCTACTACGTACATCATATCTACGTACACGACACATCACATAATGTCCCTAATATGTTCAGCCGGTAAACAATAACTCTTCAAACACTCTATATGTCATTAAACTGTGGATGAAGCTCTCAGTTTGCAAGGTAGAGTGATTATAATTTCGATGCTCTATCATTTTAATCTGGCTTTTCTAATATTTAAAATGTCACGGCTCAACACAACCACGAAATAGGTTACGTTTGTTTTAAAATAAATTGGAGTGGGGTTCGATGGCAATATAAGCATTCAAGTGCGTCTTTTTGTGCAACTTTATAAATGAATATAAAAATCTCGTCTATTCTATTGTATTAGTTTAAGTTATAGACCGCAAAGCGAGTTAGTAAAATAATTGGATATTTCGAGGTGAAATCGGAGCTGTAAACAGTAACGTGTGGTGCTTTAAAAGCCTATAAACAAGAGCAAACTTACTGAGTTCGTTTTTACAAAATGTCATTGACACAAGACTGGAGTCATTAAAAATGCATGTTCTCGATTTCCTGACCCATTTGGGTTTTGCTTTCCTCCGGGGATGACATTTTCAACTTTCATTCCAGCAACTTGGAAGGAGGAGTTGTCGAAACAAATCGACGCCACCGTTCTGCCGCAATACCTGGGCGGGAACCGCACGGACAGCAGTGGAGACCCCAACTGCAGCGAATTCGTGAGTATTCAGCCCCAATTATACTTTCGTTCTTCTTCAAAGCTTATTTTCTAAGTTGACAATTCGTTCATTGAATGGGATGTTGACATATGCTGTTTCAATAATTTCAAACGTTAAATGCTCGAAAATGTTGAGACTCTTATCGGATAATATGAGTACCATAGTCGCCTCTTTCAATGCGACACCGACGCCATTTTATTTATTTCTTTTCACGAAGTCAGAGAGGATGAATGGGAAAGTTTAACATCTCCATTTCAAAATTCAGAACCACTTGGTGTTCATGATCGAAGGTTTATAGTTGGAGCTGAATGGAGTAAGCCCGAAACGGAAAACTCGAAATAAAAGGCATCCAACTGGATAAATGGAGAATCCAGGCTTTATGTTAGGGGTGGCTATTTATGGGGGTGGTATAGTATAAGAAATGGAAATATCGAATGGGAGGTGTGACACTTAATATAGGTCTGTGGATAGGGGTTGGACAGGAATGGATTCCTGTTTTCCATGCATGTCCTCGGCTTTGCTGCTAATGATATTAAAATAAACTTAATACTCACAATTAGGTGGAAAACAGATAAAAATGAGGGTGCCAAATATACTGTCGCAGCTAGTTTAACATTTTCTTTCGAGATCATTTTCTTCTTTTCCTGAAGAGAGATTTGTTTTTGTCGCCTTGGGGACATAATAGTGAAGCGACAAACTAAAATATGGGTGATTTGCTCTAAACGGGCTTTTTCATCTTTCTTATTACAATATATTATTTTTCTATTTTTCAACCCGTTTTCTGCATTATATTTTAACATGGATGGTTTGAACTAAAAAATAAACAATAGCAGCGATCAATTTGGGGAAATTAAATAGGAAATGCAAATTTGTATTTTCAAATACAGCTGGACGGTGGAATGACACTTATTCTCTTTTTAATTATAATTTATTTTGTTTATTTCCATACTATAACTACCAGCCCATCTATGTCTTAAGATGGACCTCTATGAATCATGTTTTTATATAGCTCACCCTTTCATTCTTTAAATTGATAAATTGATTGTTTTTTATATGTATTCACATTTCGCATTATGGAGTATTTTGGTTTGAGTTCACTCATCGCTTTTATGAATTTCACTGCGGATTATTGCTATTCTTGATCGGTTTTCAAACTCGATATCAAACTCTTTTTATGAGTGTGTAGTGCTGACATCTCTCGGCAGGCAAATAGTTTAATGTGTTTTTTGTGTTATATACTTCTGAACCTTTATGTTAACCCAGACGTCAAAAATTTTTATTGCTTACTTTTACATTTTAATCAAAACATCTATTTCCACTATATGTGGCCTCCTTTTGCCCGCTGTTGTAGGGATTCAGTCAGACACATACGTATTAATAGCTTTGCATATATTCCTTTCCGGATGATTATGGCTCTGTTTGTTCACACTTCGAATATTTAAGAATACTACGTATGAAAATCTCATGTAGACCCTATCTACGTTTTTTATGCAACTCTCCGAAATTTCGTTTCACTTCTTCCTTATGGTATTAGTTATAATTAGAAATTCGTACCTGACAAAATAGTTTTTGAAGAGATTTATATTAAGAATTTTAATTTAAAATTCGAGATGTAAATTTTATTCATTACCTAGTGTTCGGTCTATTATTATTATGAATTGGGATAATTATAGATCGAAAAACATTGACCAGTTAGTCGTTATAAACGATTTGGAAACTCTCAATCTAAATCTTATTCCTTCAATAGATGCAACAATAATAGGTGTAAAACTTGTCCTTATGCTGACCCATTACAAATTAATAATAATTCCACCTCACAAAAATTCTGCAAAGTTTTTAATTGCGTTTACAAACTCAATTGTACAATTTGTAACTTATCTTATATTGGTCCAACCAGCAACCCTTTACATCTTAGAATGAATGTCCAGAGGGATCATATTAAAAAAATTGATCATAAAGTTTTTAATGATCTCCCAACTAAAAATCAATTTGAATATCAGCACTTTGCTACCCACGGATTTAAAAATGTATCCCTTCATATTTTAGATATTAAAATTTCACTCACTGATAGATTAGTATTTGAAAATTATTATATTAAAAAACACAAAACTCTCTTCCCCTATGGCTTAAATCAAATGTTTAATAATAATAATGTGGTTAAAAATAGTTTTGAATACAATTCCAATAAATCTTATAAACAACTTTTTCAGTATTCAAAGTCATCAACTCCTAGTAGAAGGCGATATAAGCGTGGAAAAGGAAAAAGTAACTTAAGTAATTCTATTGATTACAATGCAGACATATTGAATTATTCTCAAACTTACTATTTCCTACCGATTAGAACTTGGTTATATAAAGTCAGAAAATGCAAATTAAATACTGTTTGTGCTTACTTCTTAAAGTTAAAATTAACTAATGAGCATTTTAAACATTTATTTTAGGATTTTCTTCTTCTTAAATGTCCACCTACACCATTCACCTAATCCACCTACTAAAATTGCTTACTGTGTAATTTCTTTTAAGTACTCAATTCTTAATTTTCTTAACTTTAATAATTTATTTGCAAAACATCAGCACTTGTTACCTGTAAATAATATCAAAATACAAAAATCTTTCAAATATAATTTACCAATTGGTAGAACTATTTACAATTACAATGAAGTTTCTAGGTCATTAAACTCCGATAATCTTACATCATGTGTATGCAGCGATAAGAATCTTACACCTTATGTCAACTCATCTCATGGACACATTATTACTGGGGATCTCAGTATAGTTCAAGATAATATACTTAGGGATATTATGAATAAAGGGTTTAAATTTCGCTTTCCATTCTGTCATCACCCCAAACTTCTTCTTCAGTCTTTATCTTTTGATTTTGATAAATTTATATAACAACAGGCTTGTTCACATTCCATTCCTATTAAAGCATTCCATTTATGGAAATAGACTACCTTACATCTGCTTAAAAATATTATTATAAATATTAAATTTACTTGGCCTAGTTATCCTCATAAACAACTCCTTTCTGCTATTAAAGGACTACAACAACATTTTGTCATAACTTATGTAGATAAAGCTTCTAATAATTATGCCATTATTTGTAAAAAATATTATGTTTCTCTGTTACAGAATTACTTAAAAAATAATCATATTTTTAAACCCATTAATAATCAATCTATCAAAATCGAAACTAAAATGCTAAAATTATATAAACAATTAAATATTAATTGTAAGTTTTATAAATTTCCATATGTTACTTTGGTTCCTAAATTCCACAAATCACCTCTCAGTTTTAGAACGGTCACTTGTGGACATAATGCCTTTGCCACTACAGCTAGTAAGTACCTGCTAAACTGTTTAAATAGAATTAACGAATCTCGTAAATTTAAGAATTCAGGCTATTTCGTATTGAACAATAGTTTTGATTTAGTTAATCACCTTAGCAAGCTTCCACATATCATTGGTTTCCGTACCTTTGATTTTAAAGACCTTTTTAATAATATTGATATTAAAGATTTATATAAAGTTATTATCTCTCTTTATCATGATTATCAATCTTCCAATAATGTTCCATTTAATGTCAAAAACTTTCCTATGCTATTGCACTTTGTGTTATACAACAATTATATTTTCCAAGACGATAACATATATTTACAAACATCTGGTGTACCTCAAGGGGGCTGTAGCTAACCTATATTTTTCTAGCTAACCTATATTTTTATTATTATAAACGTCATTTTAACTCTATTTTATATATTATATATCGATATGTTGACGACTTAATTTGTATTACCATTGATGATTCCTATCCCATTAATATTGATTTTTACCCCTCTAACCTAGAATTAATCCCTAATGAATCTAGTATTTGTCGAACTGAAAATTATTTAGACCTACATTTACATGCAGATACCATCAATAATCATGTTATCACCAATCTATATGATAAAAAAGATTCTTATAATTTCACTATTATTAAGCAGCTATCATATCGATCGTGTAATTCTATTCAATTGTTTAGAAACATCATTTTAAACCAGCTTTTTCGAATACATCGATTTTCTGATCCTCAGTTTCACTTACTCCACATCAATAATCTTAAACGTATTTGTCAAAATTACCACTATCCGGATGTATTTGTAAATAATATTATTAATAATTTCAAATACACTACGTAATAATTTTACAAATGCATTATTTATCCTTGATTGGATAACTCTTTTTTGTGAATATCACCCGTTCTTATAACTAGGCCTGAGTCCATAGGCGCCGAGTTATCAGAATCTCAGGTGGGGGGGGGGGAGGGCACATTCCGATAAAGTTATACAAAATATTCACAAAGTCGATAAAGATATAACAACTTACAAGGCCGCCTTGAAAAAAGCAAGCATAAGTCAGTTAGGTAACTACAATTGGTTCGACGTCATTTTAAGCCCCTACTTTAGGCCAAAAGAACAGTATGCGCCCTTAACAACAGCCAAGAACGAACTGCCTAAGGAACGGCAGTAGTGGTTGTTAAGAGCCCATATTGTTATTTTGGCCTAAAAAGGGGGGATTATAATGCCATCGAAGCAACTGTAGTCACCTAACTGACATATATATGTTTTCCTCAAGGAAGTTTTGTAAGATATTGTCTCACAGCAGCAGTTTTGAAGTGAGATAACCGAGTGGTTAAGTCACGGGGATTGTACTCGGAGGATCCGAGTTCGATTTTTGGCTTTTCCTAAACTGTCCCCGTGTACGAACACGTTACATTTGTTGGTTTGAAAGTCCTTCCGAGCGGTTGGTAGCAAAGGAAGGAGGGTCGGTCCCTGTGGATGTCGACCCCAATGGGTTCCAGTCTAAATTAGATGGCATTATCCCGGCGGTCTAAACAGATATCTTATACCTCCGGGTAGGTCGGACGGGTTGAGTCGAAAGAAAGATATCAGCAGTTTTATTTTTTGTATGATAAATATTTTTAATCTTGTTAGGCCTATTTATATTTGTAAGCTAAGTTGATTAGGAAAATCCATATAGTTACTATGCATCAATATTATAATATATAATAATTACAATGGATTTTAATATAAGAATTAACTATTAGCAAATCTGTTAATTAATCAAAAAAAAATATCTGAAAGTTAATACACGTTAACGCTTAATATCAACTCTTAACTACCTATCAGTTTATTTTGACACAATGCATTAAAACAATGAACCCAGCAATAATACCAAAGTATCCAAATACTATTGCCTTAATATTTAAATATTTTAAAATTAAATATGTAAATAAATTGATCATCACTATAACCTATTCAGCTAAATTAAAAAATCTTTAAAACAAAGCCATTTATAAAAGAAATCCCATAAATAATATTTTTATGCAAAATTTGGATAGCATGTTGGTTGACATTTCTTATCATAACTAAAACTTTAATATTTTTATCAGGGGGGTGGGCTGAGTATACCTCTTCGGGGGGGGGGGGGCTTAGCTCCCTCTGGCCCTTGCGGTGCCAGGCCGGTGCTCACCAGGAATAAAGTTACCCGCGGGGTTTGCAACTTCAAACGGAATGGATGCAACCTGTAAAGACAGCATCGAGGAGTCATTGCAGATGAGATCTCTTTAGGTAGACAAAAAAGTCATCTCTACTTCGTAGTAATCATTTGTAGTTATTACTGGACGGAAGCAGCTATATTTTGGAAATGCCAATAACGTGACTGCAAGTATTCCATTTCTCTTTGAATTCGGTGGTCAGTCGAAAAAGGTCTGGTAACCAGGTGTTTTCGTCATTCGCGTAAACATTAGTGGGGATACCTGGGAGTAAAGTTAAACAAAGTCAAAGTAAGGGTTTGCGTGCGAGATAGTTTAGGAAGCTATGGTAAGGAAGATCTGAACAAGATTGAACTGAAATGTGACATTTGCGTTGATAGGATTTTCTTTCAATTATTTTTATGTTTAAAAAATTTCATTTTTTGGTATTTAGTAAGAAAAAAAATCTTGAAAATTTCCAGAGGGGGCAATGCCCCCTCTTGAAAAGTTCAGCTGGGGCTCGTGCCCCTCTGCCCCCTTAGTCGGCGTCTGTACCTGAGTCTGATTCTGCTCACTATTTTTGAAAGTCTTCATACGCATTATTTTTCGTTCATGTGTATTCATTCCGATGTCCACTCGCTTTGACGAAGAAATGTAAAATGTTCTGTCGAATGTATAGACTCGTGTAGACTCCCACGTGGTGGCTGTGCCTATGAGTTACTATTTCTGTTTTTTATATTTCTGGTTTATAATTCACTTGGTTATTATTATTTGTCCTTCCACTAGCCAGTAGACAGTTCCAATGGTGTCCATAGGTAAATACTATCGTCATTGTCAGAAACTGGCTATTATTACGGTTTTAATTCGAATTGCATGGCTGTCCTGACGAAAATGCAATTTCGAACTAACCGCCGTTTTTTGTGTACTTTCAGTTGATTGTTCTCCATATGTCTTGATCTTCAGTCTTTTATTATTGCCTTTTCTCATTTTTGTCGTGTTTGCTTTTTATTTTATGTATATTTATATATATATATATACCTATTTAATTATGATTTTTGTATACTCATCTTCCCCTCACCCCCTTTCCATTATAGTGATAAGTTACCTTCTATTTTTATCCTTAGTCTTGGTCTATAGTTACGTATTTGTAACAGATATGTTAGATGGGTTTTTTGTACTTGCCGTAGTTTATGCATAATTTTCGTTTAAAAATTTAAAAAAAAATCTGATGTGGGCAACACATGACTTTCATTATATAATGCAATGAATTTACTACTTTTACAGTAAAAAAAATAGGTTTTTCTTATAGTAGATACTTATATTCTTTCCACGATATTGAATTTTCGACAATTAGTCGTCATTTTCATTGATTTAGCGTCATTTTTATCCATTTGGCGAGATTTTCGTTAATATGGCAACATTTCAAAAAGTCGCCAAGTTGGCGATATTCCGCCAAATTCGTCGCCAAAATCTCGCCAAGCTTTACTGACGGAGAAATAAGTTATTCTTAAAACAGATAAATGGCAATTGGCGTTCAAATACAAAAGTATTACTCGAAGTATCTATTCCCATGAATGGAACGAGCTAGATCCACGAGAATGATGTCATCCAATTTATCGCATGGTATTACATATGAAAAGTGAACATGTTTCTCAATAGGAAATATATATTTTTATTTTATATGACTTTTTGATAATTTTTTTTTAAAAATGTGAAATATCTCGAGAACGGTTCATGTTAGCGTTCTAAATTTTACGTCAATCGTTTTCTTATAAAAAATTACATAAGAAATGTCTATTTGCGTAACTTTATTAGCGGTTTTGATTTTTTGGCGATTTTTTCAAAATTTCACTCCAAAATTTAGGGGGGTTCTGAACATTCGATTACGTTTAGAAACAATAGGCTTCCAGTGTTTACGGATTGTGAATTTTGTACCAAATTTCGTTCAAATCGGTCCATTCGTTCGTTAGTTATCGTCTCCACAGACCCACTGACACACACACACACACACACACACACATACACACACACATACTTTCACACACACACACATACACACACACATACTTTCACACACACACACACACACACACACACACACACAAACACAGACATCACTTCAAAAATTTTTGAATCGTGATCAGGGATGCTTGAAACGTGCTCTCCCGTCGAAAACTCGAATTCGAATTTTCGACCCCGTCACAATACTTTCCTTATACATTATGTATATAAGGAAAGTAAAAATGAATAAATTTTTTTTTGTGACATGAGGTAGGGGACAGTTGTAAAAAATGAAGTTAAAATATTGCTCTAATGCATAGTGGATATTTTATTGCGGTTTGTATTTTAAATTGTCTAATTTAACATAAAACATCCAATTAAAAGAAGACTAGAAAATGAAGGCTTGTCAATGCTGTTGGGATTTTCATATTTGGCTGTTGGGAAAGACAGGGGAATGACAAGAGCTAGGGGACAGTTGTAAAAAATGAATTTAAAATATTGTTCTTATGCATATTGGATATTTTATTGCGGTTTGTATTTTAAATTGTCTAATTTAACATAAAACATCCAATTAAAAGAAGACTAGAAAATGACGGCTTGTCAATGCTGTTAGGATTTTCATATTTGGCTGTTGGGAAAGACAGGGGAATGACAAGAGCTAGGGGACAGTTGTAAAAAATGAATTTAAAATATTGTTCTTATGCATATTGGATATTTTATTGCGGTTTGTATTTTAAATTGTCTAATTTAACATAAAACATCCAATTAAAAAAGACTAGAAAATGACGTCTTGTCAATGCTGTTGGGATTTTCATATTTGGCTGTTGGGAAAGACAGGGGAATGACAAGAGCTAGGGGACAGTTGTAAAAAATTAATTTAAAATATTGTTTTTATGCATATTGGATATTTTATTGCGGTTTGTATTTTAAATTGTCTAATTTAACATAAAACATCCAATTAAAAGAAGACTAGAACATGACGGCTTGTCAATGCTGTTGGGATTTTTATATTTGGCTGTTGGGAAAGACAGGGGAATGAAAAGAGCTAGGGGACAGTTGTAAAAAATGAATTTAAAATATTGTTCTTATGCATATAGGATATTTTATTGCGGTTTGTATTTTAAATTGTCTAATTTAACATAAAACATCCAATTAAAAGAAGACTAGAAAATGACGGCTTGTCAATGCTGTTGGGATTTTCATATTTGGCTGTTGGGAAAGACAGGGGAATGACAAGAGCTAGGGGACAGTTGTAAAAAATGAATTTAAAATATTGTTCTTATGCATATTGGATATTTTATTGCGGTTTGTATTTTAAATTGTCTAATTTAACATGAAACATCCAATTAAAAGAAGACTAGAACATGACGGCTTGTCAATGCTGTTGGGATTTTTATATTTGGCTGTTGGGAAAGACAGGGGAATGAAAAGAGCTAGGGGACAGTTGTAAAAAATGAATTTAAAATATTGTTCTTATGCATATAGGATATTTTATTGCGGTTTGTATTTTAAATTGTCTAATTTAACATAAAACATCCAATTAAAAGAAGACTAGAAAATGACGGCTTGTCAATGCTGTTGGGATTTTCATATTTGGCTGTTGGGAAAGACAGGGGAATGACAAGAGCTAGGGGACAGTTGTAAAAAATGAATTTAAAATATTGTTCTTATGCATATTGGATATTTTATTGCGGTTTGTATTTTAAATTGTCTAATTTAACATAAAACATCCAATTAAAAGAAGACTAGAAAATGACGGCTTGTCAATGCTGTTGGGATTTTCATATTTGGCTGTTGGGAAAGACAGGGGAATGACAAGAGCTAGGGGACAGTTGTAAAAAATGAATTTAAAATTTTGTTCTTATGCATATTGGATATTTTATTGCGGTTTGTATTTTAAATTGTCTAATTTAACATAAAACATCCAATTAAAAGAAGACTAGAAAATGAAGGCTTGTCAATGCTGTTGGGATTTTCATATTTGGCTGTTGGGAAAGACAGGGGAATGACAAGAGCTAGGGGACAGTTGTAAAAAATGAATTTAAAATATTGTTCTTATGCATATTGGATATTTTATTGCGGTTTGTATTTTAAATTGTCTAATTTAACATAAAACATCCAATTAAAAGAAGACTAGAAAATGAAGGCTTGTCAATGCTGTTGGGATTTTCATATTTGGCTGTTGGGAAAGACAGGGGAATGACAAGAGCTAGGAGACAGTTGTAAGAAATGAATTTAAAATATTGTTCTTATGCATATTGGATATTTTATTACTGTTTGTATTTTAAATTGTCTAATTTAATATAAAACATCCAATTAAAAGAAGACTAGAAAATGAAGGCTTGTAAATCCTGTTGGGATTTTTATATTTGGCTGTTGGGAGAGACAGGGGAATGACAAGAGCTAGGGGACAGTTGTAAAAAATGAATTTAAAATATTGTTCTTATGCATATTGGATATTTTATTGCGGTTTGTATTTTAAATTGTCTAATTTAACATAAAACATCCAATTAAAAGAAGACTAGAAAATGAAGGCTTGTCAATGCTGTTGGGATTTTCATATTTGGCTGTTGGGAAAGACAGGGGAATGACAAGAGCTAGGGGACAGTTGTAAAAAATGAATTTAAAATATTGTTCTTATGCATATTGGATATTTTATTGCGGTTTGTATTTTAAATTGTCTAATTTAACATAAAACATCCAATTAAAAGAAGACTAGAAAATGACGGCTTGTCAATGCTGTTAGGATTTTCATATTTGGCTGTTGGGAAAGACAGGGGAATGACAAGAGCTAGGGGACAGTTGTAAAAAATGAATTTAAAATATTGTTCTTATGCATATTGGATATTTTATTGCGGTTTGTATTTTAAATTGTCTAATTTAACATAAAACATCCAATTAAAAAAGACTAGAAAATGACGTCTTGTCAATGCTGTTGGGATTTTCATATTTGGCTGTTGGGAAAGACAGGGGAATGACAAGAGCTAGGGGACAGTTGTAAAAAATTAATTTAAAATATTGTTTTTATGCATATTGGATATTTTATTGCGGTTTGTATTTTAAATTGTCTAATTTAACATAAAACATCCAATTAAAAGAAGACTAGAACATGACGGCTTGTCAATGCTGTTGGGATTTTTATATTTGGCTGTTGGGAAAGACAGGGGAATGAAAAGAGCTAGGGGACAGTTGTAAAAAATGAATTTAAAATATTGTTCTTATGCATATAGGATATTTTATTGCGGTTTGTATTTTAAATTGTCTAATTTAACATAAAACATCCAATTAAAAGAAGACTAGAAAATGACGGCTTGTCAATGCTGTTGGGATTTTCATATTTGGCTGTTGGGAAAGACAGGGGAATGACAAGAGCTAGGGGACAGTTGTAAAAAATGAATTTAAAATATTGTTCTTATGCATATTGGATATTTTATTGCGGTTTGTATTTTAAATTGTCTAATTTAACATGAAACATCCAATTAAAAGAAGACTAGAACATGACGGCTTGTCAATGCTGTTGGGATTTTTATATTTGGCTGTTGGGAAAGACAGGGGAATGAAAAGAGCTAGGGGACAGTTGTAAAAAATGAATTTAAAATATTGTTCTTATGCATATAGGATATTTTATTGCGGTTTGTATTTTAAATTGTCTAATTTAACATAAAACATCCAATTAAAAGAAGACTAGAAAATGACGGCTTGTCAATGCTGTTGGGATTTTCATATTTGGCTGTTGGGAAAGACAGGGGAATGACAAGAGCTAGGGGACAGTTGTAAAAAATGAATTTAAAATATTGTTCTTATGCATATTGGATATTTTATTGCGGTTTGTATTTTAAATTGTCTAATTTAACATAAAACATCCAATTAAAAGAAGACTAGAAAATGACGGCTTGTCAATGCTGTTGGGATTTTCATATTTGGCTGTTGGGAAAGACAGGGGAATGACAAGAGCTAGGGGACAGTTGTAAAAAATGAATTTAAAATTTTGTTCTTATGCATATTGGATATTTTATTGCGGTTTGTATTTTAAATTGTCTAATTTAACATAAAACATCCAATTAAAAGAAGACTAGAAAATGAAGGCTTGTCAATGCTGTTGGGATTTTCATATTTGGCTGTTGGGAAAGACAGGGGAATGACAAGAGCTAGGGGACAGTTGTAAAAAATGAATTTAAAATATTGTTCTTATGCATATTGGATATTTTATTGCGGTTTGTATTTTAAATTGTCTAATTTAACATAAAACATCCAATTAAAAGAAGACTAGAAAATGAAGGCTTGTCAATGCTGTTGGGATTTTCATATTTGGCTGTTGGGAAAGACAGGGGAATGACAAGAGCTAGGAGACAGTTGTAAGAAATGAATTTAAAATATTGTTCTTATGCATATTGGATATTTTATTACTGTTTGTATTTTAAATTGTCTAATTTAATATAAAACATCCAATTAAAAGAAGACTAGAAAATGAAGGCTTGTAAATCCTGTTGGGATTTTTATATTTGGCTGTTGGGAGAGACAGGGGAATGACAAGAGCTAGGGGACAGTTGTAAAAAATGAATTTAAAATATTGTTCTTATGCATATTGGATATTTTATTGCGGTTTGTATTTTAAATTGTCTAATTTAACATAAAACATCCAATTAAAAGAAGACTAGAAAATGACGTCTTGTCAATGCTGTTGGGATTTTTATATTTGGCTGTTGGGAAAGACAGGGGAATGACAAGAGCTAGGGGACAGTTGTAAAAAATGAATTTAAATTATTGTTCTTATGCATATTGGATATTTTATTGCGGTTTGTATTTTAAATTGCCTAATTTAACATAAAACATCCAATTAAAAGAAGACTAGAAAATGAAGGCTTGTCAATGCTGTTGGGATTTTTATATTTGGCTGTTGGGAAAGACATGGGAATGACAAGAGCTAGGGGACAGTTGTAAAAAATGAATTTAAAATATTGTTCTTATGCATATTGGATATTTTATTGCGGTTTGTATTTTAAATTGTCTAATTTAACATAAAACATCCAATTAAAAGAAGACTAGAAAATGACGGCTTGTCAATGCTGTTGGGATTTTTATATTTGGCTGTTGGGAAAGACAGGGGAATGACAAGAGCTAGGGGACAGTTGTAAAAAATGAATTTAAAATATTGTTCTTATGCATATTGGATATTTTATTGCGGTTTGTAATTTAAATTGTCTAATTTAACATAAAACATCCAATTAAAAGAAGACTAGAAAATGAAGGCTTGTCAATGCTGTTGGGATTTTCATATTTGGCTGTTGGGAAAGACAGGGGAATGACAAGAGCTAGGGGACAGTTGTAAAAAATGAATTTAAAATATTGTTCTTATGCATATTGGATATTTTATTGCGGTTTGTATTTTAAATTGTCTAATTTAACATAAAACATCCAATTAAAAGAAGACTAGAAAATGACGGCTTGTCAATGCTGTTGGGATTTTCATATTTGGCTGTTGGGAAAGACAGGGGAATGACAAGAGCTAGGGGACAGTTGTAAAAAATGAATTTAAAATTTTGTTCTTATGCATATTGGATATTTTATTGCGGTTTGTATTTTAAATTGTCTAATTTAACATAAAACATCCAATTAAAAGAAGACTAGAACATGACGGCTTGTCAATGCTGTTGGGATTTTTATATTTGGCTGTTGGGAAAGACAGGGGAATGAAAAGAGCTAGGGGACAGTTGTAAAAAATGAATTTAAAATATTGTTCTTATGCATATTGGATATTTTATTGCGGTTTGTATTTTAAATTGTCTAATTTAACATAAAACATCCAATTAAAAGAAGACTAGAAAATGAAGGCTTGTCAATGCTGTTGGGATTTTCATATTTGGCTGTTGGGAAAGACAGTGGAATGACAAGAGCTAGGAGACAGTTGTAAGAAATGAATTTAAAATATTGTTCTTATGCATATTGGATATTTTATTACTGTTTGTATTTTAAATTGTCTAATTTAATATAAAACATCCAATTAAAAGAAGACTAGAAAATGAAGGCTTGTAAATCCTGTTGGGATTTTTATATTTGGCTGTTGGGAGAGACAGGGGAATGACAAGAGCTAGGGGACAGTTGTAAAAAATGAATTTAAAATATTGTTCTTATGCATATTGGATATTTTATTGCGGTTTGTATTTTAAATTGTCTAATTTAACATAAAACATCCAATTAAAAGAAGACTAGAAAATGACGTCTTGTCAATGCTGTTGGGATTTTTATATTTGGCTGTTGGGAAAGACAGGGGAATGACAAGAGCTAGGGGACAGTTGTAAAAAATGAATTTAAATTATTGTTCTTATGCATATTGGATATTTTATTGCGGTTTGTATTTTAAATTGCCTAATTTAACATAAAACATCCAATTAAAAGAAGACTAGAAAATGACGGCTTGTCAATGCTGTTGGGATTTTTATATTTGGCTGTTGGGAAAGACAGGGGAATGACAAGAGCTAGGGGACAGTTGTAAAAAATGAATTTAAAATATTGTTCTTATGCATATTGGATATTTTATTGCGGTTTGTATTTTAAATTGTCTAATTTAACATAAAACATCCAATTAAAAGAAGACTAGAAAATGATGTCTTGTCAATGCTGTTGGGATTTTTATATTTGGCTGTTGGGAAAGACAGGGGAATGACAAGAGCTAGGGGACAGTTGTAAAAAGTGAATTTAAATTATTGTTCTTATGCATATTGGATATTTTATTGCGGTTTGTATTTTAAATTGCCTAATTTAACATAAAACATCCAATTAAAAGAAGACTAGAAAATGAAGGCTTGTCAATGCTGTTGGGATTTTTATATTTGGCTGTTGGGAAAGACGGGGGAATGACAAGAGCTAGGGGACAGTTGTAAAAAATGAATTTAAAATATTGTTCTTATGCATATTGGATATTTTATTGCGGTTTGTATTTTAAATTGTCTAATTTAACATAAAACATCCAATTAATAGAAGACTAGAAAATGAAGGCTTGTCAATGCTGTTGGGATTTTCATATTTGGCTGTTGGGAAAGACAGGGGAATGACAAGAACTAGGGGACAGTTGTAAAAAATGAATTTAAAATATTGTTCTTATGCATATTGGATATTTTATTGCGGTTTGTATTTTAAATTGTCTAATTTAACATAAAACATCCAATTAAAAGAAGACTAGAAAATGAAGGCTTGTCAATGCTGTTGGGATTTTCATATTTGGCTGTTGGGATTTTCATATTTGGCTGTTGGGAAAGACAGGGGAATGACAAGAGCTAGGGGACAGTTGTAAGAAATGAATTTAAAATATTGTTCTTATGCATATTGGATATTTTATTAGTGTTTGTATTTTAAATTGTCTAATTTAATATAAAACATCCAATTAAAAGAAGACTAGAAAATGAAGGCTTGTAAATCCTGTTGGGATTTTTATATTTGGCTGTTCGGAGAGACAGGGGAATGACAAGAGCTAGGGGACAGTTGTAAAAAATGAATTTAAAATATTGTTCTTATGCATATCGGATATTTTATTGCGGTTTGTATTTTAAATTGTCTAATTTAACATAAAACATCCAATTAAAAGAAGACTAGAAAATGACGGCTTGTCAATGCTGTTGGGATTTTCATATTTGGCTGTTGGGAAAGACAGGGGAATGACAAGAGCTAGGGGACAGTTGTAAAAAATGAATTTAAAATTTTGTTCTTATGCATATTGGATATTTTATTGCGGTTTGTATTTTAAATTGTCTAATTTAACATAAAACATCCAATTAAAAGAAGACTAGAAAATGAAGGCTTGTCAATGCTGTTGGGATTTTCATATTTGGCTGTTGGGAAAGACAGGGGAATGACAAGAGCTAGGGGACAGTTGTAAAAAATGAATTTAAAATATTGTTCTTATGCATATTGGATATTTTATTGCGGTTTGTATTTTAAATTGTCTAATTTAACATAAAACATCCAATTAAAAGAAGACTAGAAAATGAAGGCTTGTCAATGCTGTTGGGATTTTCATATTTGGCTGTTGGGAAAGACAGGGGAATGACAAGAGCTAGGAGACAGTTGTAAGAAATGAATTTAAAATATTGTTCTTATGCATATTGGATATTTTATTACTGTTTGTATTTTAAATTGTCTAATTTAATATAAAACATCCAATTAAAAGAAGACTAGAAAATGACGGCTTGTAAATCCTGTTGGGATTTTTATATTTGGCTGTTGGGAGAGACAGGGGAATGACAAGAGCTAGGGGACAGTTGTAAAAAATGAATTTAAAATATTGTTCTTATGCATATTGGATATTTTATTGCGGTTTGTATTTTAAATTGTCTAATTTAACATAAAACATCCAATTAAAAGAAGACTAGAAAATGACGTCTTGTCAATGCTGTTGGGATTTTTATATTTGGCTGTTGGGAAAGACAGGGGAATGACAAGAGCTAGGGGACAGTTGTAAAAAATGAATTTAAATTATTGTTCTTATGCATATTGGATATTTTATTGCGGTTTGTATTTTAAATTGCCTAATTTAACATAAAACATCCAATTAAAAGAAGACTAGAAAATGAAGGCTTGTCAATGCTGTTGGGATTTTTATATTTGGCTGTTGGGAAAGACATGGGAATGACAAGAGCTAGGGGACAGTTGTAAAAAATGAATTTAAAATATTGTTCTTATGCATATTGGATATTTTATTGCGGTTTGTATTTTAAATTGTCTAATTTAACATAAAACATCCAATTAAAAGAAGACTAGAAAATGACGGCTTGTCAATGCTGTTGGGATTTTTATATTTGGCTGTTGGGAAAGACAGGGGAATGACAAGAGCTAGGGGACAGTTGTAAAAAATGAATTTAAAATATTGTTCTTATGCATATTGGATATTTTATTGCGGTTTGTAATTTAAATTGTCTAATTTAACATAAAACATCCAATTAAAAGAAGACTAGAAAATGAAGGCTTGTCAATGCTGTTGGGATTTTCATATTTGGCTGTTGGGAAAGACAGGGGAATGACAAGAGCTAGGGGACAGTTGTAAAAAATGAATTTAAAATATTGTTCTTATGCATATTGGATATTTTATTGCGGTTTGTATTTTAAATTGTCTAATTTAACATAAAACATCCAATTAAAAGAAGACTAGAAAATGAAGGCTTGTCAATGCTGTTGGGATTTTCATATTTGGCTGTTGGGAAAGACAGGGGAATGACAAGAGCTAGGGGACAGTTGTAAGAAATGAATTTAAAATATTGTTCTTATGCATATTGGATATTTTATTACTGTTTGTATTTTAAAATGTCTAATTTAATATAAAACATCCAATTAAAAGAAGACTAGAAAATGAAGGCTTGTAAATCCTGTTGGGATTTTTATATTTGGCTGTTGGGAGAGACAGGGGAATGACAAGAGCTAGGGGACAGTTGTAAAAAATGAATTTAAAATATTGTTCTTATGCATATTGGATATTTTATTGCGGTTTGTATTTTAAATTGTCTAATTTAACATAAAACATCCAATTAAAAGAAGACTAGAAAATGATGTCTTGTCAATGCTGTTGGGATTTTTATATTTGGCTGTTGGGAAAGACAGGGGAATGACAAGAGCTAGGGGACAGTTGTAAAAAGTGAATTTAAATTATTGTTCTTATGCATATTGGATATTTTATTGCGGTTTGTATTTTAAATTGCCTAATTTAACATAAAACATCCAATTAAAAGAAGACTAGAAAATGAAGGCTTGTCAATGCTGTTGGGATTTTTATATTTGGCTGTTGGGAAAGACGGGGGAATGACAAGAGCTAGGGGACAGTTGTAAAAAATGAATTTAAAATATTGTTCTTATGCATATTGGATATTTTATTGCGGTTTGTATTTTAAATTGTCTAATTTAACATAAAACATCCAATTAAAAGAAGACTAGAAAATGAAGGCTTGTCAATGCTGTTGGGATTTTCATATTTGGCTGTTGGGATTTTCATATTTGGCTGTTGGGAAAGACAGGGGAATGACAAGAGCTAGGGGACAGTTGTAAGAAATGAATTTAAAATATTGTTCTTATGCATATTGGATATTTTATTAGTGTTTGTATTTTAAATTGTCTTATTTAATATAAAACATCCAATTAAAAGAAGACTAGAAAATGAAGGCTTGTAAATCCTGTTGGGATTTTTATATTTGGCTGTTCGGAGAGACAGGGGAATGACAAGAGCTAGGGGACAGTTGTAAAAAATGAATTTAAAATATTGTTCTTGTGCATATTGGATATTTTATTGCGGTTTGTATTTTAAATTGTATAATTTAACATAAAACATCCAATTAAAAGAAGACTAGAAAATGACGTCTTGTCAATGCTGTTGGGATTTTTATATTTGGCTGTTGGGAAAGACAGGGGAATGACAAGAGCTAGGGGACAGTTGTTAAAAATGAATTTAAATTATTGTTCTTATGCATATTGGATATTTTATTGCGGTTTGTATTTTAAATTGCCTAATTTAACATAAAACATCCAATTAAAAGAAGACTAGAAAATGAAGACTTGTCAATGCTGTTGGGATTTTTATATTTGGCTGTTGGGAAAGACAGGGGAATGACAAGAGCTAGGGGACAGTTGTAAAAAATGAATTTAAAATATTGTTCTTATGCATATTGGATATTTTATTGCGGTTTGTAATTTAAATTGTCTAATTTAACATAAAACATCCAATTAAAAAAGACTAGAAAATGAAGGCTTGTCAATGCTGTTGGGATTTTCATATTTGGCTGTTGGGAAAGACAGGGGAATGACAAGAGCTAGGGGACAGTTGTAAAAAATAAATTTAAAATATTGTTCTTATGCATATTGGATATTTTATTGCGGTTTGTATTTTAAATTGTCTAATTTAACATAAAACATCCAATTAAAAGAAGACTAGAAAATGAAGGCTTGTCAATGCTGTTGGGATTTTCATATTTGGCTGTTGGGAAAGACAGGGGAATGACAAGAGCTAGGGGACAGTTGTAAGAAATGAATTTAAAATATTGTTCTTATGCATATTGGATATTTTATTACTGTTTGTATTTTAAAATGTCTAATTTAATATAAAACATCCAATTAAAAGAAGACTAGAAAATGAAGGCTTGTAAATCCTGTTGGGATTTTTATATTTGGCTGTTGGGAGAGACAGGGGAATGACAAGAGCTAGGGGACAGTTGTAAAAAATGAATTTAAAATATTGTTCTTATGCATATTGGATATTTTATTGCGGTTTGTATTTTAAATTGTCTAATTTAACATAAAACATCCAATTAAAAGAAGACTAGAAAATGATGTCTTGTCAATGCTGTTGGGATTTTTATATTTTGCTGTTGGGAAAGACAGGGGAATGACAAGAGCTAGGGGACAGTTGTAAAAAATGAATTTAAATTATTGTTCTTATGCATATTGGATATTTTATTGCGGTTTGTATTTTAAATTGCCTAATTTAACATAAAACATCCAATTAAAAGAAGACTAGAAAATGAAGGCTTGTCAATGCTGTTGGGATTTTTATATTTGGCTGTTGGGAAAGACAGGGGAATTACAAGAGCTAGGGGACAGTTGTAAAAAATGAATTTAAATTATTGTTCTTATGCATATTGGATATTTTATTGCATTTTGTATTTTAAATTGCCTAATTTAACATAAAACATCCAATTAAAAGAAGACTAGAAAATGACGGCTTGTCAATGCTGTTGGGATTTTTATATTTGGCTGTTGGGAAAGACAGGGGAATGACAAGAACTAGGGGACAGTTGTAAAAAATGAATTTAAAATATTGTTCTTATGCATAATGGATATTTTATTGCGGTTTGTATTTTAAATTGTCTAATTTAACATAAAACATCCAATTAATAGAAGACTAGAAAATGAAGGCTTGTCAATGCTGTTGGGATTTTCATATTTGGCTGTTGGGAAAGACAGGGGAATGACAAGAGCTAGGGGACAGTTGTAAAAAATGAATTTAAAATATTGTTCTTATGCATATTGGATATTTTATTGCGGTTTGTATTTTAAATTGTCTAATTTAACATAAAACATCCAATTAAAAGAAGACTAGAAAATGAAGGCTTGTCAATGCTGTTGGGATTTTCATATTTGGCTGTTGGGATTTTCATATTTGGCTGTTGGGAAAGACAGGGGAATGACAAGAGCTAGGGGACAGTTGTAAGAAATGAATTTAAAATATTGTTCTTATGCATATTGGATATTTTATTAGTGTTTGTATTTTAAATTGTCTAATTTTATATAAAACATCCAATTAAAAGAAGACTAGAAAATGAAGGCTTGTAAATCCTGTTGGGATTTTTATATTTGGCTGTTCGGAGAGACAGGGGAATGACAAGAGCTAGGGGACAGTTGTAAAAAATGAATTTAAAATATTGTTCTTGTGCATATTGGATATTTTATTGCGGTTTGTATTTTAAATTGTATAATTTAACATAAAACATCCAATTAAAAGAAGACTAGAAAATGACGTCTTGTCAATGCTGTTGGGATTTTTATATTTGGCTGTTGGGAAAGACAGGGGAATGACAAGAGCTAGGGGACAGTTGTTAAAAATGAATTTAAATTATTGTTCTTATGCATATTGGATATTTTATTGCGGTTTGTATTTTAAATTGCCTAATTTAACATAAAACATCCAATTAAAAGAAGACTAGAAAATGAAGACTTGTCAATGCTGTTGGGATTTTTATATTTGGCTGTTGGGAAAGACAGGGGAATGACAAGAGCTAGGGGACAGTTGTAAAAAATGAATTTAAAATATTGTTCTTATGCATATTGGATATTTTATTGCGGTTTGTAATTTAAATTGTCTAATTTAACATAAAACATCCAATTAAAAAAGACTAGAAAATGAAGGCTTGTCAATGCTGTTGGGATTTTCATATTTGGCTGTTGGGAAAGACAGGGGAATGACAAGAGCTAGGGGACAGTTGTAAAAAATGAATTTAAAATATTGTTCTTATGCATATTGGATATTTTATTGCGGTTTGTATTTTAAATTGTCTAATTTAACATAAAACATCCAATTAAAAGAAGACTAGAAAATGAAGGCTTGTCAATGCTGTTGGGATTTTCATATTTGGCTGTTGGGAAAGACAGGGGAATGACAAGAGCTAGGGGACAGTTGTAAGAAATGAATTTAAAATATTGTTCTTATGCATATTGGATATTTTATTACTGTTTGTATTTTAAAATGTCTAATTTAATATAAAACATCCAATTAAAAGAAGACTAGAAAATGAAGACTTGTAAATCCTGTTGGGATTTTTATATTTGGCTGTTGGGAGAGACAGGGGAATGACAAGAGCTAGGGGACAGTTGTAAAAAATGAATTTAAAATATTGTTCTTATGCATATTGGATATTTTATTGCGGTTTGTATTTTAAATTGTCTAATTTAACATAAAACATCCAATTAAAAGAAGACTAGAAAATGATGTCTTGTCAATGCTGTTGGGATTTTTATATTTTGCTGTTGGGAAAGACAGGGGAATGACAAGAGCTAGGGGACAGTTGTAAAAAATGAATTTAAATTATTGTTCTTATGCATATTGGATATTTTATTGCGGTTTGTATTTTAAATTGCCTTATTTAACATAAAACATCCAATTAAAAGAAGACTAGAAAATGAAGGCTTGTCAATGCTGTTGGGATTTTTATATTTGGCTGTTGGGAAAGACAGGGGAATTACAAGAGCTAGGGGACAGTTGTAAAAAATGAATTTAAATTATTGTTCTTATGCATATTGGATATTTTATTGCGGTTTGTATTTTAATTTGCCTAATTTAACATAAAACATCCAATTAAAAGAAGACTAGAAAATGACGGCTTGTCAATGCTGTTGGGATTTTTATATTTGGCTGTTGGGAAAGACAGGGGAATGACAAGAACTAGGGGACAGTTGTAAAAAATGAATTTAAAATATTGTTCTTATGCATATTGGATATTTTATTGCGGTTTGTATTTTAAATTGTCTAATTTAACATAAAACATCCAATTAATAGAAGACTAGAAAATGAAGGCTTGTCAATGCTGTTGGGATTTTCATATTTGGCTGTTGGGAAAGACAGGGGAATGACAAGAGCTAGGGGACAGTTGTAAAAAATGAATTTAAAATATTGTTCTTATGCATATTGGATATTTTATTGCGGTTTGTATTTTAAATTGTCTAATTTAACATAAAACATCCAATTAAAAGAAGACTAGAAAATGAAGGCTTGTCAATGCTGTTGGGATTTTCATATTTGGCTGTTGGGATTTTCATATTTGGCTGTTGGGAAAGACAGGGGAATGACAAGAGCTAGGGGACAGTTGTAAGAAATGAATTTAAAATATTGTTCTTATGCATATTGGATATTTTATTAGTGTTTGTATTTTAAATTGTCTAATTTTATATAAAACATCCAATTAAAAGAAGACTAGAAAATGAAGGCTTGTAAATCCTGTTGGGATTTTTATATTTGGCTGTTCGGAGAGACAGGGGAATGACAAGAGCTAGGGGACAGTTGTAAAAAATGAATTTAAAATATTGTTCTTGTGCATATTGGATATTTTATTGCGGTTTGTATTTTAAATTGTATAATTTAACATAAAACATCCAATTAAAAGAAGACTAGAAAATGACGTCTTGTCAATGCTGTTGGGATTTTTATATTTGGCTGTTGGGAAAGACAGGGGAATGACAAGAGCTAGGGGACAGTTGTTAAAAATGAATTTAAATTATTGTTCTTATGCATATTGGATATTTTATTGCGGTTTGTATTTTAAATTGCCTAATTTAACATAAAACATCCAATTAAAAGAAGACTAGAAAATGAAGACTTGTCAATGCTGTTGGGATTTTTATATTTGGCTGTTGGGAAAGACAGGGGAATGACAAGAGCTAGGGGACAGTTGTAAAAAATGAATTTAAAATATTGTTCTTATGCATATTGGATATTTTATTGCGGTTTGTAATTTAAATTGTCTATTTTAACATAAAACATCCCATTAAAAGAAGACTAGAAAATGAAGGCTTGTCAATGCTGTTGGGATTTTCATATTTGGCTGTTGGGAAAGACAGGGGAATGACAAGAGCTAGGGGACAGTTGTAAAAAATGAATTTAAAATATTGTTCTTATGCATATTGGATATTTTATTGCGGTTTGTATTTTAAATTGTCTAATTTAACATAAAACATCCAATTAAAAGAAGACTAGAAAATGAAGGCTTGTCAATGCTGTTGGGATTTTCATATTTGGCTGTTGGGAAAGACAGGGGAATGACAAGAGCTAGGGGACAGTTGTAAGAAATGAATTTAAAATATTGTTCTTATGCATATTGGATATTTTATTACTGTTTGTATTTTAAAATGTCTAATTTAATATAAAACATCCAATTAAAAGAAGACTAGAAAATGAAGGCTTGTAAATCCTGTTGGGATTTTTATATTTGGCTGTTGGGAGAGACAGGGGAATGACAAGAGCTAGGGGACAGTTGTAAAAAATGAATTTAAAATATTGTTCTTATGCATATTGGATATTTTATTGCGGTTTGTATTTTAAATTGTCTAATTTAACATAAAACATCCAATTAAAAGAAGACTAGAAAATGAAGGCTTGTCAATGCTGTTGGGATTTTCATATTTGGCTGTTGGGAAAGACAGGGGAATGACAAGAGCTAGGGGACAGTTGTAAGAAATGAATTTAAAATATTGTTCTTATGCATATTGGATATTTTATTACTGTTTGTATTTTAAAATGTCTAATTTAATATAAAACATCCAATTAAAAGAAGACTAGAAAATGAAGGCTTGTAAATCCTGTTGGGATTTTTATATTTGGCTGTTGGGAGAGACAGGGGAATGACAAGAGCTAGGGGACAGTTGTAAAAAATGAATTTAAAATATTGTTCTTATGCATATTGGATATTTTATTGCGGTTTGTATTTTAAATTGTCTAATTTAACATAAAACATCCAATTAAAAGAAGACTAGAAAATGATGTCTTGTCAATGCTGTTGGGATTTTTATATTTTGCTGTTGGGAAAGACAGGGGAATGACAAGAGCTAGGGGACAGTTGTAAAAAATGAATTTAAATTATTGTTCTTATGCATATTGGATATTTTATTGCGGTTTGTATTTTAAATTGCCTAATTTAACATAAAACATCCAATTAAAAGAAGACTAGAAAATGAAGGCTTGTCAATGCTGTTGGGATTTTTATATTTGGCTGTTGGGAAAGACAGGGGAATTACAAGAGCTAGGGGACAGTTGTAAAAAATGAATTTAAATTATTGTTCTTATGCATATTGGATATTTTATTGCGGTTTGTATTTTAAATTGCCTAATTTAACATAAAACATCCAATTAAAAGAAGACTAGAAAATGACGGCTTGTCAATGCTGTTGGGATTTTTATATTTGGCTGTTGGGAAAGACAGGGGAATGACAAGAACTAGGGGACAGTTGTAAAAAATGAATTTAAAATATTGTTCTTATGCATATTGGATATTTTATTGCGGTTTGTATTTTAAATTGTCTAATTTAACATAAAACATCCAATTAATAGAAGACTAGAAAATGAAGGCTTGTCAATGCTGTTGGGATTTTCATATTTGGCTGTTGGGAAAGACAGGGGAATGACAAGAGCTAGGGGACAGTTGTAAAAAATGAATTTAAAATATTGTTCTTATGCATATTGGATATTTTATTGCGGTTTGTATTTTAAATTGTCTAATTTAACATAAAACATCCAATTAAAAGAAGACTAGAAAATGAAGGCTTGTCAATGCTGTTGGGATTTTCATATTTGGCTGTTGGGATTTTCATATTTGGCTGTTGGGAAAGACAGGGGAATGACAAGAGCTAGGGGACAGTTGTAAGAAATGAATTTAAAATATTGTTCTTATGCATATTGGATATTTTATTAGTGTTTGTATTTTAAATTGTCTAATTTTATATAAAACATCCAATTAAAAGAAGACTAGAAAATGAAGGCTTGTAAATCCTGTTGGGATTTTTATATTTGGCTGTTCGGAGAGACAGGGGAATGACAAGAGCTAGGGGACAGTTGTAAAAAATGAATTTAAAATATTGTTCTTGTGCATATTGGATATTTTATTGCGGTTTGTATTTTAAATTGTATAATTTAACATAAAACATCCAATTAAAAGAAGACTAGAAAATGACGTCTTGTCAATGCTGTTGGGATTTTTATATTTGGCTGTTGGGAAAGACAGGGGAATGACAAGAGCTAGGGGACAGTTGTTAAAAATGAATTTAAATTATTGTTCTTATGCATATTGGATATTTTATTGCGGTTTGTATTTTAAATTGCCTAATTTAACATAAAACATCCAATTAAAAGAAGACTAGAAAATGAAGACTTGTCAATGCTGTTGGGATTTTTATATTTGGCTGTTGGGAAAGACAGGGGAATGACAAGAGCTAGGGGACAGTTGTAAAAAATGAATTTAAAATATTGTTCTTATGCATATTGGATATTTTATTGCGGTTTGTAATTTAAATTGTCTAATTTAACATAAAACATCCCATTAAAAGAAGACTAGAAAATGCAGGCTTGTCAATGCTGTTGGGATTTTCATATTTGGCTGTTGGGAAAGACAGGGGAATGACAAGAGCTAGGGGACAGTTGTAAAAAATGAATTTAAAATATTGTTCTTATGCATATTGGATATTTTATTGCGGTTTGTATTTTAAATTGTCTAATTTAACATAAAACATCCAATTAAAAGAAGACTAGAAAATGAAGGCTTGTCAATGCTGTTGGGATTTTCATATTTGGCTGTTGGGAAAGACAGGGGAATGACAAGAGCTAGGGGACAGTTGTAAGAAATGAATTTAAAATATTGTTCTTATGCATATTGGATATTTTATTACTGTTTGTATTTTAAAATGTCTAATTTAATATAAAACATCCAATTAAAAGAAGACTAGAAAATGAAGGCTTGTAAATCCTGTTGGGATTTTTATATTTGGCTGTTGGGAGAGACAGGGGAATGACAAGAGCTAGGGGACAGTTGTAAAAAATGAATTTAAAATATTGTTCTTATGCATATTGGATATTTTATTGCGGTTTGTATTTTAAATTGTCTAATTTAACATAAAACATCCAATTAAAAGAAGACTAGAAAATGATGTCTTGTCAATGCTGTTGGGATTTTTATATTTTGCTGTTGGGAAAGACAGGGGAATGACAAGAGCTAGGGGACAGTTGTAAAAAATGAATTTAAATTATTGTTCTTATGCATATTGGATATTTTATTGCGGTTTGTATTTTAAATTGCCTAATTTAACATAAAACATCCAATTAAAAGAAGACTAGAAAATGAAGGCTTGTCAATGCTGTTGGGATTTTTATATTTGGCTGTTGGGAAAGACGGGGGAATGACAAGAGCTAGGGGACAGTTGTAAAAAATGAATTCAAAATATTGTTCTTATGCATATTGGATATTTTATTGCGGTTTGTATTTTAAATTGTCTAATTTAACATAAAACATCCAATTAAAAGAAGACTAGAAAATGACGGCTTGTCAATGCTGTTGGGATTTTTATATTTGGCTGTTGGGAAAGACAGGGGAATGACAAGAACTAGGGGACAGTTGTAAAAAATGAATTTAAAATATTGTTCTTATGCATATTGGATATTTTATTGCGGTTTGTATTTTAAATTGTCTAATTTAACATAAAACATCCAATTAATAGAAGACTAGAAAATGAAGGCTTGTCAATGCTGTTGGGATTTTCATATTTGGCTGTTGGGAAAGACAGGGGAATGACAAGAGCTAGGGGACAGTTGTAAAAAATGAATTTAAAATATTGTTCTTATGCATATTGGATATTTTATTGCGGTTTGTATTTTAAATTGTCTAATTTAACATAAAACATCCAATTAATAGAAGACTAGAAAATGAAGGCTTGTCAATGCTGTTGGGATTTTCATATTTGGCTGTTGGGAAAGACAGGGGAATGACAAGAGCTAGGGGACAGTTGTAAAAAATGAATTTAAAATATTGTTCTTATGCATATTGGATATTTTATTGCGGTTTGTATTTTAAATTGTCTAATTTAACATAAAACATCCAATTAAAAAAGACTAGAAAATGAAGGCTTGTCAATGCTGTTGGGATTTTCATATTTGGCTGTTGGGAAAGACAGGGGAATGACAAGAGCTAGGGGACAGTTGTAAGAAATGAATTTAAAATATTGTTCTTATGCATATTGGATATTTTATTATTGTTTGTATTTTAAATTGTCTAATTTAATATAAAACATCCAATTAAAAGAAGACTAGAAAATGAAGGCTTGTAAATCCTGTTGGGATTTTTATATTTGGCTGTTCGGAGAAACAGGGGAATGACAAGAGCTAGGGGACAGTTGTAAAAAATGAATTTAAAATATTGTTCTTGTGCATATTGGATATTTTATTGCGGTTTGTATTTTAAATTGTATAATTTAACATAAAACATCCAATTAAAAGAAGACTAGAAAATGACGTCTTGTCAATGCTGTTGGGATTTTTATATTTGGCTGTTGGGAAAGACAGGGTAATGACAAGAGCTAGGGGACAGTTGTTAAAAATGAATTTAAATTATTGTTCTTATGCTTATTGGATATTTTATTGCGTTTTGTATTTTAAATTGCCTAATTTAACATAAAACATCCAATTAAAAGAAGACTAGAAAATGAAGACTTGTCAATGCTGTTGGGATTTTTATATTTGGCTGTTGGGAAAGACAGGGGAATGACAAGAGCTAGGGGACAGTTGTAAAAAATGAATTTAAAATATTGTTCTTATGCATATTGGATATTTTATTGCGGTTTGTATTTTAAATTGTCTAATTTAACATAAAACATCCAATTAAAAGAAGACTAGAAAATGAAGGCTTGTCAATGCTGTTGGGATTTTCATATTTGGCTGTTGGGAAAGACAGGGGAATGACAAGAGCTAGGGGACAGTTGTAAGAAATGAATTTAAAATATTGTTCTTATGCATATTGGATATTTTATTACTGTTTGTATTTTAAATTGTCTAATTTAATATAAAACATCCAATTAAAAGAAGACTAGAAAATGACGGCTTGTCAATGCTGTTGGGATTTTTATATTTGGCTGTTGGGAAAGACAGGGGAATGACAAGAGCTAGGGGACAGTTGTAAAAAATGAATTTAAAATATTGTTCTTATGCATATTGGATATTTTATTACTGTTTTTATTTTAAATTGTCTAATTTAATATAAAACATCCAATTAAAAGAAGACTAGAAAATGACGGCTTGTCAATGCTGTTGGGATTTTTATATTTGGCTGTTGGGAGAGACAGGGGAATGACAACGCTAGAGGACAGTTGTATAAAATCTGATGTAGGCAACACATGACTTTCCTTATACAATGCAATGAATTTACTACTTTTACAGCTAAAAAAAAACGTTATTCTTATAGTAGATACTTATATTCTTTCCATGATATTGAATTTTCTTCAGTTAGTCGTCATTTTCATTGATTTAGCGTCATTTTCATCCATTTGGCGAGAATTTTGTTAATTTGGCAACAATTAAAAATGTCGCCAAGTTGTTGACATTCCGCCAAATCCGTCGCCAAAATCTAGCCAAGCGTTATGGACGGAGAAATAAGTTATTCTTACAGCAGATAAATGACTTTTGGCGTTCAAATACAAAAGTATTACTCAAAGTATCTTTTTTCATGAATGGAACGAGCTAGATCCACGAGAATGATGTCATCGAATTTATCGCATGGCGTTACATATGAAAAGTGAACATGTTTCTCAATAGGAAATATTTTTATTTTATATGACTTTTTAATAATTTTTTTGAAAAATGTGCAATATCTCGAGAACGGTTCGTGTTAGCGGTCTAAAATTTATGCCAATCGTTTTCTAATGCAAAATTGCATAAGAAATGTCAATTTGCGTAAATTTATTAGCGGTTTTGATTTTTTGACGATTTTATCAAAATTTCATTCGAAAATTTAGGGGGGGTTCTGAACATTCGATAGCGTATGAAAACAATAAGCTTCCAGTGTTTACGGATGGTGAGTTTTGTACCAAATTTCGTTCAAATCAGTCCATTCGTTCGTCAGTTATCGTCTCCACAGACTCACTGACACACACACCCCACACACACTTTAACACACTCCACACATACTTTCACACACACACACACACACACACCACTTCAAAAATGTTTGATTCGTGATCAGGGATGCTTGAAATGTGCTCTTCCGTCGATAACTCGAATTCGAATTTTCGACCCCGTCACAATACTTTCCTTATACATTATGTATATAAGGAAAGTAAAAATGAATTTAAAATATTGCTCTAATGCATAGTGGATATTTTATTACTGTTCGTATTTTAAATTGTCTAATTTAATATAATACATCCAATTAAAAGAAGATTGGAAAATGAAGGCTTGTCAATGATGTTGTGATTTTAATATTTAGGAGAGACAGGGGAATGACATTTAATAATAAAAAAAAATTAAATATTAAAAATATAAATTGTTTTTTTAGCTAATGGGTGACAAATCTGAAGTACAGTATAGTAAAAGTGATCGGTGTCCAAAATCAGTCCCAAGTTATGCGAACTTTTATTAAAACACCCGGGACACGTAAAACTCCTATTTACAGAAAATGAGACATTTTTGTCCAAAAGGGAATGAATCATTTGGAGTAACAGTAATTTCGTAAAAAATTCTCCAACACATGGGTCTGAATCTGTTTGGGATTGCAAGAATGTATTTTTCTTCAGTGAGAGGTTTGCCGAGTTCATAGTAGTCCCATGGAGGATAATTCCAATATCGGTCCATGCATGGGAAACAGAAACCTTTCCCATCCGATATTACTTAACAACAGAACTTGAGAACAGTCGCGTAAGAACAGTTTTATATTTGTATTTCATAAAATTCTGCAAAACTTTACAGTTGTCTCTACATCGCTGCGGCTGCGACATGGGATCGCAGTTGAGTATGTGGAGATCCTAATACCTATGCTGTTGGATCTGCGTATGTAGCTTTAATGTGGTTTTCATATTTGTATTTCATAAAATTCTGCACCACTTAACAGTTGTCTCTACAGCGCTTTGGCTGCGACATGGGAGTATGTGGAGATCCTAATACTTATGCTGTTGGATCTGCGTATGTAGCTTTAATGTAGCTTTAATGTGGCTTTTCATATTTGTATTTCATAAAATTCTGCACCACTTTACAGTTGTCTCTACAGCGCTTTGGCTGCGACATGGGAGTATGTGGAGATCCTAATACCTATGCTGTTGGATCTGCGTATGTAACTTTAATGTAGCTTTAATGTGGCTTTTCATATTTGTATTTCTTAAAATTCTGCATCACTTTACAGTTGTCTCTACAGCGCTTTGGCTGCGACATGGGAGTATATGGAGATCCTAATACCTATGCTGTTGGATCTGCGTATGTAGCTTTAATGTAGCTATAATGTGGCTTTTCATATTTGTATTTCATAAAATTCTGCACCACCTTACAGTTGTCTCTACAGCGCTTTGGCTGCGACATGGGAGTATGTGGAGATCCTAATACCTATGCTGTTGGATCTGCGTAATGTAGCTTTAATGTAGCTTCAATGTGGCTTTTTATATTTGTTTCAGTGTTTTGCGATTTGAGCAGAGTTTAATGGACTTCGCCTGAAAGAAACCAGCAATCCTTTTTTCTATATAATTACAACCTTTAGGTGTTAGATAAAAAAAATTATGGCTATGTAACCAGAGCCGGATTATCCGGTGGGACAAGGTGAATAGTTTTATACCATGAAAAAAGATCCCGCAAATAATGTTGACCTAATTTCATATGTCGGAAACTGACTGTAATGAAGCTGTATTTCTTTAAAAATTTGTGAAAACAACCTAAATATAGGGTTGGATTTGGAAGGTTTTATTGTTCATCTGGAGTCTTTCATGAAAATTCACTCCCAGAAAATCAGCTGTAATGCTGTGCATTACAGATTAATCTCCACTGGCAGAGACGCGATCATCCAGATTAAAGCAACTGGACGGACGACCGTTGAGGTTTTCGTCTATAATCGGCCAGTCACAGGGGTTCAATCTCCATTCCAGCGGAGTAGCAGCCAGGTCACTGACTTGGCGAAATCATTCACCGGGCATGGTCCGAGAGAACGTCTGCCAAGCTCGACACCAGCCACTGGTCAGCCCTTGGCTCAGGCCATAAATAGGCACAGTCCATGGGCGCGACCACCTGGAAGAGTCTGAGCCTGAACGACTCACTGGTTCGTCGGACAGTTCATCGTCAAACAGGTAACCAGATTAATTTTCCTCCAGCAGACTGAGGACCAGAGGTACACACCTAAGATCCGTACACCGCAATCTTTGGCGGCGCAGCCCCCTGGGGGGGGACACGATCTTCCAGGGAACTGTGCATTCCAAGGCAAGTAAATCGTTCAATTGTTTCTCCTAGGTCCCCATGGGAGGTACCATTCCTGAAAGCCTGTACTCCAGCAACTTTCTGAACGCCGACGATCCTGACGTCGTTGTTGCCACGGTACACGCCGGAGCCACCCTCAATTTTCGATTTCCAGTGCGACACATCGGGTCCGTCCTGCGGTGGCATATACAGGTTTGGTCGCTTTCTTTCTTTATTCTCATGTCCATCTCCTTCGATTCACATTCTACAGGGTGGCCATGAAAAAACTCCCCGATATATGAACCCCTAGCGGCCTATCCACTCAACCAATCTAAAGGAAATTTCCGGTATTGTTATTTGAAGGTATGCGCTCGAGATTGTGATGATTTCAAAGAATAAGGCTCTCACGGTTACGGTTACGGTGAAATAATTTTAAAATTTCAGAATGGCAACACCCACTTTTTCCCTCCGCAAATTGATCAGCTCACTGAAAAACCATAAATGGCTTTGGAACGATACACGTATGACAAAAATTGGCGGCGTTGTTTACATTTGCAAAGAAGAGTATAATAAAGGGTAAATGACAATACAAGAGAAGAGAGGGAAAAAAATTTATTGGAATTACAAGTTTTCAACGTGCCCACCTTCGCAGACGATAACGCATTGAATGCGGGACAACAGTTACAAACGTAACATCGCAGGAAGAATCTGTATAACTTCACATTTTATGGCATCTTTCAATTCTGACAAATCTCGTGGATTTGATATGTACATCTTAGATTTCAGATAACCCCAGAACCAGAAATCCATCGGAGTGAGGTCGGGGGATCGCGATGGCCACGAAACTGCAAAGTTACGGGAGATGACTCTATCACCAAAGTTCTGTTGCTGCACTTGTCGAACACATGTAGCGACGTGTGGAGGAGCACCATCTTGCATCCATAGAATGTCATTAACGACATTTCGTTGCTGCAATTCTGGAATTACGTAATTCTGCAACATTGTTTTATACCGAGGGTGGAGCACGTTTGCATACCATTTTAAGTGACCTTTTCGAAGAAGAACGGACCGGGAACGAATGTGATTGCGACGCCGCACCACAGCCACTTTAGGTTCGTGTAAAGGCACTGGTGCCACATCGTGAGGATTTTCGTCAGCCCAGTGAACGCAGTTCTTGGAGTTTGCGTTCCGAGTTAAGGAGAAATATGCATCATCCGTCCATTATATCCGCAACGGCCACCTGCTATCTTCATCATATCTGATGAAGAAAAAATTCTCAAAGTCGACACGCTGTTGCTCGTCTCCAGGTGGCAACATCTGGAAGCGCTGGAATCGATAAGGAAACATCCGCAGAACAGAGAGCAGAAGCTTAAGGACTGTGGTTTTCGGTACGTCTACATTGCTAGCAACACTTCTTGCAGTACGCAATGGACCTACAGTAATCGTATTATACACTTCCGTAACAACATGAACAGGAACAGATGGCCGTCCGGATCGCGGTCTATCACATGTGCATCCAGTTTCTTCAAACTTTTTTACCAAGTCACGTACAGTTCGTACGGAACGTTGGCCTCGTCTTAGCTTATGATTTCGCCGATAAACTCGCACTGCTTCGGCAGCATTTTCCCCGTTCAGATAAAACAGATCAATTCACCCCGTTGTTTCCCTGTAAGTGTTATCTTGGTGGTACGTTCGAACACCTGATTGAAGAAACAATCTTTAAACTGCTTATTGGAAACACTGCTTATTGGTCGTTTCATGCATGAAGTTCCTAGCGAATGCTTTAGACTTCAGTCAGTGAGGTGAGAGATCCCGATTTCTGACATTAGTTGAGTTGCTTGGAGAAGTGAGTCAGAGTCCGCAGCTGCCGCCCCCGAGGGGAGGGTCTGGCTTCAAAATGGTGGATAACTTGAAGGGGTGCGCCAGGGTGCACCCGACAAGAAAGAGTACATAAGTGAATACTAACTTGCTGTACGAAACAACTTGCATTTGATTAGGGGGGTTATTTGGAGTTTCAAGATCTGAAATTTGGGTGAGGATTTCAAACATTTTTTGCATAGGGATTGATTTTACAATTTGGACGATTTTAACAAGGATAATTTTTATGTCGTTTATATTAACATAATTATTAATTTCCTTAAAGAATTTTAGAAAATCAAGGAAGAGGTTTGCAGTTTGGTTAGTTTCTTCTATTTCTACTTTCGAGTGGACCACGTGCTCTGCGTAGCTTGGGTGCTGCGTCTCAGCACGTGGCATCGCTTCGTGGTTTGCATTATTTAAGGGGGTTTGAGATTTTGGTATCGGCGGGAAATTTTTCTTGTCGAGATTTAGAGGGACACTAACATTTTTAGTATGAGGTTTTTGAAGGCTGGATTTGGCTTCCTGGAACTTTTTACGGTTCCAGGGGTTTCTTGGGCAGTGCCGAAAGTTGGCAGGGTGAGCCCCGCCACAATTTGCACATTTAGCCGGGAGGTCTCTTGGTTTTACACATTCACGAGTTGGGTGGTGTTCCCCGCATTTTAAGCACCTAGAGGGGAGTGAACAGTTCTCCGAAGAGTGATTAAAATTTTGGCAATTATAACAGATTTTAAACCCATTTGATTTGAATGCCTGCACAGCTACCCTTATGGAGAGTACGGAGGTGAGTTTATAAATCCTCTCCCATTCCTCGGTCGACTCTAGGCAGATCAAGAAAATGGGGAGGGGGGACCTATCCCTGCGATTTCTTAGCTGAGAAATTCGAACAATTTTGAATCCTTCGTTAGTGATAGCCTATTTAAGGGAATCAATTTCCGTGTTAGTTGGCAAGCCTTTAATGACTATTTTTTGTGGGCGGTCATTTTTTAGATTGATTGAGCTAAATGGAATTTTTGTTTGGGTTAGGTGAGTCTGAACACTCCTCAACGGACCCAGGAGTGATCCTAATCACCCTTTCCATAAGCTGGCCCTCAATTTTATTGTCTAAGGTTTTATTAAGTTCCCCTATGAGGGCTCCCCAATTACTTGTGGAGTCCACATAGAAAGACGAGACTTTAATTTTAGGGGTGGGGAGGGTAACTTCCTTCATTACAGCGCCATCTACAGTTAAGTTTGAGAATCTATTTTCCGTAGAAATCTCCTGCGAGATTTGGGGAACTTGAGTGGATCTTTTTAACTTCTGAGCTCTTTGAATTTGGAACCTTGACATTTTTTCATGCATTTCTTGTGTATAGTACTGATACAGTACTCCCTCATCAGTGACACCCTTTCTGACTTTGATACATATAGCAACAGACTCGAATGAATCACGCGTAACAAGGGTTTGACTATCGGGGGTCCTAAACAGCAAGTTAGAATCAAAAATTTTACCTTTTCGGACAAGCTCCACTTGGTCTCTCCGTCCTTTTTCCATATTTTCGTCTTCCTGGTCCAATTCCATTTGGCCGATGAAGAAGTCGTAGAATCTGAGAAGCTCATGCATCCCCAGCTCTGTTCCTTGATTCCAGTTAGTAGTTTTCTTCCGGTATTCGGCGGCAAGACTTGCACCTTTACTTGGGGTCTCGGCATGTTGTTCAGAGTTGCCAGCATATTGCGCCGGCTTCTCGGCACTTGTTTGGACCTCGGAATCTTGTAGGGTCCCATTCTCATAATCGTCCATTATCTCCGACCAGTCTCTTTTCCTCCTTTCCTTGGCTGTAACAGTCAGTGCTTTTGCTTCCTTGGTGGCTATGGCACGTTGCTTTTCTCTCACAGGCATTTCTGTTCGAATTCTTTCATACATATTTTGATCTTTCCTATTCTGCTTCGTTTTAAGCATAGTAGCAGGCACGAGCGATGGATTATTGTCTGCTTTTCCCGACATGCTCAACTGTAACTCAGCATTACACGCCCAAGCGAAAGCATAAAATTCTCCACGTGGTAAGATATCAGCAGTGTCCCAATAACAGGTCCAAGGTTTTCCACAAGCAATGCTTTGCACATGGTGTTTTGTGATGGGTGCTTCTACTGTCTATCCCTGTGAATTATGCAAAGTGCGTCAATGCACCTCCTCTCTGTGTTGTCATTGGTCCTTTACAATGCTCTTTTCAAATGTTTTACGCCGCCAATTTCTGTCATACGTGTATCGTTCGTTCCAACGCCATTTATGGTTTTTCAATGCGCTGATCAATTTGTGCAGGAAAAAAGTGGGTGTTGCCATTCGAAAATTTCGAAATTTTTTCACTGTAACCGTAACAGCGAGAGCTCTATTGTTTGAAACCATCCCAATCTCAAGCGTATGCCTTCAAATAACAATATCTTAAATTTCCTTTCGATTGGTTGAGCCGATAGGCCGCTAGGGGTTCATATACCGGAGAAGTATTTTATGACCACCCCGCCCTTTATCATGCTGTGGACTAGTGCGGCGGAAGAGACTTCAAACCCCATTTGAAGCGTCGTTGGAGTCATTTGGACCCACGATACCGATTTTTAAAAATGTTTCTTGTAACATTTGGAAAAGAAAACTAGCTAGGAATGGATTCCGGTTGACTGCAGTTCGTTTCTTCGCTCGCTCCTGAAACGGAATTGAATGTTTACTTGTGTTGTTTTCGGTGAACCGTTATGGGTGCGTTGACTAGATGCCCGTACCTGCACGACAGATTCGTTTTTGAGCCATTTTTATTAAAATGCGAAAATTTATAAACATAATTTTAATGTTAGCAATCGATACAGTTCTACGCAACAATCCATTTTATGGAGTCACTCGTTTTATATAGCAATGCTTTCGATTTACAGTTCCGTCCCTTCGACCCCTCAGAAATGGAGCCGCTAGTTTTTGTAGCAATCGCATTTTTGGCAACTCCACATTCCCTTCGTTTCGCGCAAAAAGTCGTAAAGCAACAAAATGGGGTCTGTGAGAGAGTCCATTGCAAAGTAAAATAGACAGCATGAGAATTTCATTAAAATCGTAACTAAGATAAAAATTTAAGACGGCTCCCCTCTCAATGGAGCTCCCCTTCGTTTGTACCTTCGACCAGAGATACAGGTAGACTGCGCATTGCTATTCAGAAGAGATTGAAAACATGACCACTGCATGTATCACGTGACTTATGGTCGAACACTCCCAGACTTGGCCGCTCTTGACAGACTATTGCCGCTATAAAATATATTTTTTCACTGGAGTGAAACAGTGCTGAATACCCCTTACGTTTCGGATGTATTTCAAAATACATATTGGTTAGGTCCTAACTGATCAAGTTCTATTAATCATAGTAACATGAAATTCGGCATGTCGTTTTCTTTTGTGATATATTTTAATTTTCTAGCTAGATGGTCCAAATATAATATTTCGTTGTCTTTTACGGTGCATATTGATTTCTTAGATTTTGAACCTTATCGGGCTAGCCCGTTCTGGGCCCGCCATATAAATAATTCGGGAATAACTCGGGATCCGTTGTATCTAGAAAGGTTATATCATATTTAGCATATGATTATATTTCGTGGTATATTTTAATTCATTGGATTTTGAATTATCGAAGCAATTAAATTCATTGCTACTATCCCAGCCCGTCCAGGATAAAAAGTGCCGCTAAAATTATTTTCTTACTTCAGTAAAACTTTATTTTTATTAAAATACTTTTATTTTTATACAAACCCCTGTTAAAGGCAGGGAAGGAGTGGGGAATGAATAAACATTTTAAACACAATTTTGAAACATTTTCACACTCAGTTCCTCACTGATAAAAAATATTATTACTTTGACATCATTAAAAGGATCAAAGAACAAAGTTTCAAAGAGCTAAATAGAATCTATAGGACAATAATTTCTTCATATTTACAATTATTTTTAATTTTTTAAATATGTGTCATGAAATTTCTTATATTTATTTGTTGCATCCCAAAATTTAATATTTTCACAATTCCAATTTTTAACATAATGGAATGATATCTTCGCATTCTAATTTAGAAAAAAGGTATTACTTTGAATCTTTTATGAATTTACCCGGCGACTCATTATATATGTTTTTTTAATTATTTCAAATCTCATTCTTTGCTTTACATATTCATCAGACAGTGAGACACTTTAGATTACTTCATTTTTAAGCTATGGAAAAAAGCCAAAGTTGAAAACATAAATTATTTTAGTTCCCAAGTTTCTGTAAAAGACATCCTCATCTCCCCACCGACTGTTAAAAAAATTCCAGCCTTTATAGAACACTAGGCATAACAAATAATTGTTTAAAATGACTAAACGTTAACTTTTCTTTCATTTAGCATATTTTGATGCAATTCAGCATATTTTGCACATATAGCATATTTTAATGCTTAAAACTTTTCTCTTTTCAGTTGTGTTTCCCAGATCTTTCTTCATCTTTGGGAAACTAATAAAAATAATAGAAATTAACTAACATTTTAATAAAAGTTTTAAATACACAAAAACTGAAGTGAAAAATATTTTAGTATATTTTATTGCACTTATCATAGATAAATATTAGGAATTTTATATGTTTACTTTATACATTTCATAATCACAAAAGAATTTTTAAATCACATTTTAATTGCTCAATTTCATTTGATACATTACATATACAATTAAGGACTTTTCTCAAATTTTTAACGAGTATTTTTTAATGTACATACAAAGACAGTTAATACTAAAAGAAAGTGTAAAAAGTAATCGTTTCTGCTACAATTCTCAAGAAAAAATTATATTTACGGCCATATACTGTATTTATTTTTTTAAGTCTGGAAGCTCAGCAGAAGAAAATCAATTTTAAATGTGTACTTACTGATATTTATATAAATTTCTTGAGAGTTATTAATCATTTCATAGCATTATATGGCATCAAAACATTGTCAGGAGTATGAAAATGTAAACAATCCAAGTTGGCGTAGAGAGTAAACTAGGCGTATTAAAAGTTTCACCTTTATTTTATTCTAATTTTAAGCATTTATAGAGGTACAGTTTATGAAAGTACACAAACATATATAAAATATTTTATTTTAAAAATAATTACAAGGCTATACATTATTTACAAAGCCAGAAAATCTACTTTTATTACAGGACGGCATGGTCGTACATGCCAATCCACTCTTTATTTCATATAAAATATGTTTTAAAATGAATGGAAGCGACTTACCTGTGAAACGCAGTGTCTCCACCTCTGACAAACTTTGGCGTGCATCCATATGCAACGCAGGCCATTACCCCATTTTGCTTAAAAGTGAAAGCAAAGTGCGATGTGACTTCTCGCTTTCGGAAACGTGATGCAATTGCAATGGAAGGGCCTAAGTCATGTGATTTAGTTCAGTGGTCACGGAAAGGTTACCATAAGTCTTTCATATTTCACCTCGATGGTTTGTACGCCTTGCTCCTTCCATTTAACCGCCCTCTTTTAAAAGTTGAGATTTTAATCCCCGGCAAGACCGTACATCACAAAGTCTTTCGCCGCCATTTCCATATGATTTGATTCTTATTTATATAGACGATAAGTTAAGATAGAGACGTTGAGTTAAGATCTTAACTACTACCTTGTTATTAAGTCATTATTGTGAATCTTTTCAGGGAATGCATATAATACTGTTACAATCTTATAGTTCGAAATTCAAATCTCCATCTGTAAAACTCTGGATTTTAAATTCTAGCCAAGCGTCGGAACGCATGCGATTCCCACGCTTATCTATGTACTTACAGCCGTGCCTCTAATGAAATTCCAACCGCTTCATTATCCATTAACCGCCCTCATTAGGTATAAAATGAGGGTTCTGCGGCAGATTGCGGAGGTGCAGCCAGTGCAGCACATATGACTCCGGGAGGAAGGTTCCTCTTTTGGGAGGAAGTTTGGTGATGTGCAACACCGGATGCCTCTCGGAGAGATGACTCATATCCTCTTTGAGAGGGAGGAACTATGAGCGGAGTGCATTGCACAAAGAGGGGAGGAATTGCGAAAGAGCCCTCCGAAGGATGACCTTTGACTGGAGGCACTTGTAAACAGGATGTGGCAATCGATAACCTTGGAGATGACCTTTGAGCGGAGGGACTTGTAAACAGGATGTCGCAATTAGCGATTGATAACCTTGGAGATGACCTTTGACAAGAGCTGTTAGCACACGTCCTTCCTCCACGATGGCTGATAACAAAGTGAACTCGCTTATCAGCGGTGACGCAGTTAAAGCGCAATATGGCGAAATTTGGTGAGGTGCTGCCACCTATCGGCACTTTTTTTGAATTTCGAAAAGAATTTAATTTCTACTTGTCAGGACTGGGGTTCCAACTCGGAGCTGTTCGATTAGAAGACTGCCATCTTATACACTACGCCACAGCGCTCATGTCTCGTAGAATCTTATCGTGAATCCCTAGCCTGCGAAAGTAAACGGGAGATAGATTATTTTCTGTGCTAAGAACATTGGAAATTATTAGAGGAAATGTATCTAATAAAAGAGATACTTATTTATTTTTCGGTATGTTAGCAATTGTTTTTCGGCGTGTTTAAAAAACAGAACTTTAAGTGAACACAAAAATTTTGTTAAGCGGATTCGTGAACAAGATTAAATCATTTTAAGTGTTGTGAACACTATGACATTTTTTCTAGAATAGGATTCGATCGAAGTGATTTTAAGTGTATGTCTAAAAACGAATTTAATACTCAAGTATGGTTATGCATTTTCAAAAATTGTGTTAAGGGGATTTTATATAGTGATTCAAATATTTTAAGTGTTGTGTATTTAAAAAAATGTAATACTGTATTATACTTAGCTATTTTAAAAAATTCTATCAAGTGAACATGATTCAACCATTTTAAGCGTGTGTGTATTTAACACTATGCTTTGCAAGCATTTAAAATAGATTTTACAGTTCTAAATAATAATTGTCTGTTTTAAACTAACATTTTCACAGATTGAAAATATGTATACGGCAAATATTTTGGTGAGCTTACTTAAAGTTTGAATATTAAGACACATTTTATACATATTTTATATTCTCACAGAAAATAGTTAACAAACAAATTGGAACTCACGAGTGACGTCTTCACAGCCGGCTGTCCACACTGCAAATATGGTACATACGCTCTCATTACTCTATTAAAAATGAGCTTACATCTGTGACGTCAGCATTTTGAGCTGTTGCCACTTATTTTTTTCTTAATGTTATATTTTTTTATTAACTGCGTGTTATTAACCTCCTTCTACTAACCACTGATTTACCATATACAATCTGAATAGTGTATGTTATGCATGATTTAATCATTTTTAAAGTGATGGGTGCAATTTAAATATCAAGGTTTAGAATTTAACAAGCTATGGAACACGAATCGAACATTTTCACAGATGTGGAGCGCCCCAAAATTTTAGCATTAAGTTTAAAATAAATAAATAAAATAAAAGACAGCAAATTTGATTTGACCATTTTTACAGTAATGGGTGTAATTTTAGTACCATTATAGAGTTTAGAAGTGAGTGTACAGTTTCGACTCTTTTTACAGAACACCATTACATTTTAAAATCTATTGAATAGGAATGGACCATTTTTCACATACATGTACCTAGATTTCAACACCCAGTATTAAAACCTGCTAAACATGAAACGAGTAAGTATTGTGTGAGATTTTATCGCACTTACTTTTAAACTTATTAACTTTTTAAAAATGTCCGAAATAGTTGTCTTTCATCGGTTGACATAAATTGTACATTTTTTTAAGTATTTGTTTCAACAGCTTTTAAAATAGATTTCTACGGTTATACACTACGGTTCTAGATTTTTCTAAATATAAATCGACTGTTTGAACTACCAATGGAGTATTTACCGATGCAAATATTTGCATGACAGTTATTTCGATGAAACCGAGCTTAGTTGAAGTTTGAATATTTAGACACATTTTATATAATTTTTATATTCACACTGAAAATAGTTAACAAAATTGGAACTCTCGGAGCGGCGTTTTCACTAGATGATGTCCAATCTACAAATGAGTGATACACTCTCATTACATTATTAAAAATTAGATCTTATCTATACAGACGTCATCATTTTGACCAGTTGCCACCAGGCAGTTATTCTTTTTTAATTACACATACTTTTAATAACTTGCTATTAACCGCCTTATGCTAACCATTTTTTTTTTAATTTCATATCAGCAGATATTCCATATACCTTCTAAATTTCAAGTTATAGTTTTGAAAAAAAAACATTAGAGATGCATTTTACGTCTGAATTCGTTCAAGTGGAAATCCGACGATTCCAAATGCATGATGGGAACCTCGCATTTCCATAGACACTACTAAAATGTGCGGATCTTATTTTGAAAAATCTGCTCCTAGAAAGAATATCTATATGAATATATATTTAGTATAAATATAGATCCCCCCCTCCACACACACAATATGCAAGCCAACGACTTTCACACGGAATACATTCCAAATCGGCCATATAGCTTATCGCGCTTATCAGTATATTAGATAGTGACCCGAAGTTCATGTTCGCAGAGCCAGAAAATTGAAAAACTGCACAACACTTAGTGTATGACTATCAAATAAGAGCTAGGTTTTTAATGTTACAACAACGTTTATGGTCATTAAATCACTATATTTTTTTTAAATGCTTTAAAGGAGAATAGAATATCACTTACTTTTTTTAAGGATATGCGATTGTTAACATTTAATTTAAATGAAAGAGTGACACTCTTAGACATTTGCAATAACATTAAAATATGAAATATATGCAATTATCACCTAAAAAGAAACATATAATGAGATTTGATATCTTAATACGAAACATTACTGACATGCACATAGAAATGTCAAGATTTCGTGGCTGTAGGTGCTCCATAAGACCATTCTGCTCTTAATAAATAATCACATTTGAACGTACATATTTAACAACACATGGAAAATGACAGGACTAAACTAAGAACTAGACAATTTTTACACTTATTACAGAATAAATCCCAACTTTGTAGATTTTTAAGAAAGAGTAAAATTTTCACTGATTCTTAGAGCTTGAAATACAACATTCTTTATGAATCTTCATCCTTTAGATAATAGAACATAACTTAGCACCTATTTTTAATGAATAAGGGTATTTCAGAATTTTAACATTGATCATAAATTTTATGATTTAAACTCTGCAAAGTGTAAATATCTTTCGTTACGAAACTCAAACTGTAGACATTTGATATGATTTAAATAAATATATTTTTCATTATTATTATTTTTTTTTATATTTTATTTTAAAACGCGAGATTAGTAAACGTGTTACACTTGAGTGTATAGATACATAACCCATGACCACATATAATTTTTTTTTTATTAAATGGAACATGCTAAAAAATAAAATGAGTTGATGAACGTAAACAAGGAGTTCAATTTGAAAGATAAAAAACCAGTTAATGAATCTATTCTTCATAAAATACACATTAGCCATTATTTGTGTTGTACATTTAAACAAATGAGTTAAAATAATTTCCTTATCGCACTTTCATACTCCTCTGATTTGAATGACTTGAAAAAATTTCGATCATACCAGTGAAGGACTTCTTCACCATGCAGCAAAACTTTCTTAGCTATGTTATTAATGTCAAGATTTAGAAGTACTTGTTCAACCACTCTGTCATACATTTCTAATGGAGTGCTGAAAAGACAGTGATGGTAACTCTGAACTTCAATTTGAGCAACACAGCCGACACATTTGAAAAGTTTTCTTACATGATACACGATGTTGTCATGAATACAAGAGATTAATTGTTCGAATGCGAAATTTTTGTCACAAATAAGGGATGGTAGAAAGGTTATAGTGTTCTTCATTTTCAATATTTGAGCAGGAAGCCACTCTATAAATATACTTTCTCGAAGTTTTATACTAATGTTGTTAACACAATTCTGTAAACATGCTATTTGATTTTTATCTAAGGTAATATGACACAGTGTTAGACAAAATTTTGAATCATATAATTGAATTTTTTTCTGCAAATGCAGTTTTGCATTGTCATTGAAACAGAACAACTCATTGCGACTGATGAAAAAGGTATCTGCATATAGAATATTGAACGACCACAATTTTTGAGAAAATTCACTCCATGTAGCAGGTGACAGTGTAACGCCTTCACGCGTAGGCTGTAATTCATTTCGCTCGTTATAGAGATATTTCCATATATACACTTTTAACTTCCCATGGCGAAGTTTCAAATATACATACACATCAGAACCTAAATGCCAACGACCGAGCGCATCTTGCACATAATCTGAAGAAGGAGATTCAGTCGAAACTGATTCTGTAGTGGACGATAACACTCCGCTATGCATTAGAGCGCAAGAAAGCAAATCTTGAGTTGAGTTTCCAACCTCGGTGAGAACTTGGGAATTGACAACGGTAGATGTTTCTGCTGGGGTTTTGGAAGACATAAGATATGTCTCTAACCAATCCACAGCAAACTTTTGTGAGGGTGAATTAATCACATTTGAGACAATGTCCACAGATTTTGTTTCTTCTAGGGCAGGAACAGACAACTCCTCACTATTTCCACTAGGAATTATTTGCTCGAGTGATGGCATACTTTGAATTTTAGACATTATTTTCTAGATAGTAACATCCAACCGCCACGTGCACAGTATAAGATTTATTTTTAAAACACTAAGATCTTAAAACATTATAAATTTGTCGCAGCTATGAACGAACCGAACCTATCCGCACAACGCCCAAAGTTGAAATGACTTATCAGACCACGTCATAAGTATAATCACGTGACCTAAATCGAGTGTCGTATGCAAACAGATCACATAAGATATGAAGTGATTAGAACTTGTAATTTTTAATGAATCGTACAACATTAGATTGTGCTAAATGCAATTGTTATCTACATGGAAAAATTTCTACATTATTTTATTCATCTTCGAAATCATAGAGTGAAAATATGTACCAAACTTAGTTAAAGTTCCTAATTTTAAATCACATTAACATTAAATACTAGAAAAATTTTGTATATTTTTATAACTTTAGGAGATATGTATCGCTCGGAATATACAGGAATAGCTACCAAAAACTCGAAAATAATTCACAGTATGAGGTCTTCACTAGCCGACATCGAGACTAGAAATGAACGATATACACACTAATTGCAACACTAAGATGAGAGCTTATCAGTTCTTATCTTATCTAAGATTTCACATAAAATGACGACATCGCTCCAAAATTCACAAGATGACGTCATTGGTCCAAGGTTCACAAGATGGCCGTATGTTTTTTAATTACTCCCTATTTTTAATTACTTCTTAATTTTTCCCATGTAGATTTAGCTCAATCAACAATAGTTGCACGATTCATTAAAAATTACAAGTTCTAATCACTTCATATCTTATGTGATCTGTTTGCATACGACACTCGATTTAGGTCACGTGATTATACTTATGACGTGGTCTGATAACTCATTTCAACTTTGGGCGTTGTGTGAATAGGTTCGGTTCGTTCCTAGCTGCGACAAATTTATAATGTTTTAAGATCTTAGAGTTTTAAAAATAAATCTTATACTGTGAATGTGGCAGTTGGATATTACTATCTAAATAATGTCTAAAATTCAAAGTATGCCATCACTCGAGCAAATGATTTCTAGTGGAAATAGTAACGAGTTGTCTGTTCCTGCCCTAGAAGAAACAAAATCTGTGGACATTGTCTCAGATGTGATTAATTCCCCCTCACAAAAGTTTGCTGTGGATTGGATAGAGACCTATCTTATGTCTTCCATAACCCCACCAGAAACATCTACCATTGTCAATTCCCATGTTCTCACCGAGATTGGAAATTCAACTCAAGATCTGCTTTCTTGTGCTCTAACATATAGCGGAGTGTTATCATCCACTACAGAATCAGTTTCGACTGAATCTCCTTCTTCAGATTATGTGCAAGATGCGCTCCGTCGTTGGCATTTAGGTTCTGATGTGTATGTATATATCAAACTTCGCCATGGGAAGTTAAAAGTGTATATATGGAAATATCTCTATAACGAGCGAAATGAATTACAGCCTACGCGTGAAGGCGTCACACTGTCACCTGCTACAGGGAATGAATTTTCTCAAAAATTGTGGTCGTACAATATTCTATATGCAGATACCTCTTTCGTCAGTCGCAATGAGTTGTTCTGTTTCAATGACAACGGAAAACTACATTTGCAGAACATAATTCAATTATATGATTCAAAATTTTGCCTAACAAAGTGTCATATTACCTTAGATAAAAATCAAATAGCATGTTTACAGAATTGTGTCAACAACATTAGTATAAAACTTCGAGAAAGTATATTTATAGAGTGGCTTCCTGCTCAAATATTGAAAATGAAGAACACCATAACCTTTCTACCATCACTTATTTGTGACAAAAATTTCGCATTCGAGCAATTATTCTCTTGCATTCATGACAACATCGTGTGTCATGTAAGAAAACTTTTCAAATGTGTCGGCTGTGTTGCTCAAATTGAAGTTCAGAGTTACCATGAATGTCTTTACAGCACCCCATTAGAAATGCATGACAGAGTGGTTAAACAAGTACTTCTAAATCTTGACATTAATAACATAGCTAAGAAATCTTTGCTGCGTGGTGAAGAAGTCTTTCACTGATATGATCGAAATATTTTCAAGTCATTCAAATCAGAGGACTATGAAAGTGCGATAAGGAAATTATTTTAACTCACTTGTTTAAATGTACAACACAAATAATGGTTAATGTGTATTTTATGAAGAATAGATTCATTAAATGGTTTTTTATCTTTCAAATTGAACTCCTTGTTTACGTTCATCAACTCATTTTATTTTTTTAGCATGTTCCATTTAAAAAAAAAACTGCTATGTGGTCATGGGTTATGTATCTATACATTCAAGTGTAACAGGTTTTTAAAATAACATATAAAAAAATAAATAAAAAAATAATAATAAAAAAAGATTTATTTAAATCATATCAAATGTCTACACTTTGAGTTTCGTAACGAAAGATATTTACACTTTACAGAGTTTAAATCATAAAATTTATGATAAATGTTAAAATTCTGAAATACCCTTATTCATTAAAAATAGGTGCTAAGTTATGTTCTATTATCTAAAGGATGAAGATTCATAAAGAATGTTGTGTTTGAATCTCTAAGAATCAGTGAAAATTTTACTCTTTCTTAAAAATCTACAAAGTTGGGATTTACTCTGTAATAAGTGTAAAAATTATCGTAGATCTTAGTTTAGTCCTGTCATTTTCCATGTGTTGTTAAATACGTACATTCAAATGTGATCATTTTTTAAGAGCAGAATGGTCTTATGGAGCACCTACAGCCGCGAATTCTTGACATTTCTATGTGCATGTCTCGCATTAAGATAGCAAATCTCATTATATGTTTCTTTCAAGGTGATAATTGCATATATTTCATATTTAAGGGTTATTGCAATGTAGTGTACATGTCTAAGAGTCTCACTCTTTCATTTAAATTAAATGTTAACAATAGCATATCCTTAAAAACAGTAAGTTATATTCTATTCTCCTTTAATGCAGTTTTAAAAAATATAGTGATTTAATGACCATAAACGTTGTTGTAACATTAAAAACCTAGCTCTTATTTGATAGTCATACACTAAGTGTTGTGCAGTTTTTCAATTTTCTGGCTCTGCGAACATGAACTTCGGGTCACTATCTAATATACTGATAAGCGCGATAAGCTATATGGCCGATTTGGAATGTATTCCGTGTGAAAGTCGTTGGCTTGCATATTGTGTGTGTGGAGGGGGGATCTATATTTATACTAAATATATATTCATATAGATATTCTTTCTAGGAGCAGATTTTTCAAAATAAGATCCGCACATTTTAGTAGTGTCTATGGAAATGCGAGATTCCCATCATGCATTTGGAATCGTCGGATTTCCACTTGAACGAATTCAGACGTAAAATACATCTCTAACGTTTTTTTTTTCAGAACTATAACTTGAAATTTAGAAGGTATATGGAATATCTGCTAATATGAAATTTAAAAAAAAAAATGGTTAGCATAAGGCGGTTAATAGCAAGTTATTAAAAAAGTGTGTAATTAAGAAAGAATAACTGCCAGGTGGCAACAGGTCAAAATGATGACGTCATTATAGATAAGATCTAATTGTTAATAATGTAATGAGAGTGTATCACTCATTTGGTGATTGGACAGCAGCTGGTGAAGACGCCGCTCCGTGAGTTCCAATTTTGTTAACTATTTTCAGAGTGAATATAAAAATTATATAAAATGTGTCTAAATATTCAAACTTCAACTAAGCTCAGTTTCATCGAAATAACTGTCATGCAAATATTTGCATCGGTAAAAACACCATTGGTAGTTCAAACAGTCGATTCATATTTAGAAAATTCTAGAACCGTAATATACAACCGTAGAAATCTATTTTAAAAGCTGTCGAAACAAATATTTAAAAAAAAATGTATTCCATACAATTTATGTCTACCGAGGAAAGACAACTATTTTGGACATTTTTAAAATTTTAATAAGTTTAAAAGTTAGTGCGATAAAATCTCACACAATACTTACTCGTTCCATGTATAGCAGGTTTTAATACTGGGTGTTGAAATCTAGGTACATGTATGTGAAAAATGGTCCATTCCTATTCAATAGATTTTAAAACGTATTGGCGTCCTGTAAAAAGAGTCGAAACTGTACACTCATTTCTAAATTCTATAATGGTACTAAAATTACACTCATTACTGTAAAAATGGTCAAATCATATTCGTTGGCTTCTATTTTATTTATTTATTTTAAACTTAATGCTAAAATTTTGGGGCGCACACACATCTGTGAAAATATTTGATTCGGGTTCCATAGCTTGTTAAATTTTAAACCTCGATATTTAAATTACACCCATCAGTTTAAAAATTATCAATTCATGCATAACATACACTATTTAGATTGTATATGGTAAATCAGTGGTTAGTAGAAGGAGGTTAATAACATCCAGTTATTAAAAAAAATAAGTGGCAACAGCTCAAAATGCTGACGTCACAGATGTAAGTTCATTTTTAATAGAGTAATGAGAGCGCATGTCTCATTTGCAGTGTGGACAGCAAGCTATGCAGACATCGCTCGTGAGTTCCAATTTGTTTGTTAACTTTTTTCTGTGAAAATATAAAATATATATAAAATGTGTCTTAATAATCAAACTTTAAGTAAGCTCACCAAAATATTTGCCGTATACATATTTTCAATCTGTGAAAATGTTAGTTTAAAACAGACAATTATTATTTAGAACTGTAAAATCTATTTTAATAGCTTGCAAAGCATAGTGTTAAATACACACACACACACGCTTAAAATAGTTGAATCTTGTTCACGTAATACAATTTTTGAAAATAGCTAAGTATAATGCACTATGAGTTTAAATTTGTTTTTAAATATACACACACCTAAAATGGTCGAATCTTGTTCATGCACAATTTATATTCAGTGGAAATTCATAATTGTCTAGTAGATTTTGTTTTTAAATGCACACACACTTAAAATCATTTGGGTCTAATCATATTCTGTGCATGTTAAAAATTGTAGTATTAAATGCATACACTCTTAAAATGGTCTAATCTTATTCACTTAATACAATTTTTGAAAATAGCTAAGTATAATGTATTATTACATTTTGTTTTTAAATACACACTTAAAATGATTGAATCCGCTTAACACAATTTAATATTCAGCCCGTAACTTAATATTACATTCGTGTTTTAAATACGCACACACCTAAAATGGTTGCCAACGGCCGTACCGTGCTGAAAACACCGGTTCTCGTTAGATCACCGAAGTGAAGCAGCATCGGGCGCGGTTAGTACTTGCTGGGTGACCACCTCGGAACGCCGCGTGCTGTTGGCCATCTCGGGTGCGGTATCCCCGTGGTTTGCGCGCTAGATTTGCACGCTGCCACAAATGCCGCCGTGTTCATGCGGAGTACGATCACGTTAAACATGTGGGTCCGTAAGTCCTTCCGAGAGGTTGGTGGTAGGGGAAGGAGGGTACGGTCCCTGTGGATGCCTCCCCCACTGGGTTCCGGTCTAAATTGGGTGGCACTTCCCGGCCGTCCATACAGTTACCTTACACCTTTCTGGTAGGTCGGACGGTCTGGGTCTCATCAACAACAACACCTAAAATGGTTGAACCTTGTTCATGATCCCCACATAAAACAATTTTGAGTTCACTGGAAGTCCGTAACTTAATATTATATTCGTGTTTTAAATTTGCACACACATAACATTTAAAATGGTTGAATCTTGTTCACTTAATACAATTATTGAAGATAGCTAAGTATAATGCAGTATTACATTTTTTTTAAATACACAACACTTAAAATGGTTGAATCCTATTCACTATATAAAATCCCCTTAACAGAGTTTTTGAAAATGCGTAAAAATACTTGAGTATTAAATCCCTTTTCAGACATACACTTAAAATCATTTCGATCGAATCCTATTCTAGAAAGAAAGTCATAGTGTTCGCAAAACCTAAAATGATTGAATCTTGTTCACGAATCCGCTTAACACAATTTTTGTGGTCACTTAAAGTTCTGTTTTTTAAACACGCCGAAAAACAATTGCTAACATACCGAAAAATGAATAAGTATCCCTTTTATTAGATACATTCCCTCTAATAATTTCCAATGTTCTTAGCACAGAAAATAATCTATCTCCCGTTTACTTTCGTAGGCTAGGGATTCACGATAAGATTTTACGAGACATGAGTGCTGTAGCGTAGTGGATAAGATGGCAGTCTTCTAATCGAACAGCTCCGAGTTGGAACCCCAGTCCTGACAAGTAGAAATTAAATTCTTTTGGAAATTTAAAAGAAAAATGCCTATAGGTGGCAGCACCTCACCAACTTTCGCCAGAGGGCGCTTTAACTACGTCACCGCTGATAAGTGAGTTCACTTAACCTTGAGTTCACTTTGAGATTATCTCCAAGATTATCTTCAAAGATTATCTCCAAGGTTATCAATCCGTAATTGCGACATCCTGTATACAAGTCCCTCCGCTCAAAGGTCATCTCTAAGGTTATCGATCAGTAATTGCCATATCCTGTTTACAAGTGCTTCCAGTCAAAGGTCATTCTTCGGAGGGCTCTTTCGCAATTCCTTCCCTCTTTGTGCAATGCACTCCGGTCAAAGTTCCGCTCCTCTCATAGAGGCTATGAGTCATCCTTCCGAGAGGCATCCGGTGTTGCACCTCACCAAACTTCCTCCCAACAGAGGGACCTTCCTCCCGGAGTCATCTGTTCTACATTGGCTGCACCTCCGCAATCTGCCGCAGAACCCCATTTTATACCAACTGCCCTCTTTTAAAAGTTGAGATTTTAATCCTCGGCAAGACCGTACATCAAAAAGTCTTTGTTTCGCCGCCATTTCGATATGATTTGATTCTTGTTTATGTAGACGATAAGTTAAGATCTTAACTGCTAACTTGTTATTATTGTGAATCTTTTTCAGGGAATGCATATAATACTGTTACAATCTTACAGTTCGAAATTCAAATCTCCATCTGTTGAACTCTGGATTTCAAATTCTAGCCAAGCGTCGGAACGCTTGGGATTCCCACGCTTATCTGTTTACTCACAGCCGTGCCTCCAATGAAATTCGAACCGCTTCATTATCCGATGCGGTTTACGGTTTATTATTTCTATTCGGACCGCGTCGTTCGTTCTCAATGCATTTTACGTATTTTTTGGTTTTTTAATGTGGGGGGATTTTCAAAAATCCGTATAGAAGAAACTAATGACTTTATTTCAAAAATGCGGCTGCAGGGGTTGTTGGAAATGGATCTGTCTGTCTCCCATTTAAGACAAAAATCGAGTTTCTAACTTTTTTTTTAATTTTTATTTTCTTTCGAAATATTTTCGAAACTATAAAAGATAGATATACTATAGTACGCAACAAAAATATGAGTGAGGAAATTTCGTTTCTATTTCACAATAAAAAAAACCCGAAAGAAGTATTATCTGTCCGAATGAATTTTGTTTCATTTCTCTTATATACTCGAAATATCTTCGAAACTATAATAGATGGATATAAATAGTAAGCGACAAAAATATATATGAGGAACTTTAGTTTCTAAATCCGTAGTAATTTTTTAAGCATTTATTAAAAAAGTACTTATAGTTTTCGAGTCCTCGTTTCGTGAAGTTAAAAAAAAAGAGTGAAAATGTTTGTAATGCTTATATCCTAAAAACTATATAAAAGAATTTGCAGCTTTACAAGTATATATAATTGGATCTTGGACTAAGCTCTTTCTCCAAAGTAGTGGTTATAATTTGGATGGTTTAGCATTTTAACCCATCTGTCCTATTTAAAATGTCGTGGTTTTACTCACTCTTTTGTAAAGCCTGGGTTTATTTTGTTTAAAAAGAAATGAAGAAGCTGCCACGAGAAGTGAACAGAGACGGAAATGCGCTCATTTGTGCGAGTTCATAGATTAGGTCCCAGATATATCGATTAGTCTCGTCAGAAATATTAATTTAGTAAAACAATTCGTTACGTACAAAGTTAGCAGATATTTTTGGGGAACTGAGTTTCGAGATGAAACCGGGGCTGTGAACGAAATAAATGAGTTCTCGAAGTTGTGTTAAAAACGGCTTCTCTGTTCGGACAGGGGAAAGACAACGACATCGGCATCGCCGTCTACAGAGAGCCTTTTCCGACCGGCCTCGACACCCCGAGGACGCTGAGCAAAAAGAAGAGGGAGGAGGACATGTCCAAGTACGAACAGCTCACCCCAGTTATCCGTTCTCAATGCCACGTCTGCCCGGAAGAGGGCAGCACCGTCTTATGGTTCACAGGAAACGGTGAGTTTCGTCTCATTCATTCATTCAACTAACTGCCTGGAATGCGACTGAATGAAAGAATTGGCTTTGACAATCCCGTTCTTTCATCGGTCCACAAGTGAAAGAAATTATTATTATTTATTAGGGGTGTTGATGCAAGATTACATAATGATAAAATCTCTTGGACTCGTAAGACAAGAAGATTTTCCAGCTCTTTAAGAAATAAGACACCTTTGAAACCCGTTCTGTGTATTCATAGGAGGAAGGACCTGAGTTTTTCCAAGTATTGAATTAGATTCCCTTTAAATTAAATTTTAAAACTCTTTCAATGTGTTCAAGTCGGCCATTTATTAAGTTTTCTTTCCCCTTTGAAGATACAAAAGTCTGATGACCAGTCGAGTGTGTCTGTCGTCGTACATCCATCCAATCGGATACTTCAGAAACCTTCTCTTTTTCGCTCTCTTTGTTATAAAGCGGAATAAATTGCAATAATTCTCGAAAGGAGTTCAGATTGGGAAATGAAATTCAGCATCCTGGATTTGCAATAATTTTAAGTTTAAAAACTACATTCAAAATATGCATATCGGTATATGTACTAATTGTTTAACTTGTTTTTGTCTTTCCAGACCTTTCAGAAGCCCCCTCGTGACCTAGAAGGTCGAATCTCTGCAGTCTGCACACTTATAGGATCGACTACGGTCCAGAATCTAACGGGGCCGAACTTTGAATGACACCCCTGGGGGTCAAAAAAATGGGGAAGAGGACGAAATGATTTTTCGTCGGGATTGAATAAAAAATGGAGTGGTCGTAAATTCTTTCCAAATGTTTCACTTCACCCCTCCCCCCCCCCCGTTCCCACATCCAGTAACCTAAAAGGCTAAAACTTTGCACACTTATAGTGTTGACCACGGGACACAACCAAACTGGACCCATTTTCAGATAAGATGACTCTTTTCGACGCTAAGCGACATGCATTGTTAAATAAAATAAAACTTAACAAAATTCAGTTGCAACTGCGTTTTGAATAACAGCGTCAGTTCCCATGTTTGTAACAAGTTCGAATACTAGTACAGCTATGCCCAGATCGTGAATGAGCGCTCCCTATTAAATAATACCTCTGGTACGCCCTAAATAAGCTCATTTGATACACCGTAAATTAGTGCAGTTAAGAATAAGAATTAAACTTTTCGTTTTTAGTGAGCGCATACTGTTCTTTTCGCCTGAAGTCTTAATTATCACATGTCTGCTTTCTTCAAAGATAATTTTAAAGCTAAGCATTTTTATTTTAACTGTCCCATAAATGCGTCGCATTTTAGGACAGTGCATTCTATTTAACTCAACGAAAAGTGTGTGTTTTGTATTTTCCCTACCTTTCACTTTGAAAGCATCTTATATTATTTAAAAAATGTATTCCAGCATATCCTCTGTCCAGTCTCGCCAGATTGCCTTTATATATCGCTTTTTGTTTGGAGAAAATGACGCATCATTTTATTTTCCTTCGAGAATGCCGACAAAATTGCACTATTTCGCAGGCCCAATTCCATCCTCCTGAGGCTGGGGAACACTCGGCATCTCCGGGATGTGTCGAGATCTGTAAACATCTCAAATTCGCTCCAAGGAAATCCCAATTTTCAAAATGGGAAATCTCTACAGCTTCGCAAGCATTCGCTCTTTATTGTAAACAATCCCAAGAAAACTAACTGTACATGCATTTACACTGCTCTTCAAAATCGATGTGAAATCATTTTTTCAACCTGATACATCTAGAGCATCGAAACGATTCAAGTTGGGAATATTTCACGCAAATACTACACACAGAGGGGTTTTTTAAGCAGAATTTTTTACTTTGAGCAATTTTAATACAGTTGTTATGCTAAAATAAATCCAGTCATAACAATAGTAATATTGAACGGCACTAGATTTTAGGAGTTCTTGTTTAACATCACGGTGTACTTGACTTAGGAAGCGTGCGGAATTTATATAAAACATCATTACGAGTGTGGTGATGCATTTCGTTTCACTGCACGATCGGAATAAACAACCCTGGCCGACCGTACTTGTTTAATATTTTACGTGTTTCATTAAAATGACAAACTTTGCAAAGTATTTTTCAGTTATGTTGAAATATAAAGCCCGTTTCATTTTCTCTTTACAGTCATCTTACACTTTGACAACACTTACAGCTGGATGAATGCCAAAGAGGTGTATTTCAAGATGTCTCTAAGTCCACCGACCGACTCCGACTCTGTCGACCGTGCTTTCAGAAAAATGACCCTGAGAGGTTGACTGTACCTTGAGAACGGATCCTGAAAGGTGAAGAGCAACAGGCGGCGACTGTGTAAATGAAGACATTTTGAAAAGTTGTCGTGGTGGTGGGTGAAATAGAACAATTCATATCACTCTGGATAGAACGACATTTCTCAATAGAAGTCTACAGGTGGCGATGAATGATGATGCGATGACTGTTGAAAAAATAATAGGATCATTGCTACTGTATCGTACAAAATGAGGCAAACTCTTTCATATGAATGGACTCAAATTCTTATTTTCTTTGTTGCTTTGAGTATTATATTCCTTCAATTTTATTGAAGCGCCCCAAGCCAATTTTATTGAATTTTATTGAAATAATAGATATCAAATCTATTATTTCAAACTACACAAAATTTAGTTTTAATTTATCTCCTTCTTAATGGAGCTACTCTTCAAATGTTGCAAAAATTGCAAGAAATGAAACTATCTTGACCAGTACAGCAACGTTCAATATTGTGCTTTCAGTTGTGTCAACAAGAAATACATAAGAAAAAATCATGTGTACTTGTTTTATTTAACTTTATGAAGTTTTTTAATTCATTCTAAATTGTAATCAGCGTAGTGGAGTGCTGTCTCGAATAAAAATGTATGAAATGATAAGATCACGTTCAGCATATGACGTCATCATTTCGCTGTGTAAGGAGAGTTCGTACGCTACGCACAGCTCCAGAGGTTTGCTCTTTATACACTGTTGGCCATTGAAATTGCTACACCATAAAGGCCGCATGCAACTGTCCAATTTGCAAAAGGCACTCCATTCTGGGATACGCAACCGATTAGCATTGTAGTGCACACGCATTAAGCTGGTATGAGTGACGCTATCTGCATTCTGCATAAAAGGGGAGATTGCACGCCATGTTCTCTCTTTCGGCTTCCCATTGCTTGCAGTCTCTCAAAGTCGGCATCTGGAACTCCAATGGAGTGCGTTCAAAGCTCTACGAGGTGCGTGATTATGTTGTAGACAATAATTTTGATGTATTTATGATTTCTGAAACACCCACTTCCCTCGCAATCTGTAACTACACAGGTGACTTCCAGTACAGGCCCCTTAGGCCTGGGAGGGGGGGGGGGGTGGCACTGCACTTTATATTAAGAATAATATTCCCCATCTTCGTTTAAGCGTCCCGATGTTTACGAAGCTGGAGGCCACTGTAATTAAAATCACTATTCCAAATTTGGTCCCGATTGCACTTGCTTCTGTGTATATCCCTCCATTAAATACGGTCAGATTCCCAAGCAATGGCCTAGGAGCACTTTTAGGACATTGCAGTAACATGATCATAGCTGGTGACCTTAATTCACGCCATACGAACTGGGACACAGCTTCGAACTCGCATAGCGTAGTTCTAAGACGATTGACTCAGTGCGCCAACTTCAGGATTGTAGCTCCGTCCATCCCTACTCACTACTTTACGGGAAGGAACCCCTTTACGGGAAGGAACCCCTGTACTATTGACTTGGCACTGCTTCGGAACATTCCTTACGACTATGCGATCAGCGTCGACTGAAATTGGACGCCTGACCACCTTCCAGTAATTTTGACCCTTAAAATCTCTATATAGACCATCCTTCGGAGCTACATACAAAGTGGAATAACTTTCGTTATACCCTTGAAACTTCTATCGCCACCCCCCTCTCAAAATTACCAGCACGGACGACATTGAAAACAGACTGCTCGAAGCAGTAGCTGTAGCCTCGAAACCAAATCACTTCAGACTTAATCATCATACTCTTCCAGGTGATATTAGGGCCATACGGAAGGATTAGCAGCGTCGTAATTACCCAATTTACGCCGCACAATTCCTTAAGCTCTATAACGAGATCAAGACTATGATTAAAACACACATCCAGCAAAGCTGGGGCACACACCTAGAAAGTCTTACACCCACGAATCACAGTCTCTGGCGAACAGCTAAAAACCTCAGATACAAGAAGACAACAATTCCGCCCATTAACGGACCCAATGGACTCGCCCAGACTGCGGAGAAGAAAGCCAATGCAATTGCAGACAGCTTGGAACTCCAATTCGCATCACATACAGACCATAACTTCAGCCAACTCCACAACAACATAGAAGACGAACTACAACAGACCAATCATGAAGCACTACACACAGATGCAAGAGATGACCAACAGCTTGAACTGGCTGAAGTTATTGACATCATCATGTGTATGAAGGTAAGAAAGTCGCCCGGCCTTGCTGGTATCGGCAATTGCATCATCATGAAACTTCCTATTATTTATCTATGCGGGTTGACCGTGCTTATTAAACGAATGCTTGAATATCTCTTTTTTTTCCCAAAGTTGCATAACTGCCGTTATTATTCCCTTGGCCAAAAATAATCTAAATTTATCCCTAGCAGAAAGCTATAGATCAATAAACTTGTTATCAAGCTTATCCAAAATTTACGAATTGGTGTTGTTAAGACGTTTGGATAGTTTCTGCAGACTGAATAACGTTTTAATTCCAGATCAGCACGGATTTCGGTCTTTTCGTTCCACGGAATCCAACTTTTGCGTGTAGTCGAAACTATCCACGAAAACTCTTCGAACAACCAGTACACCAGCATTCAGTTTGAAGTCCAGAAAACGCGTTTTTAAAATTTCGAAAAATCTATACTTTTTCCTGCGACCCCCCCCCCCCCCCCCCTCCTCCCCTCTTATCGATTTTGTGAAAAATCCGACCATGATATTTTTCGTTCAAATACAGTTTTTTATATCTTATTTCGAAGGAGAAGACTGGTTTCCTAGATTTTTGGCCGATACCTTCAATTTGAAGTCCAGAAAACGCGTATTTAAAATTCTGAAAAATCTATATATTTTCCTGCTCCCCTATCAATTTTGCGTAAAATCCGACCATTCTTCGTTCTTTCTATATTCTGCGTTCTTTATATATTCTTCGTTCAAATCCAATTTTCTATATCTAATTTCGATGGAGAGGACCGGTTTTCTGAAAGTCCAGGCCACTCGACTGGTCCTAGGGCTTTGGCCTCGACTGGCCAGCAGTTTTTTGAGTGGCCGGGAGAGACATCAGCCTAGGCCGACCTCTACGACAGGGTCTCCGACATCTTTTATTAAAAACTAATAATTATACTTTATACATTGGAGAGATATTGTTATACGAGCAATTTACAGGCAGATTTAAAAGCACATTGCGATGAGAGGGGTGGGCCAGAAGGTAAAAATATTGACATAAAATAAGATTTTTTTTTTTTTTTTTTTAATAACATTATCAAAGGTTGAAACCAAAAGGCCAAAGAGCAACTGCGGGGGAGCACAAAACATATGGGATGAATAGGAAAAGATGAGTGGCAGATATAAGTGAAAAATATATACATATATACAGGGAACAAGATACTGCGGCAGGAAATATAGAAAGAGAAAAATATACAAAATATACACCTGGAACAGCCGAAAAGTCATTGACCGAGGGAGAAAAAAGGCATTGGACACAAACTTGTCACTCAGCTGGATCAGAAATTTCACTAGCGATGCGAACACAGTTTTTCAGCATATTTGTCAAGATCTTATTTTTCCTAACACCCGAGAACCAAGTCGCGGGTTAAATGAAATTTTGAGGTAAAGGGGCAGGAGAAGACGTAATGATCAACATCCCCGTAAGAGTTACAGAGGCAGTTGAGAGATTTTTTGCGTTTGAAATAGTATAGGTAGTCTAACAAGGGGCCGTGACCCCTTAAAAAGTATATAAGATATTTATTATAAATTTGGAAGTTGGGATTAACTTTAGGGAGGTAATTTGAAATCCTGGCGGGGTCATGGGTCCGGGGAGAAATATAATTATTAAGGAAAGTTTGCCAGTTATTTAAGAGGAAGGATTTACAATGGTTAATTAGGTAAGAGTAAGGGAAAAGAATAAGAAGAGGGGTGCCAGAAATGGTTGCCTGTTTGGCAGCTTGGTCTGCGACTTCGTTACCTTGGATGTTAGCGTGCGCTTTGACCCAAGAGAGGTTGATTAGCGGTTTTGAAGTGAGGGCTGAGGATTTAATTTTGGATAGGAGTTTAGTTTTATTATTGGGAGATTTTAAGGCCGAAATAGATGATAGGCTGTCCGAAAATATATTGACTTTGGATTTGTTTTTAGCAGCCCAGAGGATGGCTTGGTTGATGGCTTCAAGTTCTGTTTGAAAAACTGTGTTCCTCGTTCTCAGTTTGTAAGTGAATGACTCGATGAGCCGTTTACGTTCGAAGACGCAAACGGAGGGACCGACATTGTCAAGTTTGGAGCCATCAGTATAAATGTTTATGTGCGAGAACGAAGAGGGGTTTGAGGTGGGAAGGTTAATAATCCGAAGAGGAGGAGGGATGCCGGAAGTAGCCCAAAGTGTATCAAACTGGTCAGCAGAAGGGAGGGAGGAGTCTGGGAAGAAATTTATTTTTTGTTTCCAAAAGTGGTATTTGTTGAAAAGGGTTTTGATCACCAGATGAATTGGTGGGATGCCAGTAGGTGAGTAAAGAGAGATGTTTGAAGTTGTCCGGTAGCCCGCAGAGATTTTGAGTAAAAAGATTCTCTGGAGTGAAAGAAGTTTTGAGATTTGGACCTGAGTTCGATTTTTGCCCCAGACCCCCGAACCGCAGGCAATGACCTTTTCTATGACCACAAGGTGCCCAATTTTAAGTAGGGATTATTGACTCTCCAGTTGTTACCTGGGATTTGAGCAACGGTTGAGGACAACTTAAAACATTTCTCTTTGAGATAAAAGATGTGAGGACTCCAATTTAATTTATCATCGATGATGATGCCTAGGTATTTCAAATTTTGGGCGATTTTGATTCGTTTGTTATTAATTTTTAAGGTGGGATTGCGAGCGCGTTTAGTTTTAGATTTGTTTAAGACGATGCAGCTTGTTTTATCGTGGGAGATCGAAAGTTTAAGGGAATTTAGGGATTCGGAAAGGAGGGCAAGAATTTAATTTGTATTTTGTGCAGTTTTATCATTGCCAGAAGTGACCACGGCCAGATCGTCTGCGAAGGCCTGCAGGTAGAAAAGGTCGTTGTTAAGTTTTAGAATACTGTTGAAATAGATGCTCCACAGCACAGACTAATATTATACAGACCTGCCACTCTCGATAGTTTCGTTTTCGCTGCGGCCATTAGAGATAGACCAAGACGAGGATTGGCGCGCTCTTGGCGATGGTTTGGGTCCAAGACGATTTTCAATGTTACAATCCTATTTCGCTCGACGAAAACTTAGAACAACAGACTAGCGTGGTTTGAGTAACGTGAAAAAGGATTATTTGTTAAGTGTTTAAATCATTTCATAGAAATGGATTGATAAAAGAAAACTGGTTGCGTTACAGGGTATGTAATTTATTTTTATTAAAATTGAAATAATTATAGTTATCACCATCCTACATACGTGTTCATTATAAGTATGCACGTGTTCATAAGTATACACGTGTTCATATAAGTATACACGTGTTCATATAAGTATACATGTGCTCATAATACGAAATTAGTGCTGTGTTATTACTGCCGGATTAGACTAAATTTTAAGAGGTAGTGGTATAATTAGTCAAAAAATATTTTCCGTATTTTTATAAAATGTGAAAAAATTGATATTTGGATAGCTTTTTCTTAGTTGAATGTGATATTGTATGTGTATATATTTATGTAAAATTTTTATTAAGTGCCTTATGGTGGAAAATTCACCCCCCCCCCTCGGGTAATTAATGATTGAGTTCCACAACTTCGATAGTGCATTTATGTAAATTTTATATTTACTGTATGAATATTTTTATATTTAAAAAAAAGTCTATTATCAGTATCCCAGAACAAATTAAGGATCAAGTAATTAACGATCAACACGCTAGTATACTTTTTGTAAAAGTACTGAAAATAGTAATTATATAAAAGTACTGAAAATATTATATAATATTTCAGTCTTTTGAGTATGTTAGCTTGTAATTTTTAGTGCATTATGTTTTATAGTGAGACAATGCAATGTGTCTATTTTTTAATCTATTTTATGATTATTTTAATTAAATATATAACTATGTTTATTTAAATTTACTTAAACTAATGAATATATTTATGTTGCAGATTAATGTATTTTTAAATCCTGATCATTTCTATAGTTTGAAAAATTATAAAAGTACAGTCCTCAACATTTTGTTCCCCTCCCGGTTTAAAAAAAAATCGCCAAGCGAGCGATAACGCGCCAAATCTGGCAGACGCATCATAGTTCAAATCAAGGTAAATGGAAGTAAGAGAGGTAGGCCATTCGTTTCTGGCAACCTACTCCTGTCCAGAGTTCTTGGAATTACTGACGTCACTGGTCCCTAGTCGGACCTTTCCGAAGCATGGGAAAATGTGTCGTAACTCTCGCGTTGCTAATAATAATAAATTAAAGCGTTCAGCTTTTGTGGAAATAATATAAATGACCAAATGCAAATTCTGAGTCAAATGCAAGCGGATATTACGGAACTCAGAGTGATTTCTAAAACTTCAATACTGCCTTTCCAAAAAGGCATTCTTGTTTCAATAGCAAGCTTAAAAGGACTTTATGATGACATGAAAGAAAATAATATTAAATACATAATGACAAGTACAGTCAATCAAGATGCTTTAGAAAATATATTTTCCCAAATTAGAGGTCTTGTACGATTTTATAACCATCCTCTTGCTACTGATTTCAAATCCCGACTTAAAACATTATTGCTTGGGTCTAAGCTTCCTATGCCAATAAATACAAATGTGGAAAATGACCAAGATCAAACACTAACTGCGACTTTATTTTTTAAATTAAAAGAAAAAGACGATGCAGTCAGCATCACTGCAGATATTGAGCCTCAACATGACATTCATTTCAGTCCTGATATAAATGAAAAAGAAGCCTTGCGTTTTTTTTTTTGCAGGATATTTGGCATATCGTCACAAAGAAGCGCAGTTAGGAACTTATTCATATCTAGTGGAATCAACATCCGAAAATGACAAAAAATGGATTGAATCTTTATCAAGAGGTGGTTTAATTGTTCCATATGATACCTGGGTAGAAACAGTCACCAAATTATAAGATGTTTTTTTAAACTACACGGAAATTTTATTTCTAATTCAAGAAATATTTTCGAGAACCTCCAACTGAAAATAAAAGAACAATTTTCTGAAATAGCTCTTGATGTTGTAAGAACATATACCAGAACCAGAACCTTCTTCCCAATAAGACACATAAATGAACAGATGAAAAGAAACTCCATGAAAAGAAAAGCTGAAAGAATTTCTGGTGATTCACGTGAAGAAATGAAAAATAAGCAATGGAGAGATAGCTTTAAATTTTAAGGTTTACTCATGACCTAGTAGTTAGGAATTGACGGGCTGCGTGTGTTCGGTTTTCATGGTTTTCCTAACATGTAACATAAATGTGACGCAGCTTCCCTTAAAAAGTCCTCCATGAAGACATTCCTCCTTTATAGAATGGCCATTTTTAAAATTAGCCTTCTCTCCCATAGGGGAAAATCCGTAACCCAGTCATTTGATCACTGACATTTGTAACACCAGAATTAGTTGAAAGATCGTGAGATCACATCTAGTAAAGTCACTAAAGAGGTATTGGGAGATATACCTTTCAATAGACCTTGGTTCAAATGGTCCAACTCACGAGCTCTAGTGTCTATGCGACATCCCATGTTAAAAATGTTGCCATAGGGTCCTATGGGAGTGAACCTTCTGAATATAGTATTCTGTGCTCCACAGGATCGGAGATAACCGAACTACAGTGTCTAGAAGGAATAGCGTGCCGACCGAGGCGAAAAACAGATTCCCTAAAAACCGCCTCCGCCAGACGGCGTGGATCTCGAATAAGCGATCTAAAGCGGAGGAGGTAACATTGAAACTAAGGAGAATTTAATGCAAATGAAATGACCGATATCATTGAAAATAATTGATGAATTTGTGTGAAATTTGGAATAATTATTGCAAGTGGTATACACAAAAAGTCATTTGATTTTCAGAGAGATTGAGCTAGGGATATATTCGTATTTTTAAGTTTTATGTAACTTTATCTGTGGTCGTTCACACATTTGAGATCCAAAATAATCAATTTCATTCGTCACAGTAACGTGAAATTCGGTATGGCGTTTTCTCTTGTGGTACATTTCAGTTCTTTTGATTTTGAAGCTTATCGGGCTAGCCCGTCCTGAGCCCGCCATAGGACTTTACTTGTTTTTGGTATAACTCGAGAACAGGTGTATCTAAAAATTCGAAGTTTAGCATATCCTTGTCATTTGCTGTATATTTTAACTCTTTGGATTAAAAATCTTATCGATTTAGCCCGTCCTGAGCCCAACAAGAGGAACATATCGTTTTTTCGAGAATAATTCAAAATTCGGAACATCTAGAATGTCTAAATTTAATATATCATTGTCCTTTGTGGTATATTATATTTCATCGCTTTTCGAACCTTATCGGACTAGCCCGTCTTGGCCCGCCATAGAAATTTACTCGCTTTTCAAGAATAACTCGATCAAACGGAGTAACTAAAAAATGTAAATTTAGTATATCATTTCCTTTTGGATGGATTTTAATTTAGATTTTGAACCCCCTCTGTGTAGCCCGTCCTGAGCCCACAAAGAGGGATATATCGTTTTTTGAGAATAACTTAAAATTCGGAGCAACTAGAATGTTTAAATTTAATATATCTATGTCCTTTGTGGTATATTATATTTCATCGCATTTCGAACCTTATCGGGCTAGCCCGTCTTGGCCCGCCATAGACATTTACTCACTTTTCAAGAATAACTCGATCAAACGGAGTAACTAAAAAATGTAAATTTAGTATATCATTTCCTTTTGGATGGATTTTAACTTAGATTTTGAACCCCATCGGGCAAGCCCGTTTTGGGTCCGCTGAAGATTGCATTCGTTTTTTAAGAATAACTCGAGAACCGCAATAGCTAAAAATTCCAGTTTAACATGTCGTTGGCTTTTGTGGTATATTTAAGTTTCTTCGGATTTGAACTTTATCGGAGGTAACCCGTCCTGGGCCCGACATAGGAATGGACCCGTTTTTTTAAAATAACTTAAAACTCGGGACAACTAGAAAATATAAATTTAGTACATGCTTAACTTTTGGGGAATATTTTAATTCCTCCGATTTTGAACTTTATCTGGGTAGCTCGCCATGGGCCCGACATAGGAATGGACCCGTTTTTTTAGAATAATTGAAAAATCGGGACAGCTAGAAAATATAAGTTTAGTACATCCTTATCTTTTGGGAAATATTTTAATTCCTTCGATTTTGAATCGTATCGGGCGAACCCGTTTTGGGCCCGCCTTAGAAATTCACTTTTTGGGGGGAATAACTCTATAATCGGTGTATCTAAAAGTTCCAAGTTTGGAATGTCGTTGTCATTTGCGGTATATCTTAGCTCATTGGATTTAAAACCTTAACGGGCTAGCCTGATCTGTGTAAACCTACATTCGATCGTCGACCTCCCTTATCCTAGATCTTGACTACGCTTATATGCAAGAGAATTAAATAATGCAAAACCCGTCATTAGCAAAATGCAACTCCCAAACCACAGAGTTTTTGTCTAGAACTTTATCTGCGCGTGGAATTAACTTTGCCCATTTAGCTCTCAGTTCATCGTTGTCAGGAGCTTTGAATAGAGAATATTTGCCTCTGAAATTTTTGTAACCTGTTTCAAGTTATTCAGGTACGAAGCAGTGTCTGTCATTCCCTTTCTTTTTAGAATTTGAGGACAAGCTTCAACGACTATAAAAACTATTAAATATGTTGATAGATCTATTAGAAAACTGATATAATATGGCCCTGAAAACAGCCCTTTTTAATCCAAATATAGAAACAAAAATATAGGTTTTCAACGTCAATTACAACGTCGAACAGCAACGTCAAACATCAAATGGGTGAAAGCTTGCTACTTATAGTTTCGAAAAAAATTTCCTTCTGAGTGGGTCCATCCTGTCCAATCTTAAAACGAAAAAGAATAGTGTACATGTGACGGTTCTTAGTAAAAACAGATTCGATCTCAGAAGACCAATGTGCTAATGAGATACTTCCTATTGTATCTAGAGGCCACCCTGAAGGCAGTACAAAATGTCCTTTCCTGGTGTTCTACCCATTTTCAGAGCCCCCGCTGATTTGCGGATCTTTTGAGCATTGTTCGTGTAAGAGATGTGGCAATTTGCGGAAACATATGTAAAGGAGACGCGCCTGTCGAAATAAAATAGCGGTCGATTACATGTCCACTCTCAATCGAAATTCTTATCAGCCCTATCTTTCACCGTACAAAAAAGACAGCACTTGTAGACAGCCCCCACCTTGTTCTAACGTTCAAGCGGCAATGGTGTTTCATGTTTTTCTTCCAAATTCACAAGGCCACCGACAGGTATTTTATCTAGTAGCCGAACATATGATATAAAACAAAATATCTGCTAGACATTCTAATACATTCTCTTTTTAGGTTTACATGGTAATATGTATCAAAATGTAAAACAAAAGTTTGCTTTTAAAGCATTCGTTCAAGTGATTCATATAATGTTTTTAAAAATTATTGAACACTTTCAATTTCAAGTAAACAATATCAATACGTGCGGTCCAAATTTCTGCTATAGAAATAAAATTATCTTCGTAAAAAGCAGAATACAACTCAAAATACTAATATTGACCAGTTTCGAAGGCATAAAACCTTCATCGTCAGATCACGTAGAACCGCAACCTTCACTCGTACTCCCAGTGCACCGACCCAACATCCGTGGACAAATTACGCACTTCTTAGCTCATTTGCATATGGATGTAACTATGTATCTAGGAAAAAAGGGGGTCGACGATTGAATGGAGCTTATAGTACAAAATTCATTTTTTTTTAAATATGGACAACTTTGAAAACTAACGTAATTGTTCGGCAAATGAGGTTTTTTACCACACATCCTATCTCCCATGCCTAAGCCACTAATTATAATTATATATACGCCAAAAATATTAAATTCTACCCGAATAGGAATTAATATACAAAATTTGGATTTTTTACCTGCTCCAGTTTTCTGGTTATTCTAAAAAAACGAGTATATTCCTATGGCAGCCCCAGCACGAGCTAGCTGAATGAAGTTTAAAGTCGAAAAAATGAAATACATCACAAAAAACAATAACATGTTAAACTTGGAATTTTTAGCTACTCCGGTTCTCGAGTTATTCATCAAACACGATCGCATTCCTAAGACGGACTCAAGATGGGCTATCCTGATGAGGTTCAAATTATAAGTTATGATAAACCCCAAAAAAATTGATATACTAAATTTAGATGTTTTAGCTGCTCCGATTTACGAGTTATTCTCGAAAAATGAGTACATTATCACTATGTCAGGCCCTTGATGAGCGAGTCTGTTAAAGTTCAATAAGAAATAAAATATACCCTAAAAAACAATGATATACTAAATTTAGATATTCTAGCTGCTACAGTTTTGGAATTATTTTTAAAAAACGTGTACATTCTTTTTGTTGGGATCGGGACGGGCAAGCCCGATCAGGTTTTTAATCCAATGAGCTTAGACATACCGCAAATGACAACGGCATTCAAAACTTGAAACTTTTTGATACTCCGGCTTTAGAGTAATTCCACCAAAAAAGTGAATTTCTAAGGGGGCCCAAAACGGGTTGGTCCGATACGGTTCAAAAACAAAGGAATTAAAATAATCCCCAAAATATTAGGATGTACTAAATTTATATTTTCTAGTTTCACCGATTTTCTAGGTATTCTAAAAAACGGATCCATTCCTATGTCGGGTCCAGGACGGACTACCCCGATACAGTTCAAATGCGAAGAAACTTAGATATACCCCAAAAGCCAACGACATGTCAAATTTGGAATTTTTCGCTTCTTTGGTTCTCGAGTTATTTTTTCAAAAACGAATGCATTCTTCAGCGGATCCAAGACGGGCTTGCCCGACGAGGTTCAAAATCTAAATTAAAATCCGTCCAAGCGGAAATGATATATTAATTTACATTTTTTAGCTACTCCGATTGATCGAGTTATCTTTTAAAAGCGAGTCAATTTCTATGACGGACCCAAGACGGGCTAATCCGATACGGTTCGAAATGCGATGAAATGTAATATAACCCAAAGGACAATGACATATTAAATTTATATAATCTAGATGCTCCGAATTTTTAGTTATTCTCAAAAAACGATATATTCCTTTTGTTGGGCTCAGGACGGGCTAGCCCGATAAGATTTTTTTTCCAAAGAGTTAAAATATACAGCAAATGGCAAGGATATTCTAAACTTCGAAGTTTTAGATACACCTGCTCTTGAGTTATACTGCGAAAACAGGTGAATTTCTAAGGCGGGCCTAAGACGGGCTAACCCGGTACAGTTCAAAATTGAAATAATTAAAATACACCCTAAAGAAAGCGATATATTAAATTTAGATTTCCAACGTTCTCTGATTTTCGAGTTATTTTCTAAAACCAGGTAAAGTCCTATGGCGGACCCAGGGCGGGCTAGCCCGATAAGCTTCAAAATCGAAAGAATTGAAATGTGCCACAAGAGGAAACGTCAGAACGAATTTCACGTTACTGTGATAAATGAACCCGATTATTTTGGACCTCAAAGGTTTGAACGAACGCCAGATCAAGTAATATAAAATTTTAAAAATACGAATATAGCCCTAGCTCAATCTCTCTGAAAATCAAATGACTTTTTGTGTATATCACTTACAATAATCACACTCAATTTCACACAAATTCTTCATTTATTTCGAAAGATATCGGCCATTTTATTTGCAATAAATTCCCATTTGTTTCAATGTTAACTCCTCCGCTTTAGACCGCTTATTTGAGACCAACGCTAGGCGGATTCGAGGCAACGCTTAAGCTAGGCGGATCCAAATGAGCTTAATTTTATTTTCAGAGACTTTAAAACTCTGAATAATACCTTGGTCCAAGGGGGCTGTAACTTAGAAGTTGTGTTTGGGGGGCATGAAATGAACTTTCACGGATTTTATTTTCAGCACTCTATTATGTACAGTTGTCCAAGAAGAGAACATCGCGATTTTCACGGGACATTTTTCTGTCTACTTCCTTCAGTAAAAATTTCGGCAGTCATCCAAGCTTTATTTTTCGCAAAATAAGTCATTGAAAAGATTTCATTCCTGAAAAGCATCGGGGTTTAGCAGATTTACCTATCATAAGAGGTTTGAGCCATTCCGAACCATTCATATTAGTGCAAAATAGCACAGTTAATCTTTCTTTGCTGACATGCTTCATGACATGCTTCACCTTTAATTTTATCAGGCATACACTTAAAAAATAGTCCTGTTTCATCTGCATTAAACACATTTTTTGGACCGTATTTTTCCAAATGGAAAGATGAAATGGTAAGATGAAAAATTCGAGATATCGAGAGTTGGATTAGAAAATTTTCGAGTTAAAGAGTTTGTTTTACATTAGTTTTATACTGTGCGTGAAGGGAGATGTAAATATTTCGAGAAACCGAGGTTCGACATGTCGAGGTTCACCTGTACATCAGTTTTCTAAAATAAGCTAACTAAAGTGATCCCATCGCAAAACACAAAGGATCCTAATTTAAATTGCTTTAGAATATTTCCTACACTATGGCAATTTCCTCGCTATATATATAGTGTGTTATATATAGTGTCTATAATTATTTTATATAGTGAAATAAATTGAAATTCAGTAACTGATACTAAAAATTTAGTAGAAACGATGAAATTTATTATTATTATTATATTTTATACCAAAATTTTTAAAGTCAAACTTCAAAAACTTTGGTATCAAATATAATAATACTAAACAAATAAACTTTATAAAATCAATTTCAATATTTCAAAGGACACAGATAAAAAGTATTCAGAATTCAGAACACTGTCTTTCCTCTTTTTACTTTCCTTATATACATAATGTATAAGGAAAGTATTGTAACGGGGTTGAAAATTCAAATTCAAGTTTTCGACGGGAGAGCACATTTCAAACAACCCTGATCACGAATCGAACATTTTTGAGCTGTTGTCTCTGTGTGTGTGAAAGTATGTGTGGTTGTGTGTGTCAGTGAGCCTGTGGAGACGATATCTCACGAACGAATGGAGCAATTCGAATAAAATTTGGTACAAAAATCACAGTCCATTCATACTGGAAGCCTATTGTTTTAAAACACAATCGAATGCTCAGAACCCCCAAAATTTTTGAGTGAAATTTTGAAAAAATCATCCAAAAATTAAAACCTTTAATAAAGTTGCGCAAATGAAATTCTTATGTAATTTTTCCTTAGAAAACATTTGACATAAATTTTAGAACGCTAGCACGACCCATTCTCGAGATATTGCACATTTTTCAGATAAATTTATCAAAAAAATCCCATAAATTAAAAAAAAATATTAACTGTTAAGAAACATGTTTACTTTTCATATGTAATAGCATGCGATCCATTGGGTGACATCATTCTCATAGATCTAACTTGTTCCATTCACGAGAAAAGATACTTTTAGTAATACTTTTGTATTTGAACTTCAATAGTCTGCTTCAATTATCTGCTGTAAGAATAACTTATTTCTTCGTCCATAACGCTTGGCGAGATTTTGGCGCTAAATTTAGCGGAATGTCGCCCACTTGGCGGCATTTTTAAATGTTGCCAAATTAACGAAAATCTCACCAAATGGATAAATATGACGCTAAATCAATGAAAATGATGAAAATTCAATATCTTGGAAAGAATATAAGTATCTACTATAAGAATATCATTTTTTTTAACTGTAAAAGTATTAAATACATTGCATTCTATAAGGAAAGTCACGTGTTGCCCACATCAGATATTTTTTAACACTTTACAACAAAGTTGAAAACTGTTTATGACTTTGTTCATTCTGTCTGTCTGTCTGTCCGTTAGCACGATAACTGCCGTAAAAATGACTTAATCAAAATGAAATTTTAGTATGTTGTTCAGACGGTCTGTAGAACCTATGGGAATATAAATGAATAATATCACCCAATTAGTTTTGGATTGAACCCGGGTTGTAAAAATGAAATACATTGAGCCCTATGGGACGTAATTTTTCAAACATTTTTTAAGCGGATTTAAAATTCACAAATTGCTTCGAAAATTTTAGGTAATAGTCAAATTGTTCCATAAAATATATAAAAAAAAATTCAGCGAAATATATTCAGTAGTTTTTTAAATAAAAATTAAAATAATAATTACACATCTTATATGAAACGATCACGTGACCCTGATATGAAACGATCACATGACCCACTTCAAAATGATATATGGCATCCATCTTGTTTCAAAATCGTGATTTTTTAAAGTTCTTTTTAATTCATATTGAGTGTTGTATCCGTCCTAAAACTACTTTATTTTTGCTTAAATTCTGTGCATCTACATACTAAAACAACACAATAACAATATATTTGAGTTTAAATTCTCATTCAAATTTGATTATTTCTACAACTAAGCCTATTTTTCACCTATGTAAAATGTAAACAGCAAAATATATAGAATGAGTTGTATTAGAACTACTGTATTTCTTTAACACAAAATCATTCAGCCCATGGAGTCTGCATGGCTGATATGAATGAAATATTAATTGATTTTATAAACAGAAGGACGATTTTTTTCGATGAAGTTTTAAGCATAAAGTTTATGAATTGTAGCTCCATGGTCTTAATTTTTAAATAAAATAAATTATTATAGTATTGTGATGAATGAAATGGAGAAAGTTATGAATGAAATCCTGCTTTTATAGAGAGATCCAGGCGTGTTCTTTTTTCTATGACGTCATTTGAATTTATTTCAGTTGTTTTCGATGAAGTTTTCAAATATAATAAATTATCGTAGTATTATGATAGTTTTAAAAATATTACCGTGGAATGTATTGCATTTTAGAGATATTTAAACCAGGCAATTTATATGTCAATGCCGTCATTTGAATGAAGTTCATTTTTTTCAATGAAGGTTTAAGTTTTCAAATATAATAAATCAATGTAGTATTGTGATAAGTTTTAAAATATTACCGAGGAATGTATTGCATTTTCGACTTTTTTAAATAAAATTGCATTGAAGTTAGAAAGTGTTTCATAATCAATGCTTTAAGCGTGATTGATCTTTCTTGTTCTTTTTGCATTTGAGCGATCGAATTGAGTTGAAAATTTGTATTCGATTTTGCGTCGGGGAATCCAACACAATTCAAAATTGGTGTCGAATTCATTCTGATTTGTAGTCGGTGTTTCCAACTTTGGAACACATATTAGAAAGTTGCACTGACTTTGAATGATCTATAATTAAAAATTGCTTTAAATTACATGAAAAAATATGTTCGGATGTTTCTATTAACAATCCAATGTTAAAGGTGCATGACAAACGTCGAAAACATATTTAAAGCAAATAAAATGATATTCAATTCACGTTAGCGGCAGCTGTGCTAATCGCCCACTGTCTGTATAAAGGGAATTTGTTTTAACATTGGGTGTAATTTATAGAAAATTATGAAACAGATTAGGTGTAGAGAAAGCATAAGAATTTATTTTCTTGGTGAACCATTTGGTGAGAAAACAAAATAGAAGTAGACCTAAACACTATTTAAGAGAAAATCCAGTAAGGACTCACACACTCTCTCTCTCTCTCTACATATATATATATATATATATATATATATTTCTACTTTCCCTGCAATACATGGTAATGTATAAGGAACATATTGGAATCATGCCGAAAATCGCAACTCGAGTCTTCGACGGATCTACACGTTTTAGGATATCTAGAACACGAAAAAACTATTTTTAGCATGACGTTTGTGTGTGTCTGTCTGTCTGTGTAATGTATGCATCCACTCTAACTCAAAATCAAATGGACCGAATTTCATAAAATTGGGTAGGTAAGTAACTTGCGTGTGACCTTGGTACTGACTAGTTATGGGTAAGACTCGGGAGAAAAGAATCCGGCTTTTATTTCGAAATGGTCCCCAAAATTCGTTAAAATCTGAAATAAAAGATTACGTATGCTCAAATATGTCAATTGAATGCTAGTTTCACATGTAACTTTTGGCGATGAAAAAACAAAGATCGACCCCATTACTCTAGGACTAGCCGTTCTCTAGATATTTTAGTTTTTTCACATTTTTGCTGCACTGGTTTGGAGAATAAGTCCAGTTACCAAATGTAAACGAAAGCTTATTTAAAAGTGCAAATTGAGTGTCATTTCAATTAATTATGCGTGTTGTTGAGTTCAATTAAACTCAATTTAACGAATTATTAACGAAATGAATTTGAGTCTGCAGGGAAAGTCATGTTCTGCCCACATCGGATTTCTTTTATAATGGTGGGAGTTATCAAAATATGAAAAAAAAAAACTAAGTGTATAACGGTCAATTTTTAAATAAACGGTTTGAAACAAATTATTTGTTAAAAATTAGCATAATGCATACCTGATTTTTCACGAAATAGTGCTACGGCCACTGATAGGGAGAGAGGAAGATACAACTTGAGAGCGGCGTCGAAGGATCGGGGAGGCTCCCATTTTACTTCCAATGCAACACATGGAAATATATAGGGAGAGTATTGAAATCGTGTCGGTATTGAAATCTGTAGCGGAGAAATCGAATCTCCGCACGGCAATGAAATTAGATACAGAGGTATCTCGGCTCCTGAGAAAAAACTCCTAATAAAGATTTTTTTTTTTAATTGGATCTAGTGCAGCCGCATGAGTTCTCGCAGCGATCCACCTTTGGAAAAATATCCTTTGGAAAAATATCCTTTGGAAAAATATCCTTTGGAAAAATTGAATGAATGAATTTAATGAATTCTTGCTTTAAATCCCGAGCAACGTGGGATACATTTTCTGCATGGTCGTGAGCTACTACAAGGATGCTATTGTAATCAAGCGCTTTTAGAAAAGCGCAGCGGTCATGGTGTAAATTTAATCAAAGTTTTGCATCTGAAATTTCGAGCAACGTCGTGTACATTTTCTAGTATATATACAAGCTTCCTCGATTTCAGGAAATTTAAAACTTAAATTACTTTTTTAAGGCGAAAATTTTTTAAATTTACGTCCTATATTCTGTAAATGCACTTTATTTGGGACTTTTTATTATTAGTATATATTTTGATAAACTCGTGTATTCCCAATTTTTCCTTCTTCAACATCTCTGACGGTCCGGTCTCGTTCTCAGCTCCCAGATCATGTAGGGAGCTAAGACTCGGCACACAGCCCATCCCGCCGAACAGTTTTATTTATTAAATGTTCATGGCATTGCGTTGCATCGTGACGTCATTTACGTATGTCATAACAATGTTCCCCCTCTTTTTTTTTTCCTTTGCAAATTGCTGCTTAGTGTTTTCAGATGAAATGTTATTTTGCTTATTACGCATCGATCTCATCTATATATAATACTGCATAGATTTGAAAGCAGATTACGTTAAAAAAACTAAAGTATATGCTATTATATAATTAATGAAGTATATACTATAATATAATTAATGCATAATATTGTGATGGTTTCGAATTCGAGTTTTCGGTTGATTTACATGTTTTAAATATCCCTGAGCTCGTTTTTGAAGTGATGTATAATCCTTTCATGGGCGAGCGATATTTCACAAACGAGTTGAAACGAGTTATTTAAATGAAATTCGGTACGATTATTACAAATGGTGAATAACGCAATAACAGGATATTTAATAATATTAAATAAATAATTATTTTTATATCATTAGAAAACGCATGTATGTAGAAAATGCATGCGTATTTTATTCAAGCAAAACATTAGAGATATATCTACATATTGCCCCGTAGATATATCTAGTTTTTGTCTAGCTTATACAATAGCTAGTTTTTGTCTAGCTTATATATAGCTAGTTTTTGTCTAGCTTATATATAGCTAGTTTTTGTCTAGCTTATACAATAGCTAGTTTTTGTCTAGCTTATATATAGCTAGTTTTTGTCTAGCTTATATATAGCTAGTTTTTGTCTAGCTTATTGCCCCATAGATATATCTTTCTAAATACCTTGGATATATCGCATACATTCTTTATGGAAAATGGAAAGGGTGGAAAATCTAAAATTCAAGTAAGTTGGGATCTAATAGTGCAAACTACAAAAAATTTTATTTAGTTCTGTTTTTTTCTTTTTTTTTTTTTTACGTAATATCATGACAAAATAAGATTTCATAGCGATAAAAGCATTTGTTTTTAGCTTAGTGCTCATATCTCAGAGACACACACGCACACATGAATATCGAAATGTGTTCAGGTGATCTTAAAACGTGCTCTCCCTCAAATTATCAAATTTAAGAATTTTTGAGTAAACAATACTTACTACATGCAACATCATACTATTGTATACCATAAGAAAATATACAGTTTTCCCAAAACTTTGGAAATCGTAATTTGACTGATAAACACTTTTTTAAATCTCTTAAACAGATTTTGAATATTTTTTAAAAATATGTCCGTATGTGTGTATTATGAAAATTTAAGTGTGGATATATATTATGTTAAAAGTCTGATGGTTTTAAATTTCCCTATTGGAAGCAGAGCCTTTATTTATTTGACGGCGAATTAATGGAACAAGATCCACAAAACTATGATTTTGACATTGAATTAACAACATATAAATTGAAATTGGGCTCTTTTTGCGATTTATGATTCCAAACAAATGGCTTATTCATATTCATACTCACGTACAAAATTTGGATCCATATATGCAGTTAACATTTAATTAATATCAATTGTATGAAATAATTGACTATTAGCGAATTCTTAAGCGTCAAAATACAAAACTATTACAAAAAGTATCTTCCCTCTTGAGTGGAACTATTTAGATTCATGAAAATGGTGGTGCAATGTTATCATTGCATACGGAAATTTAACATATTTCACAATACTTACTATTTTTTTAATTTCGAATAATTTTTTTTAAAAGTTAATGTAAAAAGCATGCAATATCTCGAGAACGGTTTATGCTGTTCTAAATTAAAATCATTTTTTAATTAAAAACTATTTATGTAAAATAATTTATGTAATAAAATAATTTCTGTAGCAATATTCAAAGTCCTGATTTTTCAAAATTTATTCTTAAATCGTACAATATCTTGAAAACGGTCCATGCTAGCTTTCTAGAGGTTTTTGACGGTTTTTGATAGATTATCAAGGCCATGGAGAGGCAATCCGGGCAACCACTCGCGATCCTCCATTTTGCTTAAGCCTTATTTCAATTTCCCTTCACAATGAGGTTAGTTTTAAAGTAGTTTGTATATTTTAGAGAAAATTTAAAGTGTAAGATGTTCGAGTTATAAAAAATACAGTAGACAACACCGGAAAATAATAAATATAAATATCAAATATTTTTTTCAATTAGTTGCTATTAATTTTTTCATGAATAAGCAAAACATTAGAAACGGAACATCTTTTCGCTTTTGTAAACCAGATTTGTTGCAGTACCACATTTTTTTTACCTGGAGATAAAAAGAAAGATAAATATTTTGAATGACAAAATTATTTTTTCACTTCCATAATCATTATTTATATATTTTCATTTAAATTTTTTTTAAGAAGAGTTCAAAAATCCGGGCTCAGGGAGGAATCACCCCCTTTCTCAACAGATTATGAACCAATTTACTATATGAATATAGAAGAAAACCGAGTCAACTCTTTTTTGCATAACCTCACATACAACATGCGAGAGTATTCTCCCCAAAGAATGCCAGAGACGCCACCGCGTAGACGTCTGTGGCAAAGAATGGCTTCTTTGAACAAATCTGAAAAATGCAGGGATGGGTCTTCCTGTTGGGAAGAACTTTTTTGTTGAAGAACTTTCTCCATAGCTCTCTACGAGACGAGAATTTTACATATTTGATAATACTTCTGCATTTTTAAGTTTACATAATTTTTTTTATAAATATGTTTGGAAAACAGGCAACATCTCGAGAATGGCTCATGGTAGCGTTCTAAACTTTCTGTCATTCGTTTTCTAATGAAAAATCACGGCTGAAAGGATTATTTATTTATGATTATTGAAGATCCCGATTTTTAAAGATGTTTTCAAAAATTCATTTGAAAATTAAGGGAGTGTTCCCAAAGCCTGATTAAGCCACTGTGGAGCCCGGTGTCAATGGGGGGGAGGGGGCCCCTACACTCACGACATACCAAATACATGCAAAGAAAAACGAACATCACAAAGCAAATTTGGAAGTTTAGGACCACTATCCAGAAGGTACTTTTGTGAATGTAGAACTTTTATTAAAAGTAAAACTTTTAAAGATGTATAATATGTAAAACTATTAACATAGTTTCAAATAATTAAATAAATAATTATTTCTGAATAAAATGGTTTAACATATACAAAATTGTACTTGCTTTGTGTTTCTGTGCACAGAGAGATACAAAAGCAGTGTGTATAGATAGCACTTTAAAAAATTAGTATGCACTACTTTTTAAGAATTAATGTGCACCACCTTTAAAATATATTTCGCCTCTTTCATAACATCCTGCGCCCCAGGAGACAGAGCAACCTAATGAATTAGACATTCATAAACATACCAAATGCAATAATCCTTCTAAGCTTTGGAAGTGATATCTCGACAAACGAATGGAGCGTTTCGATCGTAACTTTGTGCGATTCTTAGTGAATGGATGTGGACACCTATTGATTTTAAACACGGTCAAACGTTCGGAATGCACCCAAATTTTGAATGAATTTTTGAAAAAATCTATACATTCAATATTATTAAATAAGTTATTAGTTTAATAACATTTCACGTGAACTATATAAAGTATACTGCAAGAAATGGCTTCTAATTAAATTAACAATTTTTGGCACCCCCTCCCCCTAAATACGCCCTTTCCTATGGGATTTCACATTTTCACTACCAGTCAAGCAATCACAGTAAACATTTTTGCGATAAATCCAAAAAATAACAAATTGCAACTCGCACTTGACGATGATAAATAATAACCGAATGTTCATTTCCTTAAAAAATAAATTTGGAAAGTATTTCTTCCCTATTAAATTCATTTATCGCATGATATTATGAAACATGACATCTGGTACATCGGCGTTATTTACTTATTTTGGTGTATCCTGGCCAGAACATATTTTCTGTTACTGTAGTTTCAAACAACTTGAATGTTGGCAAGAGCAATGTTTCATTTTGATTTCGGAATATCATTGAATAAATAAGTTTTCAATTTCTTATCTGAAATTATAATTTTTCTGTACCCGACTCTAATTTATCCATCCACATTCTCCGTAGGGCAAATTTACTACTACTTAATATGGGGCTTTCATCCGGTAATTGAGAATCTTATTTCATATGTAATTTCAAATTTTCTGTTTCAATTTTGGTCTATTTTTGACTTTATTATTTATTTTGATCCAACCCGACCCGAATATAATAAAACGTGTCCCGGCTCGAGCATACCGTTAACTTCGGCCCCTTGAGGTTGATATAAACTTAATTTAAAACTGACCCCACCCCCTCAAATTGAACTTCAAAATACGCCACTGCAAGCATTACAGACAGACGGGGTGTATAGATAACTATTGAGAATGAATTCAAAATTACAACATTATACAAAGTATCTTTTCTCGTGACTGGAACGACCTGGATGCTCGAGAATGATGTTAATGAAATTGTCGCATAACTTTGTATATATACATATTTCACGATAGTTAATACTTTTTAATCTTTACTTTTGATAAATTCATTTGAAAGCGTGCACTATCGCGAGAACTGAATAAAAAATCTGATGTGGGCAACACATGACTTTCCTTATATAATGCAATGAATTCATTACTTTTACAGTTAAAAAAATGATATTCTTATAGTAGATACTTATATTCTTTCCAAGATATTGAATTTTCTTCAATTAGTTGTCATTTTGATTGATTTAGCGTCATTTTTATCCATTTGGCGAGATTTTTGTTAATTTGGCAACAATTAAAAAAGTCTTCAAGTTGGCGACATTTCGCCAAATTCGTCGCCAAAATTTCGCCAAGCGTTATGGACGAAGAAATAAGTTATTCTTACAGCAGATAAATAACTATTGGCGTTCAAATACAAAAGTATTACTCAAAGTATTTTTTCTCATGACTGCAACGAGCTAGATCCACGAGAAGGATGTCACCCAATTTATCGCATGGTGTTACACATGAAAAGTGAACATGCTTCTCAATAGTAAATATTTTTTTATTTTATGACTTTTTGATAATTTTTTTTAAAAATGTGCAATATCTCGAGAACGGTTCATCTTAGCGTTCTGAAATTTATGTCAAACGTTTTCTAATGAAAAATTACATAAGAAATGTCTATTTGCGTAACTTTATTAGCGGTTTTGAGTTTTTGACGAATTTTTCAAAATTTCACTCAAAAATTTAGGGGGTTCTGGACATTCGATTGCGTATAAAAACAATAGGCTTCCAGTGTTTACGGATTGTGATTTTTGTACCAAATTTCGTTCGAATCGGCCCATTCGTTCGTGAGATCTCTTCTCCACAGTCTCTCTCACACACACACACATCATCTTAAAAACGTTTGATTCGTGTTCGTTATTAAACCGTTATCGTCTCCACAGACTCACTGACACACACACATACTTTCACACACACACACACACAGACATCACTTAAAAAATGTTTGATTCGTGATCAGGGATGCTTGAAACGTGCTCTCCCGTCGAAAACTCGAATTCGAATTTTCGACCCCGTCACAATACTTTCCTTATACATTATGTATATAAGGAAAGTAAAAATTACATACGAAATGATCATTTATATAACGTTATTGAAGGTTATGATTCTTTTAATGATATTCAAAATTTAAATCAAAAATTTGAGGATCTTGCTTAAAACCAATAGGGTTCCAGTATTTACCGATTGTAATACTATATAATAAAAAAGTTAAGAAAGAAAAAGTGAATTTGAGTAGAGTAAGTCATATGCTGCCCACATCAGATTTTTTACTCTGCCTACATAATGTATAGGGAAAGTACTGTGGCTGTGTCGAAAATTTGAATTCAAGTTTTCGATGGAATACGTTTCATGCATCGAACGTTTTCGAGACAATGTCTATACGTGTTTTCGTGGAAACGATATCTTGACAAACGAATGGAGCGTTTCGAACGTAATTTTGTGCGATTCTTAGTGAATCTTTGTGGATCCCTATGAATTTTAAACACGGTCGAAAGTTCGGAAGACACCCAAATTTTCGAATGAATTTTTGAAAAAATCTGTACATTCAATATTGTTAAATAAATAATTATTTTATACGCAATTTTTATTATAAAATGATTGATACAAGCTTTAGAACGGTAGCGGGGACCGTTCGCGAGATATTGCATGTTTTTGCAAATATATTTAGCTGAAAAATTGAATAAAATTGAACGGTAGTAAGTCAAATGTATTATTAAGTAATCTAAAAAAATAATCAAAGCAAGGGGGAATAAACAAATTTACGTCTAGCTCTAAAAGAACTCTCCTGCAGACCAACCCGTGTCCCTGAGTAAGGAATGCAGGAAAAGGGGTGGTGAGGGGTGGAGAGTGCTCCACATGTACCTTGTTGCCTAGAGCAGGGGTCGGCAACCTATTGAAACGGAAGAGTCAAAAGTTACAATTTACAAAATTTTCCAGTTTTTTAAGAGCCACTAAAAATTTTCGTTTCAATATTATAGTATTTGCTTATATATATTTGATTTTTGATTTAAAATAAACGGCTTTAAATACGGAATAATATTTATTCATATAAAAACAAAAATATAGATAGTTACATCAATGGGAGCATTGGCTTTGCATGCCTTTTGAAAGTTTGATTAAATCTGGCTTATAACTTGTTATTTTAAGTTTCAAGCACGACTCTAGATTTTTATTTGTTAGTTGACTTCTAACTTTACTTTTTATTATATTCATGCAAGAGAACGCTTGCTCGCCCGAATATGTCGACCCGAAGATCGTCAGCACTCCATATGCCAACTTCTTCACCTCACTGTAGCATTCTGGAAGACTATTCCATGCGCCGAATATGAAAGCCTCAACTCGCGGAATTTCTTTTAGAATTTATTTCCATTTGTGCTGCGCGACGTACATGCATTTCTGGACCTCCAACTCTTCCAACTTGCTCTTGAGTTCTGTGAACTTGCCACTCCACAAGTCTTTGCTTTTCAAATCTAGCAATTGCATTTGGAGCTATCCAGCATCAATTCCAAATGGCTCAATGTTGATCTCATTTGTATTTGTGTTGAGAGGATTTACTATGAACGCGAGAGTACTTTTGTTTGTTTTGAATTGCTCGAATCTCTCAGCGAATCCATCCTTCATGTTTTTTAAAGCTATGCTGAAGTAATTCGTGTCAATAGTTGCATTGGTCTCATCGCGATATTGCTTCAGATTTTTAAAATGAAGTAATTTACCGCTCTCCATGTCTTCAACAAAAAGAAGTAATTTTTTTTTCGAAACAAACTACTTCTTCAAGTAAGGCGTAGGCTGGGTTGCCCTTTCCTTGCAGTTTTAGATTTAGTTCATTTAGTTTCATTGTGGTATCTACCATGAAGTTGAATTTTTGCAGCCATTTGTCTTCTTCCAATTCGAGATGGTCAATGCTTTTTTCATTGAGGAATGTTTTTATTTCACTCAAGCACAAAGCAAAACGTTGCAATACGTTACCTCTGGAAAGCCATCGCACTTTATTGTGCAGAAGTAGGTCAGAAAACTCGCAAATATTTCTTCAAGGAAATCTTTAAACTGGCGATGGTAGAGTGCTTTTGCCAAGATGCTGTTAATAATCTTAATTGCCAAGTTAATGACCTCAACTATTTCGGCCGGAAATCTTTGGGCACAAAGCGCTTCTTGATGAATTATGCAGTGAAACGTTAGAATTTCGTGGTTTACTTTTTTTTGAAGAATTGATGTTACCCTTCTATATATTCCTGCCATACTTCTGGCTCCATCAGTTGCTATAGAAACGATTTTATTTATATCGATTCCATTGTCTTCCAGGCATTTTTGCACAGCATTTGCTATATCTTCTCCACGAGTTTGCCCTGAGAGCGGTAGCAATCCTAACAGTTCTTCTTTTGGACCTTGGGACAACATATACCTGACGAAAAGGATAACTTGTGCCGTGTTTTTTATGTCGCAAGACTCATCTATAGCAAGTGATATGGCAGAAGCCAGTTGAATGTCTTCCACTTGCATATGTGTTACAGTTGCAGACATTTTAACAGTTCTATCTTGTACTGTTTTAGCGTCACTGCGTTCGTGTGTCACCGGTTGGATATTTACCAGCAAACTGGGTATGTTTTGTAGTGAAGTGTCTCTCCAAATTCGACCTATTGTGTGCGAGTTTTTCGTGGCAAATGAGACGAGTCGGGGGGGCCATCTGTGTTGCATATGAAAGCAAACGACTCTGTCCACTTCTGATTGAATTTTCGCTTTTCTTCTTCAGTTCTTCTCCTTTTTTTACCAGATGCCATGCTGGCGGCTGAGCTGAAAAAAATGATTTTTTTAAATTTTACTTAGCTATCTAAACCGGCAAACAATTTATTTACCATTATTACTTCGTTAACACCATCCTCAGATATGTAATCCAATTCTGTTACTGATTTTATTATATTATACGCGTACATACCTTTGAGAAGATAATTCGTAATTTTGATAATCGTATTCTTCTTGAAACAAGCGAATAGACACGCAAAAACCGCAAGCGATTAAATTAACACACATGCAACGTAACGTCGACCGCGCTATCCGAGGATGACTGACTGACAACACGTCTAGAGTCTACACGTGTTGTCTAGACTCCAGACGGTGGCTGTTTGGGTGAGACGGAAATGGAATGCAATTGGCTGAAAGATAAACATGGTCACAGAGTCTCATCTCTAAGAACAAAACAATAGTTCAGATTTATCTCATTACGGTCATGTTAAAGCGTAGCGATTTGTAATTAACAATTATAAAAATAGAAGCTATTGAGAAATTAGGTACTTAAAAATAAATGTTCCTATTTTTTAAGGGTTTTGATAATAAATTATTAATTTTTTCGTATGGAACTGGAGAGCCGCAGGTTGCCGACCCCTGGCCTAGAGGCTTCGAGAAGCAATCGAGGTTCCAGTTCCTTGCCCAGCGGTTAAAACTGACCTCTCGCTTGTCTTCCGTAGGATGGAGAAATTTGGAAGTAACGTGAATGGATTTACATGATTATAAGCTAATTCCTGGTGAGCGATCGCAGGCCCTGTTGTGGCCGGTGCGTCTCTTCTGTTTTCTCACGCACTTTTTTTACTGTTAACAATTATTTACTAACGATTTTTCTTTCTACCAAATACATTTGTTAGTTTCCGTATTTGATTCTAAATTGTAATAGTTCTAATGGATGCAAAATGTAGGCCCTAGCATGCTTTTATTTCAAAGCGAGATTTTGTACTGCACAAGCAAGCATTACGAAAGAAGTGTTACTTTTAAAAATGACCATTAAAATAACTAATAAATTTAACTATAAAGACTGACTATCATTATTATTATTTTTTTTTTACTTTGCATTTTCACTAGTCCTATAAACAAATCTAATGTGGACAGCACATGATTTTCTCTGTAAACTCAAATTCATTTTCTTTTTATTTCTCTAATAATTCTTTAAATTGAGTTTCATTGCACTAAATAACGCTGAATGTGCACTTTTAAATCAATTTTTACTTTCTCTTGAATACATGGTAATGTATAGGGAAAATATTGGAATCATGTCGAAAATCGCAACTCGAGTTTTCGACGGATCTACGCGTTTCGAAATCTCTAGAAAACGAAAAAACTATTTTTAGCGTGACGTCTGTGTGTATGTCTGTGCAATGTATGTATCCACTCTAACTCAAAAACTAATGGACCGAATTTCATAAAATTTGTTTGGTAAGTCACTTGGACGTGACCCTGGTGCTGATTAGTTTTTGGTACGATTCGTAAAAACAGAACACCTTTTTTTGCGAAATGGCCCGTAAAAATTTCATTTATTCGCTCTAGCTGAAATACTAATTTACCAAATTTCACAAAATTTGGTAGATAAGTTACTTGGAGACAGTAGTGCGGACCTGGCCTACCTTTCGGTTTACAGGTTTAGTTTCGCACCCCCTGAGGACTTTCGGACCCACATGTTTAGCGTGATCGTACTCCGCGTGAACACGGCGGCAGTTTTCGCTTTCTCCAGCGGAGGGTATCGAACCCGGGTCTACCGAGTGCAATTCCCGCGCGCTGACCAGTGAGCTACCGCGCCCACATAGTAGATAAGTTACTTGTGGGGCACTCTGGTACTGATTAGATCTTGGTACGATTCGGAAAAGAACAACTTGCCTTTTTCTACGAAATGGCCCTCAAAAATCGCCAAAATCTGAAAAAGAAAGAAGAAAAAAGACTACGTATGCTGAAATGTATCCATTAAATTCTTGTTTTATACGGAATTGTTGACGAGGAAAAGAATATAACTTACTTCATTATACTTTAGGACTAACCGTTCTCAAGATATTTGAGATTTCTTGCATTTTTGTTTCGCCGATTTCGGAAAAATGTCCCATTACCAAATAAAAACAAAAAATTAAATTAAAACTGCAAATGTAGTGTTATTTGGTTAAACACAAAACTCAATCTAATGAATTATTAAAAAAATAAAGAAAATATGAATTTGAGACTGCAGGGAAAGTCATGTGCTGCCGACATCAGATTTTTACTTTTCCTGCAATACATGGTAATGTAAAAGGGAAAGTATTGGAATCATGCCGAAAATCGCAACTCGAGTTTTCGACGGATTTACGCATTTCGAGACCTCTAAAATACGAAAAAACTATTTTTAGCGTGACGTCTGTGTGAGTGTCTGTCTGTGCAATGTATGTATACACTCTAACTCAAAAACTATGGGCCGAATTTCATAAAATTTGCTAGGTAAGTCATTTGGGTGTGACCCTGGTGCTGATTAGTTTTTAGTACGATTCGAAATAAAAAAAACTCCGCCTTTTCTGCGAAATGGCCCGCAAAAAATGCCTGTATCCACTCTAGTTGAGAAACTAATGGGCCGAATTTCACAAAATTTGGATAAGTCGTTTGTGGTTTACTCTGGTGCTGATTAGATTTTGGTAAGATTCGAAAAAAAATTACTTGCCTTTTTTTGCAAACTGACCCCAAAAATCGTCAAAATCTGAAATAAAAAACTACGTATGCGTAAACTACGTAAATATATCCATTGAATGCTAGTTTTATACGTAATTTTTAACGTAGAAAAGAATAAGTCCAACCCCATTACACCAGGACTAGCTGTTCTCGAGATATTTTAGTTTTTTCGTATTTTCTGTACGCTACCTTTGAAAATATGTCCAGTTACTAAATGAGAACGAAAATTGAATTAAAAGTGAATTAAATTTAATTGAAATAAAGAACATGGATGTAAGTCTGCAGGGAAAGTCATGTGCTGCCCACATCAGATTTTTTCAAAGGCTGCGTAACAAAAATGCGAAAAAACGCAAATATTTCGAGGATGGTTAGTCCTAGAATAATGAAGTTGGGCTTATTCTTTTCCTCGTTAAAAATTACGTATAAAACAAGCATTTAATTGATATATTTGCGCATGCGCAGTCTTTTTAGATTTTTGTGGGACATTTCGTAAAAAATAGAAGGTTCTTCTTTTTCGAATCGGATCAAAATTTAATCAGCACCAGGCTTTTCCATCTTACCAAATTTTGTGAAATTTAGTTGTTGTTGTTGTCGTGTCCCTAACATTGCATTTAAGGAAGAATGTGTGCACTGCTTCTGTTTAGTCTAATGACCCGGGGCACCCGAAGGTAGAAGTCTGACTTCTGCCCCAAATAAGACATCACAACATCCATGCCCGCAGGCGGGACTCGAACCCGCAATCTGGCAGCCGAGCCATCACGAGGAAACGCCTGCCTCTTTGACCGCTAGGCCACCACATCGGCTGTGAAATTTAGTAAATTAGATTTTTAGCTATAGTGGATACGTAAGATTTTTGCGAGCCATTTTGCTAAAAAGGCGGGTTCTTTTATCCCGAATCGTACCAAAAACTAATCAGCAACAGGATCACAAATAAATGACTTACCGACCAAATTTTACGAAATTTGATCCATTAGTTTTTGTGTTAGATTGAATACATACATTGCACAGACACACACACAGACGTCACGCTGAAAAAGGTTATCTTATTCTAGATGTCCCCAAACGTGTAGATCCGTCGAAAACTCGAGTTGCAATTTTCGGCATGATTCCAATAATTCCCTTTACATTACCATGTATTGCAGGGAAAGTAAAAAGTGTAACTAGGGGCACGCACGAAATTGGAGATCCAGATTTGTGTGTGTGTGTGTGTGTGTGGGGGGGGGGGGGTTAGTACAATCTCGCACTCTTTTTAGCTAAGTGCAATAGCTTAATTATAATAGGAATTAATAAAAGTTAAATAATTTTTCACAGAAATATTCAACATTGAAGCATTTACTGAATCACACTAAGCAAAAATAAAAAACTGCATAAATGACTATTTTTATATTTTCCATACAGTAACTTCATTTGCCGTGGGCATCATATCTTCTTTGCATATTCATCTAGCATTCTGGATTGATTAATACTGATCTATGGATGTACAAAAATACAACTCACAAACTTAAAATCAATGAGTGTCGTGTACTGTAGTGGATAAAACCATACAATATAAATCAAAATGCTATTTTATCTAGTGTAAGAAGATTTCATCTGGAGGAGGGGGAAGCCCCCTGGAGATAATGAAGTAATTTATACATTTTTACTTTCCCTGCAATACATGATAATGTATAAGGAAAGTGTTGAAATCATGTCGAAAATCGTAACTCGAGTTTTCGACGGATCTATACATTTCGGGATCTCTAGAATACGAAAAAACTATTTTTAGCGTAACAGCTGTGTCTGTGCAGTGTATGTATCCACTCTAACTCAAAAACTAATAAACCAAATTTTATAAAATTTGGTAGATAAGGTACTTGTGTGTGACCCTGGTGCTGATTAGACTGTAGCTCGATTCGGGATAAAAGAACCCGCCTTTTTTTTTTCCTGCAAAAATTTGATGTATCTACTCTAGCTAAAAAACTAATCGACCAAATTGCACAAAATTTGGTAGATAAGTCACTTATAGCTTATCCTGGTGCTGATTAAATTTTGGTACGATTTGGGAAAAGGAACGTGCCTTTTTTTGCGAAATGGCCCTCAAAAATCGTATGTGTCCACTTTAGCTGACAAACTATTTGACCAAATTACACAAAATTTGGTAGATAAATAGCTTGTGGGATACTGTGGTGCTGGTAAAATTTTGGTACGATTCGAAGAGAGAGAGAAAAAAAAATAATCTGCCTATGTTTGCCTGCAATTCTAATATATACGATCTAAGGATCTATAGGAGCCTTAATACGATCTAAAATAAAATACGACATATGCTCAATTTAAAGCTTGCTTTACACGTAATTTTTGACGAATAAAGAAATAAGATCCACCCCATTACTCTAAAATGGACCATTCTCGATATATTTAAATTTTTAATTTTGAGGAAATGAAGAAGATTTTCACTGTAGTTAAAAACTATTTAATAAAATTTCTTAAAACTTAGTAGTTAAGTCCCCCGATGGCGATTCGATTTTGGTACGATTCGAAAAAGTATAACTGACTCTTTTATGCGAAATGGCCCGCACAGATCGTGGAAATCTGAAATAAATGACAAAAATTGTTGAAATATATTAAGTACTTGTTCTTCAGGTAAATTTTGGCAATGGTTGCTCGCGTCCTCAGCATGAGTCGGAGGTCTGGCTCTTCGACTGAGCAAATAAATGATCCCATGACTGCAGGATAAACCGTTCTCAAGGTTTTTTTTCTTTGGAATTTTGTGGAGCTCAAGAATTTAAAGTGAATTAATTTGCCAAATGAAACGAAGATTCAGTAAAAAGGAAAATTGGGTATGATATCAGAAAAGTATCCATATTATTTTCTGTAATTAAACTCAATGTAATGCAGAATGAAATAAAAAATTACAAACTGAATTTGAATCTGCAGGGAAAGTCATGTGTTGCTCACAGATTTTTTAAAATGAACTAAGCCATGCTATTCAGACATAATGCTTGTGGATAGCCTTTTTTTAACGTGCAAGCTGTCTGAAAATCTATAATCCCTTTACAGTCGCTTATTGTTTGAAATAGTTATATCAAAATTCAGATGAATCCAGTAATGTCGACAGATTATTTTCACTATCTGTGTATCAGTGGTTTTTTTTTTTTGTGTGTGTGTGGCAAGGTATTTAGAAAGGTATTTACTGTGTGGGGGGTGGGGGAGACCAAGTATTTTGTTTCCCATTTATCTATCATTTTTCCGAAGATCAGTGGCTACACCACTGTTTGGATTTCTCAATTTGTTCGAGATATATCGTGCCCACAAAATTTCACATCCTGCGAGATAACTTCCTAAATATTTATTCCATAATTTTCTATTCTCCCCCCCCCCTTTATAGTTCTGAACAAAAAATCCTCTCCCCTGAACAAAAAATCGATTTAAACCCTAGCTACAGTGTCTAGGTAATGCAGGATAGGTAATAGCGTGCTGACCGCCTATACCTCCCAATGCTAGGAGATGTTCCTGAAGAGCCGCCTCCGCCAGACGGCGTTGGTCTCGAATAAGCGGTTAAAGGCCTAGGAGTTAACGTTGAAACTAATGGGAATTTATTGCAAATGAAATGACTGATATCTTTCGAAATAACTAAAGAATTTGTGTGAAATTGGGTGTGATTATTGTAAATGGTATACACAAAAAGTCATTTGATTTTCAGAGAGATTGAGCTAGGCATATATTCGTATTTTTAAAATTTTATTTAACTTGATCTGGTGTTCGTTCAAACTTTTGAGGTCCAGAATAATCAGGTTCATTTATCACAGTAACGTGAAATTCGTTCTGACGTTTCCTCTTGTGGTACATTTCAATTCTTTCGTTTTGAAGCTTATCGGGCTAGCCCGTCCTGGGTCCGCCATAGGATTTTACCTGGTTTTAAAAAATAACTCGAAAATCAGAGATCGTTGGAAATCTAAATTTAATATATCGTTTTCTTTTGGGGTGTATTTTAATTCTTTCAATTATGAACCGTACCGGGTTAGCCCGTCTAAGGCCCGCCTTAGAAATTCACCCGTTTAAGCAGTATAACTCAAGAGCAGGTGTATCTAAAACTTCGAAGTTTAGAATATCCTTGCCATTTGCTGTATATTTTAACTCTTTGGATGAAAAATCTTATCTGGCTAGCCCGTCCTGAGCCGAACAAAAGGAATATATCGTTTTTTGAGAATAACTAAAAATTCGGAGCATCTAGAATGTATAAATTTAATATGTCACTGTCCTTTGGGGTATATTACATTCCATCACATTTCGAACCGTATCGGATTAGCCCGTCTTGGGCCCGTCATAGAAATTTACCCGCTTTTAAAAAATAACTCGATCAATCGGAGTAGCTAAAAAATGTAAATTTAGTATATCTTTTCCGTTTGGAAGGATTTTAATTTAGATTTTGAACCTTGTCGGGCTAGCCCGTCTTAGATCCGCTGAAGAATGTATTCGTTTTTGAAAAAATAACTCGAGAACCGAAGTAGCTAAAAATTCCAAATTTAACATGTTGTTGGCTTTTGGAGTATATATAAGTTTTTTCGGATTTGAATTTTATCGGGGTAGTCCGTCCTGGACCCGACATAGGAATGAACCCGTTTTTCAGAATACCTGGAAAATCGGGGAAACAACAAAATATAAATTTAGTACATCCTTATCTTTTGGGGATTATTTTAATTCCTTTGTTTTTGAACCGTATCGGGCAAACCCGTTTTGGGCCCGCCTTAGAAATTAACTTTTTTGGTGGAATAACTCTAAAGTCGGAGTATCAAAAAGTTTCAAGTTTAGAATGTTGTTGTCATTTGCGATATGTTGATTTAAAACCTGATCAGGCTAGCCCGTCCCGGTCCCAACAAAAGGAATGTACTCGTTTTTCAAAAATAACTCCAAAACTGTAGCAGCTAGAATATCTAAATTTAGTATATCATTGTTTTTTAGGATATATTTTATTTCTTTGGGTTTTGAACCTTCTCAGACTCGCCCGTCTTGGGCCGACATATTGATAATGTACTCATTTTTTTAGAATAACTCGTAAATCGGAGCAGCTAAAAAATCTAAATTTAGTATATCAATTTTTTTGGGGGGTTTATAATAATTTATAATTTGAACCTCATCGGACTAGCCCGTCTTGAGTCCGTCTTAGGAATGGGATCGTGTTTGATGAGTAACTCAAGAATCGGAATAGCTAAAAATTCCAAGTTTAGCATTCTATTGTCTTTTGTGATATATTTCATTTTTTCGAATTTGAACTTCATTCAGCCAGCTCGTGCTGGGCCTGCCATAGGAATATACTCATTTTTTTAGAATAACCCGAAAACTGGAGCAGATAGAAAATTCAAATTTAGTATATTAATTTCTTTTCGGGTAGAATTTAATATTTTTGGCGTATATATAATTATAATTAGTGGCGTAGGCATGGGAGATAGGATGTGTGGTAAAAAAACCTCATTTGCCGAACAATTACATTAGTTTTCAAACTTGTCCATATTTAAAAAAAGAAATGAATTTTGTACTATAAGCTCCATGCGATCGTCGACCCCCTTTTTTCCCAGATACATAGTTTCATCCATATGCAAATGAGCTAAGAAGTGCGAAATTTGTCCACGGACGTTGGGTCGGTGCAGTGGGAGTACGAGTGAAGGTTGCGGTTCTGAGTGATCTGACGATGACGGTTTTATGCCTTCGAAACCGGTCGATATTAGCATTTAGAGTTGTACTTTACGAAGCTTGTTGCTTTTTACGAAGATAATTTTATTTCTTTGGCAGAAATTTGGACCGCACGTATTGATTTTGTTTACTTGAAATTGAAAAATTTCAATAATTTTTAAACGCATTGTATGAATAACTTGAACGAATGTCTTAAAAGCAAACTTTTGTTTAGCATTTTGATACATATTACCATGTAAACCTAAAAAAAGAATGTATGAGAATGTCTAGCAGATATTTTGTTTTATCTCATACGTTCGGCTACTAGGGAAAATGCCTGTCGGTGGCCTTGTGAATTTGGAAGAAAAACATGAAACACCATTGCCGCTTGAACATTAGAACAAGGTGAGGGCTGCCTACAAGTGCTGTCTCTTTGTACAGATGTGGGTTTCGTCCAGAAAAGAGCACCAGGCGCGAAGCGCCTTTAATCTCCAATCTCTAGGTGTGGTTCTTATCCTCATACTGTGACATTATTTCATTTGCCCATAGTTGGAGGTTCGAGGTTTTTGATTTACTGTTTTTATTATTTGACTTAGCTCCTAGTGTGGCAGTTTGTTGCACATTTAGAGTTTGAGTAATTTTGGGGAGTTGATGCAGTTCTAAGGATTTCCTATCAATTTGGCAGTTTAAGGTTTAACAACATTTTTTAGAAAACATTGATCGAGTTTTAATTTAATATCAACTATTTAAGTTGGGACTTACCTAATTCCGATTTTCAATATTAAGTACCGCGCGGGGTCTCTTACGTGATTTGGCTTTGCGATGATCATAGTCATGCATATTGAATAGTAGTTCATTTGGAACAGATGGCAGATTTTTATAGAATTTAAGCGCTAGCTTTTTAATTTGGGCTCTAACAGTTTTTATTTTGAAGTCTTTCCTAATTACCGAGTTTCTTAAGTATCTAGGAGCTTTCCTTATAATCCTTAGGGTTTTGTTTTGTTTTGTCTCTAGTAAGTCTATAGTAGTTTTACAGGCATATCCCCATACGGGTGCTGCATATAGCATTCCCGGGCGGATGACCGATTTATAAATTAGGAGTTTATTTTGATAACTTAGATTTCCGTTTCCTATCATTGGGTATAAGGCTCCTGTGGCCATATACGCTTTTTTGATTAAGTTCGTTACGTGCTGTTTCCAGGTTAGGTGGGAATCTATCGTTACACCTAGGTATTTAGTAGATTTTTCCGCTTTTAGGGCATGGTTGTTTATGTACAGAGGCGGCGGAGGTTTACGTTTTCTAGAGAAATAAATCCAATGACATTTATTGGGGTTTAATTTTATTCGCCATTTTTCCAGCCATGTTTGGAGTATGTCTAAGTGTTGTTGTAGCTGTCTGTGCATTACTGAGACGTAAGGATGTTTTGCAAGTATCGCACTGTCGTCTGCATAGAGTGCCAGCTCCGTGTCTAGGGTCCTGGGGATGTCATTTAGATATATGTTAAAGAGTGTCGGGCCCAGGATGGATCCTTGCGGTACACTACTTTTAATGAGCTTGGGTGTAGACATGTTATCTTTTACTCTAACTTGGAAGTGTCTGTTATTAAGGTATGAGATTAAAAGTTTGACAAGTGCGTCAGGGACTTTTAGAGTGATCAATTTGTATGCTAATCCACAGTGCCACACTTTATCAAATGCTTTTTGTATGTCAAGAAAAATCGCAGCTGTGGGTGTCCTCTTTGTACACGGTGAAAGATAGCGCTGATAAGAATTTCGATTGAGAGTGGACATGTAATCGACCGCTATTTTATTTCGACAGGCGCGTCTCCTTTACATACGTTTCCGCAAATTGCCACATCTCTTACACGAACAATGCTCAAAAGATCCGCAAAACAGCGGGGGCTCTGGAAATGGATAGAACACCAGGAAAGGACATTTTGTACTGCCTTCAGGGTGGCCTCTAGACACAATAGGAAGTATCACATTAGCACATTGGTCATCTGAGATCGAATCTGTTTTTACTAAGAACCGTCACATTTACACTATTCTTTTTCGTTCTAAGATCTGACAGGATGGACCCACTCAGACGGAAATATTTTTCGAAAGTATAAGCAGCAAACTTTCACTCATTTGATGTTTGGCGTTGAAAATCTATATTTTTGTTTCTATATTTGGATTAAAAAGGGGCTGTCTTTATAGCCATATTAAATCAGTTTTCTAATAGATCTATCAGCATATTTAATAGTTTTTATAGTCGATGAAGCATGCCCTCAAATTCTAAATAGAAAGTGAATGACAAACACTACTTCGTACCTGAATGTAAAACAGGTTACAAAAATTTCAGGCTTCTGACAACGATGAACTGAGAGCTAAATGGACAAAGTTAATTCCTCGTGCAGATAAAGTTCTAAATTAAGGGTGAGCGTCAGTAAATTTTCTGCCCTATCCGCGCTTTGTTAACTTTCGCGGCACATATATTTCGCCGAAATTCTGCTCAAACAGTTGCGAAATATTTTCTTACAGATAAAATGCTATGCTTAGATTATATTAAAACTAAATTTAATACCTAATAAAACATAGAATATATGTTTCATTTTAATTTAAATTACTTTTGGTGCTGCCATCTGTTGTCGTAATTTAATTCATACCGACTATGTTTATTTTTTAATGAACATTTTTAAATGTCTATTCCTTCTAATACGCTATTAAATACAACAATAGATCATATATAATGCCATAATCACGGAAAAGTAATTGAACTTGGACTTGAAGACAAAACTGCAGTCCTCAGTGATGTACATTCAGATCCCTTATTAAATTTATAGAATGATAAATTACCTTTCCGTGATTGTGGCATTATTATATATGATCTGTTGTTGTATTTAACACCGTATTAGAAGGAATAGATATTTAAAAATGTTCATTAAAAAATAAAAATAATCGGTATGAATTAAATTACGATTACAGATGGCAGCACCAAAAATATTTTGGATTAAAATAAAAAATATATTCTATGTTTTGGGGGGCATTAAATTTAGTTTTAATATAATCTAAGCATTGCATTTTGTCTTTCAGAAACTATTTCGCAACTGTTTGAGCAGAATTTCGGCGAAATATGTGTGCCGCGAAAGTTAACAAAGCGCGGATAGGGCAGAAAATTTACTGACGCTCACCCTTAAACCTCTGTGGTTTGTGAGTTGCATTTTGCTAATGACGGGTTTTGCATTATTTAATTCTCTTGCATATAAGCGTAGTCAAGATTTAGGATAAGGGAGGTCGACGATCGAATGTGGGTTTACACATATCAGGCTAGCCCGTTAATGTTTTAAATCCAATGAGCTAAGATACACCGCAAATGACACCGACATTCTAAACTTGGAACTTTTAGATTCTCCGATTATAGTTATTCCCCCCAAAAAGTGAATTTCTAAGGCGGGCCCAAAACGGGTTCGCCCGATACGGTTCAAAATCGAAGGAATTAAAATATTCTCCAAGAGATAAGGATGTACTAAATTTATATTTTCTAGCTGTCCCGATTTTTCAGTTATTCTAAAAAAACGGATCCATTCTTATGTCGGGCCCATGACGGGCTACCCCGATAAAGTTCAAAATCGGAGGAATTAAAATATTTCCCAATGGATAAGGATGTACTAAATTTATATTTTCTAGTTGTCCCGATTTTTAAGTTATTCTAAAAAACGGGTCCATTCTTATGTCGGGGCCAGGACGGGCTACCTCCGATACAGTTCAAATCCGAAGAAACTTAAATATACCACAAAAGCCAACATGTTAAACTGGAATTTTTAGCTATTTCGGTTCTCGAGTTATTCTTAAAAAACGAATGCATTCTTCAGCGGACCCAATACGGGCTAGCCCGATGGGGTTCAAAATCTAAGTTAAAATCCATCCAAAAGGAAATGATATACTAAATTTACACCGTTTGATCGACTTATTCTTGAAAAGCGAGTAAATTTCTATGGCGGGCCAAGACAGGCTAGCCCGATAAGGTTCGAAATGCGATGAAATATAATATACCACAAAGGACAATGATATATTAAATTTAAACATTCTAGTTGCTCCGAATTTTAAGTTATTCTCAAAAAACGATATATCCCTCTTGGTGGGTTCAGGACGGGCTACACCGAGGGAGATCAAAATCTAAATTAAAATCCATCCAAAAGGAAATGATATACTAAATTTACATTTTTTAGCTACTCCGTTTGATCGAGTTATTCAAAAAGCGAGTAAATTTCTATGGCGGGCCAAGACGGGTTAGCCCGATAAAGTTCGAAATGCTATGACATGTAATATACCACAAAGGACAATGATATATTAAATTTAGACATTCTGGATGCTCCGAATTTCGAGTTATTCTCAAAAAAACTATATATTCTCTTGTTGGGCTCAGGACGGGCTAAATCGATAAGATTTTTAATCCAAAGTGTTAAAATATACTGCAAATGACAAGGATATGCTAAACTTCCAATTTTTAGATTCACCTGTTCTCGAGTCATACCAAAAACAAGTAAAGTCCTATGGCGGGCCCAGAACGGGCTAGCCCGGTAAGCTTTAAAATCGAAAGAACTGAAATGTAACACAAGAAAAAACGTTATACCGAATTTCACGTTACTGTGATGAATGAACTTTATTATTTTGGATCTTAAATGTTTGAACGATCGCAGACAGAGTTAAATAAAACTTAAAAATACGAATATATCCCTAGCTCAATCTCTCTAAAAATTAAATGACTTTTTATGTATACCACTTGCAATAATTACTCCAAATTTCGCATAAATTCATCAATTATTTTCAAAGATATCGGTCATTTCATTACCCTTAGTTTCAATGTTAAGGCGGAGCCGAACCGAAAAGTTACCTTTTTCCGATAGATGTCTCTGAATATCGCAGCTTTGGCGAGATCCGACTTTGCGCCAAAGAACGATTATGTTCAATTTGCGGTTGTATCACTTCCGGATTAATCCTGTGCGGGTACGTTTTCGGAACATGCAAGAGGATCCTAACTGTCTGTGTTTACGTTGGCCTCGCCCAGTAGTGGAGTGGCGGCGGAAGGTGCACCCTGCCAATATATACTATTCCTACACCTCGTCTCAATATATGCTTCTCTATATATACCTTTCCCATACTTACTACGGGATTCCCGTCTCAATATATGCTGCTGTTATGGTCAGACTGATGACATGAAACTTTATGTTTACAGTGCCATATTTGACAGTCGTATTTTACATTTTGTCTTTTCTGGGATTACAGCGATTTGTATGTGAGAAAATGAATTAATTACCGTGTTCAAGATTTATATTTTTACTGCTATTCTGTGATTATTTTATTCAGAATTTAGGAGTGAACTTAAATCTTGTACAACCATGTTTGTTGGCGGGGGTATGGCGTCTCCAAAAACTACTAAGAAACATATGAAAAAGCATCGTCGTCATCATCATCACCACAGCCATCATAATTTTCATCCTCCTCAAGATCTTCAGTTGTCAAATCTCGAAGCATCACAAGTATGTTTTCTTTTCCCAATGTATTCCAATTTGATACGTCAAACAGTTTTTAATGGTTTCTTGCAATTATATATTTGCTGATCTTTGAATTAGTTATTGCAGATATAGCTAAAATGTTGAAATACATATAAGTATTTATGCTTAGCTTTGCTCTAGTGTGACTACCGAAAAATCAAAATCAAAACTGTTCTACAACAAATAAATTGCTTCTTTCTACTACAATTTGAAAACGAGCTTGTCACAAACGGGAATTGTGTGAATAGTTTTTTAACAACTTATCGATGCATGATCATTTTGTTTTATACATATTCAGCATATCATCGCACTGATTATTCATCTTAAATGTATTTTAACTAAACAGTTCTAATTGTATGTCTATGTACCTAATGCCTATGCTGGCCTAAATCAGCGTTTTTAATAAAAGTAGCTCAACCCATATGGTTCTGTTTTAAAGATAAAAAAGGTCTTTTACTGGGTAAAATTGTTTTTAAAAATTGCAAATGTATTAATTTTTAAACGATTTTTTAGGTTGGTTTCTGTGCTTGTTTGAGTAAAATCTTAAAATGAATTTTTGACCCACTTCTACTAAGCCAATTTTTAAAACATTTTATGCGCATATGCATTGATAATGACAGTGCGCCCTGGATTCTGACCCTCCAGATTCATACAGGGAATGGTCAGTGAAATTCCCATTGTTGTTAAATAAGAGCCAATATTCAGCCTTGCTTGCATTTCTGTATTTATAGTACATGTAAAAGTGAAAAATTTTAACGTGTAATACTGCTTACAGATAGTACCAATTGATGTTTCTTTTAACTATATTATTGAAAATGATGTTTCTTTTAACTATCTTATTTTAACTTTAAAAACTAGCCTGATTTTGCTCTTTTTTAAAGAACCTCTATAAATTGATAAGAATGGTTTGATATATCGAATGAAAAATTTATTGCAAAATACTAAAAGGTATGAAATATATAAAAAATCAGTTTAAGTTACACGATTTTCATAAAATGCAGTAAAACATAAAAAAAAAAAATAGCAATCACAACATTCTTGGTCGTATCTGACTAAAAATATAATCGTGGGGCTCCCGTTGAATTGTATTTGGAGATGATCAGAATTTTGAGGAACAATTGAAGTGATAACATAAATGACATATAAGAATAATAAATTTTTAAATCAAAATTGTCAGAGAAATTTACATCAATTGAATGTAATCATTCTTATATGTCATTTACGTTATCACTTCTATTCCTTAAAATTCTGTTAACGTTCAAATTCATTATGGGTGCCCTACTATTTAATTTTTAGTCGCATATGACCAAGAATGTTGCAATAGCTAAAATTTATTTTTAACTTTTTAGTGCATTTTACTGAAACCGTGTAACATTAAAATATTTTTCATATATTTTATTTTTAATGTGAAAATTTTGTTATGCTCAACCCCGGCAAATAATACAGTTTTAATGATTGAGTGTAAGATTCCAGATTTAATGAAGAAATTATGAACTTTTGAATAAAATGCAAACAATAAAATTGATTAAAATGCCAAAATAGAAGTGAAAAATTAGACAAAAATCATGCTTTCTTTGTAATAGTAGTGTTTTCTTTAGATTAAAGAATAAGCAGGTGCTTCAGAAAAGGTCACCTTTTTAAAGAAAAAGGCATGTGCTTTCAATTTATAAAGGCACTTTATGTTACAGACTTACATTTTTGTACATTTTGTCACTCACTTCCAAGATTTTAAGGACTCTCCTTGGTACATCTTTTCTGGAGCGATATATATATGTTAATGCAAACCTGATTTGCTCATTTTTAATGATCAAAATTTTATAGCTCTCTGGATTTAACTAGTAAAATTGAATAAAATGCAAACAATAAAATTGATTAAAATGCCAAAATAAAAGTGACAAATTAGACATAAATCATGTTTCTTTGTAATAGTAGTGTTTTCTTTAGATTAAAAAATAAGCAGGGTCCTTCAGAAAAGGTCACCTTTTTAAAGAAAAAGGCATGTGCTTTCAATTTATAAATGCACTTTATGTTACAAACTTATCATTTTTGTACATTTTGTCACTCACTTCCAAGATTTTAAGGAATCTGCTTGGTACAACTTTTCTGGAGCGATAAATTGCCAAATGTGGCACGAAATTTCCTCAATGCGTTTCGCTGGCAATCTTTTTTAGCTTTCTGTTATATTCTATTTTAATTGTGTTGTTGTTTAGTGTTGAAGACCCAGGCCGTCCGACTCGTCCGAAGACTTGAGCAGCTATTTGGGCGGCCGGTTGTTGTTTAATGTGTAAAAATGCATAAAAAACTTGAATATCATACAACTAAAGATAGCACATGTTAATAGATAAAATAATGTAGAAGCAGAAAATTTACATAGGAAGGATCGTTCTCTCGTGGCCACAATGTGGAAACAGCCATTTGTGCAATTTGGATATTTACATGTGTTTTTCTTTGAAAAGTTTTGGATTTCATTGAACCAGGTACTGTGTTTTGATTTTGACTTGAGCATGGCTTCTGCTTTGTTTTAGTGGGTAATTTAAAGTTTAATTTCTCGACTGTATTGAATTTTATGATTTTCATGTTATGTCCATGCAGTTGTCACACAAACAGCCATTGTTACGTGAGACGTATAGGTTTTTTTTAATTTCTTTAAAGTATCGTTATTTCGTTAAAGTACAATCTTTATTCTAAGTATTGTTTTTTTTTTTAATTTCGTTAAAGGGTGATTTTCAAATGAATTGCCTTTACAAGTTTTACATCACATAAAAATTTGACTTCGATTAAAAATAAAATTATACTCTGTTATTAATTTTTTGTAATCTGCAAACAGGTGACCGTTTCAGCTTTTTTTTAATATTTGAGAAATTTAAAAAACATGTTTGACAAATCACAATTTTTCTCAGAGTGTTACTTTTTTTTAATATTCTGTTATATTTTTTGTGTCAATAATCAGTGAAACAATTTGTTATTATTTTAACTTAAACACTTAATTTAAAATTATAATGGTATCATAATTTATTTATTTTAAAATTTTCTTGTTTTTAATTAGTATTTTCTCAAAGTAACACTCATGAGAGTGTTACTTTGTTTCTTAAAAACGAGGGTTAATTTCTAAAAAAAATTAGTGATTTTTATGTCAAAGTTTTCACTGCAGTTACTATGAATAATTGGAAAGTTTAAAGTCACAGCACAATTTATTTGCATCTATACTAGCAAATGTATTATTGTAAAGCTGATTTTTTGCTAAGGTAACATTCATAAGACTCAGTAATGCTCATGATATTGAAATATGTAAAAAATATTTATAAAAAGAGATGTATCACAATTAAGAATTTAATGGAATATTAATTAGTAAGTACAAAATTTTAGTAGTTGGCACAAAGGTAACAGCTTAATGTTCGTTTTAAAAATTAAAAAAAAGAGTGAGATGTTGAAAAAAAAGTTTTTAACATATTTTAGGTGATTACAGTCAAAAACATCGACTAAGCAATGCTTGTATCAAGTTCTCAAAATTTGAAACATCCTCCACTGCTCTCACTTTCATGAACTTTGTTCAAATACATCTATTTTTCCAGCAAACTGATAGAAAGTATGATCTCCTTTTGTTTTCAAAGTAGCCTGTGGAAGTATGGCAATAATTTGTTCAAACTTCACATAGGCAATATCATTTTAATTTAAACTGAATAAAGTACTGTGTCCTCCAGAAATATTTAAAAACATCACTTTTATTTCCCCATCTTTATAAAGTGGTGATTGGCATACCCCAATATATCGGAACTTTGTATTCTTTCTGGGTACACCTACAAACACAAATGTGAAACTTTTGATGTCAATTATTGAAGGAATTTCAAGATTAATTTCATTTTTAGTACTGAAGTATATTTTCAACATCCTCTTCATCAGTTTCAGTGAAAATTATGACTTCATTTGATTCACTGCTTGAACTACACTGCTGGGCAATTGCTAAGGACAGATGACACTATCACCCATAGCAACCACAAAATAAAGGGAAGCAAAATGTGGAAAATTAGAATAAGTGCGGGATATAGTAAGAAGAGCATATGCAAATTTTTCATTTCCATGCCTGTTCGTCATGTGATAGCTCTGATAAGAGATTTAAAGGATTTGAGCGTGTGGACAGTTGTTGTTCCAAGTGAAAGTTTTACGGGAAAGATTTAATTGATGAACTTGAAATTTTTGGTATGTCTACCCGATATCACTTAGATGATTTTACGCGTGGCTGTATTATTAGAAATATCGAAGAATAACAGATGTTGCCATGGACTTCGACATTGCCCACAGCTTTGTTTCATGGCTGTGGCAAGCATTTAAAACAACTGGAATGTGTAGCAAGCGTCACGGGGGAGATCGTGTTAGAAGTACGATGTCTGCATAAGACAGGTACATTGTCCTATTGGCAAAAAGGGACTGGCACACCATAGCTCAGCAGGTGGCAAATCAGTTTCTTGATACCACAGAACAGCGGATCTCCTGAAAAACTGTAGCCAGATGTTTGGAAGTAGGAGGAGGACTATACGCCTACAGACCAGTTGTGTGTGTCCCATTATCCAGACTGTACCACCCGTTTGCAATAGTGTTGTTAGCATCACAATTGGACTGAACAGGATTGGGCTTTTGTACTATTCTCAGATGAGAGTAGGTTCAGTCTGTGATCTGATTATAAACATCAACTGATCTGGCGTGAGAGTGGTACTGCTTATCGTCCAGAAAATATCCACAAAAGGGATCAATATCCAACATGCAGTATCATGGTATAGACCGGCATCATGATCAATGGCCGTACATCCTTACATGTGGTTGCAACTGGGACTATGACCGGCCAACGATACATTGATGAAGTTTTACTGCCTCATGTTCGCCTTTTCCGTGGTGCTGTCGGTGATAGATAAATTTGTTTTCATGGATGACAATGCACCATGTCATCGAACATTCACTGTTCAGGATTATCTAGTCAGTGAGGGTATTCAATGCCTCGTATGACCAGCACGTTCTGCAGATCTAAACCCCATTGAAAATATTTGGGATGCTTTGGGGAGGTGACTGGTTGGTCGAAAATATCCTCTAACAAGCAAGAACACCCTCATCTGTGCACTGACAGAGGAGTGAAATAACTTGCCTCAACAGCTGCTGGATAATATTGTGCAAAGCATGACACGACATGTGGAATATGGCATCGCACTCCATGGTGGACATATCCCGTACTGACACCTTTCTTAAAGGTGCCTGCTGTCATTCATATGCATTCTTCCATTTCTCCGTACACAGCATCAAATGAACACTTTTTTCCTTTCATATGTTTCAAAACCTTTTGTATTTTCCAAAACAATAAATGATCTTGTTTGGACTAAAATATTGTTGCCATACTGTTCAGACATTAGAAAACTCTAATGTCCGAACAGTGTGGCAACAATATTTTATCCTGCTGGGCCTCCACCCCTGCTTAATGTTGTGCTACATTGCAATTAGTGATCTGTCCTTAGCAATTGTCCAGCAGTGTATACATTTGTTCCATTCCTAATCTACTACTCTTCTTACACTTTTTTTGCAATAAGATTTTCTGTTTTCACTCCAAGGCATTTACATAACTTGCCTTCTGCCCATATACTTTCTGAACAGAGGCAAGAAATTGTCCTATGTAAGATTCTGCCTTTTATATTAGTTGCAGTTTTGTGAATCTTTTGCACGCCAGTAACAGTTTTTAAATTTTGAGGAAGCAACCTAGATAACCTGTTAATTTGGTTTTGGGTCACATAGTATAGTCTGACTTCAGAATCTTACTTCAAAGCAGACTGCATCTGGAATGTCTACTCCATAATCATTAGCCTTTCCCTTAAGGGCCCCATCCGCAGCTCCCTTTCCATGCAAAATATGACCAAGTTCTACATGTAAATGATAGGTCAAACAAAATAGTAGAAAATAAAAAAAAGTTATTTTTTTTACGGTACTGAGAAGATGGTCTATCTGAAAAAAAAAAATGAATGGCTTTGACCTGTGGAAACTTTTTTATATAAATTTGAAAATAGGGTTCAAATTGGCCCAGATGGCTGCTGAACTATGATCTGGAGAATCTGAAATAGAAGCAAATGAAACTTTCTTTCCAGTTACATAAAGAATTCCGGTGTGAATAGTTATTTGATTACAGAAGGCACCAAAGTGAAAAGATTGAACTTCTTGATAACTTGCAAGAATAGTTTTCGGAAAAGTCTATGAGAATTGCTGCTTTCCTACCTTCAAATTTTCTTTGCAATCACTGAATGCCTTGCTCTGATACTTGATATGAAACACATACTTTTTAAATTCTTTCATATCTTTTTGAAAACTGTCAAGTTCTCTAATTGTATCCGATACTTCAATTCTTTAGACTTTGTACTTTCTTCTATGATTATTTCTCCTTTTTATTTTTTCTTTCTTTTTTTAACTATTTACCAAGCTATCCAATTCATTTTTGCTTCTGTATCGACATCATTGCTACACATGGGCAAGGTTGGCAAAGAACCAAAAAAATGGGTTTTTAAGTTTAAACCAGGTTTTTTTGGTTTAAACCAGGTTTTTTTAAAAATCATTTTCTAATTACATGTATACATATTTATAAATAAAATTTGACATTAATTAGAATAATTAATGTTCAAATAACAATTAATATTCCTTCTGAAAATAAGTTAAACTAAGTAAATAAACAATTGTTGCTACTTATGTGGACATTCAAATCATATTAAATTTTAATAAATTATTTAGAGATACTATTTTTTAAATTCAATGTATACAAATACAATATAATACAATTAGTAATTGTTTACTACATAATACATGGAATATTGCCCTTAGATTCATCAGTAATAGTGATAAGTTGTTTAAAATACCAATAATGTAGGTATTTCATTTAGTGAATTATTTTCTTAAAAAATAATAGAAAGAAAACTAGATTCTTATTTCTTTATTCCATTTAAAAATTAAAAACAAATTTAGGATTTAACATTTTGAACAAAAACACAAGTTTTGCGGCTTTTTCTAAACCCAGTCTGTTATGCAATTTTAATTGTACAACTCCAAAAGAAGAAGAAATTCTCTCGACATTCACTGTAGTTGCTTTTGCAGTACTTCAACTACTGCAATTACTTCAACTTCCTTCAACACATCAGCATTAAACTTTTTTATATCATTTTCTTGCATTCGCCACCATTCTATAACTGTTACACTTTCAATAAATTCCTTTTGAAAAAGATATCTTTGGAATGGAAAACCTTTGGCACAAAATTTCAATATCAAAGTTAATAAGTTATTTTTAGGAAACTTTTTCTTAGCATATTCCAATGCCAATTGTTTTTCATCTGCTGATAATTCGTGATCATCTTCATCATCTTTATCTATAGCTTTTGGGTGTAACAGAAAAGCAAGAAGACGGGCTGGTGTTATTGCCATTTTATAACGATTATCTAATTTTTTCAGTACATCTTTGTTGAATTTCTTATCATGCATCTGCTTTTTTAACTTTTTAAAAATAAAAACACTCTCTCCAATTGAACAATTTTCTCTCTGCGCCCTGTCCAGAGCTACACTAATTGGTTTTAATTGTTGCAAGTAGGTAATCTTCTGCATTTCTTTTTAATGAAATGTTTGAAATTAAATTTTGAATATTTTTATCAATCTTGTCTTTATTGCTTTCACATATATTTACTAGCACTGGCTATGATTTTAGATACCTCTCCAAGGCGTCAGCAAAGGAATTCCAGCGAACTTCACATGGCAATATTAACTTCCTAAAATACTTAATCACATGCAAAATTTGTTCTTTTACGTTTGTATAACTTATATCACCAGCCAGTAAGTTCAAAATATGAGCAGCACATCCGTAAGTAATAACTCTGAATTCCTCATCCTCACTCGCATCAAGCATTTTTCTCATTTTTTCAACATTTCCGGTATTGTCTGTCACTACTGAACATACTGAACACTGAAATTCTGACTGGCACTTTTTTATAGTTTTAACAGCAATGTCATATAGATTTTCACTTGTATGAGCAGTGCCCGAAGTGTCAATAGTATTAGCTAAATATGTGTTCCCATCTATTGTTGTTAAAGTAACACAAATCGCCGGTTCATTGTGAATGTTTGACCATCCATCTAATCCTAATGTGACAATTTCGTCATTTAATATTTCTGCACATTTTTCTTTTTCCTTTGTGTAGGTGTTCTCTAATAAATTACAAGCAATTTGTTTCCTTGATGGCGGAAAATATTCTGAGCGAAAATTCTGAACCAATTTAATGAACTCTGGATGTTCCACAGTGTTGAATGCTGTATTTGTAGCATAAATAAACCTGGCAATTTGTTCATCAAACATTTGTTTTTGAGCTGGTGTTGATTTACTCACAAAACAGTCCAGAGTTTTATCTTCTCTTTTCCTTTTTTGAGAGCTGATTTCACTTGTAGTTGGTTCTGGTTGTGTCATTGATGAATCCAAAGAACTTAAAGCACTGGAAAGTGAGGCTGATACACCATTGTCACCATCTGCATAAAATTAAGAAGGGGCTTAAAGACATAGAACACATATTATCAACATTTTTAATCACATAATTCAATATTAAACTTTATTTTTTTCTTCATTTTGTGAATTAAACACTGTTTTATTTATGTATTTATTTTTAATACTTAGGCTAAAATTAACTTGATATGATGTAATAGTATTCTTGTATTTTGAATAAAACTTTTTTTTAACTCAAAAACACATAATAAAATTAATTAATATTAGTATATTTAATTTAGTATTGATTTATTATCTTTTTAACCAAATAGAATTTACAAGTAATATAACAATTTTGATAAGAATATAATCATTTGTTTGAATGAAGAGAAACAAACATTCTTAGAATGTGTGTACATGCAAAATGTTCTTGTTCTCAATATGCATTACTTGTAATTTCACAAGTATTTTTGATTTAACAAACATTTAACTTTTCAAAAAAATTACTTTTACAGTTAATAATAGAAGTATTAATAATATTAATAATAATAAAATAATTACTTACCAACAGATTCATTAACTGAATGAGGATCAAGATTGTTACATGTTCCCACACATGTTTCTTCATTCTGAGCACTTGACCTTCCATTTCTTGTTTACATTTTTTACATTTAGCCAGCCCGGCTGTGGTTAGGCTGCCTGTATGTGCGGTCGTGGATAGAGTTGTAGTAGGAAACCTGCAAGAGGACTTCCGTCAAATTAGTCGGACGGTTATCTTCCGGTGGAAAGTAGCGTTATATTCCGTTTAGGTCGATATTATGCTGACTGCAATATACAAGTATAAGAAATTTTTATATATTTTTAAATTCAAACCCCTTTTTATAGCTATGTTGTGTAATATATGTTTAACTGTAGCTGTAATATAAGAATAAATACTTTAAAACGTCATTGGACATATTATTCCAGCTAACATGTAATAATGAAAATAGATTCAATAAAAATAAAGCCCCCCATACCCCAATTCCCTCCTCCTATATGTATATAGGAGGAAAAAATTCCATTTTTCAAGATCTAGATGTTATATATATGCATTGGTGAGATCTAAAAATATTATATTTTTAATTTTTTAAAGTATAGTTTATTTTTAAATATTTCCTTTCTTGATAAAGAAAAGTTATAAAATAATTATTTTTTATCTATAACAGAATTTTGTTTAATGATAAATTTAAAACATTACACAAAAGGAATAGCAGGAAAAAATAATTTAAAATTCTTAAAGCGTAAATTATTAAATATAATAAATAAGAGTAAATTATTAAATTATAAGAACAAATTTAAAAATGCTTTTGAAAAATATATTATTAAATATTATATTAGAATTCGTTTTAAATACTTACCGATGGGAACCTTTTTGCCACGTATGAAAAAAATTAAATTAATAATAATAAAAAAAAACATAATTTACTCAGTTTATTATATACATAAAAAATGCATTATTGAATAATTAAAAAAATGAAAAACCGGTTTATAATTAAATCTTTTTTAAGAATTTATTATTATATATAATATTAAAAAAAATAGCTACTTATAATTGAATGGTTGAATATTATGAAATGGAAGAGAAAATTTGCTGAAAGATAAGTTAAGCATAAATTTAGTGCTATTAAATCATATTCTTTCACTAGAAGTACTTGCGTAAATATATTATATTCTTCTTTCACAACTTTACCAGCGTTTTTCTGAGAAGGAGTAAAATGTCATTTGTACCTTTCTCTTATTCTTTTTCTTCAAAATAAAGCTCACACATGCAGGCCCGTGGAAAGCGAGGGGAGAAGGGGGCCTCTCCGGGCGTCACCCCCGATTCCGGGCTCCCGTCCCCTCATTTTTGTACCTAATTTTTCCTCTCCGGGCCGGGTTTCCCTGCACACCGGGAGGGGGGGGGGGGGGCTCCAGCTCGGGTCTATTAATTAGACAATTTTATGATCAAATACTTCTTGTCAAGTTCCTTAAAAAGTTTGGAAAGATTATTATATTTTATTTTCAGAAAAATAGAAGTGGAAAAGAGGAATCGCTCCATTCTTCAAGCTCTATTTTAATGCTATATATACATTTGTAGGATCTAGAAACTGTAAAATTTGACTCTTTTATCAGTAATTTATTTTTCAATATATTTGAAGAATTACAATTTAAATAACACTGTCATCTAACGTTAGTAAACGAAATATAATTTATTACCTTCCGCCGTAAGACAACAACCATCTAGTGTTAATTTGACGGTAGCCCACTGGCAGGTAGCTCAATGCGCGTCCGCACTTGACGGCAGCCAAATTACATCGTTTCGCAACCGCACTTGCAGGTAGCCTAACCACTTCGATTTAGCCCTGCAGCCTTTCGTTTTATCATTTTTTACCTCATCAAAATATAACCAAATTAAATCTTTTCTTCTGCCACTAGAGTTAGACATTTTTTGTACTCAAATACTAACTTTTATTCCATTCTTCTTCTACACAAACACAAGAGCAAATATGATTTAACTGTAACTATGAACTGACTGATGCAAATTGCTGCTGAAATGAGTTGAGTTGTTCAATTGTTAAAAGTAGAAGTTAAAGTTATTTATAACATCAAATAATTTGAAAAATCTAATTATAAATTATTCTTAAAAAAAAGCAATTGGTTTAAACCATGGTTTAACCTGTGGTTTAAACCAAATGGTTTAAACCATGCCAACCCTGCACATGGGTATTATTTTATCTTTATATTCAGAACACTTGTACAAGCAATTTGCTGAACTCTTATTATAAGCTATAAATGTGCATAAGTTGTGAGAATTATCATAAGATAGGAAATGGATTTGTTTCAATCTTTTAGCCTTGAATTCAATATTTTCATGTTTCCTATACAAGCAGGTGTTACGCTCAACATCAGTTTGTTTAAGAATCCAAATTGGACTATATCTAGTGAAGATTGGGTGACAAATGTTTGCATGACCATGTTCACGCAGAAATTTCTTGTACAAGATTTTCATTGGTGTATTTAAGAAACTTTTCTGTTTTTTAATTTTTTTTTTTATGTTAAAGTTTGTTTTGTTCTTCTTTTAGCATTTCTCTGCTTGTTCTTTATAAGCTGCCTCACGAGCAGCATCAAGCTTTCTCCTTTCCTGGTATTGTTGCTATTTCTCAGCTGCTGTTAATTTTACCTAAAAAATAAAAAAAATTATACTTTATTGCAACAATAGTTTGTAAAATTTAGGATTTTAAGTTGAGTTGTTTGGATAAAATGGTTGTTTAGCAATAATTTATCTTTCATAAAAAAAACTTTGTACTTTAAAGACTGTGATAAGTTGTTTTTACCATGAATATTCTCTAAAAATACAAACTTTAAAGTTAGAATTTTGTGTCGTACCCATTTTTATACAAAAAATATTACAAAAAGTATCCTCAAAACACTCTGTGAGGAACCCAGATGAATTTTCGAACATTTTTCAGAGTATGGTTATGCTCATAGTCGGTCATAGACCCGAACCCACCAAGAATGTCAAAAATAAAGTTGTAAAGACTGTCGTCGCCACCTGGAAGATGCTGGGAAAGTCAAAACAAAGCCGTTTTGCCTGTCATCAGGGTGAGGGGATATAGATCCCTGAAATGGAAGAGATGGTGGTCTTAACATCATTGGATGCTGGGAGAAATTCTAGAGGACTTATGCCAGGTCCCATCATCACGGAACAATAGGAGCATATATGCAGAAAGGACGCGCTCTATGGGGAGGCATCTCACGGGGCCCAGCGAGAATGGCCGCACGGATAGTAGCGCTATGATAGGCTCACATACATGCCTTGTACCAGTCGAGTATTATTGTAAATATCTTGTGTGCGGTTGATGTTATTGTTAGTAAAGTTCGTCTTTTAATTGCAAACTTGGCTCTACTTGTCTTTACAATGGATCTATCACTTTTAGTGTGAAATCATGATTCAAACACTCGCACAATCCGAGGAAGATGAGTGACGAGAATAGCAGATTGATTAGTTTCTGATACTGGTTCTCTATGGCAATGACGTGACAGTAACAATCGCTTTATGACACAAGTTCATTTTTTGTACAAGCATCATACTTACAATCTTACACATGCATTAAGGTTAGCTTGATTCTGATTCTATACAATTTCTGTAAATGTAAGTTTAATTATTAATTTATTGCTTTTAATTCATTCGTGCTGCTTTCTTCTCATAGGTGTTACTTGTAAAAAGTAACACTCATATGTATATAACATCCAAATATACAGACCTTTCAGATCTTCAAAACTGAAAAGCATGTGATACTCTCATTTTTTCGAAGTTGTTTGGACAAATATATACTTTTGTTAGTTTTGCCATCACTTTCAAGGTTACAATTTTTTCGTCCTCATTTACTGCTGCTTTTATCACTTCAAGAGATGCTCTGCCATCTGGAGTATTAAATCCATGTTTTAAAAATGTGTTCCTCATACATTTAATCAAATGAGGAAAATGTATTCTCAGATGAGAGCCGTTTCTGTCTTGGTGCTAGTGATGGTCATTTGTTGGTAAGGAGGAGGTCAAGTGGTACCAAGCTGTCTGCCGCGTAGATACACTGGATCTACACCAGGAGTTATGGTCTGGGGAGCCATTTTCTATGACAGCAAAAGCACTCTCGTCGTTATCCCAACCAAGTCGTTATCCGCATCTTGACAGCAAATTTGTACATCAGACTGGTGATTGAACCAGTTGTGTTGCCATTCATGAGCAGCATTCAAGAGGGTGTTTTCCAACAATCCTCATACCGCTGCTGTCACCCAACGTGCTCTACAGAGTGTCGACATGTGCTCGCTTCGCTGTGCCTTTCCGTGACCACTGCTGTCAACAATCATGCACAGTGGATAGATACATCCCTGCCAAGTCTTTCTGGTGATCTGCCTTGGCCTGCGAGATCACCAGATATTTCTCCCATCGAGTACATATGGGACATTATTGGAAGACACATCCAGCGTCATCCACAACCAACATTAACCGTTGCTGATTTGACTGACCAAGTGCAACAGGCATGGAACTCCATCCCACAAAATGACATACGGCACCTGTACGACACAATGCATGCACGTTTGCATGCTTGCATTCAAAATCGTGGCGGCTACAACGGTTATTAATGTACCACCATTTTACATTTGAAATGGCTCTTCTCTCGCATATTTTGACCTGTGACCTTTCCTCTTTAACCTGTGACCTTTACTCTTTAACCTGTAAACTTTAATCAAATAAATATGTTACCTACACAATTGCTTTGCCTAAATTTCATTCCTCTAAACTAATTTCTTCTCGATGTTTGGATTTTATTTTCCGTCAGTCTATATATATGAATAGGAATGGCTTTGTTTCGTTTAAGTCTCTTGTGGCTTGCTTGTCGCCGACTCTGTTTTAAAAAGCAATCCAAGAGTTAAAAATCTACATATTATTCTAAAGATGAATAAACGACAGAAGAGTGGATTTGAACATAGCGTCGACTGCTCTCTCAGGCAGATCCCTCAAACTTATGTTGTCGTTGTTGAGACCCAGACCGTCCGACCTACCAGAAAGGCGATAGACTTATGTGTCTACCTTTCTGTTTCAGAACGAAGACCCATTTCCTCGATGAAGTATAAAAAATATCGGTTTATCGGTTCTTAAATATCGGTTTACCGTTATTATCGGGAAAACACCGATAATCGGATATCGGAACACCCTTAGTTTCTAAATATATATGTGTATATATATATATACACTCTTTTGAAAAATAAAACGAAGCACCCCTAAAAAATAATCCGATCATCTCGAAATTTCGCATGCAAATTCCTTTTTACCAAGTATGCAAATGATTCAATTTGCAAGGCCAATGAATGTTAACTTCGGTCATAGCGCGCGTTTTTACTTTTTTAACTAGCATACTATAAAACAGGTTAAAAATGTGGACGGTTTATCTTTTGCTTGTTATCGGCGTTGCAGTTCCGTGGAGTCACAACCAATAATGCCGTTACGACGTTGGCGAAGACCTTATAAGCAATTAGATGAGTTCGAACGTGGTCATGTAGTCGGGATGCGGGGAACTGACTGGTCATACCGAGCAATAGGTCGCCACCTGCACCGAACGGACACTGCTGTCCAAAGGTGCTGGCAGCAGTGGTTGCTGCAATGCAAGGAACTCATCGGCGGAATGAAGACACTGGATGGCCAAGGTTCACGAATGCGAGGCAAGGTCGGATGATTGTGCGACAAGCCCGAACTGACTCAACGGCATCATTGTCCGCCATCCAACGTATTACAGCCTCTTCCATACCACCCGTGGTACCTTCCACCACCTCGCGGCGCTTGGCTGAGGTGGGGTTACGCTCACGGCGGCCTTTAAGATGCCTGTCCATAACCCCACAACACAGACGTTTGGAGTGGTGTCGTAACCGAGCATCATGGCTGCCAGCAGATTCGCATAGCGTAGTGTTCAGCGATGAATCGCGCCTCAGTCTTTCATCCGATGACCATCGGGTACGTGTGTGGAGGCGTCGGGGCCAGCGGTCCCAATCAGCCTTTGGTTAACTCAGCCATTACCCAGTGATGAATCATGGGAGAGCTAAAGCTTTGCACTTTAATGCTTGGATTTTATTTGATTTTCTATTATCCATTCCTTTCCATTGATGTTTGTTGTTTGTCTCCAGCTTGATGACTAGAGGTTTGCATTTTATTTTCCACTTGCTTGATGATTCTCTTTTTGCTACTTTTTATTTGTTAGGCAATTTTTAATGCTGGAGTTTTTTGAGTTGCAACTTCTCCCTATTCTATCATTTTTTCAAACTTTTATTATATATGTATGTATATATACATGCATACGTACGTACGTGCCAGGGGGGTTCCTCTCCCTGCTCGCCAACCTCCGTAACTGGCTTTGCTGCAGACTCGCTAACGCTCGCTGAGCAAGCATTTTAGTGCCACCTGTTAACTTATCAACTGACATTCACCAGTCCTGGAACTCGGCTCACACAACCTCCTACGTGTCCTGTGCTCGCCAGCACCCATGACTCTCTTCGCCTCCTACTCGCTGAGATCACTTCGCGAGCACTTAACTGATATTCTCCAGCCCTGGAACTCGCTTCCAGGACAAAGGGGACAGGGAACCGTCTCCATCTTCCAGGTAGACAGACTGTCTGAGCCGTCCTGTTTGTAATAAGTTCCTCTGTAAATTTGTACATAGCTGTGTGTGAGTTTTTACAGCGACTTCACTATCACACAAGTAATATCCATAGTCCTTATTTACGTAACAACTCTCTCATGTTTCTTTTGTCACCGTTCTTTTTGAATTGAGCCTCAATCTAATCCGGCAGTCAAGATATTCCGATAAAAAAAACCAATTGTCTTTTTAGCGTCGACCACTGATAAGGTGTGAAATTAGAGAGCAGGCGTGAGTGCAGTATGTTTTACGTGGGACCTTCGGACATATTCGACACCAATGCGTCGGACGATGATGAAGTAAGTCTTGGCTAAATAAATAACAGTAAACGGAACATTCTGTTCACGCTGCAAGAGGCGTTATTGAAAAATTTTCTCTTAACTGTGTTTATTTTTTGTTGTCAAAATTAATTTGAACCAGTACACAGGTTAATTTATTCTAAACAATTAATTTATGCTATAGTTGATAGTGATTTCTAATGTAGAGATCTGATGTGGGCAGTGCATAACTGATTATTGCGTAATGTTCAGTTGTGCGTAATTCATATTGTGCGCCATGACAACTGTTTCAAACTTATATTTTGCTCAAATCTAATTCTCAAGTTATCTGTGTATATGGCTCAATTTTGGATCCCTTGAGCTTTAAAATATGAATTATAAAACATATATTTTTTGTCGTATTTGTTTAGAATACATATTTTTCAAGAAAAAAATATATGTTTTAATAATATTAAATATAGTTTTGACGTCATTAAACAGCAACTTCGTTATTTAACACTGTCGCCCTGCGATGAGTTGAGTTTTCATTTCTTAATTACATAAGTAAACAAGAAAGATTAATCATGCATGAAGCATTGATTATGAAACACTTTCAAACTTCAATGCAAACATCTCTAAAATGCGATACATTCCTCGGTAATATTTTTTAAATTATCATAATACTACATTTATTTATTATATTTGAAAATCACATCGAAAACAAATGAACTTTATTCAAATGACGTCATCGAAATGTATATCTCTTTATAAAAGCAGCATTTCATTCGAATAATCTTTTTCCATTCCTTTCATTCATCACAATACTATAATAATTTATTTTATTTAAAACCTTAAAACCATGGAGGTTCAAGTAATTTAACTCTAATCTTAAAACTTCATCGAAAAAATCGTCTGCTTCTCTTTGTAAAATCAATGAATGTTTCATTCATATCAGCTATATTGCAGACTCCATGAGCTAAATAATTTTGCATTAAAGAAATGCAGCAATTCTTATACAACTCATTCTACATCTTTTGGTGTTTACATCCTCCATAAGGAAAAATTAGGCTTCGTTGTAGAAATAATCAAAGTTGGATGATCATTTAAGCTCAAATATATTGTAATTGTGTTGTGTCAGGATGTAGATGCACAGAATCGAAGCAAAAATAAAGCGGTTTTAGGACGGATACAACACTAAATATGAATTAAAAAGAACTTTAAAAATCACGATTTTGACACAAGATGGATGCCATATTTTATTTTTAAGTGGGTCACGTGATCTCTTCATATAAAGGGTGTAATTGTTATTTTAATTTTTATTTAAAAAACTACTGAATATATTTTGCTGAAATTTTTTTTATATATTTTATGGGATAATTTCAATATTTCTAAAACTTTCAAAGCAATTTGTGAATTTTAAATTCGCTTATAAAATGTTTGTAAATTTGGGTCCCATAGGGTTCAGTGTATTTTATTTTTTCAACCCGGGTTCAATCCAAAACTAATTGGGTGATATTATTCATTTATATTCCCATAGGTCCGGTCCCACAGACCGTCTGAACAACATTGCGAAATTGTATTACATAATTACGAATTTGTCATACATTTGTTTAAAGTGTTACCACTTTACGATAATTAAGGAAAGTGAAAAACACAATTTTATTATTCATTTTTATGTGTATATTTATTATCCGTGCCACGCATTTAATTATTGTTAATGTGGATGAAAATTTGAAAGTAATATGTCTTCTGTTAGCATATGAAAGTGTGTGTACATTTTGTTTTCCAATATTCGTTTTGATTTTTGTGCGGAATAAAAATATACACACACATCATCTGTGAGCGCGGTAGCCCATTGGTTAGCGCGCTGGAGTTGCACTCGGTAGGCCCGAGTTCGATTCCAGCCACTGCCAAAACTGCCGCCGTGTTCACGCGGAGTACGATCACGTTAAACATGTGGGTCCGTAAGTCCTTCCGAGAGGTTGGTGGTAGGGGAAGGAGGGTATGGTCCCTGTGGATGCCTCCCCCACTGGGTTCCGGTCTAAATTGGGTGGCACTTCCCGGCCGTCCAAACGGTTACCTTACACTTTTCTGGTAGGTCGGACGGTCTGGGTCTCAACAACAACACACATCATCTGTTGTCCCGGCCTCAGATCTCGCTGCTGTAAACCTCTGGGTCAGTCGTGTGGTCTAGGTCTTCAACACACATCATCTGTGTCACGTGATGGAATGATTAAGTTTCGCGGAATGACGCACGGCAGATTCGGCTTCGAAATGATGATAGGAAGGATTTTTCTGCTTTTTTTAAGACAGACTGAAATATTTTAACATCGCGAATAGGAATGTCTGCAATATTTAAGAAAATCTATTAATACAGAATGAAATATTTTAATTAAAAGATATTTTTAATAATTAATTTACATCGCTCAGTGTGTGCGTTTCGTTTTTCATGAAGCGGGGTTAATATATATAATTTCTGCGCGTGCACGTCTTCGTTTGTGTGCACGGTCAACAACTGCAACCTGAATTGTTGCCTGCATACGCACGCAGCATAGGTACGCGTCGATAGTTATTGCAAGTTATGAGCTTGTTTAAAAAATCAACCGTGCTGGTCGCCGAAGGTAGTTAATAAATAATATCGGGGAAAACGTTTTCTCATATTTCATGAAGTCTGAAGTTACTGTAACATGCTCATCTAGACACAACTTATTATTTCCTATCCTATCTTCCCCTGTTTTGACTTTGACAGACTCAGTGGAAACAAACAGGAGCTCCTGCAAATGCGTACCATTTAAAAGAACCCTAGTCCGGAAAGCTATATTTTTAAATATTGGTTTTGGAGCAAAAATGTATACAAAGTTCTAATTCTTAGAACTTTTCACTGCAAATGCATACCAATCATGGATAACTTAACAAAGTTTGAGTTTTAATCACGTGGAAGAGGGAATGTATTGGCATAACAATCTTCCCCTTTCGGCTGTGGTTAGGCTGCCTGCATGTGCGGTTGCGGATGGTGTTGTAGTAGGAACCTGCAAGTGGACTTCCGTCAAATTAGTCGGACGGTTGTCTTCCGGTGAAAAGTAACGTTATATTCCGATTAGGTCGGCTGACTGCAATATACAAGTATAAGAAATTTTTATATATTTTTAAATTCAAACCCCTTTTTATAGCTATGTTGTGTAATATATGTTTAACTGTAGCTGTAATATAAGAATAAATACTTTAAAAAGTCATTGGACATATTATTCCAGCTAACATGTAATAATGAAAATAATTTCAATAAAATCAAAGCCCCCTCCCCCAATTCCCTCCTTCTATATGTATATAGGTGGAAAAAATTCCATTTTTCAAGATCTATTTTGATATTATATATGCATTGCTGAGATCTAAAAATAGTATATTTTTAATTTTTTATTTTAAAATATTTTCTTTCTTGATAAAGAAAAGTTATAAAATAATTATTTTTTATCTATAATAGGATTTTTTTAATGATAAATTTAAAAAATAACACAAAAGGAATAGCAGGAAAAAATAATTTAAAATTCTTAAAACGTAAATTATTAAATATAATAAATAAGAGTAAATTATTAAATTATAAGAACAAATTTAAAAATGCTTTTGAAAAATATATTATTAAATATTATATTAGAATTCGTTTTAAATACTTACCAATGGGAAATCTTTTTACCTCTTATGAAAAAAATAAAATTAATAACAAAAAAAAACGTAATTTACTCAGTTTATTATATACATAAAAAATGAAAAACCGGTTTATAATTAAATCTTTTTTTAAGAATATATTATTATATATAATATTAAAAAAAATAGCTGCTTGTAATTGAATGGTTGAATATTATGAAATGGAAGAGAAAATTTGCTGAAAGATAAGTTAAGCATAATTGCGCAAATATTTTATATTCTTCCTTTACAGCTTTTTTCTGAGAAGGAGTAAAATGTCACTTGTATCTTTCTCTTATTCTTTTTCTTCAAAATAAAGTACACACATGCAGGCCCGTGGAAAGCGAGAGGTGAAGGGGGCCTCACTTTTGTACCTAATTTTTCCTGTCCGGGCCGAGTTCCCCTGCACACCGGGAGGGGGGGGGGCTCCAGCTCGGGTCTATTAATTAGACAATTTTATCATCAAATACTTCTTGTCAAGTTCCTTAAAAAGTTTGGAATGATTATTATATTTTATTTTCAGAAAAATAGAAGTGGAAAAGAGGAATTGCTCCATTCTTCAAGCTCTATTTTAATGCTATATATACATTTGTAGGAGCTAGAAACTGTAAAATTCGACTCTTTTATCGGTAATTTATTTTTAAATATATTTGAAGAATTGCAATTTAAATAACACTGTCGTCTAACGTTAGTAAACGAAATATAATTCGTTACCTTCCGCCGTAAGACAACAACTATCTGGTTAATTTGACGGTAGCCCGCTTGCAGGTAGCTTAATGCACGTCCGCACTTGACGGCAGCCAAATTACATCGTTTCCGCAACCGCACTTGCAGGTAGCCTAACCACTTTCTGCTATTCCTTTCTGCTATTTGATTTCTATTTTGTTTCTTTTGATGGAGGAAAGTATGGTAGGGGATGTTTTCTTTGACTCTAGATCAGGCCTTAAACTTATTTTTATTCATTTATTGTTGGGAGATAGCATTCATTGGAAAACATTTCTCTCTTAACAAAGGGCCAGTGCATTTCTCATCACAAAAGGGCAAGGAGGACACTGCTGTGATAACAAAAAAGCAGCCAGGGTGCTGCACCCTTCTAAAACAGCCTGGGACAGTGTTGCCAATTCAAATTATGTGCCCGTACAAACATTTATCATGGGCCCCTTCCTTCATATTTGATTTGCACCTTTATGTGATTTTTTCAAGTCTTCTCTCACACACACAAAAAATATATTGGAGGTCTATCACCTCCACTTGAGTGGCGTCCTTATGCTCCCCACTCCTTCTACGGACAGTTCTACCTGAGTGAAACTCTGAAGGGGTTATTGTTGTTGTTGTTGAAACCCAGACCGTCCGACCTACCAGAAAGGTGTAAGGTAACTGTTTGAACGGTCGGGAAGTGCCACCCAATTTAGACCGGAACCCAGTGGGGGAGGCATCCACAGGGACCGTACCCTCCTTCCCCTACCACCAACCTCACGGAAGGACTTTCGGACCCACATGTTTAACGTGATCGTACTCCGCATGAACACGGCGGCAGTTTTGGCAGTGGTTGGAATCGAACCCGGGCCTACCGAGTGCAACTCCAGCGCGCTAACCAATGGGCTACCGCGCCCCTTGGTTATTGTGGCAATGGGGGGGCTATGGAAGGGGTTATTGTGGCAATGTTTAATTTTCATATGGTATAGTGTTTAGGCTGTAATGTTATGTGTTCAAGAATTTTTACTATTTCTTGTAAAATAGTTTATTTGTAGCATAACAAAATAAGTTATTTTTCAATGATTCATTGTGTGTTGCATTATTATAATAATACTGATTAATTTGCCTTTACATATAAACAGTCATTTCGGCGACACTGTGCCATTCAGGTGACATGGATATTTTCCCTTATAAAAAATATATTAAATTACCAGAATTCTAAGAAACTCTGAGAAGATCAACCTTTCATAATGTTATCTATTTGTAAAACTGAGGCCAGTAAAATACGTTTACAGAAAAGCTATGATAAAGTTATCTCTAATAATTTAAACCTAAAGAGGAGTTTCGTTAAAAAATTATATTTTTGCAAAATAATTACCTAATATTTACACATTATGCATCAAAAATTGTATATGTGAATTGTTTACTTGAGTTGGTGTGCAGCAAAAAAAAAATCTAGTGTTTTGATATTTTTCATATTTTAAACTCAAAAAATCATGTGTCACCGAAATGAAGTTTTTATCAAGTTTACATTCAAAGTATGTATTAAAATTACATTAAATTATGCTAAATAGCTCATTCATCTATTAGAAATTTTAAAAAACATTATCAAGAAAAGTTTTTTTCCAAGCAAAAGTTTCTAGAAACTATGAAGTTGAAAAAAAAAACTTTGAAACCTGAAAATTGACAATTATCAGAAATTCAGCCATATATTGAAAGATTTTAATGATTAAAAAATATTAAATTTTCATTAATTAAGCATTTTTGCCAATTTAACAGCATTTTTAAAAAGTTGGCGATAGTCTGCCTAATTTATAGCCAAGTTTGACCTATTTGTTACTTGTTTTATGTAATATTTTATTTATCTGTAAACGTGTTATATCTCGAGAACCGCTCTTGCTTAGAATTCAGAACCTGATTCCATTCATTACTTTCCTTATATACATAGTATAATGTATAAGGAAAGTTTTGTAACAGGGTCAAAAATTTGAATGAGTTTTCTGAAAATAATCCCTGAACACGAATTGAATGTTTTTAAGGTGATGTATGAATGTCAGTGAGTCTATGGAGACAATATCCCACAAACAAATAGAGCGATTCAAATGAAATTTGGTACAAAATGTACAATCAGTCAATGCTATTGCTTTTAAACATTGTTGTTTTTAAACAGAATCAAATGTTCAGAACACCCCCAAATTTTTAAAAGTTGGCAATAGTCTGCTAAATTTATAGCCAAGCTCAACCTATTTAAGGATATTTGTTACTTATTTTATGTAATTTTATTTGTCTCTAAGCATGCTATATCTCGAGAACCTCACTTGCTAGAATTCTGAAGCAGGGGCCATTCAGCATGCCAATCAGCATGCTTTGATCGACACATTCGAAGACATGTGGTGGTGACCCCATAAACTATGACTGTCGACATTCTGCAGAATTTGCAGGGTACATTGGATGTTCCAATATCAGTGAGAACAGTTGCTCGATGATTGACCAAAAGCAGCTTAAACTCAATGCCATTGACAAGACAGAGACGTGAGAGTTTGCAATAGTGTCTGATCTGAGCCTCTTGGATGATTGAATGGGAGAGGGTTAGTGTTCAGCGACGTGTCACGGTTCTGTTTTTTGAATGATAGTTGCCATGTGAGACTCTAGAAGCAATGTGGAAACAGATCCAATCCTGCTGCTACTGTTAAACACCATACTGCTTGACAATGTGGCATCATAGTTTAAGGTGCCATCGGCTTAGATAGCCAGTCACCTCTGGTTCGTATTAGGAACACAATGACGATACGACGATATGTGAATGAGGTGCTGTGGCTGGTTGATCAGCAGTTGCATAATGTTGTTTTCCAGCAAGATAATGCACAACTGCACATGGCAACCGTCAGCAGACAAGCCTTACGTGGTATCTAGGTGCTTGCTTGGCCTCTGCTGTCTCTAGATCTCTCACCCATTGAGCATATATGTGACATGATTGGCTGCCGTTTGACTGCCCTACCCCCGCCTCAGAGGACAATCTGTGGAGAATGGTTGAAGTCTTTTGGTCATCCATCCCTCAAGAAACTATCTGCATGCTCATTGCATCTGTTCTTCGAAGGGTTGCTGCTTGTATCGCCACAGGAGGTGGTCCTACTGTCTAGTGATCACTCTGTCTATGCCATTACTGTATTGCAATATCCTTCTGGAATTTACATTACTGATGTACAGCTGCGCCCCCCCCCCCCCCCCCCCCCCCCGTTCCCTCCTCCTTCAAAGAAAGAAAAAGGGTGATCTAGTGCCAATAAAAAGAGGATTGACAGCCCCATATCACTTCTTTCCTCCACTAAGAGAAATAAGACAAGATGCAAATTTTGACCGCTTCGATCAAAATTTGCGGTAATGAACGCTGAGAAAGGGCTCTGAGACTTATCTGAAGTCATACAAGAACTGGTTGATTTTCGTTTGAGGACAAATATTGCTCTCTTAACAAAAGGCTAAGCAGGGGATCTGATCTGCTAACATAAGGGCAGGGAGGGCGCTCTTCTCGTACAAAGGGCAAGAAGGGTGCTGTTCTGGTAACAAAAGTGCAGGCAGGGCACTGCGCCCTTCCAAATGTGCCTGGGGGAAACTCTGTCTAAACGTTCACAAACTTTGAAATTTTCAATGGCAACACCTAATTTTGACATCACCCACAAGTTCTAGACCCCCAAATTAGGCCAAATTCAAATTTTCACAACATTTCTATCTTTATATTTGAAGATATTCAATGTTCTGGAATGTGCAATTTTCGGGGATCAGCTCCATATTGAAAACCGCAATTCAATTTGAAGGGCAATGTTTCATTGATTGACCACAACACTGTTGTAAATTAATGAACTATCCTCTTTGACATTCAGTATTATGGCTTACCTCACAGCCAAAGGGTCGCAGGTTTTATTCCTGCATGAGAGGGTGAGCATTTTCATAGCTGGGCATGGTGTTGTCTTGTGTGTTACTAAGGCAGTGGGTCTGTAATGGGTAGGATTATGTGAGCCTCAAATAGGGCACGATTATTAGGGGTAAAAAGCTGTACTGGGTGTGTTGCTAAAAACTAATGGGGCATTTGTGCCAGGGTGAAGAAAAGAAAGAAGAAATAAAGAAAAATGAAATGTTTATTTTTAAATGATATTTTATAATGCTGTTTCAAAAACAAGACTAACAAGTATTTGCAGATCATGAGACAAAACAACTCCGTTGGAACTTGGTGACGAATTTAAAAGTATCAATACTGTGTGCAACCTCCATCAGTATCAATCACCGCTTGAAGTTTGTGGGGCATGGATTGCATGAGGCTGTAAACAATATCCGGGTCTTGTTTTATTGCATCCCATGATCTAGTAGCATATCTCCAAAGTTGATCAGTGGTTCTAATCCCATCCATACTCATCTGATGTTTCCACAGGGCCCAAACATTTTCAATAGGGTTCAGATCTGCGGCATTGCTAGGCCAGTCCAATTCCCTGATTTCGTGTTCTTGACACCACGTTTTAGCCACAGTGCTCGAGTGGATGGGACTGTTGTCCTGCAAATAAAAAGGTACAAATTTAAAGGTTGGAAAATAATAGTTTATGACAATAATGTTTAATATTAGGAATTTCAAACCCAAAAGTAGCAGGCTCGATTTCAGGGAATGTTATGCTGTATACTTACTTTAGTACACATATGTTTGTAGTGGTTTGAAATCTACCTTAAATTACAGGTCCCCTGGTGAGTATATTAAATTGTCCGTGGATTTTTCAGAATACTATGCGAATGCGGCCCATTTCCTCTTTGTAAACCCTCCACGGCAGTCATTACCTCCCTTGCAAATCGACCTATTGTAGCATTACATGCATAAATGTTGCACTCCCGCCATTTTCTTAGCCTTCTTTGAAACGAACCATTTTCGTTTATTCTTTTTAAGTTCGGTATAAATTTTTGTAAAAGAGTGGAGAATTATAATTGATGATGAAGACCAGGAGGAAACCTCCACTCTTCGTCAAGGCAAATGGCATGATGTATTAAACAATAAAATCCATACTTATTACCTGCTGAAAGAGAAAACAGCCATCTTGGAAGGGAAGTGGTTGTCCAGGACATCAGGAATCATAACATGCTTTAGTATGTCACAGTAAGATGGTCCGTTCAACTGTCCTTGAATCCGGTGTAGAGTACCAATGCCTTGAGCAGACATACAACCCCACACCGAAACAGATATTCTTCTGCATCAATTAATATTGTGTATATACCGTTGGTCAAATCTATAACCCTTCGGTCGGTACACTGTAACCGCAGCATGTTTGAACGACTGGACGCAGTTCTCATCTGTAAACAAAATTTAACCCCAATCAGAAATGGTCCAGTTGAGATGGGTTGTTGCAAAACTGAGTTTGTGGCACTGCTGATCATCAGTTAGTGTTGGTTTTCATGCTGCCACCCAGCTTTAGAGACCTGTTTTATAGAGAGTGTTACGTATAGTGTGTGGTGTAACCTAATAAAATGGAAGTTGCAATATAGCTCAAGGAGCAACCTTAAATACAACCAATATATCGACAGTAAAAGTTATCTTACATTCAATTGCAGCTCATTTCTAATTTGAACAGAATTCATAAATGGGTCCGTTACAGCTACCGCAACAACCTCCCAAGCCTCATCGCCAGTTAAAATCAGAAGGCGACCACTGTCACTTCGTCGATCTACACCCCCTGTGTTTTCATACCTACAAACATTATAAATTCACATAGTAACATTTATTTTCCAATTTGAATTGAAATTGTCATATAAGTCTAGCCTAGCATGTAAAAAACATCATCAATCAACAGCCACTAACATTACTCACATATTAATCCATCTAGATGCTGTTTTATGGCAGACTTGTAAAATCCATGCAATCTCCCTCATGTTTTTACCAGATTGGCACATTCCAAAAATTGTGCCCTTGGTCGTCTCGTCAAGTTGCTGAGGTATCCTCGCTTCAAGTGCTGAAGCGTACGCACATTATATAGTTGAAGCATACGCATTTATAATAAACCCGACTTTCAAACATATATACCGCAGTGAAACTTTAAATAAGAATGTTATTAGGTGTGATAATTCTGCTTTGTAATACTTTTAAATAAGTGAAAATAAATTGAGAATAAAATTATAGAATCATTTTACCTTTGAATAAGAGGTTCTTAGGTTGTTGTAATAACTATGATACTAAACCGCAATTATGCAAATTTGTCTTTTGATGTAAAGTTACGTGTTATGGTGTTTAGTATCATATAATTTTATAATTTGTTATTGTTTTATATAAATATTTTTTATTATAAATTATCACATTTTGTGGGAGATTTCAACTCGAAGTAGCTCCGGAACTATTAATCGACAGTAACATAAGTAGATCCAATTTATAACAATACAAGTTTTCACCCTTCAATACAGTAGCAGAATTATGTTGATTAGGTTGCATCTATACAACACTATTTATACGAAGTTTTTATTAAAACATGGTAAAAATAAATGCCCGTTTTCTTAAATAAAGATTAACGTACAATTAATATAACTTTGTCAAATTAGTCATTTTTTTAAACTAATATATGACCCCTAAAATCATCGTGATGCTGAATATTTAAATATTTCGAAAGAACTAGAAGGAGGAAACACCTGGAATTTTACATAAACATATAAAATGTCTTTGTGAATCGATTTTTATCAAAACATGTGTAGGTTTGTGTTCATATTTTTTCGATTATTGATTTCATGATTAATATTTTATACAAACAATTATTTCCATAAAAGTAAAAATCACATAAATGTGTTTAGGTTCTTTAGTAGTAACATCATACAAATAATCAGCGTGAGCAGATAATTCTTACAGAAGATATGAATGGAAGTTTTGGAAACTAATTTAACATTAGGAGATCAAAATTTTACATACTCGTAATTTGGAAACGCTTCATCCAAATAACTTGAAACTTAATATACGAGGTTAATTTTTAGTGTTCAAAATATTGCGTCAAACTTGGGTGTTGCCATTGAAAATTTCAAAGTTTGTGCTCATTTAGATATGAAGATGGCCCCTTATGCAAATTTTACACATGTTGATTTGTAGAGGATGTTATTTCTAATCGATTGGTATTTCAATTTCTCTATGAACGATGCTCGATTAATAGAGGGTGGTGCTTTTTTTTTTTTTCCGCAGCTGTACATATATATGCCATCTCTGTCTGTGTGTCCTTTGTCATCACACTCTATTCACTGTTTCATGGTGTTGCATTTTCTGTGTTGGGTAATGTATTTCTCATTTCTTCACTAAATCTATTAAAATATCCTGAGAACAAACAATGTTGTATTTTTACTTTGTATCATCCATCAAGATATTCGGTGTAAATCTGCCTTAGATGCTAGATAGGTGTTAGATGTCATTGTTAATCTTGTTAATGGCATTTCATCTCGAGGGCATGCTCACAGGCCGTTTCAATAGTTTGTGGACTCGGTGCAATCAGAATGCTCTGATGTACTACACGAAAGTAAGGTGGCTGAGCGCAGGACGTGTCTTTAAGTGAGTGTTGGAAACTAAAAGAAGAAATTGTCTCATTCATGCGTGAAAATCAGCACAGTTTGAAATTTTTGATTCAGTAGCCTCGTTCACATGTACATTTTAAAGCCGGTATTATGGCCGCATTTTGCCCATGTCACCATTCCCATGTCCAAGCCGTCAAAATACCAGTTTGAAAGAGGGTTGAAAGGAGGTAGAATTTTGTTCCTTCCTATTTGAGGGAATGAAGGGGGTAGATTGCGGATTTACCCACAATTCCATGCGCGCAGTTGCGATTTCTTGAAAAACATGGCAGATACTGAGATACCTCGTGGACCTTGTGTACAAATTCTATCTGAAGATTGTGAAATTGTGATGACTTTATAGCATTTTATATAGATTATTTTGCATTCATTACACAGACTTATTTACGAATTAAACAGATTGATCCTTATTGTACCTCAGAATTTAATGTACGGAGAATCCTACTGAAAAAGATTGATGCGTGTATGTACATTTTGTTCATTTGAGCTAACTGTTATCTCATGAATTAGAAATATTTGTTCCTCGATATCAGGATAATTTTTTTAGAAATTTTTGTTTCTTAATTACAAAGCGTATACAATTGAGTGTCAGTTAAAAGTGATGTAAGCCAACTGATTTTCCTTTAAAGCAGCAACTTTAAAATATAATGTTCTGTTTCTTGGCCAAATTTTTTGGATTTATCTAAGTAGCTTTTAATAAATGATAAAAATATTTTCTTAGATTTATATAATATACATTCTCTTTATATAAAACTATCTTAATACTAATTTATTTTATATTGATAAAAAGGAGTATCATGTGTTTATATTTAAATAGATATATGTTGTTAATTATTGTAAATAAATGTTTTATGCATTATATTTCAAGTTTGATGATTTTAGTTTTGTATTCTAAGCTTTTTACATATCAAAGCGAAATGTCCCATAACTCGAGATGATGTGACTATAATACCAATATTATGATTAGTAAAGAATTGCGTTTTATGATTTTGTATATTAATAAGAAAGTAAAATGCTTAAGGCGTTTAAAATTACTTTACATACATTTTGCAATAAACTAAACTGTGTAAATTAGCTTATAAGATGCTAATATCCCTGCCTCCCCCCCCCCCCCCCCAAAAAAAAAGAAAAGCAAAAGGAAAACTCCATGATTGCTAGTATCAGAAATATAAATTATATATAAGTTAGTCACCAGAACAGGAGCTTTAGAAGATCGATAAAAACTAAGATCATAATTTAACGAAATATGGTAAAAAATATTTTACAATTTGTAAACAAAGTAGCTGTGTTTGAGTAACTTTTTTAAATTCAAGTCTGCCCAAGTGTGACTTGATTAAAATATGTAAATTGGAGCCTAATCTTGCCTACTTACAATTTAAATATCAGAACTCATCCACACTGGTCCCAACAAAAGTATCAGAAGAGTAGCCTGTCTGCAGGTGGCTTTCGGGTCAGGCTAGGCCTCGGCCGATGCAGACTTCTATTTTCTGGTTTTACAAAATTTTAAAAAAATTATGCTAGTTTTATTTAATAGTAATAGAATGATAGTTATTGAAAATTTAATTTTATTTTATCCTTTAATTCTGATCTACTAAGACTGGAAAAAAATTGATATTCTTTTCAAAATTATTTGAGAATAGTTAAAATATAGTTTTTGTATATGTTTTAAGTGCTTTAGACTGTTGAGATTGTAATGTTGATTTTTGTATTGTTATTATTATTCACAGCACCAGATCTTAGAAACTGTGAAGAATGATAGAGTTATTGTAACACAGCCAGAAGAGGATCGAAGACGACGCACAATCATAGTAGAGCGTCGAAATGGCTCCTTTGGTTTTACTCTGCAGGTAATATGTTTTCTGTTAGGATTATAATGTACCAATTGTCTTCCTTGAAAACTAGCTAGCCACTTTTTGAAAAAGCTTTTAACTTGCAATTGTTGTGGCTAGGGTTGCAAGGTGTCCTACTTTTGGTAGAACAATCTTATAATTGCAAGTATGGGTTCTACATAAACTGCATTTGTGCTTCAATATCCTGCATTTACATATTGAAATTATAAAAAATTAAAGTGTGTATGTATTGTGAGACAAAAATGAAAGTATGTATGTATTGTAGACAAAAATGAAATTACTTTTGTCAACAATAATTTAAAAAAAATTGTAGATGCACCTGCTTGACAAAACTACCTTCGAATTAAATTTAAAAGTATGATTCTTTTCTCTTTTGAAACTCAAAAATGTCAAAAACTCAAACTGTAAACTGAATGAAAAACTCTGTTGTGGGCAGCACGACTTTTTCTTATATAATGCAATGAATTTACTACTTTAAAGGTGGAAAAGTGATGAAAAAATTCATGGCACAGTGTTTGTAACATTAAATTGTGCATTTGGTGCTTTTCTGGATGACAGTATGTAAAACTATTTCGTACCTAATTTACTTATATTTTACGTGACTTTAAATTAACAATAATCAATATTGATATCATCCTCAATAAGCAATATAGTCCATATATTTAAATATTTTAATAATAAATTTATTAATTAGGCATCATTTTTACTAACTTGGCATCATTTTTACAATTTTGACGATATCTTCATCAATGTAAGGATGAATATCGCCAAGTTGACGATATTTATAAGAGCATTATTTATATAATAAAATGTATACCCATCATATGACGAAATTAAAATTTTGCAAAACATTGCATCTCATTTGGCATCATTTTTATCAATTTGGTGACATTTTTATCAATTTAATAAAAAATTTTTCAATTTGGCAACAGTTTCACCAATTTTGCAGCAATTAAAAATTCAACAAGTTGGCGATATTTTGCCAAAATTTATTGAAAGAATTCCGCAAAGCGTTACAGATGGAGAAATAGGTTATTCTTATGTTCTTTCCAAAATATTGAATTTTCATCAATTAGTTGTCATTTTCATTATTTAGCGTCATTCTTATCAATTTGGCGACAGTTTCATCCATTTGGCGACATTTAAAAAACTTGACAATATTTCACCAAATTCATCGCCAAAATTTTATCAAGCATTATGATCGGAGAAATAGGTTATTCTTAAAGTAGATTGCATCCTATTATGTGAAGTATCTTCTCTTATAGTAGATTCTTATATTCTTTAAAAGGTATTGAATTTTCATCAGTTAGCCTTCATTTTCATTGATTTAGCATCATATTGATTTGGTGACATTTTTATCAATATGGCGATATTTTCGTCAATTTGGCAGCATTTAAAAAACTTGCCAAGTTAGCAACATTCAACCAAATTCGTCGCCAAAGTTTCACCAAACATTATGGATGCAGAAATAGGTTATTCTTATAGTAGATAAATGACTAATGGCGTCAAATTAGAATGCTGTTACCTAAAGTGAAAGCCCCAGGCCGTCCGGCTCGTCCAGGCTGTTACCTAAAGTGTCTTATTTCATGAATGGAATAAGCTAGATCTACGAAAATGATGATAAATTTATCACATAACATTGCATATGAAAAGTGAACAAATTTCACAAATGCTAATACTTTTAGTTGAATGAATGAAATGAAGGTGGGTGGCTCCAGAAGAGCCCAGCACATCGACCAGAGGTTTATTGTACTACCCCAAAAGAGAAAGATCTCTAAGAAAAGAGACCAGTAGCCGATGCAAAAATAAGCAGGGACTTGACAGGTATGTCGTTTAGCTCCCACGGTTCAATCACATGATGACCAATGTGTTCGAATCTGTGAGCAGAGTAAGCCTCGCATTCACAGAGAATGTGAGCAGCAGTTTCTTCGCTGTAATTGCAGCCTCTGCAAAGCGAATCTTTAGTGATACCCATAATGTTAAGGTGTCTCTTGAGGGTGCAGTGCCCAGTAAGGAGCCCAACAGCCCTCCTGATGCCAGTTCTGCTGAGCTTGAAAAGTTCTTTTTGACGTGTACTAGGGCAATTGCAGTTTAGAATTTTCGCTTGCCTTTGTCCCTTAGTATTACGCCAGTTCTAACATTGAAGCTTCCTGAAGATGTCATAGATAGTTCTTCTAACAAGGTCATTGGGGATTCCCAAGGCCGGCTCAGGACCCACAAAAGGGGTACTTGATCCTTTCCTAGTAAGTTCATCTGCCAACTCATTGCCAGGAATGCCCGAATGACCAGGCACCCAGTAAAGAATGACATTGTTATTGCTAGCAATTTCACAGAGTACATTATAGCATTCCCAAACAAGGGAAGACGTCATAGTGAACTTCCCAAGAGCCATAAGAGCAGGCTGACTGTCAGAACAGATGAAAATCTGACTATTCTTATACTTCCTGTCATAGCTGATTCTACAAACACATAAGGATGGCAAAGACTTCGACCTGAAAGACAGTAGCAAAATTGCCAAGCGGATAAGACAGCTCAGTACCATCATCAGGGCAGCAAACACCAGTACCAGTGCTTGGGCTAATCGAGCCATCCGTGTACCATACAGAACAGTTCCGTTTATTGTAGGTGGGAGTCCATTTCCAGTCGTCCCGCAAGGGGACCTGAATTTCATAAGGCTTATCAAACGTGTATTTGACATGAATGTCATCAGGTGGCATACAGAAATAAGGATGACTAGCAACATTACTGTTAAGTTCACCCCAAGATAGATACCTTGAGTAATCTTTCCAGTATTTCAGATATTTAAGTCTGTTCATGCAGATAAGTGCCTCTGCTTCAATACGCATGTAGAGCGGATGCAAACCGAGTAAAAGTTCAAGAGTTGCAGTAGTAGTAGTTTTCATGCATCCAGAGATTGCAATGCACACCATCCTTTGAAGCTTAACTAGTTCTAGTTTAGCTGTTCCACATCCAATTCTGGACCACCAAACAATGGATCCATACGAAATGATAGGGCAGATTACCATGGAGTAAATCCAATGCATAGCCTTAGGATTTAAGCCCCAGGTTTTCCCAATGGCATTCCTACAAGACCAGAAGATTCTTCTGGCTTTAGTCGTGCAATAATCCAAGTGTCTCTTCCAGTTGAGTCCCTTGTCAAAGTAAATTCCCAAGAATTTAACCTCCTTGGAGCAAATAAGCTTCTGTCCAAAGAAGCCAATGTCCCCAAGATTAAGTATGCGTTTCCTAGTAAACGCAACCAAAGCAGTCTTATGCGGATTGACAGTAAGACTTGCATTTTTGCACCATGTCTCAACCCTCCTAAGAGCAGTAGACATCATGTCAGAGACAGTGTTGCCAAATTTGCCCTTGGCAATGATGACAACATCATCTGCATAACCAACGCAGGAAACGCCAGAAACATTGATGCTCTCCAAAAGAGAGTCCACAACTATACACCAAAGAATTGGTGAAAGCACACCTCCTTGTGGACAGCCTGCAAGTGCATGTACAGTCATACTATCACCAAGTAAAGATGCACATATATACCTATTAGATAACAGGTTCTTGATCCAATAAGAGATCGTGATATCAACATCTTTTTTATCAAGAGCATCAAGGATGGTGTCTATGGGTACCTTATCAAAGGCACCTTCAATGTCGAGAAAGGTGGCAAAAGCAACTTCCTTGGCATTGAAGTTTCTCTCCCAAATAAAGGCGAGACTGTAAAGGGCAGTGTCCGTAGATTTGCCCGGTTGATAGGCATGTTGAGAACTTGACAAGGGCTTAGAAGCCAGGATCACTTCTCTTAAGTACCTATCAATAAGCTTCTCAATGGTCTTTAAAAGAAAAGACGTGAGGCTAATGGGCTTAAAGGATTTGGCCTCGTAATAATTATCCTTTTCAATCTTTGGAAGGAAGATTACTTTAGTATGCCTTCATGCATTTGGTACATGACCTAAGGCAATACAGGCTCTGTAGATACTGCAGAGAATAGGAGCTAGCACCTCAATTCCCTCCTGGAGAAGAATTGGAATGATGCCATCAATCCCCGGAGTTTTATAGGGTTTATGGGAATCAATTGCCCATTTAACCCTATCAAGAGTAACCACACTTCTGGCAATGCTCCAACTTCTGTCATCACAGGTAGGTGTGGAGCAGGCATCAAGTATGTCACTATGACCATACGGATAAGAAACCGGAAAGTGGACCCTGAACAGCTCAGTCAGGGTCTCTTCACCAGTAACAGCAAAGTTACCATTTGACTTCTTGACAGTGTTCAAATTACAATTTCTGTCCCTTGCCATCAGCTTAACAAGTTTTGCCGTGGCAGGGGCATCTTTAATATCTTCGCAGTATGTTCTCCAAGAATTTCTCTTGGGGGTCCCTGATTGCCTTATCATAAGAGGTAAGAGCAGATTTATAAACCTGCCATTCACCATTCTTTTTAGCTCTGTTAAAGAGTTTCCTGCATTTCCCACGCAACCGGCTGAGCTCATTTGACCACCAAGGAACAATCCTTGGGGAGTCAGCATGTGTGGTTCTGCAGTTACTATGGAAAGTTTGGATAATGGTCTGTTGCACGGAGTCAACAGCCAAATCCAGGTTTTCAATAGAGGAATACTCACCATTGTGGCTAGCCAACCTGGCCCTGAGATCTTCTTTGTAGGAACCCCAATTAGTTCGTCTAGGGTTCCTACTCTTATCAGTTGCAGGTTTTACAGGACCTTTAACAGAAAAAGAGATTAATTGATGGTCAGAAAGAGATATATCATTTAAGACCTTCCAATTAATCACCTGGTCATAAGCATTACTATTGCTTAAGCTGATGTCTAACACTTCGCGACGCTTTGCAGTCACGAAGGTAGGAGAATTACCCTTATTAAGTATATAGAGATTGAAGAGAAGGATCTGTTCTAAAAGATCATCACCCCTAGGGTTGCAATCACTACTGCCCCAAACATTGTTATGGGCATTCGCATCACAACCAATAATCATTTTTTTGCCATTACAATACTCAATAAGATTGATAATGACATTAGAAAGGGTTTCCTTATCTTCATAAGGAAGATAGGCCGAAGCAAAGATGTATTCTATCTTATGCTCATTAGTTTTAAGATTCACACTGATGGCAACATTGTCACCATCGAGGAATTTAACAAGATGAACAGCATTGAGCTTGTTGCTGACAGCAATACAGGCTCTAGGTCTGATACAGGATGTATCATAAAAGACATTGAATCCCTTGATCCCCAGACCCAAAATTTTTCCATTGCAGGTCCAGGGTTCCTGGATGAGAGCAATATCAACTCTACCATTTAACAGCCATTTGCTAAGAATAGCAGAGGCAGAACAACTGTGATGTAAATTTATTTGCACGACGTTAAAACAGCCCATAAACAGGGACAAAAAGAGGGTAGAGGAAACCTAGGAGAGAGAGGCCCTCCTAGTAGCATGACAATGATCAGCCATCAAGCACATTTTTATTGTCAAAATCCTGTATGCGTTTTTCCAGCTCATCATCAGAAATCAGAGGGTTAGTATGTAGTGTACCATCAGAACCAGAAGCAATTTCTAGATCATTAAGTTTAGGTATCATAGTCTCAAGACTACTGATACTTACCTGAGAGGAGGTTGCCTGATTATCTGGCTGTTCCTCCATCTCCAACTTCCCTTTGGGCTTCTCGTTTGGGTCTCAAAGAATCTTAAAGACTCCGCGGTCCAAACCGGTGAAAGCACCAAGGTCAGCTTTGCAAATCGCATCCGCAGCCTCCGAATCCACCTCGATGATCCATCTTACGGAGAGGGGTTCCACAAAAGTTTGCAGAACACGCCACTCCTCAGACTTCAACTCCGGGTTGAAACGGTTCAGCCGTTTCAGCAAAACGCTCGGCTCCTTGGTGTAAACATCTCTGGTCTTAAAGGCCACCTTGACTGGTTTGGGAAGATCATTGGCACTCAAGACTTTAAGTGCCTCCCCTAGAACCTGACTGTTATTATGGAAGGTTTTCTTAACCCATTCCACAGTATTTGCATCATTGCACTGAAGAACCAAGGCTCCAGCGTTTAAACTGCAGCCATGAATCTTCGGAAGTTGCTCACCAGTAGGGGTCTCATCTATCTTATCGAGAGTCACCACCTGGATGATGTCAACCTCTTCCTTGCTCAGCTTACTTGAAGGGAAGAAATTCTTGACAATTGCCATCTTGATAACCTGGGCTGCCTGAGCATATGTTCCAGGTTGGATGTCTGTCCTTGATCTTTTCTTAACGACCAGATCTCTTGGAGAAGGTGTGGCTCCTTCCGACCTAAGTCGTTTGGTGCCTCCAACCTTCTCTTTGACAGCGCCAGCTTTTGCAAGCCTCTGATCTAGATGCCTAGGCATGCGCCTCTGTGCTTTAGTGAGTATATCCTGCGTCACAGCCATGGTTTCAGTGTGTTGGTCACCAAGGCTCGCGACTCCACTTCCTTCCACAGCCGGACTGTAGGTTTCCTCCTTTTTGCCAAGATCCAACCCCAGAGGGGTTGTTTCAGTGGCTGATTGGGAATCACCTGAAGATGAACCCAATCCTTTAACACTTTCATCATGACAGCTCGGTGAACTAGGAAATGGTACATCTAATTGCTCCATGCTGTAACCACTAATGAGAAAAAACCACGGATTACTTCCAGTTCGATCGGAGCCCTCGCTAGGCTCCGTTTCCCCACACTTTTCTGACGTGAAAAGTGTAACCGCCAGAGCCATTCGCAAAGCTAGATGATAAGGAGCGGGCCATAACGTGCACCAGGTGCACAGGGCTCAAAGATCAACAAAGATCCAAGGGGGATTTCTTGATATGAAACGCTCCCCACCATCCAACCAACGCAACCAAGGGACTCGACCTCTGGAACCGTTTACTACAAACGTTTCTTGAAAGCAAAACTACAGATGCACGCCGCTTTGCTCTTTTCGCAACACAACCACCTGGCCCCGTTCCTGAGCCCAAACGGTATACCTTACGGCAGAGGCCGAAGAGTGGTACTAAGGCCCATAAGGCAGAAGTGAAGTTAACTATGGGCTTAGCATTGATGCAATCTGCAGCTAGAAGAAAAAGTTTGTTCGGGTACCTCGGGATAGCAACACCCGTATCCACAAAAGAAATGGATCCCTGAGGATTTTACAGAGTGGGACTAAGTGCCTCACTTCCAACCCCCAACCTAGAGGACCAGGATGCCTCATTTTGTCAGGAACCTCACCTTCGAGCTGTCCGGCAAGGGAGACCCTACCAGTAACCGAAGCTACTGCCGGCATAGCTCTTAGGATCATCGGAACACGCAAGCTCCACCACCGCATCAAGGCACAGGCATCATTTAGTGGAGAATACTTTTAGTTAATACTTTTTATGAATTTTATGATTTTTGATATATTTATTTGAAAAATATGCAATATTTCGAGAACGTTCATGCTATTGTTCTAAAGTTTGTGTCAATCATTTTCTAATAAAAAATTACACAAGAAATGATTATTTATGTAACTATATTGAAAGTTTGAATTTTTTAATGATTTTTTCAAAATTTCATTTCAAAATTTAGGTGGGTTTTGAACATTCGATTGCATGTAAAAACAATAGGCTTCCAATATTCACTGATTGTGATTTTTGCACCAAATTTTGTTCGAATCGCTTCATTCGTTTGTGGGTTATCATCTCCACAGACTCACTGACACACACACACACACACACAGAGACATCACCTCAAAAACGTCGGATTCGTGTTCAGAGAAGCTTGAAATGTGCTCTCCCATCGAAAACTCGAATTCGAATTTTTTACCTTATCACAATACTTTCCTTATACATTAAATGTATATAAGGAAAGTAAAAAAAAAAACTTTTCAAGCAGTCTAAGAACATACTTGCCAACTTTTATGCATTATGCTTAAAATTTACGCATTTTAATTGCTCTTTACACTTTTACGCATATATTGCTATGGTTTACGCATTTCTGTATTTATTTGAATTTTTTAATATTACTGGGAAATCAATCTCCAGTGAAATTCTTCGGCTTTTTTTGTTTGAAATTTATCAATTAACCAGACATGGTATAATTCCTTGGAACACAGATTTTCCGCTTTTTTAGCACTGATTTCTACCAGTCGGATCGTAGCAAATCCATAATGAAATACAGGGTAATGGCAATCAAATTAATGGAGATTTACGGGCGTGTATACTGTAAATTAAGATCTCGATAGCTTATTTTATGAAAGTAACTTCTTCAAAGGTTGCCTAATTCAGTATAAATCGCTAAAATGTTATTTTGTTCATTAATTTCACTTAAACACTACGTCCAAATAGTTACTCAAGTCCTCTGGATGAGTCGGATGGCCTGGGTTTTCCACATAAACACTGCGATTGCGCAATTCAGTTTGTTCTCATGAATCGCCGAGAGTACAATAGTATCTTTTTCCATCCATCTCAATCTTCTAAATATTGCATTTTTGATTGACTAAACTAGCTTATTTTCATATTCTAATTAATTATTATGGTTAATTTCTTAATTATTTTCGCATAAACAGTGTGATTGCGCAATTCAGTTACTTCGCGTGAATTGCCGAGAGTACGTTAGTATCTTTTTCCATCCATCTCCATCATTTAAATGTTGCATATTAGATCGACTAAACTAGCTTATTTTCATATTATGGCTAATTATTAAGGTTAATTTTTTAATTATATTTGCATAATACAAGTTTTTCTATTTTGAAAAATGAGTATGAACTCTGAAGGGATATTTTCCAAAACGTGGTATTAAAGCAATGATTTAGGCAAATAAAAAGGAAACCATTTTAGCAGGAATATAATTCAGTGCTATATATATATATTTTTTAAAGATCAATATTTGTTACTCTCTAGTGAAAACCTGTGTTTTTCCAAACATAAATATTTGTTTTCATTATAAAGTAATTTTCACCAGATAAAACCTTTATATATTTTTTGTGTTATAATTTATTGTCCTGAAATTTTATGAAATTGGTCTCCTGAATTTTCATATTCTACCAGTACTATGCCTGATATTTAATGCAGTATTTTTTTAATGCAGGTACTTGTACATTGTTAAATTCATTAGAAATGTCATTTGCGCGTGTAGTTAAAAAAAATCATTATAAATGTCATTCACGCAAAATTTTACACATTCCAGTTTTCCCAGGTTGGCAAGTATGTAAGAAGGAAATAAGAGAAGACAGATGAAAATACTTGATATCAGGCACACAAGAAATAAATATAAATCAATGGATCCTAAGAAGCATGAAGAAATCAAAAGGAAAGATAGAAAAAAATAGCATCAAGGAAGAAAGTTATTGAAATGAATTAGCATAAAAATAAACAAACAAGGAAAGGCTGGCATGAATTTGCTAAAAGTCACAGAAGAAAATAGAAACAGAACATGCATTATTAATTATTGGATCACCTCCTTGAAAGCCCAGAACGATCCTGAAATCTCTGAACATCATGGCCCTGAAAATCCTGAAAACAGACCATCATAAAATGACACACCAAAGAAAAGTCCAGTAAATGCTCAGTGGCCAGAAGACTCCTGTTATATAATTTGTCAAAACCTTGAGTTTAAAGCAGTGTTAAAAAACAACAGATTAGTGAAAACTTGAAGAAAAAAATCAGTTCTCAATAGAAAGCTTTGCAAATATGATAACAAAGAAAATCCTAAGATTTAAAAAAATATTTCCTTTATGACTAAAAGCTTTTTGAAATCTGAAGTTGTCTTCTTGAAAAGAAGAAAGCTCCAGATAGAAACATCTAAAAATGTCATAATCATTTTCAAGTTGACAATAGTTGCCTCTGTCCTGGGAAAAAGGCACAATAATAGAGAGATAGCAAAAAAGGCTGTGACTCAATGAAAATCTTTCACCAAAGGTTTACAAACATATTTCTAGACCACAGTTTTGTCTAGAATAACCATTTTAAGTTATTTCTCCAGATTGTCAAAAGTGAAACAAACACCTGTAATTCATATGATAATTTTGTGAAAAAAGAAAAAAAAAGTTTCTGGAAATGAGTAAAGAAAAATCTCCTAATTTTAAAGTACAACATGTGAAAAAAAAAAAAAAATTCAAGTTTGTGTCTACAGAAGAAGTGTATGCAATAGTGCTTGGTTGCAATAATGATAGCATAATTCAGATTAATTAATTTGAGGATAAAGAAGTAATGTATTGACAATAGGTGAAAAAAAAGGAAATTATTAAAACTAAAGATGGAACTAAAACCTGACAAAGAGAAAATTTCGTTTAATAATTGTGAACTTGCTTTCAAGTTTACCTTGCTACTTGGAAAGTAGAGGCAACATGTGGCCAATATTAAACATCTGTATCTTGTCACAGCAGTTTTTATAGATATAGATTTTTCCTAAAATTACAACTGTAAGTACAGTGAAAATATTTAGACTTCATTTTGGAGGCTCCTATAAGTAGGTTACAATGCATACATCTATTACAAAGCTATCACTCAAGAATTTGTTCAACATACATCTATATGTACTATGTCTGATAGTAAAAGACATGATCCTGTGTCTATGTGGGCCCACTTTCAACATGTGTTTGCAGAAATCAAGAAAATCTGTAGTCTAAAAGCAAGTCTATTTTATGAGTGATTCTTACCAAGTATGCAGTATAGAAATGAAAAAAATATTTTACTTGGGTGTAACTTTTATAGCAAAGGAGTTTGAGGTAGACAGTCTTCATTGACATTTTTTGAAAATGTCATGGAAAAGGTACACCAGATGGAATAGGTGGATATATTCAAAGATTAGCTGGTAATATTGTCAGTCAAGGAAAAGACATAGAGGCTCTTGTGGTTGTACTAAATGAACACAGTATCAACATTGACATTTATGAAATAAAGTCAAAAGATATAGAGAATTTAGATGAAAAGCTGCCTAACAACCAACAGACGTTCCAAAAACTTTGAAAGTATACAAAATTATCTGGAGCAAGGAAAAGAGGATCACAATTCATGCAAGAGGACTATTGTTCTGCATGCAATGCACAGCTGGGTAAAATTATAGTCACTATGGGATTGGGAAGATCAAGACTGATGATCCAACATACATTGCAAGTTTGAATCCATTGAAGATACATAAGGTCTACTCTGATGAGGATGTTGAACAGGAGCAGATTATCATACCTAACAGTTATATACACTCATCAAAAGTGAAATTGTAACACCATGAGGGAATACATGTAGCCATATGCAAATTACAGTTCTGATAAAAGAGAGAGTCATATGCAGATGATTAAAATAGCAAACAAAGTTTATGCAAATAAAGCATGTGTATTCAGTAAAGAATGCGACTCCCATGGGCAGCTATACAGGCTGCTAAACGGTGAGGTACACTATTGATGAGGCTAATAATAGTTGTCTGAGGTTATCTTTACTAATCGAAGTTCACTGCGGCACGTAGTTCGCCTATGTCTGGTAATTCCAGGTGCATCTGGCATGTGATGAGGGTCCACATATGTTCAACAGGAGAGTAATCTGGCGAGGCTGCCGGCTAGCAAAGAATGTGAATTCCATTCAGGCTGTTGAAAGTTCGCTGTGCGGTATGCGGTGTGGCATTGTCTTGCAGGAACACCATGCTGGAGATAGCCTGCACCAGTGGCCGAACCACAGGCATCACAACTTGTGTGACATACCGATCCACTGTCAGATTACTTGCAATGTGCACCACAGCTGTCTGCTGATCGAACATAATACCGAACATCATTTGTTCACAGGCAGAAGTGAGATTCATCTATAAACAATACCCCATGCTATTCATTGGTCCAGTTGCGATGATGATGACACCACGTTGGGCGTGCATCCCTGTGTCAAGCACTTAATGGCACCCCAGTAACTGGCAGCTATGTGCGCATCTGCACCACATGCAACCTGTTGCGAATGATTTGGGTGTACGCAGGTGCAATCGTTGGTGGTGACAGGTTTTTTCAGATGTTACTTGTCACTGCAGATAGGTCTCAATGAGCCATTCGGCAATTCTGCCAGTCTGTGTGCTGTGTTGTACGCCTGTTGAATCCACTCCCTCTTTGGCGTGTTCTCTGATGTTCCTGTGTCTATTGTGTCACACATTGTTGGATGGTACTCATTTTGTGCCCAACACACGTGGCAATTGCACCCATCGACAAACCCACATTATGCAGCTCCAAGATATGATCTCGTTCCCCAGCCATTAACTACTGGTATATAGCTCACTGACATCCTCCAGGTATTGCTTTTAAAGTTCAGCTGCTGCAAATCGTCACTGACAGCATTTACGGTACTAGTCGTCTGCTGGTCTTTATCACCTGAAACTGGATGTCATGTGACCTGATATGTACGAAAACTTAAACTCTTATGACTCTCTTCTACCGGTACTGTGATTTGCATATAACTATATTCATGCCTTCAGTGTTGCAATTTCACTTTTGACGAGTGTAGTTGTTCAGTTTAAATCTAAAATAGAGCTTGTGGAACATTATGTTGGTATAGTGGGAAGAAAGTCTGAGGGGGAGTTAGATGTGAATTTTATGAAAAAAAAAAACCAAGTTTGCAAATTTATCTTTAAAGATAAAGTGACTGTGGGAACTTTTGATAAAAGTTCTGTAGTTAAAGTTTTTCTGTAGCCAGAAATAAACACAATCAATATATATTTACAGAAAACCTAAAAAGTTCAAACATATGTGCTGAAATTATTATTTTGCTGTTCACCCCATATAATTTGTATATGATTTTTAATTATTTTGCAATTTTCCATTTTCACCCTGTTTTGTATGAAGAATTTTATGTATAATTTTTTAACTTTCAATTGTATTGATATCCTGATGCTATTGTATAATAGATGTGTATGATTATGCAAAAAAAAATTGTAGACATATATTAAATATATACATTTTATTATATTCAATCTATAATCTGTTTTATTACTTCTGTAATGTTTGTAGGGTACACTGTAAAAAATAAAGTACTTTAAAATGAAAACTTCAACGTACTCATTTTCATTTGAGTACAATGGCACCATAAACGAGTAGGTAACATACTGAAATATAAGTAACCACACTTGCTTGAAAATGAATACTCCAATAAATAAACGTAATATTTCATTTTGATTTCATTAAAAATCGTGTAATAAATGTGCAATTATGATTCTGAAATTTTTTATGCAAATATTTCGAAGAATAAAAGTTATAGTCTCAAAATTAAAGAACTATATCATAAGAATTACGATGGCAGATGTATATATTTCATGTGCGGTGCTATGTGGTCATGTGTTTTTTCTCTAATATAGCGGTAGAATACGGACATGCAATAAGCATTGCTTGTCTTATGCATATGCGCTGTTTGTCACCCGTCATTTATTTACAGTTTAAAAATGTAATTGAAAAATAAAAATATAATTGAATCTCTCATATACTCAAAAATGAGTACATAGTATTTACAATTATGCTCAAAATTGATTCTCCCATGCTCATAAATAAGTACATAGTATTTACAGACGTGCCAACTCTCCGGATTTTGGCCATAGACTCTGGATTTTTCATTAATTCTCCAGCTTTCAGATTATTAACTAAATTCTCTGACTTTTTTTGTTTGAAATTTATCAATTACCCAGACATGGTATAATTCCTCGGAAACACCGATTTTCCGCTATTTTAGCACTGATTTCTACCATTTCCTGGATCGTAGCAAATACATAATAAAATGCACGGTAATGTCAATCAAATTAACAGATTTACAGCAACGTATAATGTAAATTAAAATCACGATCGCTTATTTTATGAAAGTTGTTGGTTATAATAAAAATTAAAAAAATTTAATTGAAAATTTGGTAGTTGTTTTGTTTTGTTAAGCAGAGCTAGCTATACCACTTCTTGATATCGTAAGTTCATCTAAAATCGATGAGCAAAATACATCAGGATAGAATATTCTAGCAGCTTGAAAAATAGCAGAGTTAATTGCAGCAAAAACCCCAGTTAAATAACAGTGCGATTATGCAATTCAGTTTGTTCTCAATGAATTGCCGGGAGTACAGTTGTATATTTTTCCATCCATCTCAATCTTCTAAATATTGCATGTTTGATTGACTAAACTAGCTTATTTTCATATTCTGATTAATTATTATGGATAATTTTTTAATTATTTTCGCATAAACAGTGCGATTGCGCAATTCAATTATTTCGCGTGAATTGCCGAGAGTACGTTAGCATCTTTTTCCATCCATCTCCATCATTTAAATGTTGCATATTAGATTGACTAGACTAGCTTATTTTCATATTATGGCTAATTGTTAAGGTTAATTTTTTAATTATATTTGCATAATACAAATCTTTTTATTTTGAAAAATGGGTATGAACTCTGTGAAGAGATATTTTCCAAAACATGGTATTTAAGCAATGATTTAGGCAAATAAAAGTAATGCAGAGTGTGAACATATTTTTAGCCACCTACGAAAAATTAAAACTAAGTTTCGCACCTCAATTTCTCCTAGATAACTTGATCGTTATGAAATGTAATTTAAATGGTAAATGCTATGAACAGCAACTAGATAGAAAATTTTTATTAAAAACCAAATCTGCAACTTTTATGAAAAATAAAATGTAGCTGTCATAAAACTAGTCATCCTTATTTATTGTGTATATGTATATTTATAAATATGCATATAATTCAAATTTGGGGGGGGGGGGTGATGGTGATGAGAAAAATCCCTGTTTTTCCCTAAATGTATATTATTTTTATATTGCAATGTTTATTATGACATTGAAACACACTTTAATAAATCTACTGAATTTTCTTCAGTGTGGGTTAACTTGTCTCTCAATTGTCACTGCATGAGAATATTCTGGGAATGAAAATGGACTTGTGAGCTAGTAATTGCATAATGTTTTTTGTTAATAAAGCTTTTTGAGATTTGGAGTTAAGAAGTTGTTGGATACTTTAATCAAAATAAACTTTTCGAGTCAAATCTGACTCAATTGTCAAGACTCCCAAATCAAACAATTGCCCTTATCCCATTGTTGAGCATGACTTATGACTTATAGGTCGGTGACTCAAAGAGAGCCTAGCACAGCGGCTAGAGATCTATTGTACTGTCCCAAAAGATGCAGCAGAAAAAGGATTAGTAGGCACTTGGCATTAATATCCTGCAACTCTCAGGGCTCGATCACATGTCGACCCAAATGCTTGAACCTATGGGCAGAAAACACTTCATACTCACACACAGAGTTATTATCTTAAAAATTATGGCGAAAGCTGTCATTTCCTGTGCCATGAATTAAAATTAAAATTTCGTCACCTGCAAATTGCCTCCCCCTCCCCTAACTTAGCTAGTGTGCATTATCAGTACCTTCTTTCTAGGAGAGCCGTCAGGTCTGCATTGTAGCCACAGGTGCTCTCCCCTCATCCTCCACCCGGTGAATCCGATGACCTAACGAAAATGCGATAGCGCGCTCACGATCGAAGTGACATGTTCTGTTCTCCTGTACACGGTCTACATGTACAGAAATTTCAGGTTTTCACCCGACCGACAATACCAATACTTAAACACGAGTCAAGCCCGAAGAAATTTATAAATGTAGAATGAACTCGGTCTGAAAATAACTGCATCTCGACAGACAGGCCAAAATGATTTGTATTCAAATATATGTTAAAAACAAATTTGTGATAATTTTGTACTGAGAATTGAGTTTGCTTTCTTAAACATTTATCTTTACATAGCTGAAATAAACTGAATAAGTTCTTGTATTCAATTTAAATCCATTGAAAAAAATTTCAAAATAAATATATTTGGCCCGGTCGTAACGGACGTTTAAAAAAAAAAAATACTCAATCCGGCCCGAAACAATAGAAAACTTAAGCCCAGCCCGGGCCTAAGCCCAAACCTGTGCAGAGCACTATCCCCTTTTAACTCTTTAAAACCCAAGCTATAAAATTTCCATTTGCTGTAATAGACTTGAGTACATAACAAATTTGAATTTTTGGTATGGATTCTTCTAGTTTAGCCAGAAGTATTTCCTTTTCTTCCCCACTTTGGTTTCAACTTTAAAACTAATACATTTACAATTCATTCATGCAAATTGTTACAGTTGTCTGACAACTGAAGTTAAGGTATGAAACATCTATTCAGTCCAAGAAGATTTTAATGTTGATTTAGTCACATTCCCTAGAAATTAAAGAGTGTGAATGAGGTTTAAACTGCTTAGAGACAAGAGGATTTATATGATTATTTATTTATCACTCACATAAGTTACCAAATATTGGGAAAAGGAGAGATTCCTTTCATCTCTTACGCTTTTACCCCCACCCGTAGATCGGAATTCCGCCGGGTTCAGTCCTTTATCAGTGTTAGAAAAACTTCAGTTGTAAACAAGCACGTACGTGAATCGGTCGATGTACGGACTAAATTCCAAAAGATACTTCGTTATGATTGGCTAATCGTTTTCGGAGCGCTTGTTAAGAAGTTTTACCCCCATGGTCTGTGGTCCTGCAAATTGAGACATCAACTTCCGGTTTATGCTTATTTCTACTTCAACTGATTAGAGATTAGCATACTCCGGAAGGAAAACATTAACTATAACTTCAATGATACTGGGCTATTTAAGCTAGTGCATGTATCAGTTGATGTTGATTATCACATCGTCTTCGTGGTATAACATCATGATTACGTTTGATCAGTATTTTCATGTACGTCAGCTATGACAATATTAATGGCCGATATTTGTTAGGCCTGAACTGCTGTTAAGTCTACTGTAATTTTTCAAGATTTGTATTCAACAATTTGCAAATATCTTTTCCAAGTTATGGAAAGTCTTATGTTATTTTAATGTTTTGAGTTCGTGAAAAAATAAATTTCATTTTTTTTTCGTTGACTATTTTCTGCTTACATCCGCTACGACACTCTGCTAACATCTGGTTCTTTTTCAAATGGATAAATTCCAACAAATTTCAAGTTACCAGCAGTGGGTTATGGGCCCCAGCAGCCCATAAGCAGTGAAGTAGCCCATAGCCCCCAGCAGCCCATAGCAGTGAAGTAGTTTCAAAGCATCAAGTGAAAGACGAACAAGCCCCGAGACGGGGGCCGCAGCAGCAGTGTACTAAAATGACGACACTGGACATGGAGAAGCTCAGGAAAGATAATTTCTCCACATAAAGTACGGATATAAAGTTCATGTTAATGAACGAAGGATTCATCACGGGTACGAAGGAAAAACCTGATGAGGAAACGACCAGGAAAGAAAAAGTGGAATATCAAAGGCGTAAAGAGAGATCGCTTTCAACACTCTACTACAGTCTAGAGGCGGAGTACCGCGATTTGATTTCATCGGTGGAGGAACTTGTGTCAGCATGGAACATCTTGAAAGACCAATTCGAACCAAAATCCAGGGCTGGACTCATTAGGCTCTTTGACAACTTCTTCAGTGAGAAACCAGTGCCGGAAGAACCGATTGGACTATTCATCACAAGGATTAAAAGATGGGTATCCAAGCTGAAAGACGTAGGCCACCCAATGGCCGAGGTCCTAGTAGCTTTCCAAACAATTAGACATCTCGATGAGGACTACCGTGGTATAGTGCAGACCCTTTATAGATTGCCGGACGATGCTTTTACACTAAAGCACATCGAGACTGAACTGCTCGCCGAGGAGGACCAGATAGCTCAGCAAAAGCATGACGAGCAGCTGAACGGAAGTAAGACTTTAGCTTTTAATGTATGTAACTCTAGAACTACAAAATTGTTTAAATCTAAAAGTACTTCTTCCAAAAATGTAAATTCTAGTAAACAAGTAGGCCTTTGCCATAAATGCAAGGCATATGGCCATTTAAAAGCTAATTGCAAATCCTATCTTGCTAAATTAAGTGAAATACAGTCTAGTAGTTTAAATTGTAATACTGAATCGACCGACAAATTCGGTTGGGTTGTTGATATGGTAGCAACTAAGCATTTTTGCAATAATTTGGAATTGTTCAACAAATTCAAAGAGCTTAAAGGAACTACAATGTCCTTAGCTGCCGGTGATCAAGAAAGCCCAATCGAAGGTGTCTGATCGATCACTACGTATGTTAAAATAAATAATGTGAAAAATTTCATTCATTTGACAAATGTAATATATTCACCTAGATTGAGGAGAAACTTAATTGCTGCTTTTATTCTAGAAGAGCAACAATGTAATTTCACCTGGAAAAATGGTTTCCTTACTTTTTACAAGCCTAACGGCAGTAAATGGTTTTATGCCAAAAGACATAACGGCTTGTATTTTCTTCGACCTCAATACGAGACAAAATCTAAAAATTTTAATGTTGAGAAGTCTAAAGGAAATGTAAATGTTAAACCTAAGCCTAGAAATGAAAATTCTAAAATGTCTAGTGATTTTAAAAGTAAAAATGAAAATGAGTCATCTGTTTGTAAAACTGAAAATAATGATCATGCTTTTAAAAATCAAAGTAACAAAAATAAGTTTAAAACTTGTGAAGTTGAAGATTGTGATAATGATCAAAGGAATAATGTAAACAGAAAAGCCAGTAAAGTTTTTAAACGTAAAATTGTAAACTCTAATACTAGTATTTTTAAACCTAGGAAGCCTTGTAAGTTTGACGTTTTTAAATGTTCAAGCAATGTAACATCACCCATTGAAGTCAGGGGAAATACAAGGTCATGGCATAAAAGGTTTTGTCACATCAATTTTGAATATTTACATCACACATGTGAAGTGTCAACTGTTAAAGGATTGCCTAAAATCAGTGTTCGGAATATCAACTGTAAATGTTGTAAATTGGAAAAAACAAAAAGAATTTCGTTCAAACCCATGGGCAGAATAAGATCGGAAAAACCATTGGAACTAATCTATATCGATGTATGCTGGCCAATGCCAAAACCATCGCGTGGAGGTGCTAAATATTTTCTTAGCATAACCGATGATTTTTCACGCAAAGTAACTGTGTATCCTATGAAACGAAAATCTGAAGTTTTTGATAAATTCAAACAATTTCAACATCGAGCAGAGAGATTTCTAAATACCAATATTTTAAGTGTCAGGACTGACAACGGTATGGAGTTTTGTAACACTGAGTTTGAAAAGTTTTTAGAAACACAGGGAATCAAAGCGGAAAGAATAAACACCTACACACCCGAACAAAACAGGGTTTCCGAGAGGTTTAACTTAACTGCTTTGGATTGTGTTAGGGCAATGTTAAACGATAGCAATCTGAAGGACGACTTTTGGGCAGAAGCTTTACTCTGTTTTGCATACGTTAAAAATCGGATATGCCAGTTTAAGAATTTGACACCGATCGAGTTGTATAGCGGCAAAAAGCCATCAGTTCACCTCAGAGTGTTTGGGATGCAAAGTTTTCGTAGGCAAGCCTAAACAACTTAGGGGGAAACTTGATATGAGGGCACAAGAGGGCATTATGGTGGGATACGCACTAAAAACTTGTGGGTATAGAATATGGCTCTTGAATGAAGGGAAAATAGTGGAAACTAAAAATGTTAGATTTAATGAAGAGTGCAACGCAGAGGAAGGCGGTCTGGGACCCAATGTAAATCAGAACCCTAAAGAAATTTTATTTTTTCATCTCATGAACCCACCTATCCAGACTCGTCTGACGAGGAGTACATGGAGAGGGAAAAAGACGATTTATCAGAGGAAGATCAAGACATTATTGAAAGTAATGAGGAAACGGGGTCCTCTGGTGATGATCGTCAAGTTCCCGATCCAGATACTACTTGGATCAGAAAAGTCATTCCGAGAATGACTAGAACAAGAAGAGATGTTTATTACTATTATAAAGGAAAGGGACCTAGGTTAAGATCACTAAAAGATATAGAAAATTTTTGTGAGAAAAATAAAATAAAATTTGATAAAAAGTTTTTCAATTTTAAGGGGGATCCAGGGAGATCATGGAATTGGCCAGAAGCCAACATTGTAGAGGTCTAAATTCCTAGGAACTACAAGGAAGCGGCTAACTCGCCCCAATCCAAAGAATGGAATACAGCCATGGCAGACGAATTAGGTGTCATGAAGGAAAGAGGTGTCTGGGACTTAGTGCCTGCACCTGTTTCCGACAAAGTAATTGGTTGCCGTTGGGTGTATACAGTCAAGAGACGAAAGGGGTGAAGTTTGCAGGTATAAAGCTAGACTTGTAGCTCAGGGATTTAACCAGGAAAAGGGGCAAACTTACGAAGTGTTTAGCCCGGTAATTAACTTTACAATCGTTATTATGTTTTTTACTATTTTTGTGTGTTTATTAGGGTGGTTCCATACTCAGCTTGACATCAAATGTGCATATTTATATGCCAATCTCAGTGAAAAAATATTCATGAAACAGCCCCCAGGATTTTTTGACAAAAACAAAAGTGGATATGTATGTCAGATAAATAAAGCGATTTATGGCTTGCACCAAAGCGGTAGAGAATGGTATTTTGAATTAGACCAGGTTCTCAGAAAATTCAATTTCATAAAGTTTAAGTGGTGCAATTGTGCATATAATTTTAATAATAAGGCTTTATTGATTGTTTACGTTGATGACATAATATTATTTGCCAAAAATCAAATGGATCTAAATTCTGTAACTTAATTACTAAAAACTAAATTTGACGTTAAAATGTTAGGAAAAACAAAAATGTTATTGGGTATTGAATTTGAGAAAAAACATGATAAACATTTCATCCATCAAAATCAATACATCGCAAAAATTTGTGACAAATTCTCAAAGTTTAAATATTCTATTTCTAATTTACCCCTAGCTAAAGGTATAGTTTTAAGCAAAACAGATTGTCCAGCAAATCATGCAGAAATCGAACAAATGAGCAATATACCTTACAGAAACTTATTAGGTTGTTTATCATTTCTTGCCAGCAGAACTAGACCTGATATTCGCTATGCCGTAAACATCTTATCCCAATTTTAGGAAAACCCTGGCATTAAACACTGGGATGTTTTACTTAAACTTCTAGGGTATGTAGGTAAAACAAGGGATTTTAAACTAAACTTATCAAACATTCAATCTGTATGAATTTAAATTGTTTTACTGATTCTGACTTTGCAGCTAATCGGGATGATAGAGTATCAATGGGAGGCATGATATTTTTTGTAGATAGGGTACCTATTCCATGGAGGACATTTAAACACAAATGTGTAAGTTTATCTACAATGGAGGCTGAATATATCTCATTATCCGAATCGGCAAAGAAAATGGTATGGGTACAGAACATATTACTTGAATGTACTAAACTTAGCGTTAAGTTTGGAAATAGTATAATATTCTATGATAACCATGCAGCCATAAACTTTTCCAATTCGCCCATTGAGAATCATAGAACCAAACACATTGATGTTAAATATCATTTCTTAAGAAATCTAGTGCAAAAGAAGCTCTTTGAGATTAAATTTGTAAATTGCAAAAATAACAAAACTGACAGTTTTACGAAACCTATCACCAAAGAAGCAATCTCTAAATTCTTTGAAATTTTTAGAATTTAAACATCTTAAGTTTTAATGTGAAATCTAATGTAAACAAGTTAAATTCATTCTAAATTGTATAGTTGTATTTTTCAAAAATTAACTTCAACTCTTTTTCAAAACCCGCATTGCGTAGTTTAGTTATCAATGTGTTTATACTATGTGGCGTAGATTTTAAAGTTTTTGATACAAACTAAAAATAACTTATACATATCTCTCATGTAGTAGCTTAGATACTTATGAGTTTAAACTGTGTGGCAAAGTATTTAAAAGTTTAAGATTTTCGATGTAATATACAAACTTTTTCTACATTCCCTCAACATGTAGTTTAGATACTGTTGAGTTTATACTGCGTGGCGAAGTATATAAGATTTGAAAATTTGTATCTCCTGTATTTGACACAGAGATATTTTTAAATTTGTTTTCTCATGTAAATTATATCATGATGTATTTTATACTTTTTAAACTTTGTATTGAAAATATAATTATACACTGAAATTTATACATGATATTTTGAAACTTTATATTGTAGTATATGTTCAACTGAAATTTAAATTTGATTTGTACTTGTATTTATGTGATTAGATAACTCAATCTGCAGGAAGGGGCCGCTTGTTAGAAAATTAACTATTAAAAAAAAACTATTAATTAGAAAATTTTTATGATCAAATACATCTTGTCAAGTTCTTTAAAAAGTTTAGTAAGATTATTATATTTTATTTTCAGAAAAATATAAGTGGAAAAAAGGAATAGCTTCATTCTTCAGGCTCTATTTTAATGCTATATATACATTTGTAGGAGCTAGAAACCGTAAAATTCGACTCTTCTATCGGTAATTTATTTTTAAATATATTTGAAGAATTCCAATTTAAATAACACTGTTGTCTAACATTAGTGAACGAAATATAATTCCGTCGTCAGACAACAACTATCCGGTTAATTTGACGGTAGCCCACTGGCAGGTAGCTCAATGCGCGTCCGCACTTGACGGCAGCCAAATTATATTGTTTCCGCAACCGCACTTGCAGGTAGCCTAACCACTTCGCAACTGATTAGAGATTAGCATACTCCAGAAGGAAAACATTAACTACAACTTCAATGATACTGGGCTATTTAAGCTAGTGCATGTATCAGTTGATGTTGGCTGTCCGCTTTAACAACACTTACTCAACACATCAACCTGTGAGTGCCGGAGTCCCACAGGGCTCCCAATTGGCTCCGACACTCTTCAATATATACATTAACGACATACCCAGTTCACCACACACACACATCGCTCTTTATGCGGACGACACGGCAATATACACTAGATCCTCCAACTTTAATTTCGTGTGCTCTCGATTACAAAAACATATAAACATACATATTTTTCTCCTGGTTTCAGAAGTGGAAAATAAAAATCAACCCAAAAAAAACCAACTGCATCCTTTTCTCTAAGAAAAAGAAAAACTCCCCCCCCCCCATTATTATTAATAACACTCCCATTCCGTATACAAATAACTGTAAATATCTTGGCATAACTTTCGACAAAAAACTAAACTTTAAACATCACATAGAAGCCACAATAAAAAAGTTCCACATAGCCAGAGCTAAGCTTTATCACATTCTCCACTCACCTCATGTTAGTTACTCAAACAAAATTTTATTATATAAAACTGTGCTTAGGCCTGTTTTGCTGTATGGATCCGCCGTTTGGGGTTTCACGCCCAAAACTATACTAAACAAACTTCAAATTATTCAAAATAAAGCACTTAGAAGCATTAGAAAAGCTCCCAGATATCTAAGAAATGATGTCATCCATCGAGATTTTGGAGTAAATCCCATTAAAAAAGAAAACAAAAAACTTGCAATTAACTTTTATAATAATATCCACCTTATTCCAAATCGTGAACTTCAAAATTTAAAAAGCTATAACCCACACCAGTGGAATTTTAAAAGAAGACCCAGAGCAACAACAATACTAGAATAAATAATACAAATCAACTTTTCCTTTTAAATCAGTTTTTCAGCCCATAAACTTGTCTTTTTTGAATTTGTTCCAATTGTTTCATATTAATAGATGGGGGGGGGGGGGGGGGGAACCATCTTAGTTGCCCATTCAATTTATTGAATAGTAAGAGCTTGAAAATAGGATTAACTGTACTGGATTTGAACCAATAGAAAATCGACAGGTCTCAAACCAATAGGAATCAACCTTTCTCACCCTATTTTCATACTGCCTTCGGGCGCACAACATGTTGAGTGTATCATGCCATATCCTCCTAGAGATACAGCCCACTGAGGCTAGGTGCTCTAATAAGCGACAAACGCAACGAGATGAGTTGATGTTGATTATCGCATCGTCTTCGTGATATAACATCATGATTACGTTTGATCGGTATCTTCATGTACGTCAGCTATGACAATATGACAATATTAATGGCCGATGTTTGTTTGGCGTGAACTACTGTTAAGTCTACTGTGATTTTTTAAGACTTGTATTCAACGATTTGCAAATATCTTTTCCAAGTTATGGAAAGTCTTATGTTATTTTAATGTTTTGAGTTCGTGAAAAAAGAAATTTTATTTTATTTTTCGTTGACTATTTTCTGCTTACATCCGCTACAACACTCTGCTAACATCTGGTTCTTTTTCAAATAGATAAAATCCAACAAATTTCAAGTTACCAGCAATCAGAGACGCTCATCGGTGAGTTTAATCGCTGCGGTTAAACGCTGTGCGGGTGGCGTATGAATATGCAGTTATCGCACTTCATCGTGAGGTAGTTGGTTCTAATTTATTATTGTTGTGTAACGTATTTAAGCACATATGTTAATGAATATAATATAAAAAAAATTCTTAGGAGGACAGGTAAAAATTTTTGAGGACTGGTAAAAAATTTTAATAGCCGTCCTCGAGGACAGGCTAGATTTTACAGATTTCCTGAAACCTGATACATATCCTATAGACTTACCTTGGTCTGACTCATTGAAACCACTCGTAGTTTTAAATTAAAGATGGTTTCATTATCAATCAATATGAGCCTTGCAAACTAGGCGCCCAATGATTTATTAAAATCAAAGTTCACAAATTCACTGTACATATTATCTTTAGAATAAAATATAATGTTTACACTTTTATATGATATTTTTAAAACACTTTAAGCAATACTATTATTAGAGATACTTTAAACAATACAATTATTAGAGCTCATAAGTCTATTGCATTTTTGTCTAACAGGAATATAGTTTCACAAATTTTGATGGGAACACTCATGATGCTATATCTTCAAATTTTGCACAAATTGTTCTTGTCCGTCGCACATGGTGCGGATTCAGCTGCCAGGAGCATTAATGTTGACATAAGGGACAATGGATGCCATAAAGTCATCAGGGTGATCAGCCTTCTAGCTATGGACCAAATTCTGCATCCACTCTGAATTACCCACTGGTATATGCTGCATCATTTCGTCATCGTATTGAATCTGATTCATTTGTTATTTCATAGAAAAGTGTATCATTGGGAAAATTTCTGAGCAAATGGCATTCTGAGTAGGCTACATAATCATTTTTATGAATACTTAAGAAGGTCTGCTGGTTCTACGTAAGACACATAAAGTTCTGTAAAATACTGGATGGTAAGATTATCATGTTAATCTGGTTTTCAAATAAGAGACTTTCTACCAGAAAGTTCTTGCAGACGAGAAGGCAAGTAGTATGTATTAGACACCATAAAGTAAACAAATGATGTATTGCAATATAGTTACGGTTAAAACTTAAATAATAGATTTTTCCAGTTTCCTGTTTTGATTACGGATTGTTTGTTATGTGTCTGAGTTGAATCGCATTTGAATTTCTGCAGATTGTCTCCTAACTAACCGGAATAAGCTAATTTTCCATATCCTTCTAAATTAGCATACTTCGGAAGCATCACAACAGATACAGGTATAAATATCCAGTGCTGGTAAAGGCACGTTAGCTCATTGGCATTTGCTTACTGCTTTGGTATCGAGCTGTGTGGAGCCTGTTCTGGTACAATATGAAGTTCCTAGTTTTTCACCGAAGGAAAAATAAATTGTCTAGTTAGAGCCTTCTAGTAAAAAGGAACAAAAGTGTCACCACTTTTGTTCACTGAAAGGAAATATTTTTTGTAAATTTTAAATTTTCTGACAAAAAAAGACTTTAAGTAAACTTCAGAAATTTAAGTTTAATAAAATTTACACACAAATTGGGCCTTTCAGTGTTTGCAAAAAGAAAGGCTAATGTGGTAAAAATTGTACTAAATTTTAGTCAAATGTGACAAATATGATTGATATAATTGAAATCAATGATTCTAATATCGAGGCTAATGTAGTTAATCTTGTTGATAACTCTTAACTCCTGCTACTCAACACTTTTGCAAAATCTGTTTTCAAAATTTAAGCAATCAGAAGATACTTCCATGTCTTTGGCAATAGGGGATGTCAAAAGCCCAGTTGAGGCTATTGGAACAATTAAAATGCATGTAATTTATAATGGTAAAAAAGTATATTATTTTAGAGAATGTCATGTTTTCTCCTAAATTAAGGAGGAATCTTTTAGCTGCCTTAATTCTTGAAAAAAAAATATTCTTGTTTTCATTGAGAAATTTTGTGGAGCTTTCGTTCTTTACTCCGGATGGAGAAAACTGTGCTAAAAGAAAAGATGTAACAAATTAATGGTAACCAAAATGATAAGCGGTCATTCCATATCAAATCAACACAGTCAACCCGATCCCTCTCGATTTTTTTAAAATTTTGGCTATTGTATTATCCATGCACGTATAAGATACCATGCAAATCTTAGCCTTCAATTTGCATTAGTTTTTAATTTATAAAAATTTCCAGTTTGAAAATTGAGTACATTTTTCACAATTCTAGACATGTTTGAAAGCTCATATCTGCTAATCTAATGAATCAATTGTGATGAGATGAAGCTTATTTTGTAGTTCAATGTACGACCTTTTCTGATGTTATGTTACATGACCTTGTCAATGATACTTTTCATTTCAAGGTTATCCAATTCGACCTTTGACCTTGGATTCTAAAAAATGTGTTACTTCAATTTTGCTGAAAAGGAAAATACTATTTGTAGCTTTAACATTGCTGTCTATTATGAGAGTAGTCTTAAGTAGGAACAAACATGGGAGTTTTAGTTATAAAAATCAATTCAATAGTAAATTTTGAAGAAATCGGTAAAATAATACATTAAGTTCAATTTACAACGAAGTAAGAAATACACCACTTACTTTGCATTCAGGAAATAATTTTCATTATTTTAAAAGATTTTTCAAGCTTGAAAACTTACGCTTCTCCTCAAAAATAGGGTATTGAAACTTACTAAAATGATTTTTTCAGTTCACAACTTTCTGTAATTTATTAGAAGCACTGAAACTTTCTGCCCTCCAGCAGCACTTGCTCTTCTTCTATCCTCGGACACATGTGAGCCCAGCACCTTTCTCAATCAATATTATTATTTTCTATACGACTTTCTATCAAAACATACATGGTATATCATCCCCTAACAAAAGCAAACTCACAGGAATTGTCAAAGAAATTGAGCCTATCTTACAAAGATATTAAATGTTCAGTAATTAGGCATCATTTTTATTAAGGCGAAACTGTCATCAGTTCAACAACATTTAAAATAAAGTTACCAAGTTGGTGATATCTCGCCAAAATCATCCTCAAATTTTTTGCCAAGCGGGGTCTTTAGGGTCCCATGTTAAATCAACACCTCTTAATTTCTTTTAATTTGGCTATTTTGTTGTCCATTCATATATAAGACTAGCAGTATACCTGTTCTTCGTACTGAATATATAATATAAAAAATTTAAAATTCACCATCATGTGCAAATTCCTATAATATTCTAAATAACATTATTATTCAAAGCATTCTATTAAAATATTGAAATTAATGTTCTTAAAAAGAAGTTTAAGAATCTCTGTTCTTGCTATTTAAAAATTATCTTCACAGGTAGATCTGAAGAATAAAACAGCCTAGTCCCGTTTGTAAACAAATTTACAAAAAATATGAAATTAAATCAATATATGCCAAAATAAAAGTGATAAAATTGTATGGGAAAATATATATTCCCAAATATTAAAGGATGTGAATTTCAATATGTGAATTTCAAAAATCTTTGCCAAACTAAAACAGATGATGTAATAAAGTGAAAATATCAATTATCCTCACAATCTTTAAACTGAGGGCTGTAATTGATTCCAATATATGTCAAAATGAAAGTGCTAACATTGTATAAGAAAATATAACCATACCACTTATACTCTCGCAGATTAGAAGATATACCGGTGTATTAATAGAAGATTATCCATACCACAATATGAGTTTTAACCATTTTTGCCAAAATAAAACAGATAACTTAATAAATTGAAAATATCAATAATCCCAGTATAATCTTTAAGTCTGGAGGCCGTAATTGATATTATCCAATTAAAAATGCAATTTTGATAAAATTTATTTTATATACCTATTTTTATTACTTAAATCAGAAAAGATTTAATAAAAATTGTCTGCCACATAAACACATTGGATTAAAAACCTTTGCTAAGTGACATATCATTTTCTTCAAATAAATTTATGGGAAAATATTGTCTGCATAATGTCTATGGAAGGTTTAACTGTGTGTTTTTAATTAATTTCTGGACAACCTCTGGCCCTAGTAACTTGAAACATGGACTAAATTTTAGGTGGAGCTATTCCAAGGCTACTTACAAAATTTCATGAAATTCGGTTCAGCTGTTCTCCCGTGATGATTAGACAAACATACAGACAGACAAATTTTCAATTTTATTTATATAGATACTATGCAGAATCTTAGTCCTCAATTTGCATTACTGCTTCATTTAAAGAAATTTGAAGTTTTCTGGTAATTTTTTCACAAGTTTAGACATGTTCAAAAGCTTGTATCTACTGACCTAATGTACCAATTGTGTTGAAATAAGACTTATTTTATAGTGTAATGTACAGCCTTTCTTATGATATTCAAGGATGCAAGGCATTTTTGTTTTGGGGCACCTGTGAGAAAACTCACGTATCTCCACATCAAATGTATTGATTTTATACATAAGTTTCTTGTTATTTTGTTCATAGTTTTCTTATAATATCTTAATGACCTTGTCAATGTTGTTTTTCATTTTAAGGTCATTCAATTTGACCTTTGACCTTGAACTGTAAAAAATGCTTATTTTTAAAAATCTGAATATTTTTAATTTTTTGTATACTTAATGTATATTTGTACATGTCCTATAAATTCCGTAACGAGATCACAATGGGATCATAAAAAAATTAATTTTAAGACAGTATCGGGTCATTCGATACTAAATCAACCGAAAAAAAAATACAAATTCTCAACCTGACTTTTCTAGAATGCTTTAAAATTTTGTGAATTTTTAGTATTAGTAGAGATATTCAACCAAAGAAGATGTTAGCCCTGTGCAGGCAATTGTTTTTTTTATTTCCAGCCCTCCCAAAACTCTAAAATTTACTTTTTTTTTACCAAAAAAAGAAACTTTGAACTGTAGTAACTTTGGAAACAAAGGCTTCCAATATTCAAACAAGTGTCACTAAAAAGGATTTTCTGTGTTCTTTCATGTGGCATGGCTAGTCCATAAAACCTTCTTTTTTAATTTTTTGGTTTGAAACTGGGACAAGTAAGGGCTTGTGAGGAAATAAAAACTTCAATAATAAATACCGAAATCTTTATATCATTTTCAATTGCCCCTTTTTTATAATCTTAAATTAATATGTAGTCCCTTTTTGTCACAACCTCAATCTCCTTGGCCCCAACACTTCATGTTTGTAGTGAAACACTGTCACTAAGAGTTATTTTGTGACACATATATGTATCATACAAAATTAAAATTAATAATATTGAATGATTATTATAATGAACAATATTTTATTTTCAGACTTCAAAAATGATATTTCAAACTTTCAATTACAACCCTTTTTATTTATTTCTAAAATTGTCTTTTATCCATCTCGGTTTCACACTGATTGAATGAATCATCTCTCATCAATAGTTTTAGTTTGCTAATTTTGTTTATGGCAGATTCTGGTTTCACTTTATTTTAATTTTGGTTTACCAAAAGAAAAGGGTAATTCTACTCTTATTAGGAAGTCCTTCCTTTTTTCAGGGAGAAGAAATCATTTTTTACTACATCTTCAAAATTGTTGTTTTTAAGTAATACAAACGTGAAAAGTATATCATTCAGACGTACTAAGTCCTACCTTTTTTCAAGGAGCAGAAATCATTTTTTATTACATCTTCAAAATTGTTGTTTTTAAGTGATACAAACGTGAAAAGTATATAATTCTGGCGGGATATCACCAACTACGCTACATTTTTTTTGATGTTGTGAAATTGACGAAAATGATGCCTAATTGATGAAAGTTCTATATATTGGAAAGAATATAAGAATAACCCATTTCTCTGTCTGTCCATAAGGCTTGGCAAAAAATTTTCAACTTTTTTCAATGTTGTCAAATTGATAAAAATGACACTTAATATCTTTGAAAGATAATCTCAATTTCCTTGATAAATGTTTGTTTGCTTTTTGTTAGGGGATGATGTAGCATGTACATTACAATTGGAAGTCATATAGAAAGTGATAATATTGATTGGGAGAGGGTGCATGTCTCGCATATCTCCAAGGATAGCACAAGTGCTGCCGGAGGGCGGATGGGAGGTAATGCTTTACAACTTTTTGCATTCCATCATATAGCAGGCTTACTTTCTAATAACCATATACAGTCGAATCTGTCTAAAACGGAATTCAGGGACCGGAAGAATTTTTCATCTTGAAAAGGTTTCCATTTCATGCAGGTCATTTCAGGAAAGGTTTAAAACTTTAGCTGAAAATGCTGATAGTCTATATGTAATTGCTCACTTATACATCAGACTTTTAAAATTCTGAAAAGTATATTTAGATACATCCAATGAATAGTATATTATACCATAATAGCTAATTTAATTATTTTAAATATGTATATATGTACATTTTTGCATACTGCGATCACAGGAGTATATGTAAATAAAAATAGAATGTACCCATTGCCCTTAACTATCAGCTTATTACCATACCTTAAAACCTAGATGAATTGACTTACAGGCAAAATATGACTGTTTACCATAAAACAAAAAGAAAAATGCGAGATGAACTCGGGAGCCATAGCTATAGACGAAATTGAAGAGAGGCTTAGAGTGAAATTCAAGGGGAGCTCAACAGTCTTAAAGGAGGGGGATCACCAAAAACAGAATTAATCATTAGCACATAAAACTATAATAGTTACTATTATATATTTCAATCCATATAAATTATTAGCAAATAATTCCATATTTATATTTGCAAGTTAAGAGCTGATTATTAATATTCATATAGCTACTATACATCCATATTAATATATAACAATTACAGTTGATTTTAATGTAAACATTAACTAGTAGTAGAGCTGTTAATAATTTGTAGAAAAATTCTGAAAGTTAATACAAGTTAATGCTTAATATTAACTCTTACCTACAAAATTTGAATGACATTTTATATAAAATTTCATATCGATTAAAAATTTTATATTTTTTATCAAGGGGGCTGAGTGTGCCTCTTGAGGGGGGCACTTAGCCCCCTCTGGCCCCTGCCTGGCTACGGAAATGAATGAACTTTCAAAATAATCCAACCTGGTTTTTTGGACATGTGTTTTTCTAATGATGTGACTCTCAGATAAAAATCGTGCATTGATCAATATTTCTATCATTTTAGACTCTCCCTGATTAACTGAAAATTCTGAAATGGCTTTCAGAAAATCGTGATATAATTTAATTGAAAATTCTGGGGAAAATGGTTCTCATGGAAATAAATGGCTAAAATAGTGGATGATTTTTCAATTATCTGTTCATTGCAACAGGTGCTTTTTATTAACAATGTATTTTAAATTGGGCATCCGTTTCAGTCTTATGCAGATTTTGTTTCACACAGGGGAAAAAACATGAATTTCCTATTTATTGGACTTGGCTAAAAATATTTTCCGCTTATTACAGTATTCCGTTTCCTACAGGTACCATTTCAAACAGGTTCTACTGTGTAACAATAACAGTTGGAACAGCTTTAGTATAATTTGGCAAAACCTGCCACTGTTTGTCGATTAAAAATGCCACCAAAGAAGACCGTGTTTACTAACATCATGTTAGGTTTAGAGATTAAATAATTGAAAAATATAAGTAAAATGCAAAAATGCATAAAAAATGTAAATATTATACAAAAAACAAAAAATAACATATATTAATACTGTAAAAATGGATAAAATAGTGTAGAAACAGAAAATTTAGATAGGAATTCTCTGTTGGAAGTTGCAATGTAGCAACAGGTGTTTGTGCAACAGTAATTCGAACATTAAGTTTATGCATCATAGTAATTTAAACTTGAATCTACGACCACTTTGTGGGCTTACCTTGCTATGTTCACCTGCAAAAAAAATCACAGAACCCGATCCTGCTGGCTGTCGGAGGTAACACGTAGCAACAGCTGTTTGTGCAACATGTTTTCCGTGGCTCTTAAAACACAAGCTTACATCTGCTGCGCAGACGTAACATGAAAATCATAAAATTTATAAAACATTAAAATGACAAATCAAAGTTCAAAACCAATATGCACACTTACATGTGCGGTCATCCAAATTGCTGCTCATGTCCCATGACGAGTTGGGTGGTCTGGGCTTTTGGCACTCTTACATGTATATTCTTTGCTCTTGCAATGTGGAAAAGGTTGAGGGGTTGCCAGAAACAAAACAAAAGTAACAGATTGCAGGGAAAATTGTGCAAAAAAATATTGCCAAATAAAGAGCCTTTATACTAATACTGTACCTAACAATTTGAAAGTTTCAGTGCTTCTAATAAATTACAAATAGTTATGAACTGAAAAATTCTTTTTAGTAAGTTTCTATTCCCATTTTTGGGAAGAAGTGTAACTTTTCAAGCTTGAAAGATATTTTAAAATAATGAAAACTATTTCTTGCATGCAAAGTAAGTGGTATATTTCTTACTTCGTTGTAAATTGAACTATTATTTTTATCGATTTCTTCAAAATTTACATTTGAATAACTTTTTATAACTCAAGATCCTGTGTGTGTTTATCCCAACTTAAGACTACTCTCAAAATAGGCAGCAATATTACAGCTACAAATAGTATGTTTTCCAGCAAAATTAAAGTAACACACTTTTTAAAATTCAAGGTCAAAGGTCAAATTGGATGACCTTAAAATGAAAATCATTATTGCCAGGGTCATGTAAATGATCGTAGCAGAAAGTTGATACACAAGATATACGTCACAAGTCGATTTGTAATCTGCACAGAATAATTTTTACTTTAGAATTTAAAAAAAAATGTTGCCAAACTATATCTGTCTAACAAATGCATATCACCTATCCCATCCTCAGATATTTGCAAAATAAACACTTGTACCCTTTATCATGCTTTGTATCCCTCCTCCAATGTATATTCTTTTTCTTTTGCCCTTTAGTAGTTTATGGCACGACCTCCCCTTACTTTGTGGAACCAGGTTCTCCCCAAGAAAGCCCTTATGAGTTCCTAATTTCTTCTCAATGTTCTCCTCTTTTTCTCAGTGAAATCTCTTTACTATCTACAAACTTTGATTTTATCGAAAAATTTGCGATCTTTAATTAAAATTTCATGAGAAACCATACAATTCCACAGATTGATAAATGTGCAGATGCACACTGATTGCAAATGGCATATCCGCACAAACAAAAACATATATATTGCATTAGAAATAAGAATAAAAACTCATTACAGCCATTTTGTTTAGTTATAGATCGGGTTTTCCGATTGCATGCACATTTCGAGCAAATGGAATTCATATTGCACACGAAAATTTTCGCTTTGCCAAATTAGTTTTTAATTGTTTAGATATTCATAATAACATATTTTGCTTCATAATAAATTTAAAAAATAATAATTTGTATGCAAGAAAGAATTTCTCGAATACGTTGTGCGAGACTGCAACTTATTTGAGAAGTGCCATGCTCGCTGCGAAGAGGGAATGGGAAATTCAAAATACAAATTTTTCCAAGCTGAAGGGCCAATGTCATTACATTATGTGTTGTTGTTCCACTTTGACCACATATGTAACAGTCTATAAACGATCATGTGTGAAATACATAATCATATCGAAAATAGAATGACATTAGCTATAATTACAATAAGTAAAACTGCTGCTTGAAAAACAATAACTTATGAAACTATATTCATAATATCTGATAAAATGATGAGAAAAATGATTAGAATATTGCTATTGTGATAATTGAAATAATTACAGAATAAGTAATTAAAAGACATTTTCACAAAAATATAAATTAATAAAAAAAAAGCAAAAATTATTAGCAATAAATATTAATTTAAACAGAGATTTGTGTTTGGTCTCCTATAAAAAGAAAAGCAATGAATTTTTGCAAATTGTACTTCCTTTGGGAAAGTAATAAATAAGATTGATACGAGGAAACTTAAAAACAAAGGGTGGGGTGGGGGGGGGTGCAATATTGGAAATAATCGGTAATATTATTAAAAAATAAAATCTGAAAAATCTTGAATGATTAAATTGTTGTGTGTGAAAAACCTGAATGTCTTATAATGAAAAACATTGGTATAATTTTAAGCAAGGTTGTAAAATAATTAGTGATTATAAATGTTTAAAATGTTTGGAAAAATATCAGTAAATTTGGGAAACCTTAAAGAAATGGAAAAAAAAAATGGATGAAACTGACATTGACTGAAAGATAAACTGATAGAAAAGGTTAAAGATGTCTACAAACGATCAGTGAATGTTTGTCAAAGATGTTGACTCTCAGAATTGTGTTTGAAGTGTATTTTGACCACACTGTCATGCATATTTGACATTTTATATTGATATAGTTATGATGAGATAGTTTCTTTTCATCTTTAGTAGATGGCGCTGTTGCAATTGTTTCCTAATTTTGCTGTAAATATCACTTGTCATGTTTATGTTTTCAGATCAAGAAATTGAAAAGAAATCAGAAGTGTCCCAAATCATTACAATAATAACAAGACATACATCAAAATTAAAAGTTTTTAATAATATGAATTATTTTCATGTAATTCAATGTGACAGTTGATTTTAACCCTTTTGCGACGGTTGGTACGCCCATGTGTTGGCTGCGAACTTGCATTCAAGGGTGGACGGCACGCATTCGTGATGGAGAAAACTTTACCCCAAACGGCGAGTGGCACGTTCGCATGTTTTCACATAGAACATTTTAATTTGCCTATTAGATGGTGTTAAATGTCTGTGGAAACAACTTCAATGCATTTTGCAGATAGTTGACCTTGGCATAAGGAGGATCCAATGAATTATTTCTCCATTTGGAGCGGTGAAACATGGTTTTGTAATATAAACAAATAGAGCACTTCTCGCAGCATCAAAAATTTTATAATTGAGTTTCGGGTCTTGTTTTGATTTCAGCTTTATGATTTCGTTGGTGAATCAAAGGAATATAAGAGAGTATTTTTTTTTTGTTTGGGTTTTAGAGACAGTGAAATTATTCGTTTATTTTGGATAAAAGAATGGGAGCAACTAACTAGTATTTTGTATTCAGATTTGTATGAAAAATGTACATCAAATAGAAAATAAATATTTCTTTTATTCCTGAAAAAAGTAGATTTCTGTGTTGAATAGGTGATTTTTAGTGAATTTTTTCTGAGAATTAAGCTTAGTGCAAAGAAATTGCCGTCCCCTGGGAAGTTCGGAAGCAAAGCGCTCCGTTTTTTGGGCCACGGCAGTTCCGGAATGCCGTTGTCACGAAAGGGTTAATAAACATAAATGGAAAGTAGAAGCTATCCTTCCATAATACAAATAGTGTTGAAGATTTAGCCTTAAAAACACAAAATAAAAATATATGAAAAAGGGCACCAAATTTTTTTTTCGCTCTAGGTGCTAAATCTCTAGTGCCAAATTTTTATGTCTTAAACATTCTACTTAACGTATGTGTGGAATGCACTTTTGACGATAAATCATGTACAAATAATTTGACTCAGATTTATTTTTAGATGGATCTTTTTTTAGAAGTAGAAAATAAAAAGTCTATTCATTAAAATATTAAGACATGCATGAAAAAAAAAATTGGTATGAAAATATCTTTATTATCTTTATTCATACATACCTGAATTTCATACGGAGAATTTTTATGTGCTAGTGGAAAAACATCAATTACTAAATCTAAAATGAAATATTAAATTATATTTGTTAAATAAACTAGCAAATTATTTGCCACTTCCACTCCTCATTGAATCTGTAACTTTTTAATTCTGTAACTTTTTAATTTTCATAATTAAATTCTGTTCTCAGTATTTTTTTATTTTTATCCTTCTCAGAAGATAAATCAATAATTTCCGCTATTTCTAAACACCGGTTTCTTAAAATTTCATTGTGATACTCTGGCAGAGAGAGTCTCTTTTTCCACAATTTCCGTCTCTCTCTATAAGCTTTCATCATTTGGTCGGTTTTACCTTGAGTCCAACTCATTTTCAATGAAAAGAATAAATTTAAAAATTTAAATAAAATGAGATAAAGATTACACATTAAAAACAAATGGACATAAAAGAAAAAAAAATTATATTCAATTCGCAAAACGGTAATCAACCTGGGATCGGTCAATACAAATGTCAATCATACTGACTCCTCAATGAAAAGTAGGACACTACTCAGGAAAAAGTAGGACTCTGTTCAGGAAAAAGTAGGACACTGCTCAGGAAAAAGTAGGACACTACTCTACAAGAAAAGTATTTGACCTCACACATTAACAAACACGTCAAATAGCTGTTCAGATGATCAAAAATCAGTGATCAAGCCTCTGACAAATATTCACTGATCATTTTTAAACACCTTAATAAAAAGAACAGAAATAAGTTTTTAAAATGTAATAAATACCAAAAATGAGAAGATAACAATTATAAATTCATGTTAATAATTAATATTGCTAAAAAGTATAAATATTTATGTGAATTTTTGCTTAGATTATTTTCAGATAAAAGTAATATGTTTTATATTTTATTGTAAATCTTTTGAATCTACCCTGATATTTCAATCTATTTCTTAAACATATAACTAATGAAATAAAGAGTTATTCTCTTAACATAATTAAAACAATGAGTCATTTTGGAAGCATAAACTAAAATTTGACACATGTCCATAATTTTAATTAAATATTAATTTACTTTTCGCTTCAATAAATGTTATTTAAATAATCACTAAAATAATAAACTAAAGTATGATAAACTTTAATATATAAAATATACACAAAAAATAACCAATTCTGGAAATAACTAATGAAGAACACTAAAGCTAAAACAACATGCAAGCCTCAGATAAACTTTCAGACACGTAATCCTTGTCGTAGAAGCATTCTGCTACTGGGGTCATATTAAATGACAAAATAAACCGTATTTCAACACAATCTGTTCATTAGGCCAGTAGATACAAGCTTCCTAATCTTATATATGTGTCTAGAATTGTACCCAATTTTTAAACTTGAAATTTTTATAAATGAAAAACTAATGCACACTGAAGGCTGAGGTTTGCATGGTATCTTATATATGAATGGACGACACAAGTTTCAAAAATATTGTTAGCGGTCGGGTTGCCCCTTTTCTGTGTTGATTTAACATGGAATGACCCCAATGTGACTTTTGCAAGTGCGCACAGCTAACAAACAGATCCTTAAAACCAAAACAATCTCTGGGGCTTCACCAAGCCATTACTGCCTTTGTAAAGCCTGCCAAGCTATTACTGCCTGTGTAAAATAGCACTTGAATAGCACCATGATCGGTCAGCTCCATCCTGGGAATGTTTTTCATTTCTCACTTGGCACATGATGTCAAAGGTGTAAATTATGCATACATTTTATTGCTTTTGCCAAATGTTTACTTTTATTCTGAGTCAACTTTTAGAAGTAAAAAACATTTAGAATCATTACTAATATTTTTTAAACTGATGGTAATACATTTATTTTGGTATTTTCAATTGTTTAAACTGCTAGCAGAATAGCATGAATATGAGTCCGCTCTGATCGTACTTGATCTGTACACATGTGGGAATAATCCATCATGGAAGTTGTGAATTCTCTTGAATGCTACATTTTGATGGTGACTAATTCAATGTCCTTCAGTAAAGCTAAACCCCATTATTTTCAATTCTAATTGGGGGATTTTTGTATTTTAATCTGTTTCAATTGATACCTAATAGATGCTTGTTTCAATCCATTTATGTAGACATATGGCATACATCACAAGCGTGATGGTGAAATAGAACTTATAACCTATGTGGATTATGTAGAGTATGATGGCCCAGCATTTCGAGCAGGAATGCGACCAGGTAAGGTTTCTAATTTTCTTTTCTGAACTTTAAAAATCCTTTAATGTAAATTTTAGTGATTATACTTTTTTTGTTGTCATTGGCCATCAGTTTTATGAAAATATGTGTGACAATTTTGGATGCAAGCATGGACTCATGGGATAACTATAAGCATGGGAAAATAGTATTAGTGTGCCCCCCTTTCTTTGTTCACAATTTAACCTTCCTAAAAGAAAGTTAACTTTATATTTAATTTCTCAAAAGGTTTTGTTTGTTTTTTATATCAAATTTGAATATTATGGGAAAAAAAGTAATACAAATCAGAGCTCCTTTATTGAAAATCATGAACTCTATTTTTGCTACCTATTTAGATGAGATTTCATGAAAATAGCTTTTACTTTCTAAAGATAAGACACTTTCTGTGTAAAGGTAAGAATTCTAATGTCACAAAATTAGCTCATGTAAACAGTGTTGTTCATTTACTTCTGGTTAAAAGTACTTACAAAGTATTCATTAGTTTGGAAATAGTGAACATGCCTTCATAACATGATGCTCGTTGGCCATATCTCCTAAAATTATTTGCTTTTATTCATTTTAGAAAATTTATCTGCCCCAGATTTAAGGTGTCAAACTTAATTATAATCACATTGGAACTCACATTGAATTCACAGAAACCAAATGTTGCTTTAACCATAGCCATCTTTAATCTAAAATGCCCGTTCATTTCCTCCTTTTCTATTGTTAAAAAGTGGAAATCATGATACACCCACAAAAGATATTATGTATCGCCATCTATCAGTGACAGCTAGAACAAGATGAAGATTTGAAAGACTGTAGATGATGTGAATTTTATATCTTGGCATTTATACATTCCAGCTAATTCGGAAAATAAACGATAGAAATTCCAGCTTCGCTCAGGGTTTTTGTAAAATTAAATCTCATTTCAATTTGCATACAGTAAGATGTAAGCAAACATAAAAAAAATTCTTTATAGATATCAATATGAAATTTTTAATGAAAACATATGAAAAATTTAAATTTATTGTGCTGTATACAAAGTATACAGCTGTATACAAAGTCACAGCCAATATTTGCCATGTTTGATTGTATCAACTAGCAGTGATGGTTCTTTTTTGATCATCATAGAGTTTAATACTTTAATTTATGTCGAAATTATACAAGTATACAAACTTTCTTTGAAAAGTCAACAACTTCTTAATTATTAAGAACAAAATAGATTTAAAATGTTCACACTTCAACCTTGGATGTTGACATTTTAATTTGTGCAGAAATTACACACATATACAAACTTTTTCTGAAAAGTCTCTGCATTAATCCATTTCTCCTGACGATTGACTTCCGAGGGAAATTCAAGAAGACTTATGCAGTCTTTCATACTATTCGATGTACAAAAGGGCACTATACAATAAACCATAGTAAAAGCTAGATATTACAATTTAAAAATACAAGAAAATCGAAGTGAAAAAAATTTGAAAACAAGATCAAAATCAAATAAATATAACTAATCCTCCAAGATAAAACACATACTCAAATGGGAAAACAACAACATTGTTTGTTTTAGATGATAACTAGCGCCACCTAGCTGTCATTTTTGAGCTGGAGTATTGCCTATTTTCGCTTAGTAAAGAATAGGCATTTTAGATAAAGGTAGCTATGCTCTAATAATGCATTCACTTGTAATAACAAAGAAAGAAAAAAAACCCCACTATTTTGATGGCATTAAGATGGAAACTTTGTGAAAATATCACAGGTGCCTCAGGTCTCTGGAGATTGAATCTGGAACACACAAGAAGTATATACAGGGTGCATACTGGTGCTTGAAAATCTGAAAAGTACTTGAATTTTAACTGACCATTTTCAAGGCCTTGAAAGTGCTTGAAAATTTTCATATGTTCAGTGAAAGTCCTTGAAAGTGCTTGTTGAAAAAGGCAGTGATGAAAATGTTCTGCAGATCTATGGCATTGTTCTTTTCCAAGACATTCTGTTTTTCCTGGAAATTTCCCTAGTGGTTCTGCTATTTCCAAAAATTTTCTAAATGGCTTTAAACAATAACATTTGTTTGCTATTTATTTTTCCTCCAAGAAATGTATACATCTTCATGATGAGTGGCTGATTGACGTCCTTGGAAAAAATTACTTGGTACTTGAAAGTACTTGAAAAGGGCTTGAATATTTTTTAAGGGTAAGTGTACTCACCCTGTATATACTTTTTAAAGATTCACCAAAATTCATCAATAATCGTATGGATTCCATTCAAGGTTTGCTTCAAAAAGTGTTTTTCTTATCTTTTTCATAGTGTTAAGATAAAAACTGATATTTTTTGTTGCTAAGTGATGCATTTATGTGAAAATCATGATAAAATATAAAATAACTGAAAATATAACTTGTTGGGTTATTTTCTGTCGCCAAAGCCAAATGGTCTACAAAATCCCTACCTTATTATTAATTCCTTACTTAATTCCTACAAAAAATAACAAATTCAAATTTCTTTTTAAAAGGCACGCCCTTGGGTCATAATAAAAAAGATTAAAAAAAAGGATCATAAAATTCAGTTAACTAGTTTGGTTTGTAGGTCCATCAACAGAAAAACGTGACAACAAGAATAACGAGAAATGCTACATTCAAAAAGGCAGTTTTCAGCAGTATTTTTCTTTACATATGTTCTACTGATTTATATATAATTTTTTTTTTGTTTCTAAACTTGCCCCATGACAGCTATGAAGAGATTATTCCTCTAAATTTAATTGCGATCAAGGTCCAAGAGGCGAAAAATCCCGATCTTGTGGCATGAAGTAAATGTACCCTTGGCAGCGCTCACACATTTTCATTCATATTTTATCGCTGTTTTATTTTCATTACTTGGTGCGGAAAGCTATGCATTCCTAAATATAAGATAGATTACGCCTTCAATACACGAAATGTATATACTTTTTAAAAATTCATGAAAATTATTGTACTAATCATATGGATTCAGTTTAAAGTATCTATTGAACCGAATTGTTTTATCTTTTTGATGGTGGAAACTCTGGGATAATATTTTCGGTTGCTGTGGAATGTATTTGTGTAAAATTCATGCTAAGATATAAAATAACTAAAAAATTGATTTAAAATTTAAAGGGGACAATGTTCAAATATACCTTCCTGAATCCTGAAGCACCCCATTTCATAGATGTGCGTTGCTTAGATTTCCAGCTACAGACTACACACACACACACATATCTTTCTTTATTGTGCAACAGCAGCAAAGCCCACCTGCTCCTGCATGCTCATGTTTGGGTACTGGGATCAAATTTTTAATTGAGATAAACAATTGCAAATTTCAACTTGTATGAATTTCTTATAAAAATTCTCTCAAACTTTTAAAAATGAAATCGTACTAAACAGGTTCGTTTTCCCAAGGAATACTTGCTCTATTGATCCAAGTTTCTTAAATTTACTATGAAAGTTTGTGTACATTTGATTGAATGGGAAGTTTTTGTTATGAAGTACACCATGGCCATGTGTGGAAACAGGAACCTGCTGACATCAACCCCATCGACCATTCACTTCAGCGGGGCCAAATTTTATGAAAAGTTAATAGCTTCTACTGGAAATTACTAAAAGGGGATTATTTAAGAACTTTTTTTTGCATTGGATTCAGCATCAATGTGTTGATCTGCATGAGTTCTTTCAGCTCGTGAAACAACACAAAAGTTTGTTTAGAGCATTTTCTCACAAAATAGCAGAAACAGCCAAACTAAGAGAGGCTATTTTTCCAGATCCAGGGGATAATTTAAAAAACTGATTTCAAATTTGGATTCAGTCTAGTCGGATTGTGAGTTTATTCAGCCCTCGGGATTACAATCTGTGCTCTGACATACTGACACTGTGCTTTTATAATAGTGATCAGGGGCGGCATTTCAGCATTCCATTTGGGAGTGCGAGATTTGTATGTATGAAAATTCACAATATGAAATAAATAAAATGTTTGTTAACAGGGGGGGGGGGGGGGGGGAGCGATCACAAAATTGAATTGATGTTGAGAAAAATAATTGTTGTTAACATAATTTTTGTACATAATTTTGTTAACATAATTGTTGTTAATATAATTTTTCTAAATACAAATATCTATATTTATTACTTTCCTTATATACATAATGTATAAGGAAAGTATTGTGACGGGGTCGAAAATTCGAATTTGAGTTTTCGACGGGAGAGCACGTTTCAAGCATCCCTGATCATGCATTAAACATTTTTGAAGTGATGTCTGTGTGTGTGTGTGTGTGTGTGTGTGTCAGTGACTCTGTGGAGACGATAACTGACGAAGGAATGGACTGATTCGAACCAAATTTAGTACAAAAATCACAATCTGTAAACACTGGAAGTCTATTGTTTTTATACGTAATCGAATGTTCAGAACCCCCCTAAATTTTCGAATGAAATTTTGAAAAAATCGTCAAAAAATCAAAACCACTAAGAAAGTTACGCAAATAGACATTTCTTATGTAATTTTTCATTAGAAAACGATTGACATAAATTTTAGATCGCTAACATGAACTGTTCTCGAGATATTGTACATTTTAAAAAAAATTATCAAAAAGTCATATAAAATAAAAAAAAATATTTCCTATTGAGAAACATGTTCACTTTTCATATGTAATACCATGCGATAAATTGGGTGACATCATTCTCGTGGATCTAGCTCGTTCCATTCATGAAAAAGATACTTTGAGTAATACTTTTGTATTTGAACGCCAATAGTCATTTATCTGCTGTAAGAATAACTTATTTCTTAATGCATAACGCTTGGCGAGATTTTGATGACGAATTTGGCGGAATGTCGAAAACCAAATTAACGAAAATCTCGCCAAATGAATAAAAATGACCCTAAATTAATAAAAATGACGACTAATTGTCGAAAATTCAATATCTTGGAAAGAATATTAGTATCTACTATAAGAAAAACCTATTTTTTTTACTGTAAAAGTAGTAAATTCATTACATTATATAAGGAAAGTCATGTGTTGCCCACATCAGATTTATTACTTTATATTGACGTTTTAAACGCCCGTTCTTAGAGTCTGGAAGGAAACAAAATTTTGTTACAATATCATCATAATCCAGTGGTATATCTTGTTCTATAGCTAAAACAGCTAAAAATGAAAGTATTTTTTGTCCCATTGTACTGCGAAAATAATTTTTCAGCCTCCTAAGACACTAAACAGACCTTTCACAATTGGAATGATGATTGGCACAGTCAAAATATAATGGCTGATCAATAAAAATATAATGGCACAGTCAAATGATAATGGCTGATTAGCAGTCAAAAACGATTCAACTAATAATGTTATGACAGGAAACATGACACTTTTTAAATTCCGCTTTTTAAAATAATCCAGGCGACATTTAAAACTGAGATGGTCTATGTTTCCATTTTTCACCATTGAATAAAATAGTCGCAATTCACACAGCAATTCCTCTTTCTGGAAGTCATATACTTTGCATATGTTTGAAACATTTTCTTTTTTTTTTCGGCATCTGATCCAGATAATACTGAACTAAGGGCAAACAAAACAAATATATTGTTCTCATTGAATCTTGTCTTAATTTCTTTAGATAATGAATCTATAATTTCATATTGAATATTGATTTTGTTATATGATTTAACATCATCATGGGGATTTTTTTCACCGCCTCCGCTTGAAATTTTTTTACGCCTTTTCAGTTTTGGTTCAGAATAAGAATTTTTTTCGCAAAGTTGTGTAACAAAACTCCACACTTGATTGAAATATGCATCAGTGCGAAAAGAACTAAGTTTCAATAGTAGCTTTAGCCAAAGCTTGCATAGTCTGAAATTTAAGATCAGATGACTGATGATGCTTTGAGAGTATATTGTATCGATCAAAAACACTGTTCAATACAAACAAGGTGAACAAAAATTCGAACGATGTTATGCATGTTAAAATTGCTTCGGCTCTTCCACCATTGAGAGAATCGTTTTCAGATAATTCTTCCAGTGTTAAAGTCACCATTCCAGAATTATCAAGTTGTGCTTTTATGGATTTAACTCTTGAAAACCACCTCGTATCACTTAGTGATTGTAAGAGTTGAAGAGCCTCCAGAAAAAGTATTTGTTGATGAGTGAATATTTTCGAAAATAGCATGTCTTTTATATAATGTTTCTATAAAAAATATAATGCATTGAGCTGCTGAAATGCATTTCTATCAGAAGGAATGGATGAGCATGCACTAACTATAGATACATTTAATCGGACACTTGAAATTTTCAAATGAAAAGATTAATATAACCCCTATCTTTTCAAGTTGAAAAGGAATCGTTCCAGCCGGAAGTGGGAACTTCACTGTGAAATTTGGCGCTTTTGAAGCTCCATAACGTGAGAAAACTGATCAGTGGACAGTCGATAAAAAAAGGGAGAAGCCGATAGACAACGAGAAAATATTTGGGGGCGCGACCGCGCCCCCTCGTGCCCCCTATTTGCCGCCCCTGATAGTGATAATTATATTTTTATTTTTTAAATTGAGATGAATTCTCAATATTAACATTTCTATTCAGCCGAATTATGGAGGTGGTCTCATTTCTAATTCTATGAGCTAAATACAGTTTTCCTTCAGTTCTTCATGACCATGCAATTGCATCATGCTGTAGCAATGCCTTTGATTAAAAGTACAAATATAACAAAGGAGTCTATTTCTTCAGATCTAAGGGGTAATATGAAAAACTGATTTCAGATTTAGATTTAGCCCTTGGGGTTGCAGTCAGTACTCTGACATACTGTATGCTTTTATAGTGATCAGTAGACTAAAACAACTGTATTTAAAAAAAAAATTCTGCCAAGTAATAAAAAATGTCATCCAAAAACTGGAATGAAATCACATATTTTGGTATTAAGTACAGGTGGAAATGTATCATTGCTTTCCACTTATAACTGGAATAAGTAAAATACCAAAAGAGAATGAGGGAAAGTTCAATATACACTCTATAGTCCGATTGTGATAAAAATTGGTGGATGTAAAGAACATACATAGAAAAAGAAACTATTAAATTTCAGAACAATTTAATGATTTAAAGTTTGACCGTGTACAAAAGGAGGAAGTCAATAAGGCGTTGGTCCATCTCTGGCCTGGATTCAAGATGTAACCCAGCGTGGCAGAGACTGATAAAGTTCACGGATGGTGTCCTGCGGAATGTCTTACCAAATTGTCTCCATTGGCTAAATTGTCAACATTCCGGAATGGTTGCAATCGGCTTCCCATAACATCCCAAATGTGCTCTATGGGAGAGAGAGATCAGGAAACCTAGCTGGTCAAGGAAGTGTTGGGCAAGCTTGAAGACAATTCATAGCAACATCTGCCTTATGCGGCGGGGCATTATCTTGTTGAAAAGTAAGTCCGGGGTGACGCAAAAGGAACAGTAACACAAACGGTCATAGAATGTTGTCTACGTACCACTGCACTGTCAGTGTGCCAGAAATTATTACCAAAGATGTAAGATATTTGCGGTCGAAATGCAAAAGAAATTTTGACCATAGATTCAGAATCATGCACAGTTCTGATGCGCTGGAGCTCCCACTATTTATTCATTGGGCACCAAATTTTATTCATTTGCATATTCACTCAAAATGTCTTCGCATATGAAATTTCATTACAATCAGACAACTCCTTCTTGGTGCTTTGATTTTTTTGTTATAGAGTATACCTTAGTGTCCTGCCTCGTTCATTAATGAAGTGTGAATAAAGTTTTTTCAGTATAGCATGGCTACATTAAAGTATTTCTTGTACAGTGAGAACCAAAATCCTGACAGAACACCACGATTTATTGAACATTCCTTCAGTTTCTTTCAGCATTTTTCTTATTCTAGTTATAAGTGAAAATTGTTGATGGTATATTCCCACCTGGATGAAATTGTACTTAGTGCCAAAATATGTGATTTCATTTTTTGGCTGACATTTATCATTACTTCGCGGAATTTTTTTACAATACAGTTGTTTCTGTTTTGAGATATCACATCTTATTGTGGTAAATATTTTTTTTTTAAATGAAAGTGAGATTCATGCTTGCATGCTTTGCTCTGTACTTAATTGTGGTTTATGTCTGGTTTAAATTTTTAGTAATGTCACATTTTTATCAATGCATGCATTGTATCTTCATCAATTTTTAATGTGAAATTTGATTAGGAAATACCCTAGCCTGCGCTTAGGCAATTTTCTTTTTATAGAGCCCACCGCAATGTACAAGGGAACTGTTTAGAGTCACATTTTAATTTTGCCTATGTAAATAAATATAGTGACAATAAAATAGACCTTCATTTCAAGAATGTAGGTAAATAATCTCTAACTCCATGATTTTAAGTTTTCTGAATTTTATCTAATGCATCACATGTGAAATAAATATAATAAAAGTTATAAAATTTCATTGTTGGGTTATTTTCTGTTGACAAAGCCAAATGACCTACAAAATCCCTACATTTTTAATTCCTTACTTTAATTCCTACAGAAAATAACCAACATTTAAATTTCTTTTTAAAAGGCATACCTGCCAAATCTCCCGGTTTTTCCGGGAGTCTCCCGAATTTTGAGGCAATCTCCCGAACTCCCGAAAATTTTCTAAATCTCTCGAATTTTGACAATAATTAGAAAAAATTCCTACAAAAGGGATTTTCCTAAAAAAATCCCTACATTTTTTTTGTAAGAAAATCACTGCAATGTTCTCATTTTCAACGTGGTTGTGGGCTTTGAACAGGTTAATGAAAAATAAAATTTCCCTTGAGTCTCGACTGAGGAAATGACGTCATATTGTTGTTCTACTAGTAGCTGTCATGAAGTGGCTAGAGTAAGTATAATGATAGCTCCGCTTGAGAAAATTGTAATCGTATCTGACGTTGAGTGTTTATTTTTCTTTTCCGGCTCCACTGTTGTTGAAATCGAGATTGACGCTCGGGGGCAATGCAAATTATTTGATTTCGCAGTCACGTGCTCTATATTTGTGATTCTGGAAACCTGTATCTGTAATTAGAATTAATTCGCAAAAGTAAAAAAAGTATCTTTTACTTTTTAAAGATTAAAGATGTATATTCTACTGAATTTTCATTCATCAAAGGGTCAAGAAAAGGAGCATCTTTTGCCTTTTGCTCTGATTGCGGGACTGACATAAACATCACACATGGTGGAAGAGGTGATATTGTGGCTCATATAAAATCAAAAAAGCATCAAGCTAACGTCAAACATCAGGAAAAGAATTCGAAAATTGAAACTCTTTTCTTGCCATCTGAAGATTTCAGTGTTACCCTTGTTAAGTGATTGTTCACGGCCTTTATTGTGGAACATAATTTGCCTCTTAGCTGTGCGGACCATGTGGGTCCATTATTCAGAAAGATGTTTCTAAAGTCTGAAACTGCAAAAAAATATGGTTGGACCTTTTACTGTTGCTATTCAAGGAAGTAATGACGATGAAAAATTATATCCCATCGTAGTAACATATTTTAATCATGTTACTTCACTTTTTGAAAGTAGTTTGTTATGTGCACCAGCAAAAGGAAATTCTACAGGTTGGAATATTGGCAATCTTATAATTGAAATTTTAGTTGCTAAAAATATGCCTCCAGAAAACGCCATTGCGTTTGGCTGTGATAATGCTAATGTCATGATTGGAAGTAAAAATGGTGTTGCTTCAGTTTTATCCGAATCGCATAAAGATATAATGATTATGGGATGTTTGTGTCACTTAATTGATATTGACGCAGGTCATGGATTAAACTCTTTGCCCATAAACATTGATGAAATCTTAGTCGATATTTATTATTATTTAAAAAGAAGCTACAAGAGAAAAGATAGGTTGAAACAGCTGCAAGAACTCCATAGTACTGAAATAAAAAAAATTCTGAAGCATGTTGAAACACGGTGGTTGTCTGTTGGACGATGCCTAAGTAGAATATTGGAACAATGGGACCCACTATTAAGCTTTTTTGATGAAGAAACTGCATCTTGTAGCAATAAAAGAAGTGCTGATGCTAATTTAGATTCGTACAGAATCCCAAAAGTTAAAAAAATGTCAACTGTAAACAATACAGGGAAAACAATACAAAGAAAGAAACATCACACAGTACTTCAGATCCTTCACATGTGTCAAAAAAGCAACCAGCATTAAAAGTGAAACATAAGCAAAACGAAAAAAAAATTAAAGCAAATGAAATAACTGAAAATAAAGTAAAATGCTGTTCATATGGAAGTCGGAAAGAAAGAATTCATGGTTCAAGAATCTTCGGATTTAAATAAAGCATTCTGTTTATTTTTGCAAAATATTACACCAGTATTAGAAAGAGCATGCACTCGGTTACAGTCACAGCAATCTTTGATTCACATTTTACGATCATTAATTTTGGATTTATTTAAAGAACTACTCTTGAAATTTCTAGAACCAGATATTGTGAGAAAATGTTCATCACCGCTAAATGTAGATTATCATAGCCGCTACCACCAAAAAGATGATAATCAAATAGTAATAGGAAGTCTGACTTCAAAGGTTGTTGATTCATTAGTGAAGGAAGATAAAAAAAACTTTCTTTTTGAAGGTGAAGAAAATATTTTATTACTGTTTTAAGTTATATTTATCATTCTTTTCCTCATAAAAAAGATATTTTGATTAATGCTGAAATTTTGAATGTAACAGCTATTGCCTCTGCTGATTTTTCAAAGTTAAAATTCTTTGTTGATAAATTTCCTGTAATTTTATTGAGAAAAGGAAATGAAACTAAAGAAGAAGCTTTTAGATATTTTGCAGTCTCAATTTTGTGAATTGCAGCTGGGGATTCTGCCACAAAGCATCAAAGAAGAGCAAAGGATTGAAACTCAGTGGATGCTTATTAGCAATATAAAAAATGCAGTAGGCGAGAAAAAATATGAAGGATTAGCAAAAGTCATGTTATCCTTATAGTTATTCCATACTCTAATGCAACCCGGCCGTCCATTTTGCTATTCCATGTCTTCGGATGAGTCAGGCGGTCTGGGCTTTCGACACTCTAATGCAATCCTTAGGATGAGTCGGACGGCCTGGGTCTTCAACACTATAATGCAGAATGTGAAAGGATATTTAGTCAAGTCAAGAAAGTTAAGACTGACTTTCAAGCTTCACTATCTAATGAAAACTTAGGAAACTTATTAGTGACTAAATGTGCCAGAAAATCCAAGTGTTTTGAAGAAGAATTTAGTAAGGAGTTCTTAAAAAAAGCAAAAACAGCTACTACTTTATTTTTAAGTAGTAAGAAGGATTGAATTTGACATTTTTTAATTATATAGAACTTTTACGTGCTGTATTTTTACTTACCAAAAGATTTCTTTCATTCAATATTTTATCTGCAGAGAAGTGTTTTTTTGTCAAAGACATGTGAATGATTATTAAACAGTAACCAATGACATTTTTCTTTATGCATCATATTCAGTGTAATGAACATTGTTATAGACTTTGATGAGAATAACTCTAACGAATGTGCTTATTTTTTAAAAGATTACAGAACATTACCGTATTCCTAACCGTACCACGGAACATTATCGTATACCTATATATATAAGATAGATTATGTCTTTAACACACGAAATATACATACTTTTTAAATATTCATGAAAATTTGTTTATTAGTCGTATGGATTCTGTTAAAAGTTTGTATGAAAGCGAATTTTTTTATCTTTTCAATGGTGTTAAGATGGATACTCTGGAATAATATTTTCAGTTGCTGAGGAACACATTCGCAAAAACATAAAATAACTACAAAATTAAAAAAAATAATGCTGAGATATACCTTCCCGGATCCTGAAATACTTGTGTACCCAATTTCATAGCCATGCATCACTTTGATTTTCCGTTAAAGTCTACCTATACACAGACATCATCCTTCATTATGTAAGATTGGAAAATATTTCTTTGTGTTGTCCCGTTCCTAAATAAGCGAACGATACTTAAGTAATAAAATACAAATAATATCACTCTCAATTCCAAAATCGCACATTTTGAACCAAAATCATTCCCACTTTTATTTTTAATTATATAAGTGCCCGCTACTTAAATAATACATTTAAACACAATTTATAATGGCTATGGTCTGGAAATTGCATACTCCAAATCGCAAGCTGTTCTTAAAAGTAAAAATAAATAAGATCAATCATGCATAAAACATTGATTATGAAACACTTTCCAACTGCAATGCAATTTTATTTAAGCATCTCTAAAATGCGATACATTCAGTGGTAATATTTTTAAAATTATCACAATACTACAATAATTTATTACATTTGAAAACTTAAAACTTCATCGAAAACAATGAATTTTGTTCTAATGACATCATCAAAATATCAATCGCCTGGCTCTCTATGTAAAAGCAGTAAATATTTCATTCATGCATTTTTATTTCATTCATCACAGTACTACAATAATTTATTTTACTTGAAAACTTAAAACCATGGAGGTAAAAGTAATTTAACTCTATGCTTAAAACTTCATCGAAAAAGTCTGCGAAAAATCATCTGCTTCTCCAGCTAAAATCAATGGTTTCATTCATATCAGCTATATTGCAGACTCCAGAGCTAAATAATTTTGCGTTAAAGAAATTCAGTAATTCTTATACAACTCATCCTACAGTTTGATATGTTTACATTTTCTATATATAAGTGAAAATCAGGCATCACTGTAGAAATAATCAAAGTTTGGTGAGCAGTTAAACTCAAATATATTGTAATTGCATTGTTTCAGAATATAGATGCACAGAAATTAAGCAAAAATAAAGTGGTTTTAGGGTGAATACAACACTAAATATAAATTAGAAAGAACTTTAAAAATCACAATTTTGACTCAAGATGGATGGCATTGAGTATTTATACTGAAATAATTGTAATTGCATTGTTTCAGAATATAGACGCACAGAAATTAAGCAAAAATAAAGCGGTTTTAAGATGAATACAACACTAAATATAAATGAAAAAGAACTTTTAAAAATCATGATTTTGACACAAGACGGATGCCAGGGTGCAGCAGTGTAGGTTAGAGGTCGGGAATTGCACTCCGTAGGCCCGGGTTCGATTCCCTCCACTGCCAAAACTTCCGCTGTGTTCACTGTTCATGCAGAGTACAATCACGTTAAACATGTGGGTCCTTAAGTCCTTCCGAGAGGTTGGTGGTAGGGGAAGGAGGGTACTGTCCATGTGGATGCCTCCCCCACTGGGTTGCAGTCTAAATTGGGTGACTCTTCTCAGCCATCCAAACAGTTAACTTACACCTTTCTGGTAGGTCGGATGGTCTGGGTCTCTCAACAAGATGGATGCCATATTTTATTTTGATGTGGGTCACATGATCTCTTCATATAATATGGGTGTAATTATTATTATAATTTTTATTTAAAAAACTACTGAATAACATTTTATTGAAATTTTTTTCATATTTTTTATAGGGTAATTTGAGCTTCGTGAAGTTGCCCCCCCCCCCCCTTTAAAAAAGCACAAATGACAAAAACTAGTAGAATCGTTTGTGCTAGTTTGTGCTGCAAAAATTTTCATTTGTGCTTCTTTCGTTTTCGATTTATAGATGATTTTTTTTCCGGAGGAGCTAACTTCATGCTCAGCCATTGTTTACATAAGAGAAATTACATCAATTTCCATAAAACCTTTATGCCATTCATTTGTACTTCGTTTCTGCCGCAAGAAGTTTTCTTCAGACCCTTTTCAAATTTGAAAAGCTTTATAGGTCAAATTTGAAAAGGTTCCGAAGAAAACATTTTGCAGCACAAACGAACGGCATAAACATTTTTTAGAAATTGATCTGATTTCTCTTATGTAAACAATGGCTGATCGTGACCCCCCCCCCCCCCCCCCGATAAAAGAAACGCGTATAAATCAAAAACTGAAGAAGCACAAATGAAAAATTTTGAGGCACAAATGAAGTACAAACGAATGGCAACACTTTTTCAAAATTCGTTAAATTTCTTGTATGTAAACAAATCCAGTTTTCATGCTAAACAAATAAAAGCTTTATAGTGCTTATGCTTTCCATGGGGGGGGGGGGGGGACAACATCACAGAGCTGATAATTTGAATGTTTTCTAAAACCTGCAAAGCAATTTGTGAATTTTATATTTGCTTAAAAAATATTTGATAAATAAAGCCCCATAGGATTCAACTTATTTCATTTTTTTCAACCCGGGTTCAATCCAAAACTAATTGTGTGATATTATTCATTTTTATTCCCATATGTCCCATAGACCATCTGAACAACATACTAAAATTTCATTTTGATTAAGTCATTTTTACGGCAGTTATCATGCTAGCGGACAGACAGACAGAATGAACAAAGTCATAAACACTTTTCAACTTTGTTGTAAAGTGTTAATAAAAAAGAGTCTATTTTAAATCAAAAATGTGCAATACTTCAAAACACACATTTTATTAAAAACACACATTAACACACATTTTATTAAAATTTCATTTTGATTAAGTCATTTTTATGGCAGTTATCCGTGTGAATGGACAGACAGACAGAATAAACAACAAAGTCATAAACACTTTTCAGTTATGTTGTAAATGGCTAAAATATTAGGAGGAAAGGCATGACTTAAACCCCTAGGGCATGTACATTAAAACCCACCAATTGAAGAAAGGTTTATTGATACTACAGGTTGGCCCGTCTGCTAGTTTTATGGTTTTGGCTAGCGGAAATGTGCAATGGTGGCATCAGGGTTGCCCCAACCATGCACTTTCAAATACAAATTGTTGTGGTAACATTGTTAAGGGAACTTAATTTAATGATACAAAATAGTTAACAACCCCACCTCAAATCTGATTAAGGGTCGAACACTCACATGCAATTAAAAAGGAGAAATTAATTAATAGCTAATTACTTTAATGGAATGGGAACGTATAATGGGAAAAGAATTTTCAATGAAAGTACAATGCGTTGTGTAATTATAAAAAATTAAATATAAACCATCTTTGCATGTGAGCACCTAGAAATTATTATACATTAATAATGCATAATAAAAAAAAATTGGAGTTCACATACATGTTGATATCCTACAATTTTTTATTTTTACATATCTTGCCCTTGAATCTGAAATAAATTTTAGAGAATCCAGTGTTGCACACAGACTCATTATGCAGCCTGTATTAAATTGTTGTAACTATTAAATAATTAGTTCTTGAAACATAAATTTCAGATTGTTCCTAGAAATTGATCATAATTGTGATTAAATGTTTGTAACACCATAAACACTTTTTACAACCCCAAAAAAATCTGTATTCAGGACCTGTAAATAAAAATTATTATGGATGATGTAAAAATAATGTTTTCCTTATCAACAAAAATGTAAATTCTGGCTCTAAAATTCATCCTGCACTATGCCAATTCATTATTGTTCTTCGATGCAAGTTGCATTAAAGTTGAAGATTCATACAAGTGATTCCGAAGATTTTATATATATTCAATATCTCACCCCAGAAGAATCATCAGATATTACACCAATTCAGCAGAAAAATATCTTTATTAAAAATTTGTTCATATAAGTTGAATCTTGAATCTCATCACATTATCATTTCTCACCAGCATCACCTTGCATTAAGACACATGGCATAATTCTTCAAAATCTTAAGAATTTTTTAAAAATGGAATAAATAAGTTCCTTACCACTTCACTTGAACAACATCATATGAAATATAATATTAGAAGATGATTGATTAAAAGCTGCACATTCTCATGACTTCTCACCAAAACATTGCAAAACTTCTCAAAGATCTCAAATTGTAAAAAGAATGGAAGAAATAAGTATTTTTTTTTACATATTTACATATGACAATTATGAATTATTCATTATTAATATACACACTGTTATTTTTCTTTTAGATGTTTGCAGATAAGCATTTTTGCATATTTGAGAACTTATACTAAAATAGATAAAAATCTATATAACTTATATATATATATATATATATATATATATATATATATATATATATATATAAATATATATATATATATATATATATATATATATATATATATATATATATATATATATATATATATATATATATATATATATATATATATATATATATATATATATATATATATTATATATATATATGTATATAACACACACCCCGCTTCGCCCACAACCTACACACGCTACAAATTTTCAAGAGAAAGGAGTCAGCATAAATTTTTTCACCTAACTCTGTTCATAAGTTCGAGGAACAGATAAATGAACAGAGGTAGACTCAAACCAAATGATCCAAATTTCCGTATCTCGCCTGAAAAGAGATTTTACTAATTGTTGAAAAGGGATACTGCTATCCAGCTGTAGTCAAAAGGGACGTTCACAGTACAAATGAAAAACATGAATGAATAGCAGCACATTTATAATTTAATTCAGAAAATGAGACAGTTGACCTATTAATGAATATAAAAATAAAAGCAATTTTGAATAAGATAATTTTGAATAATAAATTAAAACTAAAGTAATTGAAATTAAAATAATTAAAATATTTAATCATTTATAAAAAAAAATGTTAATTTTGAATAATAAAATAATAACGTGGTGTAACATGTCACAACATACAATCCGTCACTAAAAAAAAAAGAGAAAAAAAAAGAATTCAACCTTACAGTAAAACAATTCCTGATAAATTTCATAAAATACCAAGCCTGATGATGCCTAATACAATATACATTATAATTTTGACCAAATAAAATACAACATTGTATACAAAAAATCCATGAGTAGAGTAACAATTAAAAGCAGTCAATTATCGACAAATGAATAGATATGAATCAAAGCAATGTTGACATGAGTATGAAGCAATTGCGGTGAATGAGTATAGATAAAACAAAATTTGTGAGAAGAGTGTAGTACAAACAAGTGCATAGAGATGAATACACAATATAAACAAATGCATTGAGATGAAGTGAGTACAAATATGTAAACAATTATTTTTGTTGAAATGAGTATAGATAAATCAACCTTTGAGTTGAGTACAGTAGCACGTATATAAAAAAAATTCTATCAAAATTTGTCACACACACACAAAAAAAAATTAATTACCATCACTTAAAAAAAATAAATTGTCATCACTAAAAATAATTTTAACTACCACTTGAAAAATTTCTAAATTTCAATCAAAACAAAAATCTAAATAAGAATGAAGAATGAACTTTTTAAAAATTAACTTCAATGAACTGCAATCCAAAATTTAGATAATTCGTAGATAAGATTCATAAATGAACTTAGTAAATCCATGGAATTATTACTTTAAGTTTCTGAGAAGTAATTTAAAAATATGAACAGAAAAAAAAAAATTCAATAAGTCAACAAAATAATGAATGCAAAGTGCAAAATAAAATCCTCGAAAATGTAAAAAAAAATGAAATTCTAAATTTAATACAATGTTTAATAAATGAACTAAAATCTTCCAATGAAGTAAGAATAACTGAATTAAGGAAATGCAAACAATTACTATCAATAATTTCAATTTCCAACTCCTCGATTCACATAATAATTCTAAAATTGAACTATTTTACCAAAACAAAATAACAAAATTTTTAAATTGAATTTAATAAACTAAAAAAAAACAATGAAATGGATCCTATCAATCAATAGATTAATTATAAATAAAATGAAACTAATAAATGAATTATGTAAATAAAATGAATCATAACAATAAAATGAAATTTTAAGAAAATATTACCAAATTTCAGACTTTCAACAGAAATCAATGAAAAACCAAAACACTTCTAAGGCTCTCCTGCTTGATCAGGGCGGAAAAAACCAAAGAAACTTCTCCAATCATGAGTTGAAAACAGATTATCTCAATTCTCCATCAAAACACCACGTAAGATGAAGTTGATCACAGATTCTATGCCAAAAAATTCCAAACACCTGAATTCCAACCAAGATGTTGGTGAAACTATAATAAATTTAAAACAAAATTAGTACAAATCAAATTTTAATCTCTGAAATCCGAAATAAACTATTAGAAAAAGAAATAAACCATTAACAAATTTGAATCATAAAAATGAAAACATTCAATAATGTAAAAGGAAATAAAAAAAACGAATTTAAAAATTTGAAATCAAAAGTCTACATAAATGAAGCATATTTGAATAAAACTGCAGGTATAGAGAATAAAGATTAGTAATTAATTACAAAGAGATTATCTTTTATGAGGAATAAAGACAATAATTCAAAATGCAATCAAAACTGGTAAGAGAGAATGAAATAAAAGCTAATATGTATTTTCTTTTCTGAAAAAACTTAACGGAGATGCTATCAAGATTTACTATCAGAAATCAGAAATACTGAAATATTGAGAACGGATTAGAGCTATGAATGAGCCGTAGCAAAAATTTTGATCAAAATACAATTTCAAAAAAAGATAGTCAGAAGATACCCACATATATTCAATGAAAACCAGACATAAGAATTGAAATAAATTAATTACCAATTTGAAATTTTAAAATTTCTTTCAAAATGCAATAACCAAAATAAATATAAGAAGTTCAGAGCTTAATGCTAAATTTTCTGAAAAATGCTTATAAAAGAAAAATTTCAATAAGAAGTTTTGAATAAACCTGTAAAATAAAGTTCATAAAATAAGTTATTTTAACTATCAATAAATTTCTAAAAAATCTTCTCAATATATAAAAAAAATGTAATTAATTTAATTTTACACACAAAAAAAAAAAAATTTAATTTTTCATCACTAAAATAAAACAATTGCTTTAAGCAATACTAAAATTTTAATTTATCAAAATAATTTGTTTTGGTGGTAATTTAAAAAAAATAAAGCCAAGAAAATTATAAAATAAACATAGCAACTTTCTCCTATAATTATCATTAATATCAATTTCAAGTTCTGCCATATTAAATGAAAAACATATAAACAATATAATAATCAATCAATTTTATCCCATTAAAATAAGTATTTTGAAGTTTTATGAACTTCAACATCAAAATAACACAATAATCATAACATATAATTTGGAGTCTTCTGCTCCATGGGATTTTTCAAAATTTAGGTCATTAATTAGGTCATTAACACATATATTTTTAAAAATCATTTTAAATGTCACTTTCTTGACATACAGGCCTCTCATTATTTCAATAAAACATCAATATAAAATATCAACACAATCTTTGACAGAACTTGTACCATGCTTTAAAATTCATTTAACTAACTGACTAACACTTTACAATAAAAAAAAATACTTGCAACAACTCTAACTGTACTCACCCAAAATATCACTCAGATTGTAAAATTGCAAATAATTCAACAAAACTTCTACAAAAATGAATGTTTCAAAACATTGAACTTAACTTGCATTATTCACCTAATTTATAAAGTGCAAATAAAATACTGAAACATTTCATAAACATCCTACCAAAATTTGTAAACAATATTTAGATTAATTATTTTAAATTAATTTTTCAATTGTATTTTAATAATACAGTTAACTTTAACTTTAAACTTTTATGTTGATTGCTCTCTCTACACTTTTAATTCAATAATTAAAATTAATTTAAAGAATTAGTTTTTCAATTTAAATAAAGAACACATATACAATTAAACACAAAATACAACACAAAATTCATTTCTAGATTAGTTTAAAAAACAAACAAACAATCAGTTATGATTTGATTAACTGAACATACATACAACAATAATTGTGATTTTTGAATTGATTTTCAATTAATTTATTTGCTTATTGCCTCATTCACCATTCCATGATTGAGAATGATTTGCAAAAAAAAAAAAAAAAAAAAAGCACTAGCATTAATTTTTTTAGCAAAATTTCTGTGAATTAGAATTATTTCTCAAAAATAATAGCCGCTCATTATATTTGAAATTAAAACATCACAATACAGTGCAATTTTGTAGCGTAAATGAATATTTCACTACTATTGCAAATTTCAAAACAAAAATTGTGAATTATGAATAATTTTAAATCACTATAAGTAGCTTATTGCCTTAGCCTATTTCTATGTATGAGAATGACCTGACAAGAAAACACTAGCTGCTGAATAATTTAAATAAACACATCACAATACAAAAAAAAAATGAAAATCACATGCCTGTAGCAAAATGAATATTTACTGCTATTTAAATTTAAAACAGATAAATAAAAATAAATAACACTTCATTTTATACCTCATTTTAAAATTATATTTATAATTAATAGTAAATTAGTATTTAAAAAATTTCTATTGATATTGCAGAAGATTTATTTTCTAGCAAATTAATGATTTGATTTTATTATGATTAATGTCTTCAAAAATTGACCAATGTGGAGTGTTGAAGACCCAGACCGTCCGACTCGTCCGAGGACTTAGAGCAACTATTTGGATGGACGGCCAATGTGGAGTGTACTGAAACTCAAAAAAAAAAGAAAAAGAAACAATTCTCTTCAACATGAATCAAATTAAAATATTAAAATTAAGAGAGAAATGAAGACCAGCTTCAAAGATAATAATATACTGTTGAATACGGATACCCAAGGATATAAGGTGTATCAAAATAAATTTTTTTTGTCAATAATTCTAAATTTTCAAGTAACAAAACAGTTTGATTTTATCCCTAAAAATAGTCACGATGACATTAAAATTTTTTGATCTTGACGGTATAAAAATATTATTAATTTCAAAATTTTATATCCAATACACAATGAAGCACAATAATTACCATCACATCCATTAAAAAAAAACTTTCTATTCATAATTATTATTCTTATTTTAAATTACGAATAATTTTTACTATCATCTAAAAAAAAAATTATATATATATATATTTAGCAATAAAATTTTTTTTTTTTTATATAATTTGAATGTGATGCTTAAATACTACGTCATTTAAATTTTAATTTCATTGAATGCATAATTTCCTACATATAAATAAAAGAAACTCATAGCACTATAAATTATAATTTCATTATAAACTGAATGAGATGCCTCCTATACACAAAACAAAAGACACAACAACAATTAATTATCTTATCATTTAACCTTCTGTTGCATAAATACTATAAACCAAAAGTAATTATTGCATCATAAAAATAGTGCATCATAAAAGTTTTGTTATACCCACAAATTTGCAATTAAAATAAAAATCTTTTTTTTTAATTCTCAACTTTCAATTTTTTACAGTATAAAAGCATATTTTTAGCCTAAAACAAAATTATTGACATGAAGAAAAATTTAAAATTGTTTGAGTAAGTATATATATTATTTTTAAAAATTTTCATCAACAAAATACATTATTACAACACTGTGCGAAAGTTCTTCAAAAAGTATTCTACAGCTTTTTAAAAAATCCTGATAATATGTTACACAAAGTCATCATATTAATTTTTCGTTAATTTAAATTAAATAAACATTATTATATCAAATTTTAACTTTTAAGTTTCATTAAAAATACATGAGTGCCTATGCATATAAATAAAAAAAAATCACGGCACCAAAATTTAGTTAACCAGATGTTGTGGTAAGATTGTTAAGGGAACTTAATTTAATGATACAAGATAGTTAACAACCCTACCTCAAATCTGATTAAGGGTCAAACACTCACATGCAATTAAAAAGGAGAAATTAATTAATAGTTAATTACTTTAATGAAATGGAACCGTATAATGGGAAAAGAATTTTAAATGAAAGTACAATGCATTGTGTAATTATAAAAAATTAAATATAAACCATCTTTGCATGTGAGCACCTAGAAATTATTATACATTAACCCTTTCACAATGGTTGGCATGCCCACGTGCCGGCTGCGAACTTGCATTTAAGGACGGACGGCACGCACTCGTGACGGAGATAACTTTACCCTAAACGGGGGTATGGAGAACGTGTTGTGAAAACACTTCTAAGTGAACTTTTAGGAAAAGGATATACTTTGTATTTGGATAAATTTTTTACCTCTCCTGTACTCGCAAAGTATTTGTTGTCTAAGAATACGCATATATGTGGTACAGTTTTAAAAAATCGGAAGGACATGCCAAAGAATTATCCATCTGTACCTAAAACATATATACACTAAAATTTTTAATATTTTGATAAAAGAAAATTTGTATGAAAAATATACATCAAATAGAAAATAAGTATTACCTTTCTTCCTGAAAAAAGTAGGATGCTGTGTTGAACAGGTGATTTTTAGTGAATTTTTTTCGAGAGTTAGGCTTACTTCAAAAAATTAGCTGTTTTTCGGAAACAGTTCGAAAACGAAGCACTTCGTCCTTTGGGCCATGGCAGTTTCGGAATGCCGCCATCCCGAAAGGGTTAATAATACATAATAAAAAAAAAATATGAGTTCAAATACATGTTGATATCCTACAATTTTTTATTTTTACATACCATGCCCTTGAACCTGAAATAAATTTTAGAGAATCCAGTGTTGCACGCAGACTCATTATGCAGCCTGTATTAAATTGTTGTAACTATTAAATAATTAGTTCTTGAAACATAAATTTCAGATTGTTCCTAGAAATTGATCATAATTGTGATTAAATGTTTATAACACCATAAACAATTTTTACAACCCCAAAAAAATCTGTATTCAGGACCTGTAAATAAAAATTATTATGAATGATGTGAAAATGATGTTTTCCTCATCAACAAAAATGTAAATTCTGGCTCTAAAATTCATCCTGCACTATGCCAATTCATTATTGTTGTTCGATGCAAGTTGCATTAAAGTTGAAGATTCATACAAGTGATTCATACAAGATTTTATATATATTCAATATCTCACCCCAGAAGAATCATCAGATATTACACCAATTCAGCAGAAAAATATATTTATTAAAAATTTGTTCATATAAGTTGAATCTCATCACATTATCATTTCTCACCAGCATCACCTTGCATTAAGACACAGGATTATACGAACATACCACCACGGTGGCTATTGGAGCTTACGTCGTATAGGTGAGAGTTGCGTGCAGGTAACGTAATCTCTCATCCAGCAAAGCCGCAGTCACGGTCACGAATTCAGCGAAACCATTCACCGGGTAGGACCAAAGAACCACCGCCAATCCCGACCCCAGTCGCCTGTCGGATCTAGGCTCAGGGCATGAATAGCCACAGTCCGTGAGATCTCAACCACCTGGAAGAGTCCGAGGTCGTATTGCCTCATCGAGTTAGCATTAGCCTCCTCGATTCCTCAGCAGCCACTTCAACAGATTATTTCCCCCCCCAGTTTGGAGGATCAAGGCTGCAGAGCCAACATCCATAACCACCATCTTTGTTGGCTCGCCCTGGAATCTTAATTAAAAAAAAAAAATGGAATAAGTTAGTTCCTTACCACTTCACTTGAACAACATCATATGAAATTTAATACTAGAAGATGATTGATTAAAAACTGCACATTCTCATGACTTCTCACCAAAACCTTGCAAAAACTTCTCAAAGATCTCAAATTGTAAAAAGAATGGAAGAAATAAGTATATTTTTTTGACATATTTACATATGGCAATCATGAATTATTCACTATTCATATACACACTATTATTTTTCTTTATGATGTTTGCAGATAAGCATTTTTGCATATTTGAGGACTTATACTAAAATATATAAAAATCTATATAACTTATATATATATATATATATATATATATATATATATGTATAAGGCACCCCCCGCTTCGTCCACAACCTACATACTCTACAAATTTCAAGAGAAGGGAGTCAGCATAAATTTTTCCACCTAACTCTGTTCACAAGTTCGAGGAACAGATAAATGAACAGAAGTAGACTCAAACCAAATGATCCAAATTTCCGTATCTCGCCTGAAACAAGATTTTGCTAATTGTCGAAAAGGGATACTGCTATCCAACTGTAGTCAGAAAGGACGTTCACAGTATAAATGAAAAACATAATGAATAGCAGCGCGTTTATAATATAATTTAGAAAATGAGACAATTGACCTATTAATGAATATAAAAATAAAAGCAATTTTGAATAATAAATTGAAACTAAACTAAAATAATTAAAATTAAAATAATTAAAATATTTAATGATTTATAAAAACATTGTTAATTTCGAATAATAAAATAATAACATGTTGTGACGTGTCAGAACACAAATCATTGGTATCTAGTTAGGTAAATCTCCAAATCCCAATTTATTCTGAGCAATTTTTGAATTATTCTACTTCTGTTACTGTATTTTTTTTTTCATTCTGAACATTGGAGAACATTAAGCCCAAGTGCCATTTAACTATAAAACAATTAAAGAACACACTTTTATGAAAGTAGCATTTATACACGTATTAAAACATTTAAAGCACACAAATACAAATAAATAGATTTTTACAAATATTTAAGCACATTGATTTAAATATTTATATTAATACACAAATATTTATCTTGATTTACATTTTTACAAATATTTAACTTTATTTACATTTATATAAATATTTAGTTTAATTTATACATATATATAAATTAGATTTATATGAATATTTAGCACATTTGCATTTTGTTAAAACAAATATATGCCCTCTTTGCGACAATGGCGTTCCCGTGACTGGAGAGCGCCTCAACATTTGCCCTGCTGTTCTTGGCTGTTTTCCTTTATGTGTTACTGACAAGGCTTTTAGTGACTATTTTTATCGTTCTTCTTTGTATTGGGCTGCTCATCGACTTATGACCGATAGGTCGGAGACAGGCATAGGATTAAAAAGGAAAAAAAAATTGTTAAATTATGTATTTATACAAACAATTTAGGTAAAGTTTCTTCACTCAAATTTTAACTGAATGTTTAACAATAAAGGAAATACATTTAAAAAATTTGAAGATATATTTTGTTATTGGGGGTATTTAAAATTTGTTTATGGAAATAAATATAGGCTTTCAATAAAATACTGATTGAAAAGTACTTGACACAATTGCACAAAAGTCTGTCACAGCCTTCATATAAATATATTTTTTTATCCTATGCCCGTCTTCAACCTCTCGGTCATAAGTTGACGAGCAACCCAATACAAAGAAGAATGATGAAAATAGTCACTAAAAGCCTTGTCAGTAACACATACAGGAAAACAGTCGAGAACAGCAAGGCAAATGTTTAGGTGCTCTCCAGTCATGGGAACGCCATGGTCACAAAGAGGGCAGACATCTGTATCTGTCAGTCCCATTCGATACAGGTGACTCTGTAAGTTATCATGACCTGTGGCAAGTCTAAAGCAAGCCTCGTCAACTGCTCTATGCAAGGAACTGGGTATTCTTGCCGATTTATTTAACAGGGAGTTCCACTTTTTTCCGGAAGCTCTCTTCTCGTACAGACTGAAACGGCAAGCTTTAATAGAGAGGTATATATATTGCTTTATATGCTGCACAGACAAGGGAGGATCCGGTTGCATCATTTGAGATCCATTCTTAGCCAATAAATATAAATTGCATTATACTTAGCCTTCATATAAATGCATTTGTATTCATTTAGGGGATGTCATCCTCTCCATTAATGGCCACGACATGGAGAAAGTTGACCACAAGGCCTTGGTTCAGTACATCCAAAGCTGTGAGAAGACAATGCGGATGGTGGTTCTGTTTGAAGACTGTGTGCATAAGGTCGAGTTGCATATGAAGTATTTGCGTTTGAAGGTAAAATAAACTAATTGGGTAGAATTCTTTGCACTTTTGTCTATTGCCTCACCCAGTGCTACTTTTTTTTTTGTAGTCAACTACAACTACTTTATGACAAATGTAGTTAACTACAACTACTTTTTTAAGAAGTAATGACTACAAACTATTTTTTAAATGGAGTCACTACTTAACTAGTTTTATAAGATGAGTTTGGACAGCTTCAATTTACATAAAAAATCGAGGATATGGATGTACTATAGTAATTTAGCATGCTTATTCTGAATAAGTACTGATCAACTTATCAATATTTACGCTTTCACCCATTTCTGAAAACAATAAAATAAAATGGTAGTATAAAATAAAAGTAAAAATTATTTATTTTAAAAACATGTTTGTTTATTTTTAGTAGAGTTTGCATCTCAAAATTGCAATCAAATAAACAGGATCTTTTGGGACATAACAAAAAATCAATAAATAACAAAATAACAAAAACTCCTGCAGCATCGAAAATCTTATGTAGTTTCTCCTTGTTTACTTTCAGGAACTGGCAATTTTCTGTATGCATGGAAAAAGTGAAATGTGCATACGTGTACTTGAAAATTGGGAATGTTCTTGAATTTTAGATTAACATTTTCAAGGCCTTGAAAGTACTTGGAAATTCCCATTTTCTTGGTTAAGTGCTTGAAAAAGACAGGGTTGAAAGTATTCTACAGATTCACATCATTGTGTTTTTTCTGAGAAGTTCTGTTTTTTCTAGCAATTTCCCTAGCAGTTACTCTGTCGCTGAAATTTTCCTAAATAACATTGTTTTTTCCCAAAAATTTCTTTAACGGCTTTAGCATTAAACATTAATGTTAGTTTGCTATAATTTTACCTCCCAGAAATGCATATAACTTTATAATAGGGAAGTCCTCGAAAAGTGTTTGAAATGCTTTTAAGCAAAATTACTCACCCTGTAACTAATTTGGTGTAATTCTTTGCAATTTTGTCTATTACCTTGCTCATGTTTTGATTTTTCTAGGCTCAAAGATTGCTAAAAAAAATTACTTTGAAAAAACTTTAGCAAGACAATTTTTTCTTTTATGTAAAATTTTGCCAAGTTTAACAGGATACATTTTTTTCTTATTATACTTTAAAACTAAGGATGTCATGGAACAAAAAAGGATCCGATTACCAAAGGACCAATATGATCCGACACTAATATCAATATTGCTATTAACCCTTTCCGGACGGCAGCATTCCGAAACTGCCGTGGCCCAAAAGACGGAGCGCTTCGCTTTCGAACTGTTCCCAAAGGATGACAAATTTTTTGCGCTAAGCCTAACTCTCGAAAAAAAATTCACTAAAAATCACCTATTCAACACAGAAATCTACTTTTTTCAGAAATAAAAGAAATATTTATTTTCTATTTGATGTATATTTTTCATACAAATCTGAATACAAAATACTCGTTAGTTGCTCCCATTCTTTTATCCGAAAAAATTAATAATTTCACTGCCTCTAAAGCCCAAACAAAAAAAATACTCTCTTATATTCCTATGATTCACCAACGACATCATAACGCTGAAATAAAAATAAAACCCGAAACTCAATTATAAAATTGTTGATGCTGCGAGAATTGCTCTGTCTGTTTATATTACAAAATCATGTTTTACCACTCCAAATGGAGAAATAATTCATTGGATCCTCCTTATGCCAAGATCATGTATCTGCAAAATGCATTGAAGTTAGTTTCACGGACATTTAATGTCATCTAGTAGACAAATTAAAATGTTCCATGTGAAAGCAATCATGCGTGCCACTCGCCTTTTACGGTAAAGTATCCTCCGTCATGAGTGCGTGCCGTCCGTCCTTGAATGCAAGTTCGCAGCCGACACGCGGGCATGCCAATCGTCCGAAAGAGTTAAAATGTATATCACTATTATAACGTATCACAAATTTATAATTGCTGTAAAATAACGTATAAAACTTATTTCAGCCATAATTAACTAGACACATTTGTAAATATTAAAAACGAAAATATATATAATAATATTAATAAAAATTTCATATGCTCTTCTGAAAATCATAGTTAAGAATGAACGTGAAATAATAAATAATTTTCATTAATCTGAACAGAGTAATTTCTATAAAATACAAAATTTCGGATTGTAATCATGGATATAAGAGCATAGAAATACAGAAATAAAAAAAATCATTCTATCGATCATACATCCAATGAGCTGCTTTTGTGCATTGCTAGTTATATCCGTCCTAGCAAATTGTAGTAAGCATCACTTAATAATCTTCTCTACACTTTTAGCAGAAATCATTTGTAGCGGAAAACATTTTTACAGCAACCTGTCAGAAAATTATCACCTGCCACCATAATTATACAATAGTTCAATGAAAAATTGCTGAGGAGGTAGAAAACTTATGAATAAACCGAAAGCAAACCTGTCGCAAGTAGGGTCGCCGATAGGTAGGGGCAAATGAAAGCTTTGTATACGGGCCCTGGAAACTTGGGGGCCCTGAGTGAGAAATTACTAAAATAGGGAGTGGCAGAGTGGCGCATTTACTGTGTAGGGGACCAAAAATTTTGTAGGCGGCACTGGTCACGAGCCTCTGTCTCCAATCCAATCCCAATAAAATGTTGTAATTATGCAGTTAACCAAACATACTATAGCAGACTGTGAGGTGTGCTATACTATTTGAAAAATTAGGTATTATACACTGAAGTATTTAAGAAATTTTTTTAAAGAAAGGAATCAGTTCTGGCATGAATGCCAGTTAAGAACCACCTATCTGCAAACTTGCTACTTTATCAGTCGATGCTGCATCACATGGGCTATCTAGGGATTACATTCTTACTGGTATCTAAGAGGGGTTATCCCCCCTCCCAGAGGGGCGCTAATGACGTAATAAACACAAAAGTTTTCTCTCGAATTAAAAAAAAATCTGTCATGTACCATATTTTTCTTTAACAAAGCTGAATATAAAGTTTTGTGAGAATTCATTAATATTTATGGCAGCTATCATATACACAAAAGAAATGGCATCATGTGAAAAATAGTCAAAACATGTTCAGGAACACCCTAATACCTATATTGGTATCAACTCTCGAAATCGAAAAGTTATGTGAAAACAATACCTTCTCTATACTATTGTCGTATCAACTTTGGAACACCTTCTCAATTTCTCATGTTTCTGATCCATTTTGCTGAAATACTTTTTGTTTCCATAGGCTAACGAAGGAAAGTAAGATTTCATTCATAGTTTTGTTTTTACCATTACTTGGCTGTTGTCAGCGTTCATCTGGTAGTGACGTGTATTGCAGTTTTAATGATGATACTTCACTGGTGCAGATGTCAGTTAGCTAATGAGGGCTTGATTGTTGGGTGACATGGGAGCCGTTCAAATGACGTTCCTGGCATTTTGACCTTGAATTACGATAGAGTGCGGAAGCCGGACAAGAGTCGGCATTACAAATGGATTAATATGTTTGCATGATTTTCTATGGAAATAATGAATTTATTAATAATTTCGGAATGCAAAAATGAAGTGATAACAAGAGGAAAGGGACCTTGCTTACACCCATCAAAAATGTATTGCCATCCAGACAGATTCTTCGAGTTTTGATTTCGTCGACCATATGTATCTTAGCGTGCAGAATACGAAATAAGATACTCAAGATATAAATGCCCGCCTTGTGAACTCAATTCATCTCTGGGAAGTTTGGACATTCCGGACCTGAGCCTTTGGCTAACCAGGGCCCTTTGAAAGTGCAAATAGTAGCAGGAGTGAGATCGATACGTCCTCCCTCCTCCTCAGAATTGTTGGATAGGTATTGTGATGTCAACAGCATTTGTAAGTACACTTTTGTATTTCAGTTGTTTGTATAAGAAAAATTGTATTTACAGAGGAACAAAGAAAAGCGTATTGTATTGCTTAAATATAATTAATTTCGATTTCAATAAATATTTATCATTTAGAATTTACTTGTTCTGCTTTCCACTACTTGCTAAATTTATGTGTTGCTCCTTTCATTAGCATCTAACCATGGCTGACCAACCGATTTCTAGAATCGACCAGGGAAAATGAACCTGGACAACACAATGCATAATGATATTAAGTGGTATCTAAAAGTTCTATACAATCACTTACTCTTCAAGGAAATATTATCTTCTAATTGTTCTGATTTTAGACGGCAGTTGCCGATCTTACTTATTTTCGATTTGTTCTTAATACCACAAACAGATATTACAATTTGATGCCATTTAGGCACTTCATAGGTTGGTAATCACCAATACGGATATTACAATTTCATACCGTGAAAACATACACAGCACTATATTATTTTCTATGGGAAAGTAAAAATAACTAGGAAATAAGTTTTACATTGAGGTAAAAAATATATTAACCCCTCCTTGATCCCAATTAATTACCACAACCTAGAATTAAATCGTTAACCATAGACATCAATAATCATTGTTTTGACTATGACTCAATGTAAACACTTTGATGTGGGCAGCACATGCCTTTCCTTATATAATGTAATGAATTTACTTCTTTAACAGTGAAAAAGTGATGAAACGCACTGTGTTTGTAACTACGGCACAGTGTTTGTAATGTTAAATTGTACATTTGGCACAGTAAATTGTACATCCAGATGACAACATCTAAAACTATTTCGTACCCAAATAACTTATTTTACGCAACTCTAAATTAACAATTATGAATATTGATAGCATACTCAATCAGCAATATAGTCCATATATTTAAATATTTTAATAATAAATTCATCAATTAGACATCATTTTATGTAATTTTCAGGGTGAGGAGTCCGTCACCTTTCTCAACTTTAGTTGCCTTTTTTTAAATTGGTCACTTTTCGTCACCTTTTTCAACCTTTTTTTGACTATATTGGGTGAAAATGTACACTTAACCCATATTTCTTCCCGGCCGTCCAAATAGCTGCTCTTAGTCCCCTGGACGAGTCGGACGGTCTGGGTCTTCTACTTAACCCATATTTGTACATAATTTTCATTTGTTTGGTTGTTGGTTTTCAGTTGTTTCAGTTGTTGTTCATTTACAATCACACTTTTGTAGTTGGGATTGGACAATTCAATGAATTTTATTCAATGGATTCATCACAAGATATTCATGATGTTTTTAAGAAAATGTTCCTGATAGTATCCCTGAACATTTTTCTCTTTAACCTAAGAAAATGCGATACTTAATCACAGATGGACTGGCTCTTTATTTCCAGGAACTCATGTTAGAAGAAGCATGTTCATTCTACTACACATTGAGTTACGATGAAACAACCAATATGAAAAATAAAAAGGAACTGCAAATAACAATCGCATTTTGGTCTAATAGCAAATGTGGTATAACGATACGGCATCTCAGAACTTTCATTTTAGGTAAAGCTGATGGTGAAACATTTCATCAAATACTGTGTGAAGCACTTTCTGAGGCTAATTTATCACAAAATAGATGTCTATTGCTTGAATGACACAGACCTAATGTTAATAAAAAGTATTTAGACTTTTAGATAGTAATGTCCAGGAGAAACGAGGAACATGACTTACAGGTACCTGCAACATCCACACAATTTATAATGCGCATGTAAAGGCATTGGAGAGTTGCGCATGTAAAGGCATTGGAGAGTGCAGGTGAAGAAGCTTCTGAGCTGATAATCAGAATTTATTAAAGAAGAATTTTGATGGTCGGCCTGCCCGTTGGGAAGAGTTTGAAGAAATCCAATCTGAATTTAAGATTCCACACTACAAATTTTTGAAATATGCAACAACAAAGTGCTTTACCTTGGGGCCTTCAGCCAACAGGATTTCGGAGCAGTGGGACATTATTTAGTTCTATTTCCTTAAGCACGTGCCTCTGAAAAAAAATTCGGCTGTTCTTCAATCCAACTCCTACAAGGCTGTTGTGAGTGCTTTAAAGAAACCTTTGATAAAAGCTGAACTTCATTTCATTATTTCATCAGCAGAACTATTCATAAAGTTCACACAATGTTTTCAGTGTCAAGCACCCTTGATCCACAAATTGCATGAAGAAATAGAGAGTGTTCTTCAGACCTTCATAGCTCGTATTTTGAAGACTCCTGTCATTAGAAAAATCACTGATTTCTCTAAAGTTGATCTTGATGAACTCTTCACAGTTAGTAATCTACTTTCTCTTGAAGAACTTGTCATTAATGCGGAGGTCACAGACGAACTTTCTAAACTGAAAGAACATAAGTTGTTTCTGCATGCTCGAAATCATTACAGTACTGCTTGTAAGCATGTCATGGAAAACACTTGCTTATCAAATGGATCACTTAAAAGTTTTAGATTTTTGGACCCAAAAGAAAGAACAAAAGCTAGAAGCTGCAGAGACATATTGAATGTTGCAAAAATTATGCCATTTCATGTTCAACTAGATTATTTATTAAATGAGTGGAAAGTTTTTTACAACTGGAAAAAGGTGATATAGCATTTGAAAACAAAACTATTGATGATTACTGGCAACAACACATCTCAAAAAGAGACTCAGTATCAAAAGACATTAAGTTTCCGAATGATTCAAAAGTTATAAAGGCTGCTCTTACTCTGTCGCATGGAAATGCTGACATAGAGAGAAGATTTTCCATTTCTAAACATATATTAGGAGAAGATAAGTCAGCAATGACAAAAAGATTTTTAAATAGTATATCGATAGTGAGAGATGCCTTGAAACAATACCCCCATTTTCTTTTTGTACCCATTGATCCAAAACTTAGGTATGGACAACAAGCGCATTCAAAGTACACTGCCTTTATGGAAGATTGTAAGAGGAAAACGAAAATCAAATTAGAAGAAAAACAAAAAGAAGAAAGGATTATGAAGAAAATATGCAAAAGATAAAAAAGTCAATCGAATGTGAGACTACGGCACTGAATGACAAGAAAAAAGAACACCTACAAACTAAGGAGGTTAGAGAAGAATTCTTCTGAAGCTTCAGCTAAACTGAAAATAGCACTTGAAAAAAATAATTTAAAGGCAGCAAAATTGGCTCAAGACATGCTCAAGGGTGTAAAAAGTATGCAAGAGGAAGAAAAAGTGCAAGAAAGGGAGGTTGAAAGTATTCAAAAGAATCTTGAGAAACGAAAATCAAATATGATTATGTCATTTTTCGCTAAGATACCTAAAAAACAATATGCCCAACAGTTTTTTTTCTTTAGAATTGTTTTTCTGGAACATTGAAGAGAATATTTCTTTAGATTTTCATAATAATTTTGTGTAGATTTTTTGTTTTTATAAATTTGATAAACCTTATGTGTAAACTTTCTGTATAATATTTATATGGCCATACCTCATCCAGGATCATAATAAAGAATTTTATTATGATCTTATCTGGCCTTTTTTGGTAGGGGAGTATAAAAAAAAAATTAAAAAAATTTTGTAACCATATTTGTTGTTTCATTCTATTGGCAAGAATTCTATTTTTTAGTCACCTTTTTTGAAAAAAAATTTCACCTTTTTCAAAGGTCACTTCCGCTCCTCACCCTGAATTTTGCATGATTTTTGCAATTTTGATGATATTTTCGCCAATATAGGGCCAAATATCGTCAAGTTGGTGATATTTAGAACAGTATTTCTTATATAATAAAAGGTATGCTCATCCTATGGCGTAAAGTAGTCTTATATTCTTTCCAAAATATTAAATTTCAAACAATTAGTTGCCATTTTCATTGATTTAGCTCCATTCTTATGAATTTGGCGACATTTTGAAAACTCGTCAAGTCGATGATAGGCCACCAAAATTCATTGCTAGAATTTTACCAAGGGTTACAAACAGAGTCTTATGGTAGAGTCTTATATTCTTTCCTAAATATTGAATTTTAATCAAATAGTTGTCATTTTCATTGATTTAGCATCATTCTTATAAATTTGACGACATTTTAAAAACTCACAAAGTTGGCAATATTCCTCCAAATTCGTCACTAAAATTTCATAAAGCATTATGGTCTGTTTCTTTATATTGTGATGGGGTCGAAAATTTGAATGTGAGTTTTCGACGGGAGATCATGTTTCAAGCATCCCTGAACACGAATCAGACATTTTTAAGATGATATCTGTGTGTGGGGGTGTGTCAGTGAGTTTGTGGAAACAATATTTCACAAACAAATGGAGTGATTCGAATGAAATTTGGTACAAAAATTACAGTCCATGAATACTGGAAGCCTATTGTTATTAAACGCAATCAAATGTCCAGAAGCCTCTAAATTTTCAAGCGAAATTTTGGAAAAAATCATCAAAAATTAAAACATTTAATAAAGTTATGTAAATAGTCATTTCTTATATAATTTTTTATTAGAAAACGATTAACAGAAACTTTATAATGCTAGCATGAACTTTTCTCGAGATATTGCACATATTTCAAATAAATTTATCAAAAAATCCCATAAATTAAAAAAAATATTAACTGTTGAGAAACATGTTCACTTTTCATATGTAATGTTCTATAAATTTGGTGACATCATTCTCGTGGATCTAGCTCATTCCATTCATGAGAAAAGATATTTTGAGTTTTACTTTTCTATTTGAATGGCAATAGTCATTTATCTGCTATAAGAATAACTCATTTCTCCATCCATCACACTTTGCGAGATTTTGTCAGAATGTCGCCAACTTGGTGACTTTTTTAAATGTTGCCAAATTAATAAAAATCTCACCAAATGGATAAAAATGATTCTAAATCAATGAAAATGATGACTAATTGATGAAAGTTTAATATCTTGGAAAGAGCATAAGAATAGCTCGCCATCTGTCTGTAACACTTAGCGAGAAATTTAGCGGAGCTTTGCCAACTTGGCGACTATTTTAAATGTTGCCAAATTGATGAAAATGACGCCATATGGGAAATAATGTTTGGCAAATTCCATTTTCCGTCATATGATGGGCATACCTTCTAGTATATAAGAAATGCTCTTCTTGCGATTTGTCTGTAACACCTGGTGATGCATTTGGTGAACTTTGTGAATAATTTAGCAAAAGTATCGCCAACTAGGTAATATTTTGTCCCAGATTGACAAAAATATCACCAAAATTGCAAAAATTATGCTAAATTAATGAAAATTATGCCTAATTGATGAATTAACTATTAAAATATTTTAATATATGGATTTATGTGCCAAAAATAGTGAGGGCGAGTTTCACACACAAGTTTTATTTTAGCGAGTGATTTTTATTCCATTCATGCATATGCTTTCTGGAACCCTTTTAAATATAAGACAGATGTAGAAATGGTGAAAGACCTATTAGTACAGTGTATAAAAATGGGGGAACTCTAGGTCAATGTATGGAACATGGCAAAGACACTACTTTATGGCATGTCACAAAACACATCAGTGATTACGAGGAGGGGTAGAATAGGAATGTGGATTGCACTCATTCTCGCCTGCAAATGCAATAAATTATGATCATCTCATAGGGTAGTACTATGGAAGAGCTGTAGCAGTATCGTAGTAATTGTTGACAGTTTTTTCTCCCTTCACAGGTGGGATTGTTTAGGGAGAAGGGTCATTCTAAGCTATCACAGAGTTTGGCTGGCAGTCAGAATTTTATTAATCGCCAGTTTTTTAAGTTTAATCGCCATGTGGTGATTGGTGAGTTGCAATTTTAAGTCTTACCCTAGACATCTGTACTATGCCCTAAGCGGCCGCCGACCTGATGGTAGAGCAGGCTCTGATCAGGAGTTCACACTGTGGGAAGGTTGATAACAATTAATTTCTCTCTACATAATGCGGCATGGCCAGAAAGTGGTGTCAGGCCGAGAAGCCAAACAGCATCCATTTGCGTAGGCTCGTTTCATCCTTATTGAAAATCTTCAGCATCGACCAATCATCAGTACTGAAGGAAGCGTCACCACCCGCAAGAAAATTTGCAATGACCTGTTGTTTTGTTAGCCTTTGTATATCAGCCAGTTGACAGGAATTTCCTATCTACCCTAAAATTTCATATCTTCTATTTCCAAGTCCTACCCTGCTAACAACCCTAACCAGGTGTTATTCTCATTCCAAGTGCTTAACATAGTTAAAAAATGCATTTTTTTCTTTTTCTCAATATTGAGGTGTATTGCCCTAAAGTTTTCATGGGCCATCAACTTATACTGGCAAATAAAGTAAACAATTAGCATTTCGTAGTAATTAAGTGTCATTTAGAATACTGAAATGGTAGGAAAAGATGGTAAATTAAAGTTAATATGAATTAAATTGCCCGAAATGAAGAAATAACCTTAAAATAATTTGAAATTTTGAAACTAAGTGGGCAAATTTAAGAATTTTGAGCTTCAATAATTTTGTGTTTCAAATAGAATGGTGAAAAGAGCTGAAAGCTAAAATTGGATGAAATAATCTCTGCCAAATTTAGAAAGACAGTTTCTAATAAAACTATGGGCAATGTTTCTGTGAATTCAACAGATTATGTCATGGGAAAAGAGACTGTGTGTCAGTCAGCATTGAAGGAGACAAAATTCAGAAGCAGCTCAATTTATGACTCAGTAACTTGAAAGGAAAACTCCTAGTCTAAAAATATTAGAATGAATCTACCAAATTTAGAAAGACATTTTCTAGTGAAGTAAAGCTGTGGTTGTGTGCAATGTTTCTGTGAATTTAACAGGTTATGTCTTGGGAAAAGAGACTGTGTGTCAGTCAAAATTGAAGGAGACAAAATTCAGAAGCAGCCCAATTTATGAGTCAGTAACTTGAAAGAAATACTCATAGTTTAAAAATATTGGAATGAATCTGCCAAATTTTGCAAGCCAGAGCCAAATAGGGTACATAAATATAATCATCACTCAGTTTGGAAAATGTTTTAAAAGGGCAATATTTCCTGTATTCTATAGTAGGAAAAGTAGAATTATTGCTGAATTTTGGGTTGGAATGATTTTTTGCTAGGTCCTCTTAGTTGTGTTGAATTTAATACTACTTTAGTTTGCATTGCTATATTGCATTTACCACATAATACATATACATGGGCACCCATAGACTTTTTCCCAGGAGGGAGCACATTTAAGGGTAGGATGTTCAACATCGACTGGCTTAATGCCCCTCTTGCCCTCCTCTATGGGTGCCCATGCACATATGTTACATGCTCTAATATCAACTCTTCCTGCAGAGGGTTCTTCAAGAGAAGAAATATGAACTGGAACAATTGTGTGAGAAGGAGCATCAGTTGATTCTGAGTAAGATATTTCTTTTACTTGTGAACCATTTTATTGTTATTTAATGTGTAGTTTATTTAATGAGTGGTATCTATTTATGCTTGCTTTTTATTTTACTTTTTACTTTCCCTGCAATACATGGTAATGTATAGGGAAAGTATTGGAATCATACCAAAAATCACAACTCGAGTTTTCGACGGATCTACACGTTTCGAGACCTCTAGAATACGAAAAAACCATTTTTAGCGTGACGTCTGTGTGTGTGTCTGTGTGTCTGTCTGTCTGTCTGTCTGTCTGTCTGTGTGTCTGTCTGTCTGTGTGTCTGTCTGTCTGTCTGTGCAGATTTTGTATCCACTGTAACTAAAAAACTAATAGACCGAATTTCAAAAAATTTGGTAGGTAAGTCACTTGTGGCCGGGGCTGGTGCTGATTACTTTTGGGTACGATTCGGAATAAAAGAACCCGCCTTTTTTTGCGAAATGGCCCGCAAAAGCTTGTATCCACTCTAGCTGAAAAACTAATGGACCGAATTTCACAAAACTCGGTAGATGAGTCACGTATAGGTCACTCTGGTGCTGATTAGATTTTGGTACGATTCGGAAAAAAATAACCTGCCTTTTTTTGCAAAACGGCCCGCAAAAATCTTCAAAATCTAAACTAAAGAACTAGGTATTCTCAGATATATCCATTAAATGCCCGTTTAATACGTAATGTTTAACGACGAAAAGAATAAGATCAACCCCATTACACTAGGAATAGCCGTTCTCGAGATATTTTAGTTTTTCCTACTTTCCCTACGCCACCTTTGAAAATAAGCCCGGTTACCGAATGAGAACGAAAATTGAATAAAAGTGAAATAAATTTAATTAAAATAAAGAGAACGTGGATATAAGTCTGCAGGGAAAGTCATGTGCTGCCCACATCAGATTTTTAAAAATTGGAATATATCTGAATTTAATCGTGATTTCAAGGATTGTTTTTTTAATATACTGTATCACAAACTGCTACTTCTCACTTTAGTTACAGCTATGATCCAATGTATCTTCATATCAGCATTTCTAAAATCCAAACAACTTTTATTCACAAAGAACTACATTTCTAATTTTGATAGTAACTTTCCTTTTTTTCACTCATCACAACACATGTTAATGGCATGCCCATGTTAGTTAGCAAAATATATTGTGCTAGAAAATGTATCCAACATTGCCTAAGTTAAAATAGCAGTGAAAATTGCATGCAATCCGTATACATTGGCACAACAAGTGAGATTACCCCCCCCCCCCCCTCCTTCAAATCACAAAATTGAATTTCGTTACTTGCAAAGACTGTACCTTCTGCATCAAAATCTAGTGATGGATACAATTGAAGTCTTTGTATCCATCAGTCTCAACACAATTAGACCAATTTATATTTGGTCATATCTTCCGCAAACAATTAATTTTTTATATTTCCAATAAATAAGTGCCTGTTACTGAAATAAAATAGATTCAGATAACACCATACTCAATTTCCAAATCACCTAATTTGAACTACAATCATCCTCATTATACAAAAAAAATCTCTGTACAAAAATCGTATGCTATTCAGAAAATACACAATATTAAATGTGTTTTCTAAAATGTAATAAAATATCTCTACAAGTAAATATTTCTATACAAATAAAAATCACATGCTATCTGGAAAATGCACAATATTGAATGTGTTTGCAATTAGATAATAATAGATAGCAGTAGCGTTCTGGTGAAATATGATCTGATTTAATGATTCATAAATTTTGATAGTTTGATCACTTAAAAAATTTATAATTAATGGATGGGTCAAAGAAATTCATTTTTATTTATGAGCTGTCTGTGATATTTAAAGTAGCTAGTGTTAAATTTTAAATATTGGATTGTCAATTTTTTTTATATTATAATATAAATATTGAGGACATTTTGAACACACAAAAGTATATATGTTTTAAAAATTCACGAACATTTAACTATTAAAGTTATGGATTCCGTTTAAAGTTTGTTTGAAAGAGAATTTTTCAATCTTTCTGATGGTGTCAAGATAGAATTTCTGTAATTGTATTTTCAGTTACTATTGAATGGAATGAATAGCACCCCAAAATAGTTGTAAATAGAATTATAACCAACCTTCTCCAAAGTGAAAAATTTCTACCAGCCACCATGGCTGGTACGGCTCATTTTTTACCCGCCACATAGAAGAATCTACATGCCACCTCGACGATGAAGGATAAAAATTAAAAAAAATTTAAAACTATTTTAACAACCCAATTTTACATTGTAAGGAAACATCAAAAATGTTTGTAGCTTTTTTTTTTTTCAAATTCACACATATATATATATATATTAAAAAATCCGCCAAGTGTAGCGATTCTATATAATTACCTTTTGCTGATTTTGGCATATTCATCTCTACCTTTCAATCGATCCCGTCTCAGATAGCGATTATTTTTGAGCCAATAGTAGAAGAAAAAAGTGGATTTGAGAGCATTAGATCCAGTCTCAGATAACGATTATTTTTAGTATAAAAATAAACCTTTGGACTTGAATTTACTTTTCAGATATTGCATAACAGTTTTTCATTTTCTTCTCTTAGCCATGAATATGTCTATTTCCACTTCATAAAAGTCGCTTGATTGAAATGGACGTAATTTTTTACTTTCGGGTGGTGTATCGTCAGCTTTTCGTTTTTTGGTATCTTCCAATAATTATTCATTTATTTCTGGAGTTGTTGAAGATTCATTGATAACAGAAGCATTTCCTCGGTCTGTGTTTTCCGATTTTCATTTACTTTCCTTTTGTTGTTTTTTACCCCAAAATGACAAGTTCTTTTGAGACATCATACGTAAATCAAAGGCGAGTAGTAGTAAGCGAGCGTAAACGAAAAAAATTGTACAAGCGCCTACAATCAAAGCTGTCAACCTCCAAATATGAAAAACCTGGAGATTTTTGTGCGAAAATATGAAAAAACCGGGAGATTTTGATAAGCCCAATTGATGCAGACAGATTGTAAACGTGGAAATTATTTTCCCAATTAAACAAAATATATGGAGGATCGAGCAGTAATGCCGTTTTTCGCGATACTGCTGCAACATAGCCTTTCATTTCATTAATAATACGTTTGAACAATAGTTTTTCTGTATAAAATACGAAATAATTATTAAAAAAATTGACGATGCTGACAGATTGTGAAAGTGGAAATTACTTTCACAATTAAACGAAATATATGGAGTATTGCGCACAAATGCCGTTTTTCGTGATACTTCTGCAAAATAGCCTTCATTAATATTACGTTTGAAAAATAGTGTTTCTGTATAAAATACGAAATAATTATAAAAAAAATTGATGATGCTGACAGATTGCAAAAGTGGAAATTATTTTCACAATTAAACGAAATATATGGAGGATCGTGCACAAATGCTGGTTTTCGCGATATTGCTGCAAAATAGCCTTCCATTTCATTGATATTACATTTGAATAATAGTGTTTCTGTATAAAATATGAAATAATTATAAAAAAATTTGACAATGCTGACAGATTGCAAAAGTGGAAAAATAGTTTCATAATGAAACGAAATATAAGGAGGATCACGCACAAACGTCATTTTTAGCGCTACTGCTGCAAAAAATACTTCCATTTCATTAATAATATGTTTGAACAATAGTTTTGTATATAAAACAAAATAATTTAATAAAATTTTAGTCGATGCAAATTCGTTTTTCCCATATTAATTAGATAATCATTGATCATCTCTCTCGTGAAGCTGTGGGAATAATTGCCGTTTGTGAGCTCCGATTACGCGATAGCTGGGAAATGCATTTTTAGACGAAAGAACGGGAAAACTTTGATTTCAAAATTTGTGACTTTGTTTCTCATTTCGTAATATTTTCAGAAAATTTGTGATCTATTTCCGATTTTTTTACTTTTGTAACCTGTAGATACAAATACAAAAATACAAATGTCAATCGCGATCCATTCCTACACAGCGGTAGCAGAAAACTGCACCGCGGAAAACAACTGAAAGTCACGATTTGCATTCGCATGATTTCTGCCTAGAAAGGGGGGAAATAAGGGCAGCTCAGTGAAAACAGGGAGATTGAGCGACTTACCCGAGAGACCGGGAGATATAGCGTAAAACCGGGAGAATTGGCAGCTATGCTACATAGAGCCCCAAAAATTTATCATCGCACTACGTGTGCGTGCGGACTACCGCCGTATTACCAACAAGAGGGAAATCTGCAATGTTGCTGTTGGAAAAAATCAATACATCGCGATTCACGTTCCCGTGAACGGACATTTATGCAAATTTAGGTTCATGCAAATGAGGTTTCATGCAAATCAGTTCTCAATGCATACGCATCTGATTTGCATATCTGGGGGCGTTTCCGCAACTGTCCATTCTCGGATATATAGGACAGAGGTTTCTTGAAGCAATCAGACATCGTGATAGACGACATCGAGACACTGATAGATGATCAATTAGACACAGACTGATAGTCTGATGCAGGCAGACAGAAATGCTTTAGACAGAAGCACTGCGGGATATCGTTAGATGATGGTTTTTAGTCGAGACGGGCGCAGATTGTGGTCAGTTTAGACCGGTATGTATTGAACGTCAAATTTACTTACATACGTTCGGAAGTCACGTTAAATATTTTCTGATGTCTTATCCTTTGGTTTTCCCTTGCCAAGTGTGATACCTTCAATGGTGGCTGCAAATACACGCAAGTGATAGAGGTAGTATAGTTACTTACTACCAATGCTTCAAGGAATTTCTGTCGGATTATTTACAACTGCAAATTTTTGTACATAGTATTATTTGATCTTTTTGTGGCATGGAAAATTACCTGGAATGTGTAATTTGCCTAGTTATGTTTCTCACGAAATAAATTGAACGATGTTTTTCTTTGAAACTGGATCTGTATACTTTTATGACCCAGCCAACACTTATTGACTCTATGCCAGTGCGTACTTTGCTGTTCAACTTCAACTTAAAATTTTTTAATTTTCCAACAGTTCTCAGTTCCGCGATTATTCGTTTATTTGTGTCTTCATATAGCTTTAACAATGAGTTTTGTATGCAAATAGACAACAAAAAATGTCTTTTTAGACGAATTTTGATACTGACGCTTCGGCCGCAACGTCACTCTCTATTGTTGCGAGTAGCCCTAAAATTTAACCAGCCAGTAAGAAATTTTTACTCACCATTTGGCGAGTGGCGACCAACATTCGCGAGAGTTGGTTATAACATAAAATAACTAAAAACAAGATCAATCATGCATAAAGCATTGATTATGAAACACTTTCCAACTGCAATGCAATTTTATTTAAACTACTCTAAAATGTGATACATTCAGCGGTAATATTTTTAAAATTATCACAATACTACAATAATTTATTATATTTGAAAACTTCATCGAAAAAAATGAACTTTATTCAAATAAAATATAAATCGCCTGGCTCTTTATGAAAAAGCAGTAAAAATTTCATTCATAAACTTTTATTCTATTCCATTCATTCATCACAATACTACAATAATTTATTTTACTTAACTTAAAACCATAGAGGTAAAAGTAATTTAACTCTGTACTTAAAACTTCATCGAAAAAGTCTGCTATAAAATCGTCTGTTTTCTATGTAAAATCCATGACTGTTTCATTCATATCAACTATATTGCAGACTCCAGTGCTAAATAACTTTGCGTTAAAAAAATTTAGCAATTCTTATACAATTTATCTTACAGCTTGATGTGTTTACAAAATCCATAAGTGAAAATTAGGCTTTGTTGTAGAAATAATCAAAGTTTGATGATCATTTAAACTATATTGCAATTGCATTGTTTCAAAACATTGATGCACAGAAATTATGCAAAAATAAAGCGGTTTTAGAATGGATACAACACTAAATATAAATTAAAAAGAACTTTAAAAATCACAATTTTGACACAAGATGGATACCATTGATCATTTAAACTCAAATATATTGTAATTGTGCTGTTTTAGAATATAGATGCACAGAAATTAAGCAAAAATAAAGCAGTTTTAAGATGGATACAACACTAAATATAAATTAAAAAGAATTTTAAAAATCACGATTTTGACATAAGATGGATGCTATATTTTATTTTGAAGTGGGTCACTTGATCTCTTCATATCATGGGTGTAATTATTATTTTAATTTTTATTCAAAGGACTACTGAATATATTTTTCTGAAAATTTTTTAATGTATTTTAAGGGATAATTTGAATATTTCCTAAAACTTTCGAAGTAATTTATGAATTTTGAATTAACTTAAAAAATGTTTGAAAAATGTGGTCCTATAGGGTTTAATGTATTTCATTTTTTCAATCCGGGTTCAGTCCAAAACTAGTTGGGTGATATTATTCATTTATATTCCCATAGGTCCCACAGACTGTCTAAAAAACATACTAAAATTTAATTTTAATAAAGTCATTTTTATGGCAGTTATTGTTCTAACGGACAGACAGACAGAACGAACAAAGTCATAAACACTTTTCAACTATGTTGTAAAGTGTTAAAAACTGATTTGGGTCCTGAAGTATCTATGTACGACTCTGAGCTCTCCAGCACAGATCAATAAACAGACAGAAATATACACAGACAGTTTTCTTTATTATGTACAAGAAAGTGTAGCTGGGAGGAGTAAAAGCAGGGCAAGATGCAAGATAGCAAGCAATATACAAGAAAGATCAATCATGCTTAAAGCATTGATTATGAAACACTTTCCAACTTCAATGCAATTTTATTTAAAAAAGTCTAAAATGCATCCTCGATAATATTTTAAAACTTATCACAATACTATATTAATTTATTATATTTGAAAACTTAAATCTTCATTGAAAAAAATGAACTTCATTCAAATGACGGCATTGAAATATAAATTGCTTGGTTTAAATATCTCTAAAATGCGATACATTCCACGGTGATATTTTTAAAACTATCACAATACTACGATAATTTATTATATTTGAAAACTTCCTCGAAAACAACTGAAATTAATTCAACTGACGTCATTGAAAAAATAACACGCCTGGATCTCTCTATAAAAACAGCATTTCATTCATAACTTTCTCCCATTCATTTCATTCATCACAATACTATAATAATTTATTTTATTTAAAAATTAAGACCATGGAGCTACAAGTAATTAAACTCTATGCTTAAAACTTCATCGAAAAAAATCGTCCTTCTCTTTATAAAATCAATTATTATTTCATTCATATCAGCCATGCAGACTCCATGGGCTAAATTGTTTTGTGTTAAAGAAATACAGCAATTCTAATACAACTCATTCTATATATTTTGCTGTTTACATTTTACATAAGTGAAAAATAGGCTTCGTTGTAGAAATAATCAAATTTGGATAATCATTTAAACTCAAATATATTGTATTTGCGTTGTTTCAGTATGTAGATGCACAGAATTTAAGCAAAAATAAAGTAGTTTTAGGACGGATACAACACTCAATAGGAATTAAAAAGAACTTAAAAAATCACGATTTTGAAACAAGATGGATGCTATATATCATTTTGAATTGGGTCATGTGATCTTTTCATATCATGGTCACGTGATCGTCTTATATAAGAGGTGTAATTATTATTTTAATTTTTATTCAAAAAACTACTGAATATATTTCGCTGAATTTTTTTTTATATATTTTATGGAACAATTTGAATATTACCTAAAATTTTTGAAGCAATTTGTGAATTTTAAATCCACTTAAAAAATGTTTGAAAAATTAAGTCCCATAGGGCTCAATGTATTTCATTTTTTCAACCCGGGTTCAATCCGAAACTAATTGGGTGATATTATTCTTTTATATTCCCATAGGTCCTATAGACCGTCTGAACAACATACTAAAATTTCATTTTGATTAAGTCATTTTTACGGCAGTTATCGTGCTAACGGACAGACAGACAGAATGAACAAAGTTATAAACACTTTTCAACTTTGTTGTAAAGTGTTAGAAACTAGCGAATTCTTTGTGCTCTACACCTGTCCAAGTCACGCATAGGAAAGATGCAGCTCCTAATATCCATAGACAACTACCATTCAATATTTCTTATACATCAGGTATGTTTGCCATACCATCCCCCAACACAATAAACAGACAGAAATATGCGCAGACACTTTTCTTTATTATGTACTAGAAAGTGTAGCTGGGAGGAGTGAATGCAGGGCAGTTATATGAAACCAGGAAAGCCTTTTGTTCTATGCCTGTCCAAGTCATGCATAGGAAAGATACAGCTCCTAATATCCACAGACCCCTTCCTTTCAATATTTCTCATACATCAGACGTGCTTGCCATACCATCCACCAACACAATAAACAGACAGAAATATGCACAGACACTTTTCTTTATTATGTACTAGCATACCATCCTCCAACACAATAAACAGACAGAAATATGCACAGACACTTTTCTTTATTATGTATTAGAAAGTGTATCTGGGATGAGTGAAAGCAGGGCAGGTATATAACACCAGCAAAGCCTTTTGTTCTACGCCTGTCCAAGTCATGCATTGGAAAGATACAGCTCCTAAAATCCACAGACCCCTTCCTTTCAATATTTCTCATACATCAGACATGCTTGCCATACCATCCTCCAACACAATAAACAGACAGAAATATGCACAGACACTTTTCTTTATTATGTACTAGAAAGTGTATCTGGGATGAGTGAAAGCAGGGCAGGTATATAAAACCAGCAAAGCCTTTTGTTCTACGCCTGTCCAAGTCATGCATAGGAAAGATACAGCTCCTAATATACACAGACCCCTTCCTTTCAATATTTCTCATACATCAGACATGCTTGCCATACCATCCTCCAACACAATAAACAGACAGAAATATGCACAGACACTTTTCTTTATTATGTACTAGAAAGTGTATCTGGGATGAGTGAAAGCAGGGCAGGTATATAAAACCAGCAAAGCCTTTTGTTCTACGCCTGTCCAAGTCATGCATTGGAAAGATACAGCTCCTAAAATCCACAGACCCCTTCCTTTCAATATTTCTCATACATCAGACATGCTTGCCATACCATCCTCCAACACAATAAACAGACAGAAATATGCACAGACACTTTTCTTTATTATGTATTAGAAAGTGTATCTGGGATGAGTGAAAGCAGGGCAGGTATATAACACCAGCAAAGCCTTTTGTTCTACGCCTGTCCAAGTCATGCATTGGAAAGATACAGCTCCTAAAATCCACAGACCCCTTCCTTTCAATATTTCTCATACATCAGACATGCTTGCCATACCATCCTCCAACACAATAAACAGACAGAAATATGCACAGACACTTTTCTTTATTATGTACTAGAAAGTGTATCTGGGATGAGTGAAAGCAGGGCAGGTATATAAAACCAGCAAAGCCTTTTGTTCTACGCCTGTCCAAGTCATGCATAGGAAAGATACAGCTCCTAATATACACAGACCCCTTCCTTTCAATATTTCTCATACATCAGACATGCTTGCCATACCATCCTCCAACACAATAAACAGACAGAAATATGCACAGACACTTTTCTTTATTATGTACTAGAAAGTGTATCTGGGATGAGTGAAAGCAGGGCAGGTATATAAAACCAGCAAAGCCTTTTGTTCTACGCCTGTCCAAGTCATGCATTGGAAAGATACAGCTCCTAAAATCCACAGACCCCTTCCTTTCAATATTTCTCATACATCAGACATGCTTGCCATACCATCCTCCAACACAATAAACAGACAGAAATATGCACAGACACTTTTCTTTATTATGTACTAGAAAGTGTATCTGGGAGGAGCGAAAGCAGGGCAGTTATATAAAACCACCAAAGCCTTTGTGCTCTACGTCTGTCCAAGTCATGCATAGGAAAGGTGCAGCTCCAAATATCCACAGACCCATTCAGTATTTCACATGTATCAGACATGCTTGCCATACCATCCCCTAACACAATAAACAGACAGAAATATACACAGAGACTTTACTTTATTATGTACTAGAAAGTGTAGCTGGGAGGCGTAAAAGCAGGATAGTTATATAAAACCAGCAAAGCCTTTGTGTTCTACGCCTGTCCAAGTCATCCATAATAAAGATACAGCTCCTAATATTCACAGACCCCTTCCATTCAATATATTTCATACATCAGACATGCTTGCCATACCATTCCCTAACACAATAATAAACAGACAGAAATATGCACAGACACTTTTCTTTATTATGTACTAGAAAGTTTAGTTTGGAGGAATGAAAGCAGGGCAGTTATATAAAACCAACAAAGCATTTGCGCTCTACGTCTGTCCAAGTCATGCATTGGAAAGACACAGCTCCTAATATCCACAGACCCCTACCATTCAATATTTCTCATACATCAGACGTGCTTGCCATACCATCTCCTAACACAATAACAAACAGACAGAAATATGCACAGACACTTTTCTGTATTATGTACTAGAAAGTTTAGTTGGGAGGAGTGAAAGCAGGACAGTTATATAAAATCAGCAAAGCCTTTGTGTTCTACGCCTGTCCAAGTCATGCATATTAAGGATACAGCTTTTAATATTCACAGACCCCTTCCATTCAATATTTCTCATACATCAGACGTGCTTGCCATACCATCCCCTAACACAATAATAAACAGACAGAAATATGCACAGACACTTTTCTTTATTATGTACTAGAAAGTTTAGTTGGGAGGAATGAAAGCAGGGCAGTTATATAAAACCAACAAAGCATTTGCGCTGTACGTCTGTCCAAGTCATGCATAGGAAAGACACAGCTCCTAATATCCACAGACCCCTACCATTCAATATTTCTCATACATCAGACATGCTTGCCATACCATCCTCCAACACAATAAACAGACAGAAATATGCACAGACACTTTTCTTTATTATGTACTAGAAAGTGTATCTGGGAGGAGCGAAGGCAGGGCAGTTATATAAAACCACCAAAGCCTTTGTGCTCTACGTCTGTCCAAGTCATGCATAGGAAAGGTGCAGCTCCAAATATCCACAGACCCATTCAGTATTTCACATGTATCAGACATGCTTGCCATACCATCCCCTAACACAATAAACAGACAGAAATATACACAGAGACTTTTCTTTATTATGTACTAGAAAGTGTAGCTGGGAGGCGTAAAAGCAGGATAGTTATATAAAACCAGCAAATCCTTTGTGTTCTACGCCTGTCCAAGTCATCCATAATAAAGATACAGCTCCTAATATTCACAGACCCCTTCCATTCAATATATTTCATACATCAGACATGCTTGCCATACCATTCCCTAATACAATAATAAACAGACAGAAATATGCACAGACACTTTTCTTTATTATGTACTAGAAAGTTTAGTTTGGAGGAATGAAAGCAGGGCAGTTATATAAAACCAACAAAGCATTTGCGCTCTACGTCTGTCCAAGTCATGCATAGGAAGGATACAGCTTTTAATATTCACAGACCCCTTCCATTCAATATTTCTCATACATCAGACGTGCTTGCCATACCAACCCCTAACACAATAATAAACAGACAGAAATATGCACAGACACTTTTCTTTATTATGTACTAGAAAGTTTAGTTGGGAGGAATGAAAGCAGGGCAGTTATATAAAACCAACAAAGCATTTGCGCTCTACGTCTGTCCAAGTCATGCATAGGAAGGATACAGCTTTTAATATTCACAGACCCCTTCCATTCAATATTTCTCATACATCAGACGTGCTTGCCATACCATCCCCTAACACAATAATAAACAGACAGAAATATGCACAGACACTTTTCTTTATTATGTACTAGAAAGTTTAGTTGGGAGGAATGAAAGCAGGGCAGTTATATAAAACCAACAAAGCATTTGCGCTCTACGTCTGTCCAAGTCATGCATAGGAAAGACACAGCTCCTAATATCCACAGACCCCTACCATTCAATATTTCTCATACATCAGACGTGCTTGCCATACCATCTCCTAACACAATAACAAACAGACAGAAATATGCACAGACACTTTTCTGTATTATGTACTAGAAAGTTTAGTTGGGAGGAGTGAAAGCAGGACAGTTATATAAAATCAGCAAAGCCTTTGTGTTCTACGCCTGTCCAAGTCATGCATAGGAAGGATACAGCTTTTAATATTCACAGACCCCTTCCATTCAATATTTCTCATACATCAGACGTGCTTGCCATACTATCCCCTAACACAATAATAAACAGACAGAAATATACACAGACGCTTTTCTTTATTATGTATTAGAAAGTGTAGCTGGAAGGCGAGAAGCAGGACAGTTAATATAAAACCAGCAAAGCCTTTGTGTTCTACGCTTGTCCAAGTCATGCATAGGAAAGATACAGCTCCTAATATCCATAGACCCCTACCATTCAGTATTTCGCATACATCAGAATAAATTAAATGAAATATTTTCAATGAAAAAGAAAGGAGGTGGTTTAAAAATTCTTCCTAAATAAATGCAAAAGATTTGAGTGATACTCATTATTATCATAATGTTCATATTAAAAGTTATGAATTAAGAGAAATTCATCCAAAAGAACATAGTTCAGATGAGAATGCCACCTATGTTTTTCATATTAATGATACTAAAGCAAAAATTTTATATTCTAGAGGATATCTTGAACAAAAATTAAAAATTACAAAAAATGATAAATCATCCATTGGAAACGAAAATGTGAGTCTGGTAAATGGCAGAGGTTTTATCAAAACTTTAAAAGTACTAATAGGAGATACCGAAATTGAATCAAATACACAGTTAAATTTTTCAATCATGAATCATGCTTTAAGATTAACTCATTATACGCCTGATTATACAACATCACAAGCTCAAGACGAATTTTTTTATCTAGATTCAGCTGCCCGAAAAGAGTTAAAATATGAGGGTACTTTACAAGATACTGCTAAAATAACTGAATTTTTTAATAATTTGAAAATGAATAAATATTATAACGAAGGATTCGCAAAGAGATGGGAACTAACAAAATATAGCAATGTCATTAAAATATGGACACCTTTAAAAGATATAATCAATTTCTTTAGAGAATATGAAAAGGTAATTTCTGGTTTTGAAGTGAAAATAGAAATTCAAAGAAATGAAAATAAGAATATGATATATACTGATATCGAAAATGTTAATTATAAGGTAGTAGTTGAAGGTTTAACCTTGCATTTACCTTATATTGAATTTGAAAATTCTGCCGAAAGCGTGTTTATGGAATCATTTTTATCTGATAAAGATATAGAGGTAAATTGGGATCAATATAGATTTAAGATGGTAGGTCCCTATAAAAGTGATAGTGGATCTGTCACAGCAGCAACAGCCTCTGATGAAGTTTTAGGTGTCTATGTTATTCCTCAGTACGTTGAAAGAGATGGTAATTATGGAAAAAATAATATGATATTTGATAATATAGATATGACTGAATGTTGGTTGATGATTAATAATAAACAAATACCTCTTATGCGTTACAAAATGAATTTTACCAATAAAGATTATAATAGAGTGTATGAAGCTCTTTTACATGCAGGATTAAATGATATTAATACAGAAACAGGATGTTTGATAAATAAGAAGAATTTTGGAGAAATGTATACTATTTTTTATTTTGACTTATCAAATCATGAAAACTATACCGATTTAAATAATTTAGATATCGAATTTGGGGGAGATTAATGAATACTCAAAAGGAATATAAGTTTTATATTATTTTTAAAGAAAGAGATGTTTTATAAATTTGAAAAATAAAATTATAACAATGGTTAAGAGTTTAAAATCATAAAATTAATGCTATAATAAATGACTGCTCGTTATTCACCTTATGTTGATCAAATGAAAGAAAGGCCTATTGGCCCCCCTGGTATAGGTTTTAAATTAATGTATGATGGAAATTATGATATGGAAAATAGAATTTTAAAAAATTATGAAAATCCTTTAGATGATTTAGATTTAACCACTAAATGTTTCGTTTTGAATAAAATAGAGAATAATTATTTTGAATTGAGAGATCTTATAGAAACTAAATATGATGAGGAGGTTTTTATCCTTTACTGAAGAAACAGGCAAGAGAATAAAAGAATTAGATGAAACAATTTTACATTCTTTAGCAGGAAATCCTTACGATGCAAAAGGAAAAAGAATAGGAAATGTAGCAAATCCTAAAGATGATAAAAATGTTGTGAATAAAAGATATTTAGACAATAGAGATATCTGGGTTACCGTAGAAGATGATTTTCTTATTTTTACAGATGGAGAATTTACAAAAGTAAATTTCAACATGATGAGTTCTAAATTACTGGATCTAGAGATGCAATTATCTACAGATATGTATATGAAAATTTCCATATATATAGCAATATATGATACAGTAGATAGTATATATATATCTGAAAAAAGTCCACCGATATCACTAGAAATCAATGGTAAGGTATTTTTAGGAGCTCATACAGATACAGTAACCTGTTTTGCTTATGGAAAATGTGATGATATCATCACATTATGGATAAAATCCAACGGTATATCAAACACTTTAAAACCGTATATGCATATTAAAGAAATCCCTTTTTAAAATACGTTCATCCATAAATGGATATCGATTGGAATGAATTTTCCAGAAATAATTTACCTGAAGATGTAATTAGAAATCTGAAAGATCATGTAAATTGGGACTTAATTTTTCAACATTCATCACTGTCTGAGTCTTTTATTGAAGAATTTGCTCAACCTGATGATTGGTCTAAAATTTCTAAATATCAAAAATTATCAGAAGATTTTATAGAAAAATGTAAAGATAAAGTAGATTGGGTAAGCATTTCTCAATATCAAACTTTAAGTAATGATAATGATTATCATAAAATCTTCTGATAATTTAGATTTATATAAAGTATCAATGTTTCAAAATCTTTCAGAAGAGACCATGAGAGAATTAAAAGATGATTTAAATTGGATGTATATAGCTAGATATCAGACATTTAGTGAAACATTTATAGAAGAATTTATGGATAAATTAGATTTTTGTTATTTGATTAAATACAAATTTGATCTATTACCCGAACACTTTTTTAATGTTCATTGGAAAAAAATACAAGCGATACAGATGAGTGAATTAAATAAAAAGTTTGGTCATTATGAAGAAGAACCTTATAGAGAAAAAATTGCTGAAGAGTTTTGTGAAGTTAAGCCTTGAAAGAATGTGTTTATCTTTTGAGACAATTAACTAACAAAGACGAAAAATAAATATTTTATAAAAATGTTTCTAAATAAATGTATGTTAATGGTATAAGAAAAGAATTTATATCTTTCTTAAATATAGAGAATCCTACTGAAGTGAAATCTATTTCTTTATTATATTATAATTCACTTAATGGAATAGAAAATTTAATAAATTTAAAAGAATTAAATTGTGTAGGAAATAAAATAACGTCACTTGAAGGAATAGAAAATTTAATAAATTTAAAAGAATTAAATTGTGTAGAAAATAAATTAACGTCACTTGAAGGAATAGAAAATTTAATAAATTTAGAAAAATTATATTGTGGAGTAAATAAGTTAACGTCACTTGAAGGAATAGAAAATTTAATAAATTTAGAAAAATTATATTGTGAAGGAAATAAATTAACGTCACTTGAAGGAATAGAAAATTTAATAAATTTAGAAAAATTATATTGTGAAGGAAATAAATTAACTTCACTTGAAGGAATGAAAAATTTAACGAATTTAAAAAAATTATATTGTGGAGTAAATAAATTAATGTCACTTGAAGGAATAGAAAATTTAATAAATTTAGAAAAATTATATTGTGGAGTAAATAAATTAACGTCACTTGAAGGAGTGAAAAATTTAACGAATTTAAAAGAATTATATTGTGGAGGAAATAAATTAACGTCACTTGAAGGAATAGAAAATTTAATAAATTTAGAAAAATTATATTGTGGAGTAAATAAATTAATGTCACTTGAAGGAATAGAAAATTTAATAAATTTAGAAAAATTATATTGTGGAGTAAATAAATTAACGTCACTTGAAGGAGTGAAAAATTTAACGAATTTAAAAGAATTATATTGTGGAGGAAATAAATTAACGTCACTTGAAGGAATAGAAAATTTAATAAATTTAGAAAAATTATATTGTGGAGTAAATAAATTAACGTCACTTGAAGGAATAGAAAATTTAATAAATTTAGAAAAATTATATTGTGGAGGAAATAAATTAACTTCAATTGAAGGAATGGAAAATTTAACAAATTTAAAAGAATTAGATTGTGGAGTAAATAAATTTACGTCTCTTAAAGGAATAGAAAACTTAACAAATTTAGAAGAATTAGATTGTACCCAGGTAGCACAAATACGTAATTCTTACGTATCAAGCAATACGTAATCTTTACGTGTCAGGCCATACGTAATTATTACGCAAAAATGGTACGTTAGAATACGGTATACCAACCGTTATAAAAAAGGTTATTATTACGTATCCTTATACATTATTATTACGTATCCTTATACGTTAATATTACGTATATTCACATACGTTATTATTACGTATATGCACATACATGTTTATTACGTATCCATATACGTTATTATTACGTATATCCACATACGTTATTATTACGTATACCCACATACATTATTATTACGTATCTACATACGTGTATATTACGTATCCACATACGTTATTATTATGTATATCCACATATGTTATTATTACGTATCCAGATACATGTTAATTACGTATCACATACGTGTATATTACGTATATCCACATACGTTATTATTACATATCCAGATACATGTTTATTACATATCATATACGTGTATATTACGTATATTCACATACGTGTTTCTTACGTATATCCACATACATGTTTATAACGTGTTCCCATATGTATTTATGCGTTCCCATACGCATTTATAATGTATTCCCATACATATTTATATTGTGTTTCTACATGTATTTATTACATGTTTATATTGTGTTTCTACACGTATTTATTACGTGTTTATATTGTTGTTGTTGAGACCCAGACCGTCCGACCTACCTGAAAGGTGTAAGGTAACTGTTTGGACGGCCGGGAAGTGCCACCAAATTTAGACCGGAACCCAGTGGGGGAGGCATCCACAGGGACCGTACCCTCCTTCCCCTACCACCAACCTCTCGGAAGGACTTACGGACCCACATGTTTAACGTGATCGTACTCCGCGTGAACACGGCGGCAGTTTTGGCAGCGGCTGGAATCGAACCCGGGCCTACCGAGTGCAACTCCAGCGCGCTAACCAATGGGCTACCGCGCCCCCGTGTTTATATTGTGTTTCTACACGTATTTATTACATGTTTATATACATATTTATCACACATTGGACAACTCTACAGAATAGTGAAGGTTGCAGACATGATATTTACAAAGTTTTATGCATCTTTGTAAAACAAACATATTGAGCCAGGTGAATATATTTTTATAATAGATGTCAAATTTTCAGATTGTGTTGATTTCAATAATGTACTTGAATTTATAAATTTGAAATCAACACAATCTGAAACAGTATCTTTAAAATACATTCATCTAAATCATATTTTTACAAAGATACGATATATCAAATGTGTCATATATGCAAAATTCACAATACTATAGAATCACTCTGTTCATATGTAATAAAATTTTTATTTAAATTTATATTATATATTGTTAATACAATAATTTTAATGCAAAAATGTTTTTTTCCTTTATTTTCAGTTTATATTTAAATATATTTTTAATTCTAATTATTTCTAAATATTGCAAAAATTATAATCTACTACATTATGAAGTATAATTTTAAATCTAAAAGATAAGCTATTTTAAATTGAAAATAACTTAAAAATACAGAATAAAATTTTGGGATATATTAAAACACATAATACTTAAAACATTTTTGCAATTTTTAAAGAGTTAATTTTTTAAAAGTAAACTTCAATACTAAAAATATATAAAAAAAACAATATTAATAATATTGTAATTAAGTTTATAGGCTATTTTAAATTACAATTATAGGCTATTTTAAATTTTAATTTAGCATGCTAAAACTACACATCTCTGATCAATGGTGGTATCATGCAACTGTGATGATTTTTCAGAGTGAAAACAGTGAGTAAGGGCACAGAGCCTAAGTAGAACATGTTTCTAGATACACAGAACACAAACTGTTTCACAATTATTTCTAAAAATTGCAAAAATTATAATCTACTACATTATGAAATATAATATTGTGTTTAATGTTTTTAAAAAAATTCCCAGAATTGTGTTTTTATTTCTAGTACGTATCATGTTTATTTTCTTTTAAGTATAAGGCTTTTTTAACTTCTTCAAGGTATTTTTTTTTATTTTCTTAAAAGTATCAAATTATTTTAATTTAGTATTGTGTTTTTTAACATTTCACCCCAGTATCAACTTTTTTTTAAAATTTGTCCTAAGTAGCATATTATTTTAAAATTTCTTCCTAGTATATATTTTTTTTTAATTCTTCCAAATCATGTATTTAAAAAAATTATACCGAAATATCGTTTTTTAAATGCTTATAAATGAGACTTACTATTTAACCTAGAGAGCTTAAATTAGTGTTATTTTCTTTTGCTTTTAAGGAGTCTTAATTTGATATATAACATGACTATGCTATTTCAAATTTGAATTTTTTGAAAAGCTTCAAAAAATTTTTTTTTAAATCTCAAAAACACCCCTTTTAATTTTTTTGAAAAAAAAATATATGCTTTATGGACTACTTGTATGCCAAGTTTCATAATGGAAAGCCAATGGGTTCCTATGAAAATTATTTTTTTTTGTATTAAACTATAAGTGAAATTTGCTAAATTACAAAAAATTTAATTTCCATAGGAACCCCTTAACGACCGACTATGAAATTTGGCACACAAATAATCCCTCAATGTCTTTAATAAAAGTAAATAACTGAAAATCTAAAAGCCCCCAAAATCTGAAATTTTACAGTTTTTGTAAACTTTACTGGTACTATCACTGTACCAAAAATGATCGATTTCTGAGGTATCAAGGTTCAAACCATTAATTGATTTGACACGGAGTAACATATACTTAGTACATAACTCATTAACCAGTTGTTTCAAACATTCAGCCCACATATGTTCTTTTCAATTTTAACAATTTGCTACACACTTAATATTTCACATATGTCACTCAACATTTAATTTTGTATTTACAATCAGTTACAAAACGTTACTTTTCAAGAACTTTTAAAATAAGTACTTCTCCAAACAAGTGAAGACAATTTCATCTCTTCCTTGCTCAAGAGTACAAACTCTCCCAGTTGCAGTATCAGGCTCTACTTTTTGCGAAATGGTCTCACCTAGCACATTCAAATATTCAATATGTCACTTGGTTGAGGATAAAAGAAAGAAGGAGAAGGTCCTTTAGGATGTAGGAAGCTAACTATATAGTCGCTCGTCTTTTCAAGAATACATGCAAGCTACCAAGATCCTTTATAGAGTATAGTGACAAATCCAGATTCAATTTTTGCTTAATTAGTTGGTGTAATATAGTCTAATGCTGTCACACGTTCAGTAAATTGGTGTTCACTACAGTAATTATGCTTAACATGAAGTATATTTTCAGAAATTGGGTAGAAAGAATGAAGTTTTTGAGTACCCATGATTGCCTTAAAGTCATTCAACTGTGGCGACAGTATTTCTTTAACTTCTTCATACTCATCAACTGTGCTGTACTCAAAAACTTCATTCTTTTTACCCAATTTCTGAAAATTGGCTTCTTGTTAAGTATTATTACTGTAGTGAACACCGGTTTACTGAACGTGTGACAGCATTCGACTATATTACACCAACTAATTTAGTAAAAATTGAATCTGGATTTGGCACTATATAGTCTATAAAGGATCTTTGTGGCTTGCATGTATTCTTGAGAAGAATAATGTTACGAGCAACTATAAAGTAAGCTTCCTACATCCTAAGGGACCTTTTCTTACTTTCATCCTCAACCGAGTGACGTATTGAATGTGCCAGGTGAGACCATTTTGCAAAAAGTAGAGCCTGTTACTGCAACTGGGAGAGTTTGTACTCTTGAGCAAGGAAGAAATGAAATTATCTTCACTCAGTTTGGAGAAGAACTTATTTTAAAAGTTCTTGAACGTTTTGTAATTATAATTGTAAATATAAAATTAAATTGAGTGGCATGTGAAATATCAGGGTGGCCACTCTTCAGACACATTGAAATTCCCTGACTTTTCCAGGTGAATTGAAAAGAAATTCCAGACCAGTAATTTTAACATAAAATGCGTGCACATCCCTATTTAGTTACAAATTTGATTAAAGAATCTTAACAATTACTCCACTATTAAAAAAAAAGTTATATTAAATCAGGAGAAAAAAATACACATTTTTTGTTTTTACAAATAAATTTTGACATTTTTAATAAAAAATACATGTAAATGCAGCAAAATTGAACTACTGAAATATTTAAAAGAATTTAATGTTTTTTTTCACTGAAGAAATAAAAAGAAATAGTCTAAACTGATGTCCTTAAATATGGGCATTGCAAATTGTTCACAATGACAGACATTAAAGATATGCAAAAACTACACTGTAACAAGCCACAGCCATTGAATAATTAATGTCAATTCAGCAATGTCAAAAGAATGTCATTAAAATAGAAAAAATATTGTAAAATGTATATAATATTCTTGGCAACAGTTGTCCAAAATGGAGCACAAACTCTGCATTTTTGTTTTTATACGGAATCAAATGGACACATGGCAGCCTTTATTTAGAAGTTACGAGTACAGCATAATACTTGGCGAAATTTTTCGAAAATGGCATACAAACTGGGCAGTCCTGTTTTTATAAGGACAACTAGTATTAAAAAAAAAAAACAGAATTTTCACAAAATTCCCTGACTTTTCCCGGTTGAATGGCCATCCTGAATATTAAGTGTGTAGCAAATTGTAAAAATTGAGAACATATGTGGGCTGAATGTATGAAAAAACTGGCTAATGAGTTATGTACTAAATGTATGTCATTTTGTATCAAATCACTTAATGGTTTGAACCTTGATATCTAAAAAATTGATCATTTTTGGTACAGTGATAGTACCAGTAAAGTTTAAAAACACCGTAAAATTTCATATTTTTTGCGCTTTTAGATTTTCAGTTATTCACTTTTTTAAAAAAGCCAAATCTGGTAAAGTTTTGAAATCTTTAAACAGTGGTAGATCAAAAACTATTTGACCAAGAGAGTTCAAATTAGTGCAGTCTTTTGTTTTCGATGGACCTTAATTTGATATACAACATGATTATGGTATTTAACTCTTTTTTAAAATTGGAGTTTCTAAAATAATTACAAACTAAAAGAGAAATTGTTTTTAGAGAATAGCATAGTCATATCAAATTAAGACCCATTTAAAGAAAAAAAAAATGACACCAATTTGAGATCTCTAGGTCAAATACTTTTTTTTTTTTGCCAAATTTCGCTTTTAAGAAAGTCAATAACTGAAAACTAAGAGCCCAAAAAATCTAATATTTACAGTTTTTGTCAGCTTCACTGGTACTACTATTGTACCAAAAATTATCATTTTCCATGATGTCAAGGTTCAGATCATTGGTTGATTTGACTCGGAATGACCCTTGGATGAATATTCAATTTGGCAGTATTTTAATTTCTTAAGTTTTACACCATATGAAATATTGTTTAAAAACAAACTAATTATTCTTTGTAATCAAAGTTAGAGGTAAGTTACGGTACAGGAAAATTAAGCGTTCTGCATTTTCAGGTTGCAGCCTATTACCATCTTTAAGTTTAAAATCTAAGTTAAGTTTAAAATTTAAGTTATACCATCTTTAAGTTTAAAATACATAAAAACATGTAAAAGAATAATTTCTGATTTTACAATATTTGAAATAAACATGAATGCATGACAACAAATGCAATCTCGGACCACGTTTTCATTTAATCTCCGCTTAGATAGTATTAAATGCGAGCATGGATGCACATACCACGATGCTGAAAACATGCACTTTTCCCGTTTGCTTTTAAAGCAATATGTGCATACATACAACAAAGCTAGGAAGATATATAAAATAAAATAAAAGTTAAAGCTAAATATAATTAAATAAGTTATATAAATTAAGCAACATGTTAACCTAACACTAACCTAACACGGGAAAATCAAGTTCAAGATACCAACCTACAAACATGGCGGGAATGGGAAGTAATGACTGCAGTCAGTGTTGCCAGATACACAAAGCTTATGGCTTCGTGGAAAAGGGTTCGAGCTTATGGCTTCGTCCCCTGAGGTAGAAATGAGTCCGTTCTGGAAGCTTCCAGAACTGCGTGACGTCACGGCGGGGTTAGAACTTGGGAGGGTGAAGATAAACAGGAAAGGATACATGAAAATGCCTTGGGGAAAAGGGTTCGAGAACAAAGCTGAAAGAGGATTTGAGCAAGGGGGGAACGTTAATGGTTATTTTTACGTATGAAAAATGGTAATTTTAATGTAATATAAACGGTATTTATAACGTATGATAAACGGTATTTATAATGTATTTTAAACGGTAATACATAAAAATGCCTTTGGGAAAAGGGTTCGAGAACAAAGCTGAAAGAGGATTTGAGCAAGAGGAGAGCGTTAATGGTTATTTTTACGTATGATAAATTGGTATTTTTAATGTAATAAAAACGGTTATTTTAATGTAAAATAAACAGTAATACATACGTATTTAAAACGGTATTTCTACATACGGTATGTTCATACACGGTAATTCATACGTATGATATACGGTATTTTTATATACCGTTTACTCATAACGGTATTATAACCGATGTATTACCGTTTATCGTATAACACATACGAAAATATAACGTATAAACGGTTTATCAACGGTTATAATACCGTATGTGTGTTACCTGGGTAGAGAAAATAAATGAACTTCACTTGAAGGAATGAAAAGTTTAACGAATTTAAAAGGATTAGATTGTAGAGAAAATGATATTACATCCCTAAATGAATTAATATTTTTGCCTAATGAAGTATGATATGATGAAGATAAAATAAATTTATCTCCGATTTTAAGAAGACTATTATTTCATAATAATGTATATAATGACTCTCAAAATATGTATAATACATATATTCAAAAATCTTTGAGAGACACAATCATAAAATTATTAAATACAGAAATTAAATATGATTTAGATGAATGCTTTAAAGAATTAGGTATAGAAATTAAAAGACACTTACTAGAGGAAGATTTCCATAATATTAAATTTAGAGAGATATTAGTTATAGTGTTTAATATAATTTTAAAAAATGAGAATAAAAACGAAATAATAAAAATGTTAAAAGATGAACTAAAAGAGGGTGATGATAAATGTTTTGTAGGGAAAGTAACTAGAATAATTAATGTACTAAATGGATTTGATCCTGATGTTTCTATTATAATTTCTGATAATGAACAAAAAAATATTATAGCTGAAAAAATATTTAGAGAGTCAAGTCTGATGAAGAATATAGAGAAAAACTCATAAAAGAGATGGTAGAAAGAGGTTTTACAGATTATGAAGAATGGATGTATTTATAAAAAATGCCTGTATAATACGAAACACACATTCATATTATCCAAAGTTTTCTTTAATATCAGTGTCGTGTGGCCACACGACATTCACATTATTTTGAATAAAATAATAAATTTCTAAAATCTTTCTTTAATTCTTTCTTAATATCTCTATAATTCAGTGGGGGGGGGGTGTCACCCCCCACTGGATTTGCACCATAATGTATAAAATATAGTATATTATTTGTAATTATTATTTCTTTTTTATCAAACAAAGGAATCCACATATCTGAGAACCAATTTCCTAAATTTAATTGATAATCTTTAGATTTTATATAATTTATAATATCTAATTTATTCTCAATTTTATATTCTTTTAATATATTATATTCTTCTTTATATTTATCTATTCTTTATATTTATCTATTTAGTCTTTTTTTAACTGTTCTAATTGAAGATAATATAATCTTACTTCTTTTGACTTTTTATTATTTAACATCATAATTGCTTCTTTAAAACTATCTATAGACATTAAAAGCCACTTTTTAAAATGTAAAGTATGAAGATTCGAATTTTTAATATCATTTTGAATATAATCGTATAATTTAGCATTCTTATAATTTATCTGTTCATATTCAATATTATTCTGTTTTAAAAATTCAATAAATCTACGCTTTCTATCTCTTTCTAACATGTGGCAAAGATTGCCACGCGTTAAATCATCTATAAAACCATTAATTCTAATATCATAGGAGTTATTTCATCTTGGTTATCGAATAATAAATGCTGGTCTTAACTATTTTTACTTATAAAAATGTTTACTAATAAATGGAAGAGTTCAATAGACTCAGAGGTTATCCCAAAGCGTTTAAATTAAATGATTTAAATCCTGGGAAATATGATCTGATATCATTGAGAAAAATTAATACTAAATATGGAGATTCAGTAATCGTAAAGTTAGATGTGGAAAATGAAGAAAAAGTGTATTACCTTGCAAAAAAACATGTGAAACTTTCTGATGAGTCATTAAATAAAATCAATAAAGGAAGATACATATTTAAGTATTCGGGTATGATTGATGATAAATACGAATATGAATTAGAGAAAGCTTAATCATTTTATTTCATTTCTTTAATATATTAGAGGGCTTCCATTCAGGTGCTCTTTTTTCACGCATTTTTTTAATTTTGACATTTCATATTTTTATAATTCTTTTTAATATATTAGAGGGTATTTTTAACTTTATTCATTTCAATTTTATAAAAAATGTTTTGATCTAGTTAAAAATTATGAGTTTTAAAGATATCTGTGATATACATGGGGATTTAAAAGGGGGGGGGGGGGGTCCCAACCCCACCCTTTAAAAACAGGGCATTTTTAATTAAAATCTATATTTCTTTTTTAGCTTATTTATTCATGTCAATTTTATAAAAAATGTTTAGAATTAGTTAAAAATGCCCTGTTTTTAAAGATATTGTACATCTGTGAGATTAAGTGGGGCAGAACATACAAATATACACTACTCATGACACTTAACTTGTCTGCCATGGCTATATTCCATTCTTTGGATTGGGGTGAATTAGCCACTTCCTTGTAGTTCCTAGGGATTTGGATCTCTACAATGTTTGCTTCTGGCTGATTCCCTGATCTCCCTTGATCCCCCTTGAAATTAAAAGATGTTTCATTAAATTTTATTTTCTTTTTCTCACAAAAGCTTTTTACTTCTTGTAGTGACATTAACCTTGGTCCTTTTTCTTTGTAATAGTAATATACATATTTTCTAGATCCTGTCATCTTTGGAATGACTTTTCTGACCCAAGTAATATCTGGATCGAGAATTGGACGATTATCACCAGAGGATCCCGTTTCCTCACTGTTTTCCGCAATGTCTTGATCTTCTTCTGATGAATCGTCTTTTTCTCTTTCCACATGCTCCTTGTCAGATGAGTCTAGATATGTAGGCTTGTGAGATGAAAAAGTAAATATTTCTACGAGTTTTAGTTTTTCAGTAATATTGGATCCCAGACCGCCTTCCTCTGCATTGCACTCTTCATTAAATTTTACATTGTTAGCTTCTACTATCTTCCCCTCATTCAAGAGCCAGATCCTATATCCTTGAGTTTTTAAAGCATACCCTACCATAATGCCCTCTTGTCAAATTTCTCCCTAAGCTGTTTAGGCTTGCCTACAAAAACTTGGCATCTAAATGTTCTGAGGTGGGCAACTGATTTTTTTCGGCCACTGTATAACTCGAACGGTGTCAGATTCTTGAATATGTGGTAGAACATATGCAAAACAGAGTAAAGCTTCTGCCCCAAAATTGTCTTTTAAATTACTGTCATTTAACATTGCCCTAACACAATCCAAAGCTGTTAAATTAAACCTCTCTGAAACCCCTTTTTGTTCAGGTGTGTATGTGTTTGTCCTTTCTGCTTTAATGCCTTGTGCTTCTAAAAACTTTTCAAATTCAGTGTGGCAAAATTCCATCCCATTGTCAGTCCTGACACTTAAAATTTTGGAATTCAAAAATCTTTCCTCTCTATGCTGAAATTGTTTAAATCTATCAAAAACTTCTGGTTTTCTTTTCATAGGATAAACTGTTGCATTACGCAAAAAATCATCTGTTATACTAAGGAAGTACATAGCTCCTCCTAGCGATGGTTTTGGTATAGGGTCACGAATATCCATATGGATTAGTTCCAATGGTTTATCAGATCTAATTCTTCCTATGTGTTTAAAAAAAATTCTTCTTGTTTTTGCTAATTTACAGCATTTGCAACTGATTTTTCTAACACTGATGTTTGGCAATCCTTTAACAGCAGATACTTTACATGTATGGTGTAAATAGTCAAAGTTAATGTGACAGTACCTTTTATGCCATAGCCTTGTATTTCCCCCGGCTTCAGTGGGTGATTTTACACGATTAGAACTTTTAAATACATCATATTTGCAAGGCTTGTTAGGTTTAAAAACACTAACACTCGAATTTATAACTTTACTTTTAAAAACTTTACTGATACTACTGCAATTGTCATTACTTTTTACAGGTTTACAAGTCTTAAAATTACTACTCACATTTAGATTTTTAAAAGAAGTGCATGAATTTTTAAAATCATGATTAACATTTTTAGTTTTACAAGCATATGGATCATTAACTTTAAAATTACTTTTTCTTTTACTTTTAAAGTCACTAGAAATTTTAGACTTTACATTTAGCTTTACTCTTAATAATTTTACAGCCTGTTGACTTTTTAACATTGAAATTCTTGGCTTTTATCTCATATTGAGGCCTGAGGAGATACAAGCCATTCTTTTTGGCATAAAACCATTTGCTACCATCTGGTTTGTAAAAAGTAATTGTACCATTTGTACCAGTGAAACTGCAATTTTGTTCTTCTAAAATCGAAGCAGCAATTAAGTTTCTCCCCAATTGTAGAATACATAACTTCAGTTGAGTGAATTAAATTTTTAAGAATATTCATCTTGACATACATACTGATCCATCTGACACCCTCGATTGAGCTTTTTTGATCACTTGCTGCTAAGGACATTGTTGTCCCTTCTAGCTCTTTAAATTTGTCAAACAATTCCAAATTGTTGCAAAAATGTCTAGTTGCTGCCATGTCAACAACCCAACCGAATTTGTCGGTTGATTCAATATTACAATTTTTAATGCATGATTGAATTTCACTTAATTTTGCCTGATACAATTTACATTCTGCCTTTAGGTGGCCATATACCTTGCATATCCCTTTCGCGACGGCGGCAGTCTGGAACTGCCGCAGCCCAAAGGACGGAGCTCTTCACTTCTGAACTTCTCCCACAGGATGGCAATTTTTTTGCGCTAAGCCTAACTCTCGAAAAAAATTCTCTAAAGATCACCTATTTAACACAGAAATCTTTTTTTTTTTCAGGAATAAAAGAAATATTTATTTTCTATTTGATGTATATTTTTCATACAAATCTGAATACAAAATACTCGTGAGTTGCTACCATTCTTTTATACGAAATAAATGAATAATTTCACTGCCTCTAAAAGCCAAACAAAAAAAAATACTCTCCTATATTCCTATGATTCACCAATGAAATCAAAGCTGAAATGAAAACTTGACCCGAAACTCAATTATAAAATTGTTGATACTGCGAAAAGTGCTCTATTTGTTCATATTACAAAACCATGTTTCACCTCTCCAAATGGATTGGTCACACACGTTTTACCCACAGGCATTTGCTTATTGGTGAACATGAACTTTCTTGTAACTGGTGTCAAACATCAGTGAGTGTAAAATACTTTTTAACCGACTACAGTAATTTCAAACATCATTGTCTTAAACACTTCAGGACTTCTGACATTACATTTATAAACTTGATAGGAAAAACTTCTCATCCTCACCTGCTTCCATTTTTGTTGGATATAGGATTTTTTTATCATATATAACTTTTTACCTCACTTTGTATCATCCTTGTGCTGCCTATCATCTGGTTTTATATTTTACAATGTCTTTTTATTTTGTGTACATTTTGGAATATTTTATATTATACACTTGTTATCTTTTACTCTTAAATTAATTGCTTGTTTTTACCATGTGTTTGGCGCAGCATATCCTTTTTGGATTTTGTGCCACTAAACCTAATCAACCAACCAACCAAATGGCGAAATAATTCATTGGATCCTCCTTATTCCAAGGTCAGCTATCTGCAAAATACATTGAAGTTGTTTCCACGGACATTTAACACCATCTAGTAGACAAATTAAAACGTTCCATGTGAAAACACGCATGCGTGCCACACGTGTGCGTGTTTAGAGTTTTCTGTGTCACGAATGCGTGCGTCCGTCATTGAATGCAAGTTTTGCAGCTGACACGCGGGCATGCCAACCGTCGCAAGAGAGTTAAATGGCAAGGGCTTACTTGTTTATTTAAATTTACATTTCTATAATTTACATTTTTAGAATTATATATTTTGACATTTTTAGAGACATTTTTAGAGTATTTAGGTTTAGGCATACAGTAAGCTAAAGTCTTACTTCCATTTTGTTGCTCATCGTGTTTTTGCTGGGCAATTCGGTCCTCCTCCGCTATTAATTCCATCTGTATGTGCTTTAGAGTAAACTGGTCATCTGGTAGTCTGTAGAGATTCTGTACTATTCCCTTATATTCCTCACTAAGATGATGTATGGTCTGGAACGAAACTAAGACCTCGGCCATTGGGTGGCCGACATCTTTCAACTTGGACACTAACGTTTTTATTCTAAAAATAAAGAGTCCAATGGATTCACCCAATATTGAAAAAATTGTCAAATAATCTCATCAGTCCAGCCCTGGACTTTGGCTCAAACTGTTCTTTCAAAATTTCTCATTCCGTCAACGGTTCATCCACTGAAGAAATCAGGTCACGGTACTCAATTTAACTATAGTATACCCAGGTAACACACATACGGTATTATAACCGTTGTTAAACCGTTTATACGTTATATTTTCGTATGTGTTATACGATAAACGGTAATACATCGGTTATAATACCGTTATGAGTAAACGGTATATAAAAATACCGTATATCATACGTATGAATTACCGTGTATGAACATACCGTATGTAGAAATACCGTTTTAAATACGTTTGTATTACTGTTTATTTTACATTAAAATAACCGTTTTTATTACATTAAAAATACCAATTTATCATACGTAAAAATAACCATTAACGCTTCCCTCTTGCTCAAATCCTCTTTCAGCTTTGTTCTCGAACCCTTTTCCCGAAGGCATTTTCATGTATTACCGTTTAAAATACATTATAAATACCGTTTATCATACGTTATAAATACCGTTTATATTACATTAAAATTACCATTTTTCATACGTAAAAATAACCATTAACTCTTCCCCCTTGCTCAAATCCTCTTTCAGCTTTGTTCTCGAACCCTTTTCCCGAAGGCATTGTATCCCTTCTTGTTTATCTTCACCCTCCCAAGTTCTAACCCCACCGTGACGTCACGCAGTTCTGGAAGCTTCCAGAACGGACTCATTTCTACCTCAGGGGACGAAGCCATAAGCTTTGTCCATCTGGCAACACTGAGTGCAGTAATCATTCTTTACGTTTCGCGCCATGTTTGTAGGTTTGTATCTTGAACTTGATTTTTCCGTGTTAGGTTAACATGTTGCTTAATTTATATATTTTAAATTATTTAATTATATTTAGCTTTAACTTTTATTTTATTTTATATATCTTCCTAGCTTTGTTGTATGTATGCACATATTGCTTTAAAAGCAAACGGGAAAAGTGCATGTTTTCAGCATCGTGGTATGTGCATCCATGCTCGCATTTAATACTATCTAAGGGGAGATTAAATGAAAACGTGGTCCGAGATTGCATTTGTTGTCATGCATGCATGTTTATTTCAAATATTGTAAAATCAGAAATTATTCTTTTACATGTTTTTATGTATTTTAAACTTAAAGACGGTATACTTATACTAAATGAAAGTTGCTTCATGTATAACCTACCTGCAAGTAAAAATACTTATTTAGTGTTGGTTAGTGTTTATAATAAATTAAATTTAATCTATATAATAATAACTGAAGCAACTTTCATTTAGTGTAATTATACATGTATGTCTAAAACTAAAATCTATAAAAAAACATGTTAAAGAATAATTTGATTTTAAAAGAAAACATGATACTTAAAAGAAATAAAAACACACATAATTCTTAGAATTATTTTAAAAACACCGCAAAATTATATTTCATAACGTAGTAATTATAATTTTTGCAATTGTTAGAAATTAGAATTAAAAATATACTTAGAATTTTTTCGACTAATTATATTTGCGAAATTTGGCAAAAAAAAAAAAGTATTTGACCTAGAGATCTTATATTGGTGTCATTTTTTTTCTTTCAATGGGTCTTAATTTGATATGACTATGCTATTTTCTAAAAACAATTTCTCTTTTAGTTTGTAATTACTTTAGAAACTCCAATTTTAAAAAAGAGTTAAATACCATAATCATGTTGTATATCAAATTAAGGTCCATCGAAAACAAAAGACTGCACTAATTTGAGCTCTCTTGGTCAAATAGTTTTTGATCTACCACTGCTTAAAGATTTCAAAACTTTACCAGATTTGGCTTTTTTAAAAAAGTGAATAACTGAAAATCTAAGAGCCCAAAAAATATGAAATTTTACAGTTTTTTTAAACTTTACTGGTACTATCACTGTACCAAAAATGATCAATTTTTTAGATATCAAGGTTCAAACCATTAAGTGATTTGGCACAAAATGACATACATTTAGTACATAACTCATTAGCCCGTTTTTTCATACATTCAGCCCACATATGTTCTCAATTTTTACAATTTGCTACACACTTAATATTCAGGGTGGCCACTCAACTGGGAAAAGTCAGGGAATTTTGTGAAAATTCTGTTTTTTTTACTAGTTGTAAAACAGAACTGCCCACTTTGTATGCCATTTTCGAAAAATTTCGCCAAGTATTATGCTGTACTCGTAACTTCTAAATAAAGGCTGCCATGTGTCCATTTGATTCCGTATAAAAACAAAAATGCAGAGTTTGTGCTCCATTTTGGACAACTGTTGCCAAGAATATTATATACATTTTACAATATTTTTTCTATTTTAATGACATTCTTTTGACATTGCTGAATTGACATTAATTATTCAATGGCTGTGGCTTGTTACAGTGTAGTTTTTGCATATCTTTAATGTCTGTCATTGTGAACAATTTGCAATGCCCATATTTAAGGACATCAGTTTAGACTATTTCTTTTTATTGTCTTCAGTGAAAAAAAACATTAAATTCTTTTAAATATTTCAGTAGTTCAATTTTGCTGCATTTACAGGTATTTTTTATTAAAAATGTCAAAATTTATTTGTAAAAACAAAAAATGTGTATTTTTTTCTCCTGATTTAATATAACTTTTTTTGAATAGTGGAGTTAAATTGTTAAGATTCTTTAATCAAATTTGTAACTAAATAGGGATGTGCGCGCATTTTATGTTAAAATTACTGGTCTGGAATTTCTTTTCAATTCACCTGGAAAAGTGGTTAATGAGTTATGTACTAAGTATATGTTACTCCGTGTCAAATCAATTAATGGTTTGAACCTTGATACCTCAGAAATCGATCATTTTTGGTACAGTGATAGTACCAGTAAAGTTTACAAAAACTGTAAAATTTCAGATTTTGGGGGCTTTTAGATTTTCAGTTATTTACTTTTTTAAAAAAGCCAAATCTGGCAAAGTTTAGAAATCTTTAAACGGTTGTAAATCAAAAAATATTTTACACAGAGCTAAATTTAGTGTTGTGCTTTTGTTTTCAATGAACCTTAATTTGATATACAACATGATTACGGTATTCTAACTCTTTGTAATAATAAACTCCAATTTAAAAAAAAAAAATTTTTTTTTAGAAAATCCAAAAAAAAAACTGATTTCTTTAAAATATATATATATATATATTAAAGACATTAAGGGACTATTTGTGTGCCAAATTTCATAGTCTGTCGTTAAGGGGTTCCTATGGAAATTAAATTATTTTTTGTAATTTAGCTAATTTCACTTATAGTTTAATACAAAAAAAAATAATTTTCATAGGAACCCATTGGCTTCCCATTATGAAACTTGGCATACAAGTAGTCCATAAAGCATATATTTTTTTTTTTCAAAAAAATTAAAAGGGGTGTTTTTGAGATTTAAAAAAAAATTTTTTTGAAGCTTTTCAAAAAATTCAAATTTGAAATAGTATCGTCATGTTATATATCAAATTAAGACTCATTAAAAGCAAAAGAAAATGACACTAATTTAAGCTCTCTAGGTTAAATAGTTTTTGATCTACAGCTGTTTAAAGATTTCAAAACTTTGGCAGATTTCGCTTTTTTGAAAGTCAATAACTGAAAAACTAAGAGCCCCAAAAATCTGAAATTTTGCAATTTCTGTTGTCTTTATAGTTACAGTAAATAAACACTTTTCAACTATGTTGTAAAGTGTTAAAAAGGAAAAGATTTCATTATGAACAAGACTACATTTTGAAATTGACACTGAAAGAAATGTGAAAACATGAATAGTCGAATTTTCATAAAGAAAAAAAAAATTGTACAGAAAAGTCTCATTTATAAGCATTTAAAAAACGATATTTCAGTATAATTTTTTTAAATACAAGATTTGGAAGAATTAAAAAAATATATATACTAGGAAGAAATTTTAAAATAATATGCTACTTAGAACAAATTAAAAAAAAAAAGTTGATACAGGGGTGAAATGTTAAAAAACACAATACTAAATTAAAATAATTTGATGCTTTAAGAAAATAAAAAAAAATACCTGGAAGAAGTTAAAAAAGCCTTATACTTAAAAGAAAATAAACATGATACGTACAAGAAATAAAAACACACGTAATTCTGGGAATTTTTTTAAAAACATTACACACAAAATTATATTTCATAATGTAGTAGATTATAATTTTTGCAATTTTTAGAAATAATTGTGAAACAGTTTGTGTTCTGTGTATCTAGAAACATGTTCTACTTGGCCTCTGTGCCCTTACTTACTGTTTTCACTCTTAAAAATCATCACAGTTGCATGATACCACCATTGATCAGAGATGTGTAGTTTTAGCATGCACATATATAATTTAAAATAGCCTATAAACTTAATTACAATATTATTAATATTGTTTTTTTTATATATTTTTAGTATTGAAGTTTACTTTTAAAAAATTAACTCTTTAAAAATTGCAAAAATGTTTTAAGTATTATATGTTTTAATATATCCCAAAATTTTATTCTGTATTTTTAAGTTATTTTCAATTTAAAATAGCTTATCTTTTAGATTTAAAATTATATTTCATAATGTAGTAGATTATAATTTTTGCAATATTTAGAAATAATTAGAATTAAAAATATATTTAAATATAAACTGAAAATAAAGGAAAAAAACATTTTTGCATTAAAATTATTGTATTAACAATATATAATATAAATTTAAATAAAAATTTTATTACATATGAACAGAGTGATTCTATAGTATTGTGAATTTTGCATATATGGCACATTTGATATATCGTATCTTTGTAAAAATATGATTTAGCCAGGTGTTCCTTATATATGCAAAAAATAGTCCAATTAGATATGAAACTTCATTAAATTAGTTACAAGTTATTTATATGATATTGACTGCATGAAGTAAATCTTTACAGTTCTTTTCTTGTTTTTAGCTAGTAAAAATGTCAAATATTTATTTAATTTTGTACTGATGATACTTTATATTTCTTCATAGATTGGCGAGATAGAGGAGTACGAATTCCTAGTCCCTGCTTAGTAACGCGCCTTCGCAGCTTAGTTCCACCCAGTCCATGCAGTATTCATAACTGTTCCAATTCCGATAACTCCAGTGGGATGCCAGAAACTCTGATCCCAGATGATACTGTGAGTTGCTATGGCTACCCCTCCACAGGCCTTTCTGGATACAAGAGTCATATGGGAACTGCCCATCCTTCTCCAGTCATTGTTCCAAAGCAGTTCGCAACCCTACCCAAAGCAGCAGGTGCTGTTAGGCGTCCCTGGCCAACAGTGAGTGGCGGTGCTGGATCATTAATGATATCCAAAGATTCTTGGGATGGTCTAGAGTCTCAGTCCAGCACAGGTCTATCTGAAAGTACCGATTTTTCTGAAACTTCTAGCCAAGATTCCCGGGCTCATTCTCCTGCACTATCTCGTAGATCTAGAAACAGGTCAGAAAGTGATTTACCGGACATTGCTCAAGATGAGGAGGAGGAAGCGGACAGGGATGAGGTGACAAGACTGTAAATACATTCATGCTATGTTTTTACATATCTTTGCCTTTTGGCATTTACTTACCATATAGGGTGTAATAAAATAGTCCAACTGATTTACTAATTTATTACAATCAGTGTCATGACTACGTAACGCTATAATTTATTACGACAAAATTCAGCATGTATTGTTTTTTAAATTAGTTAACAGTGTAACATAGAGTAGTAAATGTCTATACTTTTATCAAAGATATGATATCTCTTATAATTCAAAATGATAGCTTTTAATGTAGATGCTAATTCCTTTTTGTTCTGGTTCTAAATTAAAACTGGTTGTTTTTAATATGTTACATTTTAGAACAAATTTCTGGGTTCTAGTCCTTTGAAATGATGTCCAACACATTAATCATGTAAATACTTTTCAAAATAGCCATTCTTTTTGTAAATTATAGTAGAAGTATCTTTTATGTAGGGAAGTGAGCACCTAATTCTTTAGGACAATCTGTGTGAGAAGATGTACATTTGTTTAGCCCCATATATTTATTAATTAGGATGCAATCAATGTAAGATGCAAGTATGCAATTTCAACCCGAAATTTATTTAATGTATTGTTATATTTCCTGTGCCTTATTTATTTGTAATAAAATATTTTCTGTACCTGTAAAATAATTTAAACAAGTTTCCAGTGTATAGAGATATTCCTAAATATCTTATTATTTTATTCAGTACTCATGAAAATACATGTATACTTAATAAATAATGCAAACAATAAAATACTGTGGTCCTATAATGAATGATTAAGAGTTTTTCAGGACATTCACTAATCTTTGATTAGAATGTCTTATAATGGTGTAGATATTTTGTCCACAGTAGAGGAGAAAAGTCGAACATTCATAAAAGGAAAAACCATCGAAGTTTTTTTGAAAGCTCGTTACATGGAATCAAAGAAAAATTTGAGTTCCTCCAGACCATTTCATAAGTCTGGAGGGTCTCCAGCCAAAGAATCTCTAACAGAATACTTGAAAGTTGATTTGTATGAGGTGCAGCTCCTGAGGGACATGTAGAAGGGCTCATCTATGTATTTATATGTTGGTATATACAGGGGGATTCAAATTAAAGTGTCTCTGTTTGGAACGCTCTTGAGTGGATCACCAAATGGTGTCTCCAAATTTGCAGTGCATACCATGGGAGAATGATCGATACAATAAAAAGTGTAGTTCCAAAAATGGCTGACATATGAAAATGTAGCACTTTGATCATTTGCAGATATTGAATATAAAATATGACACTACCAATAAACAACAGCATATGAAGTGGTAGCATGTGAATTGTTGGCAAATGAGGCTGTGGAAATTCACGGATCAAAAACTGAATTGCTAAAGTAGCAGATCTTGCATAGTGGGTGTTTCATGAGAAAAGTTTGCAGATACTCGCATCAAGGCAAGGTTTGTTAAATGAAATAACGTAATTTTATTTCTCCCAAAACATGGCATTTAATGAACAGAAAAAAGAACTCGTATCTTTAACTTTGATGCAGTTCATAGTAAAAAGCTGATACAGAGCAATTTAACATTGTTTAAACCAATAATACATTGACTATCTAACACTAGTCAAATATTGACTATCTAACATTAGTTAGTTCCTATTTCTTTAAAGTAATGTAACTTCAAAGACATAGGAACTTAGATACAAGGCCACAATTGACCTAACAGTCATTGAACTACATAGTATACAAATTTCAGCAGAGATTCACTCTTGCTATCAGACTGTTCGACTACGATCTGAAAATCATTGAAAGAAAAAGAACACATGACAGAACAGAACATTGATATCCCTCTACACTGGAGTATACATACTGGTTTAACTTTTACGTTAGGCCTGGAGTATGCAAATTTCCGGTTGAATGGGAATATACATATTCTGGTCATATTACATCATGATCTGCAGGAATTCAAGTTACATATGGATAAGACACAAAACAAATGTTCCAAATTCTAGACAGTTAACCGTGATGAAATTAACCTTTAGATTTTAGCCGTATCTTTAAGCAGATACGTGAGTTTGTTTACATAATGATTCTAACAATTGGCCCTCTCCTGCAGACTGTGTTGAAAAAAAAAACACAGCAAGCATTTCATATTTAATTAAAAAAAGTGAAGATTAAAAATTTTTATGTACAAACAGATTATAGACAACGTTAATTAATATGTATAAACACATTCATAGTACAATAGCATGATAAAAAATATCTAAAAGATCTCTATGCTAGTAGCAGGAGAATCATTAAATCCTTTATCAAAAACATCACCACACAGTTGAAACTCAATTGTATGTAATCCACTGATTGAGGGATTTTTCAAAACATTTATATATTGTATCAAAATTTTATATATTAAACATCACCACAAAGTTGAAACTCAATAGTATCTAATCTACTGTTTGAGGGATTTTTCAAAAGTTTATAAATCATATAAAAACTTTAAACATCACCACACAGTTGAAACTCAATAGTAACTAATCTACTATTTGAGGGATTTTCAACAAGTTTATATATACTGATGGAAAATAAAATCCAAACACCAAGAAGAAATTAGTTTAGAGGAATGAAATTTAGACAAAGCAATTGTGTAGGTAACATACTTATTTGAGTTTCAAGGTCACAGGTTAAAGTACGCTCGAGAAGAGCCATTTCAAATGTGAAATGATGGTATATTAATAACCGCTATAGTCGCCATGATTTTGAATACAAACATGCATGCATTGTGTCGTACAGGTGCCGTATGTCATTTTGTGGGATGGAGTTCCATGCCTATTGTACTTAGTCAGCCAAATCAGCAACGGTTAATGCTGGTTGTGAATGACGCTTCCAATAATGTCCCGTACGTGCTCGATGGGAGAAAGATCTGATGATTTCGCAGGCCAAGACAACATGTTGACACTCTGTAGAGCACATTGGGTGACAGCAGCAGTATGAGGATGAGCGTTATCCTGTTGGAAAACACTCTCTTGAATACTACTTATGAATGGCAGCACAACAGTTTCAATCACCAGTCTGATGTACAAATTTGCTGCCAATGTGCTTGGGATAACGACGAGAGTGCTCCTGCTGTCATAGGAAATGACTCCCCAGACCATAACTCCTGGTATAGGCCCAGAGTGTCTACCCCACAGACAGCTTGGCTCCAAGCTCTCACCTGGCCTCCTTCTTATCAACATATGACCATCACTGGCACCAAGACAGAAACAGTTCTCATCTGAGAATACAACAGATCTCCACTCTACCCTCCAATGAGCTCTGGATTGATACCACTGATGTCGCAGATGGCAGTGATTTGGAGTTAGTGGTATAAACGCTACAAGCCATCTGGCTCTGAGCTGTCCCTCAAGTAATCGATTTCTTACAGTTCGCTGTGTCACTCTGGGACCATCAGAAGCTCTAATCAGGGGGGTGCCACTCCGCTGCCACGAACATATCTGTGACGTCAGATGGAGTCAACTTGCAGTAACGACACAAAGTGCCACAAGATGGCGCGGCAATCGCCGCCTGAGATTATATATATATCTCGGTGCCGGCGAAATATTTTATTATTTCTCAAGCTGTTTCAATCTGATTGTTTGTTGCGGTTGTTGTTTCTTACGTATCTTTTTACGTAAACTTTGTTTTGTTTTAAATCAATCCAGTCTTTATTAAGGCTAACTTATCCAGTCTTTATTAAGGCTATTATTTCTACTTTCTAAAATCATCGGCTTATTCATTTTGTGAGTTTTGTCGAACAGATTTTTCGATATGCCGAACGATTGTGCAATTGCAACTTGCCACAATACTAGCAGTTTCACGAGTAAAACGATTTCTTATTATAGATTTAGAGATTACTAGTTAGGCATAAGTACATCCCCCCCCCCCCCCCGAAAAAAAAAAGAAAGACATAAAACTCTTAGTGTTAGCGTTTTATTTATTGTTTTGATTTAATCTCGCACATTTTGTATTAATTAAATTTTATTACATTACATTTTATTAATTAAGTTTTAGTACATTCAAAAAATGAAGGGGGGGGGGGTACGATTTAAAAAAATAAACAGGTGCTTGCTCGTATATTTTTCATCATAAATCAATATACTATAATACATTTAATTTATTATTCTGAAAGTATATCATAGTGTGTTTGTTAAACGATTAGTTTCTATATTTTTATATGTTTACATTGAATTTCAATTTGATATAAATTCTCTTTTTGATCTAAAAAACACTAATAAAATCAAGTGTTTAGCAATAATATAAGTTCTTCACTATAAAAGCATCACTTAAATTGTTTACTAGTTAGGCATAAGTACATCCCCCCCCCCCCCCGAAAAAAAAAAGAAAGACATAAAACTCTTAGTGTTAGCGTTTTATTTATTGTTTTGATTTAATCTCGCACATTTTGTATTAATTAAATTGTATTACATTACATTTTATTAATTAAATTTTAGTACATTCAAAAAATGAAGGGGGGGGGGGGGGGTACGATTTAAGAAAATAAACAGGTGCTTGCTCGTATATTTTTCATCATAAATCAATATACTATAATACATTTAATTTATTATTCTGAAAGTATATCATAGTGTGTTTGTTAAACGATTAGTTTCTATATTTTTATATGTTTACATTGAATTTCAATTTGATATAAATTCTCTTTTTGATCTAAAAAACACTAATAAAATCAAGTGTTTAGCAATAATATAAGTTCTTCACTATAAAAGCATAACTTAAATCGTTTACTACTTCGGTTTAAGTACATCCCCCCCCCCCCCTCCCACTAAAAAGTTATACAACTCGTAGCGTTTTAATTATTTTTTTGATTTTCAATTATTACAGATAACATAATCGAAAATAACTTTATTTATATGCATTTAGAAAGAAATTACGCGATGTTCATTTGTGTATAATGAAAATTTTAGAATGATTGCTTGTTTAGAAAACTTTCCGAACATATTTCTGTAAATTCGTGTATTTAAAACAAAGTTCATTAATAAAAAAAACATCGCCTCCTGTAATAACAATGACAGGTGTCAAAAGCAAAACGAAACTTTCAGATGATTTACATTTTTCAGAAAGGGAAATACAGTTTTATTATGTACTAGCCGCCTTTGGCGACCAGCCTGTTCGCTACCCTTGAAAATTCTGACCGTGGCAAATTGTAACCGTGGCACACTCGCTGGCGCGACCTTACCAGAAGGTGTAAGGTAACTGTTTGGACGGCCAGGAAGTGCCACCCAATTTAGACCGGAACTCAGTGGGGGAGACATCCACAGGGACCGTACCCTCCTTCCCCTACCACCAACCTTTCGGAAGGACTTACGATCCCGCATGCTTAACGTGATCGTACTCCGCGTGAACGCGGCTGCAGTTTTGGCAGTGGCGGGAATCGAACCCGGGCCTCCCAGTGAAATTCCCGCGCGCTAACCACTGGTGTACTTCGCCCTCCGCGACATTTTCCATAACTTTCTTTTTATTCACCGAATTTAGACCGGAACCCTGTGGGAGAGGCACCCACGGGGACCGTACCCTCCTTCCCCAACCACCAACCTCTCGAAAGGACTTACAGACACACATGTTTATTCCGCGTGATCGTACTCCGCGTGAACACGGCGGCAATTTTGGAAATCGAACCCGGGCCTACCGCGTGCAATTCCCGCGCGCTAACCACTGGGCTACTTCGCCCTCCGCGACAATCTCCATAACTTTCTTTTTATTCACCCAATTTAGGCCGTACCCTCCTTCCCCTACCACCAACCTCTCGGAAGGACTTACGGGCCCACATGTTTAACGTGATCGTATTCCGCGTGAACACTTCGGCAGTTTTGGCAGTGGCGGGAATCGTACCCGGGCCTACCGCTAACTTCCCGCACGCTAATTTACAATTTAAAATGACCATATGCTCTCTAAGCTCTTAATTCCATCATCCTCATTCCATTGTTCCATCATTTAAAATATCCATAAAATTTAAATATCCATCGTTCCATCATTTAAAATATCCATCGTTCCATCATTTAAAATATCCATAAAATTAAAATATCCATTTAAAAAATCCATATCGTTCCATCATTTAAAATATAAATATAATAATTTCTACAGTGCATATGTTAAGCTCTTATTTCATTTAAAATCGGAAGCGCGGGAAACGGAAAGTAAAAACTAATTCGGTTTCTTATTGTCCCACCCATCGCTAGGCATATACAGAACCGTGACGTCACCTCCACCTTGACGTCCCCACCCACCACCTTCCTTCCTTCAGCGGTGGAGAAATGAAGCGGCACGCCGAGCGGAACGCCGAGAAATCGAAATTCGGAAACTTTTAAAATCCCGATCCTGTGGGCAATACGGAATATTTCCTGACCAGATTGGACTTGTAAGAATGCCAGATGTTTGACCTTTCTGAAAATGTAAATTATTAGTCGAAATTATGAGTACTTTTCACGATGCCAGAATTTAAAAACCAAAAATCGTTTTCTTGAGCAAAAAGTGACTTTTGTTTTAAAATCTTTAAAAAATATTAGAAATCGAAATTCAGATTTGAAATTGATATATTTTTACTCGCAATTGTCTGCTCTTTCCGATGGTGTGAGTTGTTTTTTTCTACGACGTCTGGATCGTGGAGAAAAAAGGGCAAAAAAAGGTCGAAATCGCATAAAACATTAAATAAATAAAAAAATAATTAGAATTTTGAAAATCGGTTTTCACGTGTCCCCTTCCCTCCCCCCCGGGTCTCCGATTGCCAAATTTCGTAGCTCTCCGACGCGCGGTCGCGAAACGTATAGTGTATAAGACAGACAGACAGACAGACACACACACACAGACATTGCCTTTTATTATTTAAGAAGATGTACCCTTCCAAAAAACCCCAATACTGCATATTTAAGTTGTGTTCACGTAAAATTAATGTTATTTGAGTATTTATTTTATATTTTAAATTAAAAAAAATGATTAAATTAATTTTATTTCCACCCTTTAACATTGGAGTCTACCGGGCCGTTCCTGATTTTCGGCTCCGAGTGACGTTGCGTCTTTACGTGCTCTCATTGGTTAGAGGTGAAGTGGCGCAACCTTATAGATATATAGTAACCTTGGCTCTAATTGCTGCTGTAGATGCAGTACAACCCGCCACAGCCATGCTGTGAATACGGCGGTCTTCCCTCTCAGTAGTGGCCCATGTGCAGCCGGACCCCAGACTTTTTGAGACAGTGCCTTCCCGTGACCACTGCTGTCAACAATCATGCACAGTGCATACATCCCTGCCAAGTCTCTGAAATATCGCGGAAAGGAAATCCGCCTTCTTGTATATTATACGACCTCGTTCAAACTCGCTAAGCTGCTGATACTGCCTTATTCGCCTCCTTAAAGGCATTCTTGGCTCAAACCTAGCTCACAACGCCGAGTCTGGAAGATGAATAACACTCACGAAGTTCACACCCGAGTATTTAAAGCACATGTGATTTGCATGATCATAGTGGCGCTACTAGCGTCACTCTTATTCATCGAGCTCGAAATTTGAATAGGAGTCATCTTTCATATGTGCAAACGAGCCTCCCAAATTTCATTTATCTAGCACAACTCCTTCTTGTTGTTAGAATTTTATTTTCCGCCAGTGTA